>CM019064.1:313356230-314639980 GCA_009667805.1 Leptobrachium leishanense
CAGTCCTCAGGGGGAGTTCCCGGAAGCTTGGCCGACATCCGACATCCTCATGGATATGCCCCAGATCCTCATGGATATGCCCCAGCTCCTCATGGATATGCCCCAGCTCCTCGTGGACATGCCCCAGCTCCTCGTGGATATTGCCCCAGCTCCTCGTGGACATGCCCCAGCTCCTCGTGGACATGCCCCAGCTCCTCGTGGATATGCCCCAGCTCCTCGTGGATATGCCCCAGCTCCTCGTGGACATGCCCCAGCTCCTCGTGGACATGCCCCAGCTCCTCGTGGACATGCCCAGCTCCTCGTGGACATGCCCAGCTCCTCGTGGACATTGCCCCAGCACCTCATGGATATGCCCCAGCTCCTCGTGGACATGCCCCAGCTCCTCGTGGACATGCCCCAGCTCCTCGTGGGTATGCCCCAGCTCCTCGTGGACATGCCCCAGCTCCTCGTGGACATGCCCCAGCTCCTCGTGGACATGCCCCAGCTCCTCGTGGATATTGCCCCACCACCTCGTTAGTGCAGCATCATTGTTCACATTATAATTGAAATGGGAACACTATTGCTGCATTAACGAACCAAAAAAAAGAAAGAAAAAAAGTTTATTTAATTTTTATAATTTTTTTTTTAAATATATTTTTATTTTTAATTTTTTTTAAAAAACTTTTTTCACTGTAGTGTTTGGTATCGTTGGAACGGCCATGCTCTGGCCGATCCAACCATACCAAACTTTAACCCCTAGCTGCCACGGATCGGGAGATAGGGAGTTCATTGGAACTCCCTATCTCCACCGTTGGTGGCAGTTAGGGGTTAACTCTAGGACTGGCGTCATCGTGCTATGCACGATGACGCCAGTCCTCAGGGGGAGTTCCCGGAGGCTTGGCCGACATCCAAGATGTCGGCCAGCTCCGGGAAAGGATCACGAACCGGCGCTTTTCAGCGCCGATTCGCGATCCAGCTCCCCAGGGGTTAATGCCAGGCACCATTTGGAAGGGCAGGCTGTGCCCTTCCAAATGGTGCCTGGGTTAACCCCCGCAACGCCGCCGATCGGGAGGGAGAGAGGTCCAAAGGACCTCCCCCCTCCCTTTCAGGCGCCTCCTCCGCACATGCGGGGGGGCGCCTGAATTAGGTGTCATCGCGCTGTCGCAATGACACCTAATTTCACCGCCGGCGGTTCCGGATGCTGGGCTGACATCGAGGATGTCAGCCCGCACAGGGGGGCCAGCGATCGGCCGGAACCCGGCCGAACGCTGACCCCAAAGGGAGGATGTGCTCAGCGCGTCCTCCGCATACCAGCAGCCATGCGGAGGACGCGCTGAGCGCATCCTCTGCATCGAAGTGGTTAACAGTGTGGAAACCAAGCAATACATAATTAACTTATTAACGTAAAGCAACGCACACAAACAGGAAAATATAGAAAAAATAGAAAATTTATTTACAACATGGGGAAGGGAAGGGAACATGCCAAGGATGGCAAACTGCCCAACAGGGGCACAAACAACACAAACAAACATACAATGGCGGCCATCTTCCAAGCCAGGCGTTCAGAGTATTGGTTCACTTTTAGAATTACTGGCATTTGAGGAGATGTTGGAGCTGGTCCGCATCTTTGATTACAAAGATTATGACTGCAGTAAGGGCCCTTACGGCAGGAAGAATAATTTTAGGAAGGATCGTATCATTGACAAGCTACGCGCACCACCATCCTGGAGGTGTTTGGGAAAGACGGGACGAAGGACCAGATCAGAAAACGCTGGTCCGACCTCAAAGCAGGCGAGCAGGAGCAGCTGAGGCACATCCGTATTGAGTATTGTCTCTGTCTTACTGCCACTCCAGGATGTCTGCGGTGTTGTTAAGGTGCTCCCGGAGTTCCTGCAGCAGTTCCTGGATGGCATTGAGTGTTCTGACAGCCAGCCTTAGTTCGCCAATCGCCTCTTGATTGCTCGGTCTGGCTTCTTCTATATATCCAATAAATGAAAGAAGGAAAATACAGTAAGTAAAGCAGGTTTCTATTTTTGACTGAAAGTCTTGAAAAAATATAACAGTAGTATATACCAGAGCTGGCGGCCTCCTGAGTCTCCGACTCCTCTGACTCCTCCTCCCCCACCACCACCGTCTGCATATCCAGTGCTATATGTAAGAAATTAAAGAAATAAAAAATACAGTAAACAACAAAACTGATTTATTTTTGAACAAAAGTCGATGCAAAATACAACAGTAAAAAAAAAAAAAACCTGGACTGGCGGCCTCTTGCTGCACCGGCTCCCTCTCTCCTTCGCCCTCCTCCTGGTCCTCCTCTTCCTCCTCTTCCTCCTCCTGCTCCTCTTGTGCTATACATAAAAAAATTAAATTAAAATACAGTAAACAAAAAATGTTTCTGTTTTTGACCAAAAGTCGTTGCTAAATAAAACCGTATATACCAGCGCTGGTGGACGCCCGTGGCTCCCACTCCTCCTCCGCTGGGGCACTGGTCCCTGCCCGGGCAGATTCGGCGGCCTTCTTCCTGTCTTCTGCCAAATCCGAAAAATATAACACGTAAATAATGCAGACTGGAAAAAATGGTATATCTATACAATATATTGCCGAAAGTATTGCGACACCCCTCCACTACCCCACTACCAGCTTGACCCACCACTACTCCCATCTCATAGGTCTAAAGTCACAAAATATTTATTTATTTCCTCTGCACAGACATATATTACCGTTCATTTATATATTTTTTTCAGAAGTAAACATTACGTTTATTCAATAAAAACTATTATTTGTGTTGTGTGCGTACAAAGCGCATTGTGTGACTGCTTTTAGTTATTTTATAGAAGGCCTCAGCCTCAGTTTCACTTTCAGTTTCTGCTAATAATAAAACTGGATATTGCAGAAACAACAACAGAAATCCACCATTTTGTTTTAAAATTTGCATCTAAAGCATTCAATGACACTGCTGCAGCAGCTGCTGAGGATGTATTGAAGGCAGCTCTGTTTGGATGCACTTTCAGAAGAACTACATGTCCCATCCTATCACTTAGCAAAGACGCAGAGATTTTTATTGATGCGCAGGTGGGAGTCAATATTGGGCAAACTGCGGGTCATCTCGTATGCATCACTCAGTCACAACAACCCCCCCCCCCAACACACTACAGACTACACACACAGTGCCAAAAGAAATCCAGCATTGTAACTTCATCTACATACATCAAATATCACAATTTTCACGAATACGTAAAATCACAAAAAAGAAGAGCTATGGCAAAAATGCATGTATGACGAATTGTGAAAACGCAAAGCTATACACAATCACATTGCATGACAAAAGGGACTAGATAAATAAACGTATTTCTGTTCACATTAGCACATGCAAGCACATTATTATTATTATTATACAGGATTTATATAGCACCAACAGTTTGCGCAGCGCTTTACAATATAACATGACACTTACGTTTCGCTATGACGCGGCGGATGCGCCTCAGCTGCTCCTGCTCGCGTACTTTTAAATCAGACCAGCGTTTCCTGAGCTGGTCCTTCGTCCGGTCCTTCCCAAACATCTCCAAAATGGTGGTGCGTAGCTTGTCAAGGATACGATCCTTCCTGGCGTTATTCTTCCTGCGGTAAGGTCCCTTCCGGCAATCATAATCTTTGCTATCAAAGATGCGGACCAGCTCCAACATCTCCTCAAACGCCATATTTTGGGCCCGTTTCTTCCTGGGTGCCGGTGGTTCATCATGAGATGATGACGAGGTGCTTGTACAGCACTCCTCTCTTACAGCGGCCATCATGAAGAATAATAAAAACAATATTTTGTTCAAAAAGTTGTCAATAAAACTGGCTCAATAAAGTTACGACATTCGCATGCGCGACCCGCGGACGAATCGGATCTGACCAAAATACGAATATTCTGATCGGATCATTGGAAACAAAAAAAAATTTACAGATTCAGCGATATAACCGATACTAGTTAAATATACGATGTCCAGACTTACCGAAATGGAACCGAAATCCCGAATGGAACTGAAATCATGAATAGAGGGAAAATAAAGTTCGATTTGACACATTTCAAGTCCATTCGAAAATTCCGAAAATTTTTCGATTTGGCAAATTTTTCGTTTTTTCGGAAAGTCTGTTCTCGTTTCAAAGCAATAGATTTCGATTTGACACATTTCAAGTCCATTCGAAATTCCGAAAAATTTTCGATTCGGCTCAGAAAACCGTTCGGATTCGACATTTTCGGATCTAAAAAATTTCGGATTTTCGGCCGCATCGAAAGACCCGAATCGGGAAATTTCGTGAAAATTCCGAAACCCGAAACGCACATCCCTAGTATTCAGCACTGCAGGGGGAGTCTGCTCTCTGTCCTGTCAGATAAAATACAGCTCGCTGGGCACCGGCTGCATCTTAGAGGAGTAGCAGCAGCAGGGACACAGCGCCAGGCAGATAGTTTAAAAATTTGGATCCCTGTCAAGGCAAGTGACCAGGGATTCAAATTTTTCTTTTGCACCCTCTCCTGGTCTTGTGCTCGTAGGCGGCCACCTGGACCATACTATACTGCGTCCGTAACGTCTGATGTTTCCACACCCTAGGAAAATACATGGCCGCATTGTTTCTGCATCCGTTTAGCTTTTTCAAGGTCCATGTTATTTTTGCATCCGTGGCTTTATGCTTTGCCCGTCCGTGAACAAGTGCGCAGGTGCTTCGTGTGGTGTGTGTAATTGACTCCTTTATAAAGCTACGGCGGACGTCAAACGGACGCAAAATTTTTGCTAGTATGCCGCCTCCCTTACAGTGTCAGCTCCTCTGATCACACAGTTTGCCTGACAATCCACAGATGTGTGTAAATATGCTGCACCGTCCCTCCCCATGCTGTTCACGTTTCAGCGGCTGCAGAGAGAGGGGGTGCAGCATTTTTACACAAATCTGCCAGAGCTGGGGCACTGAAGAAACAGAGGGGAGATTTTATTTAACCAGTCCTCCCTTGTCACTTACTGGGAGAAGAGGGGGGTTATCGGTCCCTACATACACTCCTGACAATCGGAAGCGTTCAGGAGCGACCTGAGCTGCCGAGTGCTTCCGATTCTCTGCCTGCCACTGCAGGAGGAGGGAGGAGCATCATGCTCTCTATTAGTTCGGGCTGGTGGTGAGGTGCCGGTACTTAGTACCGGCGAGTACCCCCTGAGAAAAAGCCCTGCACCTAAACTAAAACGTATATAAAAATAATTGGGCAGGTACTGTTAATTGTAAATAATAATAAAAAAATTGAACCTAAACACTTTTGGACCAGGTATTTTGGTTTATATCTCTTTTCATTCCAATGGATTTCCTTGTGCTGCTGGCTTTATTTCTTGATTGCTTTCCTTGAACTATTCCCCATGCCAGTCCTTGAAAACACTTAATGTAGGAAAGCATTCCACTATTCAACTAGTGCTTTTATCACGTTTTTATTATTTTATGTATCTGAGTACCTGTTTTTCTAAAACAAAGAAACCCACACAAAAAAACCCACTTGTAGAATCGTATGGCATTTGTTACTCTCTCTTTGACCAAGACATACTTGAAATCTCAATGTATCCTTCCTGGTAAAATACTTTATAAATCTACTGTTTTGTTTATGTTGGCCTTTATGTAACCCCATTCTCGTTATTTATTTTTTTGAGAAAGTATTTTACCAGGAAGGCGACATTGAGATTTCTCTGGTTTTCAAGTATGTCCTGGGTGGCGAGTATGTACCGTTGGACACTTACTGGAGAGGTGTTCTGGCCAGGATTGGAACCTGTGTCTCCACAGTTATAGAGCAGTGATGTTACCTCTTCTCCACCGAGCTGGTTTAGTGCAATTTCTCAAATTGCGGAGTTTTTATAAAACCTACTCCGATCTGGGAAGCAATGCCCTGTAGGGATACTCCTAAATAGGCATTTATAGCGGTACGTTCCATAATTCATCCATTTGAACGAGTCTTGGTATGAGTTACAAGAAAACTGTTAGAAAACTCTTAGACCTGGGACATGTGAGACCTCACAAGTATCTTAAGCTTAAAAATGTCAAATTAATGAAGAATCCTCACATGGAAAGCTATAAGATTCTCTAGTTTATGAAGGAGGAGCTAAAGCTTTTGCACTTGTAATGTTTATATATTTTGTGCAGGGACAACTATAGTGGATTCTAAACCAATGGCATTTATAAGCATCTATCATATTAAAATACCTTTCACTCTCTACCCACCGTGACCACTTCTATGAATTTAACAGTACACTACCACCAAAAAAATGAATTGATTTTTATTTTGCGTCACTGATATCTTGCGTGTATTTTTTCTCTTTTTATGTTTAATTATTTTTCTCTGCGTGTCACTGGGTGCATCCATTTTGTGATCTTTTGTGTTTTAAACCCCCCGCCCCACAGTTTCTTTATATCACACTGTGTGGCATTGGCCATAGAATGGAGATAATGGGTCAGTCACTCACATCATTCTACATTCTATTGTGTGGGATGTATATAATGGATATCATCAGGGGGTAGATGAGAAGTCTTATCTCATTCAGCTGCCAGCTCTTATCTCGGGTAGCCTGAAAACAATAGACCTCCTGCTGCCTTATCTAGACATTCCTCCTCCACCTCATTACCTGTTAAATATTGTACAAGATAAACCACAGCTGTAAAGTAAAACCTTGACGCAGATGTGGGTAAATATTACATCATGGGAAAAATGCAATAAAATTGAAATAGGAGATAAAAAAAGCTAACTTTCATTTTCCTTTTTAAATGCAATTACTTCAAGGGAAAAAACAGCAGCATGTGTTTTATAAAGTGTTTTTTTTTGTAATGCACAAGTAATTTATTTACAGCTTATGTAAATGGTTGTGTCCTTTTAAATGGTCATGATGTCTTGAGTGGTCCCTTTTAGCTGGATGCAGTGACAGTACTTCAAAGTTGAGAACCCCCCCCCCCTTAAGAATATCGATCAGCTCTTACTTTAACAGTCATTCGGGGTTCATTCAACCCACACAGTTCTTTAATGTCTCGCTTCTTCATCGAGAGGCATCTGTTTGACTGGATTTGTCAAGGTGTGGCATAACGCCACTTCCTGCAGCAGGTGACACCTATCGGAAGGCCACTATGGTAATTGAAAGGAAGTGAATGTGAATTTTAATGCATTGTAAGCTAAAAAGCAGGGGGACTAAACAAATGTGCACATCAGAATTGGTTAATAGTGTTTTTTTAATTTACCTCCCCAATACAACATTGTTTGCATTTTGCTGCCTCCCTAGTTGCTCCATAGATTTGCCTTGCACCATCAGAAAGAATTGGAGAATAATTTACTTTTTAATTTTTTTTCCATGCAAGAGAGATAATCTAAAGCTTTGTTTTAATGTCAACTCTTGTAGATGTTACTTTTTTAGATTTTCATCTATTTATACATTTAATTAAAATAGTGTCACCAGTCAACTTTGCCTTTAATGAAGCACACAAGCTGCTCATATCCAATAACTTTTGGAACAAATGAAGATGAAATGTGCTCAAGTTCAATTAAGGCTACATAGTTCTAGCTGGGTAATATGGCTAGAGTACTGTAAGTGGCTTGTTTATGTACACAACATTGGTTAGACACAGGAGAAATGTAAAAAACTAAAGATTATATAAAGTAGGGCTGCAACTAACGATTATTCTCATAATCGATTAGTTGGCTGATTTTATTATTTTGATTAATTGGATAAAAAAAAAATGTTTACTTAAAAGGAATTTTATGTAAAAAAAAAAAAATCACAACCCCCCCTTTTTTCTTAAGTAATTTGCGTAGTGTACGTAACTTTCATACGTACATATGCAAATTACGTATCTTGCGTCCTTTTCACACAAGGTATGCGAGTGCTTGGTCAGAGGATGGGTTGATGCTGCATGCGCAGCTTAAACCCACGTTTGCTTTCTCAAATGAACGCAGCTACAAGCACTTGGTCATAGATTATGTCAGCATGAAATTGGGGTTAATAAGCTAAAGTGGTCAGGGTGCGTAGAGTCTCCCTTTTAAATAGTTGTTTGAAAAAACTGAGTGTGAAGTGGAAGGGAGTGACTTTGCTCAAGTGACTTGACCTGAGTGTGAGAGGGAGTGGGTATGGACAAAAGTGAGTTTGGGGAAAGGGAATAGACCAAAGGGAGGTAATGGCAGTTCCTGACCAAAGAGGGTGTGGCAGGGTGGTGGCACAGGACTCCAGCTTCAAGTATGGATAAAACACAGGCATACAGCTCCTTCACCCAGTGGCAGTATCCTATTGTTTGTGTTCTAGTTCTGCTACTGTTGTAAACGGAATAAAAAAAATTGGTTGTGTCTGACATAATCCTAGAACTAAATTATAACTAGTAAATCAGCAGCGCATCTTCTGCAATCCGCTCCGAAGCTGAGGTTATTTACGTTTAACTCAGTCTGACTCTAAACAGTGTGTGCTGTACACAGGACGATTAATCAACACCGATTAATCGATAATGGAAATAGTTGACAACTATTTTAACCCTTGATTAGTTGTTTCAGCCCTAACATAAAGCCTACATTAGAAATACAAAGACCTACAGGTCTATTCACTAAAGGGTGAAAATCAGAAGAGAACAATCTAGGTCAAAATAGTCAAACCAGAAAACACTCCCATTTATCTCACTTTCCAAATTGGCTATTTGGTCTAGATTGTTCTCTTTTCCTGACAGTTCTCCTGATTTTCACCCTTTAGTGAATAGTCCTGCTAGAGAGGTTTGTTCTGACATATTGTTAAAGTACAATTTTAGATCAACAATAATTCCCTACGATAATTACCATATATGGAATCCCAAATAGTCTGTCATTTCTTGCTCATATATCAAAAATGAAGTAAAATATTGCACCACGCTGTGCTACGCCATGGTGGAGACACCAAAATCAGCCACACGCAATGTAGCTTCAGGTCATGTCTGGGTATTTTTTGTTAGCCAGCCTGGTTTACTAGATTTCAAAGAACTTCTAGCCAATCAGCATACAGATACATTTCTACGTCAGAGTTTAACCAACAGTGAGACAAAGATTACTTCATATGATTCAGAGATGGCTTTTCCCTGGCTTACAATGTCCGCACACCCTTTCCTGCACAGACAGGAAATCGGCTCAATTTCACAGGCCAACATCCTATGCAAGAAAAAGACATATACAATTTGACACTCAAAATGGGAGGGGGGGGAATTTCACACTAATGCATATTGAAATATGGCACGTATTTCAATTACAGGACATTTATAATCCTACAGAAAATTAAAAAACTATCATATTAAAATAGCTTTCAATCGTCTCATTGATCACATATACAATCGTGATCACTAAAATGGATAAAACAAACTAGGCAATTAAACTAATTATACCTGGGGCCATAGTATCCTCGCCTAAAACCTCTAGATCATTCTAGATGCTCAGAGGGGCAGAAAAAAAAATCTGGTAATTACTCCTTAAATACCTCAATACCTTTTATAATGTACGAAAGGGATTCCCCAAGGAGGCCCTTTTTATGAGCATAAAATACACTTATCTATCTAGATTCACTCTTCCAGCGAACCACACTTGGAGCCTGGGCCAAAATACCTAATCTAGACATTAAATAACTATTTATTCCCATTTCCCAAAATGTACTTCACCGAACAAGAAAAATATAATAACCTGAATGTAAAAGTTAATTTATCTAATAATCAACACGAGTCAGATCTAGATCTGTGTGTTTTCTTATGTTCATCTTCACTCCACAAAATGCATACACACCTGCATTCACACACACTCTCAAATACATTCTCATTTTCCCAAATCCAATCCTTGCTCACACTTATCTAGGGAATTAAATAAAAAAAACAATATCTCATAATCTAATACCGTAGTCCAAAGTGCGAGATCAAGGTTTGGTCTTTTTCAACATAATCATAAACATGAGACGCATAATCATTGACTGTCATCAGAGCTCCCGCCATAGGGACTCCTGAACAAGCTGTCTCTTTACGCTGGTTGCTTATTACCTGTTACCTTATTATGAAATGTCCATGATTCGTTCCATATGCAGTCATTGTGACTGTCAGATTTCTTGTGATGAAGATGTGATATGGTTTTAGCAAAAATAAAGAAATAAAAATAAAATATGATATACACACTAATCATATACACATTCATTCATTGTCACTCTCAAGTGCATGAAAACAATAAAAGTATGTTACTTACACAAGAAAAGACACAGATAATAAATTTTAAAATTTCCCCGCAAAGCCTATGGGCCTCACGCAACAAAAAAAGGAAAATCATATTACTTCTGACTCATCGCATTAGAGAAAAAAATAAAATTTATATATATATATATATATATATCTCCATCCATCCATCCATCCATCCATCTTTGGCTCAAAAGGGAAATAGCCGAAGTGCATACTCCACCAATTTTAAAATATATATCAAAAAATAATTGATATCTTATCCATTCTTGTTTTGAAACAAACCTGGTGTTTATAAAACACACCGATCTTAAATAAAATAAAAGAAATAAAAACAACTTAGAATTTTACCAAATTAAAACTTTCCTACAATCATTTAGACCTGAAATAAACTATATTCAATATACCACTATTTATGTCATGAAACGTATTTATACAAATACATTAAATTATATGTTCCTAAATATATTAACTCTAATTTTAATTGGATGTGATCTCCAATAATCCTAAATGTGTCAGGGAATTTGAACAATATTGATTGTAACCAAACAACAAAAATAATAAAATATATAAAATAAAAGATACAGAATAATTATCACTTGGACAACACAATAATAATCCATCAACATATAAAAAATTACATTATTTTTCTTCTTTATCTTCTGTCTTTCTGGTTGAAAATAACTGTTTTGTGAAACTGACGTATCTTAAGTTTTATTTCCAAATCAATGATCTTCTTTAATCGCATTAAATTATCGATGAGTTGTCGATAAAATGTCTTCTTTCTTCATTAATTTAAAATAAAATGCAACTTCTTTTGTTAGAATGTTTTATTGCCTGGTGTCTGATATTTCCTTTTGTTATCCGGTAAAGATAACATTGCAATGTGAAATGTTAATGTGTTTGAGTAAATTTCCTTCAATTTCAATAGCTGTATCGATATTGGTTTCAAATAATCTTCCATCTAGCTTGATCAAATTTGGCATGCGTTGGTAATTTTCACCTAAAGTAAAAAAAAAACTTGGATAAAAAATATTAATAACCTGTGAAAATTTAATTAAAATTACATGGTTAAAATACTTTAAAGAAACCTGGAATCCAGTTTGGAAAAAAAAATGCAGCACATTTTCGGACACAAAAAGACAAGAGGAGGGGGTCATGAGAGAGACAAAATGGAGGAGAGGAGGGGTCATGATAGAGACAAAATGGAGAAGAGGAGGGGTCATGAGAGAGACAAAATGGAGGAGAGGAGGGGTCATGAGAGAGACAAAATGGAGGGGGCTAGGAGAAGAATGTGAAAACTTCCTTTTACTTTTGCGGTCACCATTTTTTTTCCTAAATTGCTCTTCAATTCAAATAAAAAAACACATAACAAAAATATCATAAACTGGGAAAGAAAGTATAAAAAGGCATGTTAAAAATTGAAACTAAAGATAATTATCAATTATTTATGTGCACAGATCCCCAATTAGCAATATGACCAAATCAAATGTTTTCCTGAAAAGAAAACAAACAATACTCAAGATATTAAATTACAATCTTTTATCTCCTTTTGTCAACAAAAACAACCTTCTATCCCCACTCATCCCCTGAAATCTTCCTAATTTCCTTTTGTACAGCGCTACAAAACCTGTAGGCGCTTTCCAGTAAACTTTCACTCAAATCCTTCAATATAACTCTATCCTTTTAGATTTTAAACTCTTAAACAGGACCTCTTTGCCTACTGTATTATGATAACCTGTATATATTCCATTGTACACGTTACAGAACCTGTAAATGACTTCAGTCAGCCATTTTGGCAATTATTCAATAGGGGACTCAAATATTATTATAATTATAGCTTTAATAGAGATTATCATTCGTTCAGCAACAAAGAAAACTACACAGGCATGCTTGTCCCTTATAAAAAACATATAACCTATATTAAGGTGTGGTCAATCCCTTTGTGCTGGATTCAAAGACCAGCGAAAAATAACCAACCACGCCTCTTTTAGGAAAACTTATATTAAGGCAGATTGACGACGCCCATCACCTTGATACACTAAATAGTTTTATATATATCACACATCAACTTATATCATCTCTTCACACTTTAAATCCAGCTCAAACCATTCCTTTGTTTCTTTCACATCTGCTTCGCACGCACACCGAACGCGCTCAAACCGCGCCCAATTCCACAACAGCCACAGCTACAGTCTTTATAAAGCACTAACAGTTCCAGAATGGAATTACTATTATATATTTAAGGCATTAGATATGTTATTTGGTATATACTGTCCAATGATCCCTAATAAATACTCACAGCACAAAATAACTACATATTCCATTATTCAACTTGCATTGCTAAAAGACTACTGGCATGCAAAAAAAAAATCCTTATACAAACACTTAATAACATTATACATTTCAAATAAAAATAAATATGAATAAGAAAAAAAGAAGAAAACTTTTCCTACAAGAATCTGAGAGAAAAAAATGAGCACGGCGATTCAAAGTCACTGTAAAAGTAAAAGCCTATTGTCTCCATTTCCTGTTCCCTGTTTTTTTTTTGTACTCAAGGCAAAGCAGTAACGAAGCAACATGTGATAAAAGAAATAGTCCCTATACCTAGATTACATAATATCAGAACTAGGAAATACAAAACATCAAAAATAAACACCTACATTAATAATTAGTAAAGACAAACCGTGAAATAAACAGACGTAATCAATGGCAAGAAACAAAATAAAAAAATAAAATACAAACGTGAAATCTGAAAAAAATAACCGTTTGCAAATCCTATAAAAATTAGTTAGCGTGCAAATATATAGCAATGCAAAGTAAATGGCTCTCAATGGGAGTCAAAACTATTTTGCTATATGAAAAGAAATTAGATTTAATCAATTAAAATAAAATGCTCAAAACTGTAAAAACCACCAATCCAATTGCCTCAACACTATGGCACACATCTCCGGGTAAATTGCCACCTACATGGAACTCAAGCGCTTGAATAACTCATCTCCGGGTGAGTTGCCACTTACAGGGAACTCAAACTCTTGAGACAAAAAAAAAAAAACCACAAACAGGCTCTCACACCTAGAGCCGTAAAAAAAAAAAAAAAAAAAACCTTCAAGGGAAAAAAAACAGCAAAAAACAAGCCAGGAGGCAAGTTCGCAAAATCTGAACAAGCAAATGGGGTACATTTGAATGGCAAATTCCACTTCTCACTGACACCAACTGTTAAATTTCAATTTTAGATAAACCAACAATAATTCCCTACGATAATTACCATATATGGGATCCCAAATAGTCTGTCATTTCTTGCTCATATATCAAAAATGAAGTAAGATGCTGCGCTACGCCACGCCATGGCGGAGACCCCAAAATCAGTCACACGCAATGTAGCTTCAGGTCATATCTGGGTATATTTTATTAGACAACCTGGTTTATTAGATTTCAAAGAACTTCTAGCCAATCAGCATACAGATACATTTCTACGTCAGAGTTTAACCAACAGTGAGACAAAGATTACTTCATATGATTCAGAGATGGCTTTTCTCTGGCTTACAATGTCCGCACACCCTTTCCTGCACAGACAGGAAATCGGCTAAATTCCACAGGCCAACATCCTATGTAAGAAAAAGACATATAGAATTTGACACTCAAAATGGGAGGGGGGGATTTCACACTAATGCATATTGAAATATGGCACGTATTTCAATTACAGGACATTTATAATCCTACAGAAAATTAAACTACCTTTCACATATTTTAATAATGTGTAGTCTAGATGTTGATGTGTTTTAAAATCTCTTTCAGTGCCATACTGATCCTGTTAATTTTCTTTTTATATTGTCATGTTCTGGCTGCCAAATCACTTTGCTATGTTTTTGACCAGGATGCACAATCTATGTGCCGTTTGCAGCTTTGTATATTTTTGTGACTGTAATGAGACACTCAGGGCCAGATTAACATAGAGGCTGATGGAGCAGCAACTCCAGGCCCATGCCCCAGAATAGGCCCAGAAAAAGGATAACTATGTCTGCATTGATTGGCATTTGGACCCCTGTATCTCCAACCCCATAGCAGCTACAGGGTCATGTGAGGTATCACTGGAAAGGCCAGAGCATGGCATGTGCAATGACACCAAACGTGACTGGGTTGAATGTAACAATAACAATAAAATAATAAATATTTCTTCATTTTGTTCTTTCCAACACCGCAATACTTTTCAATTATAAAGTGAACAATGATGCTGCCCTAACTCACCATCTCATTTCTCATGTCAGAAAAGAAAAGAAAAAGCACTGGGGAATAGAATCAAAAACCAGTGTCTACAATGGGCATAACCCGACAATAATAAAGAAGAAAAAAAGGTGGTAGACACCAACTACCCAATATCAATTTTAATAGGTGTACAAAAAAACTAACATAACACCGAACGCATAAAAGACATATATAATTTATTTATTTTATTTATTTATTTATAAAGGATTTTACCATGGAAGGATACATTGAGATTTCTCTCGTTTTCAAGTATGTCCTGGGTTCAAGAGCATTGAAATGTTAGTTGTTACAGAAATACAAAGTAATAAATGCAAGATATTAAAAACAAAACACAAATATACAGATTAACATGGAAAATAAATATGTAAGTAATATAGTTACTATGTTACATGTTTACAGGTGCATTCTGTACCGAGGTATGCTAGTAAGGAGCTCTGGAGTGACTTAAGAATGGGGGAAGATTTGATGGTGTCTGGAAGGTTATTCCAGATGCGGTGCTCTGTAGGAAAATGAGGATTGAGCCACTTTCTTTTTGTATTGTGGTATTGCAAGTAAGGTGCAGGTCCTGGATCGGAGGTTATAGGATGAGGGAACTGCTAGGGGAAGCAGCCTATTCAGGTAGGGTGGCAGCTTCCCAGAGAAACTCTTAAACACCAGGTTGGAAAGGTGAAGGGTGTGTCTAGATTCCAGCGACGGCCAGTTTAGCTCTCTTAACATGTCACAATGGTGGGTCATGTAGTTACATTGTAGCACAAAGCGGCAGAATGAGTTATACAATGTAGTAAGTTTCTGAAGGTGTGTTTGTGGGGCTGCTGCATACACTACATCTCCGTATTCAATAGCTGGCATAAGCATTTGTTGTACAATCTGCTTTCTTACCACAGGGCTCAGGCAGGATTTGTTTCTGTACAGGGCACCTAGTTTGGGGTAAAGTTTGGATGAGAGTTTTTCTATGTGGGGGCCAAAGGATAGATTTGGGTCTAACCACATACCTAGATATTTGAGAGAAGTGACTGTGGTCAGCGTGCTATTTGATTTTGTCCTGACATGTAGATGGGGATTTTGCAGTTTATGTAGTTTAGGTGCTATTCCAAAGAGCATTGTTACAGTTTTGTCAGTATTTAGAAAAAGTTTATCTGTGATCCACTTTTCTACCTTTGTGAATTGTTCTTGCAGCACGGCCTCCAGTTGTGGGAGATCTGGTTTGCTGGTATAGATTACGGTGTCATCTGCATACATGTGTACAGTTGAGGCGTTGCAGACGTTGGGCAGATCATTTATGAATAATGTGAATAGCAGGGGTCCGAGTATTGAGCCTTGGGGTACTCCGCACGTGACTGGAAGGGGGAGGGAGGGAGGAGTTGCCAGAAATGGACACATGTTGCGATCGGTTGGATACATATGATTCAAACCAGGTTAGCGTGTGATCACCAATACCAGAGTTTTTAAGTTTTTGTAATAATGAATTAGATAGGTCACAAATTGAAACCTCCCAATGAGGGATGGTTACCTCACTAAGGCAATCCTGTTGGTCTGTAAAATCAAGTAAATCTGAGAAACACAGTCTAGCTAATGTAGGCTACTGAGCGGCAGTTAGCAGTATGCCAGGCATTCATACAATCAAATCAAAAAGCATTGAATAATTTATCTAAGGAGGACCACCTTAATTGGGTATGGAGGTCGACCGATATGTGGATAATTATGCACATAAAATAGCAAGATAGTATATAGACTGTGTAAAGTATCGATGCTATGGAGAGCCTAACAATTGGCTCCTATATATGCCTGATGTACATTCATTGAGACAAAAATTGTACTGAAAAATGTAACTGTGCAATCATAGAAACTGCTAAATCAGCGATTCAGCATAGATTTATAACCATAGAACCATCAAGCCGCACAAAAGCCATACAACAGAAATAGCTATGCCCTCATTGTTTAGGGGCAAAATTAAATAGGTGCCAAAGTGGGCAAAAGTGACCAGACCCACAATATTAAACTGTTAAAAGTACCTCACTCCTCGACATGTTTCACCGCCACAGAACCGCGGCTTTTTGTTTGTATGAATGCCTGGCATATTGCTAACTACCGCTCAGTAGCCTACATTAGTTAGACTGTGTTACTCAGATCTACTTGATTTTACAGACCAACAGGATTGCCTTAGTGAGGTAACCATCCCTCATTGGGAGGTTTCAATTTGTGACCTATCTAATTCATTATATGTCTTTTATGCGTTCGGTGTTATGTTAGTTTTTTTGTACACCTATTAAAATTGATATTGCGTAGTTGGTGTCTACCACCTTTTTTTCTTCATTTCTCATGTCACCATGAGTGTGGAGGTGATGTAACAATTTGTAATAAAAACCTAAATGCCGCACTGTAGCAAAGAGCGCTTGGGGGGGGACTTTGGAACCCTGTGTCCCTAATCGTTACACCTCACAAGGTCAAGTGAGGTGTCATTGGACAGGTTAGATTCTAAATGTGACTGTGTAAATTCTAAAAAGAAAAAAAGTTTTATTTATTTTTAGTTCCAAAGCGATGGCATTGTCCATTTATCACGTATAAGGCTAGGGTCAGACAAACGCATTCTGTGTGTCCGTGCACATCGGACGTACTTTCTGACGACAAGGTAGTGGCCACACGGTCCATTTCTGTGACTGAGGTTTTTTTGACTGATGTAGATGGAAAATAAAATTTAATATGAAAAAACATTTTGTCTGTCAAAAATGCAGTCCGTCTGACTACGTTCCATCACTCACAAACAAAGCTATGCGGACATGGCGCACTCCGCACGTCCGTTCCAGAGGTTTTATTATTATTATTATACTTTATTTATATAGCGCCATCATATTCCGCACCAATGGGTATGATACAGACAGGGTTACAATACATTGAGACTGAGGCTAGGGTCAAACGAAAGCATTTTTACACGCGAACGTAAAAAAGTGCGTCTGAACGCATTGATGTATTTTTTCACGGAATATGCGAAAACGGTCATACGATGCGCATTTTCGTGCGTGATGTTTTACGAATCCAAACCAGGAAACCTTTTGCGTCTGGACGTTATGTTGGCCGGACACGAGCAGGGTCTGACGTCTCCAAATCACACACACACACACCGCTAGCGGGCGCAGCGTACTCTGTACGTCCGTACTAGCGGTTCTGCGTTCTCGAAAAAATGCGTTCATTTTCAACTTGCGTTGCGCGGCCGGACTTTCGTGCGACCGTACTTCGTACATTGGCTGTCATTGCCCGTCATTTGCTGCTAGTGCGGCCGTGATTAAGTGCGCCAGAACGCACGTTAAAAATGCGCTGGTCTGACCCCAGCCTTAACAACATTTGATAAACTGATACATGAGGAAACGAGGGCCCTATTCCCGTAGGAACTCACAATCTAGAAGGGTTGGGGGTGGAAACAAGAGGAGAGGACTGCAATGTGAGAGTGATGGACTGGTTCAGGCAGTGATGTGTATTAGTGAGTTGGGAGGCAGACTTCTCTGTATAGAACTGTCTTATACGAGAGGGAGAGATGTAGATAGTGGAGGGGTTGGTGGTACAGAGGCAGGAGTTCCATTTTAGGATGAATGCAGAGTAAAAGAGTAGAAGAGACCGGGAGCGCATTGTGCAACAGTATGTGGACCTTGCACTTCCCTAATTCCAGCAGAGGGGAGGGGGAGCTGGTGGCCAGAAAACTGCAGAGCTTGCATGGGAGAGTCCAGAAGCCTGGGATTATTAAGAGTAATTAGAGAGAAGTGGAGACAGCTGGAAAGGATGCCTGAAGTTAGAGGCCGGTCCTAGGTGTGGGGGGTGGTTGGGGAGGGAGGGTGGGACTGATCATTGTTGAAATGAAATTTGTCCCGTGTGTTTCTGTGTGAAAAAAGGAAATTAGTTCAGGTAAGTGTCTAGGTGTCAGAGGCCTTTGTAATGGGAGGGGGAGGGGCACTAGTGAAAGACTAGCTATATATTCTATCTAAAAATGCGGCAATTTAGAGGATAATGAGCCAGAAATGAATAAATGCAGACTCAAAATACAATTGCGATGATAGAATATTGCAGGTTGTGATGGTGGGCATCATGTTGAGCTCTGGATACCTGGGCTGTGAGTGCAGAGATGTTCCTTGCAGACTGATCAGTGTTGAAAGAAAAATAAAAAATTTCCATACGTCGAGTGGCAATCCCACTTGTGGACAGGTTACCAAGCCTAAAAAAACAAAAGGACCCACCTAGGCCCAGGTGAACCCCTCCCTCACCTGTGACTCCTCCCCTGTTGCCTATAAGAAGACCTGAGCCCAGAACCCCCCCAGTCATTCCTTCCTTTTCTCTGGACAGGGTTACCTGGGAGGCGGCGTTGGGGGAATCTGTTGGTTCCGGGGGCAGCCGCATTGCTTCTCTTCTTCTGTTTGGGCCTGACCTGGCCTTCCCGTGCTGGGCTCCGGTGGTGGCTTCGGTGGAGTGTCAGGTCAGCCGTCTCCTCCGCTTCGTTGGCTGCGCAGTCCGGGTTGTCTGCACGCTGGAGGCGCGTCTTGATGAAGCGACTTCCGGGGTCCTCCCGGCGCATGCGCCGGGGATGCGCCATCTTGCTGCGTGGATTTGCAGGGCTGGCGCCACTTCTCAGCAGTCATTCGCCTGGACGGCCACAGGTTAGCGTTGCTGTTCAGTTGGCACCTGGATCTCCTCTCACTACTGCTCGTAGAGACGAGACGTATTCTCAATATTGTCAAACAAGCAAAGCAGCAAGGGGAAGTGGATGTTCTAGTCCATCTAGGGACAAATGACTTGGCTAGCAATGAGGTTTCTGAGATTAAGGATGATCTAAACTAAATCGGAGGGTGCAAGCAACATGCGATGTAAAAAATGACAAGCTCAGAGTCGTGTCTATAAATGCTCGCAGTTTAGTCAATAAAATCAATGAACTGGAGGCAATGATGGCAGCTGAAAAAGTAGATTTAGTGGCGGTTACTGAGACATGGTTCAGTGAGAAAAATAACTGGGACATAACAATACCGGGGTACTCTTTATATAGAAAAGACAGAGAAGGTAGGAAAGGAGGAGGAGTGGCCCTGTATGTGAAAAACAACAAAAACGAACCAAACAAAAGT
Organism: Leptobrachium leishanense; assembly: GCA_009667805.1. Taxonomy (NCBI): domain Eukaryota; kingdom Metazoa; phylum Chordata; class Amphibia; order Anura; family Megophryidae; genus Leptobrachium; species Leptobrachium leishanense. Next base: position 313,375,781 of record CM019064.1, read on the forward strand.
GAGCGAGGTGAACATAGAGTCAGTTTGGGTTACGCTAACATTTGGCAATCATACAGTAGCTCGTGTAGGTGTGATCTATAGACCCCATGGGCAAGTAGAAGAGCTAGATAATCTGCTGGTTGAGGAAATAGCCAAAATGGCAATGAAGGGGGAAGTTATTATCATGGGGGACTTTAATCTTCCTGATGGGAACTGGAAAACCAAAATAGCTGGGTGCACCAGGAGTACAAATATTCTAAACTCCTTACTGGGATTATCTCTAACACAAGTAGTTGAGGAGCCGACCCGTAAAGAGGCCATATTGGATTTAATACTCACAAATGGAGGTTTGGTATCGGACGTTGTTGTAGGTGAAAATTTGGGCTCTAGTGATCACCAGTCAGTGTGGCTTAATATAAGAACAGGGATGGAGCCGCACCACACAAAAACATAAGTTTTAGACTTTAAAAAAACAGATTTTTCTAAAAATGAGATTTTGTGTGAAGGAGTCATTATCAGACTGGAGGAGTTTAAAGGGAGTCCAGGAGAAATGGGATTATTTAAAGGAAGCATTATTGAAGGCCACAGGAAATTGCATTCGGCTTGTTAGCAAAAACAAGGGAAGAAACCACTGTGGTACTCTGCAGAAGTGGCCAAAATAGTGAAGAACAAAAAGATAGCATTCAATAATTCTAAAAGAACTCAGAGTGAAGAAGATAGGCAAACCTATAAGATTAGGCAGAAAGAGGCAAAGCAATTTATAAGAGCTTCCAAAGCACACGCAGAAGAGAAAATAGCTCAGTCAGTAAAAAAGGGGGACAAAACATTTTTTAGATACATAAACGAGAAAAGAAAAGTAAAACAAGGATTAGTTAGATTAAAAACAAAGGAAGGAAGGTATGTAGAAGAGGATAAAAGTCTCGCTGACTGCCTCAATGAATATTTTTGTTCAGTCTTTGCAGAAGAAAAGGAAGGAAAGGGACCTCAGTTAGGAGGAAACACTAACGAGACATTTACATATCAGTTTACAGAGGAGGGGGTTCTACAGCAGCTGTCTAAAGTAAAGACAAATAAGTCAATGGGGCCTGATGGGATCCACCCTAAATTATTAAAAGAGCTCAGTGATATAATAGCAAAATCGTTAACAGATTTATTTAACCAATCCTTGCTAATGGGAGTCGTCCCAGAAGACTGGAAATTAGCAAATGTTGTGCCCATTCACAAGAAGGGTAGTAGGGAGGAATCTGGGAACTATAGGCCAGTTAGTCTTACGTCAGTAGTGGGGAAATTAATGGAAACCATGTTAAAGGAAAGGATTGTTGAACATCTAAAAACGCATAGATTACAGGATCAGAAACAACATGGGTTTACCTCAGGGAGATCATGCCAAACTAATCTTATTGATTTTTTTGATTGGGTAACAAAAATAATAGACACAGGTGGTGCAGTAGACATTGCTTATTTAGATTTCAGTAAGGCTTTTGATACTGTTCCGCATAGAAGGCTTATCAATAAATTGCAATCTTTGAGCTTGGATTCCAATATTGTTGAATGGATTAGGCCATGGCTGAGTGACAGGCAACAGAGGGTTGTGGTAAATGGAGTTTATTCGGCGCAAGGCCTTGTTACCAGTGGGGTAGCTCAGGGGTCAGTACTTGGACCCATTCTATTTAATATTTTTATTAGTGATATTGCAGAAGGTATTAATGGAAAAGTATGTCTTTTTGCTGATGACACAAAGATTTACAACAGGGTTGACGTTCCTGGAGGGATCAGCCAAATGACAAATGATTTAGGTAAACTAAAAAAATGGTCGGAGCTGTGGCAATTGAGTTTTAATGTGGAGAAGTGCAAGATAATGCACCTGGGACGTAAAAACCCAAGGGCTGAATATAGAATATTTGATACAGTCCTAACCTCAACATCTGAGGAGAGGGATTTAGGGGTTATTATTTCAGAGGATCTAAGGGTAAGTACTCAATGTAATAGAGCAGCAGGAAATGCTAGCAGAATGCTTGGTTGTGTAGGGAGAGGTATTAGCAGTAGGAAAAGGGAAGTGCTCATGCCACTGTACAGAGCACTGGTGAGACCTCACTTGGAGTACTGTGTGCAGTACTGGAGACCGTATCTCCAGAAGGATATAGACATCTTAGAGAGAGTTCAGAGAAGGGCTACTAAAATGGTGTACGGCTTGAAGGAGAAAAGTTACCAGGAAAGGCTTAATGATCTTAACCTGTACAGCTTGGGAAAAAGACGAGACAGAGGAGATATGATAGAAACATTTAAATACGTAAAGGGAATCCACAAGGTAGAGGAAGGGCGTATATTTAAAAGGAAACAAAGTAGCAAAACAAGATGACACAGTCTTAGATTAGAGGGGCAAAGGTTTAAAAGTAACATCAGAAAGCATTATTTTACTGAGAGGGTGGTGGATACATGGAACAGTCTTCCAGTTGAAGTGGTAGAGGCCAAAACAGTAATTGAATTTAAGCAAGCATGGGATAGGCATAAGGCTATCCTAAACAAAAGATAAATCCAGGTAAAGTATCCATGTAATTGGGAAGACTAGATGGGCCGAAAGGTTCTTATCTGCCGACATTTTTCTATGTTTCAGATCGGCTTCTATCAGGTTGGTGTACGAGGTGTGTCTGCTTGGGGGTATTCCGGCAGCATGTTACCTTCTCTTACTATTGTCCTTGATTGCAGGATGGCAACCCAGGGGAGGCGCTGCCTGACAAAGAGAAGGGAAAAGCCACCTCGAAATCTAAACACCTGGTCCGGCTCTACCTGTGCTCAACCCCTGCCCGACGGCTATAAGAAAAAGCATTGCTCCTTGTGTACCAGGGATGTGGGGGAGGGGGCGAAGAAGTCTGAAGTGACTGCCTTTGTGTCCTGGCTTCAAGATTCTCTGCAACAAACGTTTACGCCCTTGCAGGCTGCTGCTGCGCAGCCCCCTCTCGTTTCAGACGTTCAGGGTCCCTCCGGGTTGTCCTTTTCTAGTCCGAGAAAATGTCTGCGTGTGGAGTATGAGGACCTGGAGGCTGAGGAGGAGCTCCTTGACCCTGAGTTTTCCAAGTTTTCCTCGGATGAGGATGAGACTTTGGCTGTTTTTGATGAGGACAGTGTCCGTCTGTTGATCAAGGAGGTTGCCTCTGTGATGGGGGCCCCGGACGAGCAGGCAGGAGCCCTTAAGGTAAGGGGTTTCCTTTTCACCCATTGTTGAAGCAAGTTATGTCTAAAGAATGGTCTGTGCCTGACCGGCGTCCTTTTGTCTCCAAGAGGTTCAGATGTATGTTTCCCCTTGCCTTGTCTCCTGCTGAGGACTTTGAGGTGTTACCGAAGGTGGAAGTGCCCGTGGCGCAGCTTCATCACCGGTCTGCTATTCCTTCGGGTGACTTGTCCACTTTGAAAGACCCGATGGGCAAGAGGATTAAGACTGCCTTGTGGCGTAACTATGCTGCCCTGGCCTCACAGGCTAGGGCCCTGGTGGCGGCATCCTCAGTTTCGCGGTCGCAAAGGCTCTGGTTGCAGGAGCTGGAAAGTGCCTTGTCCAGTCTCTCCCCTGAGGTGCGTCGCCTGGTCCTCCTCATAGAGTCTGCTTTGGATCTTTTATGTGACACTGCGATTGAATCCTTGAAGCTGGCTTCTCGGGCCTTGGGCCTCAATGTGGTACGCCGTCGGGCCTTCTGGCTCAGGTCCTGGACGGCTGACACGGCTTCGAAGAATTCGTTGTGTGGCCTGTCCTTTGAGCCGGGTATGCTGTTTGGATCGGTTTTGCAGGAATTGCAGCAACAGCTTGCTGATGTTAAGAAGGCTCTTCCGCAAGATCGGCCTAGGGATGCCTGGCATCGTCGGGGGTTCTCAGGGCGTGGGTCCTTTCGTCCCTACAACAGGCGTTTCCGTCCCTTCCGTCAGCGTCTGTCGAAGCAGAGACCACAGTTCAGAAAATTCTGACTCCGGTGTCCCAGTTGGAGGTCATCTTCTTCACTTTGCGGCAGCATGGCAGGGGACGACTTCAGATGCCTGGGTTTTAGAGACTGTTAGGTGTGGCTACGTTATTCAGTTTGTGTCTTCTCCTCGTATTACATTCCTTCTCTCCTCTCAGCGGTCAACTTACTCTGAGGATCAGTTGTTCTCGGAGGTCCTGGGCCTGCTGGAGAAAAGGGTGGTCGAACCGGTGCCTTCACAGGACTGCTTCCAAGGTACTTACTCTCGTCTTTTTCTCATGGGGAAACCGGATGGCTCCTTCCGCCCCATTCTGGACCTTAAGTCTGTGAATCTGTATGTACGTAAGGAACGGTTCCGGATGGATACGATAGGCTCTGCCTCTCAGATTTTGCGGCCTGGCGATTTTATGGTCACCTTGGATCTGCAGGATGCATATCACCATGTCCCGGTCGCCCAGGTGAGCCGGCAATTCCTCAGGTTTGCGGTTCAGTCTGGGGGCAGGGTGTTTCATTTTCAGTTTCGGGCCCTTCCCTTCGGGCTGTGTTCCGCTCCCAGGGTTTTTTCGAAGATTTTGATCGTTATTACTGCATTTCTGCGACACGAGGGCCTGTACATTGTCCCCTATCTGGACGATTGGCTTCTTAAGGCGGCTTCCGTGCCACTCCTCGAGGCTCATCTCGCCCGCACGATCGGGGTTCTGTACCAGCACGGGTGGCTGGTGAACTGGAAGAAGTCGAGACTGGTGCCAGTGCAGAGGATTGTCTTTCTGGGGCTCGTGTTGGATACGTCTCTCATTGCTATCTTTCTTTCAGATTCCAGCAAGGGAAAGCTTCCAGGTCACATTCAAGCTCTTCGTGTTGCTCCTTGGGGCTCCATTTGGGGTCTGTTGCAGGTTCTCTGTCATCTGACGACTGCTATCCCAGCGGGGCCGTGGGCACGGGCGCACGCCAGAGGCCTGCGAGGTGATATCCTTTCCCAGTGGGATGGGGACCTGTCCTGCCTGGACCGTAAAATCTGCATTTCGGAGTCCACAAGGGCTCGGTTGCTGTGGTGGCTCCGCTCTCCGTTCCTTTGCACGGGTGTTCCTATGGCGGTTCCAGAGTGGCTCACGGTGACGACGGACGCATCGGCTTCCGGATGGGGCGCTCATTGTCTGGACGTCCAAGCCCACGTGGTTTGGGATCCTTGGACTGGCTCTCTGTCCTCCAATTCCAGGGAACTTCTGGCCGTCTGGGAGGCTTTTCAGGCTTTCGCGGTGCTTCTGCATGGACGGGCCGTGCGGATCCAGTCCGACAACGTTGACACGGTATGTTACCTGAACAAACAAGGGGGCACGCGATCGCGCCTCCTTTCAGCTCTGTGCTGCACCATCATGGACGGGGCGGAGTTCCATTTGCGGGCTCTCTCTGCGGTTCACATCAGAGGTGTTCTCAACACTCGGGCGGACTTTCTGAGCTGTGCATCTCTGGCCCAACGGGACTGTTCCCTATCTCCGGCAATGTTTTCAGAGGTGGTCTCTCGGTTTGGCATTCCGTGCATCGATCTCATGGCAACCAGGTTCTTGGCCAAGGTTCCTCGCTTCGCCTCGCTCCAGAAAGGGGACTGTCCAGATCTGCTGTACGCCTTCTCGTTCCGGTGGGCCTTCAAGCTGGCTTACGTCTTCACACCGATTGCCCTGATCCCGCGGGTCCTTCAGAAGATAAGGATGGACCAGGTCTCGGTGATTGCGGTCCTTCCATTCTGGCCGCGCAGGGTCTGGTTTCCGGAGGTGTTACTTCTGTCTCGTCATCGCTATTGGGCCCTCCTGATGTCACACTCTCTGCTGGACTTCCCTGCTCTCCCGGCCGGGATGCTTTGGTCGTTCAGACTGACGGCGTGGCTGATGCTGCCTCCATACTGACTTCTCTGGGTCTCTCGACGTACCTGGTTTCCTTGTTGTCGCATGACATAAAGCCCTCGACTCGGCGTATCTATGATCGGGTTTGGCACACGTTTCTCTCCTGGTGCCGGGTACATGGTCTTGACCCGATCTTTGTCTCCATTCCTGATCTGCTGCAGTTCCTGGAGAGTGGGTTCCGCAAGGGGTTGCGGCCTGGGACCCTCAGGGTCCAGGTGGCTGCCATATCTTCGGTCACTCTGAGGGAATTGTTTTTTCGGGCGGTGTCGTCTCTGCATCCCTTTGTCAGGGACCTGGTTCCGCCCTGGGACTTGAACTTGGTCCTGGATACACTGTGTGGTGCTCCCTTTGAGCCTCTGGCTTCCTCCTCCTTGCGGGACTTGACTCTCAAGGCAGTGTTTCTCACGGCTATCACCTCTGCCAGGAGGGTAGGGGAACTTCAGGCTCTCGCTTGTCACCCCCCCCACACGGTTTTCCATGCCAGCAAGGTGGTGTTGCGTCCCTTGCCTAGTTTCCGTCCTAAGGTTGCCTCTCCCGGGAACCTTAATCAGGAAATAGTTCTCCCGTCTTTCTGTGACACCCTGGGCTCCTCTTCTTCTCTGGGCAGATGGCACACCCTGGATGTGGTGCGAGTCCTGCAGGTATATCTGTAACGTACCAGCTCCTGGCATCGCTCGGATCACCCTTTTGTCCTTTTTCAGGGTGCCTCTAAGGGTGTTGGTGCTTCTCGTCCTTCCATTGCTCGGTGGGTTCGTCAGGCTATAGCCTTGGCTTATTCTGCTGGTGGTAAGGTTTCTCCCCTAGGGGTGAAGGCACACTCCACTAGATCAGTGTCGGCTTCCTGGGCCTTGCATGAGGCCGCTACGGCGGAACAGGTGTGCAAAGCTGCCACTTGGTCCTCTCTTCACACCTTCGCGCGTCACTACCGTCTGGATGTTCTTGCCTCTGCTGAGGTGTCTTTTGGGTGTAAGGTTCTGCAGGCAGTGGTTCCGTCTTGATCCCTCCCTCTGATGGGGGCTTTTTATGTCCCATGGGTACTGCCACTCGACGTATGGAAAAACGGTATTTTCTTACCGTAAATATTCTTTTCCATAGTCGTAGCGGCAGTACCGCTTCCCTCCCTCTTGATTGTGTTGTGTTGGGATTTTGAATAAAGTTGTGTATTTTGCTACTCCGATTCTGCTTGTCATTGACTGGGGGGTTCTGGGCTCAGGTCTTCTTATAGGCAACAGGGGAGGAGTCACAGGTGAGGGAGGTGTTCACCTGGGCCTAGGTGGGTCCTTTTGTTTTTTTAGGCTTGGTAACCTGTCCACAAGTGGGATTGAAGATGAACCCATGGGTACTGCCGCTACGACTATGGAAAAGAATATTTACGGTAAGAAAATACCGTTTTATTTTTAAAAAAAACCACATTCTTACGTTCTTGCCTAACTAGCGTCTGTTTGCCGCGTCCGTTGTATGCGGATGTACTTAGTGTGTGGGTCTCTATTGATCATAATTGTATGCTACCACAGTTAAAATGTGCGGCAACACGGACGTGATCACTGCGTTAGTCTGACCCGAGCCTAAAATGAGCAATACCACTGCCATTACTCACCTTCTCATTTCCCACGCTGGGAGCAAGTTCAGTATTTTATACCTAGTCATATTATTCATAAAGCACCATCCTCCAACACACAAGGGAAAGATTTCCTTTTTGTTAAATTTATTTTTGGTTACAATTGTGTATGTTCTCAGAAAAATGTGTTAACAGGTTCCCATTTCAATTTTGTTTTGGCAAGAAAGCCCTATAGAATATATAACCACAATGGTTTGGATGATAAAATGTGAAAAAATTATTTTACACGCTGTAAATGAATGGAAAATTAATCCCACAGTATCTACCTGGGTAGATATACCCGTATCTGCACTATTAAATAACCTAAATTTATGTTTTCATTTCACTAAATTCCAAACAAAAGCCACCCAAATCTTCAGCTCCAGGCCCACAGAGATCCTAATCCGGCTCTGGAGACACTATGTCATTACACGCAATCTTTAGGATCTGTATTATCACCAAGTAATTGTGCCTTTTTTTTTTTTTTTTTTCATCCAAGGTTTCAGAGTTGCTCACTTTTCGCAAATCGTGACCTCATGCTTGAATGAAATCTTGTTGATGTATTGATTTAAAAGTCCTTCGGAACTGAAACCTTGGTTAAAGTTTCATTAATCTTCTAAGCAATAATCTCTGAGCTGTGGATCTTCATTTCTTCTTCTGCATAAATGTTGAGTATCCAAGGAGAATGGTAATTGTTTGCATTGTAGAAATTGCTGCTCCCGTGGAACAAGGGTAAACTAGGTAATACTTATGGCCTCCCCATCACTGCAATTTTGCATGATCATGGTAACATGTTGCTGTCTGTTCATGAAACATTTCCAATATCATCTGGAGAAACCGTACATTATCACTTCATCCTCTCTGACTCTGCACCTCCAGACTTGTCTTTAATATACCCATAAATCATGATTGCTGCATTTATTTTATTTTTTTATGCATTCTGCGGTTATATTATAGATAGCCATATAAAAGTGTCATATTTTCTACGCAAGACTGTCTGGATTTTAAGTCTGTCAAAAAAGTCCAATTTTTTTACTCCGAATGATCTAAATCTTTGCACACTTTTATTTATAGGAATCAACATTGCTTTCCAATTTTTTAAATAAGTGCTGAAATGCTGCAAGGCACTTAAGGTATTCATTCTTTTATACTTTTAAGCCACTCTTTATTTTATCGTTTTATATATATTTTACTCTTAATGTTCTCCATCTGATGAATAACTGTGCTGCTTTGCAAACCACTTTTAGATCCCTTGTAATATTTCCTTTTATTTACATTATTTATTCTTAAATTTTTTATATTAAAGTCATGTTGTCTTTTTTGTTACTCATCCCCAATAATTGCTATTTTTTATTTTTCATATATTTATTTTGCAAATGTGCAAAAGGGAAAGAAATTACTTTTTTTTTAAATTTATTATAAATGCGGAGGTTTTTGTTCACAGGTGGACGATTCTTACTGAAAAACCCCATCTCACCTAGTATTCGAAATACACATTTTTTAATGCTGTAACTAAATGTGTCAATCATCACTGTATGTATTATAGTTCCACAATATTTAGTATTCAATACCTTATTTCCCTACTTAATGGTTTTAAATTATTATATTTTACACCAAAATAATACAGGACACACACACACACTCTATAATCAAAAGCTTTAGGAATAGCATCAATACGGTCTACCTATTCTCACAAACACTGACAGATTCATAGTATCCAAACCAATACAAGTATCTGTCTGCGTGAAACTGTCAGTGTTTGCATGTGTATTTGCCAATGTCTGCTTGGATCTATTAAAGTCCTTCTGTTTGTGACTTTTCCCTGTGTTAACAGGTATAAGAATTTGTCAGTATTTGTGTGTCCACAAATCTGTAATTTGCAAGGTGTGCAAGTTTGTCGGTATCTGCAGGTGTTTCCAGGTGTGTGTCTGTCATTATGCGTATCTGTGGTTGAATGTGGCTAACTATGGGTCTGTCGTAGGGCCCCTGAGTGGGCCGAAACGTCGGTCAGTGCTATTGGGAACTTTTTGGTGTTTTTTCAATAAAGCATTATTTTTATCTTGATACTTAAGCCCTGGAGTGCGTCCCTTTCTGACTATTTATATATATATATATATATATATATATATTTCTGACATACTGGCCGCATTCTGAAGCTGGCCGCATGCATGAAAAGCATTTGGCCAGCGTTCCCCTCCAGCGGGCCACATTACTTACCCAGCGGTGGTCCGGTCGCAGGGCTATGATGCGATCACGCAGCCGCCGGGCAGTGGAGGCCTTGACGCTGCCTCCAGCCGAGATCTCACGGGCCTATCACGAGATCTTGGCTGGAGGCAGCATCACAGCCTCCACTGCCCGGCAACCATAGATGTTAGCATTATTTTAGACAGTGTTTGGGGTAGAAGATGCAGACAGTAGGAGAACAGGGAGCATTTTTTGAGAGCTAAATGGGATGTTATTTTGTCTAGCATGACTGGAATCCTTGCACTGGCTCTGCTTGTAGGGGAGAAGGGGCAAGTACAAGGATGTAGTAAAGAAATTGGACTGTGAGGCTAAGGCTAATGTCAGATGAACGCAGTCTGAGCGCACTCTGCGTGCGGGCATAACGGACAGACGTACTGACGCAAGATGCTGTAGACCCCACACGGTCCATTTTTTATTTTTTTTGACGGACGTAGAAAAAGGAACTACGGGAAATAAAACTATTATGAAAAATGATAAAAATTTGAAAAGGATATGAAAAGCCATTTTGTGCGTCAAGGTGCTGGATGTCGCAAATGCGTTGCGTCTGACATCTCATCACTCACACAGAACGCTACGTGGATGTGACGCACTCTGCGCGTCTGTGGTAGCAGTTTTACGCTCTTGCCTAAATTGCAGCAGTTTCCATCTGCGTGGCGCGTGTGCACTTCGTGTTTGGGTCTCTATTGATCATGATTCTATGCTACGACGTACGTTAAACTGTGCGGCAACATGGACGTGATAACTGCGTTCGTCTGACGCGGGCCTAAGGGGATTGGGCAAGGATGTTAGTCTGAGTGCAAAATGCCAAAAATGAGGGATTAAGTGAACGTGGCTAAAAAAAGGACAAATTTGTATTGTAAAGGTGCAAACAAATGCTTGTTCTATTTAACCTCCCTGGCAGTGTTCCCGAGTGTGTCTCGGGGTTAAATTTCACCGCTGAGAGCGGTAACCCCGAGACACTCTCGGGCTGTATATATCACCTCTCCCTGCGCTCTCTCGCTGATCTCTGCAGTCTCCTGCGGCGATCGCAACCTCCTACTTCCTGTATTCCTTATCGCGAGGAGGAAACCAAGAAGTAATGAGGTTGCGATTGCCGGAGGAGGCTGTGGGGTCATCGAGGGAGCGCAGGGAGAAGTGATGTATCCAGCAGCATCCCGAGTGTTGCTCGGGGTTACCGTTTCCAACATAGGAATTTAACCCCGAGCCAAACTCGGGTTGCCGCAGGGGGGGGGGGGGAATAAAAAAAAAAAACTGACCGCTTTCATCTAAGAAATTTCACAATAAATAGACCGCCAGGGAGGTTAAAACAATATTCTTATGGTTTTCTCACTGGATAAATAAAAATAATTAGGGTTGTGTCTCTATCGACTACTTTTCCAAACCCTTTTGTTTCGTGTTTTATAATGACATTTTTTTCCTTGATTAATGACTCAAAAGTAAACTCTTTTCCGGTATTTCTGTGGCATCATTTAAAAGTTTAAACGATTTTTCCTTTGTGATCTATTCAACACTTTTCCCTCTATTGAGCGTAGCATAGATTTATAGAATGTGACATCTCACGTAACTTGACTCTTGTCATACTTAAAACCCTCTCGGTCAAGAGAACATTATCAATTTTATATTAAACGCCATCTCAGGGCAGATGTGTCAGGGCAAGGTTTATTCATTTAGAAGCACTTTAAAATGCTGGCACTGAGACTTTATGTTTTTTGTAAGTCTCCTATTGATTTGTGTGAACTAAAGTGTAGACGCAGATGGTGTAGTAAAATAACAATTACTTTCATGCTCTTTGGTGGAGAATATTGGGTCTTCAAACTATGCCAAATACAGTCCTTCCATAAGCAATATGGGTGCAAAGGCTAATTGATTATTTGAACCTCAGAAAAGGCTGTAAATAAAACTTAAGACTTACTGATTAATCTCTACATCATTCAGACACTGCATCTTCGACTTCTAAAAAAGCTGTATACACCTCAAAATAGTGTCTGGCCATGGTCTATATTGCAGTTTTATCAACATCATTGACTGGGACTTGACATTCATGGAAGATGTCTTGTTCACATTACATGCACTTGTCTACCATTGTAACACATGCAGGGATATTCAAAGAGAGCTGATCTGCCCCCGAAATGTAACCGAACACTGAAATTCAGCGTATGGCTACATTTCCTGGTCATTCGGCTATTCAGAGAGCAGGCAGTTCGCCAAATGTTGGCGAATTGCCTGCACATACGGTGCCTGTTCGAGGGCAGCGAAATCCCCCATAGAGAAGCAATTCTTCTATTCAGAGAACACAAAACAGCAGGGAAAAGTTGGCAAAATGCCCTGCTATTCGGTGGTTTCATTCGACAGGTTTATTCAGGAGAATCCCATAGGCTTTAATGTTAAAAATATTCCTGTTTTTTTAATTCAATATCTAGTAAACCGTTTATTATTTTTATTCTGCTGTAAAGAGTCTATTTTTAGATATTTTTTTTAGGATCTTTTAGCCAATTTTGGGGATTTTTTTGTCAACCTTTTTTTTCCGTTTCTTTTTTTAAAAATATTTTTTTCATTTTTCTGACCTTTTTTTATTATCATTCATTGGATCTTATATGTAAATTCCAGACATTTTCGTTAAGTAGTTTTTTTGCAAACAGCGTTTCGATTTTCAAACTTTCAAATGTACTGTTTGGTTTTTATTCACCTCGTTTGTCTGCGTGTCGGGTTTTTCCGGTTCTGTGCTGTGATCCAGCTAGTTGGGTTTCTCCGGCATGTTCGGCGGGGTTAATCCAGCTGTTTTCTGTGCATTTTGGTGAGTGTTCAGCGGGTTTGCGAGTGTTGTCCCCAGGTGTCTCCTCTGGCGATCGCAACCTCATTACTTCCTGGATTCCTTCTCGCGAGGAGGGAACCAGGAAGTATGAGGGCGTGATCGCCGGAGGAGACTGCAGAGATCAGCGAGGGAGCGCAGGGAGAGGTGATGTATACAGCCAGAGTGTGTCTCGGGGTTACCGCTCTCAGCGGTGAAATTTAACCCCGAGACACACTCGGGAACACCGCCAGGGAGGTTAAAAGAAACTATATTCACTTTTACTCAATGTGGTCGGTTTTGACTATATTCATTGGATCTTGTTAATTGGAATGTTCAGTACGGAGAAGTGTTCATTCTATGTAAGAGCTGCTTTTAACCCTTACACTACCAATGCCTTTTTGTTTAAAAAATATATGTACAATATGTAGCTGACACTTAAATGTAGGGTAACATAACAAATTTGCAAAAAGATTTCTTCTGAAATATTGAAACGATTACAATATCGTAAATTTGCTCTGTTTTTAATTTTTCGTGTATTTATCTATTTCAAAGATTTTGTTGGAATAAAAGGTTCTAAACTCTAGGTGGTGTCCCGTATCGTGCACATTTTCAAATGGGGTCTGCAATATTGGCAAACAGCCAGAAACCACCTTTGTTTCATTACAGTAAATGTGCTAAAATGGTCCAATGATATCCTGCTTAAGTACAGTTGTGTTCAAAATTATTCAACCCCCAATGCTGTAAAGGGTTTTAGGGAATTTAGTGTACATTTGTAATTGTATTCAGAATGAAATCCTACAAGGACTTTTTAAAGAACCATATGCAACTAAAATGACATCAATTGGTTTTGTAATACAGTAGTAAATGTTTCTTTTGTGAATTCTTCATTGACACAATTATTCAACCCCTTAAAGACTACCACTCTGAAGAACAGAGGTTCATTCAAGTGGTTTCAATCAGGTATTGAAAACACCTGTGGATGTCACGGAGCAGCAATAAAGCATAATAAGCACCAATTAGGCAGCTTTAAAATGACTGTGATACTCCGCTCCTTCTAGACATTTACTGGTGTGGTTACAAACCTGGTGAAGTCAAGAGAATGGTCCAGGAAGACAAGGGAAGAGGTGATTACTCTTCACAGGAAGGGCAATGGCTATAAGAAGATTGCAAAGATGTTAAACATACCAAGAGAGACCATAGGAAGCATCATTCGCAAATTCAAGGCAAAGGGCACTGTTGAAACGCTACCTGGTCGTGGCAGAAAGAAGATGCTGACTTTGACTGCTGTGCGCTACCTGAAGCGTAGAGTAGAAAAAAGTCACTGTGTGACTGCTGAGGAACTGAGAAAAGATTTGTCAGATGTGGGTACTGAAGTTTCAGCTCAGACAATACGGCGCACACTGCGTAATGTAGGCCTCCATGCCAGAACTCCCAGGCGCACCCCCTTGCTGTCTCCAAAGAATAAGAAGAGTCGACTGCAGTATGCCAAAAGTCATGTGGACAAACCACAGAAGTTTTGGGATAGTGTTCTGTGGATTGATGAAACAAAATTAGAACTGTTTGGGCCCACGGATCAACGCTATGTTTGGAGGAGGAAGAACAAAGCCTATGAAGAAAAGAACATCTTGCCTACTGTGAAGCATGGCGGGGGGTCAATCATGCTTTGGGGCTGTTTTGCTTCTGCAGGTACAGGGAAGCTTCAGCGTGTGCAAGGTACCATGAATTCTCTTCAGTACCAGGAGATATTGGATGACAATGTGATGCAGTCCGTCACAAACCTGAGGCTTGGGAGACGTTGGACCTTTCAACAGGACAATGATCCCAAGCATACCTCCAAGTCCACTAGAGCATGGTTGCAGATTAAATCCTGGAACATTTTGGAGTGGCCATCGCAGTCACTTGACTTAAATCCGATTGAGAACCTCTGGTGGGACTTAAAGAAAGCAGTTGCAGTGCGCAAGCCTAAGAATGTGACTGAACTGGAGGCTTTTGCCCATGACGAATGGGCGAAGATACCCGTAGATCGCTGCAAGACACTTGTGTCAAGCTATGCTTCACGTTTAAAAGCTGTTAAACTGTAAAAGGATGTTGTACTAAGATTGAATGTCACTTGGGGGTTGAATAAAACTGATAATGATGTGAGCACAGAAAAGACATTTGTGGTTATTTCATTATAAATGTTATGTTATATTTGTCTGACCTACACGTGCCTCTTTGATTTAATTGTAAGCAAGATGACTGATCAAAATCAATGTCAAACTGGCCAAAACACTCAATTTCAGTGGGGGTTGAATAATTTTGAACACAACTGTATATGTTGGTGATCATAATGAAGTCATTAGTAATGCAGCTTCTAAAAGTACCAATAGAATATAAAAACAAGTGGCATAATGCCTGTGTATGGAATTTACAGAAACGCCTTGTGTCTGTACTGTACAGGGATTTTCAGCAGTTACAGTCCCAGAAATATTGGGTCATCGACACAATTCTAACATTTTTGGCTCTATACACCACAATGGAGTTGGAATGAAACAAATACAATGTGATTTAACTGCAGACTGTCAGCTTTAATTTGAGGGTATGTACATCCAACTCAGGTGAACGGTGTAGGACTTACAGAAGTTTGCAGATGTGCCTGTAACTTGTTAAGGGACCAATAGTAATGGGACAGAATAATAATCATAAATCAAACTTTCCCTTCTTAATACTTGGTTGCAAATCCTTTGCAGTCAATCACAGCCTGAAGTCTGGAACGCATAGACATCACCAGATGCTGAGTTTCATCCCTGGTGATGCTCTGCCATGTCTCTACTGCAACTGTCTTCAGTTCCTGCTTGTTCTTGGGGCATTTTCCCTTCAGTTTTGTCTTCAGCAAGTGAAATGCATGCTCAATGGGATTCAGGTCAGGTGATTGACTTGGCCATTGCATAAAATTCCACTTCTGTCCCTTCAAAAACTCTTTGGTTGCTTTTGCAGTATGCTTTGGGTCATTGTCCATCTGCACTGTGAAGCGCCGTCCAATGAGTTCTGCAGCATTTGGCTGAATGTGAGCAGATAATATTGCCCGAAACACTTCAGAACTCTTCCTGCTGCTTTTGTCAGCAGTCACATCAATAAATACAAGAGAACCAGTTCCATTGGCAGCCATACATGCCCACGCCATGACACTACCACCACCATGCTTCACTGATGCGGTGGTATGCTTAGGATCATGAGCAGTTCCTTTCCTTCTCCATACTCTTCTCTTCCCATCACTCTGGTACAAGTTGATCTTGGTCTCATCTGTCCATAGGATCTTGTTCCAGAACTGTGAAGGCTTTGTTAGGTGTTGTTTGGCAAACTCTAATCTGGCCTTCCTGTTTTTGAGGCTCACCAATGGTTTACATCTTGTGGTGAACACTCTGTATTCACTGTGGTGAAGTCTTCTCTTGATTATTGACTTTGACACACATACACCTACCTCCTGGAGAGTGTTCTTGATCTGGCCAACTGTTGTGAAGGGAAAGAATTCCTCCGTCATCCACCACAGTTGTTTTCCGTGGTCTCCCGGGTCTTTTGGTGTGAGCTCACCGGTGTGTTCCTTCTTTTTGAGAATGTTCCAAACAGTTGTTTTGGCCACGCCTAATGTTCTTGCTATCTCTCTGATGGGTTCGTTTTGTTTCTTCAGCCTAATGATGGCTTGCTTCACTGATAGTGACAGTTCTTTGGATCTCATCTTGAGAGTTGACAGCAACAGATTCCAAATGCAAATAGCACACTTGAAATGAACTCTGGGCCTTTTATCTGCAAATTGTAATTGGGTAATGAGGGAATATCACACACCTGGCCATGGAACAGCTGAGAAGCCATTTGTCCCATTACTTTTGGTCCCTTAACAAGTGGGAGGCACATCTGCAAACTGCTGTAAGTCCTACACCGTTCACCTGAGTTGGATGTACATACCCTCAAATTAAAGCTGACAGTGTGCAGTTAAAGTACATTGTGTTTGTTTCATTCCAACTCCATTGTGGTGGTGTATAAAGCCAAAGATGTTAGAATTGTGTTGATGTCCCAATATTTCTGGACCTGACTGTATAACCCCTAAAACATGTCCCTGTACAGTAGTGAGTATTGTAATGTAACAGTAAATTTTAACTTTTTGTTACAGTGAGTGTCCGGTCTGCTCCTTGTAGCTTTTTAACATTAATACAGTGTGGCAGGAGATGGAGCTCACTTTTAGTTTATCCTAAGGGAGATTACAAATCCTCTGTTTAAAGCTGTGCAAATTGTATGATATGCTAATTTTCATTATTCCTTTTGTTTCAATTGAATTTCATGTATACATGGGTTTTGGCTTTTGGTAGAGAAAGGATTACATGTGGGTGGAAATTACTACTGTGAATAATATGTATTTTAAATGAAGCAAATGAGAGACTGAAAGCACCTGGTCACACTGTGGTGTGTCATAAGAGGCAATTTACTTAAATTGACTCAGTACCCAAGTGTTCAACTCCTCTGGAACATTTTTCATGCTGGTAAAAGGCTGCAACTGAACTTAAACATTGCGTATATTAGAATTTGACCATCACGGTATGACTGGCGGTTTCTTATCGATGAGCTGTGCTGCAGGTGTTTAAACTTTTTCAACAATATCTACATTTAAATGGTGCAAATAACATAGATTTGTTAATTTTAGAAACCGTTTAATAAACTGCCTACTTTGTATGTCTTTTTAGATCTGAGCTTACAAGCCGCTTCTAAAATAATGTCCACACCCGTATATGAAACTTTAAAGGTTTTGAGAGACCTGAGTCAAAATTTCCCTATAAAAGCAAGGTAAGTCCAATACGAACTTTATTTCATACCAGACATGAGTCTTCTACCCAGCTTTACGCTTATTGTGTAGAGATGGCGGGAAGTGGTCAGAATCCGTGACAAATACAGCTAATCGATAATGAGAATGGTTGTCAACTATTTTCCTTATCAATTAATCGGTTGGTCGATTAATCGGTATGTGTACAGCACACACTATTTAGAGTCAGACTGTATTAAAGAGACTAATTCGGAGCTGATTGGAGAAGACGTGCCGGCTGCTTTACTCTGTATGGTTTAGTTCTAGGATTAGGTCAGACATAACCAGTTGTTTTTTTTTTTAGTTTACAACAGTAGCAGAATTCTAGTACAGACCCTGGGGTACTGCCACTGGGTGGAGGAGCTGTACCATTGTTATTCTATCCTTACTTGACTGGAGTCTTGAACCACCGCCTTGTCCCTGCCACCTTCTCTCCGGCCAGGAGCTGCCGTCTCTCCCTTTGGTCCGGTTTCTTCCCCCAAACTCCCTCCCACACTTGGGCCAGTCTTTTGCCCAAATTCACTCCTTCCCAACTCCTAGCTGCACACAAAGCATCAACCCGTAACTCTGACCAGGGGCCCGCGTACCTTGTGTGAAAACTACGAAAGTTACACAATTTGCGCATGTACATACAAAAGTTACACTACACAAATTTCTTTACGAAATAAAGGGAGGACAGGTTGATTTTCACATAATTTCCCTTTAAATAAACAAAATTTGTAATTTATCGACCAACTAATCGATTAGGAAAATAATCATTAGTTGTCACCCTAATCTGTTATCGACACAACACACATAATAAAAAAAAATCCCCACTTAGGCTAGGGTCAGACGAACACCGTGCGAACGCACGTGCAGCCGCATTTTATCACGGCCATAGTAGCAGCAAATGACGGGCAATATACGAAGTACGGCCGCACGAAAGTGCGGCCGCGCAACGCAAGAGGCAAACAAACACATTTTTTTGAGAACGTGATACCGCTAGTACTGACGTACAGAGTGCGCTGCGTCCGCTAGCGGCGTGTGTGCGTTATTAGGAGACGTCAGACGCTGCTAATGTCCGGCCAACATAACGTCCAGACGCATAAAGTGTTTTATTGATGATCCGTACAAAATCACGGCCGAAAATGCGCATCGTATGACCGCTATCGCGTATTCCGTGAAAAAATACGTACAACACACTTTCACGGACGACACAAAAAATGCGTTCGTCTGACCCTAGCCTTACCTGTGAGTTGTGTATAATACACAATATAGGCGTTAGGCATATGCAAGATTAGTGCCATGCTGAAGAAATATATATTTAAATAGACAAAAGAGAAAATGCTTTTATGATGTAAATGTTGATTGGTTCAGTAATTCAACAATTTGAATGTATTGTGTAAATGCCAGGCTTGTTAACCCCTTCACCACCAAGTGATTTTCCAAATATCCACTGTCAGGAACCAGTGGCTTTTATTGGAAAAATATTTTTTAAATAGTCAATAGGAAGATATTTGGGAATATTCCCAATGTATTTCTTACTGTAATAACCTATTTGGTGGGTAGATGTCCCCATCTGCTGGCCAAATGGCATTACTGTAGGTAAAACTGCAGTTTGTAACTCCCTGTCGGCTAGGTAATGCCCGATATGTCAGGACATAAACTGGTTAAAATCAGCTAGGTATAGCACCTTGGGCATTGTGTCCCCTGGGCTAAAACCTTGGGGAACCTTGTGGAGCCCAAAAGCAAAGGAAATTAGTTTGCAACAAGCAAATTTAATTTGCATTGATACACCACAGACCATACAAAAAATACTTTGTTTTCAAAAAATTAGGCGAGTTGTGCAAATGACTTCCAGTAAACTCAATTTTAAAATCACCTGGCAGTAGGCTTGTGCACCGATTTATTTTATTTTTTTTATTTTTTTCGGTTCGATTTGTTCGGATGTTTAAACTTTTCGGCTCGTTTCGACCGATTTCTGTTTCGATTCGGTTCGACATTTTGTTTTCGGAATATCGACCATTTTTTGTATTTTCGTGTCACTTTGCTCGTTTTTTGTATCGACTTTTCGTGATTTCGGAAATTTTCGTTTTTTCGGAACGTCTCTTCTCCTCGTTTCAAAGCTGTCTAACTCTATTCGTTTTGATGTAAACTACAATGGTTTACTTTTTTATACTTTATATATTTTTTTTATAATAAATTTTTGGTTTGTTTTTCGGATCCGATAATTCATTCTGTCGATACGATAATTCTGGCGATTCTATCGTGTTTTTTTTTTTATTAAATAAAGATCCTTTTTTTCTTATGAATATACATTTCACAACTTTATTTAATCACATTAAAAAAATGGTATGAAAGGAACAAAAAAAAAAGGAACAAAACGATTTAAAAAACGCTAAACTGACCCGAATGGTCTGACTTTAAAAATAAAAACCAGAACAAAAGGTTTTAAAACGGAAAAATAGTTGATCGAAATGATCTGAAACGAAAAAAAATAAAAAAATAAAATGATTTAAAACAGACAAAAAAAAATGAACCCTTTCGCTGCTGAGGCATTTCACGGCTTCCCTTCACGCCTGTGTGCGGCACTGCGGTCTGCTGCTGAGCTAATTTTTAACAGTTTCGCTCCTCTTGTTTAAACGCGTTTTTTTGAAGCCTTATTTTATAATATGACCCAGACATGTTATATATCGTTCTTTCCGGCAGACTCGGCAGATGATTCATAATCTATCATTATCATATGTATGCGTCATGGCCTGTCTGTATATTATAACAAAAAATGCAATAAAATTAGAATTTTCAATGTTTGTTTTACAAGGTGTAAAGTGTTTTTTCCACATTTTAACATGCGAGTGTTTGCGGTTATATTTTATGAGTTGCGTTTGTTGAAAAAAATTGAAATGCGGACTTGTTATATTTTTTTGGGTGAAAATTACACTATTTTTAACAAACGCACCCCATACAAAAATCCTTAGTGCAGCATCATTGTTCACATTATAATTGAAATGGCAACAATATTGCTGCATTAACAAAACAAAACAAAAAACCTGTTTATTTTCTTTATATTTAAATTTTTTATAATTTTTAACATTGTCATGTTTGGTATTGTTGGAAAGGCCATGCTCTGGTCGATCCAAAGATACCAAACATTAACCAACCGATAGCTGCCGCGGATCGGGAGATAGGGGGTTCCAATGAACCCCTATCTCCACCATTATTTGCAGTTAGGGGTTAACTCCAGAACTGACGTCATTGTGACGAGGTCTTGGGACTGTCGGCAGCTGCCGTTCCCCCACGCTGTTATCTTCCTGCAAAGACGTGACCATGTTGGCGGGCAGCGTCTTAGTGGGCAGCGGTGGGAGAGAGAGAGAGCACATAGCTGGGAGGAGGTGTGGCGTGATGCTGCAAACAGGGACAAATAAACTAGACCTGAGCCGCACTAAGGATCTTTGGGTTGTGTTGGAGAAGACTTCACGCAGTGCTGCCATCAATATTTTTTGATAAATTCTTGGTTATACAATGAATGTGACTGTGGACAAAAATCTGTGTTGTTGTGACATCGCCTAAGCTTAACAAAACCATGCCACGTCGGTAATCAAATCTCAAGGCAGTACAACAAGGTTGTGTTAGTGTGTGACATTTTTTGGCCAGGCAGGAAGTGTAGAATGTGCACAGTCACATTCATGGCCACAAATATGTTGACAAATTTATGACAAAGGGTCCATAGAAATGTCAATAAATTTATGTACATATAATTTTAACAGTGTGGAAACCAAGCAATACATATTAACTTATTAAGTAAGGAAAACCAACGCACACAAACAGGAAAATATAGAAAAAATAGAAAATTTATTTACAACATGGGGAAGGGAAGGGAACATGCCATGGATGGCAAACTGCCCAACGGGGCACAAACAACACAAACAAACACAGGGGAGGAGGCTGGTCTCACTGCCGCTCCAGGATGTCAGTGGCATTGCTTATATGCTCCCGCAATTCCTGGATGGAATCGATGGTGGTTACAGCCAGGCGTAGCTCGCCGATCACCATCCGATTTATTATCCTAATGCTGGATGATGTGTCCGGTCTGGCTTCTCCTTCTATATATCCAATAAATGAAAGAAGGAAAATACAGTAAGTAAAGCAGGTTTCTATTTTTGACTGAAAGTCTTGAAAAAATATAACAGTAGTATATACCAGTGCTGGCGGCCTCCTGAGGCTCTGACTCCTCCTCCGGCCCCTCCTCTTCCTCCTCCTGCTCCTCTAGTGCTATACATAAAAAAATTAAATTAAAATACAGTAAACAAAAAATATTTCTGTTTTTGACCAAAAGTCGTTGCAAAATAAAACAGTATATACCAGCGCTGGTGGTCGCCCGTGGCTCCTCCTCCTCCTCCACTGGGGCACTGGTGCCCGCCGGGGCAGATGCTGCCTTCTTCCTGTCTTCTGCCAAATCCAAAAAATAACACGTAAATAATGCAGACTGGAAAAAATGGTATATCTATACAATATATTGCCGCAAGTATTGCGACACCCCTCCACTACCCCACTACCAGCTTGACCCCCCCACTACTCCCATCTCGTAGTTCTAAAGTCACAAAATATTTATCTATTTCCTCTGCACATAGACATATATTACCGTTCAATTATATATTTTTTTCAGAAGTAAACATTATGTTTATTCAATAAAAACTATTATTTGTGTTGTGTGCGTACAAAACGCATTGTGCTGATGCTGACTGCTTTTAGTTATTTTATAGATGCCTCAGCCTCAGTTTCACTTTCAGTTTCTGCTAATAAAACTGTATATTGCAGAAACAACAGAAATCGTCCATTTTGTTTTGAAATGTGCATCTAAAGCGTTCAATAATGACACTGCTGCAGCAAACTGAATTGCTGCGCTGCAACAATTCAGCAGCTGCTAAGGACGTATTGAACGCAGCTCTGTTTGGATGCACTTTCAGAAGAACTACATGTCCCATCCTACCATTTAGCAGAGACGCAGAGATTTTTGTTGATGCACAGGTGGGAGCCAATATTGGGCAAGCTGCGGGTCTTCTCGTATGCCTCACTCAATCACAACAACCCCCCCCAGCACACTACAGACTACACACAGTGCCAAAAGAAATCCAGCATTGTAACTTCATCTACATACATCAAATGTCACAATTTTCACGAATACGTAAAATCACAAAAAAGAAGAGCTATGGCAAAAATGCATGTATGACGAGTCGTGAAAACGGTAAGCTATACACAATCACATTGCATGAAAAAAGGACTAGATAAATCAACGTATTTCTGTGCACATTAGCACATGCAAGCACATTATTCTTATTATACAGGATTTATATAGCGCCAACAGTTTGCGCAGCGCTTTACAATATAACATGACACTTACGTTTGGCTATG
The DNA here is from genome assembly GCA_009667805.1 of Leptobrachium leishanense. Classification (NCBI taxonomy): domain Eukaryota; kingdom Metazoa; phylum Chordata; class Amphibia; order Anura; family Megophryidae; genus Leptobrachium; species Leptobrachium leishanense. Next base: position 313,398,459 of record CM019064.1, read on the forward strand.
ACTGACGGATGTGCCTCAGCTGCTCCTCCTCGCGCGTCTTGAGGTCGGACCAGCGTTTTCGGAGCTGGTCCTTCGTCCGGTCCTTCCCGAACAGCTCCAGGATGGTGGTGCGAACCTTATCGAGGATACGGTCCTTTTCTTACATTATTCTTCCTGCCGTAAGGGCCCTTACGGCAGTTGTAGTCTTTACGATCAAAGATGCGGACCAGCTCCAACATCTCGTCAAATGCCATGCTTCTTTCTGTCATGGGGGCAAGAAGATGAGGAGGTGTCCGAATGGCACTCGTCTCTTGCAGCCATGATAAATAATAACAATATTTTTTGGCCTGTCCAAAAAGTTGTCAGAAAACTGGCTCAATAAAGTTACGACATCCGCTCGCGTGCATGCGCGACCAGCGGACGAAACAGATCCGACCCGATTACGAAGGAATTATCGTATTGACAGAATTATCGGATCATTGGAAACAAAAACAAGTGATATGCAGTTACAAATACAAAATTTACAGAATCAGTGATATAACCGATAATAGTTAAATATACGATGTCCAGAATTACCGAAATGGAACCGAAATCACGAATGGAACCGAAATCATGAATAGAGCGAAAATAAATTTCGAGTTTACACATTTCAAGTCCATTCGAAAATATTTCGTTTCGGCTCGGAAAACTTTTCGGATCTGTCGGTTTTCGGGTCTGATCCGATTCGGAAAATCAGCCGCATCCGAAAACACGAATCGGATAATTTTGTGAAAATTCCGAAATTCCGAAACCCGAAACGCACATCCCTACCTGGCATAAAACAGGAAAAGAATACAGTGAATCAAGGCTTCCTTCTTGTATCACATAATCGCGTAACAGGTTACGTTGTATAACTATGTTGTAAATGTCAAAATATAATCTTTTACTATGAATAGCTTTGAATAGCTAAAGCTTTGAATTTACTAAAGGATAGCTTTGCATGCACTCGTAAAGAACCTAATGTTTCCGTAATGTATTTAAAGCATTATATATGTGTGTAATCATTGATATCATTTACATAAGACTATGTCATAAAAGCATTATAAATTGTAAACAATGTCATCAATATGTCTTTCCACTGCAATTGATGATTTTAGCATGTTTATCATTTGTAAAGCATTTTTCCATTCAACTGTTTGTCATATAGTTTATCCTCTACGTTTTTTCCTGCTTCTTATACCTCATGCACAAACATTTTGCAGGGCAGTAAGTGTGCTCCATGTAAGCCACAATTGATGTCATTTGCCTCCCTACAATTGACTACATTAATATCTAATTGCCTATCGAATGCCTTTTATGACATTGAAAAGTAAAAGGAGTGATGGATTACTTTTCCTGTCTTTTATTGTGATAGTCATATGTATTTATGCATTCTAACTAAATCTCTAGGGAATCCTTTCTTTTATGTGGTTCAGCCTCTGTGGGCAGGAATCCAGGTCCTTTTAGAGTAAATTCACATTTAGAAGTTTATTTTTAACAGCAAGGCAGTTTGAATAAATTGCAGCATTATTGGCAGCGATTGAGGTTTGAGATGCTAAACAAAAATGTTAGAAGGATACTGAAGTAGAAATGGAAGGAGTACTGTGTGTATTTAGAACGTTAAACATTAACCCCTCCTGACTCAATATACACCCCTTGTCCAGTTATAACCCATTACATTTTTATTTCTTGAAACTCCCTTTGAACCCAGCGCTATGCTGGTTTCTAAACCTCCAGTCATGATATGCTCCTGGCTTGCAATAATATTGTTGAGGGGAAGCAGGGCGCTCCATTGAGTATCCAGCCAATCCAATGGCTGGCAGGGAGAGATGGAGGTGGGAACCAAATTGGGTCCTTCCTCCTGGTCATGGAGCCTGAAGCTCAGAACAGTCTTTGAAGGAGTTAAGCCCCTCCTCCTGGAGGGAGGAAATCAACTCCCCTAGAGGCGAGAGCAGGATGAGGACACTTAAGGCACTGTGACCACATTGACAGGTCACAGTTCAAAGCTATAATTTTTTATGTTCTAACTGTAGTGTGTGGTATGGAAGAATTTTGCCATTGAGCAGTCATTGAGATAAAATCTACCTTGGGACTGAAGATCATTGATTTAGGGATATTTTCAACTTTCCAAACTGACGATTTGCCCATATTAGACGCTCGTTTGTGTTCATGCGTCTGTGTATAGATTTATAAAGCAGAAAAGACTCCTGCACTTATACGTACAGAGGGTTGTTATCCTACCCATGTTCCTTACAATGGCATAGTTGCAGATATAAAAGGGATGATCTTCTAAACGCTAGCAGTTGACCAGTGGACTACCAAAAATCGCTAGAAAATTGTCCCCAGACATTACACAAGCAGTGTTTAATGAGGCACTATCTAAAATCCAAACCAAAACCATCAACATGCTCATATGTCAAAGCATTGGTGGTCCTACAATTGCTTGACTACAAAATCCGGCTGAAAGAGAAACAACGCCCACCTTGGTGACTAAGAATAGATGCTAAGGAGGATTTCACAAGTAAACCTATAATGTGACCTGTACTAAGGTGATGGGCTATATCCAATGCTGTTTAGCATAGGACTCAACTCCCTCCACAAAATCATCATGAAGAGTGAATATGGGTGCACATTCAAGAGTATGGCCACCATCGGTCACTTCCTCTACATGGACAACATCAAATTGTTTGTCAATAAGGAGCTGGTCATCAACTCGCTAACTAGGATATACAGCAGAGACATCGGAATGTCTTCAGACTTGATAAGTGTGGACATAGGATAACAAAAAGAGGGATTATGATCAGGACTGAAGGAGCTGAGGAGCTAGAATGCCAATAGGAGCCCTAGAGAACAGCTGCAAATACCTGCGTACAGTATACCACAATCGCATGGTAACTATGCGCAAGAGACCAGGAGGAGACATTAGAGGATCTCCAGAGAGTCAGACAGGCCCTGAAGTCTCCGCTTACTGGTGATAATACCATTGCAATCAATGGCAATCCTAGCAGCACATGGACCGTCACCAGATCAATAGAAACAGGGGTCTGCCACATCAGACAGGTCCCAAAGTGCAGACTGCACAAAGAGGCCTCAGTGACAATCCAACACATAGTAGCCAGTTGCAAGTTGTTGCCTAGGACAGCATACACTGCGAGGCACATCCAAGTTGCTGGACTTGTGTACCCGCACATCTGTGTAGAGCAGTGTTTCCCAAACCTGTCCTTGGGACCCTCAACCAGGCCAGAATCTGCAGATCACCTTGGGGAAATGCAGACTGAATCCTGCAATCACTGAGCAGCAAATTCTTTCACCTGTGCTGTGCTTCAGAGATCTGGAAACCTGGCGAGGTGGAGGGCCCTGAGGACAGGTTTGGGAAACACTGCTGTAGAGTATCTGTGTGATTCCATATGTGCGGCTCTATGAAAGGTATCAGGGATAAGATCATGTGGGACCTCCAGAAGCAAACTAGCAAGTGATCATGCATTTAGTGCATGGTAAACCATCCCTAAATGTTTTAAGCAATTGAGTGGTCTGTTCTAGTTTAAAACCTTTTATATTGCTATCACAGCCCACCTTGTGATGGATTTAATCTTCTTTATGGTTTAAAATCCATCCAAGCCCTCTCTTATTTCTGCAGAATATGTGATTTGCATAAAACTACAGGGATTTCACACAGCTTTGTCTGTGACATTACCAAGATGACCTGGTTGACTCTGAAGGAAGTGTGAATGTTTCATAACAAATTTTTCATTTTTGACATTCTCTGACCAACTGCTCTGTGACTTTCAGCTGTTGCGTTCTTAGGTGTGGATTGAGAAAATGTAACATAAATGTCAGTGGAGACCATTTGCACTCAGCCACTTCAGTGCCATAGAGACCTGATGAGAACTTCAGTGCCTTTTTCACTGAAGAGCTAAGCTGTGTATGATAGAATCTGACATTATTTTTACATCTTTGTGTCCCGTTAGGAGTAAGAAGCACAAAGTCATTGTTTCATGTTTGCTTTTTTTCCTTATACTCTTATGGTATCCCTAAATGACAAAAATAATATTTTGTGTCAGAAATCTTAGTTCATAAATATTTATTCGCCTAAAAAAAACAGATCTGACCAGGAGAAAAAATTGAAATGCAGGCTGTCCTCATATGTGGTGTCAGTGTATTTTGGCCTAAGCCAACAAGGCCTAGGCCTAGGGTGGCACTTTCCAGGGGGCGGCGGCCTGAACTGGGTGGCCCCACCCCCAAAAAAAAAATATATATAGTATTTTTTTTTACTTTTGCAAAGTATTTTACCAGGAAGGATACATTGAGATTTCACAAATTTTCAAGTATGTCCCGGGTAGGCAAGGCCTAGGCTTTCACTTTCCAGGGGGCAGCAAAAAACCTCACCACTATATGGGTTACTCAGAGCACCGAAATGACGCCAACATTTGGTGTTCTGTAGTTCCCTGCACTTCGGGGAATAAAATTTCCTCACCCTGCAGTGAATTCACCATTCACCGCAGGGTCCTCAAAGTGCAGGGAGTCAGCCTCTGAATGCTGCCACCGCAATCCCGTGGCCTGCTGTTTTCAAAAGAACTACTGAACGAAAATGTGTGGGATTTACATATAGGATCCTATGATTGATAATAAAAAGTTCTGTTACAGAAAAAAGAAAAAACGCTATTAAAAAAAAAAGGGGGTGGGTGGAATTTTGCCCAAAAAAATCAGAAAAATGACTAAAAGGTACTAAAAATAAATCAATACAGACTTTTTACTGCAGATTAAAATAATAAATGGTTTATTAGATATTGCATAACAGGAATATTTTTAACATTGAAATCTATGGGGTTCGCCTGAATAAACCTGCTGATTGAAACCACTGATCATCAGGGCATTTCACTGCCATTTCACTGCTGTTTGGTGTTCTCTGAATAGATTAACCATTACTTCTCTATGGGTGATTTGCACTGCCTTCAAACAGCACCGTACTTGCTGGCAGTTCGCCAAACTTGTGTGTGAGCATATCACAAAGCAGTGGTGTACTTAGGGCAGTGGCGGGGGGCGGGCCACCCCAGGTACCAGTGATTTTTGGGGTGTCATTAGGGGGTACTAGGAGGTGCCACTGTTACTGTGTGTCAGCTTTGAGCTGTGTTCTCAAACAACGAGCAGCGGAGCAGGGCGTTTGCATACGGAATAAAATCGAATAGAATAAAAATCCCCCTCTCCTCCCTCCATAGCTCCTCCCCTGCCCCGCAGCAGCTCTAGGAGAGGGGAGGGGGATGTGATTTGTGTGCAATGAGAGATGACCGTAAACGGCAGTTAAAGGGGGGGTATCAGCAGAATATGAAGCCCTGTCTGCTTACTGCTGTTTAAAGTGGACCTTTCCTTAACCAGCACTGCAGTGATAGAAACTTGTCATTGAGCTGCCTGGCTCCTGGTGAGGCTGCATGCGTGCAGGTCATGTGGTCTGGCCAGTCAGGTTGTACTGCGTCTCAGTACCACCTGACTGGCTGAACCACGTGACATGCACGAATGCAGCTGCCCGCCCTTTCGTTAACACGGACTCTCACTCTAGTCTGGACTGAACACCCACTGGGAAGGGAATCAAAGCCACGGTGCACCCTCTGGCAGTGGCACCCCACTGCTGACAAGATGGCTACACGCACAGGCACAGCCGTGATCCTAACGTGGCCTGGAGGGACCTCCTGCTGAGTCCGTACACAGTCCCTGCTGACTCTGCACACAGCCCTACTGCGGACGGAGGCCGGTAAATATAGAATAAAGAATTGCTGTGTGCTCATATTCACTCGGTTTGCTGGGAGTTTTATTGCAGTGGATTCTGATGCACTCATACACACCGCACATTGCATTGCTGGGAGTTTTATTGCAGTGGATTCTGATACTCTCATACACACTGCAGATTGCATTGCTGGCAGTTTTATTGCTGTGGATTCTGATATGCTGACACCCACCAAACATTGCACTGCTGGGAGTCTTATTGCTGTGGATTCTGTGATACACACTGCATATTACTGTGAGTTTTATTGCTCTGGAGCTCTGGGATACGCTCATACACACTGCACATTACTGAGTTTTATTGCTGTGCAGTTCTGTGATATGCTCATACACAGTGCACATTTCTGTGGGTTTTATTGCTGTGCAGCTCTGTGATACGCTCATATGCAGTGCACGTTTCTGTGGATTTTATTGTTCAACCAATTAGAGAGGCTGTGTTCCAGTATACTTGACATGCGTGGCTGTTCTTTGTAAAAATGCTTGAATTTAAACATTTCATAATTTTATTTATCTCAATAGATACATTTGAAGTGGTATACAAAATATACAAGTAGGCACTTGGTATCCACTTTTAATATAAAGAGAGGAAAAGACGGAGCTCTAAGAGGAAAAGGTGGAGCTTAAAGAGGAAGGGTGGGGATTAACACGGAAGAGGTGTGCCCTTGACAGGGGTGCCTCAAATTTAAATTAGGGGGTGCACGAGTTAATAAGGCCTAGGGCAGCACAAAACCTAAATGCACCACTGTGTGGTGTGTTACAGGGTTTTATTTTCTACAATTTGTTTCAAGATGAAGAGAGTTAAGTGTTTCAAAAACTTTCATATTTGGAAGAGGGCACTGATTATATATATATATATAATTAGGGTTGCACCGATACCAGTATCAATATCGGGGCCGATACTGGGTACTGCAGGAGTACTTGGTACTCGTGTAGTACCCCCGATACCGGAAGTTGGCATCGAGCCGGCATCCGAGGGGCTGCGGCGGCTGTCCGAATGCTCTATCGGCATTCGGACAGCCGCCCCTGGAGCTCTCCGCGACGATACTTACCTTCCTGAGCGACGCAGGGAATATCTCCGCGCGTGCGCTCGTTGGAAGGACCCCAGCCGCGACCACGTGGGACCATGTGATCGCGGCTGGGGTCCTTCCAACGAGCGTGCGCGCGGAAACTTTCCCGGCGTCGCCCAGGAAGGTAAGTTTCATCGCGGAGAGCAGCTGCAGGGCCTGTCCGAATGCTCTATCGGCATTCGGACAGGCCCTGCAGCTGCTCACTGTTTTCATACTTACCTTCCTGAGCGACGCCGGTAAAGTTTCCGCGCGCGTGCTCGTTGGAAGGACCCCAGCCGCGATCACATGGTCCCACGTGGTCGCGACTGGGGGCCTTCCAAAGAGCGCACGCGCGGAGACATTCCCGGCGTCGTCCAGGAAGGTAAGTATCGTCACGGAGAGCTTGGGGCGGCAATATCCATGTGTGAGCTGGGGCAATATCCCATGATATGGGGCAGTATGAATATATATACATATCTTGGGGGGGGGATATATACATGTGAGCTGGGGCATTTTTATATGGTCTGTTCTTATTGGAAAGCGTCACATGACTTTGAATAAAAGTATCGGTACTCGGTATCGGTGAGTACTTTTAAAAAGTATCGGTACTCGTACTCTGTCTTAAAAAAGTGGTATCGGTGCATCCCTAATATATATATATATATATATATGTGTGTGTATGCAATGTTTATTATTGCAGAAGCCATTTGCACATCACAGAAATTCAAAGAACTGCATCCCAGAGCTCATGTGCTACATTCCCCATATGCAGCAAGGAATTCTGGGTAGGACATGCAAATGACATCTGTCTCACTTTTTTGCATCCTGGGTCTGTTTTTACACAGAACCCTTAAATCAGTGATTTTTTTTTTTTTTTTTTTTTTTTTTTTAGTATAAGAAATTTATTCACATTTTCCAGAAAATACAAGACAGTGCAAATATAAAGAAACCTCATCAACAGCATATCTGTGACATCTCAACCAGAGATTAACAGCAGTACAGTGTAACATCATTGCACGTTACATATAGAAAGAAGGGCACTTTGTCATCAAATCTGTTAAAAGTGAAACAAAGAGTAAAGAGAGAGGAGAAAAAAGAGAGAAGAGAGAGAAAGAAAAATAAAGAGAAAAAAAGGAGGCCGGGGTGGGGAAGGTGAGAAACAAAAAAAGGGATAAGACATTACCGAATAGACCATGCACCGGATTCCACAGCTCAGATACCCCATACATTGGAACAGAATCTGTTTAAGAGAATAAATAAACATCCCAGATATACCAATAATCCCGCGTGGAAAAAGGGACACCAGCCACTGAGGCCGCTATGGCGTCCATAGATCGAATCTCTCCCAATCTACGTCTGACATCCGCAATTGTAGGAAGGGGAGGCGTGCGCCAATGGGACGCAATCAGAGTGTATGCAGTAGTGAGGATATGCGCTAGGAGTTTTCTGAGGCATCGTCGTCTCTTTTGGGAAAATTTGAAGTAGGAGAACCATCGGGTAAGTGATTAAAGCAGTACCTAATACCTTATTAGCCAAGTCCACAATTTCACCCCAGAGCAGTAGTAATTGAGGGAAATGCCACCATACATGAATAAAGGACCCATGAGTCGCAGAGCACCTCTAACATGTGGAGGAGAGGGCTGGTGAGAAATTACTGAGTTTATCTGGGGTCAAATACCAACGGTAAAGTAGTTTTTTCCTGGCTTCATGCAGGGTGGCACTCCTGAACTTCCCTTTGTCGGTTTGAAAGCAATCTTTCCACTGGTTAATAGATATAGAGACATTTAAGTCCCATTCCCAAGTTAATTGGTATCTAGATTTGAACTCCGGAGATGGAGTAGACAGTAATTTGTAGCACAGTGAAAGTAGCTTAGCGGGAATATACAGGGCTATACAATACTGTTCGAAAGGGGATAATGCTGGTATCGAAAGTCTGTCAGGGCCCGTCATGTCGTATGTTGCGAGTAAGGTTTTGAGTTGCAGATAGGCAAATTGGAGTGGGCGATTAAGTTTATAATTCACACCTAATTGGTCGTAAGTCAGGAAGGCACTAGGGGAGTAAAAGTCAGCAATATGTGTAAGACCATGAACCCTCCAAGCACGTGCGTCGAAGTTAGGAATTTTATGGATTAAGGCAGTGAGGGGGGTCGCCAGGTGTATTGGATGATAGTGGCATAAGCAGCCTCTGGAGGTGTCCCATAATCATATAAGCAGGTTTGCTAGAGGAAGCAGAGTAGATAAATGAGGGCGCATACATTTGGGTAGCCAGATGACTTCTTTTAATCTAAGGGGGAGAAGGAGGGATGAATGAGAATAGCCCATTGCGGGGGAGGGGAGGGCGATAGTATGGAGCCGAGTAAAGCCAGTAGGGCTGCTTTGTGATATAGCGAAATATTGGAGTCCTAGGCCCCCGTTAGGAACTGGATTGGTCAGGACCTGAAGGCTAACCCGAGGTTTCTTTATGATTCCAAATAAAACGGTTGATAGTGGTCTGTAGATTTTTAAAAAAAGGGAGTGTGGGGAGAGGGGTAACGCCCTAAACACATACAGGAGTTTCGGGAGAATAGTCATAGTAACAGCTATCCTTCCGAGCCATGAGAACTCAAAGCGGGTCCATTTCAAACACAAGTCTCGTATCGTCGTCAGCATAGAGGTATAATTAAGTCGGTAAAGGACATTACGGGAAAAGGAGAATTTAATCCCCAAATAAGTTAGTTATACCCCTCTCCAGTCGTATTGATAAGTGGTCTTAAGAAAGTGTAGATCTCTATGTGGGAGATGGACACTGAGGGCCTGTGTTTTGGGTAGGTTTATTTTGTGGTAAGACACTCTGCCGTACAAAGTCAAGGCGTCGTGGAGATATGGGAGGGAAGATTTGGGTTTAGTTAAAGTAAGGAGGATATCATCAGTGAAGAGGCTATCTGAAGTCCCTCGATTCGAGTATCCACTCGGATTGCTTGGGCCAAAGGTTCCAATGCTAGGGCATAAAGGAGGGGAGATAACGGGCATCCCTGGCGCGTGCCGTTAGTAGTATTAATTGTAGATGAGAGAAACCCTGCATTCAACACTTGGGCTGACGGGGAGGAGTATAAGGTGAGAATTGCGGTTATAAAAGGTAACGGGAAGTTAAATTTAAGGAGAACATGAGGTAAGAAGAGCCAGTTAAGTCTGTCGAATGCCTTCTCGGCATCCAATGAGAGAAGGAGACAGGGTGTAGAGTCGCGGTTAACCGAGTCCACCACATTCAGAAGTTTAACCGTGTTGTCAGTGCCCTGGCGACCCAATATGAATCCCACTTGGTCATCGGCGACCAGTGGAGAGAACAGTGGCGCCAGTCTGTTAGCCAGGAGTTTAGCATATATTTTAATGTCCACATTTAACAGGGAAATGGGGCGGTAATTGGAGCCCCATTTGGTGGGGTCTTTCCCAGGTTTAGGGAGCGTGACAATAGTGGCTTTCAAAAGTTCGGGGGGAGCTCGTCCAGATTTAAAGAGGGAATTAAACAGGGACAGCATATGAGGGGACAGTTGTTCAAGAAAAGTCGAGTAGTATTTAGAGGAAAAACCGTCTGGGCCAGGGGATTTACGAGGTGGAAGGGATGAGATGACCGCTGAAAGTTCTAGAGCTGTGAATACTTTGGTCAGATCATCGTGATGTGTTGGGGAAGGGACATTGAGGATAAGTAGGAGAAAATGTCCGGTAGCGAGGGTTGAGGTGTCTCCTTGTCCGCACTTAGGTTATATAATTGGGCGTAGTAGTCCGCGAACTGGTCAGCAATCTGCTGTGGTTGGTACACAAACCGGTTTGGTTTGCAATTTAACAATTTTGGACCTTAGAAAATGACCCCTCAGTTTATTGGCTAGAAGACGTCCCGTTTTATTGCCATATAGATAAAATTTAGGATTGAGTCGCCGCGCCCTCCACACATACTCCTTCTTATGAAGGTCGCTAAGTTGTGACATCAGTAAGGTCAGTTGAGCTGCTAAATGCGGGGCGGGCGAGGACTTATGAAGTGTCGAGATCCTATCTATATCTTTCAAGAGGTCTAGTTTATGTTATTGGCTTTCATGTTTCAATCTCGATCCCCATTTGATGAGTATGCCCCTAATAACCGCCTTGTGGGCTTGCCAAAGCGTGGTAGGTGAAACGTCAGGGGACTAATTTTCCCTAAAATAATGTAAAAGGGCATCATTCAATTCCTGTTTAATATCAGGGTGGGAGAGTAGAGATTCATTCACTCTCCATGGAGATTTGCCAAAGGATGCAGAAGTATTTAAGAGTGTTGTAAGCATAGGGGCATGGTCTGACCATGAGATAGTGCCAATCGAACAGTCTGAGATCAGTGGGAGTGTTGAGTTGTGAACAAAAACATGGTCGATCCTAGAGTAAGTGTGATGCGTTAGAGAATAATATGAGTAGTCAACTTCATTCGGGTGGTGGACACGCCATGTGTCATGTGAATGGTATTCAGAAAGTAGGTTTAAGATGGACCGTGTTAACCGTCGGGAGGGAGATTGGGAAGTGCCGGAGTCAAACGAGACCTTAAAATCCCCACAAAGAACGACCTGGCCCATTTGTATCGGTGTTAGCTTGTCAAGAACGCATTTTAGGAAGGGGCGTTGACCAGAGTTGGGACAATAGAGATTGGTGATAGTATATAGGGTATGATTAAGGGAGCAAATTATAATCAAGTACCGTCCCTCAACATCACGTATAATTTTATGTAATTCAAACGATACTCTATTATGAACCAGAAACGAAAGCCCCCCTGGATTTAGTCGGAGATGTAGCATGATACTGGGTAGTGTAGTTCGGGAGGTATAAATTCGGGTGTGAAAGGCGCCGGAAGTGCGTTTCCTGTAAACATACAATATCAGGATTATGCCTCTTCAATTCCGCATACAGTGTATGACGCTTGTAAGGCATATTCAACCCTTTTACGTTGTGAGAGTAAAGTTTCATACTAAGAGTTCCAGAATATTAAACGTGAGGTGTGCTGTATGATATACAATACCCAGAGGGGCCACTGATGAACAGGTCCCGTCAAAACCCACAAGGAAGGCAAACAATCGTATGATCAAGTTCCTGTAGACCCTTCGATCAATATGGTCCAGCAGTGTATAGGTCGCAGCCAGGGTAGACACGAAATCCATTCGGTAACGATAAGGAGAGGAGAGAAAAAAAGTTAATAAGGAGAAAAGTGGACAAAAGAAAAGAACAGCGCTAATAAAGTGCCCCACTAATGCAGGAGGTAAAAAAGTACACAACAAGTAAGGCAAGTGCACCCCAGTGGGATTGTGGATACAAAATGCAGTAATGACCTGAAGAAACCTTTAGTCCATAGGACGCAGATGATGATCAATGCACATGGCAACTAAAGAAAACAAGAAAAAAAACCATATGGTGCAGTATGCCTATGCACGAATATGAATGAGATATGCGAAGTGGTGGAACTCACATGTACTGGAGCCTGTACAATATAGGCTCACTATGTTTGCAGTGGGTCTCTTCAGGGATGACCCCGTCCCGTCTTCACGCAGCTCCAAAGATCATTCACATGGGCCGTACATGAAACGAGGCAAACATAGACCATAGTACAGCATTGCAGACTACAAGATAATACAAGCCAGGTGGTCGCAACACTTACGTGGTGGAGAGCCTGTGTAAATACACTGGCTCTGTACAGGCGCCTGGGTGCAATATGGGATACACCAAACCCTCTTCGTTATATAATAGTAAAAAAATATAACCTCACCATAAAGGTTAAGAAGAATTTAATAAAAGAATAAAATAAAGGAATACATTCAAAACGCGTTTCGCCGCTAACGCAGCTTCATCAGTTGGTATTCAAAGAATTTTTTTTTCTTTGAATACCAACTGATGAAGCTGCGTTAGCGGCGAAACGCGTTTTGAATGTATTCCTTTATTTTATTCTTTTATTAAATTCTTCTTAACCTTTATGGTGAGGTTATATTTTTTTACTATTATATAACGAAGAGGGTTTGGTGTATCCCATATTGCACCCAGGCGCCTGTACAGAGCCAGTGTATTTACACAGGCTCTCCACCACGTAAGTGTTGCGACCACCTGGCTTGTATTATCTTGTAGTCTGCAATGCTGTACTATAGTCTATGTTTGCCTCGTTTCATGTACGGCCCATGTGAATGATCTTTGGAGCTGCGTGAAGACGGGACGGGGTCATCCCTGAAGAGACCCACTGCGAACATAGTGAGCCTATATTGTACAGGCTCCAGTACATGTGAGTTCCACCACTTCGCATATCTCATTCATATTCGTGCATAGGCATACTGCACCATATGGTTTTTTTTCTTGTTTTCTTTAGTTGCCATGTGCATTGATCATCATCTGCGTCCTATGGACTAAAGGTTTCTTCAGGTCATTACTGCATTTTGTATCCACAATCCCACTGGGGTGCACTTGCCTTACTTTGTTGTGTACTTTTTTACCTCCTGCATTAGTGGGGCACTTTATTAGCGCTGTTCTCTTCTTTTGTCCACGTGTATCTTTTGGTTTTTTTGGGGAAGACCCCTTGAGAACTTAGCTGCTGTTTTTTGCTCCATCATTGTGTTATTTCTCCCCCTCCACCTTTTTGCCACCCCAGCGCCCCTTCTTTATCTTTTGTTAATAAGGAGAAAAGACCCAGAGAGTGGGAAACAGTCATAGACAAACCGTCCAGGATAGAGCCCTGAATCCAACTATGTACAGTCAGTGCAAAAAAGACTTCATAACCTAGGCAAAAAAAAAAAAACGGGTTTGGCTCCAGTACATGGAGGAAGGACCTGGGGGGGGGTCGCCACAGAATATATCGGGCGAGTGGAAGACAGGAAGTCCTACACCTCATTTGTCGTAGCCGGGGATAAGCTGCCCTCAGCCGTTAACTCCCAATTATTACCGTCGGTGATCAGGCAACTAAAGGTCAGGAATCTTTGGTCGAGTAAGGAGCCAGAATGAACTTCGTGGAAAAACTTGATCCAAAAGAGATCATCCACTGAAGGACGAGTCGGTTTTCCAAATCACTTGAGGGTATTAACCCTATGCCACTCCGGGGATACTTTGGAAGGTGAGGTGGATGGGTTTCTGGGAGGGGAATATTCCTCAATCAGGTTCCAGGAGACCAGGTGTTTCATTCCCTCTGCCACCGAGGACGCCACATGTAGACTGTTATCTTTCCATATGAGGAGTTTCGTTGGGAAGCCCCAGCAGTATTGTACATCGCGGTTGCGAAGAATCTTTGTCACCGCTTGGAATTCTCTCCGTGTAGCCATCGTATGAGAGGAAAGGTCAGGAAACAGTAGGACATCTGTATAAGGTGCACCAAGCTGTTCAGCACGGTATGCCTTCATAATAGATTCCTTAACCGTGTAATAGTGCATCCGGAGGACTACGTCCCGAGGGGTAGCAGCAGAAAGTGATTTGGGCTTAGGAACTCTATGGGATCTGTCCATAAGGAGGTCTGATACAGGGACGTCAGGAAGCAGGGTTTGAAACAGAGATTGCAGATAATGCGAGAGATCGGTAGATTTCACAGATTCGGGAATACCACGGACTCAGATGTTATTACGTCGTGAGCGGTCTTCCTGGTCTGCTATCTTCAAAACCAGTTGGTCATGAGATGATTTAAGTGTTTGGAATGCATCAATCAATTCATTATGGGCTAGGCAGAGTTCATCTGTTTTGGATTCTAAATTATTAGTGCGTTCACCCAGGTCATTAAGCTCTTTATGAAGATCAGCAGTAATCTATCTAAAGTCTGCTTGAAGAGTGACTCTGAGATTTTGCAACATAGAATGGAGTACCTTACTGGTGGCTGGTGTATCGTCAGGGAGCAGTGTTAAAGCATCCTCCTCAACTTCACCTGCAGGAGCTGGCGTGTCCGGGTCCCCGGCGCCGCCATCTTGGAATCCGCGGCCCTTATCTTTTTTCGTGGACCGCAATAATTCGGCCGCTCGTTGCGGCTTGCAAGGAGCCATGGAGGAGCCTGAGGGTGTGAGGGAGGTCTAGGAGGTGAAACGGAGGGTCTGTGTGGCACCTGAGAGCCGTAGGATTAGGCAATGTGCTGTGGTCCGCCGGAGCTCCGCTTACATGCGGCTGCTCGTAATGGTCGCTAGCTCCGCCCCCTAAATCAGTGTTTAAACCTGTCCTCAGGACCCTCTGCCCCGCCAGGTTTGCTATATATCTGAAGCACAGCACAGGTGATCTGATTTGCTGCTCAGTGATTGCAGGATTCAGTCTGTATTTTCCCCAAGGTGATCTGCAAAACCTGGCCTGGTTGAGGTTCCCGTGGACAGGTTTGGGAAACACTGCCTTAAAACAATGCCATGCCATACTAGATGGCTTTTTTTATTTTTTTATCAGAGATCAGGTTTATGCAACTGGTCAAAGCCACTCATAGGACAGCGCTGTTCCGGGTTTGTTGGACCCTCATCAGCTAGGAGCTAGGCATGACCAGTTGCAGTTGGTGCTTGGACCCGTAGGGTAAATCAGTACTTACAAGGGTTGTGGTGGAGGACAAAAAAAATGAGATAAAAAGCCTCCACGCTATAATTGGTTATGTATATTATTGACAGTGCTTTTTTTTTCTGGAAAAATAGGTTGGGTACTCTCACGCCCGGGGGAAAAAACTGATTTATTATGACTTTTCATGTCCTCATAAACAATAGTTGTAGTTCACTTAAAGGAAGACATTATAAAAGGGACCCATATTTTTTAACTGTGTTCCTTTAAATGAACTACAACTATTGTTGTATCTCTATGTGGGTTATCCACTAAGTGCCTCTGTTGCAAGAAAAATCTGTATTGCAGGGCTGTTAGCTGTTTGTTTGTTTTTTGCAACAATGGTACCGAGGGGATAATCCCCTAGCATTTGTGAGCTCCACAGCAATGAAACTCACAGTTTTGCTGTGTATGTATGAACTCCACAGCAATGACACTCGCAGTAATGCGCAGTGTGTATGAGCTCCACAGCAATGACACTCACTATCGCCTTACAGTGGCAGCTCCTCTGATCACACCGCTTGCCTGACAATCCACAGCTCTGGCAGATGTGTGTAAACATGCTGCACCCCCCCTCATGCTGTTCAAAGTTTCAGCGGCTGCAGAGAAAGGGGGGAGCAGCCCTCCCTTATCAGTCCCTACATACACTCCTGACAATTGGAAGCGATCAGGAGCAACATGAGCTGCTGAGCGCTTCCGATTCTCTGCCTGCCACTGCAGGAGGAGGGAGGAGCATCATGCTCTCTCCTGTTAGTTCTGGCTGGTGGTGAGGTGCCGGTACCAAGTACCCCCTGAAAAAAAGCTCTGATTATTGCAGAAGCCATTTACACATCACAGCAATTCAAAGAACTGCATCCTAGCGCTCCTGTGCTACATTCCCCATTTGCAGCAAGGAATTCTAGCACTCACCTTTACTAAGCAGAGTGTGGGTGCTTGTCAAGACAGTGTAATACAGAAAACCAGAAAGCGAGCACTCCAGTTATCACATTCAAAGACTTCAACAGCAGCTTTGTATATTTGGAGATTAAGCCAAATTGGAACCTTTTAAAGCTTAAAAAAAAACTTACCCCCTTCAGGATTACAACAGTTCTTAACCCATCCAAGACTTTCAAGCTTTTTAACCCTAAACTCTGTTGAAAATTAGTTTAGGGTTAAAAACCTTGTAGAAAGTCTTGATTGGGTTAAGAAAATTGTAATCCTGAAAGGGGTAAGAGTGCTTGGAATCTTTGAAGGGTTAAAATGTTGAATGTATATACAGTTGTGTTCAAAATTATTCAACCCCCAATGCTGTAAAGGGTTTTAGGGAATTTAGTGTACATTTGTAATTGTATTCAGAATGAAATCCTACAAGGTCTTTTTAAAGAACCATATGCAACTAAAATGACATCAATTGGTTTTGTAATACAGTAGTAAATGTTTCTTTTGTGAATTCTTCATTGACACAATTATTCAACCCCTTAAAGACTACCACTCTGAAGAACAGAGGTTCATTCAAGTGTTTTCAATCAGGTATTGAAAACACCTGTGGATGTCACGGAGCAGCAATAAAGCATAATAAGCGCCAATTAGGCAGCTTTAAAATGACTGTGATACTCAGCTCCTTCTAGACATTTACTGGTGTGGTCACAAACATGGTGAAGTCAAGAGAATGGTCCAGGAAGACAAGAGAAGAGGTGATTACTCTTCACAGGAAGGGCAATGGCTATAAGAAGATTGCAAAGATGTTTAACATACCAAGAGAGACCATAGGAAGCATTATTCGCAAATTCAAGGCAAAGGGCACTGTTGAAACGCTACCTGGTCGTGGCAGAAAGAAGATGCTGACTTCGACTGCTGTGCGCTACCTGAAGCGTAGAGTGGAGAAAAGTCCCCGTGTGACTGCTGAGGAACTGAGAAAAGATTTGTCAGATGTGGGTACTGAAGTTTCAGCTCAGACAATACGGCGCACACTGCGTAACGAAGGCCTCCATGCCAGAACTCCCAGGCGCACCCTCTTGCTGTCTCCAAAGAATAAGAAGAGTCGACTGCAGTATGCCAAAAGTCATGTGGACAAACCACAGAAGTTTTGGGATAGTGTTCTGTGGACTGATGAAACAAAATGAGAACTGTTTGGGCCCATGGATCAACGCTATGTTTGGAGGAGAAAGAACACCTTGCCTACTGTGAAGCATGGCGGGGGGTCAATCATGCTTTGGGGCTGTTTTGCTTCTGCAGGTACAGGGAAGCTTCAGCGTGTGCAAGGTACCATGAATTCTCTTCAGTACCAGGAGATATTGGATGACAATGTGATGCAGTCTGTCACAAACCTGAGGCTTGGGAGACGTTGGACCTTTCAACAGGACAATGATCCCAAGCATACCTCCAAGTCCACTAGAGCATGGCTGCAGATTAAAGGCTGGAACATTTTGGAGTGGCCATCGCAGTCATCTGACTTAAATCCGATTGAGAACCTCTGGTGGGACTTAAAGAAAGCAGTTGCAGTGCGCAAGCCTAAGAATGTGACTGAACTGGAGGCTTTTGCCCATGACGAATGGGCGAAGATACCCGTAGATCGCTGCAAGACACTTGTGTCAAGTTATGCTTCACGTTTAAAAGCTGTTATAACTGTAAAAATATGTTGTACTAAGTACTAAGATTGAATGTCACTTGGGAGTTGAATAAAACTGATAATGATGTGAGCACAGAAAAGACATTTGTGGTTATTTCATTATAAATGTTATGTTATATTTGTCTGACCTATACGTGCCTCTTTGATTTAATTGTAAGCAAGATGACTGAATGATCAAAATCAATGTCAAACTGGCCAAAACACTCAATTTCAGTGGGGGTTGAATAATTTTGAACACAACTGTAGCTGCTGTTGAAGTCTTTGAATGTCTTAATGGAGTGTTGTCCTCCTAGTTTGTTATATATGTTTTGTGATATGGCCATTCCAGAGACCATTTGAGTTTTTGTAGGCTTCCTTTATTGATCCAAGCAACAGTTTGGAGACAAGAATGTCCAAATGAAAATAAAGCTTGAATCGACTCCCACTCCGACCGTAGTCTAACTAAACAATAGATTCCCTTACTGGAAATCCTGGGCAGCTAAGCTGCTTACCAGTTGGGAAAAAATATATAACAGAAAAACAGAGATCTCTTAATGTCTTCAGCACTCTGGGTCAAGCTCCTCTGCCAGTCCCAGACAAATATTTGAGTTCCTATGTAGTTCAAGAGCCCAATATAAGGGCTGGGAAGTTGCAATCAGGAGACAGCTGTGGAATAACACTATACAGAGGGGAACAGGGCTTTCTTCATTCGCCTACTGATAAACCCATGTTCTATCACCCTACCGCTAGTTACATCGTCACAATATATATTACAGGAGGAGGTCAGCAGTCAAAACCTTTATTACACATAGATGGTTACTTCCCATGCAAAATAGAGACCTCATACCAAGGGGAGAGCACTCCATTACACAAACTACACCATCACAAAGCTCATAAAATATAACGACATTCAAGGTTTTGACAAGATTTTACTTTTTTTTTTTAAAAAAAAAAAAACCAAAAAACACATTTCCACAACCTAATTTCGATGATAAATTAGGGGAATTTAGTTCACAAAATATGGCCATATATTGCTTAAGCCTGTCATATCCTGACCGGTACTACTGCAAATCACCCAATGACCGAATTTATGGGATTAACTCCTTTACTTAAAACAGAATTCTTTCTGGGGCTACCAGTGATTCAAGGTTAAATAGAACTTGCAAAGGAACACCTGTGACGGGGAGGGGTGTTTGCCACAGGTTTGTCATCCCTTTTCATGTAGAAAAAAGCAGGATTGTAGGTATACAGTACTTTCTGCATCAGACTCAAACTATAACTGCTTATTGTAATGTCCCTTTGATCAAAACCATAGGGGATTATTCAGAGAGATCCGAAATGTGGCCGAAATCGAACTGGACACTGAATTTCAGTGAACGGGGAGATTTTGGGGCCAGTGAAATCCCCCATAGAGAAGCAATGGTCTGTCTGTTCAGAGAACACCGAACAGCTGAGGAATGTCAGTGAAGTGCCCTGCCATTCGGTGGTTTAATTCGTTAGGAAATATTCCTGTTTTAATCCCAATATCTAATAAACCGTTTATTTTTTATTCTGCAGTAAAAGGTCACTTTATTTCTCGTTTTTTATTTTTTTGGATCTTTTAGATATTTTTCGGAATTTTTTTCTGCAAAATATTTTTTCGTGTTTTTTTTTTTTCCCCAATTGTTTTTTCATTTTTCCTTAACAGACCTTTTTATTATCAATCATAGGATCTTATGTGTAAATTCCAGACATTTTCGTTCAGTAGTTTTTGCAAACATCGTTTGAATTTTGAAACTTTCAGACGTACTTTTTATTTTTTATTTAACCCTGTTCATCTGCTAGTTGGCTTTTTCTGGCAGCTACTCTGAAAAGTGATCGGCGGCTAGTCGGGTTTTTCTGGCGTGTTCAGCAGGGTTTTTGCGGCGAGTGTTCGGTGGGTTTGCGACCAGTATTCTGTGGGTTGGTGGCGAATATTGCCTGCGGTGCTTGCTTAATACACTGCAGAGTCGGCGAACTAGGAATCGCCCCGAAGTGCAGGGAACGAAAGGTCACCGAACGTGCGGTGACTTTTCGATTCACTCTGAATAATCCTGGTAGTTTTAAAGGTTGAAACATCCATAGCCACGTCACACTGACCAATGTAGCATTACGTAGGTTTTAGAGTAAAGGATATTTACCTTCCCTGGACTGAAATGAAACCTTCACATTTTTTTCATTTTACAGATCGCTGACCAGGGTCGCATTAAACCAGGAAATGAGAAAAGAGATAGAAGAAAACCAGAAGGTTTGTGCTCAAATCCTTAATTACAACTTTATCTTTAAAGATCGATTCTGCAAGTGGAAAGAAAACACGTTTTGGTAAACAGCATTTTTTCACAACAGCAAAGAATGTAGGAAAGCAGAATATTTTTATATTTGTAACAGGTAGTGAGACACACTGATCAAAGTAAATTTCACCTAATCTAATTATTATAAAAAATTGCTAGAGGTCCATGCAGATATTTGTAGGTAGTTTTATCTGCTCTATGAAATGTCTCCGTTCAGTCAAATATACGTTATTGTCACGAGTCCCCCTTGGGTCTATGATGCTGGTCCCTATACACATTAGATCTACCCCTCCGATCCTTAAGTGGTCAGGAAAGCTAACTATATTCAGTGAACAGAACGACACGTACTCAGCAAGGGTTAACATACCAAAATACAATGAGATACTTGGTCGGGATAACAGGGGTCTTGGTACCAGGAGAGGTAGTCAGCCGTATGCCAATATCGGTACACAGATCGGGTTTATCAGGAATAGCCAGGTTTGGTACACAAAGTGGGTTTGTCAGGAATAGCCAGGGTCAAATACACAAGAGTAGCCAACAATTATAATAGACAGCACTGAGGGATATGGGAACCACGTCAGGGCAATGAGTCTGCCTGTGCATATTGGTTTTAAACTTGGAGCCGTGTCATCACGCAGTGCCCCGCCCTTCAGCCACCCACGTGACCGCTGCGGGCATGCATATCACTCGGCCACCTTTTAATAAAGATTCAAACCCCCTGGGATCAAGTATTCTTTTACAGCCACCTAGAGGCTGGATTCACAATTTTCAAGTTAAGCCGGTTGGAGCTCCGACTTTTTAAACAAACAGGGTGCAGCATGGCCTCCCGAGGCAAAGTGGACCATAGATTTTATTCCTGGGGACATGCAGTGGTGCCCCTGCTTCTTGGAACCAAGCTGTCTGTAGTTCTTACTATTGAGGTCAATGCTATGCCTCCTGGGAGCCTATACTGCTCCATATCTGCATAAAATTGTTACAATATTTGTCATGGGTTTTAAAATACTTCTTGAGTTTTATAATCGTGTTTTGGTGTCTTGATTTATAGAACTTTTACATATCTGTCAAACGCTACTGTTGATGTTTGTTTTGAATACTGGCTTCTATAATTACTTTGTAGGAATCGGAGAACAACACCGAGGCAAAGCATGTCAGCATGACATGTAACCGTTCTGATATATACCGTTCTGATATATATCATCAGCGGTAATTCCAGAATTATTGAGATGCGTATGTATAATTTGAATATAACTGTGATATTTAAAACCCCAGTTGATTGTTTGACATTATGTATGCGTTCTGTTTCTGTGTCACAGCAGTGCGATATCCCTTGCATTTAGCTCGCTGGAAGCTTTCAGATGTGAAAATAACTGCAATGGAAAGATAATTAAAAGGAAGCATGCTGGACAGAAGCTCTTATGAGTTTTATCGTTGTTTTTTATATTCCGTTTTCCCATCTGAATAGCTCTAAAAGTTTCTAAACATCAGTTTTGCCAGACAATAAATTGGCAGTTGAGATCTAGTGCCTATAGTCCATTCATCTAGCAGCAGGGGTTGTTAGCTCCAGCTGTGCATAACCGAATCATTCCCATCTGAGATAATGAAAGTAGAACACAAGATGCTGTACAGGGACGATTGCAAAGGTGTTAAAATATTATGATGATTGGGTTTATTCAAACTAATATCCGAGATGTTACCCTGCCTGCAGAATCTAGGGATTCTGTTGGGAAGGTTATTAAAAATATTAATCTGTTAAATTTGTTTTGCCACGACTGCGTTGCATTAGATGGTAGGCAAGTGAGTGTTTACTATGCTTGTGTTTGTTTTGCATCATTACCCTATTTCTTTTACAGAAATTGGCGATGTGGGACTTTTGACTTCTATTTGTGCTTTATAGATTAGAAAAAGTGGTACATTTTGTGACCGACACACAGATCATAAATATTATACAATAAAATAATATTTTTCTTTGTTGCTCTTGTGTTTTTGTTTTCTCTTCTGCAAATAACATATTCTGCTTGTCTTTAGACTTTCTATGTGTTTATCGAATAGCTTCTTGTGCATAAAATGTTGGTAAACCTCATCTCACAGAATAAGAGGAAGAGATTAGATTATTTTTTTTGAGGGAGAAAGCAAATGCCCTTTGCTTCCCTCTAGATCAGAGATTTCCAACTCCAGCTCCCCCAGATGTTGATTTTCTCCAGTTCCCAGAAATCCTTGAATGCAATAGATGGCCAAAGGAACATCTAGGGAGCCAGAGTTTGAGACCTCTCCTCTAGACATTTGGAGCTGATTAAGGGAGATCTTCAGGTCTGGTTACTATTTTCCAATTTGCTCGTTTTCTGCAGCAATGTCACAGTATCATTTAGTTTATTTTTAAATTCTTATTCTTTTATTTATTTTAAAACAAATACATTTTTTTATTTTTTTTAATTCAAAGTAAAATGGCATACAGAGAAATTTAATTGAACAATTCAAAGATCAAATCCGAGCAAGCAATTGTAGGTTGAGACAGCTGTTTATAGCCAATGGTGTATAGGTAATATAAGCAGGAAACAGAGCATATATAAATGTGGAACAGTGCAATTTCAACAGTAAGTCAATAAGAAACAGTGAACGTTATCTCAGCTCTCCTAGTACCTCGGTGAATCAATGGCGGCCCCGTAGAATATTAACCTCCCTGGCGGTCTAATTTTTTCAAAATTTCGTGTCTAAAAGCGTCTCAATTTTTTTTTTTAAAGGAAACGTGTTTTTGTACATAGTTAGCCTGTAATAATTAGGAATCACGCACTGAAATCTGTGCAATCAAGAGTCCTTACTGGTAAAATCCTTTATAAATAAATAGTAAATACACTGAGTCCGATAAAGTTTGAAACACGACATAATAATTTATTTTCCCAAAAATAATTATCCAAAATAATGCAAATAAATGATATTCAATAAAATACAACAAAAAAACACTGAAATCTGTCTGCAAAGAAGAGTTAGACGATGTATGGTCTATTTCTTATCCTGTACTGCATAAACATTACACTGTATAATCCAAAGTGTAAACTGTAAAAAAGATTTATTTTATGCTGGTCCCGCCCCCCCTGCATCGTGTGACTCGCAGGGAGCATTCCAGGAAGCAGCTCGCCGTGATCACACTGCGGGGGACAGCGAGGGAGCCAGGAGGAGGTGAGTAAACATCCAGCCCGAGTGTGGCTCGGGGTTACCGTTCGCGGTAGCAAAATTTAACCCCGAGTCACACTCGGGAATACCGCCAGGGAGGTTAAGGGTTCGGGTAGTATGATCCCGTAGGGGCTCACACTTCAACCCGTCAGGTTCCAATTCAACGTCCTCTGAGTAGAGGATAATGAGTTTGGGGTCCGATAAAGGGAACGAGTCTTACTGTGGGCAATAACGTAGAGGGTGAGAAGTCAAGGGAGGGCAACGTTAATGGCGTGTGAGGAAGAAGAGAGGAGACGTGTGTATATAAAGAGAGTGGGAGAGACAGAGGGTGAAGGAGGCAGAAGGTGGGCGCGGTATGAAAGGCGCAGGGGTAAGTGAGGGAGGTGAATGGCAAAAGGGAGAAAAAGATAGAAAAGAGGAGGATGAAGAAAGGAATAAAAAAAGGGGGGAGGGGGTAGACTGATGCCGGGTGGCTACAGGACCTGGGGGGGGAGATGTCCCTCCCGGTCCGCGCTTTGTAGCTTTGGTTTTTTCTTTTTAGAACTAATCCGTCCCTATCCCTACTGACTCTTTATTGTTTAATGAAATAGAAAGCAAAGAGTATGTATGAATTAAAATCCTGTGACCTGGGGAATGTGTCCTTGCATAACAAAAATTGTGTGATATCGTATATATTTTTGTTTCTATTTTGAATTTGTGATCTCCTGAGCTTATAATAATAAGTATTTTAGGTTAATCTTACGGTCAGAGAAAATTCTTTACAAAGAATGGTGTCTGTAAAGCCTGTGACATGAATCCCTGAGGCACATTGCATTGAGAATAATTTATTTTATGTAATCTGTTTTAATACCTGTGTTCTCTCTGATTTATTACATTACCAGCAATAGCTATATAGGATTTTTCTGTGCACCTGTGTATTGTTTAGCCATTGTGTTAAGTCACAGAGAGCCACCGCACGTGGGTGGTAGTCCTATGACCTCCTATGGTTTATTTATTTATTTTTTATTTTTTTCTCGATGCACATAAATACTTTCCAGCGTGTAACCTTGGAAATTAGATAACATTGGTAGAGAATGAGATTAATCTGTTATATACAGTTTGCTATATTTAGTAGATCTTATCCTTCCAGCAATCTTCAATGTACTATTTTTTTTTTTTGTTCCTTAACATTTCTGCTAACAAAAAAAGGATGATAAAACATCTCAACCTGCAAATGAATTTACGTTCTGCTGTCTTTTTCTGTTAAGCACTTATCAGAAACATTTGGCATTAATCCCGGAGATGCAAGTTTATACATAAATGGCCTTCAGATTGATTTGGATATTCAGAATGCATTCAGGTATGAACTTTTACAGCATACTTTGGCAATAATACATGAAGAACAAGTACTTTGTGTCACTATCATGTTCATTTACTTACTCAACTAGTGACACTGTATTACTTTAAAGATTTGAGTTCTATCCTCTAGAAAACCTCATAATTTTCCAGGTGACTCCTACAATGTTTGTGTTTTTCCACTATATTAATATCTCTTAGAAGTGAGCAAATTATTCAAGTCTACAATGTTGACACGCCATTTAATGTTTTATACAGTTGTGTTCAAAATTATTCAACCCCCAATGCTGTAAATGTTTTTAGGGAATTTAGTGTACATTTGTAATTGTATTCAGAATGAAATCCTACAAGGACTTTTTAAAGAACCATATACAACTAAAATGACATCAATTGGTTTTGTAATACAGTAGTAAATGTTTCTTTTGTGAATTCTTCATTGACACAATTATTCAACCCCTTAAAGACTACCACTCTGAAGAACAGAGGTTCATTCAAGTGTTTTCAATCAGGTATTGAAAACACCTGTGGATGTCACGGAGCAGCAATAAAGCATAATAAGCACCAATTAGGCAGCTTTAAAATGACTGTGATACTCAGCTCCTTCTAGACATTTACTGGTGTGGTTACAAACATGGTGAAGTCAAGAGAATGGTCCAGGAAGACAAGAGAAGAGGTGATTACTCTTCACAGGAAGGGCAATGGCTATAAGAAGATTGCAAAGATGTTAAACATACCAAGAGAGACCATAGGAAGCATCATTCGCAAATTCAAGGCAAAGGGCACTGTTGAAACGCTACCTGGTCGTGGCAGAAAGAAGATGCTGACTTCGACTGCTGTGCGCTACCTGAAGAGTAGAGTGGAGAAAAGTCCCCGTGTGACTGCTGAGGAACTGAGAAAAGATTTGTCAGATGTGGGTACTGAAGTTTCAGCTCAGACAATACGGCGCACACTGCGTAATGAAGGCCTCCATGCCAGAACTCCCAGGCGCACCCCCTTGCTGTCTCCAAAGAATAAGAAGAGTCGACTGCAGTATGCCAAAAGTCATGTGGACAAACCACAGAAGTTTTGGGATAGTGTTCTGTGGACTGATGAAACAAAATTAGAACTGTTTGGGCCCATGGATCAACGCTATGTTTGGAGGAGGAAGAACAAGGCCTATGAAGAAAAGAACACCTTGCCTACTGTGAAGCATGGAGGGGGGTCAATCATGCTTTGGGGCTGTTTTGCTTCTGCAGGTACAGGGAAGCTTCAGCGTGTGCAAGGTACCATGAATTCTCTTCAGTACCAGGATATATTGGATGACAATGTGATGCAGTCCGTCACAAACCTGAGGCTTGGGAGACGTTGGACCTTTCAACAGGACAATGATCCCAAGCATACCTCCAAGTCCACTAGAGCATGGTTGCAGATTAAAGGCTGGAACATTTTGGAGTGGCCATCGCAGTCACCTGACTTAAATCCGATTGAGAACCTCTGGTGGGACTTAAAGAAAGCAGTTGCAGTGCGCAAGCCTAAGAATGTGACTGAACTGGAGGCTTTTGCCCATGACGAATGGGCGAAGATACCTGTAGATCGCTGCAAGACACTTGTGTCAAGCTATGCTTCACGTTTAAAAGCTGTTATAACTGTAAAAGGATGTTGTACTAAGTACTAAGATTGAATGTCACTTGGGGGTTGAATAAAACTGATAATGATGTGAGCACAGAAAAGACATTTGTGGTTATTTCATTATAAATGTTATGTTATATTTGTCTGACCTACACGTGCCTCTTTGATTTAATTGTAAGCAAGATGACTGAATGAT
This sequence comes from Leptobrachium leishanense, assembly GCA_009667805.1. Lineage (NCBI taxonomy): Eukaryota > Metazoa > Chordata > Amphibia > Anura > Megophryidae > Leptobrachium > Leptobrachium leishanense. Next base: position 313,424,994 of record CM019064.1, read on the forward strand.
CAAAATCCATGTCAAACTGGCCAAAACCCTCAATTTCAGTGGGCGTTGAATAATTTTGAACACAACTGTATATTAAAGGAACGCTCCAAGTAACTTTGTGCACCTTGCATTGATTACAGAGGTCTTGGTGGAGCTAGCTATCATTTTATGCTTGACGTTTGAACAAGGGATTTCCTGCTCGTGTGGCCTTTCAGTTAGTTATTTATAACATCGCCAACATTTTCCACAACGCTATACAATTGGGAGGACCAAACACTACTAACAAATACGTTGGCAGGTGGAGAACTATATTAAAAGAGGATCCTGCTTCAGTGAGCTTACAATCTACTAGGAGTGATGTGACAGAGGGGAGGGTAAATAACAGAGCAGGAGAAGTAGTGGGATACATGGGGGCTGTGTGGGAGATAGGTCAGGAAAGGTAAAATGGGGGAATTATGGAGTGAGCTGACAGGCCTCTCTGAAGTAAATTTTTAGAGCGGTCTTGAAAGACTTAAGGCAAAAGAAGAGTCTAATGTTGCCACGGAGGGAGCTCAATATATATGGGAGCAGCTGAGGAGAAATCCTGAAGGAGAGAGTGTGGGGTGTGGGTAAGAGAAGAGGTTAATAATACGTCATTAAACCCTTGCTAGGAATGGATTTGTAGGTTTGGTAAAACGCTATTGGTTTTTTTTTACAAACCAGACCCTTAAAGTCCACGGTATTTATTTCTGGATCTATTTTAAACAATTTAAGAGGTAATACAAAATTTGCTTAAAAGTGGATGATAAAGACATAAAAATAGAACAAGAGAACATACAGGGAAATAAAAAATGGATCCCTCAAGCAAAACTTATAAGGGGAGTAGTAATGCTGAATGGGAAAAAAGATGGGAGAGACTGTAGACTGTGCGTGGAGTATTTTCTATGTGTGATTAACCCCCTTCGCTACCAAGTGATTTTCCAAACCACCATTGTCAGAAACCATTTTTTTTTTTATTATACATAGTAATATTTTTGACATATTCCCAGTGTATTTCTTACTGTAATAATATATTTGGCCAGTAGATGGTGCAATCTAATGCCAAATTGAGTTACAGTTGCAGTTCATGTTCCCTGCATCGGCTGCTGAATATCTGATGTCAGGGCATTCAGTCAGCCGATTTTACAGTTTCAGCTCTTTGGGCATTATGCCCACAGGACTAAAACTTTGGGGATACCTTCTGCAGGCCAAAAGCAAACAATTTTCATTTGCTTTTGGGATGCATAGCTGCAGATCGACATATTTCGTTTTCTGATACTAGATGGTGCCTTATGAAGCCTGAGCTATCTCGATCTCAGTAGTGAAGGGGTTAAAAACTTCTCCCAGACACAACAACGCCTCTTAAGTCACACTATGCAAAGTATTTCTAATTTTTTCGCCTAATGCTTACCACAGGTCCCACGCTGACACTAGGGGCTTGACTAAAACGACTCGGTCATCAAAATCAATGGCTTTTTTATTCCTCCTGATAAAAAATTTTGCTCCATTTTCGGCATTCCTGTCTATACTTTTTAATGGAAATTTTGGCTATAGCTGTTCAATCCGATTTTAATGATAAGCTGAATTAGGGAAAAAATATCAAGCGTTGAAAGGTCTTGATGTGGCTTTTTGAGCTGGGACACAGGGACAAATCACACGGAGAACCTCCTTTTTTATTATTGGCGTTGCTTTAGCACTAAAGACCTATAAATAATCCTAACCCTAACCCTAGAGGGTTAGGGACACCAGGCGCTAATTTTATGGTTAGGCTAACAGGTTAATTAGTATTTCGAACAAAAGATTTTTTTTTTCTCTTGGGCTTATTACAGGCCCAGTTTATATCAAAAGGGGTTATTTTTTTCAGAATTTGGCTGCAGAAAAATTTGATCTATTGAATGAGCCAATGTTTTTTTTTTTTTTTATATAAAAAAAAAGTCACAGGTAGCCCATATATATATTGGGGGGGCAATCTAATTGAGCTCTAGGTCGGATACTGGATTTTTCTTTATCCCACATGAATACCTCTAGTTCATGCAGGATGCTGCAAGGCTAAGGTGTTTTTAAAGATACTTGATATAGGGTCGAGAGGGGAAAATACGGTGTGATTCTTTGGATAATTTCCATGTCACATTTAAAGATTTTTGACTCTATGCCTTTATTTTCCGCATAACAAAGGTTATTCAGATTCCCTCTACATAGTAATAAAAGCAAGCTTGAAACTTTAAACTTTTTTAAGAAATTATAATAATTTTATCAAATTATGAAAAATCTTTACTAAAAACATAAGATTTTCTGAAGCTTCTAATTATACAGTCATTTAGGATTCTCAAGCAGCTGTGATACACAGAAGTCTATTTTTGGAGAGCCCCATGATATGCCTTCCCAATGCATCAAATGCTTTGAATATGGCTTTCTTAAATGTGGTTTTTCTAAAGCTTTACAATGGCCTCCCTTTTTACTAGATCACAATGTTAGACCGAAAGCATTACTTTAAACCCAACTCCAGGGCAATAATCAATTTTCTCAGCATGTCCAAATTTTCTAAAACTACCAACCTTACCCAGCAGCGATTTACAAAGAGGCCGCTTCAGTTCGTAATCATAGAGAAAAGGAATCCATTTTAAACCCCTTAAAATAGCCGTTGCCATAGTAAATGTCTTGTGTTTTTGTTGTATCACCTTTAAGATTTCTATAAAACATTGCAGTTCAAAGTATATTTACTTGTTTGCTTTTCCTGTCTCCTTTTTTGGGCAGCATTTTAGAAATGATTAAAACTGAAGGAAAAGCTCTTCATGGCCTCTCTGAGCTGGGGATAAAATGTGAGGATATTGGAAAATATTTAAGACTTCAAGTGCATCCAGAAGAAGAAAGCTACGCCTTGGATATTCGACATCCAGCGATTACTGTGAGTGTGCAATCTAGAGGGCTTCACTATGTGTTCTTGTGTAATTTCGGCTGCAATGCACTAAAGGCTGCTAGTTTGGATGCTAGAAATAGGCATTTCCTCTGATCTGCTTTGATAATAGAGAAAATCATATTATTTCTTATAAAGCTTTTAAAATTCTGCTTGTGTTTCAAGTAAGGATGCACCGAAATTTCGGCCACTGAAATGTATTGCCCGAAAACGGTGCTTTCCGCTTTTGGCCGAAAAAAAATCCGCCAAAAATCAGTTGTCCGAACCTGGGCCTGGAGGCTGGCCGAACCCCCGGATGACTGAGTTTCAGTTTCGGTTTTCAGCTGAGGCCAGCCTGCATTTTCAGTTCCAGTTTCAGCCCCTAATAGTCATTTCGGTGCATCACTAGTTTCAAGGAATTTAACTCCGAGTAGAAAACTGGAACCTTATGGAAACAAGATGATAATATCATATTATCAGTACTGTGAGGGAATTTGACAAAGAAAATTGCTTGGTAGCCCTAATTCCTCTTCTGTTTTCATGTTTCTCAGGAATACCAGTGGCTCAGTTGATTCTATCGATCACATTCCCAAACCTATGAATAATTTGACCAAGGGCATAATGCATAATCCATTAGTCTAACGAACTATTTTTATATATATATCGTTAAACATACATAAATGTTGAAGTACGCTTGGTTTGCAAATTAAAGTATAAATTAAGTGTTATATCAGTAATTTATATTCAAAATTTATCTACAGTACATGTAGAAAATAGTAGGGATGCACCGATACCGATACTAGTATCGGTATTTGGGCCGATATTGCCGTTTGCACGAGTACTTGTTACTCGTGCAAACGGCCCGATACATCCCGCCGATACCGGAAGCCGGCGCTGGGCCGGCTTGCCGGTATCCGCGGGGCTGGGGAAACTGGCCGTGTGCATGAAAAGCACGCAGCCAGCGTTCCCCTCCGGCGCGCCAAATACTCACCCTTCCTGAAGGTCCGGTCGCTGGGCAGTGATGCGTTCCCGCGGCCACTGGGCGCTCCTGTGACGCTGCCTCTCGGCTGGAGGCAGCGTCACAGATGCGCCCGGCGGCCACGTGACCGCATCACTGCCCAGAGACCGGAACTTCAGGAAGGGTGAGTATTTGGCGCACCGGAGGGGATCGCTGGCCGCGTGCTTTACATGCACACGGCCAGCTTCCCCAGCGTTCGAGCTGGGGGTAAATCGATGAGACCTGGGGGTAAATCGATGAGAGCTGCGGGCAAATCCATGAGAGCTGGGGCAAATCCATGAGACCTGGGGGCCAAGACCTGGGGGCAAATCCATGAGACCTGGGGGCCAATCCATGAGACCTGGGGGCCAATCCATGAGACCTGGGGGCCAATCCATGAGACCTGGGGGCCAATCCATGAGACCTGGGGGCCAATCCATGAGACCTGGGGGCCAATCCATGAGACCTGGGGGACATATCCATCAGAGCTGGGGCACACCCATGTGAGTTGGGGGCAAACCCATGAGACCTGGGGGCAAATCCATGAGACCTGGGGCAAATCCATGTGAGCTGCGGTCAATCTCATATAAATTTTTATATGAGGTCTGTTCCTATTGGAAAGCGTCACATGACATTAAATAAAAGTATCGGTACTCGGTATCGGTGAGTACTTTTAAAAAGTATCGGTACTCGGTCTTAAAAAAGTGGTATCGGTGCATCCCTAGAAAATAGGGAATCAAAATTAAATGTTATGTTGTAAAGACATACAGGGTTATTCAGAGAGAGGTGAAAAGCAGGAGAATGACTGGAGAAGTGAAAATTCTAGGTCAAAATACTCGATTTGGAAAGTGAGATAAATGGGAGAATTTTTCTGGTTTGGCTATTTTGACCTAGAATTTTCACTTCTCCAGTCATTCTCCTGCTTTTCACCGCTCTCTGAATAACCCTGATAGTAACATAAGCGCTAATGCCTTTTCTTTACACACGGTTTACAAAGACACACTGTCACAGGGGCACCTGGCTTGAGCCGAGGAAGGGCCCAAAATTGGGTTTAAAAAGCCCAAAAGGTAGACACCACTGACTAAATACAGACAACCGATAGAGAGACCTACATAAGGTGAAGACACAACTAGGCTGGGTTGAGACCAGGGCCGGTGCTAGACTATTTTGCGCCCTAGGCAAGACCAGCTACTTGCACCCCCCCCCAAAAAAAAAAAGAAAGCGACACAACATGAAACTGCTAAATATCTTTTTATTTTCAAGAATAAAGTTTGAAAAGCACCAATAGTAAAATAAATATAAATAAACTGTATTAAACCATCTTAAATTAACTCTATTAAATAAGAAAAATACAGTTAATTTATATTTAACGAAAACCAAAAAAAATTAATATCAGGGTTATTCAGAGAGCGGTGAAAAGCAGGAGAATGACTGGAGAATGAAAAATTCTAGGTCAGAATAGCCAAACCAGAAAAAGTCTCCCTTTCATCTCACTTTCCAAATCGGCTATTGTGACCTAGAATTTTTCATTCTCCAGTCATTCTCCTGCTTTTCACCTCTCTCTGAATAACCCTGTTAGTTTCCGCTCACTTATTTTCCCACTATTTAATAGCAGATGAAAATGCATATTATAAACTATGCAGCAGAGAAGCCATATCTGGAAACCACACAGAGACATTTGTAAACATAGGGGTTACAGATCCAAATATTAAGGTTAAGGGTTAACACATTTGTTGGGAAATTTATATGATTTCCTGTTGTCATTTTGCATGAGAAGGAATTTTGCCGCCAACCAGATGCTATAGGTTTGTTACTGATAAGTTTTGTAATTTAGGTTGTGTTCAGGATATTTTAGGCTTTTTATTAAGGTAACGCTGTTAAAGCAGAGTTACAACGGAAAATTCCTTTAGATAATTAATTGTTTCAGATACAAGTGTTGTGTTTTACTGGCAGCTACACCCACCCTGGTCCTGCGCCGGGGGCACTTTCAGTCTCCACATGGCCTCCAGGTGTCCCTCTTCCCAGGGCCGGCGCCGACATATGAAATTGCGCCCCACCGGGCTGCCCCCCCCATACCTGACAGGCAGGCCGGCGCAGGCAGCAGGCTCAGCAGCACACAGGCACAGTCCACAGCAGGACTCTGTCTCCAGTCCACAGTGTCCAGCCGACCAGGGCCGGCCCAAGACATTGTGCTGCCTGGAGCACACGATGAAATGCTGCCCCCCCAACCACACCGCGACGAGCTGGTCTGAGTCTGATACAGAAATGAGCAATAGAATTCATGGGGAATGCATGAAGAATGCTGCCCGGCAGTGTGCACAGTTCACACACAGTAACCCCCATTCTCCACTCCACACAGTAACCCCCATTCTCCTCTCCACACAGTAACCCCCATTCTCCTCTCCACACAGTAACCCCCATTCTCCTCTCCACACAGTAACCCCCATTCTCCTCTCCACACAGCAACCCCCATTCTCCTCTCCACACAGCAACCCCCATTCTCCTCTCCACACAGCAACCCCCATTCTCCACTCCACACAGTAACCCCCATTCTCCACTCCACACAGTAACCCCCATTCTCCACTCCACACAGTAACCCCCATTCTCCACTCCACACAGCAACCCCCATTCTCCACTCCACACAGTAACCCCCATTCTCCACTCCACACAGTAACCCCCATTCTCCACTCCACACAGTAACCCCCATTCTCCACTCCACACAGTAACCCCCATTCTCCACTCCACACAGCAACCCCCATTCTCCACTCCACACAGTAACCCCCATTCTCCACTCCACACAGTAACCCCCATTCTCCACTCCACACAGTAACCCCCATTCTCCACTCCACACAGTAACCCCCATTCTCCACTCCACACAGTAACCCCCATTCTCCACTCCACACAGCAACCCCCATTCTCCACTCCACACACAGTAACCCCCATTCTCCACTCCACACAGTAACCCCCATTCTCCACTCCACACAGTAACCCCCATTCTCCACTCCACACAGCAACCCCCATTCTCCACTCCACACAGCAACCCCCATTCTCCACTCCACACAGTAACCCCCATTCTCCACTCCACACAGTAACCCCCATTCTCCACTCCACACAGTAACCCCCATTCTCCACTCCACACAGTAACCCCCATTCTCCACTCCACACAGTAACCCCCATTCTCCACTCCACACAGTAACCCCCATTCTCCTCTCCACACAGTAACCCCCATTCTCCTCTCCACACAGTAACCCCCATTCTCCACTCCACACAGTAACCCCCATTCTCCTCTCCACACAGTAACCCCCATTCTCTCCACACAGTAACCCCCATTCTCCTCTCCACACAGTAACCCCCATTCTCTCCACACAGTAACCCCCATTCTTCTCTCCACACAGTAACCCCCATTCTCCTCTCCACACAGTAACCCCCATTCTCCTCTCCACACAGTAACCCCCATTCTCTCCACACAGTAACCCCCATTCTCCTCTCCACACAGTAACCCCCATTCTCTCCACACAGTAACCCCCATTCTTCTCTCCACACAGTAACCCCCATTCTCCACTCCACACAGTAACCCCCATTCTCCACTCCACACAGTAACCCCCATTCTCCTCTCCACACAGTAACCCCCATTCTCCTCTCCACACAGCAACCCCCATTCTCCACTCCACACAGCAACCCCCATTCTCCTCTCCACACAGTCACCTGATCCAAGAGAGCTGACAGTACTGGATCCCCCGGGCACAGTGTGCCATCCAGTGACTGGATCCCCAGGCCTCATGATGCTGCCAGGGCCGTAGTCTCTCCTCCTCCTGCACTGTGTACAGCCCCCACCTGATCCCCACCATGTACACAGCAGGGTGTCCCGGAGCTGGGAGGCATTCTTGGAAACGCTCTCATCCAGCGCTGCTGCACCCACAGAACGCAGCACGGCTGGGCATGCAGGACATGCCGGGGACTCGGGCCTCAAACTGGGGGTGGGGGCAGGGCCCTGCACAGACTGCTGTATAACAACAGCCTCCTGAAATTCACTGCGCCGCACTTGAGTGGTCGGGCCGCCCATGGCACAGGGTGAAATGCTCGCAGACAAACAGACCTACCTGCCCTGATTGTCTGGGAACATCAAGAGGTGAGGTGATGGTGGCCCTCGTGAACACTGCTTACCTCGTCCTGCTGCTTCCCGCGTGACTGACGTGGCGCCGGCGCGTCACGTTAGCGTGTAGGAGGAGCTGATACACGCGAAGCAGGGACATTTGGTCTAGAGGCTGAGTTTGCGTGCGTGTGCTCAGCCCAGCAGGAATACTGGTCGGCTGAAAAATATGCCGCTCTCCCATTGGCCCCTGTATGTGCCGCTTGGACCAGTTGCTCCATGATCGGGCCGGCCCGGCAGCCGACCGAGGTCCCTTCCTCCTTCTGAGTGTCAAGTCGACGGCGCCTAGTCTAGACTCCGCCTCCTCCTTCCCAGGCTTCCAGCGACGTCTGACGTGGGGCGCGCGTGCTGCCGCCAGCCCCAACACGTGCAGGCGCCGCTGACGTTGCATGCACTGCGGAGCGGAGCCTGGACGGTCGGGACCTGGTTGGTGCAGTGTGTGGACGTTTTAATTGCGGCGCCCCGGGCCCTCCCGCTGGCCGCGCCTGGCGGAAACAGTAAACACTAACACACAATTTTTTTTTTTTTTCGGGCCTGGCGCTGCGCCCTAGGCGGGCCTGCGCTCTAGGCAGCCGCCTAGCTCGCCTAGCGGCAGCGCCGGCCCTGGTTGAGACTTATGCACAGCACAACAAAATAAAAGAAATCTGACAGGCCGGTCCTTTAAAGTAGAAAAATCTATCCGAGGAGATGACTCGTGGCAGTGCAGGATCTCAGACAGAATAGAGTAACAGAAAAAGCCAGGAATGGTACAGGGAAGTAATCAGAACAGCAGGGGTTAAAGCATAAATGTAGTCCAAGGAATAGCCAAGGTCGGTACATGGGGTTAATGTAGCACAACAAGGTTTAAAGCACAAAGAATAGTCTCAGTACAAAGCCAGGTCAGTACACAGAGTAGTCAGCATAGCAATACAAAAGGTTAAGAGCCTGACCAGTATCCAAATACTATAGCAGGTCGGTACACAGAGAATCTACATAGAAGCAGCGCAAAGGGTAAAGGCACGGAGAATAGTCTATAGGATAGCAAGGGTCAGTACACAGAGTATCCATAGAGGAGAAGGAAGGGTGAAAGCAAAGGACAAAATAAACAACAATAAATACAAAGGAAAAGAAAACAGAGAACCAAATAAATAATAAACCCAAGGGCAAGGCAAGGTCAAATAAAACAAATGCAAGGGAAAACCGAGAAACAAAACGAAGCAGAACAAAAGATACAAACAAATCAGAGGAGCGTACTAGCAGCAGGATCACAGAGAGACACATAGGAAATGACTCAGAGCATAGCACCATGGGAGAAACTCCTATATGTAGGAGGCTGGTTAAGTGCTTGCACTGACAGGCTGACAGGTATGCAGGCAGGGCAAGAACTAAGAGCTGGTGCAGATCTGCCCATATACAGGGGTCAGGGCTTGAATTGTGACACACTCAAAGCTCCACAGGCTTCTATGTGCCCTCTAGTAATTTAACTATAAAATCACATCCACTGCTTGGTAGGTGTCACAATGGGGGTACCTGGCACGCACCAAGGTGAGGCCCTGGTTCCTGGGAAAGCCCCTATATGCAGACAACTGACTCAGTATAACACGGAGTACCACAGTATAAATCAAAGACTCTGCACAGCGAATATACCACAGCAGCCCTGCTCTGATAGACCAGTCTTTAGAGAATAAGCGGATCTGTTCTATAGAAGAAATATTACCGCAGCGCCATGCAGAGTCTAGGAAATACAGGGGAGTCAGGATATCAATAACAGTACCGACAAGGATAAATCAAGAACGTGGTCAAGCAGAAAAGCCAGGAATCAGAACAAGAACCTAATACATATGCCAGGGATCCAGAACCGGGAGAGAAGTCAGGCAAAAGGGTCAAAACCAGGTAATCAGTATAATATATAACATTAACAGGAAACCAATAACAGCGAGGGAAAGAACTATGAACTGAATACACAGGAGTAATTAGCCATGAACCAGAAAACCCCTGCTCGGCCGGCCTTCAGACTCAATCGAGCCCCCTGCTCGGTTGGCCCTCCGGCCGAGCTGGGGACTCGCCTGAGCCTGGAGGACGGCCGAGCAGGCAACTCGGCTGGCCTCCAAGCTCAGACGAGCCCCCCCTAGGCCCAATTTTGAAATTGAAATTTTCGGCGTTTTTTTTTGTTTCCGGCTGAATTTCCATTTCGTCCGAAACCGAAAACACCATTTTCGGCCGATTTTTAATTTTCGGTGTGCCCAAAATTTCGGTGCATCCCTACTTGAAATAAACAGCAAGGAGCTCAGAACACAGCAGAATGGATACACAGGCCAACTGGAACAATGACAGAGCAATGGGATATGGGCTCACTGCTCTAAATAGGGAGGAATCGGCAGATAAGGACCAACAGGTGAGCTGCAGCAGAAAGGAAGCAATTAACCCTTAAACTGCAACCTAGGACTAGCAGCCTGGGGTAATGCCAGTACATGAATATGCAAGAATACAGAGGGCAGGGGGTAAGGCTGGAATGACGAGACGTAACCGTGGTCTCATGTGATCCATTCAATACCTACATCATAGAAGTGATGCTTTTGCAGATTTTCTCATGGTGCTCCATAGTATCATTTAGTGAAGAAAATATGTATGAAACAATTCTGAAAACTGCTAGAAAATACTTTGTGAATGCCCTTAGCTTCAGACTGAATTACATATCCAGTTAGAGCTGCAACAATTTATTGATGAAAGCAATAATGAGAATCATTGTTAACGAATCTCCTCATCGATTAGCTGGCAGCATAAAACGTCTGGAGTTTGTTGACCCTCAAACATAATGTATGAGTGCTAGATGCATATCTGCATCTTCCTGACAGATTTAACTTGGCAGCCCACTTACTATCCACAATCAAAGTGGACGGGATAGACCCAAACATTGGGGAGGGGGGGTAATAGGTCAGTCACTTTGAGAAAGAGATGAAATAGGGCAGCATTGACATTGGGAAAAGGGTGAAACTTATTGTATATCTCGTTTTCTTCTCAAAGATATTAAAGACCTTATGGCATTGAAAGAAGTATTGTGTGTTAATAGAATCCAATCTGGCCAATTTATTTATTTTTTAAAAATATTTTTATTGTGGCACAGTACATCATAAAAAAAAATTATGGGCATCACAGAGCACAAATACAAGGTAGCAACATATTTCATATAAACCTCTCAGTTACATACAGAGGTCTAACGTGTACAATATTCTCATAGAGAAAGGTGAGAACGAGCGGTGAGGGCCTTGCCCAATCTTGCCACAGAAAGGATTTTTTTTTTTTTATAAACGCAAAACCAAAATAAGGGAGAAAGGGGACGGAGAAGAATAGATGCAGCAGTGACAGAATCAGCGAGACCGCATCTGAAGTATAAAAATGTAGGGAATTGGCTAGAGAAGACTGCCAGTCAGAGCAATGTAGCCAGGGGCATATATGTAAGGCCAGATCAATCCAGCCAAGGGGAAGGGTCCACCATACTCTTGGAGAGGGAAGGGAATTTCGACAGGTAATCTCCCCACCAGAACCAGATTCTGTGGAACGTTTCATATTAGTTTTCCAAGGAGAAGTGTAACTTCTCCATCTGTCACACCTGGTCCACTCTTTCTATCCAGTCAGAGACAGGGGGGGTGAGATCTGTCTCCAATACACGGGGATAAAGGCCGTGGCGGCATTCACAAAGTATAACGATAGGGATTTCCGGTTCATGGAGGCCAAAAAGGGGACAATATGTAAGCGTGCCACAGCAATGTGACATTTGCAGGGAGAAGCCAGTAATTTCTCGAACACACCAAAACACTGCCTCCCAGTATGTAGTGTTAATGGGACAGTCCCAACATATGCAAAGAAATGTGCCTACATTCGACTGCCATCTCCAACTTGTAGTAGGTACTGATGGATAGACACTATGGAGCACTGTCAGGATCGTGTACCATATACTTAGAATCTTAAAATTGGACTCCTGCACAGATAGTTCCCTTGAAGTGAAAAGTAATTTGGAATTTTTTTTTTCCCCATGCATCTTCTGTGAGAGGTTCAGGAAAATCCGACTCCAAAAGCTTAGTATACCCAGGAAGGTTGACATGCAGATGGCCTAAAGTCGGAGCATAAAAGAAGGAAAGCAGATGGGAGGAGGTCTGGAATACACCACGCAAATGTCTCAAAAGGCATAAGAGCGGAACGTAACGCTTCCCGTGACGTTAGGTGCATGAAGATATTAATGAGTTGGGCATATCGAAACCTAGTTAACAGAGATGGGGCTCTACCACTCAGAAGAGTGGAGAGAGGGGAGACTCTACCCTTGTCTACATATTCCCTAAGGGAGAGATGGGGGTCATCGGGTGCAGGTATCAGAAAGAATTCAGTCCTACCCGGCAGGAAGTCAGGGTTGTGTGTGACTGGGTGAGAGGGGAAGGAAGAAGCGCCAGATTCATTTGCTGTTTATAGCGGCGCCAGAAGCGCAGAGTAGACGACTGTTGGGAGAGGCAAGGGGCAAATCAGCGGATAATTGGCGGTCTGCCAGGGTGCTGAAACAATTGGGACTGCGAAAAAACATTGTTCCAGCAAGACCCACAGTTTAGTCAGCGGGCACTGTGGACAATCACTAAGGTGCATAAACAATGCCGCAAGATAAGAATATTGTATCTGCGGGAGAGCCAGACTTCCACTATGCTCTTGGCGTGTCAGTAAGGATTAGGCAAGTTGTGCCTGTTTACGTGCCCAAATTAAAGAAAAGCCATTTTGAGGCCAGTGAAAAAGGAAGGTGGCACCTGTATTGGTGCAGTCTGAAATAAACAGCGGAGTTGCGGTAGTATTTTCATTTTTAGAATATTCACTCAAACCAAGAGAAATGCGGCTTGGTCCATTCTCACAAATCCTCGAATACGGGTTAAAAGGGTCGCTTAATTGTGTATAAGTCCTTCGGTTGCGTTGTGATATAAACCCCTAAGTAATGAAGCACTGAGGACACCCAACGAGATTGGAAGGGTATCTTGGAGACGCAGTTGCAGAAGCCGAGGGACACCTATCCCAAGGATTTTGCATTTGGAAAGATTAGCTTTGTTGTTAAAGATTGCCGGATAGCACTGCAGCTCATTATTTAGAGAGGAGCATTCTGGGTCTGTAACCGAGAGAAGGAGCATTCTGGGTCTGTAACCGAGAGAAGGAGCATTCTGGGTCTGTGTCACGTTCCATGCTGGCATACCTGTCTTCTTGCCCTCTGTATTTGTATATTGTGTTTTTTCCCTTGTGTTTCTGTTGCTGCCAATTCCTGGGTGGCCTCCCAGGGGTTAATTGGTGTTCTGTGTGCTGCTCATCTGTTTACCCTGGCCTTGATTCCCCTGACTATATTAGAGCAATGTACCTATAGGACATTGCTGGGTCATTTTTCCTTTGCCTGGTCTCCTTGCTTCCTGTGTCCTGAGAGCTCCTTGCTGTGTTCCTGATATTCTCCGTTTGTTCATCCTTGTTCAGTTTTTGCCTCTAATATTTCTGTTCCAGTTTATGTCAGTTCCTTCTGTGTATTTAGTTCTGTCTATTGCTGTATTTTGTTTTGCTGTTTATGTTCCATTTAGATTCCCCGGTTACTGATTTTGGCTTGGCTGACTTCCCTTCTGCTTCTGATTCCTGTATCCTATATGACGTACTTTCTCTGGTTATGACCTTTGGCTTTCCTCTATGTGACTCCTCTATATTATATTCCTTGTCAGTACCGTTTCCAAGAAACCCTGTCATCTGCATACAACAAAAGACTCTGTACGGCTTCAAGGTAATACTTTCCTTTAGATTAGATCCGGCTATCCTAAAGACCGGCCTTTCCGTGCAGGGAATCTTTGGTATTGCCGTACAGAGGTCTTTAGTTAACCCTGTGTTGCTTTCACCTGCCCTTGCAGTTTACAGTGCATCTTTGCATATAGGGACTTCTCTCAGGAACCTTGACCTCACCTTCCTGCGAGTTATATATTTACAGACTGACCACTTCCAAGGATCGGAGGGCAAGTATAGGGTGGTGCGTGCCTGGTGGTACTGCCACCGTGACAGTCTGTAACCGAGAGAAGGAGCAATTCTGGGTCTGTAACCGAGCGAAGGAGCAATTCTGGGTCTGTAACCGAGAGAAGGAGCAATTCTGGGTCTGTAACCGAGAGAAGGAGCAATTCTGGGTCTGTAACCGAGAGAAAGAGCAATTCTGGGTCTGTAACCGAGAGAAGGAGCAATTCTGGGTCTGTAACCGAGAGAAGGAGCAATTCTGGGTCTGTAACCGAGAGAAGGAGCAATTCTGGGTCTGTAACCGAGAGAAGGAGCAATTCTGGGTCTGTAACCGAGAGAAGGAGCAATTTTGGGTCTGTAACCGAGAGAAGGAGCAATTTTGGGTCTGTAACCGAGAGAAGGAGCAATTCTGGGTCTGTAACCGAGAGAAGGAGCAATTCTGGGTCTGTAACCGAGAGAAGGAGCAATTCTGGGTCTGTAACCGAGAGAAAGATGTCATCCGCAAACTTGTCTATTTTAAAGTGGTGGAACGAATGAGCGAAGCCCTGGTCACATCCTCTGCGGCCCTTCAGGGGGGGTCTGGACACGCAGCTGGCTGGCTGGCCGGGTGTCAGGAGTTCTGGCTGATCATCCTGCGTCTGGAGGGGCGGGGCTTGGCGTGGTGACACAGAGCCGCCGGCCTTAAATGCAGGGCACGAGAATCGGCTCATCGCCCTGACGTGGAGTTATTCCTGCATCGCCTGGTGCTTCCACTTTGAGTGTTACAGTTATTACTTGCGCTGTTGCCGATCTGAGTTTGTATGAGGACCCGTTTGTTATTGACCCGGACTGCCTTTTCAACCATTCTCCTTCTCATTGTGTTTATGTGACTTTCGCGCTCAATACTCTTTCAGAGTGTATGTTGCGGTATTACCACACTGATCCTGAATACAGGTGAAACTCGAAAAATTAGAGTATCGTGCAAAAGTTCATTTATTTCAGTAATGCAACTTAAAAGGTGAAACTATTATTATATGAGATAGACTCATTACATGCAAAGCAAAATAGTTCAAGCTGTGATTTGACAGAATTGTGATGATTATGGCTTACAGCTCATGAAACCCCCAAATCCACAATCTCAGAAAATTAGAATATTGTGAAAAGGTGCAATATTCTAGGCTCAAAGTGTCCCACTCTAATCAGCTAATTAAGCCATAACACCTGCAAAGGGTTACTGAGCCTTTAAATGGTCTCTCAGTCTGGTTCAGTAGGAATCACAATCATGGGAAAGTCTGCTGGCCTGACAGTTGTGCAGAAAACCATCATTGACATCCTCCATAAGAATGAAAATCCTCAAAAGGTAATTGCAAAAAAAGTTGAATGTTCCCAAGGTGCTGTATCAAAGCACATTAACCCCTTAGTGACCGGGCGGTTTTACACAAATCCGTCCTTTAGTGACCGCTGCTGTTTTTACGTTTCTGCGCTGCTCGTGTTTAGATCAAATTTTCCTCTTACTCGTTTATTCAACCCACACATATTATACACCCTTTTTCCCGCCATTAAATGGACTTTCTAGAAATACCATTATTTCCATCATATCCAATAATTTAATATAAAAAAAATATGAAATATGATGAAAAAAATGGTAAAAACACACTTTTTCGTAATTTAATCCCCTAAAGCTATAACCACCAATAAAGACCCCGGCTAAATAGTTTCCAAATTTTATCCCGAGAATATAAATACCCAATTTTTACATGTTTTTACCTTTTAACCCTTTCACTGCTGAGCCAGTTCACCTATGTGCGCTGCGCTCATTCTGACCATTTTGTGCTAATTATTTTTAGATGACAGCCTAGGTCCTATTTAATTAAACTCCCCCCAGACAAAAAAAACTTTAAAAAAAACAACATTTTTTTATTTTATTTAACCACTTCGCTGCTGAGGACGCGCTCAGCGCGTCCTCAGCAGTCCCGCTGGTATGCGGAGGACGCGCTGAGCGCGTCCTCCCTTTGGGGTCAGCGTTCGGCCGGGTTCCGGCCGATCGCTGGCCCCTCCGGTGCGGGCTGACATCCTGGATGTCAGCCCGGCATCCGGACCAGCAGCCGCCAGAATTAGGTGTCATCGCGGGGGCGCGATGACACCTAATTCAGGCGCCCCCCCGCATGTGCGGAGGAGGCGCCTGAAAGGGAGGGGGGGGGTCCTTCGGACCTCTCTCCCTCCCGATCGGCGGCGCACAGGGGGTTAACCCAGGCATCATTTGGAAGGGCACAGCCTGCCCTTCCAAATGATGCCTGGCATTAACCCCTGGGGAGCTGGATCGCGAATCGGCGCTGAAAAGCGCCGGTTCGCGATCCTTTCCCGGAGCTGGCCGACATCTTGGATGTCGGCCAAGCCTCCGGGAACTCCCCCAGAGGACTGGCGTCATCGTGCGTAGCACGATGACGCCAGTCCTAGACTTAACCCCTAACTGCCACCAACTGTGGAGATAGGGAGTTCATTGGAACTCCCTATCTCCCGATCCGTGGCAGCTAGGGGTTAAATTTTGGTATCGTTGGATCGGCCAGAGCATGGCCGTTCCAACGATACCAAACATGAAAGTGAAATATTTTGTAAAAAAAAAAAAAATAATAATAAAAAAAAAAAATAATAAAATAAACACTTTTTTTTTATTTTTTTTGGTTTGTTAATGCAGCAATATTGTTCCCATTTCAATTATAATGTGAACAATGATGCTGCACTAACGATTTTTGTATGCGGTGCGTTTGTTAAAAATAGTGTCATTTTCCCCAAAAAAAAATGTAACGAGACCCCATCTCTAATTTTTTTAACAAGCGCACCCCATACAAAATATAACCGCAATTGTTCGCATGTTAAAATGTGGAAAAAAACACTTTACACATTGTAAATTATTGAAAATACATATTTTATTGCATTTTTTGTTATAATATACAGACATGACATAACGTATACATATAATAATGACATATTATGAATCTACTGAGTCTGACGGAAAGAACAATATATAATATGTCTGGGTCATATACTAAAATAAGCCTTCAAAACACGTTTAAACATGATGCGCAAAACAGGTAAAAATGACCTCAGCATAGGGGCGAGAAAAGCCTCAGCAGCGAAAGGGTTAATTTTTTTATTTTTTTTTTTTTATTTAATTTTTTTTTTACATTTTTTTTTTACATTTTTTTTTAAAACCAAACCTGGTCATGTTTGGTATCATTTGAAAGGCCATAATCAGGCCTTTCAAATGATGGCAAATATGACCATCTAGCTGCCATGGATCGGGAGATAAAGGGATCCTTAGGATCCCCTTATCTCTACATGGCAGCTAGAGGGTTAACTGGCCCACTGACATCCTCACACATATGGTGAGGTTGTCAGTGGGTGGGGGGGGACCTGGAGGCTAGGCTGACATCCAAGATGTCAGCCCCCCTCCAGGTTTGAATCACGTTTTGGCGCCGCAACGTGATCCGGCGGCGAAATGGTTAATGCCATACACCGCTGGAAAGGGGAGGCTCTCCCCTCTCCAGCGGTGCAAACGGCATCTCCCTAGCTTCAATGGTTGGGGAGATAGAGGGCTCCGAAGGAGCCCCCCCCTCCCCTCCATTGAAACACATGGGGGCACCTTCTGATGACGTCACCACGCAGCGTGGCGACGTCATCAGCCTCGCCTGCCCATGTAAATCACATGAGCAGGCTTCCTCCCTGTCAGATCGACGTGGGATCCGACGAGGGAGGTGAGTATCGGGCGGGAGGGGGATTTGGCGCCGCTGACGTACCCTGTACGTCATCGGGTCCAAGGGAGACCCGAACACAGGACGTACAGGGTACGTCAGCGGTCAGGAAGGGGTTAATAGAACATTATGTGGAAGGGAAAAGGTGCACAAGCAGCAGGGATGAGTCCAGCCTGGAGAAGATTGTCAGGAAAAGGCCATTCAAAAGTGTTGGGGGCTTTCACAAGGAGTGAACTGAGGCTGGAGTCAGTGCATCAAGAGCCACCACACATAGACGGATCCTGGACATGGGCTTCAAATGTCGTATTCCTCTTGTCAAGCCGCTCCTGAACAACAAACCACGTCAGAAGCGTCTTACCTGGGCTAAAGAAAAACAGACCTGGTCTGTTGCTCAGTGGTCCAAAGTCCTCTTTTCTGATGTGAGCAACTTTTGCATCTCATTTGGAAACCAAGGACCCAGAGTATGGAGGAAGAATGGAGAGGCACACACTGCAAGATGCTTTAAGTCCAGTGTGAAGTTTCCAGTCTGTGTTGATTTGGGGAGCCATATAATCTGCTGGTGTTGGTCCACTGTGCTCCAGGGTCAACACAGCCGTCTACCAGGAGATTTTGGAGCACTTCATGCATCCTTCCGCAGACTAGCTTTATGGGGATGCTGACTTCAATTTCCAGCAGGACTTGGCACCTGCCCACACTGCCAAAAGCACCAAAACCTGGTTCAATGACCGTGGGATTACTGTGCCTGATTGGCCAGCAAACTCGCCTGACCTGAACCCCATAGAGAATCTATGGGGCATTGCCAAGAGAAAGATGAGAGACATGAGACCGAACAATGCAGAAGAGCTGAAGGCCGCTATTGAAGCATCCTGGTCTTCCATAACACCTCAGCAGTGCCACAGGCTGATAGCTTCCATGCCACGCTGCATTGAGGCAGTAATTGTTGCAAAAGGGGCCCAAACCAAGTACTGAGTACATATGCATGCTTAGAACAATATCAGACCTCTGAAAAGTATAAGCATGCATATGTACTTGGTTTGGGCCCCTTTCCCTATTGAATAATATAATTATTCAATAGGGAAATCGGTCTATAGCTCTGGCATAGAGTATGGTCCTTGACTGGTTTTGGGAGGAGAGCTATAATAGTTTGTAAAGCAGAAGTGGGAAAGGCAGCATAAGAGGCAGAAGCCTTAAACGCCCGATAGAGGTGAGGGCCAAGTTTGCTTAGGAAAGTTTTGTAATAGGCCATAGAGTAGCCATCGGGCCCGAGACTCTTCCTGGATTGGGTTTCTTTAACCACCCTAGCCAATTCCGCCATTGTAAAGGGTTCATCTAGCGTCTCCACCATTTTATCTGGGAATCTATTCAGGAGATAATCTGCTAGATACTGGCGAATATGTGTCGCGGCCGGGCACGGGCCAGTGAGATTAGAGAGAGACTGGTAAAAGGAGTCAAATGTGGCAACTATATCAGAATTTACAACCACGTCCTGGCCATGTGGTGTTTTAATTATGGGGATGTAAGTAGCCTGATATTTCTGCTTCAGTGCTATTATGGCTTGAAATGCTGATAAAACGGCTCGGTTGTAATAAGAGATGGTAACAGGGAGCAGCTAAGGGTTATAGTCTAGTGACAATTTTCACTCATAGCAGCTCCCTGTTTCTGACACGATTGGAATCGGACCCAAGACGTTTTAAGGATTCTCCAATATACATCCTTTTTTCCAGAACGGTCTTTCTCTAGACAATACTTACAAATGTGTTGTGTTGGCTCTGCTCACTAATTTTAAATATACCACTACTGCATTAACTTCATCTCACGCTCCCTACATCTACTGGCTGTAACCAAAACCTGGCTCTCTCCATGCGATACTGCCACACCTGCATCCCTAACACATGGCGTTCTCCAACTGACACACTCCCCTAGACTTGAGTGACAAAAAAGGTGGCGGCGTGATATTTTTACGCTCTCCCCACTGCTCCTTTCAGGACATTCCTCCATGCGCATCTCTTACTTTCCCCACATTTGAGGTCCATACTATCTGCCTATTTAAGCCCCTAACAGCTCATATTGCTGTTATCTACCGACCCCCCCCCCCAGCCAACCTCTCTTCCTTGACCAGTTCTCCTCTTAGCTCCCACATTTCATGTCTTCTGACGTTCCATCCCTCATTCTTGGCGATTTTAACATCCCTGTTGACTCACCATTTAGCTCCGCTGCCTCGCGATTTCTCTCCATTACATCCTCATTTGGCCTTACTCAGTGGTCCAACTCCCCCACGCACACAGCTGGCAATACTCTGGCATATATATATATATATATATCTTCTCCTACTCGTGCCCTATCTCTGACCGCGCTATTACACCTCTCAATCTCTTGGACCATCATCTTCTGACTTGTGAACTCAGCTCTCCCCTCGTTCCTCCATCTGACCCCAAACCTTGTAAGACTCGCAGAAATCTCCACTCTCTGGACATGCAGCAATTCTCTGCTGATACAGTATATCCGTACTGCTCTCATCTGTCCTATCTCTCTCCTGTCCTGATGAAGCCATCACCCACTACAATTCTATTCTTTCCTCCACCCTTGATAAGTTAGCACCGTCAAAACCCTGGTCAATGAGACGACAAAACCTGCAACCCTGGCACAACAAATTGACCCGGCCTCTCTAAAGATGTTCTAGAACTGCTGAATGCTATTGGAGAAAGACCTGCTACTACTCTGACTTTCTTCACTATAAATTTATGCTCCAGTCCTACAGCTCTGCCCTTTTCCTAGCCAAGCAGTCATATTATACGGCCCTCATACACACCCACTCCCGGAACCCAAAACGCCTCTTCACCGCCTTCAACTCCCTTCTCTGTCATGCTGTGGCTGTTCCTCACACTGACCTCAATGCCGAAGACCTAGCATGCTTTTTCACAGCAAAAATAGACCAGATAAGAAATGAAATCTCAACTACAACATTATCACCCATTGTAATGCAGGGGTTGGAACACCTGTATCGGTTGTATTGGTGTGGAGCCCAATAGCAAGCAGTAGATACCAAGAAGACCAGAAGACCAAGTAGAAATAAAATATGGTTTTAGTTGGAAGGAGCAGGAACAAAAATCCAGAGTAACAGGTTACAAAACTAAGGTGGTACTTGTGTATTTGGCGGGCTTGATGAACAACAAGTGGCGTGAAGCAGAAACGTAACGTAAAAGTCCAGAATAACAGGTTGTAATTAAGGTGGTAATCTTGCATAGCAGATCACCTCATTGAAGGACTGGTGGCAGAAGAAGGTATTGTGGTGGGTAGACAATCCGGGTCGGTTGGCAGGAGAATGAGGCGAGGTCGAACAATCCGGGTCGGTTGGCAGGAGAATCAGAGGAATGAAGCAGGAACACGGAGGAGTACTGGGAAACTGAAGCGGATAGGTGACCGTATAACCTGGTAATGAGCTGAGAAAGGCGGCAGATTTAAATAGGGCACAGGGAATCATAGAATTACCTTTCACCTGGGAATCGTGGGTGGAACGGGATACCTGGGCTTCTGATAGGTCAAAGGGAGGAATGTGAGGATCCCCAGAGCAGGTGTCATGTACTGAGCAGAAACGACCAGCAGAGGCGCCAGAGTACCAGGAGTCTTGACTCTTATGGAGATGTGCGATCGCGCGTGCGCATCGTCCAGCAGCATTCAGCAGTGATTGGCGGCGTGGGGCGTTTCGGAAGTCCTCTCCTCCATCTTGTAGGCTGGAAGCATGGGACAGCGTGCCATGAGGGATCTCAGGTGAGTCCAGCGTCCGTCTCGGTATGGCGGTCCCGGCAAGGAGCGGGGCGCGAGCGGGGCATTACACTCATGCAGGAAGTTGCTAACCATGTCTATCCTCACATGTTTAACTCGTTCCCTTCAACTGAGCAAGAGGTCCTTAGACTACTACGATCCTCTCATCCCACTACCTGCCTCCTCGACCCCGTTCCCTCACATCTTGTCAAAACACTCGCCGTTTCTCTTGTACCATCCTTGACCCACACCTTTTAATCTGTCCTTGACCTCTGGGGTCTTTCCTGCTCCCCTCAAACATGCCACGGTAGTCCCAATCCTAAAAAAGCCATCTCTGGATCAGACTGCTCCCTCCAATTTACGCCCCGTGTCCCTGCTCCCTTTTGCCTCGAAACTCCTTGAAAAGCTTGTGTATGCCTGTCTGACTACTTCAACACACACTCTCTCCTTGACCCTCTGCAGTCTGGCTTTCGCTCACTGCACTCAATGGAAACGGCTCTTGCGAAACTGACCAATGACCTTGCAAATGCTAAATCTAATGGGTGCCTCTCTGCTGATCCTTCTTGACTTCTCTGCTGCCTTTGATACAGTTGACATATCAATCCTCCTGCAAACTCTTAGTGATATACTACTTCAAAGTACTGTTCTTTCATGGTTCACTTCCTACCTGTCCCAACGATCGTTTAGTGTCTCACTTGCAGACAATCACCTCTTCCCGGCAGCCGGTCTCTGTTGGGGTGCCTCAAGGTTCACTTTTGGGCCCTCTCCTTTTTTCAATCTATACGGCCTCTCTAGGTAAACTGATCAGCTCCTTTGGATTCCAGTACCACCTATATGCTGATGATACTCAAATATACCTCTCCTCCCCTGACCTCTCTCCAGCGCTCCTGGATCGAGTCACTGACTGTCTCTCTGCCGTCTCGAATTGCCAAACTAAACTCAATCTTGCCAAACTAAACTCAATCTTGCCAAACTAAACTCAATCTTGCCAAACTAAACTCAATCTTGCCAAACTAAACTCAATCTTGTCAAAACTGAAATTCTCGTTATTCCTCCCTCCAAGAAGAACCCAATACCACCTATCTCTCTGAGTAAATGGAACGTTCATTAGACCGTCTCAAGCTCGCTGCCTTGGTGTAATTTTTTATTCTGACTTAATGTTCTCTCCCCACATCCAGACAATGACCAAATCCTGTTACTTTCAACTCAAGAACATTGCCCATGTCCTCCCCTTTCTGACACAAGATACCGTGAAGGTGCTGGTTCATGCTCTTGTCATTTCACGACTTGATTACTGCAACTCACTCCTTATTGGCCTCCCCATCTCCTGTATTGGCCCTTTGCAATCTGTAATGAATGCAGGCGCCAGGCTTACTTTTCTCACCAGATTCACCTCTTGTACCTCCCCACTCCACCAGTACCTCCATTGTCTTCCTGTACGTTCCAGGATACAGTTTAAAATACTGACGCTCACGTTCAAATCTCTCATAGCTCAAATCCTCACTACATATCTTCATTACTCCGCAAGCACGTCCCACCCAGACAACTCCGGTCAGCAGGCGAGCTCCTCCTGTTATCTGTCTACACGCGCACGGCCAACTCTCGCCTCCAAGACTTCTCACGGGCAGCTCCTTCTATGACCCCACCATTCCCAAACCACTGGCATTCATGATCCTGCTATCTAGTAAAATTCCTCATCTTCCTCAACCCCAATCCCACTAGATTGTAAACTCCTTTGAGCAGGGCCCTCTACACCTCTTGTTTCCATCATATGTCCGTTTATCTTGTTCCCTTTGGTTATTGTAAAGCGCTGCGGAAACTGTTGTAGCTATATAAATGATGACGATAATAATAATAGTCTTTTATGGTTTGCTGTTGTGAGTTGGATGATGGTGCTTTTATGGTTCAGTCAGGCATGCCCTTACCATACATTACGATTCATCACACTAAGGCATATTATTTTTTGTTATTCCTCCTCCTACATTATCATAATAAATGTCAGAGTGGCTCCACTCTGATTTGCTGTCTTCCTTCAATCTCTTGCATACCAACCACTTTGAATGAGAAGTTTAAAGCTTCCACCCAAAAATATCAAGTGAAGTAGATTCTATTCTTGGTATATTTTATGGTCTTCTCCCTTTTGTAACATATATTCCTTTGCGGCAACTGAAGAGAGAGATGATTCTTATGATGAGAGTTTTCACTTAGGCTGAGCATTTTGCAGCTGTGACAAACTTCATTGGAATTTTCTGCTCTCAAACTTCAATAATACCATTAGGCTTACTTTTGATTTTAATATTTTTTTTTTTATTTCATTACGTTTTCTTCATCCCTGCAAGAGCTTAATATTTATGAAGGGAAGCATTATAAATATAATTTGAAAATATTAATATGAATTTTACATGGACATAAAATTCAAAATTTTATTACTCAAGTTTTATTTATATATGCCTTCTAGCATACTTTGTCTAAGAAGGAGTGTGTTAGAGCCAGGCATATTTTATTAACGCACTAAATCATGAAACCATAACAAATGACAGCTTATTTCAATGTTAGTGCTGTATGGAATAAATGTATATAATCATCGTACATTAAATAAATGGATTTTGGAAGCACAACTAAGAACATTAATTGACTGGAAACGGTGCTGCTGAAATTACCTATATTTAGAAAAAATACACAGGAAACACTAATTACACACAACGTATTAATTTTCAGGAATAAAAATACTTAGCCGGAAATCTACCTTTTCTGTTCTGTGGTTAAGTCCTCTATTTACATTGTCCACCAGAAACAGTCATACAAATTCTCTTGAGATGGTACGTCACTCCAGTCTCCCTTTATCACAGAGGGGCCTCTATGTCTGATCTCTGCTGGCATAATTGTGGTCGCAAAGGCGCTTATGCCCATATGTGGTGGAGCTGTCCAGTGGTTCAGCGTTTCTGGTCAACTGTCCATACTCCTTTTACGGTCATCTTTCAACACCTGCTAGCTCTAGACCCTTGGGCCTATCTCTTAGTTTGCCCTCTTACTAATTTAAGCAAATTTGAATAGGTTCTTTTCGCTAGACTTGCTTTGGCTGCCTGGCGCGCCTTAGCCGAGAGGTGGAGACCATGCATACCACCTCCATTCGTGGGAGGTTTTAGGTACGAAAATCGAGGATGTGTGTCTTCTGGATGAGCTCATGGCAAAAGTCTAGGGCTGCAACTAACGATTATTCTCATAATCTATTAGTTGGCCGATTTTTATTATTTTGATTAATCGATTCATCGAAATGGTTTACGAATTTTGTGAAGAAAAAAAAAAAAATTGCCGTAGCGTATGTAACTTTTGTACGTATATACGCAAATTGCGTATCATGTGTACTTTTCACACACAAGGTATGCGAGTGCTTGGTCAGAGGGATGGGTTGATGCTACATGCGCAGCTTCACTCAGTGGCAGTATCCTATTGTTTGTGTTCTAGTTCTGCTACTGTTGTAAATGGAATAAAAACAAACTGGTTGTGTTTGACATAATCCTAGAGCTAAATCATACCTAGTAAAGCAGCAGCGGGTCTTCTCCAATCAGCTTCGAAGCTGAGTTTATTTACGTTTAACTCAGTCTGACTCAACATTGTGTGCTGTACACAGGACGATCAATCAACACCGATTAATCGATAATGGAAATAGTTGACAACTAATTTAATCATCGATTAGTTGTCGATTAATCGAATAGTTGTTTCAGCCTTACAAAAGTCACTGGATAATTTCCATAAAATGTGGGCACTATGGGATGTTTATGTTGCTGGCCTTTGAGCACCCCTATACAATATATATTTGTGCCCACTTCCCCTTCTCTCCTGCCTGGTATTACTTTTTAACTTATGCTTCCCCCAATGAAACGGTGCTGTTTTTATTATTTATCTTTTCTTTGCCTTTTATTTTTGTCAGTTTTTTTCCCCGGGCTTTATGGGTATTCTAATCTTAATATTAAAAATTGATGTGTGTAAATTTCTGTTGCCCAATGCCGTGCCTTTGCAAGGTTTTTCACTTTTGTGTTGTTACATTCTTAAATAAAGAATTAAAAAAAGGTGGATTTTATCATGCTCTATGGCTATGTTGTGTTACTTTCAACAGTAAGTCAAAGTACCATATTATTGGTGGGTCCAACGCTGCTTTCATCATGGAAGATAAACTTGCATTACTTACTATCTTATTGGAAAAATGGATCTCTAATTAATAAATACTGTATTCGGGCTACTCCTTAATGGGGAACTTGAATGTAAATCAGTGGGGTGCTTCACTGTGCATGATAGATATTCACATAATGCCTTACTGTTTTATAACGGATTAGAATTCCAGACTGTTTTAGATTCTCAAGGGATCCAGAGTGTATTTTGTTTATACTTCGCTGACATTAGACATGACTTTATATGTATGGGCAAGAAATTCACCCATTTTTAATAGTGAAATTGATGTACTTCTTTTCAGCATTGCAGCGTAGAGAACATATATAATTGTTAAAATTTGGTGGGCTCACCAAGTATGGTCTGACATAGTATTTACAGAGAAATTCTAGTGTAATTAGCTATGTGTCCTTCAATAATAGTGAATGTTTATTAAATGGAGCACTGTGATTTTAACTCCTTCATGTGAACTGCACAGTATTAAGTCCTCTCCATTGTATCCATGTTACAGCATTATACTGCCATTTCTAATTGTGGACATTATTCTAGGAAAGGGCAGGCTTTGAGGATGTGTACCAAATACTATAGTGTTGGGCACACAGTGGGCATCATGTTTTGTTGTCCAGTGAACTCATGCTACGCAAATACTTGAAGTGAACCGCCCCTGTGATGCATGTTGCGGAGTGGTTGGCTTCCAGCTACATAATCGCAGTGAATTCTAAAACGTTGCAGGAAGATGGGGGATTAAGGAAACTTCCACATGCCATCAGGATTTCGAGAGACTTGACTAATCTTGGATACGTGAAGATTTCTGTTTGTATAGAAGTGGAACCATAGATCTCTCTAGAGTAGGTTTTACTATGCATTAATTACTCTTACTAGGTTAGCAGAGATTTCAAGTGGGTTTATGTGTTAGTGGATTGTCTAAAAATGATTAATTTAGCAATTGGGTTTCTTCATACTCTCCAAAGATGGTTTTCAATGTTTAATCATTTAAATCTTATGGGCACGCAGTGGTCTATGTCGCCTCCCTTAATGCATGACCCAATTTTACATTCACTCAATCTATGTGTACCATGTTGATATTTTCTAGTGTGTTGCCCATTGCCCAACACTTGATGGTTTCCGCAACACAGGCTGTGCAGATGCTTGTTGTAGTTGTATCAATGTAGCCAACCATTACAAGTTCATTATTAGAATGTCACAAATATAATTTTCTGATTGTTCTTTTAATAAGGTATATACTGGATAGCCTCTTCATTCCTCATCCTGGAAATGTCTCGCTTAGATAAACATTATTTTATTTTCATATTTTTTTTTTTTATCCTCAAAAGCCTTGGTATATTTTTTGCAAGATGGCACGGGGCTTTGTTAATATTCCCTGTAGAGTATCCGGAACCTAAACAAAGCTGTGAAATGGATGGTACAGCCTCTTTTATTACTATTTGCTTTCTTTCATCTGTCACCAGACTGTGTTTGATTAAAGATTGGTAGCACAGGATTGACCTCAGAATGGTAAACATTTGCGAGTAATTATTCTTCTTGGAGAAAATCGCAATGTATTCTTTCTACAATTCTGTGCGTTTTTTACACGGTTTAGTGAAAGCAATTAAGCAGGAGTCCATGATGATAAATAGCACACATCATTTAATAGAGCAACAAATTAAAGCCAAAAAATTAAAAATAAAAAAAACACAAGACAGGTTGAAAATCCATGTTTGGAATTTAAAATAACACCCTCTTAAATAACTTTTTTTTTTTTTTACCTTTTTGCAAAGAGAACTTCTAGTAGTGATTACTTATGTTGCTTGGTAAAAAAGTGTATTACTTTTTTTAAAGCGCATGTTTCATTTAATCAAAATCTTTTATTAACCCTTTCACTGCAATGTGGTTTGCCAAAAAGCCTTTGGCACGAATTGTTTTTATTATTTTTAATAAAATCCCATAACCAACATACACACTACTTCTCTCTCCTTTTTATATTTCAGTACAGTGAAGTTGATGCTTCTGTGAATCCTCTGTATTTTACTTGCTCCTCCTTCCGTTGATTCCTATATTAGCGCTGAAGCTGTCTGTATAGAGGGGCTGACTGTACCGGTAGATTCAGCTACCTTACAGTACATTGGCTTCCATGTCCGATGTACTGTACGTTTAGTAATACATTCTGGAGTTCGCTTCCAAATTACATATGTTTGTAATAAATTAATTTAATTGCTACTGTCCTGAATAAGTTCACATAAAGTTAACTCTTGCAGTTGATAGCATTTAAAAAAAAATCATGTTAACCCAATCAGGGTTATTAAAGATCCTGGGGTTCAAATTACATTGTTCACTGAAAGTTTAGAAAATAATTTTCTACTATCCGTAATCGTTCTATCACAGTGCAATCTATCAAAGATTATTTTTTTTATTCAGTGCAGTCTGTTTTTAATGCGAATTTACATTTCTGTTTTCAAGCCACTTCTAATAACTCTCAGGAGACAACACATACAGTTCTATTCAAAGAAAGGTGCAAATCAGGAGAATTGACAGAAGAGAACAATCTAGACTAAATAGCCGATTTGGAAAGTGAGATAAATGGGAGAATGTTTCTGGTTTGGCTATTTTGACCTAGAATTTTCACTTCCCCTGCCAATTCTCCTGAGTTTCACCTTTCTTTGAATAGACCTGATATACGAATCTTCAAAAATTTTAATTTACACGTGAACAGGTAACAAAATCCGTTTTGGATTAAGAATCAGTTGGTAATTAATGTTGATTAAACTATTTGTGCAATTTTCCTTTGCCAAAGGCATCGATTGTAATATCTTTTAATTCAGCGTAAACCACATATTTTGGGATTACGGAAGATGCTTTACTGTGCTACAGGACTAATTAGGTTGAGCTACAGAGTAGTATCAATCCACTTGGTTTCTCTCTGTTGGCTGTCATATGCATCTTATGGATGGAACCTTTGTTTTCTGGAATTACTTGTACTTTTATATGGGGGGGTCTCTCTTTATTGTGTCTCATCCAGACATAGATATTTAATTCCTCATTGAAGTCCCAACTGTGCATTAGTGCAGATCTGCCTCCTGATCTGCCCCAGATATTCAACCTGCAAGGACTCTCCTTTGTACCTCTACCAGCGAACCCCCGATGTGGACTTTCCTCCAACACACACCGGAACGGGAGCGGAACCTACATCAGAAGGAAGCGCAGACCTCACCACACGATCTTCATAGATATTTAACTTTGTTAATGTGTTATTGAATTCAAAAACATCTCCCCCTTTCTAAAGCCGTTGCCGCTGTCTGTATGCTATATGTTCAAGTGGAGGAGTTTTTATTTTCTATAGATGCAAATTTGTGCATTTTTAATTTGCGTCAACACCTGTAAACCATTACTTAACCGGAAGGTAGAATACATTACACAGTTTACAGACACATACAGGGTTATTCAGAGAGCGGTGAAAAGAAGGAATGGAAAATGGAAAATTCTAGGTCAAAATAGCCAATTTGGAAAGTGAGAGAAATGGGAGAATTTTTCTGGTTTGGCTATTTTGACCTAGAATTTTCACTTCTCCAGTCGTTTTCCTGGTTTTCACCTCTCTCTGAACAACCCTGATAATAATTTGAGGGGGGGGGGTTGTAATCGATCAATGGTATTACCATACTTGATATTCAAAATAAAATGGATGTGCTGCTGCTCTTCTTACTAAAGTGAGTAACCTGTTGTGTTTGCAGTGGATAAATGATATTGAGACGGATCACTTGTACTCAAAGTGGCCATCGAGCATACAGGAGTTACTGAGGCCGGCATTTCCAGGAGTCATACGTCAAATCAGACGAAACCTTTTCAATTTGGTGAGTTTGCTTTTAGTTTTTCTTTTCTTTTCATTCCGCCATGCTATAATGTACTAAATGTATTTTGCATGTACAGTAAATGGTACATGCACATGTTGCTGTTTTTTTACGTATTTGTGGTGACTGCTCCTGATGTAGTGCGCAATCCAAAATTTGATGAAATTATTAGGAACAAATGTTTACAAAATCTATCAATCAAGTCACCTCACAAGTCCCTAGAAACACGTAAAACTACTCTGGTACTCAATAGGCTCTCAACTAGACATGTGCAATTCGTTTCATTCTGAATTGAAATTCGGTCGAAATTCACCATTTTCATATTTCGGGAGCACTTCCGAAAACGAAATATCGACCATCTGAAATTTCAGATCGATTTGGCGATTCGGATCAGTTGGTTTTTTGCTTTTTTTTTTTTTTTTTTTAAGACTTATTTAGTTTTTTATTGCTTATTTGAGAATGGGAAGTAGATTACTACCAATAGAACGTAAGTTTATTTACTTATTTATTCTTTTAGGGATTTTTTAGCCATTTTTTGGGTGAAATTTTAGGTTTCCTAACTTTTTTTTAAAGAAACCAGGCTTTTTAACCCATAGGTTTCAGTGCAGCAAATGAATCCACACACTGCTGGGAAGTGCCTCTCTGCAGTATAATTAATGCAGCATATGAATCCACACACTGCTGGGAAGTGCCTCTCTGCAGTATAATTAATGCAGCATATGAATCCACACACTGCTGGGAAGTGCCTCTCTGCAGTATAATTAATGCTGCATATGAATCCACACACTGCTGGGAACGAGCGCCTCTCTGCAGTATAATTAATGCAGCATATGAATCCACACACTGCTGGGAACGAGCGCCTCTCTGCAGTATAATTAATGCAGCATATGAATCCACACACTGCTGGGAACGAGCGCCTCTGCAGTATAATTAATGCAGCATATGAATCCACACACTGCTGGGAACGAGCGCCTCTCTGCAGTATAATTAATGCTGCATATGAATCCACACACTGCTGGGAACGAGCGCCTCTCTGCAGTATAATTAATGCAGCATATGAATCCACACACTGCTGGGAACGAGCGCCTCTGCAGTATAATTAATGCAGCATATGAATCCACACACTGCTGGGAAGCGCCTCTCTGCAGTATAATTAATGCAGCATATGAATCCAGACACTGCTGGGAAGTGCCTCTCTGCAGTATAATTAATGCAGCATATGAATCCACACACTGCTGGGAAGTGCCTCTCTGCAGTATAATTAATGCAACATATGAATCTGTACACTGCCGGGCAGCACCTCTCTGGAGATCGATTCATTGATTCGGATTGATTCATTTTTTTGATCAGTTAGTTTTTTGTTTTTTATGAGATATAAATTAATGCAGCATATGAATCCGCACGCTGCTGGGAAGCTCCCGGCAGTGTGCGGATTCGTATGCTGCATTAATTATACTGCAGAGAGATGTGCTGCCCGGCAGTGTGTGGATTCATATGCTGCATTAATTATACTGCAGAGAGCTGCTGCAGTATGTGAATCTGCACACACTGCTCCTGGAATTTGTTTTGCAGTTTCAGAATGTGGTGGTCGAGTAACAGGACATTGGCAAAATGAGGCTCACAAACTGGAGAATGTTTTTAAAGTCCTATTCAATTTTGAAATCTTCATGCTCATTTTTAAATGATAAAATATATCCTTAAAAAGAATTGACAATGGTTTGCTCTAGGGCTGCAACTAACGATTATTCTCATAATTGATTAGTTGGCCAATTATTATTTCGATTAATCTATTCATCGGCTAAAAAAAAAAATAGAAAAAAAATTGTTTACTTAAAAGGAATTTTATGTAAAAAATAACCGCAACCCCTCCCCCTTTTTTCATAAGTAATTTGCGTAGTGTACGTAGCTTGCGTACTTTCACAAGGTATGCGAGTGCTTGGTCAGAGGGATGGGTTGATGCTACATGCGCAGCTTAAGCCCATGTTTGCTTTCTCAAATGAACGCGGCTACAAGCACTTGGTCATAGATGATGATGTTCGCATGAAATCGGGGGTTAATAAGCGAAAGCTGATCAGGGTGCATAGAGTGTCCCTTTTTAATAATTTCGTGAACAAACGGAGTGGGAGAAGAGACTGGAGGTGGAAGGAAGTGACTTTGCTCAAGTGACTTGACCTGCGTGGGAGAGGGAGTGGGTATGGGAAAAAGACCGGATCTGAGTGTGGGAGTGAGTTTGGGGAAAGGGACCAGACCAAAGAGGGTCTGGCAGGGAGGGTGGTGGCACAGGACTCCAGCTTCAAGTAAGGATAACACACAGGCATACAGCTCCTTCACCCAGTGGCAGTATCCTTTTGTTTGTGTTATGGTTCTGCTACTGTCGTAAACGGAATAAAAACAAACTGGTTGTGGCTGACATAACCCTAGAACTAAATCCTACCTACTAAAGCAGCGGTTAGTAAATTTATTTACGTTTAACACAGTCTGACTCTAAACCGTGTGTGCTGTACACAGGGCGATCGATCTACACTGATTAATCGATAATGGAAATAGTTGACAACTATTTTTTTTTTTTTTTTGCATAAAAAGTTTTTATTTTCAAAAAGGACAAAAAACAATATACAAAACAATACAAAACATAAGAGGGAAAGTTTGACATAAAATATAAGAAACAAAAAAAAACAAGGAAAAGGTGTCACAACTGAAGCAATCACTCAACATACCCATACTTTAATATGAATTTCTTCGAGAGTCATGCAGAGTGCTTGTAATCGCAATAGAGAGTGACTCCCCTGCAGTCAATGGCCGTGTCCCACCCCACCCCTGAAGAAAAACAGGGGGGGGAGGGGAGCCATAACAAATACGTCCCCTGCGCCCCACAGTGAAATAGTTGACAACTATTTTAATCATCGATTAGTTGTTTCAGTCCTAGTTTGCTCGATATCTGTGTACAGTGAGACAAAAAGGTTAAACAGACTTCATTAGCCATATATTACCATATCCAGGTCCCTTTATCTGGGGCTAAATTGCATTGTTTTCAAGGAGTTTTGTCTTTTTCTGAGTTATAGTAAATGGATCATGGTTTATTTATGCTCAAACAGGAGTCTAGAGGCCCTACGCCCCAGAGCTGTTCACATTAACAAGTGAACTGTTAAGTATAGCGGCCCGCTATAACGTCTACTGTCCTATTCCAGCTCAACTGCAATCACCTGAAACCTATAGCAGCTGGCTCACAATTTAAACAGGTAATAGAGAGATACAAAAAGCCTGCGTAAGTCATAAAGCATTAGTATTAGTGGTTCTCCGTTACTGACTCGGCTGGAATAAGGGCTTAGGAGGTGTTTCTTCCGCTGATTAAGTATTGAATCTCCTCCATTGCAAGTCAGGAACAATTTCCTTTTGCAAACAACTGAACATTTTCCCATTGCTGAGGAATATCCTTGCACTTTATAAATAATTGTACTGAACAAAGAAACTCTGCTATAAAGCGGATAGATCGCAGTGTAGCTGTAGGAGACTTGTATGATGGTGAGGCTAGCCTGGATAAGAGGGGGCGGTGGCCATCGAGTGGACTTAACCGTGACGCAACATGCATAATCTCCTTCATGGCCACAACCCTGACAGGATCATGTCAAGCCCAGTGCATGTCAGCTGGCACTCAACCCAGCCAAGCAGAAAACCAGGCCCTGCTCATGGCATGCGCTCTTTATGTGTTTAAACACGCTGTTTAACCCTTTAAGCCCCATGAGCACCTTTAAATGGGTATCTGCAGTGCTTAATGTCGTCAACAGTTTGATTGTAGTTTTTTTTTTTTTATAACTACCTGGTACAGAAGTTAGGAAGAGAGGGCCCTGCTCCGTAAGGAGCTGTTATTAACCCTTTCGCTGCTGAGGCTTTTCACACCTCTGTGCGGAGGTCATTTTTACCAGTTTCGCTTATCATGTTTAAACGTGTTTTGAAGCCTTATTTTAATATATGACCCAGACATATTATATATCGTTCTTTCCAGCAGACTTGGCAGATTCATAATATGTCATTATTATACAGTTGTGTTCAAAATTATTCAAGCCCCAATGCTGTAAAGGGTTTTAGGGAATTTAGTGTACATTTGTAATTGTATTCAGAATGAAATCCTACAAGGACTTTTTAAAGAACCATATGCAACTAAAATGACATCAATTGGTTTTGTAATACAGTAGTAAATGTTTCTTTTGTGAATTCTTCATTGACACAATTATTCAACCCCTTAAAGACTACCACTCTGAAGAACAGAGGTTCATTCAAGTGTTTTCAATCAGGTATTGAAAACACCTGTGGATGTCACGGAGCAGCAATAAAGCATAATAAGCACCAATTAGGCAGCTTTAAAATGACTGATACTCAGCTCCTTCTAGACATTTACTGGTGTGGTTACAAACATGGTGAAGTCAAGAGAATGGTCCAGGAAGACAAGAGAAGAGGTGATTACTCTTCACAGGAAGGGCAATGGCTATAAGAAGATTGCAAAGATGTTAAACATACCAAGAGAGACCATAGGAAGCCTCATTCGCAAATTCAAGGCAAAGGGCACTGTTGAAACGCTACCTGGTCGTGGCAGAAAGAAGATGCTGACTTCGACTGCTGTGCGCTACCTGAAGCGTAGAGTGGAGAAAAGTCCCCGTGTGACTGCTGAGGAACTGAGAAAAGATTTGTCAGATGTGGGTACTGAAGTTTCAGCTCAGACAATACGACACACACTGCGTAATGAAGGCCTCCATGCCAGAACTCCCAGGCGCACCCCCTTGCTGTCTCCAAAGAATAAGAAGAGTCGACTGCAGTATGCCAAAAGTCATGTGGACAAACCACAGAAGTTTTGGGATAGTGTTCTGTGGACTGATGAAACAAAATTGGAACTGTTTGGGCCCATGGATCAACGCTATGTTTGGAGGAGGAAGAACAAGGCCTATGATGAAAAGAACACCTTGCCTACTGTGAAGCATGGCGGGGGGTCAATCATGCTTTGGGGCTGTTTTGCTTCTGCAGGTACAGGGAAGCTTCAGCGTGTGCAAGGTACCATGAATTCTCTTCAGTACCAGGAGATATTGGATGAAAATGTGATGCAGTCCGTCACAAACCTGAGGCTTGGGAGACGTTGGACCTTTCAACAGGACAATGATCCCAAGCATACCTCCAAGTCCACTAGAGCATGGTTGCAGATTAAAGTCTGGAACATTTTGGAGTGGCCATCGCAGTCACCTGACTTAAATCCGATTGAGAACCTCTGGTGGGACTTAAAGAAAGCAGTTGCAGTGCGCAAGCCTAAGAATGTGACTGAACTGGAGGCTTTTGCCCATGACGAATGGGCGAAGATACCCGTAGATCGCTGCAAGACACTTGTGTCAAGCTATGCTTCACGTTTAAAAGCTGTTAGTACAACATTCTTTTACAGTTATAAGTACTAAGATTGAATGTCACTTGGGGGTTGAATAAAACTGATAATGATGTGAGCACAGAAAAGACTTTTGTGGTTATTTCATTATAAATGTTATGTTATATTTGTCTGACCTACACGTGCCACTTTGATTTAATTGTAAGCAAGATGACTGAATGATCAAAATCTATGTCAAACTGGCCAAAACACTCAATTTCAGTGGGGGTTGAATAATTTTGAACACAACTGTATGTATACGTCATGTCCTGTCTGTATATTATAACAAAAAATGCAATAAAATTCGAATTTTCAATCATTTACAATGTTTAAAGTGTGTTTTTTTCACATTTTAACATGCAATGGTTTGCAGTTATATTTTCTATTGGGTGCGCTTGTTAAAAAAATTAGAAATGGGGACTCGTTACATTTTTATTTTTTTTTGGGGAAAATTTCAAAATTTTTAACAAACGCACCGCATACAAAATTCATTAGTGCAGCATCATTGTTCACATTATAATTGAAATGGGAACAATATTGCTGCATTAACAAAACCAAAAAAAAAACCCAAGACTTGTTTATTTTTTTTTATAATTGTTTAAAATATTTTTTTATTATTTTTTTTAAAACGTTTACATGGTCAAGTTTGGTATCGTTGGAAAGGCCATGCTCTGGCCGATCCAACCATATCAAACATTAACCCCTAGCTGGCACGGATCGGGAGATAGGGGTTCCAATGAATCCCCTATCTCCACCATTGCTGGCAGCTAGGGGTTAACTCCAGGATAGGCGTCATTGTGCTATGCACGATGACGCCAGTCCTCAGGGGGAGTTCCCAGAGGCTTGGCCGACATCCAAGATGTCGGCCAGCTCCGGGAGAGGATCACGATTCGGCGCTTTTCAGCGCCAAATCGTGATCCGGCTCCCCAGGGGTTAATGACAGCCACCGTTTGGAAGGGCAGGCTGCCCTTCCAAACGGTGCCTGGATTAACCCTGTGCACCCCGGCGATCGGGAGGGAGAGAGGTCCGAAGGACCTCTCCCCCCTCCCTTTCAGGCGCCTCCTCCGCACACGCGGGGGGGCCTGAATTAGATGTCATCGCGCCACCGCGATGACATCTAATGGTGCTGGCGGCGGTCCCGGGTGCTGGGCTGACATCGAGGATGTCAGCCTGCACCAGGGGGCACAGCGATCGGCCGGAATCCGGCCGATCGCTGGCAGCAAAGGGAGGACACGCTCAGCGCGTCCTCCGCACGCAACCCTACCTGCGGGTGGATGCGCTCAGCGCGTCCTCCGCAGCGAAAGGGTTAAAGAGACAACTACCACGTACATAAGCTGTAACTAGGTTACTTGTGCATTACAAATAAAAACACATTCTAAACCACATGCTGCTGTTTTTTTCTCTTTGAAGTAATTGCCTGTAAAAACGAAATTAAAGTTAGGGTTTTTGTATCTCCTGTTTCCATTTTGTGGATTTTTCCCATGCGGCAACCTTTATCAAAATCTGTGAAAAGCTTTTATTTTACTGCCGTAGCTTGTTTTCTACAGTATTCAATGTCAATGGAGTGGAAGAGTGAATGTTTAGATAAGGATGCAGTTGGTCTACTGTGATCTTGGCTGTGCGAAATAAGCGATGGCAGTGGCACGAGATAATACAGGGAGTTTAAGACTTCTAATCTACCCCCTGGTGATGTCCTTTGAATACAAGACAATGATGGGAATCCGTGCCTAACCCATAGACTCATTCTATACTCAATGACTCACAGTGAGGAGCAAGTGCTGCAAAGATACTGTGGGGGGGGGGCAGTTTACAACACACAAGATCATACAATGGATGCATCCAGTGACAAATATACAGTAAAATATTTTTAACTAAGCAAACAAGAGAAAAACAATGCACATGTAGGATATCAGCAACATAAAATAAACACAATAGGAACATTAAATTTTTTTCATGGTAGTAGCCCTTTAAGACAATATTACTATTCATGGTAAAATAGACTTGTTCAAAAAGGAATAGTATGTGCTATATAAACTATAAGATCTGTGTACATGTCCTTCAGCTTTTTGAGGAGCTGTGTTGCCTTCAAGAAGGTGAGTGGTATCTGCTGTGGAATTTGTAGACTCAGCTCTGATTATGAGTAGAGGAAAATATTGGAATAGTATCTATGGCAAATTGGGAATATCTTCATCTTCAGTGTTCTACAAAAGATCTGGATATCATTCTTATCATTTGATGAAATGTGAGGCTACAATTTTTCAGTTTCTTAGTGGGGGTTTTTCTAGTTCCAAGTTGAGAGTAACTCTGAGGAATAACTAAAGTCAAGCATCCTAAAAATCCTTCAGTGGGTCTAAACGGTGTAGAAGGGTCCTTTTCTAATGAGAAAAACTGACAAACCTTACGGGGGATAAAAGAAAACCACTGTGGGTAACAAAATAGCTGCAGCTCATCATTGTAAACCTTGCTTGGTCTAGAAGTCTTGGCTCTCGAGTCGAAAAAAAAAAGTCGCTGAAATAAATGATGCATTTTATAAGTGGAGAAGTTGGCATGTACATTATGCTTCACTGGTGGAAGATATCTCAGCTGTATGTGTATATATATATACATATATATTCCGGTAGACCCTATGAAGCATGGACATCAGAGAGGACTTAGTAGCGGAAATGTATGACCTTCTTTAACTTGTGAAATGCCAAAATTTGCTCCAGCAGACTACTGCATGATTTAAATGATTGTAACATAATGTTGCTTTCAATCAGGGATCAATACACAGCTTTGTGTTGCATTGCTGCTTCCTCCTCTTCTGTCGCGCAAACAATAAAACCTACAATAATGCCAAATTATACTGGTTTTTATTAATAATTGGTTGCCACTTTCCCCTAGTTTTTTGAAAGCCTAGTTTTGGGATCTTAGTTTCCCTGTTTTAATAAACCATATACCTATTAAAATGTCTAGTAATGGGTTGTACCAATATTATCTGTGTACTGAACTGGCAGATGGCTCTGATGAAAATATAGGGTTCCCCTGAAAACAGGCTCAGGGGGAAAAAAATGGATCAATTATCATCTTTATATTATGTTGCAGCTCACTCCTCTCCCTAGCAGCAAAGCATACAAATATATTTACACACCAATATATACTGCATATTTAAATTGTTTGTGGGCATTGTTTGATTTTATTCTGACTTTGGATTCTATGTAGATCTTTCTCAAATCACTGTATGTTACCCATGTATCAACGGCGCTAAACTTCAGTACTTCCCAAAAGGGAAATTAAACTGTAGAATGAGAAACCTCATCGATGGATCTTCTTCTGCTACTTTAATGTCTTTCTCGGTATCACCACAGTTAGCTAGCCGTTGTTGCAATAGCTATTATGTGATTGATGAATATTCCTAGTTTACCTGTTTAACCTCCCTGATGGTTTTCCCGAGTGTGGCTCAGGATTAACTTTTCGTACTGAAAGTGGTATCCCCGAGCCACACTCGGACTGGATACTTACATGTCCTGCGCTCCCTCGCTGATCCTGCAGTCTCCTCCAGCTGCTCGCAACGTCACACTGCCTGGTTCTCTTCTCGCGAGGAGTGAAACCAGGAAGTGTGACATCGCGATCGGCTGCAGTGTGACTGCGGGGACAGCGAGGGAGCGCAGGGACATGTAAGTATCCAGCCCGAGCGTGGCTCGGGGATACCGCTTTCAGTATTGAAAGTTAACCCCCAAGCCACACTAATACCATTAGGGGGCTAGAATAAATAGGACCGATTCTGACATATAAAATATGTCAGAATCGGACCGCCAGGGAGGTTAATTTTATTTATTTGCAAAGTATTTTACCAGGAAGGATACATTGAGATTTCTCTCGTTTTCAAGTATGTCCTGGGTTCAAGAACATTGAAATGTTACAGTCTGGTACTGCTGCCACTTACCATTCTATACTTGGAGTATATTGTATTTTGTTTGTTGTGATGGGACCAATTCTGTAAACGCCCAGTTCTGCTGTTTATATTTATTTATATATATTGTTAAGCATAGAGTTCCCAGTAATGCTTTGGAACCTGACTGTACGTGGAAATTAATGTCCACTTAAATTTTCATAGGTTCTGTTTGTCGATCCTGTTCAAGATTATGCTGCTGATTATATGAAGCTCGCTGAATTATTTTATCGACACAGCGTTCCTCTGAGGTATTGTGCAGATTCTGAGAAGATTACCTTTTATGAAAAATACTTATTATACTGCTGAAGTGATATCATCCTGCTATTGCAATGGGAAAGTATATAGTCGCTGTAGATCTTTGTCCTTAATAGGATAATATACTAATTATGTGTGTGAGCTTGTAATGGTTCCCTGGGAATCAATAGAACTTAAAGTAATGGTTATTTGACAATCAATAAGATTTAAAGTAAAGGTAGCTATCCCATGGGAATGTGTTGTGTCCAGTTCAATACCTGTGCACTAATTTCCAATTACATACATAGTCACCTGAAACAAAATAGTTACTCAGTCCCTTTGTTCTTTTCAACTGAGTAAAGAACCCACTGATATAAGAATAGAACAAAAAAATTCTTGTTCAGGTTTTAACCCTTTGACTAATGCACGGTTTTTGTTATTAAAACTTTTTTCATAATATTTTGACACATTAGATGCGTAGTTAACAATTAAATGTGTAAAATGGCAGTTTTCCCTAAAGATTATTTCTAAATGGTTAAAA
Source organism: Leptobrachium leishanense (assembly GCA_009667805.1). Lineage (NCBI taxonomy): Eukaryota > Metazoa > Chordata > Amphibia > Anura > Megophryidae > Leptobrachium > Leptobrachium leishanense. The sequence goes on from CM019064.1 coordinate 313,464,625, forward strand.
TAATGTAAATTTGCTATTTTTTTTAAAATGTTTTCATGTATTAGTTTATCCTTTTTTAGAAATATTGCTGGGTTAAATTAAAGCATAATCTGCATTATCAGCATGCAGACAAAAAATGCTTTTGTGTCAAATACAGTAAATATGTTGCAGATAGACAATAAAATAGTCAAATCTCCTCTGCATTTGTAGTGATAATAATGACATTATTAACAATGCAGCTTTCGAAAGTAACACCTTGTATCCTGTACTGTACAGGGATTTTCTGCAATTATAACTCTTGAATCTTATCCCTGTACAGCAGGGGTCTCTAAGTACTGGCCCACGGGCTGGTTACAAATGGCCCACAGAATGGTGTGGCTGACCAAAGACACCAGCTGTATCTCAGCTGCTGAGACAGTCACATCAGAAAGCTTGGCTGCAGAACTCTACCTCATTGGTAGGCCTCCACAAATGACAGACCACCCACCAGCAGAAGGGAGGTTCGGCCGCAGGACTCACTGTGATTGGTGGGTCAGTGGAACTAATGGCCCGCCCACATTCTCTCCCTCTGCGAGCTAAGACGAGCAGGCAAGTAGAGAGACAGGCATCCACCCTGTCCCCAGCTCCTCTCCTCCTCCCTAACAACCACACTAGGAAGGAAGGCTGCCTCCAGGAGACATGCAGCCACCCTGTCCCAGCCCCCCCCAATAGCAAGACAAGTAAGGAAGGCTGCACCAAGAAGACATGCAGCCACTCTGTCTAAGCTCCTCTCTGCCCCCTAACAGCCACACAAGGAGGCAGAAGAGCTGCACTCACCCTGTCCCAGCCGCACAGGGACCAGGGACGGAGAGCTGTATCACCTGCTCCCCGCCACCCCTACCAGATGCTCTGGATCAGGGAATGAGGCTGCAGCTCTCCCCTGGGGGACTCACAGAAGTTCTTTGGACAACTGTATCTCCATCCTTGGGCTTCACACATGCTTCAACTGAGCTGTCATTGAAAAGGGCAGAGTCTGACTTTTCTAATAACACCCAGCATGACCAGATACAGTGTAACAGGTTTAATAATTTATTAAATAAAAATTTAGGGCAGTGTGCGTCAAAGGTCAGCTGTGCTCTGACAGATCAATGAGCGCCGACAAAAGTTTATTTTTTACCCGTCCCAGGTAATAAATCGTTCATCTGCTGATCCACCAAGGATAAAACAATTTTAAACCCCTCAGGTAAAGGGCAAACTGTTTTTAATTATTAAATTAAAAAAATATTGTGCCATAAATAAAATTATACAGCTCTCAGCACTTTATTTTTAATGAACCCATCAGAAAATGCTGTGAGCGTTTTAATTCTATTTCTAGCACATCTCCCATACTGGTCTTAATTGTAAGGACTATATGGGAGATGTGTCTTAAATAGAACGGCTCACAGCACTGAGGACCACTTATCACAAAGTGCTGTGAACTGTTTACTTCTTTCTCACATCTCCCATACTGGCCTTAAAATTGGAGCAGGGGAAATCTGACTGGTGTGATGTATGTGGATTTTGAGAGATCTCCCATTACACCAGTCAGATTTCCCCTGCTCCAGTTGTAAGGCCAGTATGTGAGCTGTGCCACAGAAATAAAGAGCTCACAGAAATTTGTGATGAGTGCTCTCTAAAAAAATAAATAAAAAATTAGGGTGTTGCTGCACATGCTACTCAGGAACGGAACTGTGACTGGCCGTCCACTTGGTCCATGTACGTGCGACCGACTTGGTCGTCCGACTATGGACGACTAACATTGCACAACTATTCTTCTAATAGGCATTTCTATGCCTATTTTCTATTTCCTATTGCAATAGGCATAACAACTTCCTCTAATTAGTAATCCAGTAAAAATGCTTTAAAGTGTCTAAATAATAAAATAGGTCATTTTAAAAAATAATAAAAAGGTCTGTTACAGAATAAAATAAATACTCCTTTTAAAAAAAATGGGAATCAAAGATTTCGTCAGAAAAATACCAAAAATACAAAAAGATGTTCAGAAAAATTAATAAAAAAAACTATAGCTGTAAATGGAAAGAACCACCGCTTAATAAAAAATAAAATAAAAGTGAGTTTGAAATTTTGCATGCGGCCCCCATGGGATATGAAAACTTGTCTAGTGGCCCTCAGGTAATTTGAGTTTGAAACCCCTGCTGTACAGTATTGATTGAATCCAGATCTCTCCCTGTATTCTGCCCTCTCCATGCCTGCTGTTTGTTGAGCCTTTTGTTACAGTGATGGTGGGAGCTGCTCTTTGTAGCTTCTTTACAGGAATACAGGGTAACACAAGTGAGAGCGCACTGGGAATTTAGTTTCTCCACAGAGGACATATAATATTGTATTAAAAAGTTAGAATGTAAACATGTATATATAAAGTGAATTGCTAACATCTTTCAATGATCTTTAATAGGATAATCATGTTTATTCTTTTGTTGTTGTTTTTTTCTTGGCATTATAAAAATGTTTACAAACTCCCAAGTTTGTTTTCTACACAGAAAAAGCACAGCTCACTATAGGATTTTTGATTACCAGTAGGATGTATAAGACCTGGCAAAATTCAAATTATATTTCTCAGATTGGTTTTAGTTATGGCAATCATAATTTAGAATAAATAAAAAGGAGTTGGAGTCATTAAATGTACTGTTTGCTCTGATTGTAATAACTTGTACTTTTTTGAAAAGAGAATGCTAAATGAGAAGTTTGTGAATGTGTTTTTTCAGCTCCCAAGTATTTCTTTGTTTAAAATCTTAAACGAGTAAATGAAGCCATTTGGCTGTAACTGTACTGAATGGCTTAAAGATAAATTTGTAATATTTTGCTTTAAAGTTATTGAAATGGAATAGACTTTGATGTGCACCGATGCTGAAACTTAATCACTGCCTTAAATTATTTCAATGTGTTTTGTGTGTGACATTACTATGCTTATTATCATAACTTAAAATAACCTTTCACCAGCAGCAAACACAAATTATACATTTAAACTCGCAGTGCCATTCGTGGGTAAATGGAATACGGAACAATGAATCTAAATTTTAATGTTTGAGCTGGAAATTGCCTTTTCATCCTGTGTATCAAAGCATGATTTATTATTTCTTCTACCTGCAGATTCAGATGTACATATTGCATTTATCGGAGTGGCACTTTATTCACATACATACATGCATGATTGTGCAAATAAAGCCAGTAAATTCCATGGATGAGAGAATCCCCTTTACATCGTGCAACCCTTTTTTCATAACAACTGAATGGGGCTAATATATATCACATTTTCAACTATCTTGTGGGAATTCTGAATGACATGCTTTATAAATTGTAATCGACTACTAACAGTTGCAAGTATTGTTACACTGTATAATTTTGCACTTGAATTGATGGTTACTTTCTTGCAGTTCTCTTTTTATTGTCATTCAGCCTGTTTGGAGTCATTTCTGGCTTTCCAGGAGAGTTATCTGCTCAGAAAAGGAAATTACGATAAATTTCAAAACCCATGTTTCAGCTTCACGGAATTACAAATTATATCTTCTACCATTCCTTCTGGACAACTCTGACATATTTTGAACAAAGCTTGATCGAATAAACCCATTCTTTGGTCACTGAATCGCATTCTTTCGTAGAAAATTCTTGTCAACTTTTGTGCTATTATAGTGATACGTCCCTGTACAATATTGAAGTAGCTGGAGAAGTATTCAAAAATTGTATAAAAATAACTATTATAGCCTTCAGTTTGAGTTTTATGAAGGGAATGGCATTCAGTATGCCAAACGTTTAACATTACTGTTACATGAGGGGTTATTGGTATTTCTATCGACCGTCTAGCCATAGTCACAGTGACATAGTAACATACCTTGAAAATAGACCAATATCCTTAAAGTTCAACCTTTTTGGACATTTTCTTTCCCTGCCCAGATTAATTCAACAATATAGGTATATTTTCTACAGTAAACTGTCCTCTGTGTTAACACTGCAGATGCAAATCCATTCTTCTTTTTAATTCCCTAAATATCCTTCCGACTATTTAAAAAAAATAAAATAATGTATTAAACATAATTTCCCCTGCATCACGGGACATGACTGACTTGGCAAACTGCATACACGTAGTGGCTTGCTTGGCTAGATTTGGGTTGTATTGTGGGTTTTGCATATAGGTTTAATGATTTTCAAGATTCACTTTCTAAAAAAATGGGATTATTTATTTTTTGTAACAAGGATTCCATTTGAGTGGTAATTGTTATGAATTGCATTGGGAGTGAAGCTGGTTATTATACGCCAAATACCGAACATTGGGTACTATTTATTAGAGCCTAACTTTTTTTTTTCTAATTGTTTCCTAGGATAGGCATTGTGTTTGTTATCAGTTCTCAAGAAGACAGTGAAACGTACAGTGACACAGGATCTGCTTTATGGAACGCATTTAATTACGTTGCAGAAGACTCGGACATGGCTCAGGCCTTTTCCTTCCTTATCAAAGTATGTATATACTACAGCTCTAATGCCGCTGCCAGATTTGGGCAGACTGTCAGTTCAGTATTTTGGGGTTAACCTATTACTGGCTTTGATTTAGAAACATAGAAAAATGTCGGCAGATAAGAACCTTTCGGCCCATCTAGTCTGCCCAATTACATGGATACTTTAAAGCAAAAAGTGTGTATATATAAATATACACTATACAGTGTGGGCGCCTATTTATAAATTAATTTAAAGTGCAGGGTGTAGTGCTAATAAATAGTCAATGCTGCCTAGAGTATGGTAAAAACACATATAAAACAACCAAAATATGTGTCAGAATACAAGATAAAAGGCGAATATCCATACGGCGCATCTAGTACAATTAATATATAATAAATCAATGGATATGTAAAATCCATAAAATCTATTAAAAAACTCATAAACCGTAGCAGTAAAAAATGTATTAAAAATATATATTATTAAGTCAATAAGGTGCATAGAGTAAAGTCCAGGTCAAATGTGCAAACAGTGCAAAAAAAGTGCTCAAGTATATATTAATGGAATACTCAAAAATGATGATGAAAAATGATGTGCTGATCTTCTTATAAGTGCTGGTGCTGAATCCTCATATCCGCCAGTAATCCTCAAAAAAAGCACATCACAAGAAAGGATAATAGTGCAGACAGTCAAAATAGAATAGGCTCGAATTATAACCAAAATCCAAACCACTCACATTTATAGGAGCCCACAAGGTCCCGGCTCGAGGAGAAACAGCCTGCGGCCAAATATAGGGTGGCACTTCCCTTTTTCTGTTCGTACTGGAGACTAAAAATAGAGAGAATCGGGAGACGGCACTCCCATAGCGTAATGCTGCGTATATGTGAAAATGTGATAAAGGAAAAGATGAAGCACACTCACCGATTTTAGAGCCTCGTAATATCAGGCTCAATCTATGTCGCTCTGGGTCCTCTTAAGGTGGGAACCCAAACCTCTTTGCCTCCGCGGTGATGGATCCAAGATTCCAAGGAGAAAAAAAGGGGGTCGGAGAAAGGTGGCAAATATTGGAAAAATTTAATGGATAAATAAAATAAAATACAGGACAGAATCTACCGAGACGCGTTTCGGCTAAAAAGCCTTCCTCAGTCGGTATAAAGGTAAATGTCCATAAAAAAGTCAGTATAAAATACAAAGTAAAGGTGTCCTCTTTTATAGTGCATCAGAATAGTATCTCTTCCTACTGGTCAGTTGACTTCCGATCGTTCGGATTTTACCCAGTAATGCTTTGCGATACGAAATGGCGGCGAAAACAATACGAACGACTGGCCGGTCGTAATGGCTATTAAAAGTCGATGTTGGTCGAAAAAAGCATAGAAAACAGCCAGAAGGGGTTTAATTAACAAAAAATACGAAAATTTAGCAATGTTCGTTCATATGGTTAATAATTAAAAACCGGATGTAAATAAAAGGGGTTCGACCAATAGCGGTATTTCGGTTCTAATTACATGACAATATATAGATCTTAATTTTCGTGTAAACAAATACGAAAAATAGTGTGATGGATACGATAAGAAAACAATCGTAATGTTTATAAATCCGAAATTATGTGAAAGAAACGAATAATGGTCGAACATGTAGCATACGATCAGAAAAATCGGGCGGAATTAGAATCGGACGGAAATGAAAAATACCCAGTGGGGCCTTGCGGCCACTTTCAGTTTCGATTTGGGTCTATCAGAAACCGGAAGTAAACAAATGGATTTTTACCTAATGGTAACTTTTCGTTTCGGATTATGTGATAATACATAGATCTTAATATTCGTATAAACAAATATACGATGGAAATGTAATAAAAATTTAGTCGTAATGTTTATACATCTGAAACGAATAGTATATAGTGGAGGAATAAAGGGATCGGACGAAAATGGGAAAATTACCCAAAAGGGGTCTTGGGGTCGTTTTAAGTTACGATTTTCGTCCATATATAAATTAAGATCCGAATGATAAATGAACGAAGATATAATATATACGAAGCGCATAAGAAAAAACAGACAGCATTTCTGCTACATCAATTTAGGGATGGAAAATGTATAAGGGAGATTTTACCTAGTGGAAACTTACAGCATATGGAAAGAAGCTATGAACAGCCTAACAAACATTAAACCAATGCATTAGGCAGGATATAATAACGATTTTAAGATAGAGTAAAATTAATTAATTAAAATGTATAAAATTGGGGGATGCATCAAAAAATGATCTATTTATCTGATAAGGCCTTTATATAGATCAAGGCAGAAATAGGGAGAGAGTTATGAAGAGCAAGAAGGTAAATTATAAAATATAAATTAATGGATGATAAAACAGCCAAAAAATAGGAGGTTAGTGATATAAGTCATGGACTAAAAAGGAGAGCTGGTTAAAATGGAGATTAAGAATAATGCTTAAAATGGGTCTAATAATAAAAATGGGGAAGGGGGTAAAGGAGGGCTAATCATTAAGGAAATGGCACAGCTCAAAATCAGCATTAAGACCATGGGGTTGGAGCGTATTCATTAAAAAAATCCACCTCATTTCTTCTTTTCCTAGTCGTGTTTCCAGGCTTCCTCCTCTCCAGAAAGGTTCCAACTTCTGAACTGCCATAAATTGGAGTCCCTCTGGATTCTGACCATGTTTTAATTTAAAATGTAATGATACGCTGTGTTTGTCAAACCCTTTTTTATGTTTCTTATATGTTCTTGTATGCGTATATTGAGAGGTCGTGTGGTACGCCCCACATATTTAAGTCCACAGGGCAAATCAAAACATATATGACGTTTTTAGAGAAACATGTCATTATTCCTTTGAGTTTAATTGGCTTGCCATTCCTTTCGATTACTGATGTTATTTGTTTTTTGCTTTTTGGTGTTTCTACAGTTTAAACAGTTCCCACATTGGTGGAAGCCTGCTTGTAATCCAAAATGGTTGATCGTTTTCTTATTTCTCACTTTGTGTGTGAGTTCCATCTTTAAGTTTTTCACCCCTCTGCATATAATGCGTGGTATAGCTGGAAGAATACCACCCAATATGGGATCTTTCTGTAGAATCGGCCAATGTTTCTTAATACTCCTTCTAATTGCCTTGTTAAGAGGATTATATGAGAATATAAATGGTATGCTCTCCATAGGGTTCAATATTGGATTCTTTTTCTTCTTCTTCAATAAATCCAATCTTTCCATTTGTCTAACCTCCGCTCTGGTGTCTTCCAAAGTTTGTATGTTATATCCTTTTTCAGCAAAATCTGAACGTAGCTTTGTTGACTGAATGTCAAAATCCGAGATATTTGTGCAATTTCTTTTCATCCGTAAAAATTGTCCTTTCGGAACAGCATTCAGCCATTGAGGTAGGTGACAACTCCTGCGTTCTATAAAGCTGTTGCAATCAACATCTTTAAAATGGGTCTTGGTCTTAATTGTATCATTTTCGACAAATATTTTTAAATCTAAAAAGATAACTTCAGTTTTGCTCCAGTTGGAGGTTAAAATAATGCCTCTATCATTAGTGGCTAAAAAGTCTAAAAATAATTGCAAAGCTTCTTCTCCACCTCTCCATATAAAAAATATATCGTCGATGTATCGGCGATAAAAAACTAGATTCGTACTCCAATTAGATAAAAAGGAATTTTCCCAATGGGCCATAAAAAGATTAGCAAAACTAGGAGCGAATCTTGTCCCCATCGCTGTACCAGATATTTGCAGATAAAACTCTTCTAAAAACCAAAAGTAATTGTGTTCAAGTATCAAATGGATACCTTTAAGAATAAAATCCACTTGTTCAGGCAAGAGCTTATTGTCTTTCTCTAAAAAGAACTGGGCAGCTTCTATCCCTCTATTGTGTGGGATGATGGTGTAAAGTGACTGAACATCACTAGTAACTAATATATCACCATCTTTCCAATCTGCGTCCGTCAAAATGTTAATCATCTCAATGGTATCTTTCAAGTAGGTCTCAGTAGTTGTGACATAAGGTTGTAACTGTTTGTCAAGGTATTCTGAGAGCCTACTGGAGATGGATCCTATGCCAGAGATGATTGGCCTGCCTGGTGGATTCTCCAAATTCTTGTGTATCTTAGGTAAAAAGTAAAAGATAGGAATTTTTGGATGGTCAATTTTTAGATACTTAAGCTCATTGTTGTTCAGAATGCCAAGTAAATGGCCCTGATCCAAATAGTCGTGGAATATATGTTTAAAATCCATTGAGGGGTCTTTCTTAAATGTCTATAAGTGGTTGCATCCCCCAAAATGCGCATAGCTTCATTATTATAGTAATCAGCTGTCATGATAACTATTCCTCCACCCTTGTCTGCGGGCTTGATTACAATATCATCATCTTGCATAAGTTCACGTAGTGCTTTTCGTTCTTGGTGTGTCAAATTATCTCTGTTTTTCTTGTGTTCCATTTTTTCCAAATCCGATAAAACCATCTGTTCAAAAGTGGTGATTTCCGAGGAAATCATGGATTTTGGGAAAAAGGTGGATTTCTCCTTCAGATTGGTGTGTGTGTATATAAATGGATAGTCTCATTTCTGTCAATCGGGTTCTTTAAAAAATACTTTTTCAAGCATAAGTTCTTTTTGAACTTCTGTAAGTCAATGAACATGCTAAATTTGTCTAATTTATTCGTGGGGGCAAACTTCATGCCCTTTAGTAGAATATGGTTCTGATGGGTAGAGAGGACTTTATTAGTTAGATTATATATCCCTCCATTCGACCGTACTTTCTCCTTCCGTTTAGTTCTCCGTCTTCCAGCTCTGCATCCTCTTCTTCTAAGAAATCTCTCGCTCCTGGTGACCACCCTCTTTTAAAAGAGAGTTTTTCCTTTGTAGTCGATAGTTGGCTGACTGAAAAACCTCCTCTTTTTTATTTTCGTCCTGGGCTAAAGGTTGAAATCGATTATAGGAATAAATATCCTGATTTCCATACTGGGATGTATGATCTCCCCTTCTTGTATTTCTGCTCCCATTATATTGGGGCTTCCTATATGGGACTGAAGTGTATCCATAGGAAGAGTGATGGTCCCTATGGTAGGACGATCTGGGCCCTTGTTGGGGTCCAGATCTAAAATTTCTTGTATTGTCGAAGGGGCCACGTCTTGATCCAGGGGGTCTGGGATTGGGGGGCTGATATCTGGCTGGGTCTCTCCAAGTGGGATTCGTTGAACGAACTGGTCCTATATTTGGTCTCCGAGGGGTCAGTGGGGTGTCATCTCCTGACTTAAAAGGTGATCTTTGCCTTCTTCGAAAATCATTCCTCGACTGCATGTGGCGGGTGGTGGTATGGTATTGGGATAGTGAATTTCTAGTGTCGAAATACACCGAGGGTGGATCTTGTTTCCCTATTTGCCAAACGTTGCCACGCTGATAGTCTGTCAGGTCTCTGTGGTACTTTTTCTTTTTTCGTTCTTTGATCTCATTGTCTAGCAAACCTAGGTCTATCTCTAATTTATCGAAGAAGGGTTTCATTTCCTGTTCGGTCAGAGTGGTATTTAATTCGGTATGGGTACTTTCAATACTATGATTTAGTTCTTTCAAACGCTCATTTCTTCGATCGACGATTAGTCGCATACTATGTAATGAGAAGCCCTCAAGCATAGTAGCCCATCTTTCGAGGAAGACCACGTCATCTTTATCACAGGCTGGGTTCTTATTGAACCTTAGACCTCTAGGAACCATTTTGTCTTTCATATATTTCTCCAGAGAGATAACCTCCCATTTGTCTCTAATCTCTTTCCTCAAATCTTTTTCTAATTGTCGCATCATTTGAACTTTATCCATAGATATGTTGTTACTGACAGAATTGCTGTCCTCAAAAGTATTGCCATCATCTATGCAAAATTTCTTGCGGAATTCCATCCTAAGTGGGCTGCCCAAAAGACACTGAAGGTTTATTTTAATAATAGGATAAAGCAAAAAGTGTGTATATATAAATATACACTATACAGTGTGGGCGCCTATTTATAAATTAATTTAAAGTGCAGGGTGTAGTGCTAATAAATAGTCAATGCTGCCTAGAGTATGGTAAAAACACATATAAAACAACCAAAATATGTGTCAGAATACAAGATAAAAGGCGAATATCCATACGGCGCATCTAGTACAATTAATATATTAATAAATCAATGGATATGTAAAATCCATAAAATCTATTAAAAAACTCATAAACCGTAGCAGTAAAAAATGTATTAAAAATATATATTATTAAGTCAATAAGGTGCATAGAGTAAAGTCCAGGTCAAATGTGCAAACAGTGCAAAAAAAGTGCTCAAGTATATATTAATGGAATACTCAAAAATGATGATGAAAAATGATGTGCTGATCTTCTTATAAGTGCTGGTGCTGAATCCTCATATCCGCCAGTAATCCTCAAAAAAAGCACATCACAAGAAAGGATAATAGTGCAGACAGTCAAAATAGAATAGGCTCGAATTATAACCAAAATTCAAACCACTCACATTTATAGGAGCCCACAAGGTCCCGGCTCGAGGAGAAACAGCCTGCGGCCAAATATAGGGTGGCACTTCCCTTCTTTCTGTTCGTACTGGAGACTAAAAATAGAGAGAATCGGGAGACGGCACTCCCATAGCGTAATGCTGCATATATGTGAAAATGTGATAAAGGAAAAGATGAAGCACACTCACCGATTTTAGAGCCTCGTAATATCAGGCTCAATCTATGTCGCTCTGGGTCAACCATTTTGGATTACAAGCAGGCTTCCACCAATGTGGGAACTGTTTAAACTGTAGAAACACCAAAAGTAAAAAACAAATAACATCAGTAATCGAAAGGAATGGCAAGCCAATTAAACTCAAAGGAATAATGACATGTTTCTCAAAACGTCATATATGTTTTGATTTGCCCCTGTGGACTTAAATATGTGGGGCGTACCACACGACCTCTCAATATACGCATACAAGAACATATAAGAAACATAAAAAAAGGGTTTGACAAACACAGCGTATCATTACATTTTAAATTAAAACATGGTCAGAATCCAGAGGGACTCCAATTTATGGCAGTTCAGAAGTTGGAACCTTTCTGGAGAGGAGGAAGCCTGGAAACACGACTAGGAAAAGAAGAAATGAGGTGGATTTTTTTAATGAATACGCTCCAACCCCATGGTCTTAATGCTGATTTTGAGCTGTGCCATTTCCTTAATGATTAGCCCTCCTTTACCCCCTTCCCCATTTTTATTATTAGACCCATTTTAAGCATTATTCTTAATCTATCCATTTTAACCAGCTCTCCTTTTTAGTCCATGACTTATATCACTAACCTCCTATTTTTTGGCTGTTTCATCATCCATTAATTTATATTTTATAATTTACCTTCTTGCTCTTCATAACTCTCTCCCTATTTCTGCCTTGATCTATATAAAGGCCTTATCAGATAAATAGATCATTTTTTGATGCATCCCCCAATTTTATACATTTTAATTAATTAATTTTACTCTATCTCAAAATCGTTATTATATCCTGCCTAATGCATTGGTTTAATGTTTGTTAGGCTGTTCATAGCTTCTTTCCATATGCTGTAAGTTTCCACTAGGTAAAATCTCCCTTATACCATTTTCCATCCCTAAATTGATGTAGCAGAAATGCTGTCTGTTTTTTCTTATGCGCTTCGTATATATTATATCTTCGTTCATTTATCATTCGGATCTTAATTTATATATGGACGAAAATCGTAACTTAAAACGACCCCAAGACCCCTTTTGGGTAATTTTCCCATTTTCGTCCGATCCCTTTATTCCTCCACTATATACTATTCGTTTCAGATGTATAAACATTACGACTAAATTTTTATTACATTTCCATCGTATATTTGTTTATACGAATATTAAGATCTATGTATTATCACATAATCCGAAACGAAAAGTTACCATTAGGTAAAAATCCATTTTTTACTTCCGGTTTCTGATAGACCCAAATCGAAACTGAAAGTGGCCGCAAGGCCCCACTGGGTATTTTTCATTTCCGTCCGATTCTAATTCCGCCCGATTTTTCTGATCGTATGCTACATGTTCGACCATTATTCGTTTCTTACATAATTTCGGATTTATAAACATTACGATTGTTTCTTATCGTATCCATCACTATTTTTCGTATTTGTTTACACGAAAATTAAGATCTATATATTGTCATGTAATTAGAACCGAAATACCGCTATTGGTCGAACCCCTTTTATTTACATCCGGTTTTTTAATTATTAACCATATGAACGAACATTGCTAAATTTTCGTATTTTTTGTTAATTAAACCCCTTCTGGCTGTTTTCTATGCTTTTTTCGACCAACATCGACTTTTAATAGCCATTACGACCGGCCAGTCGTTCGTATTGTTTTCGCCGCCATTTCGTATCGCAAAGCATTACTGGGTAAAATCCGAACGATCGGAAGTCAACTGACCAGAAGTAGGAAGAGATACTATTCTGATGCACTATAAAAGAGGACACCTTTACTTTGTATTTTATACTGACTTTTTTATGGACATTTACCTTTATACCGACTGAGGAAGGCTTTTTAAGCCGAAACGCGTCTCGATAGATTCTGTCCTGTATTTTATTTTATTTATCCATTAAATTTTTCCAATACTTGCCACCTTTCTCCGACCCCCCTTTTTTTCTCCTTGGAATCTTGGATCCATCACCGCGGAGGCAAAGAGGTTTGGGTTCCCACCTTAAGAGGACCCAGAGCGACATAGATTGAGCCTGATATTACGAGGCTCTAAAATCGGTGAGTGTGCTTCATCTTTTCCTTTATCACATTTTCACATGGATACTTTACCTGAATTTATCTTTTGTTTAGGATAGCCTTATGCCTATCCCATGCTTGCTTAAATTCAATTACTGTTTTGGCCTCTACCACTTCAACTGGAAGGCTGTTCCATGTATCCACCACCCTCTCAGTAAAATAATGCTTCCTGATGTTACTTTTAAACCTTTGCCCCTCTAATCTAAGACTATGTCCTCTTGTTTTGCTATTTTGTTTCCTTTTAAATATACTCCCTTCCTCTACCTTGTGGATTCCCTTTACGTATTTAAATGTTTCTATCATATCTCCTCTGTCTCGTCTTTTTTCCAAGCTGTATTTTCATTTCATTACACAAAACAAAACATTTCCTTCCATATTACTGATTCAGTTGACAAAGTTCATTAAGTTACAGGAGTTCTAAAGTGATTTCAACTAGTGTACATCATTTTTATCTTTTTGTAAACTGAAAGACTTGCATAAATTTGTAAACAAATATTTCCAAGCTTTTAGAAACCATAAGCAAGCCCAAACAGACATCCTCAAATGCAGTAGAAGTCCAGTTTACTATTTGGAATGCATAGCACCAACTATCAAGTGAGAAAATGCAAAGTACGGTCCAAAAATAGCTTCTTGAAAATCAGTTTAAGTCCAAATAACTTGCAAACAGTAATTTTGGGGATTTTTAATGAATACCACTGCAGTTACAAGTTAGGCGCTGACATGTTTCATGAAAGTGTCAGTACTGCTAGCCGCATCCAATCCAGTTCACAATAAAACTATTTTGTTAGTGAAACTCGCAACACTATCCTTAACATCTTGTGGCCACTGAAAGTTCTGACCATTTCAATGATTGACGTTTGTGTCTTTTGTAAAGGGACAAGAGAAAGCAACATCTATTTTTATTTTTTTATTTTTTTTAAAAAACACCAAACCGTGACACACAAGGGACTACTATTGCGGAAGTAAATGAAGTAAAAAAAAAAAAAAAAAGTTAAAAAAGTGAAACTTTAGTACTTAGGGGTACTTCACTAAATAACCATTACAAGCATCATGTGAATCAAAGACAATATAGAAGTAATGGGCACACCAATCTCCTTTTAAAATAAATAAGGGGGCGTGGCCGGCTGCTGAGGAGAGAGGATGCGTGTCTGTGGAGCTCCGACCCGTCCTCTCTCTAAGGGATCTTTTAAGACACCTTTTTTCTGCTGGAAATTGCCTGTTGGGAGCCCGGAGTAGCTGGCCATCGGGGTGTATTGTCCGGGGGCCTGTTTTGCCCCCCCCCCACGGACTTGAGACCGACGATTGCCGGGATGGATCTCGTTGCCGGCGGCCATCTTGGGGCCTACCCCCTGGCTTCTACCGCCTCCTTGTTGTGCCCTCCTGTGGATGTCTTACTAGCTGGGCCCCGGGTGCGTGATGTGGGGATGGAGGGCCCCCATCTCCGGTTCACCGCTCGGGGCGGAACGCTGCAGAGGGATGAGGCTGGTGAGTCTGGGGGCTCGGTCGTTCCTCCTCCCCACGCTGCAGTGAAAATGGATGTGCTTGAAGGCCTTGAGGCCTGTCTAACGTTGCTGGAGGGGGACGACAAGAGCCCTCTTACAAGGGGGACTTTGCGCCAGATGGTGGCCGTCCTGCGGGGATGCCGGAAGCCACTGACCTCTTGCCCATGCATATCGGAAGATAACTCCCCTATACCTGCTGTCGGGGAACAGGCGGCCGACGATGGAAGGGAATTCAGAGCGGGGGCCATGGATGTCTCGATGCGGATCGATCATCCACCACGGAGAGTAACCCTGGAGCGAGAACTGCTGGCACCTGTTGGAATGGGGGTCGCGTTGGTGGTCTCTGTCCTGGAGAAGCCGGACATCTCCATGAGGTCTGCGGCGGAGGAGCTACAGTGCTGCGCGGGACTTTCTGCAGGGGAGACGCAGATTCGACCTTGGTCCCGCGGAGTCACTCCGGCCATGGATAGAATGCTCCGGAGTCTACTGGTCGAGCAGACAGCTCGGGAGAACCCTGCGTATTGCCTGCTTGAGATGACACCCGCGACTATACCTCACGGTGTTGATGCTGGTAACTGGGCGGAGGGCATGCCTGATCTGCTGGCCATGTTGTCTCATTTCGGGCTTGGGTTTTCTGCCTGGCATGGCCTGATGTGCGTCGCCCTGCCTGGGTTGCACCTGCTGCCATTTCGGGATGCTGGCTGAGCGCCCCCCTCGCCTTTCACAGTGGGAGTCCTTAGTTTGTGGACTTTTCGCCTCTTCATTCGACTGATTGAGAGGACTTTTCAGTTTGCTGTTTCCCGGCTGGGGATAAGCTTTTGCCTACCTGAGACACTTCCTGCTGTCTTCATGGAATTTCGTAGCATGAACTTTTATTTTCTTTATGTTGAAGGGTTTTTTTTTTTTCTTTTCTTCCCCTTCAGATCATTTTAGTTTTACCAGCTGAGTCTTGTTTTTCCCCCCTTCACCCCCCCTAAACCTGTCCCTAGGTTTTCATGCTTTGCAAGTGACCCAGTCATCAATAAAGTCCACAGAGTTTTTGCGTCCCCCCTCACTCTTTTTTTGCCCTATGTTATTTGTGTTATTCGTTTTTCAAGGACTTTCAGGCAGCTGATTTTGCTATTTTATATGACATGTTGTTTTCCCTGTTGTCTCACTCCTCCCCCTTTTCCCCTTTCCCCCCCCCCATTTTTGTTTAGTTGGCGTTTTCGGGATATCCTGAGGGACTTAGCTTACCTCCCCAGGTGCCCGGGCCTAGTGCCTTTCACCCCTTCATGGCCTTCTCCCGTGGGCTTCGGCCACCCGGGATTCTGCCAGGGTCGGCACATTTTTGGTCTTTTGCCATATTTTTCCCCACCTTACTCCACTTCCTCATTTTTTTTTATTTTTTATATTTTTTTCATATTTTCTGATCCCTTCCCCCTTTTATAAAGTTCCTTGATCACTTTGTTGCTGATGATCCCCGGCCGGGGATTATCTAAATTTCTGTGCTACCCTTCCCCTCCTGTTTCTTATTTTCTCGCTGAGACCCCCCTATCTGGGGATGTTTATTGCTTGCTGTATTAGATGATTTTCGCTGATTAGAATACTTCTTACGCGCACTGTCATTTGTCAACTTAAGATTCCTGATGACTTTTTCTTATGCATGTGCAGTTAACAAGCTGTGGCCCTGTGTGGCCAACCTTTTTGTTTTCACGATGACTTAATGTGGCCCTGCGAGGCCATTTATCATTTATGTCCTGCTGACCTTTCTATTAAATAAAAATTTTTGAATTGAAATAAAATAAAATAAATAAGACCAATCTTTATTTAAATAGTTATACAGATAACTGTGCTATAAATCTACAGATTTATAAGGGTTTGTTAAGCTTACAAATAATTAGTCATTAACAAGTGATTGTATCAACATGATTTAAGCATAATACCTATAATAGTCAGACTTTATCTTACGAAGGAGAACTGTAAGCATTGGCAGATGCCGAGATGGGCCTGAATATTTCAGCACCATTGCCTTCATCAGGGGAGGGGTCAGCTTCCCTGTATACCTTGTCACTAGTTTAACAGTAACACCAAATTGTCCCTTTGTGTCTTTCAAAAAGATTTGGATGTCCTGCTATATTTTTAGAATTCTTCACACTTGTACAATTTTTGCACACCTTATTCAAAGCCCAGTAACTACACCCACAGGCCAAGAGGATAACTCTCTTCCCACTTCACCTGTAATACAAATTAGATTTTTTTTATTTGGGGTGTTGGAAATTTAACAACCAAACATTCCATCTACTTGTCTGCTATGTTCTATGGTTACATGCCATTTTCATTTTTTGTAATTCCTTTTATTTCTTCAATATGAATGTGTTCAGTTCCAAACTGAATAATTGTTTATCTAACATTTATTCATGATTATAACCTCTGTTCTCCCTTTTGGGGACACTGAAAACAATTTCAACTGAAAACAAAATACTCTAAAAACGTGACTCACATTTAACAAATATTGTCGAATAGAAGCAATCTGCTCCAATCCAAATCTCCATGAAGGTGCTGGAGCAGGTGGTATCAGCATATATCATGTGACAAATTCCAATCGTCTTGTGATTTTGGACTTTACGTGTGGACCACCCGGGCTATACCATGTCCAACAATTAATGCTCTTGGGGCAAAGCTATTAAGATTTTTTTGTGAACGATACATGTTTCTTTGTTTAACCTCAAAGACTTGCTCTCATTTCTATATTTGCTTGTCTTTCGTGAATTGTTTTACAGGTCTATAATAGATTAGATGATGGTGCAGCACTCACTCGAGAGATCGTGCAGTCAGTCCTCCGATATGAATATCCACGTGCTCATGTAGAGCAGATAGTGGGCGCACCCTCAGAACACAATCACCGGGCGACGGTAGGTTCTCTACATAGCTGAAGGGAGTCCATGTGTAGATATCGAAACATCTGGGTATAGCTCTTCGCAACACATACACACTTTATCAAACTGATCGATCCTATTGGGTAAGTACTAAATTCCATGCATCACATCTCACTATGTATGACTTTAAGCCATATTAAGTACATTTATAAAGTGTTTTGTCAATACACACAAGTGAAGACACATTCTGGATGCTTTACACTAAGAAGCTATGTGCTTTGCATATGCTGTAAGAATTTTAGATGAGAGCAGTACCAATTTCTTGACCTTCACGCACGACAGTGAATGCATCTCCAAATAGCAATTTTGGCATTGTTTAAATACCACATCTCCTCTAATTGTGATTCATTAGTGATGAATTTGCTATATTGCACAAGAACATTCCTCCTTTTTTCTGTTTCTCTTTTCTTTCCCTGATTAGCATTTTAATAACAAAATTACATCAACACAGAGTTATTAGTTTTAGATCTTCTCCAGAGTGTCAAAACTTATCAAAGTAGTTTGGTTAAGAAATCGTTCAGAAAATGCATTGTTGTGGAAATTAAAAACCTAAGCGTTTATATTTAGTGCTGTCAAGAAATATAATTACCACTACAATTAACCCTTTCATTCTTCTGTGCTTTTAGGTGATAAAAAAATAACACGTTTGAAACATAATGGGCCATATTACAATGTTGGTGCTAACTTAACCAGAGCTGTTGTAAACGTAAAACCTCCATAGACTATAATGGCTCTGGGAAGTTTACAACAGCTCTGGTTAAGTTAGCACCAACTATGTAATATAGCCCGATGTGTAGTTAGCACTTAAATGTAGGGTGCAATAACAAATTTATTTAGATTGTTATTGTGTTAGAGCGAAAAGATTAGCAGGATTTATACAATGTAAATGAAATAACGATCCATAATATAATGGTCAGATATCCTGCTTTTGGTGATTTGTAGTGACGATTATAATGAGATTATTGGCAAAGCAGCTTCCACCAAAAACACAACAAAAAAACTGTAGAATATAGTAATATTATCTGTATATCTGAATGTGGTATAATGCCTTTATATGGGAATTACAGTAACACATTGTATCTGTACAGTACAGGTATTTAGAGCATTCCTGAATTTTATCACTGTACAGTAGTGAGTGAACCCAGAGCTCTACCAAACAAGAATGCACATAAAAAAAATCCAAAATTATTTCTCGTCCTATGGTGCAAAGTAAAGCACTCTCTGCTGCTTCCATTGGCACCTGCACTGGAACAATGTTTTTTGCGCGTCTTCTGCGACTCATTCATAGTTGTGTGTGGCTCTATGGCGTCCTATGGTTTCTAGGAGCCAATAGCAGTGGCTGCACTGCTGCCGGGTAACAAGAGACTCACAAATATTCGGATTCAAAATACTATTAGAGGCTCGGTTGGCATAGAGCCACAAATGGATAACTGCGCTCACATTTTATCCACTAAGCAGCCTCTATTAAAGTCACCATTTAAAGAGGGCCCACACTTAGCAATCATTTATAATGGTGCATTACAACTGCTTATGACCCCAAACAAAGGAGTATTTATTTATAAAGTATTTACCCGGAAGGATACATTGAGATTTCTCTCATTTTCAAGTATGTCGTAGGTTCAAGAGCATTGAAATTTTACAGTTGTTAAAGAAATACAAAGTGATAAATGCAAGATATTAAAAACAAAACACAAATATACAGATTAACACAGAAAATAAATATGTAGGAAATATATACGCTATGTTGCATGTTTACAGGTGCATTCTCTATCGAGGTGTATTAAGTTGACTTTTTTAAGTATCTACGATATCCCCAGATCTTATCAGGTTATTTACACTTTCCCTGTTTTTAAGGTCTAAAACAATCTAGCATTCACATGGTTAAATCTAAATGATGTTTTGTTCCATTTGACTGAATTGAAAAGAATTGCATTTGGCATGGATGCCTGCATGGTTAAGATTGATTATTAGAAATTTATTTCTAATAGTTAGAGAAAAATTACACACTGCGAAGATTATATTTAATTGTTTTGCCGGTGTTGTTTGGATAGGGGATTAGGAATTTGAGGTGGCGTGTAATTTATGATTTTGTACTACAAGCAAACTGTTGGTAAGGGAAACATTAGTTAGGCATATTAAACTGCATTTTAGATTGGTTTGATGAAGTTTTATTGTTTTTTTCCCAGCTGTTAATTGCCTCATCAGGATGCAAGTCATTTAATCAGAGGCTTGCCTGCAAACATGCACATTAATGATGAATTTATGTTGGATTTGCTTGATAGATTTTTTTTATGCGTAGATATGAATGTAGTGTTCTTTGTATATTTTAAAACCTTTGCATTTACTGTTCCTGAGTATTTTTCTTTTTATTCTTTGAGTCATCCTTCTGGGATACACTAGTGCTGGTGCAGATAGCCTGGCATGTTTAAAGCAAGAGTGGTGGTAGTTGGGTCTTACCTTTTGCTAGCTATAGATCTGCAGCTTCTGTTTCTGATAATTGTGAAATTATTACTTAAATTTAAAGTACCACCTTCAAGATATTTCTGAAAGTACGGTATGCCTTATACAAAATGCTTAAATGAAATGTCGAGAAAACCAGAATGTGTTACAGAAAGTCTCTCTCATCAAAACGCTTTTGTTTGGATTTACGAACGTGAGTTCATGTGGGGACATCTGCAAGTTCTGTAAAAGTCAATGAACAGCTAGTGTGGCACTAGACCTTCCATACTACGGTTTGTTCCTTCGGTATCACTGGATTGATTACTAGATGGATGGATACATTAATGTTTAAAAAAAAAACTGTATCCACGGTTTCAGTTACTGCAGTTTCACTGGTCCACAGTTTACCATGGCCCTAAGGCCAGTGTCAAACGAGCGCACTAGGTGCGCCAGTACTGACTTGGCTACCGGCATCCATCGCAGCGTTGTGACGCTGCGACGGGGCCGGCCACACGCTGTTGTGCGTGTGTTCATTCTGTGTCCGTGCAGCAGGCCTCCCCGTCAAAGAGCTAGGACGTGCATTGACGGGGTGGCAAATCGCGATCCTCCATAGGAGGATCGAGCCTTGCAGCGCTGAGGGCACCAACTGCGCTCAGCGAGGCGGCCAGACAGGAGTCGAGTGGAAGGAACGTCCACTCACATGGACATTCCTTCCCCTCTTCAAAACGCTCACCTGACCCCAGCCTAAGAGATTAAGCCTTTAGTCGCTTAGTGTTCCTTTCAGTTATCAGATCAATACAAGGTATCGCAGTGCTTGTATTCATATAACTTTTTTATTTATTAAATTTTCTATTTTATTCTTATTGTAAGTGAATTATTGTGCCTAATGTTTACAGTAACCTTTATTATGAGTGTGCAGCATAGTGTTTGCTACGGTCCATCAGTTTAGCTGTCCATGTGGGGTGGGCAGCTTGGAACCTGTCCGCATCTGATACCAGGGTTACCAGGTTAATTTACATCCAAATAGTCCACTGGACAGTTTATGGACACAAAAGGTTAGGTCATGGGTAGGCAGCCTTGGCCCTCCAGGGGCTCTAACGCTAGCGTCCGCGCTAGCATAAAGGAGGTCATAGCACTGCGCCCACATTGCCTTCAAATTGCTAACTGGTTAAAAAAACCTATTAACACTTGTTAAATTGTGATTCGTAGGGTGAATTTACTGTACTATGGGCTCCCTTAGACTTAACATGGGGAGCGCAAAGGGCAAGCACAGATTAACTAGCATTAGGATTACTTGGTCCTAATGCTAGTTACTAAGAGCTGGTGCTAATGAAAAAGTTACCACCAGCTCAGATGTGTAGGTAACATTGTGCTGCTGCAGAATCTGTTACCTGCAGCTCAACACCCCCCCCCCCAAAAAAAAAATACGACGGCGAGAACGGCGGCCCGATCCACTGCTTCTGACTACTGGGGCAGACTGGGGATGAAAGTCCCCTGTTTCCCTCCGCGATCACTCCACCGACCAGCAGGATCTCGCGAGAGGCGAGATCCTGCTGGTCATGTGACCCGGCAGCACGATTCTCCATGGAGTCCTACAGAGGGGATGCTGGGGACGGTGCTGTAGCGCTGCACCCAGCATCTGCGGGTCTTGCGTTTGCTAAAGGGCAGGCTGCCGGACTCTGCACCTACCTCGTGATCTGCTGGGGAAACCGGGATGCTAAGGGGAAATTATCGGATGCTACTTTTTCCCCTTAGTATCCTGGTTTTAGCAAGGGGCTTGCAATAGTGCCCCATATATTTTTGAACTACATTTTCCAGGAGTCTCTGCCAACCTAATGAGTGGTTGTGCATCATGGGAGCTGTAGCTCCAAAACATCTGGAGGGCTAAAGGTCACCTACTCCTGATTTAGACTTTCTATATTTACTTGATCCATCATTGGGTACTGTTAGGATGGCAAAGTTATTGGTTCATAATCCCCATCATGAAGATGGGTCCTAATCCATAGTTGTCGATAAAATAGCTATAGGAGATGTTACACATAACATAATCTGCAGGCGCATATTTTCTCGATCTCCATTTTATCGGCAACACTGGAATAGGGCCGAGATACCTTGGATTCAAAATAAATTATGCTTTAATCCGCATCCACGTCTTACATCACGCTTTCTGCATGCCAAACATAGAAGAGAAATGCGAACAAATTCCTACTTCTTTCTGGAGACATACTCGTTTTAAAATCACTTACTTTCCTAGTGGGAAGCTAAACTGTACCCTGTAGATTAAATAAAAGGGCAAAATAAGGAAATTCTTAATTTATTTGGCTCTCGGTGTCAGTCTGTCAGTGTTTAAGGGTTTGATCCAGCTTAGCTCCTTTTTAACCTCTTTTTACTGAGGAAAAACTTGCTCTAAGAGCAACTTCTTACAGTATCTTACTAGTGGCTCCTTATGTTGCATTTGTTTTATATATAACTTTTTCAACAGGCAGGAGCAACCTTTTACCAGAAGAGTGGCCTTGGTCCATTGCCACAAGTCTTGTTTAATGGCGTGCCCTTTAACAGTGAGGAGATGGATGTTGAAGAGATGGAGACCATTATCTTACAAAAGATCATTGATGCCACGGGATTCTTCCAGAGGGCAGTTTTCATGGTATGCTCAAAAAGCATTTGAGGCAATGGATGCATCTTCCATCATTCCTATATACAGTTTACTGTTACAGTTTACCTATATTAGTATACTAGATGTTTAGATGCACACATTGTGCAATATTTTTTACTGACGGTCTATTCACATATTGGCGATAATATGCAATTTTCCAAGCAAACTGTACTCAAAATAGTATCAATAATGTTTCTTTGTGTAATTTTGATTTTATTTAAATTATAGGGTCTCTTAAATGATCATGCAGATCTTGTTGATTTTCTAATGGATCAGCCTAATGTAGTAACAAGAATTAGCCCTAAAATCCTTACGGGTGAAAAGACCTATCTGAATTTTATTTCAAAATCCGGTAAGTAGGATGTCAAGCCAGATTCGGATGAATTTTGCAAACATTCAGGGGGTTATTCACAAAGTTTTATAGTGTAACATTGTTGCAAACATCAGCTAATATCTTTAAGACCTAAAAAAACAAGCTATGAAATGCTTTTTTGATGTTAAATTCCAGTTCTATCACCAGATGTATATATGAGGTTTGACAGCTATATTACTTACCCAGAAGATAAACCTTTATTTTTGTCCAGGAGATTATACATGCAATAGGGCACAGAGAAGAAAAAAGCAAGCAATATACTATTTTATAGAACTATTTTTTAGTTGTCTTAAAAAATCCAGAACGATCAAATTGAAGTCCAGTTGCAAAGATTGAATTGGGTATGGATTTATAGAGATGAATAAGCAGCAAAAGCTTTGTGACAGACCCCTTATACCCCGACTGAGTATCTCCACCAAACTCCCAGCAGGCCGATTTTCCGCAAACAGCCCTTAACCTCAATCACCAGACAACACAGATGTTTAGGGTTTTAGAACCCGAGGATCATCTGTTTATTAAACCAAAAGACGTACACTTTACAGGCACTGGCAGGGTCAATCCCCCCTTTGACAGACATAGATAATGAATGGGAACAGACAAATCACATTTAGGGACATACCTCTTAGCCTTGTCCTAGAGGGGGTAGGGGACAAGGGAGATACAATTGAAACTCGACACATTCAAACAGAAAGTACAGTTGAAACACATAAGGGGATTATGACATGCAGGCAGCCCCTCCTTGCACATCCCCCACCGGGATCCATCTCTACAATTTTGTACCCAGGTGCCCTGCCGTAATCTCATTAACACACAATACCTAGAGGGGGAGGATGGGGAGAAGGGAGGAAATTTATATAGGTACACAATTACTTTCCAAATGCCATTTTAGAGCATGTAAGTTCCTGAGGGAAATAGACTTCTTTTTAAACGTACTATGTTCCTTTTAGCAGCCTGGCTAATATGTCCAATTAGCCGAAAAGGTTCCATGAACCCAGCTGTAAATGGCTTCCAGTCCATCTTGGGCCATAATCACTCGTTAGGAGGCCCACCCACAACCCCCTCCAAGCAGCACAGTGACAGTCCAGTCCGTCACAAGCATGATATGGTTAGTCTTATTGTAGGACCATCCACAAAATATCACTATATTTAAATAACTGTCCGAGGGCTTAGTCCTGCCAAGAAGCTGTAATCAGAGAGCACTGATCTGAGCTTCATGGATCGGGAACTGGAAGTAGCACCCTTTACAGCAGTGTTTCCCAAGCCTATCCTCGGTACCCTCAACCAGGACAGATTTTGTAGATCACCTTTGTCACGTCTCGGCCTTGCCCCCTGGTGGTGAAGGGTTCATGTCTGTTTTTTTCCCTGTGGTGTGTCTGGATGTGCTGTCTAGGGCTGATCTGGGGTTCTGTCATGATCTCCTGGTCTGGGGTTACATGGACCAATCACACGGTCCCACTCCCTATATATTCCCAACAGCACAGAGCCTCATTGACGGTTTGTGGAGTTTCATGGTGGTTCTGTTTGGTTCATGTTCCCTGTGTTGCTGCAAAGCATTCCTGTCTCATGGTATTCTGGTTTTGACCTCGGCTGTATTTCTGACTATCCCTTCTGCCCACTCCTGGTACTGTATATGCTGCTCTATTGCCAACCTCTGCCTGTATGACCAGTCTTGTATGTTTTATGTTTCATGTACCTTGTCTGTCTTAGTTTAGTATAATCAGAGGCCGCATATAAGGACCTCTTTAGTAAGTCTGTATATATTGTGTTTACCCTCGCTCTTCTTGTTCCACTGCTCTGTTATTACTTTGTGAGGTATTCTCCCTAGTTAGAGGCCAACTAAAAGACCTACCCCAGCTTAACATTCCTTTAGTTCTTCTGGTCCTCCTGTCCCTTGTGTCTGTCTGGTTCCTGAGTAGCCCTGACGTGGAGTTTAGTTCCTGTATTGCCTAGTCTGTCAGTTTGTTGACTGCCCTGCAGCCTGAACAATTCATATACTGTCGTACATTGGTTGTTTCTGAGTGTGTCCTAAGTTGTTTGTCGGTCTTGAAACCTTCAAAGCTTAGTGGCAATTCAGTTCTGTTTTTTTGTGCTCCTTGGTTTTGGAGAAACTAGCCTGTTTTATTTATCTGTCCAGTCAGTAGCTCATCTGCCTTAAGGGCTTCACTCCTTGTTTCTAACCACCACGATGGCCCAAGCAGGGGCCCACCGTTACAACCTTGGGGAAAAGCAAACTGAATACTGAAATCACTGAGCAGCAAATCAGATCGCCTGTGCTGTGCTTCAGATATCTGGCAACCTGGCGAGACGGAGGGTCCTGAGGACAGGTTTGGGAAACACTGCTTTACAGGAACCAGCTCCCTCAGATGGTTTTCAGTGTGCTTTCATTGAGCGCTGTTGGATTTGCTCGACACTCCCATGGAAATGTGACAGCTACAGTTGCAAGAAAAAGTATGTGAACCCTTTGGGATTACGTGGCGTTTTGCATGAATTGGTCATAAAATGTGCTCTGATCTTCATCTAAGTCACAACAATTTGAAAAACACAGTCTGCTTAAAATAATACAACACAAACATTATATGTTTTCATGTTTTTATTGAACAGAACATGTAAACCTTCACAGTGCAGGGTGGAAAAAGTATGTGAAAATTGGACTTAATAACTGGTTGACCCTCCTTTGGCAGCAATAACCTCAACCAAACGTTTCCTGTAGTTGCAGATCAGACCTGCACAACGCTCTGGAGTCATTTTCGACCACTCCTCTTCACAAAACTGTTTCAGTGTAGCAATATTCTTGGGATGTCTGGTGTGAATCGCTCTCTTAAGGTCATGCCACAGCATTTGAATCGGGTTGAGGTCAGGACTCTGGGCCACTCCAGAAGGCGTATTTTATTTTGTTGAAGCCATTCTTTTGTTGAATTACTTGTATGCTTTGGGTCCTTGTCCTGTTGAATCACCCATCCTCTGCGGAGCTTCAGTTGGCGGATAGATGGTCTTACGTTTTCCTGCAAAATGTCTTGATAAACTCTGGAATTCATTTTTCCATCAATGACAACAATCCGTCCAGGCCCTGAGGCAGCAAAGCGGCCCCAAACCATGATGCTCCCTCCGCCATGTTTTACAGTGAGGATGAGGTTTTGATGTTGGTGTGCTGTGCCTTTTTTTTCTCCACGCATAGTGTTGTGTGTTTTTTTCCCAAACCACTCCATTTTGGTTTCATCTGTCCACATAATATTTTGCCAGTAGTACTGTGGAACATCCAGGTGCTCTTTTGCAAACTTCGAACGTGCTGCAATATTCTTTTTGGACAGCAATGGCTTCCTCCGTGGTGTCCTCCCATGTACTCCATTCTTGTTTAGTGCTTTCCTTATTGTAGATGTGTCAACAAAAATGTTAGCATGTGCCAGAGATTTCTGTAAGTCTTTAGCTGACACTCCAGGATTCTTCTTTACCTCATTAAGCATTCTGCGCTGTGCTCTTGCAGTCATCTTTACAGGACGACCACGCCTAGGGAGAGTAGCAACAGTGCTGAACTTTCTCCATTTGTAGACAGTCTGTCTTACCGTGGACACATGAACATCAAGGCTTTTGGAGATACTTTTGTAACCCTTTCCAGCTTCATGCAAGTCAACAATTCTTGATCGTAGGTCTTCTGAGAGCTCTTTTCTGCGAGGCATGGTTCACATCAGGCAGTGCTTCTTGAAACCAGTAAACCCAAAACTGGTGTGTGTTTTTAAAGGGCAGGACAGCTTTCAGCAACACATCCAATAATATCACACTGATTGGACTCAAGGTTGGCTCACTCCTGGCTCCAATTAGCTCTTGGAAAAGTCATTAGACTAGGGGTTCACATACTTCTTCCACCCTGCACTGTGAATGTTTACATGTTCTATTCAATAAACACACGAAAACATATAATGTTTGTGTTGTATTATTTTAAGCAGACTGTGTTTTTCAAATTGTTGTGACTTAGATGATCAGAACACATTTTAAGCCAATTCATGCAAAACTCCACATAATCCCAAAGGGTTCACATACTTTTTCTTGCAACTGTATGGCTCAGAGGAGTGCTAAGACAGCCCAGATGAGTTTTAAAACGAAAGGGTTAAAATGGGAAAGTGTTTGCGAAGGTCTGGGGTAGATGTGAATGTTTATCCCCTCAATTCACCCCTCTCCCATTTTAACCCTAGAGCATCCATGAAAGAATTTCTTACGAAAACTATTACTACCCAAAGGACAACATTTAAATAATTTTCTTCCGAACCTAGCAGAACAGGCTCTTGATACGTTTTATTGTTAGTTTTTTTGCATTGTATTGTGCTGGCAAAGCTTGGAAGAGAATATACGGACCATAAAAGGACATTCTAGTGGATTTTGAATATTTACTGAAACAGCTAAGCAATACAATGTAACTTGTAATACAAATGAAACCAACTAATTAAGTTTGTAACACATTTTCACTATCCTCAATCATAATGTGTTTTCGCAAACACTCTAATGTATTAACGCTTTGTTCTTGCTTATAAGCACACTCATGTAGAAAAGCTATAATGAGCACAGATTACTTATGGACATCCACTGGATCCGTAGTCGTGCGACCGACTTGGTCGTCAGACTAAGAGCAATATCGGTCGTGCGACTTGGTCTGATGAGGGTCGTCCATTGCATCAGACTACCGATCAGCGACTATGGATCCAAAAAACTGTTTCTTCTGGTTTTCTTTTTTCTGAGACTATTGCATTCTGCTTTTAGAGACACTGCAGTCCTTTGTGTACAAAAATGAATATGGAGGAGCTGGATTATTATTATTTATTTATAAAGCGCCAGCATATTCCATAGCTCTGTACAGTGGGCACAACATAGACAGGGTTACAGTACATTGAACAACATTTTACAAACCAGAAAATGAGGAAACAAGGCCCTATTCCCGTGGGAATTTACAATCCAGAACGGTTGGGGGGTGTAAACAGGAGGTGAGGACTGCAAGGTGAGCTTGATGCGCTGCAAGGTGAGAGTGATGGGCTGCAAGGTGAGAGTGATGGGCTGCAAGGTGAGAGTGATGGGCTGCAAGGTAAGAGTGATGGGCTGCAAGGTGAGAGTGATGGGCTGCAAGGTGAGAGTGATGGGCTGCAAGGTGAGAGTGATGGGCTGCAAGGTGAGAGTGATGGGCTGCAAGGTGAGAGTGATGGGCTGCAAGGTGAGAGTGATGGGCTGCAAGGTGAGAGTGATGGACTGGTTGCTTCAGTGAGTCGGGTGGTAGGCTTCCGTAAATAGCAATGTATTAAGGGAGCGTTTGAAGGAAGGGAAACTAGCAGAGTCTGATAGTACGAGGGAGAGCGTCCCAGTGGATAGGGGCTGCGGATGAGAAATCCTGGAGTCTATCATGGGTAGAGGTGATGCGGGGAGAAGCTAGGCGCAGGTCTGGATGAGCTAGTTCCGTGTGTGAATTTGAATCCCTTTGCGCAGCTGAAAAAGGACCTAAAATTCATTCACTCTGTACTCAAACATGGCTAGTCCCACCCATCTCCCATACACAAAATATACATTTAAATATCAAAAAATTTAATATAATAGCGTTTTTAACTCCCCTAATCAACTTCTCAGCATCCATCTCCTTCCCTGATCGTCTGGCTGTCTGTGTTGCATGTGTGATATTTCTAAAATTTTTGGTCTGACCACTAGTCTGCAGCAGACTTCAAAAGTTGCTGGAAGTCGCAAGTCTGACGCAATGGACGATGGTACATTCACAATAGTGTTGTTGGATTGGTCTGACGACACGGAAGACTTTGTGCGATGGCGTTGTCGCACGAATACGGATCCAGTGGACGCCCAGCCTAATAAAACTAATTTCTTACAATTCTTAGAAGATATGTTTGGCACAGAAGTGGGAACACCATGTTAGGTTTCTTGTTTAAGCTTATAAAGCATTGCCTTGTCCTAATGTCTCGGAGTCTCTCTCTTTCCTAATATTGAGTCAACCTGCTTTCTGAGATCTTTTTAACACTACCTAAATTTTGCAGCATGTTAAGACAAGTGTTTTCCTAATTTATATCTGTCTTTTCGTTCCTGCCTTTTGGCAACTAGTTTGTATTTATAAGGAGAGTCCACTGACTTCTCAATGAGTTAAACACATGCTTTTTTTTTTACATTTGAATACGTATATGCTTCATTGCTTATACATGCACTGCTTAATGAATGACCCACCGCTCTACCCTGCTCCCCCTTCCCCTTATTGCCTTTTTGTCTCTGCAAAACCTCAATAGAAAAGTATTTTTCAAAAAATTATAAATAAAAATTACCATTTAATACTCTGAAAAAACTTTTGAAGACTCCACCTTCTGCAGTACTGTGCCATTTCACTTATGTCACAGTACGTCAGTTGTGTTAAAAGTGTTAGAACTGTTGTTAAAAGCAAAATTCTTCCTAAATTGGATACATCCCCATTAATTTTCAATACAAATTCTCTGTTGTATGTGCTGTTAAATAACACAAAAAAAATCTTAAAGAGATACTATAGGGTTAAAACAGGAGGGGGCATTGGAGGGTTAAACATTAACCCCTCTTGTTTTAGCCATTTAGTTTGAAACCCGTGTTAATTTCGTTGACTAAAAATAAAAATATTAGTCTAGCTTTAGTCGACTAAATATTATAACATGTTTTTGACTAAAATACGTCTAAAATGAAAAGGATTCAGATGACTAAAATGTGACTAAAATTAAATGGCATTTTAGTCAAAAGACTACGACTAAAACTAAATCAATTTGCTGTCAAAATGGAAACTGGATTTTAAGATAAATGTTATTTATTACATAAGTTATATCTGCACCTGTATTGCATGTTCAAACCTTAATACCATAAATAATAACAGGTTAATAGGTGTTTACTCCAGTAGTATAGAATGAGAAATGCTGAAATAATGCACTTTAACTAAACCCATTAGATTTTAGTCGACTTTATTTACAGTAGGTTTTAGTCGACTAAAATCAAATGATATTTTAGTTGATTTAAACTAGACTAAAATTAAAAAAATTCAGATGACTAAAAGTAAATGCTATTTCAGTCAAAAGACTAAGACTAAAGCAAAGTCAAAATTTGCTTTCAAAATTAACACTGACCCCTAACTTTAAATCCTCCTCTGGTCTTCCTAAGGTCAGGTCAACTAGTGGCCATGCTGCGGCTTCCTGTAAACTGCATTAGGTCACGTGACCATGCAGACAGCACTCAGGTTTTGGATGGGTCAAAGCCCCTGCACTGTGAGGCCCGTGTCAGACGAACGCAGTGATCACGTCCGTGTTGCTGCACAGTTTAACGTCCCTCGTAGCATAAAATTATGATCAATAGAGACCCACACACGAAGTACATCCACACAGAAGTGCGGACACACAACGCACGTGGCACCAGATGCAATTTAGGCAAGAACGTCAAACTGCTAGGACGGACGCACAGAGTGAGCCACGTCTGCGTAGCTTTGTGTGTGAGTGATGGAACGTAGTCAGCGGACTGCATTTTTGACGGACAAAAATGTTTTTCATATCATGTATCAATTTTTTTCATTTTACATATTCATTTTATTTCCCATGTACATCCGTCAAAAAAAACGGACCATGTGGTGTCTACAGTGTTATCAGTCAAAAAGTACGTCAGTTGTGCACGGACGCACCGTTTGCTCAGAATGCGTTCGTCTGACATTAGCCTGAATCAGTCCTCTGAGACCCTCAGAGGGAGGAGAGATTTCAAAGGCACTCAGGGCACTGTCCCCAGTCCAATAACGTTGAATGATCACATTGTATAGTG
Organism: Leptobrachium leishanense; assembly: GCA_009667805.1. Lineage (NCBI taxonomy): Eukaryota > Metazoa > Chordata > Amphibia > Anura > Megophryidae > Leptobrachium > Leptobrachium leishanense. Next base: position 313,495,530 of record CM019064.1, read on the forward strand.
TGTCTTTTTAATCGATTCCACTGGCAAGAAATGTTTGTACCAATACATGTTTCAGTGTTTCCCTTTCTTTTAATTCCAAGTAGGAGTGTCAAAAATAATAAAAAAATAACTCCAGCATAAGTTATTTCTAATGTTTAGCATTCCAAAATGATTCAAAGTTTATATTTTGCAAATGAGTATCTACACACGTTATGATTTTTTTTTCATATTTTATACTACGAAAAGGTTTAGAGTGCATAGTCAAGATGTTAATACATATTTTACAGCTCCCTACAGTTTACATGAATTTGATGGTTTTATTTTTCTGGATTCTCAAGACAAGAGTGCTGTAATAGCGGAAAACATGAAATATGCAACAAAAGAAGGTAAGTTGTCATGTTAATCTGTTATTAATATTTACATCTAAACGGTTTTTAAATGTTTAAAGATCTAGAGCCCTATTCCATGGTTGGTGTAACCTTAACCAGAGCTGTTGGAAACTTCACGTCATAGGAAATTATTCCCAAGTTAGCGCGATATTCATGGCAGGTGCCACCTCAGTGCTAACCGCTGGGATACTCGTTGTACAGCTTCTGCGCCACTGCGGGTATCTCCTCCTGGAGTTCATAGGACTCCACAGAGGGCTACCAGACCATGAGCTACCATTGCGCTACCAGACCATGAGCCCTTTGCAATCTCGCTCTCGCGAGATGGCGCAGCACCGCAAAGGGAGACTGGGAAGTATTTGTTCTTGAAATGTATGGTCCGAAACCCAGCCATGCCATTTTTTTACAGAGGTGGTAGCAGAAGTCATCATGTTACAGAGGGAGGAGAGATAATTGGCCCAAGATATCCGAATGAAGGAGATGGAACATCAAATCCGGAGCTTGAACAGAGCGCAAAAGGACCTGTATCCTCATGGAGTGGTCATGGCACCAGGGTCCTTTGGATGCCAAAAGAGAAGCAGTGCTGTGCCACCGACAAACTGAACAGGGAGATCAGCCTTGATGCCTCTGGGAATAGAGACAGTCACCTGCAGCTCCCACTGAAATGCTCCACAGAATGGGATACCCAGGAGGAAGAGAAGGAGCTGTGACAGTGGGACCATCTGCAGTGAGCACAGAATGTTCAAAGCAGCCATGGGAGGTTTTTGGAAATGCTGCAGACACTGAAAAGTCCCAGCTGGAGGATGAGATCCAGCTGAAAGGAATGGGCCTGGGCAGAGTTTAAATGTCTCAACTACCCAGCAGCAGGAGAAGGTCCAGCAAGCGGGCACTGTTCTGGAGCCATTCCAGCAAATGAACCCAGTCCAAGAGGAAGGTATAGCAATACCTTAACTTATGTAGCGTCACCGTTCGATGTCCTGGGAGGCTGTGCAGTGTGCAAGCCCTTCACATTACAGAGAGAGGTGCAGGAAGCTAACACTGTACCAGAAACTATCCCACTGAGAGTCAAAATCCTGGGTTAAGGCTTGACTGCTGTATCGCCGCAGCAACGGTGTAATGTACTTAGACTACATGGTTGACATGTCTTCCACATCACGTATGGAGATGCAGAGGGAAATATTGATCGAAGGTTCAACCTCTGAATCTCCACAGCTGCAGAGAGGGGTCCAAGGAGATGTTTCCGTCAGTTGATCAACCCAGCGGCAGATCACTGTCCAAGCCAAGGGCACAGTCTCAACTGTGAAAAGAGGTTCCAGCTCCACAATTTTCATTCTGAATTTGGGGCCTCCTGCAGCCTTTACATCTTTCCAGTGGCCTGTTTCAGGAAAGGATGCAACTTTATCGCCACAGAATGACTTTAAGATTTTGGTGGGCATAACTGTGTTTATGGCGGATTGTGCAGGTTCAGTGAACGGCCCCATTCTAGGTAAGACTGGTGAGCTGACTAACTCGGCTACAGATCAGGCTGAGATCTGGTAACTGGTTAGTCAACTGATAAGGGGGGAAATGTAACCGAAGCTCCCTCCATCTTTGTGCCCTCAACCTCCTTGGCCCCCTTACTCCCCACACTATACATGGCCTATGTGCCTGTTGAAGTGTGGATGTTAGCCTCCTGCCAAAGGACTATGGAGCAATGTGGCAAAGCCAACTCTAACAGACCGTGGACATGTAGAGTTAATGTTTTTAAATGTATTAGTATCTTCAAAATCTTAACCAGTTTTGTTTGTTTTAGTAATCCTTTTAGAACTATTGTTCCTGCTGTCTGTGTAATTGCTTGTCTTTAAATTGATATGATGTTGATGTTGATAATGTGCTCATCCTGTCTATTGTAAATTAATCAGATGTCTGTACTCCTTAAGTGATTTTCATTCCCCTTTCTGTAGATAATGTGCTGTTGATTCTGTCATTTTACATCCCCCTCGCTATTTCCCATATACACTGGTCCCCATTTAAAAGTAATGTGCATTATTCTTCCCTGCACTAAGTTTTGTCTGGTGTTTGGGGAGAGATACATAGAATTGTACAGCACTCCCTCAAGTTCTGGCTGCGGGTTGTGAAGGAAGGAAAGCTGCTGCAGATCTGTTTGACTGGAGAGAAGGGACGGACGCTGCAACAGGTTCGGGTCTGGTCTTCAAGCTGGAGACCAGTCAACCCCAGGTGCTGTTACACATGTGTCTACATTAGACACTGCTCTTGACCAACAAATATGATCTCCCAAACTTGTCAATTAATTCAAGCAGTGACATCTGTTCTTGTTCCTAAAGCTGATTCTACATGACCTGCTCCTGCTTTGTTCCTTTCTCCTTAATGTTCACCACTGTGATTAACAAATCTTTAGAGTGCACAAAATTCCTGCCATATACAACAGAAGCTTCTATATAAGCTTTATTTATTTATTTAATTACTGCTCCATTATGCTTGGAGCTAGATAAGTAGGAAGAGATCATCATTAAAAAACTGTTTAGAAAACAGCGTTTGTTCCTAATTTATGACTTTATCATGATAAACCATGTACAGATTAATGGCATTGTGGAACCAATTGAAAATATTGATGGCCTTATTATGTGGATTTGCATGCATATTAATCATTCGCCATTCAGTACTTTGCATATTCTACATCACACTTTCTACTAATTTATACACATGTTGAGTTCTGTTAACATGAAATGCCTTTTACTTTCTCAGTGTTCATTCTGTCTTTAGGGGGGCAAAATCCCTTTTAGGTATTCAAAAATGATCCAAAATTTCTGTATTTTCTGAAGAAAGAAAAGCACCTGTATTTTTATTAAACCTGTCACGTCTTCTAATCCCTGTGATATAATTACTGGACACGAATATCACTTCAGGTTTCTACTTTTTATTGTGCAGCCATTGCAGGGTACAATTTCACAAAATAAAAACAAATGCAAAATAAACACCTACTCTTGGATGAGGAGACTAAACATTGGAACAGACCTGTCTAACATGGTGGACGGCTAAGCTGTTTCCCAACCTATAAAAGTAAAATTTGGTTTACCACAGAATTAGACTTTCCTCCCTCTGCACCCTGCACACAAGTCTGTACACTGAGGGAACCACACACCCCTCCTTTAGATGGCAGGACAATCCCAATTAGGCTTCAGCTACAGTTAACCCTGTAGGGAAAAGGGAGTCCTCCATCCGCTGGATGATAAATCTATGGTCTACTACCCTGCTCCTAATCACACTGTCACACCACATACAATCTAAATAAAAAGGTTCAGTGAGATAACGGGGTTGCTTTGGCAACTGGGTTCCTTAAGTGCATTCCTTCCATGTTCCTGACCTTTTTTGTGGATTGGGCAATTCTAAACTGTATATTGTTTTGGCTTTTTGTGTTTTATCTTTTTCTTCACCCTTCCTTGTAGCAAGTTGTTCTATCTGCAGCATTATGTGGTCTTAAGTGGAGCCCTGGCAAAACTATGATTATTTTTAGGGAATCTGACACTTTACTTTCATTGATATTGAACATTGGTGAACACATTGTGCTCTACGAATTGCTAACAAACGTATAAATTCTTTTACATCACTATAAAAGAGACTGATCTCCACACCTATCAAATAATTAGGACAGTATTCAGAGCTGGTATCCTATGTGGATGACATGAAAAAAAATCCCATGTTTAAAATATGTCTGGGATTCAAACAGTTCAAATTCTGACGCAACTGGAAATGATGGCTGGTCCTATTTGGATATGTCCAATTTTGACTCCTACAAAGTCGGCTACAGTAGAGAATTTTTGATTACTCATGAATTGTAGGATTAGGATTAGAAATTAGGGTTTGGCTTGGGGCCAGGGATAGAAATAAGGTTACCATTTTTGCTTGTTTTATTGTTAATTTAAGGGATATAGTTACATTAAGGGTTAGGATTAACCCTAACATTTGCTTCATTTCTGCTTAATTTTTGGGCAACAGGTTGTACCCCTTATTTTGGCGCAATCCTCGCAAACATCGTGGAGGTGTCGTTTTTGGTCGCATCGGAATTGGAGCACGTTTTTGTTTTTCTGTTTTGGTTTTTACTACAGGGTCTTATTTGACATAATACAACATCCAACCTCTGAGCTCGGCTATCTAGTAGAGAACAGGTTGAGCCAGCCACAATTAGGGCCATTGGTGTGTGAAAAGTTGAGCAGGGATGATAAGCATTGGATAAAGGCCACATCAATGGCATGAGATATATAGCTCTGATCTATACAGGGGTGGGCTGACCATTGGGGCAATGGGGCACTGCCCGAGGGCCCTGGCCTAGAAGGGGGCCTCTCTTCCCCCCCATTGCTTGCTCAGGCCTAGCCTTTCCGAGGGACCACACTTGACATTAAAAACCATGGGGAAACCGTGCCACCATCCAGCTTTAAAGTTGGAAGTTGTGAAATTCTGTAATACAACAAAGTACATATGGACCCTGTTTGCAAGTGGACAGGCACCATGAGTGGTCCATGATTCCCCATGGGCCCCAAGAATTGTCAGTCCATCCCTTTTGATCTGTATAATCAATGCTATACCCATGTAATGATGCAATACTGCACTCCAAAGTAACATGTCCTGGTAGTATACATGCGTGCCTTGTGCTGGAAGGACCAGTCCTTTTTGTGTGGTATAAATTGTTGCACATTGTTTACCATACTGAGCTTACTGGGCAAGAACATTATTACTTGTGCATGACCAGGGTAGATGGTACTAACAACAATACTTGTCATGTCAATGCCTATGGCACTCTGGTTTCAGCTCTGTGAGTCCATAGTTGTGATTAGTGGAGTTGTATGGCATAATCCTCATAGGAGACTAGGAGAGCATTAGAAACGGCAATTCTCATTACCTTCAGTTGGTATATTCCATAGCACATTGCAGTGCCAGATACAGCAAAGTGCCCCAGGTATATATGCTACTCTAGAGCTGATAAATCCACAGGCCAGGTAGCAAGAGGCTCTTTAGATATGATCTCTGACTCCTTCATTTCTGGATTATTGTAAATAAATGTATACACAAAGCTTGTATTCCTTCTAAAAATGCACACGTGAACTCTTGTGTTTCCCTGCGGGCTCTGGAATTTGATATAAATTTGTCAGTTTCTTGGATAAGTCTCTTTTGAAATGGGACGTTTTGGTCGAAATAAAATGTACTTTTGTATAGCTAAAGTGAACTGTGCTTTATAATGTATAGTGTATGTTTACATAAACAAGTGTTTGTTATGTGTGAGACTGCGTCGCATCTTTCTATTTACTTTGATTTGACAGTTAATTAGTACATGTTTGCTGAAATGATTTTATTAAGGTGCCTCTGCCTAGCACATATATAATTATTCTTGAGTGGGTTGTTTTTATTGTTAAGCGCTGACCTTGCGCGTTTCTATTTATAAGATGCCTAAGGAATTCTATTCACACTCTGTATTTTGCTTGTTTTGAGCGACTATGTTTTGCAAAAATATCGTTTGACCTGGTATCTGATATTAATTATCCCTATCAACACTGAAATGCTTACATAGACTGTGGTATTTGTTATTTGCAGATGAGGATGTAATTTATGCAGTCACCATCTGGATTATAGCTGATTTTGACAAGCCAGCTGGGAGACAACTGCTTGCTAAAGCTGTGAAACACATGGTACAGTGATGGTGATTCGAATTGCTTAATTTTGCTTTGTACGCTATTAAGATGGATAGAATACTAGATGTCTAATATGTTTTAGCAGGGGCATAACACTTTAAAATTGTAACATTGCTGAAATATGCCTTCAAATTAAGGAAGACAGATTCTCTTTCCACCACATCATAATGTTCTAGTAGTATTTTGCTCCTTCTTAGGCTAGGGTCAGATGAAAGCATTTTTCCCCGCGAACGTGAAAAAGTGCATCCGAACGCATTGACGTATTTTTTCACGGAATGTGCAAAAACAGTCAGACGACGCGCATTGTCGGGCATGATTTTTGTACGGATCGTCAATAAAACTTTTTTGCGTCTGGACGTTATGTAGGCTGGACATTAGCAGCGTCTGACATCTCCTAATCACGCAAACACGCCGCTATGCCGCAGCTGCGCACTCAGTACGTCAGTACTAGCGGTTCAGCGTTCTCCAAAAAATGCGTTCAAATTCCACTTGCGTTGCACAGCCGGACTTTTGTGCGGCCGTACATCGTATATTGGCCGTCATTGCCCGTCATCTGCTGCTAGTGCGGCCGTAATTATGTGCGCCAGAACGCACGTTAAAAGTGCGCTGGTCTGACCCCAGCCTAATACGGCACAATCCTATGGTTTCATATAGTAAAATATATGGCACTATATGTTTTTATTATTATTGTTATTGTCATTTCTCTCCAGTACTTTGCAATAGAAAATAGAACCAGAGGAATTAAGCTAGAAAATGACCAGCAACTTTATAAAAGATAAATGAGACACACAGAACCCTGCTCAGACATTCTTTGTAAGAGAGAGCTTATTTTTTGGCACTTTTACGGTTTACCAGCATAGGCATTCATATATATATATATAAATATGAGTGTACTCTGTTATGTTTATTCCTTATAAGCTCAAAATAACTACAAACTGTTAATTTTTCATTAATTGTATCATTGCAAGCAAATTTAATTTGCGTTTGGACTCCAGAAGGTGTCCAAGGTTTTAGCACGGGGGGGGGGGGGTTGTCTGAGATGCTATCACTTTTTATAACCAGCTGTGGATTTTATCTAATGGACTTTTCCCCAGCTGATCATGCATGGAGCTAAGAACTATAGTAACTCCTATTGGCCAGCAGATGGTGACATCTGTCTGCCAAATAGGTATCACAGTAAGAGACAAGTTGGGAATATTCCCAACTATTTCCTTCTGTATAATTATATGGAAATGATTTTTCAAAAAACACTGGTTCCTAATAGTGTTTTCTTTTTTAAAATTTTATTTGGTAGAGAAGGGGTTAATGTCAAATACATGAGCAATCCACCAAACAGGCACACATGCCTTTATTTAATATTTGTTTTAATTTTTTTTTTCTAAACTCCATTTGAATAAATTTTCTTAAATTCATTTATTTAAAAATGTAAATGATAATGATTAGGTCGTCATAGGGTTTGGTCTTCTGTTACTTACAGGGTTATTCATAGAGAATCGAAAAGTCACCGCACATTCGGTGACTTTTCGTTCTCTTCAATTCGGGGCGATTCGGCGATCCCATTTCGGCGACCCTGCGGTCTATTCAGCAAGCACCACATGGCGTCGTAGTGCAGGGAAAAGCCGCTGCAAACCTGCTGAACACTCACCGCAAAACCCGGCGAAGGCACACCGAAACCTGCAAAAACATTTTGCTTAACCCCGCTGAACACGCCGGAGAAACCCGAGCAGCCGCCGATCACAGCACAGCGCAGCTGCCGGAAAAAGCCAACACCGCAGACGAATGGAGTGGAAAAAAAAACAGTACGCTTGAATGTTTGAAAAGTGAAACGCCGTTTGCAAAGAAACTACAGAACGAAAATGTCTGAAATTTACATATAAGATCCAATGAATGATAATAAAAAGGGCTGTTACAGAAAAAAAGAAAACGATTAAAAAAAAAAACGAAAATTTTTGCAGAAAAATGCCTAAGAGATCCTAAAAAATCGATACATAAAGTGACTTTTTACTGCAGAATATTATAATCAACGGTTTATTAGATATTGGATTAAAACTGGAGTATTTTTAACCTTGAAGCCTATGGGATTCGCCTGAAATAAACCTGTTGCATGAAACCACCGAACAGCAGGGCAATTTGGCAACTTTTCACTGCTGGTTTTTCTTCTTTGAATGGACGAAGCATTGCTTCTCTATGGGGATTTCACTGCCCTCGAACAGGCATCGTATGTGCAGGCAATTCGCCAACATTTGGCGAACTGCCTGCTCTCTGAATAGCCAAATGGCCAGGAAAGGTAACCGTACCCTGATTTTCACTGGTTACCTTTCGGCCACAATTCGGATCTGTTTGAATAACCCTGTTTGCGGTCTTATGGGGTATCTATTTAATGTAGTGCAAGCTAAGTAGCGGGATAAAAGTATTGATCACTATTATAGTAATCATGAAATTACAGGTCCATTCCATCAATCTACCTATAAGCAACAAACTTTTTAGAAAACTGAACAAACTTTCAAAGTTGGAATTCTAAGAGATAAAATTAGACACAACGTTTCAGTGTAATAGCAAGTCAAGTCTTTGTCTTTGTGCCATAATTACAGCAATGTGTCAACTCTTCTGTAAGATACATAAAGTTCACTGCAACATCAATTCTCTGCTATGATCCCAGCAGCAACAGGCTGTCATAATAAACCGTATGTGGTGGTAACCAAGGTTTCTAAAATCTTACTTTTATTGTGTACATCATCCCACAGGGCAGAAATGTTCTGGTGTCAGAACATTTCAGTAGTTATTATGCTGGGTAAACAGACTACATTGATTAGGAGTAACATTACTTTAGTTGAAGGTTACTTGAAGCTGCAAAAATGCACAATATATGTTTTCCTTTTATGTCTATCATATTGGCTTTTTTGATAGAATGTATCTCTGTTCCTAAAATTGAAGGCACTGGTCTCTGATGCCATTTATCAGTTTACCTCATATTGGCATTGGGCTTTAGGCTGGTGTCAGACGAACATAATGTTCACGTACGTGATAGCATGACAGAAAGCCCATCGTAGCCCGACACATGAAGTACGTCCGCACTGAACTGCGGACGCACAACGGCCGCGGCAAACGGACGCAAGGCAGGCAAGAACGTACAACCCCTAGAACAGCCACACAAAGTGCGCTGCGTCAGCAACATCTGCATAGCTTTGTGTGTGAGTGATGGAACGTGGTCAGACGGACTGCATTTATACGTCCAGCATTTTTCACAGACAAAATGGTTTTGCTTTTTAATTTATTGTCCCTCCTACATCCGTCAAAATATATACGTCAGTGAAAAAAATGGACTGTGTGGCCACTACTTTGTCTTCCGTACTAACGTACGTCCGTACTACACGAACGTACAGTCCGTAGAAATCACGTTCGTCTGACCCTGGCCTAATTCACTAACCTCTGCTGTTTATGCTATTTTCATTTTCCATATCAGTATGGTACTAAAAGGTTTTTAATCAAATTATTAAAGTAATTTCTGTATTTTAGTTTCTAAATATTCTTTAATCTAGCTCATATAACGCCATGTTTTGTTTATCCTTCTGGCACTTACTGCTCTAACGAAAATAAAACCGATCCGCTTTATAGTATTCTTAATAATATTGATTCTGACTGACCGATATATTCATGTTTTTGTATGTGGCAGAAGAAGAGTAGTATTTCGCGAATTGGAATTTTAAACAACCCCACAGACAATCTTACAGAGGATAACACTCTGGTATCACGGGCTTTGTGGGCAGCTCTTTTAACTCAAAAAAGCAATAATATGCTGAAGTTCTTCACTAGGCTTACCAAGGAGGAAACCGCTGAGGCACTTGTTAGAGGAGAGAAAATTAAAGCATTTCTCCTGCCTGTAAGTATATATAATAATATTCACAGAATGTATCCTGAATTCTTTTTCCTTTTATTTTAATTGTGATTTCTGATACAAAATGTATCCATATATTTTTTTTAAAACGCAAGGGGAGGCTTTTCCTTTTATTTTTAAAATATTCTAAAAAGATTTATCTGTCAAGATAAGGTGATTGTAAATTCAGACTCTCTAATGCTGCTGCGTCCATCCCCAACTGGTCCTGGGCTGCAGCATCCATAACTTTAAACTAAGCTACGGGTACAGAAAACATGGTAGGTATTTTAATCCAATCGAATTTAAAGGGATGTGTTTTTTCTGCAGTGTTTGAAAAGGGTTCCATTGATACTGCCCCGCAGAAATGTCTTGGTTATATTTTCATGCTGGTCTGTCTTTTCCATATAAAGACACGGTTTGTACAGCAATGTACAGTGATCCTTCTCATTCAAATGAAGTCTTGAAAAAGTTCATGATGTACATCACAAGTGTCTTAATCGGTGCATGTTACTCCATTTTAAAGCTTAGGACAGTAGTCCTCAAGTATACCTAACAGGCCAGGAGCCAGATCACAACCAGGATCCTAAGCTCAACAGCCACACAGCATAACAGCTTGAGCGCTGTGCTTAATTTTGTGATGTCCTGGTTAGCACCGGGCTACTATACATTAATGTCTCCTATACATTGTATGGGAAACATTAATGTGCCCCTAGCAGATGGAGAACGAACTATTCCAACCAGCTCATTCTCCATCTGTGTTTCACATTATTGAGAAAAGAATATCGTCTTTCAAACCCTGGTGTGAAGTGATTGCACTTAAGCACAGTCACCTGACACATTAATCTAAACCACCAAAAATCCCATACTTGCCTCCGATCCCTCAGGGGTGAAAGTGTCATGATCCGCCACTTCCTCGCTCCCACTGTTTCTCTGTGTATCTCTGTACCTCCCTGGCAAAATGTTTACTCGTGTGAGCTCCTGTCCATTTCCATGGATTTCTATGGCCTCCAAGAGCTGATAACACCAGTGGTGCTGTGTGTCGCTGCTGTTTATCAAGTTGCAGCTCAAAAATATTGAGACAGCGGCTCGGTCATAATACAGATGTTACAGGTGTGCTACAAATGGAAAAAGTCAGATGCAAACCTTTTCTATTCGAGTCTCACCTTTAAGATCTGAGTTGTGCTAGGGCCTCAGGTTTGCCAGATATCTGAAGCACAGCACAGGTGATGAGATTTGCTGCTCAGTCTTTGCAGGATTTAGGCTAAGGTCAAACGAACGCATTATTCACAGCGACCGTCAAAAAGTGCGTCCGAATGCATTGACGTATTTTTTCACGGAATGCGCGAAAACGGTCAGACGACGCGCATTTTTGTGCGTGATTTTTTTACGGATCGGCAATAAAACACTTTTTGCGTCTCGACGTTATATAGGCTGGACATTAGCAGCGTCTGACATCTCCTAATCACGCTCACGCCGCTATGCTGCCGCAGCGCACTCTGTACGTCAGTACTAGCGGTTCTGCGTTGTCGAAAAAATGCATTAATTTTCCACTTGCGTTGTGCGGCCGGACTTTCGTGCGGCCGTACATCGTATATTGGCCGTCATTTGCTGCTAGTGCGGCTGTGATTAAGTGCGCCTAAACGCACGTTAAAAGTGCGCTAGTCTGACCCCAGCCTTAGTCTGCATTTCTTTAAGGTAGTGCTTAATCACTTGATGCTGCCTGGCGTGCTATGCTGTCCTGGCGATGGTTGGGCCTGAATGCTGAGGGAATGCATAGCATTCCATGCGGCCCTCTGGTAGCTCCCCCGGCACGCCCCCCCCCCTTACCTGCAACCAATTGCCACAATTGGTTGCAGGCTGGCTGCTGATGTTCACACAGTCCTGCCTTCAATCAGTTGCGGCAATTGGCCGCAGGGAATGGGATCGGGTCGGAAGAGTTTCCAGAGAGTGTGCCCCCTGCATCCACCGGCCTCCCAGCGATGCTCCCTACTTTAAGGAGTTAAAATCTACACTGTTGGAGGTATTTTGAGGACCGTGGTTGGGAAGCACTGGCTTAGGAGATAAAAAAAGCATAGGATTTTCCTGTTTCTTCATCTAATCTAAGAGAGCGAGACTTAAGATAGCTCATCGGCACTGTATGATCACTAGTGTTTCTCACTAAAAATCACTATTAAATATTTATCTTTAAGGTATGTTTTATGTTTCATAGTTTGACACTTTCAGAATTGTGTGCATATAGGGGTTTCCTATTTGATTTCCTTTCATATAAATAATAATTTTCAGGAAATGCTGTGTGCTAATGTATTAATAAGGAGCTACCACTAATAGAAGTGTATTGCTTCTGAAATAGGTAAAAATTCATCCTGTACAATCTAAGTATGGAATTGATTTCACAAATGAGTAGCTAGAGTATTACTTCATGAATGAGTAGGCAAAAATTGTATATTCGGCATTTCTCCTGGACTCTGACCTCTCTTGCAATACAAATGCTAATGAAGGCTGGGAAGAACTTCTTTTTTTGCCATTCAAAACTATGATATGAAGTCATTTCTCGAATTTACATATAGATTAAAACCAGAACATATTATTTTGGAGTTTAATTCAATGATACATCTCTTGAATCGTTAAAGGAAATATAATCTTTTTAAGGCATGGTTTGTCCAAAAAATCCATTGTCCAAGGGAGACACATTCACGATGGGATGCATTTACCATGGACCTGTAATAGGACATAGTGACACTGCAAGTGATAACCAGATAGATATTGCTCTTGTTTAATTCTTACCTCTGTTTTATGTGTTCTATTATTACACTTTTAATATACAAAACTAAGAAGATTTTGTACAGAACCTCTGACCATTTACAGTTGCTTCCTGAGTTCTGTTTAAGTAATTCTATTTGTCCATACACCCTACTCTCCAAAAAAGATAATCTGATGGTGCATACCACATAACAACAAGATTCCACCCCATTCACTTGCTAGATTCTAGAAATGATGATAGAAAATCCAGTTGGGCTTTTATATTCAATATCTAATGTAGACTTTGAACTACACTCATCCCCCGTAATGTACAATCAAGTGTACGTTCCAGCATTTGGCTATTATGTTTCATACCTGCCTAAATAACCCCCTAGTCTTTGTCACGCTAGTTATCATTTAACATGCCATCTTCTGCAGGATAATCAGACCTGTTACACCTCATGATGCCATCAACATTTAGGTATAACACCAGTACTAGGCATCACATTAAGGAGTTCCAATTAGCTCCTGTTTTAACTAGAACCTGTAAGGCCAGACACATCTTAATGTAAGAGTCTTCCAAACCTTTGCATTTGGAATGCTTTGGGGGATTGGGGACAGCTGTCTTGTTACATTTCATGAGCATTTATTGACCAGTGACATCCGTACTGTAATAAGTATCTTATTAATCATTCTATGCTGACATGAAATGTACTGCCATGGTGACCGTTTACTTATAGAGCAACATGGATTATCTGAATTTTACAACCCAGTGTAGAGTATTTTTTTCCAGCACCTCAATGCACTGCACCTCATAGAAAAAAAACCTGCTGCCACACCGCCCCAAAATCCTGTTGTGCGAACATCCTAATTAAATGTGTTCATTGAAAAAACAAGGGCTCATTAGTGAGAGCTAGTGGCTTCGGGAAAAGTGGTACCAACCTTAAAGTCTTAACAGTCAAAGGACTGACTAATTGATCCAGGCAGTGCTGCCACTGGGTTTCTGTTTTTGGAGATTGATGCGAGATTTGTTCTTTGCTTTGCCCCAAGAGGTAGCGGCAGATTTTTTGATACCTGATTTTTTTTCTCCGATAATGAAAGCGTTATCGTGGAATTCTATCGCCTAGATTAGCTCTAATCTTCATTAAAAGTATCTTTGTTGTGGAGTTTGCTTCATGCCCTCATTTTTTTGCATTACAGGAAATGGATGATGATGCTTTTGAAAAGAAATATAATACTATGGAAATAGACATACTTCGTTCTCAGGCACTGTACTGTCGTGATGTTCTTCACTTACAACCTGGACAAATGGCTGTGATCAGTAATGGAAAGGTAAGCAGATAATGGACTGCTACGCTGTGTACAAAATACAATAATTTTCAAATGCTTCTTTCTGATACCTCAGGTTCATGTATGGTTATTTATAATGCTCTTCCTCAATTTAGTTGTTTGTCTGGAAGGTTTGACCAGAAAGACCACGTGAAAAAAAAGTTTAAAAACCAAAAAAGTATAGCTGTATAGACAGAAAATCACATGTTAGTGCAAATAATTTTGACACATGGCCGCCATAACGTGTTAAACTGAACTTTTACAAGCAACGTAGAGAGACTGGGGTTTATGGAAGTGATGATGTGGGTACGGCTAGAGAGCCCAGGTGTGAATGCCAAGATCACAGCACTTATGCTAGGCTATTCAGGGTAATTATGTGTTTCAACACCCCTATCAGCAGTGCGATCGTATTGCTGGCCTTATGTAGGCCTGGAGGAGAGATCCTTGTGTGACTGGTCACTGGGCATTTCTTTGGAGGAAAAAAAAAATAATAATTCTGATTGTACAGTAAATTGAAGCTTCTGACCTTTCCATGGAATGGGCATCCAAGTCCAGTATCAACTCTATAAATGAGAGCTCGGTTAAAGGGGAAAAGTCCTAACTAGACTGGTGTTTTACCTAGGGGACTGCATAGGGGTGGTGGGGGAGCAGCCCTGGCCATGATAGTGGGGGGAAAGGAACTGTAAGGCGTGGAGGGGAGAAGGATGGAGGCATGGAGTCTCTGGTGGTTTGAAATGATATTGTCTCATTATACAATGGGTTTAATGGGTATTTGAAGACAAGAGCTTCAGTCTATTAAGACATACAGATCCAACTAGACATTTAGTCAGGATGTCTGCGAACATCCTGACTAGACATGTGCCTTTCGTTTTGTTCCCAATGCAAATTTAGACGAAAATCAGTTTTCGTTGTTTTTTTCATTTCTGAAAAACGAAAAATCAGCTGTCCTAATTAATGAATCAGCCGAAAATACGAATCGCGGCAGCAGAATGAAGACAACAAGACAAAATATCGGAAAGAAAAATTATCCAAAATAAGATCCGGAACGAAAATGATCCAAAATGGAACAAAATTATTCAAAACTAATTAAAACGGGGATATTTTTTATTTTTCTTTTACATTGAAACCAATAGGATTAGCCTGATTTAACCTGTTGCATGAACCACTGAAAATCAGGGCTAGAAATTAGGGTTCGAAATTCTAAACTTAATTTTTAACCCTACCTTCTAATCCAAATTTCTAAACCTGATTTTCGGTGGTTCATTTGACAGGTTTAATCAGGTGAATCCTATTGAATTCAAAAGAAAAAAAATCACTGTTTTTATTAAATATTTATTCAACAATTTACGTTATTATTTTCATTTTTGCAACAAAAAGTCTATTTAGGATATTTTTAGGCATTTTCAGGATTTATTTTTAGTTAAATTTTAGGTTTGCTAATTTATTTTAAAGCAAGGAGGCTTTTTCCTCATAAGCTACAATGTAAAAAATATTCCCAGTCTTTATTAAATATTCGACCGTTTATTTTTTTCACTTGCAGCAAAAAGTCTCTATATTTTAGCAGGAGGGGGGGTTGGTGAAATTTTATGTCAATGAAATGCCCTGATTTGTGGTGGTTTAATTCGCCATGGTGCAGTTCGGCGGCAGTGAAATTCCCCATAGAGAAGTAAGGGTTAATCTATTCAGAGAACACCAAGCTAACACCACCAAAATGTCAGTGAAATGCCCTGATTTTCAGTGGTTCAGTTCGACAGTTTTGAACAGGCGGCTCCCATAGTTTTCAATGTAAAAATATTCCTCTTTTTAGGCATTTGTAAGGATTTTTTTGGGTTAAATTTTATTTTTCCTAATTTATTTTATTGCGACGAGGCTTTTTCAGCATTGAATGGTACTATGTTTCAGCTAAAAAGATAGCTCCAGAGCCCGAACTATGGTCCTGAAACCTTGTATTCAATTAATACAATGTTTCAGGACCATAGATGGCTCCGGATCCCCGCGGGTGCTGATTCAGAGCCATCGGCAGCAGCCCCGCAGTGCTATGGAGCGATCTATGGTCCTGAAACATTCAGGGTAATTAAAAGAGAATCGAAAAGTCACTGCACGTTTGGTGACCTTTTATTCTCTTCAATTCGGTTTGTTTTGCCGATCCCATTTCGGCGACCCTGCGGTGTATTCAGCAAGCACCACAGGGTCCCCGAATTGCAGGGAAAGGTCGCCGCAAACGCGCCAAAAACTAACCTGAAAACCCGCAAAAACATCTGGATTAACCTGCCGAAAACAACGGAAAAATCCGAGCAGGAGCCGATCACACGCAGCTAAGCCACCGGAAAAAGCCGACACCGGAGACAAAGGAGGTGAATAAATTAGAAAAACAGTTTGCTTGATTGTTTGAAAAGGGAAATGCTGTTTGCAAAGAAACTACTAAGCGAAAATGTCTGAAATTTACATATGAGGTCCAATGAATGATAATAAAAAGGGCTGTTACAGAAAAAATAAGTAAACTTAAGCATTTTTCGGGATTTCTTATTTTTTTTAAGATATCCTAAACCTATAAATAAAGAGACTCTTTACTGCAGAATTTTATAATGAACGGTTTATTAGATATTTAATTAAAACGGGAATATTTTTAAGATTGAAGCCTATGGGATTCGACTGAATAAACCTGCCGATTTAAACCACCGAATGGCAGGGCATTTCGGGAACCTTTCACTGCTGGTTTGTGCTCTCTGGCCGAAGCAGTGCTTTTTTTATGTGGATTCACTGCCCTCAAACAGGCACCGTATGTGCAGGCAATTCGCCAGGATTTGGCGAATTGCCTGCTCTCTGGATAGCCGAATGGCCAAGAAAGGTAACTGAATGCTGATTTTCAGCGTTCGGTTACCTTTCTCCAGCCATTCGGATCTCTTTGGATAACCCTGATTTGTATTCATTGATTACAATGTTTCAGGACCATAGATGGCTCTGGATCTCCGCGGGTGTTGATTCAGAACCAAGGACAGCAGCCCCACGGTGCTACGGAGCGATCTATGGTCCTGAAACCTTGTATTCATTCATTACAATGTTTCAGGACCATAGATAGGGCTCCGGAGCTAGCTTTGGTGCTGAAACATAGCATAATTCATTGATTTAAAATAAATTGGGAAACATAAAATTTAACCCAAAAAATTTAAAAAAAAATAATAGACTGCTGCAAGTGAAAAAAGGTAACCATTTAATAAATACTTCATAAAAACGGGGAATAATTTTTACATTGAAATCTATGTGATTATTTTGTATGGCTGGTATTGTCAATCTATTGTAGTAGTAATCCATTTCACATTCCGAAATAACTAAAAATGAAATAACTACTAAAAACGGCCAAATAAACTGGATCTCCAGCTACCAAGGGGTTGTTACAGACCAATATTTAGTTTTGAAGGGGCACACGCTAGGAATTAAACCCTACCTTCAGAATAAACCAACACTCACTACATTAGTAGTGGAGCCGCTAATGCCCTAAATCATTTATAAGGATACACTTTTTGATTGAACAAAATTTACTTATCAGTGTGAGTGATTAATATAATCCTTTGCTAAACCTATCAGATGGTGAGAATACTTTATAACCACATGGAATTCTATACAGTATGTCAATATCAAACCAAATTGATTGTCTTATATATATCAAGTCATTAATCAACAATCTAGTCTTTGCCAAGCGCCAAAAACATTAGCGTCTGTACTCCTAAAAACAAAAATGCGACTCAACCTAAAATACGAAATATCTCATAAAAACGAAGTGATCCGAAAAATTAAAACTGGCCGTCCCAAATTACGAATAACCCGAAAATACGAAAAACTCCTAAAAACGAAAAATGAATCAAACCAAAAAACTAAAAACAAAGTGGTCGAAAAACAAAAACTGGCCGTCTGAAATTACGAATCGGTCCGAAAATATGAATCGCTGCAACATACCAAACGAAAAGAAACAAACACGGAATGAAATAAACGGACGTGCACATGTCTAAACCTGTCCATGTTTTGACAACCCCCCCATACATTACATTTGAATGAGTATTCATATTTCCTTATCTACATAGTGACTATTTCCTACATATTTATTTTCTGTTAATCTGTATATTTGTTTTGTGTTAATTTCTTGCATTTTACTACTTTTGTATTTCTGTAACCATGTTCTTGAACCCAGGACATACTTGAAAACGAGAGAAATCTCAATGTATCCTTCCTGGTAAAATCCTTTATAAATAAATAAATAAAATAAATCTCCATCCAGCAAGCTTTTGAATGATAAATGCAGTGGCATAGAATATCATCATAAAAGCATTATATGTCTGGTTCTTTATTAAACACATGAAGAAAATTTACATATGTGGAGACGATATGATTGCATTTAGATCTTTCATATTTAATGTTTGTTCTTTTTTATTTTACGCACGATAACAAGAGTTATAGGTCTCCAAGGTATAAAGCATAAAAAATGTCCAGCAATATCCATGCAGATTTCCTATCTAAACACAAGTCTCTATAATGAGAATTTAAGATACAATAAGACCTCGGAAATTGGTATGCAGAGACTTGATCATAAGAGGATGTAGGAGAACAGAATCAACAAACCAAGTCTATAGTAATCTATTGGAAAATCTGTCTTAAGATGGACCTGTGGGAAGCATTCATCTGGGCTTGCTTTGGATGTCCTTGCCCAAGTGTGTATCTACCCAGTCTATGTCATCCAATGTGCCAATGAGGTCCAATTCCTACTTTGTATTGGAGGGACTTTCAGGCTCGCATTTGTGAACAAAGTTTGTTATGCAAAACTGAAATAAATGGAAGCACATGCTGACATTGAGACTTGTGAAATCTTTAATATCTGGCCCATAAGGCCTCAATTGGTGTCCCGCTGCCGTTAGCTTGCTCTTGGACCACACTCTATACGAGTACTCAGTGGACACAGATTCACACGTACACAAGGATGTTTGAAAGTAGGTCCCAAAGTTTAACGAGAGAATCACGTTCTTTATATAAAAAAAAGGCGTTACATAATTGTGATCAAAGGCATCACATATTTTTATAAAAGATCAGTTATCAACCCCATAAATGGTATGGAAAAGCTTTTCAACTCCTTGCAGTTATGGGTGATATAGCCATTAAAGTAAACCGCTTACTGCACATGTTAGGGGAATTTTAGAGCAATCAGATTTTTGGTTCATCATAGGCAACAAAATCTCTGGACTTCCCTGCTAACCGCGTCTGTCAAACACTTCCCTCTCACTAAACGTTGGTCAGAGGTTATGTCCACATAATAATAAAGTTAACCTTGTAGCATCATATATTGTGAGCATGGTATCTAGCATATCTTTTCAAGTATGCTTATCAATGTTGGTACCTTATCCTCTATCACTAATGATTCATCCTATGTGTTCTTATATTATGGGGGTATTAACCTTTCAACTTGCTTTTTCATAGCCTGCTCGCTGTTGACATTCTGTCTGTTTCTGAAAGTCCTATCTTATAGTCCTGGAAGTGTCGCTATTAAAAAAAGTCCACTATATTCAGATATTTCTACACGCTCTTCTTCACAGTGCATAAAATCTGCAGTAAAGCAGTCTGAAGAAAGCATTACATTTGGTTTATTTAGCAAATTAATCTTTCTCATTGTTTAATCTTTTGGAGATATTAATAGAGAACTGCTAAATTTCTTAAGGCTTATTCTTTACAGTTTTAAACCACAGTGCTGCTAATGTCCCAGTGTAAAATATATAAATAAAATAAAAATAAATTGCTGCATTATAGCAGTAAGGTGTTTTAGAGTAGCACAACGTTCAGTTGTCTAGGTTAAACCCCCTCTAGTACTTTTATGAAAGAGATTAAATATATAAATCATACACCACATGTAAGGTACTTCACTTCCTTTTATATCATTTACTTTTTAAATAATTTATAGCACTAAAGAAAAAAGCAAGTTCTGTGTGCATGGTTTTCAACAAAATAATTCAAGGGTGATCCATATAATCCTGAATGTTAGGTTTTGGTTCTAGATCGTAAACAGATAAAAGGAAATTCGAGTGTTGGGAAATGTACCTCCTATGTTGAGCACATCCAATCACACTACGTGCTGGAAGAAGCTGCCATTTTCTCGTAGGCACATGTCTACTTTTGAACCACTCTGTATAAAGAAATATTCTCAAAAAGGAAATCTAATTGGCTTTAGTTAAGCCCTTCCAACCCTAGTGTGGAAAAACATACTTTTTAAAACCATTTAATTTCTGCCAGCAATTAATCTTATTCTCCACTATCCTTGACAACATTACATATTTCTATCTTCCCTCAGATCTAGGAAAGGAAAGATAACTAGAAAAATTTCAAATGATCCCCTCTTTAATCTTAATCTTGTGTTATTGTCAAAACTTTGAACATAGATTTTTTTTTTTGTCCCACTCTTTATTTTGTGACTTGCCTATTTATGTTTTTTAATGCAGCCTTAGACCTAGGGAGTTTGTCTCTGCAGATACTGCAGAGCATATCTTATTATCACAGAAGAGGGAGCATATTCATCCCCAGGCTTGGAAGGGAGGTCTAGTCACAAGGGTCTATTCACAAAGCAGCGAAATTGCATGCAATTTCACTGCTTTGCGTTTCGGACCATTTCGCTGATACTATTTTGCCGAAAATACGGTGAATTCTCTATTTAGCGAATGGTCACCATATTTTCCCAAAATCGGATTCACAAAAGCCATTATCGGACATCAGCAAAAACCGCCGAATTGGCACAAAAACTGAAGTCTCCTACCCTCCGAATAGGTGTTTTAAACCAATAATAATGGATTCAAATGTGTCTAAATAATACAAATAAAAAATACAAAGTGTTTTAACAATAAAAGAATAAAATGGGTTTTTGCTGAAATTTAAAAGAACACAGTCTTAAAAAAAAATAAAAAATAATATATAATTTTTTTTACATTGCATCCTATATGATTCACCGGTTGAAACCGGTCGACGTGAAACATACGAAACCGGTCGACGTAAAAATAATTAATTTTCCACAAAAAAAGTAACGAGTCCCCATTTCAAATTTTTTTAACAAGCGCAACTCATAACGCAACTTTAACAAGCGCGAGTTCCGGCCGATCGCTGGCCCCCCCGTGCGGGCTGACATCCTCGATGTCAGCCCAGCACCCGGAACCGCCGCCGGAGTAATTAGGTGTCACCGCGGCGGCGCGATGACACCTAATTCAGGCCCCCCCCCGCATGTGCGGAGGAGGCGCCTGAAAGGGAGGGGGGCGGTCCTTCGGACCTCTCTCCCCCTCCCGATCGGCGGCGTGCAGGGGGTTAACCCAGGCACCGTTTGGAAGGGCACAGCCTGCCCTTCCAAATGGTACCTGGCATTAACCCCATGGGGGCCGGATCACGAATCGGCGCGGAAAAGCGCCGGTTCGTGAACCTTTCCCGGAGCTGGCTGACATCTTGGATGTCGGCCAAGCTTCCGGGAATGCCCCCTGAGGACTGGCGTCATCGTGCATAGCACGATGACGCCAGTCCTGGAGTTAACCCCTAACTGCCACCAATGGTGGAGATAGGGGGTTCCAATGAACCCCCGATCTCCCGATCCGTGGCAGTTAGGGGTTAATGTTTGGTATTGTTGGATCGGCCAGAGCATGGCCGTTCCAAAAATACCAAACACGAGTATGAAAAAAGTTTTTTTAAAAAAAAATATTTAAAAAAAATTATAAAAAAAAACAAAAACAATTTTTTTTTTCTTTTTTTGGTTCGTTAATGCAGCAATATTGTTCCCATTTCAATTATAATGTGAACAATAATGCTGCACTAACGATTTTTGTATGCGGTGCGTTTGTTAAAAATCGTGTACTTTTCCCCAAAAAAAAATGTAACGAGACCCCATCTCAAATTTTTTTAACAAGCGCACCCCATACAAAATATAACCGCAATTGCTCGCATGTTAAAATGTGGAAAAAAAAACACTTTACACGTTGTAAATTATTCAAAATTCATATTTTATTGCATTTTTTGTTAGGTCATGATGTATACATCTAATAATGACATATTATGAATCTGCCGAGTCTGACGGAAAGAACGATATATAATATGTCTGGTAGACATGTGCATTCGTTTTAGTACTAAAACGATTTAGTCCGAATTTTGGGATAATTTAGTTTTCGTATGACTCAAGAGAAACGAAACTGCTCAGTACAAAAAACGAAAGAAACTAAAATAAAATGCACTACATTTTAGTTTCAGTCCTTTTTGTGATATTACGTTGATGAGTGAAGGAGACCAGCAATGAAGAGCGCAACATCGCAACATTCGAAGTTCTGCACCCTCCACATGCCAATGCCGTAGGATGTTCTATACAGAGAGGGGCATTAATTAATGCAGGAGGATGTTCTATACATTATACAGAGAGGGGTATTAATGCAGGAGGATGTTATATACATTATACAGAGAAAGGTATAAATTGAGGAGGATGTTCTATACAGAGAGGGACATTAATTAATTCAGGAGGATGTTCTATATATTATATAGAGAGGGGTATTAATTAATGTCGGTGGATGCTGTATACATTATACAGAGAGGGGTATTAATTAATGCAGGAGGATGTTCTAAACATTATACAAAGAAGAGCCTTTTTTTTAGCCCTTTAAATCCAGTGGCTGTGAGCGCTGAGATCGGCTGCTTGTTACATTATCTCTCAGTACAATGTATCAGGCTCAGCTGTTACAGTAACTGACTGTAACAGCGCTCAGAGTTTCAGTAAAATAAGGAAATAATATTGTTCTAACCTCTTATATATAAAAATATTATTTACTAGTTTTACTGAAACTCTGAGCGCTGTGATGAGCAGCAGTCAGTTACTGTAACAGCTTTGCCTGACACGGGGCAGTATTACAATGTTGGTGCTAACTTAACCAGAGCTGTTGTAAACTGAAAACCTCCATAGGCTATAATGGCTCTGGGAAGTTTACAACAGCTCTGGTTAAGTGAGTACCAGCTATGTAATATGGCCCACATTGTGCTGAGAGTGAGAGATACTGTAACAAGCAGCGATCTCAGCCCTCTGAGGAGCCACTACAATAGTAATTGTATCCACTGGTTTTCGGATGAACGAAATTAGTTTTCATACTAAAGAACTGAAAACGAATTTCTTTAGCAACTAAATAAATTGCATTTTAGGACTAATCCATTAGTTCAAAACGAAATTTTGTGCTGTGCACATGTCTAATGTCTGGGTCATATACTAAAATAAGCCTTCAAAACGCGTTTAAACATGATGAGCAAAACCGGTAAAAATGACCTCAGCACAGAGGCGGGAAATGCCTTAAGCAGCGGAAGGGTTAGACGCGTTTAAACATGATGAGCGAAACCGGTAAAAATTAGCTCAGCACACAGGTGTGAAATGGCTCTGCAGCGAAAGGGTTAAACCTGTCCTCGGGACCCCAACCAGGTCAGGTTTTCCAGATATCTGAAGCACAGCACAGGTGATATGATTTGCTGCTCAGTGATTGCAGGATTCAGTCTACATTTCCCCAAGGTAACCCCCAAAATCTGGCCTGGTTGGGGGTCCTGAGGACAGGTTTAAGAAACACTGTTCTATAGGACGATTTCGGCACCACCGAATTGCACTGTAGTTTTGTGTCAATGTATAGAGGAAATACAGTGCAGCGCCCCAAAGGCAGTCCCCCAAGACCCACAAAATAGAACTATCTCAACCGCTATGTAGCAAAATAGTGGTCTCCATAGAAGAAACAAATCTTTCAAATAAAAACACAACAAATCGGTACAGCGTTAATCACCACATGATTACGAATGAGGTAAAGGAAACAAATACTATACATACACAATTATGGACAATTCTTGAAATCCAATATCTCAATATATACATAGAAAAGAGAAAAAGTATAACAGATCCAATATAGTGTAGTATATACTACAATAATTTTTTAGCGACTGTATACTAAGGTTCCAATCACACTTTTGTGAGCCACACGCCGGCTCTGGGCAGAATAGGCCTCTTGGTTTTTTTCTTCACCTTTCTCAGGTACTCTATAACCTTCTATTGCATATGGATCTCCATCTTGGTCTCCTTCAAATTTAAAAGCACACCGGGCCAACCCCTAGCCTAATACTGTATATATCAACGTAAGTAATACAGAAGGGTGGCTAAATGCATACTTACACAGGATGGAGCCTTCCTAGACTCAGATTTTTGCACATAAGGTTTAGTGGGATTTCCCTTTAAAACTCATATCTCCAGATCTCAGGTGCCGGGGTTCTCTTTTGCAGATGACCACAGGCAAAAATTAAAGATAAAATTTATTAAAACACCAGTTTAAAAATGCAGCAATAAACCAGAAGCATTTCGCCATCTATAGTGTGGTTTCGTCAGCTGGTATCCTTATTCTGAATGTCCTACTGTCCCTATATATTCCCCTAACAATAAAATAATTTCCAATTATCAAGTACTCTTGTCTGAGGTTCCAAGCCTCCCTCTGATGTCCCGTCCACCGTCTTGCGTAGTTACTCTGCATTTCTTCATGTAACTCCGAAGTACAGAAGACTCGTCCGCCATCTTGCACATGCACAGTAGACTTGCGTCCCAACTTGGAACGTGGAAATTGAATGACGGTCTTGGATTTCACCGTCATAGTGGCTGCTTCAAAAAGTCCGTCTCTGCTCGTTGTTGTTAGTTGCGAAGTCGTATCCGACCCATCGCAACCCCATGGACAATGTTTCTCCAGGCCTTCCTGTCCTCTACCATCTTCAGGAGTCCATTTAAGCTCACGCCTACTGCCTCAGGAACTCCATCCAGCTACCTCATTCTCTGTTGTGCCCTTCTCCTTTTGCCCTCAATCTTTCCCAACATTAAGCTCTTCTCCAGTGAGTCCTTCCTTCTCATTAGGTGACCAAAATAAAATATTAGGCGTTTCAGCTTCAGGATCTGGCCTTCTAAAGAGCAGTCAGGGTTAATTGCCTCTAAGACGGACGGGTTTGATCGCCTTGCAGTCCAAGGGACTTGCAGAAGTCTTCTCCAGCACCATAGTTCAAAGGCCTCAATTCTTTGGCGCTCAGCCTTTCTTATGGTCCAACTTTCACACCCATACATTGCAACTGGGAAAACCATAGCCTTGACTACACACACTTTTGTTGGCCGGGTAATGTCTCTGCTTTTTAGTATGCTTTGTCATATGAAAAAGGGAAATAAATTTACACGATCTTTCAGGCTTTAAAACCCCGAAATCATACTATATATATTTTGTGCATCTTTGATGGAATCTCCCTCATCTTATCATTGGAATACGGTATAGAGTAAACAACGGACCCTTAACGTTAGATCAATGAGTTTTGAATTCCTTAAAAGAAGTCTGCCTCCAGTAGGCTGATCGATTTCTTCATAACAATCTACCTATGGTTCCCAGGAAACAGCAGCTCCGTGAAGTTTTCTCACATCTTTTTTTACAGTCAAGGTTATTTTTCCACTTCCCGAACTTATGAAACTGTAAGGTTTGCATTCTGTTTTTGTTTTTTGTTTTCCAAAGTATATGGAGACCTGTTTACATCTACATAAATTGAGACCTGCAGGTCATGGAACTGGTGTCCGGCGCTAATATTCATAATCTTCGGCATTCAGTAGAGGCTGTCCAGCCTGGGGAGCACGTACTCAGTACATCACGTTGGTGAATGCGAAGTGAAAAAAGGAAGAGAGAAAAAGAAAATTTTGTGCAGACTGTATTATCCCAATATGAATAATTGCAGGCAGGGGGTATGCTCACATTTTCTGGTGCCAATTTAAACAAAGAGGCACCAAAACGAAGACAAATCGGTGAATTAAACCAAGGGGCACCGATTCCCCTATCAGAGATGCAGAGATCAGGAAACTCGATCCTTCAAGATGTCAGTTCAGGATACCACAGGAATAATATCACCAAGAGTCATACAAGGTGAAGAATTCACAAACGGTTTATTTAAAATGACAATAAAATACACCTCAGACGCGTTTTGCTGAATACAGCTTCACCACTGATGAAGCTGTATTCAGCGAAACGCGTCTGAGGTGTATTTTATTGTCATTTTAAATAAACAGTTTGTGAATTCTTCACCTTGTATGACTCTTGGTGATATTATTCCTGTGGTATCCTGAACTGACATCTTGAAGGATCGAGTTTCCTGATCTCTGCATCTCTGATAGGGGAATCGGTGCCCCTTGGTTTAATTCACCGATTTGTCTTCGTTTTGGTGCCTCTTTGTTTAAATTGGCACCAGAAAATGTGAGCATACCCCCTGCCTGCAATTATTCATATTGGGATAATACAGTCTGCACAAAATTTTCTTTTTCGCTCTTCCTTTTTTCACTTCGCATTCACCAACGTGATGTACTGAGTACGTGCTCCCCAGGCTGGACAGCCTCTACTGAATCCCGAAGATTATGAATATTGGCGCCGGACACCAGTTCCATGACCTGCATCTCTTTCTTTAAACGGACTTGGGGATTTACCGTTTTTTTCCTGGTTAGCCCGGCAGCTGCATTTCTAATCCGGCCAGTATGAACTATTTGGTTTAACATATTATTTTTCCCTTTTTTTCTGAACGATGAACAATTTTTTTGCACACTAGGTTATGATTTATATGGACTGCTGAACAATTGTTTCGTTATATTTTTTATTTTTTTTATTTTTTATGCCACTCTCCATTTATTTCACATTTATGTAATTTAATATTTTTTGTCTTTATCCCTCGTTTGTATTTTGGTTTAAAGGCTATAACCCTGCTCATTGGAGCACATTAATCATTAGTGCTTTATCCTTAGCACTCTGTAGAGCCTTTTTTCTTGGTTTTCAGCAATTGATATATACCAGTGCTTTATATACAGCACCTGGTCAAATCATTGTGCTTAACCTACAGCACTTTGTTTAGTAATTGCCACTGCAACACTTATCATCACCTTATACGGCAGTATCTTTTTTTTTTTTTTTGCTTGTGTGTTTATTTTTATTCATTTTATTATATTTATTTATTTATTGTTGCCACAACTTCCTTCCTTTTTTTACCAATTTGTGGTTGGCAACTTGGCACTATTTCATACTTAAACGAGTCTCTACTCATTTTTTCTTCTCTTTTCTTGATTTATTTTGTTGATCTGAGTTTAGCAGCTCACACAATCTATTTTGTGCGATCTATTTTTGTGATTTTGTTTTCCTGCTTTGGGATATTATCTTGCCCTTGGTAATAGAACCATCTGGTGGCGCTACACGGCCATTACATTCTTAAATTGAGACCTTGTCAATAAGAAAATTCAAGATGGAATCTCTCATTACCGTGGCAGACATTTTTCCAGGGGAATAGATGCTCTCAAAAAACACTTTCTTTTACACCCCTATATAAGCTCTGCATCGTTTCTTAATTTTCAATGTTTCTTAATTTTTCTATTCCGATCCTGGATTCCTTCTAGATTTGGATTTTTTTTACTTGAAATGGTTTCTTATTTATAAAGTGTTTTGCCAGGAAAGATACATTGAGATTTCTCTTGTTTTCAAGTCTAATCGACTCTTCTCTGCTGACGCAGTTTTTAAGAAATCGCCTTTTCCTGAGAGTCTGGTTATCTGACTTGTTTGAACTGGAAAATGCTGGATATCCGCACCATCTAAATGAAACTGATAAGGTAAAGGGGGAGTATCCGCTGGTTCTTGATAACAGACAGAAACCCAAAATGTGGAGTTTAAGTCAATTGATGACCCTGCTTACATCCTCCAGCACACTTTACCCAAGTTTGACAAAACACAGGACATCTGAATTGAACATTATCCCTTGACAGAGACCTTCATCATCTTGTGTCTTTTAATATTGAAGTGTTTGGAAATTGAAGACTAGTGCATTATGTTATATGAATTTTCCTGGATACAACTTGTATTTGGCGTTCAATCCCCTTTCCTTATTTTTTGTATATGATGCTTTTTCTTTGTGTGATGATATGATGTGCATTTTTTACCTCCTTCCCCTGGCGCCATACATAACCACAGAGGTATGGCCTTTGGATGCCTTACTTTGCTGGCAGACGTCTTGTAAAAACAAAAACTCAACTTATTACTATTGTTTCTGTATTTGGCAGGTTATTAGCATTCTTATAGGCTAATTGTTTTGCTCCACTTTCTCTTCTTTCCAATTTTGAAAATGTATTTTTTATTATAATTCCTATTTACTTTGTATTATTGACATACTACACTTTCTGGCACAGGGAAGGATAAAAACACCTGTCTCTGTGTACTACTTATTTGCATGCAGTGAACATTTCAATTCATGTTACAGCAGTGAAACGCAGAGCCCGCTGTAAAATGAATTTAGGAATGTCGAAGTCAATATGTTAATACTTTGTGCTCTTGGCTTTGTTACATTTAATTCCTAGATGCCATGAAATTGTTGATTTCCTGGCAATATTGGAAGAAATATGGCATAATCATAGGCGTGTACATTTAAAGAGAGTTAAGTGCTGTTCTTTATGGGCTATCTTGTGCTGCCGTGCACGCCGTTTAATCATAAATAACGTCTTACAGGCAATTATCACTCTGTGCTTTGCAGATAATTATAGAAGTCTTTAATGGACAGTTTAACACTTCAAATAAATTTAATGTGTTTTACTTTCACATTACGACAAGGATATTGAAATTCGTACATTTTTTTTTCTTTTCACATTTTTATATCTTCAAATACCTTGGCTGTTATTTCTTTGAAGCCCAAAACTGTGTTCACACCAAGCGTTACAGTATTTGTAATATTCTTTCTGTTCGTCGCAGCAGTTGCCGTGTAAAGCGCAAAGCTTTGTTGAAATTGATCAGATTTTCATTTTTCCTTTTTGATTTTAGTTTTTCCTACTACTAACTGGAAAAATGTTGAGGTGCATATGCATACACTTGGTAAACTCAAAACTACCTTAGGAAAACGTAAAATATTGACATGTTGGCAATGCCGAAAAATTACTGTCAATGTTAAGGCTAATGTCAGATGAGCGCACTCTGCGTCTGTGCACAACGGTCGTATGTTCTGAAGGAAGATGCTGTAGACACCATACGGTCAGTTGTTTTTGACGGACGTTGAACAAACAAGGGAATTATGGGAAACAAAATTAATATGAAAAATGATAAGTTGAAAATTTTATGACAAGCCATTTTGTGCGTCAAGGTGCCGGACGTCGCAAATGCAGTCCGTCTGACATCGTGTCATCACACACACAGAACGCTATGCGGACGTGGCGCACTCTGCGCGTCCGTCTAGTGGTTTTATGTTCTTGCCTAACTTGCGTCTGTTTGCCACGTGCGTTGTGCATGCGCAGTTCGGTGCGCACGTACTTCGTGTGTGGGTCTCTATTGATCATGATTCTATGACGGACGTTGAACTGTGCGGCAACACGGACGTGATAACTGCGTTCGTCTGACACGGGCCTTATTGTGCATGAGCGGCAAATCGCTGCCTTCAAAGTTGACTTACAGCTGCCACTTTTCAATGCAGCAATGGGGAATGTGTTTGATCTATCGATAAATTTCTACCTGAGCGCATGGTGTTCTCGTCTCCATGCTGGACCACAAGTGCCACCGTCATTAACATTTGATGGACTATTAATTAAATGATGCATCTTTGCTTACGGAAAACCTTTACTGCCAATCTGTTGGTGCTGTAGATCCTACATTGGGTAGTTGTATGAGCAACTGTACTTTGTTCGTAAAGAAAAACTGATGTTCAACGGCACCTTTCTTTCTCCACTGTTTTGTAATTCCTGTGAGCACTGAGCATCTAGATTGTGCCTTAGATCCCTAAACACAAATTATTTGTTGAAATCAAGTCTGTCATCTGTATCTTTTCTGTTGACAGCTGAAACACCTCGGTGGATTTGTGATGTGGTGAGGTGTTAGAAATGTATTCATATTTGTCAGTCATTTGAGTTAGAGACACTATTGGGACTTTGACTATTCAAATAACATTGAGTAGCCAGTGTCCTGAGTGCCTTCATCCCTCTCCCACTCTGGGGAGTCTCTCAGGCCTGATTCATCCCTCTGAGTGTATAGGATTGGTCCCACTCAGGTTCCTGGCAATCGGGACCTTCAGGAGCCATCTCTCACCAAATGCCCTAGACAGGAAGCAGCAGCATGTCACATCCAGGTCAGTGCAGAGAGAGTCCAGCACTTGGAAAAAAGTTTTAAAAAAAAATATAAAGCATTAAGGCTGGGTTCACACCCGGGCATAGCGCTGCGTCGCGCAATGCGCGCGGTTTTTTTACGCGCGTTCGCGCAAACAAAAAACGCGCGAACGCGCTGCTGTATGCCCGAAAAGAAGCTCCCGAACTTCTTTTTGCGTTGGCCGTTTTTTAACGCGCGTTCCTGCGCGCTGTAAAATGCTTAGGTCTGAATGGGTCCCATAGCAAAGCATGGGATTTCCCCGTTCCTGCGTTTTAAAGCACGAACGCGCGTTAAAACGGCTAGGTGTGAACACAGCCTAAAGGAACTCTCTATGAAAAGTTTACTCCCCACCCCCCTTTTTTTTGCTCTTAAATAATCAAGCAGAAGCTGCTGACAGCATCTGCCCAATTATTATTTTTATATAGAGTAGGTGTAAAAACTCACCTTTTATTTTTCGGCACACGATGCTCCTCCTTCAGTTCAGAGCTTCCGAAGTGCAGATCCTTGCAGCTGTCAATTGCAATTTATGTACGCTGCACAGATTGCACATTGGTTGGAACTTGGCTGCTTTTGTTTGCAAGTTCCATAGTTCTTGCGCAGGACGATGGATTTTTTCTGCATGAGCACATCGAATCCATCAGCTCCTGCCACCCAGAAAGGTCGCTGCTGACGTCATCAGAGAGCAATTTGATGACCAACGGGCTGGATATTGAAATCCTGTCTGCCTGTTGACCCTTGTGTGGGTGGAGGAAACTCCTCCTCTTCACACTGCAATATCTAGAAAGTAGGACAGTAGTGGGGGGTGCTCTCCGCAACCAGACCACTTTAAAAAGCTGACATGGTCTCTTTGTGTGTGTAGTGTGTCCCTTTGAAACTGGAGGAGGGGATAACTGATCCACTTTCCTGCTATTTTAACCTCAGAGTATATGTTTAAGAATTATAGAATATTTTTTTCTTTTATTACCGAGACCTCTTGCTTCACCTCTTTAACCCGATTGCTACTTTAGATGAATTTATCATATCATTTAATTTAGTTTCACCATGTCTTTCAGGTCTCACATCTACTGTACAATAATGTAAAATATATATAAACTCATAAAAATAATAGTCTTTTAGTAAACCTTCAGAAAATGGTTATAGTGTGTTCTCAATTTATATGCAAAAATGTTAAATGGCTACTGTAGTTTTGCTGAACAGAAGTCGTTTCTCACATTAACAATTAGACAACACAAACCATTCAACGAATTATGGCCTAGGTTTACTAGACATTTAACTTTTATTTTTGTCCTATCTCGGTTTATGAGACTAATTTATCCATCGGCGACAGCCCTGACATTTTGATAAATCAGGCCTATAAAAGGACAATAACTAATGATAGATTTTCTTCATTTGAGATATAATTACATAGGTTGATACAGGTAGATGCTGTAGATGCAGGAAGAAGCCATGCAAATATCTCATCAGTTTGTGGGTTAGCTTCTGTAGTTCTCAAATCGCTCACGAGTACATTTTGGTGGTTTTGTAAAACGGCTATTTTGAGATCAGTACATTTTAGATGGACTCAAATGCAAGTTAGAATGTTAGTTTTGTGTCCATTCTATTTGGATATTTTTTAAAAATAGAGCTGTGTAAAAGTCTGGCATTCATTTCAAATTCCAAAGTGAAATAGTGTTAAAGGGCCACTACCTATAAAAAAAATAATAATTAAATATGATTATTATGTTTATTTTATATTGCTAATATCTTAGATGTACTTTGTTTTTCTCTTGTATGTTTAGTTATGACAATAATTTACTCGTGTCACTGGGTGCATCGAATGATGACAATAAATAAATTGTGTGATCTTTTGTGTTGTAAACTGCACCCCACCCCTCGTATCTTTACCTCAGTTGGTCCTAACTGGTGGGCAGGCCTGTCACAGCCCATAGACGCAAGCAGGGCATGCTTTGCCGCCCTGCAGCGTTCAGTCCCACCAGCCGCAGGGACGGCATACTACGTCCTACGGCGGAAAGGGATACTCTATTATATTCTAAGTTCAATTGCAGGTAATCTCATTATGATCACTACAAATCCCCATAAACAGCATATCTGACCATTTGTATTATCTATCTTTATCACACTTACTGCATTTGACACAAAAGGCCATTTCTGCCTGTATACTAATAATGCAGACCATGTTTGAAGTCATCTCAGCAACATTTCTAGAAAAGGATAAACTTAACATTGGGTAAACTTTGTTATTTTATTATCTTACCACTCCGAAGACGACACCAGCGAGTGTCCTTGGGCAAGACACCTAATGATATGAATGGCCCATACCTCACAAAATACATCTCATAGATTGTTAGTTCCCTTGGGAACAGGGACCCGCTGAATCAGGTCATTTCATCCATGTGTGGTATTCCAATGTATCAACCCCTTGTACACCAATCTTGTAAAGTGCTGCGGAATTTGTGGCGCTATATAAATAAAGAATAATAATAAAAATATCTTCGTGATCTGCCCATTTTTATGTATTTATCACCTTTACTGTTTTCAACACAAATGCTATTTCTACTTGTATGCTAATAATGCAGACCCTGCTTGAAATTTGGCAAGGTTGGGGACTCAAACTGTTTGGAACCTTTCAACTCGGCAATATTTCTGTATATATCAATTTTTTATTTTTTTTTGATAACGTATTTTACCAGGAAGGATACATTGAGATTTCTCTTGTTTTCAAGTATGTCTTGGGTGGCGGTGGTGACACCGTTGGGTGTCTTGCCCAAGGACACTTACTGGAGAGGTGCTCTTGTCGGGATAAAACCTGTGTCTCCACGGTTATAGAGCAGTGGTGTTACCTCTACTCCACCCAGCCGGTTTATGTGCCCAGCCCCATAGCTAGATAACTGTAGTTGACATAATTATTGAAATATGGGGCAAAATACTAGAAATTGCAAAATAAGGTTACATTTTTGTGTAATTTCTGATACTTAAGGGTATAGGAGTTATTCCTGAAACATTTAAAATACAGGTTTCACGATTCCACATTTAACTGTAGCACCAATATTCCTTCCAAAAAAGCAAAAAGAATTCTGATTCTGTAATGTAAACTAGTATTTGTAATTGACCATTAGAAGATTATTTTTTTCATGGACTCTTTTCTTTATGTATTTGTGTCAGTGCACTTTATGTATAATATGATGGGGATACAAAAATTGGCAACAAAATCATCAGATGCATTGAAAATATTAAAATTATGATTGACGTGACCTTTTTACAATGCATGTCCAAACCCTGTCTTATCAGAAACTATAGTCCTTATTTTTTTTATTAACTCTGAAAAATAGGACGTGGGAATTCTCACTGCAACAAACGAACTAAATTTAATTGGCAGGTTTGATTTAAGGAGTCCCCTTTTGTCAAATAATGGACCTTAAAGATTTCTGTCATTGAGGATTTGGGTCTCTGCTGAATTACAAGTATTCCAATAGTATGATTGTTACTGTAGAGTTAACAATCGCCTGACTAGATGCGTTTGTCGTTTTAATCATGGCATGTCCCTCTTGTCACTGGGGTAATGGGGATGTCATCCCACCTGGTAACAAATTTGCTTTACTTGGACTTTTTTTCTTGAAACTTCTATTTAGCATTCCATTTTCTCCTGTTGATGAAGAGATTTATTAGACTGTGAAATGTGTTACATAAAAATTATAATTGCATATTTTAAGTAAAAAAAAAAAATATATATTCTTTTAATTATATTCTAATTTTAATTATTGTATGTGTGGTTACTAAAGCTAAATTGTATATATTTTTATGTTTCTCTTTTTTACTATATATTTCAACATTAAAATGAAAAAAATGTGGATCATTGTCATCATTTATATAGCTCCAACAGTTTCCGCAGCGCTTTACAATAAACAAAGGGAGCGAGATACAGATAAACGGACATAGGATGTTAACAAGAGGTGTAGAGGGCCCTGCTCATAGGAGCTTACAGTCTAGAGGGATTGGGGATGAGGAAGACAAGAAGTTTTACTGGACAACCGGATCATTAACGCCAGTGGTTCGGGAATGGTTTGGCCATGGAAACGGCTTCAATCCTGATGTGTGAGAAGATGAGTAGAGGGTTGAGTTGTATCCGTGATGTGGTACGGTATTTAAACGCACCTTAGGTCTAAGTTATGAGTCTAACAAAATCAGCTGTAAGTATATAACAAGTGCCGCGACCAAATACTATAAAATAGCTACGCATGTCATAGTTTGCCAGAAATGGACAAAAGGCTTGAAAGGGATGACAGAAGATAATAAAAGAAACAGAGAACAAAGGACTTGGTAACATTTTAGGCTTTGCATGTTCTAACCTCCGTTTTTATAATTACATATTGTTTAACGTTTTTATTCTTCTTTTAGGTATTAAGTTCTGTAGAAGAAAGTGAATTTCACGAGGAGGATTTCCAGTTACTGGAAAAGATGACATTTTCTACCTCGGCAGAAAAAATAAAAAATCTAGTGAAAAAGAGATCTTCCTCATCAAAGAGGTATGTATCAATATGAAATACTGTTTTACACATCAGTGACGGAATATTGGGAAGTAAAGGATGAACCATTTCATCCTAGTGTTGCTAGTGCTTGGTTTATATCTCTGCTATATAGCTATAGCTTTTATACTCCTAGAATCCTATTTTGCGATTTATCAGCAACTTTGTTATACTCACAAGGTTGCAGAAGTTTGGGAATGTTTAAAAATAGAGCTTTAAGTCTTGCTTTTTGTTCTTCAGTTTCCGTCACTGAGTTTGTAGTTTGCTGTATGGTATTGCATCATGCGCCATGTTTGTCTTAACAGATTCAGTTTTTTTCCAAATTCTGCGGTGTTTGTGGGTTTTCCCATTATGAAGATTGACAATCCGCCAGTACTCACAAGACCTCCCAAATGGTTTGCGGTGTTACTTGCATATGAACCTCCAGAAGAAGTTTTCCTTCAGTCGTGTCCTCTCCATGGCTTTGTAATGCAGCAACACAATTTTTGACCTTTTTGTAACAGTTGAGGTACGGGCTGCTCCTTGTATGCCTTTACAGCAGGGATCTCAAACTCTGCGCCCCTCAGATGTTTCTGATCTACACCTTTCATGATTCTCTGCCCATTTATTGAGAGTTTGAGATACCTGTTTTACAGTCATTCAGGTTGAGAATTGTATTTCTCCACATGGAAACCATCAATTCTACTTTAATAAAAAAAAGTTGTGGAAGTGGGATTTCATGGGCTAAAAATTGTTTTTCTTTTGCAATGCCAAATTGTGGAATAGAGTAACAATCAAATTTACTATTTCATCTTGGATTGAAATGTTCTCTTGTTTCAAATAAATGTTCTGATATTTTTTTCAATAAATCGCACATACTAGTGAAAAAGTTGGAAACACCTACCCTATTTGTAATAAGGTACATTAAAAATTAAAGTGACAATATGTCAGTCATGGAATTACTATAATATTGATCTGAAGCCCCACTTCCTACTTAACATTCATGTAAACAACATAAGAGGTACATGTTCCCCAGGCTTGCCTACAGAGGTATATGCATAAAATCCTCAATCTTTATACCAACTTAAATTTTGTATTCCAATGGGACCACATTTCCTATTATAAATCAAGTGTTATACTATTTGCATAATAACCCTTTTCCATTTGACATTGAAATTGTATCTGAGTAATAACCATAGAAAGTTTAGGTGCTTGTATTTTTCCCAAAACTTTTAGCAATGCATATTTTAACTGACTGGAGAATCTTCATAATTATACTTATTCACTGCCTTGTTGAAACTCATTTTGTCACAAATTGTATAATATTTAGTAAGGTATTCTCATAAATGTAAAACAATAGAATAGATCTATTACACCTTTCAAAAATAGGAATGAATGAACTGTGCCATATTGATATTCTCTCAAATATTCAGCAATAATAACCGTTGGTAACACTTTATACACTGTATACTATATACCAAGTCTAGATGTAGTCTGCACATAACTTCATAGGTTACATAGGCTGCAAGAAGACATGCGTTTCAGCCTTTCACACATCACCTACTGCTATTCATCCAAAAGGCAATAAACCCAGTCTGAAGTGCTCGCCAATATGCAACATACTGGGGAAAAATTCCTTCTCGATCCCAGATGGCGGTCAGATATCTCCTTGGATCAAGAAGCTTTTACCCACATATTAAATATTATAACCCTTACTATTAGGTTTTTACAGGAAGTCATCCAGTCACTGTTTAAAAGTCTGTACAGCATTTGACCCAACCACCTCAACAGGCAGAGAATTCCACAGCTTTATTGTTCTCACCGTAAAATAACCCTTCTTATACTTTGGTCTAAAAGATATATTAGGCATGAAGAATTACCCTGCTTATAGTAACTTACGATCTAGTAGAGGTGGGTTGGAAAAGCACAAGATGAGTCCCCATGTTATCAGTGGTAAAGGTTACTAATGAAGGAAGGAAAGAATCAAATGTAGGAGAGCAGACATGATCAGGGTTGTGTTATAGGGATGGTAGCATTTCTGAAACTGTCAGTTTTATACGTGCATAAGCTTGCCAAGTCACTAGTTTTCAGGTTGGCATCTACCTCCGCAGGACGAACAAGTGAATTGACGGTGGTGAATAGGCAGTTGAAATTATGACAGTGAATGAATATGAGGCTAGTATAACATGTTTGTTTAGCTAGAAACAGAAATGAGATATAGAATTGCAGAAAGAACTTTTAAGATAGCAGATTAATTTAGGCTGGCGTCAGACGAGCGCGCTACGTGCGCCCTTTACTGACTTTCCTTCTGGCGTCCGTCGCAGCAACAGCTGCCGTGCTGTGTCTGTGCAGCAGCCCTCTCCGTCAAAGCGCTAGGACGCGCGTTGATGGAGCTGCAAAGTGCAATTCTCCATAGGAAGATCGAGCCTTGCAGTGCTGTGCACACTTAAGTGCGCTCACCGAGGTGGCCAGATGGGCGTCAAGTGGAAGGAACGTCCACTTTCACGGATGTTCCTTCTGTTCTTCAAATACACGCATCTGACCCCAGCCTGCTTTTTCAGGGACCAGGATTTAGTTGGTTCTAGTTTATCAAGGGAGGTTCCTGCAAAGCTTAGAAGGTTTGTGTTCCTGGTGTTTGGGCGCAAGCAATAATGAAGTAACATGTGCAGGGAATGGTCAGATAGATAGGGTGAGAGGAGTTGGTAGTGAGATTGGAGGTTGAGAGTGTTGCCAGCTGTATGGGGGGGAGGTTGGCCCTCTGAGTAAGGCCGAATGACAAAGTTGTGGAGAAAAGTCAGCTGACCTAAATGTTGGGTCTACAGGAATGTTAAAATTTCTAAGAATGAGCGAGAAAATGTCAGAAGACATGAAGGGCACTATCACCTCAACAGTAGTGCTCACATAAAAGAGCGTTAGCGCTAGGTTAATTGAGGTTATAGCATGCCACATAAATCCCCTCCCGATCGTTACCGATTCATTAGTGAATCCGTATCAGCGCTTTTTAGAGCCAGCTTACTGTACTTTGTGCTCCATATGCTTAACATGGGGAACGCAAAGTGTAAGCAGAGAGTAATTAGCGTTAGAATCATATAGTCCTACCGCTAGTTACTCACAGTTGTCGCTAACTAAAAAAGTTAGCTACAGCTTAGAGCTGTAGCTAACTGATTCTGCTTCTGCAAAATCAGTTGGCTACAGCCGTAAAACGATGCCCCCTCAAAAAAAATCAAATGCACACCCCTCATCCCACGGCGAGAATGTCTGATCCGCTGCTTCTGGCCGCCAGTCCCCAGACTCCCTCCGTGACCACTCTGCCGACCTGCAGCATCTCTCGAGAGGCGAGATCCTGCCGGTCATGTGACTCGTCAGGAGAAGCCTCCATGGTCGCTATGGGGCAGACTGCCCCTTAAGCAAATGTATATTTTATCATGCCATATCAATGTGCCCTTGGTTTCTTACTATGCGAAAAAAATTATATCTTCTTGACTTGTTTTAGGAGCTAAACTGTTGTGCAATGCCTATTTTAGCTTTTTGTAGTGCTTGCGCTGGAAGGACTTCCATCCATACTGTCAGCCTCACGCATGCACTTAGATTTGATATCTTGCACATCTAGCTCGGAAACCTCTGCTGGAGTGAGATTCAAGTACGTTGCAATGCTTTACTCTTTATTTCATCCAACTTTGGAACTACAAAACATTTAGGCTGGGGTCAGACGAGCGCACTAGTGGCACCCATACTCGCGTGCCTCCTGGCGTCTGACACAGCGTTGTGACGCCTCGATGAGGCTGGCCACAGGCTGTAGGGTGTGCACGTGCAGAAACCTCCCCGTCAAAACACTAGATATGCTTTGGACGGGGCTGCAAAGCACGATCCTCCGTAGGATGGCCTCCGTGGCCAGACGGGCGTCAGAATGAAAGGAACGTCCACTTTCACGGACTTTCCTTCCGCTCTCAAAGACGCTCGTCTGACCTGTCTTAAAGTCAGATGATTAAAAATTCTAATTTTATTGCATTTTTTGTTAGAATATACAGGCAGGACATGACGTATACATATAAAAGTGATATATTATGAATCTGCCAGAAAGAACGATCTATAATATGTCTGGGTCGTATAATAAAATGTGGCTTCAAATCGCGTTTAAACATGATGAGCGATAAAAGCGGTAAAAGTGAGCTCCGCACACAGCGGTGAAATGCCTCAGCAGTGAAAGGGTTAAATGAAGCCAGATTTGGGCACAGTCTGATATTGCGAGGAAACACATTCCATACGGTCGCCGCCGCACAAGAAAAGTCCTGCAGTCTGGCATGTGGTGAAGTAATGGTGGAGGATGCCAGACGCAGGTCATTGTTGGATCTTAGGGACCTATTATACTCTTATAGTAAAGGTTATCTTCTTGTTTCCTGTTTGGGTTTATAGTAAAAATCCTAAAGCTGTTTCATTCATGTAAAAAAAATATAATCAGACCTTTCTTCTGCATGTCCATATACTTGGATAGTTCCTCGTTCATACAATAAACACTGTCATTTTGATAGAAATAAAGATCATTGTTATGACACAGACTAGGAAAAAAACAAATGTTAGAAATCCTCTTACAGCGTTTGGGTGATAGTTTTCCAATACATCTGTGGGTATTAGGGCCTTCTTGTTTTGTTGAGACCATAGTATAATTAGTCCCTTTGTGAGTGAAAAGGACCTTTTTACTTAACTGGTAAGACCCCTTTTTTTCAAAACAGACAGAATGAAGAATTTTTGAAGATTGTAATCCTACGTGTACTGTTAATAAAAATTATTTACAGCCAAAGTCCTGAGAACAAAAAGGGGAAATAATCATCCTCATGTATACCTTTTTAGATATACAGAGATGTTTTCGTTGTTTTTGAATTTTTGATTTCTCATCCACAAATTCAGTTTTATTAATGTTTACATCTTCCTTGATTTCAATTGTGTGGTTCCCCAAAGGATTTCAAATGTCTTAGTCCGCACAGCCCCCATCCTCTGGAACACTTTCATACTGTCAGACTTTCCCCTAGTTTCCCTTCCTTCAAACGCTCCCTTTAGACATTCCTTTTCAAGCAAGCCTACCACCCGACTCACTGATACACCTCACTGCCCCAACCAGTCCATCACTCTCGCCTTGCAGTCCCCTCCTCCTGTTTCCACCTCCAACCCTTCTAGATTGTAGGTTCCCAAGGGAATAGGTCCCTTGTTTCCTCCTGTACTGGTTTGTCAAAATGTTGTTCAGTCTCAATGTATTGTAACCCTATCTATATTGTGCCCATTGTTCAGCGCTGCAGAATCTGCTGGCGCTATATAAATAAAGCATAATAATAATAATTTTTGATTGGATTCACATTTATTATGACGTTTAAAAATTTGAACTCGGTGTTGGTGCTGGTGTTGGAAATTCCCCCAAATCATCATCTGTATAATGGTTTGTATTTATTGTGGAGACATGGTGGAACTCCATTGGACATTAAAGGGATACTCTAGGCAACATGACCACCTAAGCTATTTTAGGTGGTCATGATGCCCGGAGTATGCCTCCCTCTGTCCCCCCTCCCTCCGCTCAGCCGATCTGCAGAAAAGGCTGAAAACAGCTGAGAGAGGCTGAGGACTTTACTCCGCCCTCCCAGCTGTCAGTCAGCAGAGCGGGAATCCTATTTCCCGCTTCTGCCGACTTTTGCCGAGTAGGAGACGTCATCGCGCTTTCAGCGCGATGACGTCTCCTACTCCCCGCAGAAGCTGGCGGCTCCCTCTGAGGGTTAGTGTTGCGCGCATCCTCTTGCGCGCAACACTAATCCTCAGAGGGAGCCGGGAGGAAGCCTGCCGATTGGCTGGCTTATGTGAGAGGCGCGCATGCGCGCTTCTCACGTAAACCAGAAGCCAAGACGCAGCAAGAAGAAGGACGGGAGCGGAAGAGGAGGGAGGTGAGTATAAAAAAAAAAAAACGCCGCTGGAAACAAGAGGATTTTAGGGTAAGTATTGCAGTTACAAGGAAGAAAAAAAAAAAAAAGTTTTATTAAGGGAATAGGGATAGGTTAGGAAAAAAAAACGGGGGGTGATTTTTTTTGTTGGAGTGTTCCTTTAACCTCTTACATAACCATAATCGAACAAACACGTTTTTCATTGCAAGAAATTTTGCTTGAAAATTGACTCCAGAATATATTCCTAAACATGCAGCAAAATGGACATGAAAGCTGATGTACTGTAAGCAGCTGGAGCTGTTGTTTCACTCAACTACTTAGCCGAGCTAAAACTGGATTCACCTCCAGATGGAAACCGATAGTCCCACTGTCAAATATGGTGCATGCAGTCTGATTCCACTGTATTAACAATGAATAGGAAGTGCGATAGCATTGTTTGTGTTTAAGGGTGTGTTGGTTAAAGGATTTTATTAAAGATCATAGAAACCTCTGTTCTACCAGTGGGGTTTATGGAAAGCCAATTTGAAGTGAAATGGTTTATGATGCATTAAAACTGTCTATACATTTTTAACAAGACAAACTCCACTTTGTTTACATGTTTAGTTAGTTTGGAGACCAAAAAATATAATTTTCCTTCTACAATGTCCATCGAACGACTGCAAAATTTTGACTCTTATTGCTAAACATTTGTTATACCTCAACCCCTATGGATTATCACTGTAGGATTTTGCTGCATTATTTTTAAATATCTATATCTAAACAACCCACAGAATCACCTACTTTGCAAAACAAATTATGGTCGTTGTCTTCTCTGCAACATTTACCACTGGTGATGTATCTAACAAGTCATGCGGTTTATTATTGCTTAGAACTTGTGGAGTAGGTGGATCGGTATTTATTTTACGTAACTGGTTTAAAGAGTTTTAACCCTTAAGATATTGACTTTCTATGTGAATGTAAGCAATGTCTTTTTTATGGGGTCATATCACTTGAAATGAAACATGGATTATATATTAAAAACGTATTAAGAACTGTTTAAGGCCTTCCTGGTAATATCTTTACTCTTCAAAGCCATAGGACTGATAATGCAAATGCAATTTACCCTGTGGTTACACTACTCCGTTATCTGATGCCATGAATTGAATTTGCTTTGGCATGATCCCTTGTAGTTCAGCAAAGGGAAAATGTGCTCCATGGTGGGAGAGCAATCTCTCTGCATCTCCACCTGATACAGACACGCTAATCACTCCCTCAGTGAAGAGGATTCAGACGCCACAGTCCAAATTTGTTAGTATCTTGGTGGACCAGTCCTAGGTGGCATGGAGGGACCATTACACCTGTGGCACTTAGACAAGTTGCACAGGATTTGGCAAGGGTCAGGGCCTGCTGGAAAAACTGGGCTTTTGAACATATCATTGGCTTTTAACCCTTATGGCTGCCCTGCCCCCACTACAACACATTTTCTTTTCAGATTACATTTATATACATTTGT
Organism: Leptobrachium leishanense; assembly: GCA_009667805.1. NCBI lineage: Eukaryota > Metazoa > Chordata > Amphibia > Anura > Megophryidae > Leptobrachium > Leptobrachium leishanense. The sequence goes on from CM019064.1 coordinate 313,537,611, forward strand.
ATAATGTTATTGCATACAAAGTGTTTCTTCCAAGCGATACAGATTACACATTTTCCTTCTTTTCTTTCAAGTTCAAGTGATTTAATAATGAAGGTGGATTCGCTTCTTTCATCTATGCTGAAAGGAGAATCCAGGCAGGATTTAAAGTTCATGAAACAGAAACACAGGTAGGAAAGCTAAAGACCCCTTATTTATATAGTCTATATTATAAAAAAAAATTAAAAAGCAAGCCGAACTGCAAGTGCACCTGTCATGGGCAAAACTACTTTTTCCAGTTTTCAAGGGCCCCGCTCCCTTTTATATAGGTCATCATTTTTTCACTGACCTACATAATGTGTAGAAAATTAAGGTATTCCATTTTGAAATTTTCTGCTCTATCCCCGGAGCCAGTGCCATGTTTCTGGGGGGGAGGAGCTGCAGAGAGTCATCTTCCAGGACAACCCCTGCACGCTCAGTGTGCCGCGCTCAGATTTCCCTCACTACGGCATGCCACAGTCCCGGGGGAGTGAGGGAAACGTAAAAATAGACTGAGCTATATAAAGGGGGAGGTGACTTGTCAAATGGGAAAAAAGTTGATTTGCTCATGACCGTTGCACTTTAATAATTTAAACTATTCAGGGCTAAATAAATTGGTCAATAGAATATTGTTTATTTACATGACCCTACTTCTCTTTTTTTTTCCCCCCAGTGTCCTTAAGGTTGAGCCCGAGGAAACTGGCCCATACTTTGATGTTGTAGCCACTCTTGACCCTCTTTCCAGAGAAGCCCAGAAGATGTCTCATTTCTTGATCGTATGTTGTAAATATGCTACATCTCTGAAAACGTTTAGTTATCCAGGTCTTGCAGATTGGTGTGTATCGCTTCTGTGCACATAAAAACTATATCAGCTGGCGTGATAAGCTTGTGTAGCAGTATAGTGTAACCCACTCCATAAATATTGGCTTTGAGGTGTAGAATAAATGTGAGTTTCATATACATGTGACTGTGCATTTGATATTGCAGTTTCTGTTACAGTCGTATGTGTTTTCCATTAAAAACAGATAATCATTGTTCCAGTGTAGCAGGAACATATTTCAAGAGCCAATACAGTGCATTATACAGAAATCAATTTCAGAATTCTATTCATGTAGACTTTATGAATATACTGTGTGCAAATTAAATGTGAAATCTGTGTGCATTTTCATGCATATTTTTATTCCAGGTGCTGGGACGATTAGTAAATATGAAGTTGACTTTATTCATGAACTCTAAATCCAAACTTTCAGAAATGCCTTTAAAGAGGTTTGTATTAGAATTTTCTGGTAACACAATCAGGCTTCTATTTGTTGATGTTAATTTAAAAACAGAGACCACTGTAAATAATGACGATTAATCTGTACTTATCAATTCATATGTGGAAAAAGTTTTAAAGCATATTAATTTAAAACTAAATGAATTAGCAGTTCTAATTGATTAGAAAAATGATTTAAAAGATCTAAATAAAGCTAAATGCACCTTTTTATATTGTGTGTTGCAACTGTCCAATTCCTCATTTTTCTGTTTGGTGCTAAATAGTTTAAATTTGTTTCTTTTTTACGTATCCATTTAATGTAGTTTGCTTGTCATGATATCTGTGTTGCTGTCATTATTTCGGGAGTTTTTTTATGACCAAGCATATGATAAAGAATGGTGTTCGAAAACATAATGAGTTATTTGCTAAGCATTGTTATGGCACTGAAGGTCACCATAGATGAAAACAAAAGTAAAAATCAATGTTGTTGAAATTACGGCAAACTTTGACTATTCAGAGTAGCAAAATTCAGCAACAGTGGGAAAGGTTGATGCAAAAATCACGGAACAGAACTGCTATTCAACCTAAAAATGAGTAAACTATGGCTATTCTCCATGTGTATTCGTCCAGTGGGATTTCTAAGAACAGTGAAAGTACTTTGACGACTTTAAATTGGTGACCTTCATTGTATTCTCCTAAAACTACGGTGAACATAACAGTAAAAAAACAAAGGACTCAGTCCCATAGTTGACTCTTCCATTAGCGTTCAGATGTGTAAACTGTAATGCTAGGATAAGTGACTTTAACACATGCCCCCTATCAGGGCCGGATTAAGAGTATCATGGGCCTGGAGCTGAGGAGCTTGGTGGGCCCTTTTATAGAAATAAAATGAAATATGTCAGACCCCACCCTTGAACCCTTCCTGGTGCACTGACATCATTGCGCTGGCGCAATGTCCGTTTCAGGTCTTCGGGCCCCTCTCCCTACCGACCAGGAGAAGTGAACGAAAAAGAGAGGCATCGCTGGAAAGGCCACAGTTTGACCTTTCCAGCCATACCTCTCTAACCTCTTTAGTGCCAGTCTGCGCCGGATCACAGACTTCTCTGTGGTATCGCATTCGCACAATAACGTCAGTTAGGGAATTAACAATGAATCCTACAAACAATCTTGACCTCAAATCATGTTTAAACCTGATGAACCCAAAACTGTAAAAATTAGCGCAGCACACAAAGGTCTGGCACTGATCTGGTTGCCTGGGGGCTAGGGCACAGTGATGGACAGGCTGGGCTTGCAGTGTGGCGTGCCTGCTTCTTTGCATGCTATCCTCCTCGTGCCGGTGGCCTTGGCTGGGCAGGCTTGCTGTTTTCCACTGAGGGTGAGGCAGGCAACACAGTGCGGGCTGAGCGTATTCATCCGCACGCTGGTGCACTATGTGCCTTAATTTCTCCCCTTTGTAATTAAATAAGCCGCCGGGGCACGTGACACGTTACATCATGTGTTAATCGCATCTACGCACAGCCTGTCTAACCTGCCTCCCCACTATATGACTGGGCCACATCGTCTGGATCTGGCGGCTTCATGGCATTGTCCAGATCCGACGGCTGCCTCGGCCTTGAAGTATGGGTCTGGCAGGCCAGCCAGTGGCTCCTCTTGACTGGGCTGCTGTGGGCCTATTTTGAGAAAGTGGCCTGGAGCAGCCACTCCATCTGCCCCTATGTTTATTCAGCCCTGCCCCTGTATTACATTCCTGAAGAAAAAGCCATTAGCGCAACAGTGTTTGCAATAGCTTCTGCGAGTTTACTGTATTTTGCAAATCCTATACTTAACATGGGGGGTGGAATCCTTAATTAGTGTTTCAATAAGTAAGGTATTATGAAGTGCTAGCGCTAATTACCGCAGCTATGTCCAAGCCAAAATTTTGGTGACTCCTAAAAGCTGGTGCCAACTGATTCTGCGTTTGCAAAATCCTTTTGTGCCCTAACCCCTCCCCCCATAAATCCAATACTCTCCTCTCATCCTGTAGCAAGAACGGTGGCCCGATCCTCCACTTCTTGTCGCTGAGAGCAGAGTGAGACTGGGAACTATTTGTTCCCTCAGCTATCACTCCGCGATGCTTTGCGGTCTTGCAAGAAGGAGATCGTGCAGGGCTTGCGGCCCAGAAGCGCATCCCTCTATGGACTTCTGCGAATATCATTGTGAATAGCACTGTGTTCCAGGCAAGGTGTCTAGGTAGCGTCTGCCGTGGAATATCACATTAAAATGGGGGTGCTACGGGGAAGCCTTCATGCGCAGGTTTTCCCCGTTAGTCTCCTCATTTTAGCGTTAACTTTCGACTAGGGCCCAAAGCTAGTCAACTTTGCCTGAATCGAAGGTCGAAACTCCAATTAACAAAATCAGCTAAAACTGGTGGAAACCACATAGATGTCTACTGTAGTTCTCAGGATAGTTAATTTCAGCAGAAAGCTATGAAGAACAGTTTATGGTGGAATTTCCCTTAATTGTGAATTCACTGTAGCTGATTGACTATAGTTTGCCAAAATAATACCAGTTATTTACATATAATAACAGTGGTTAGTGAATAACCCCTGTCGTTTACTATCATACTTTAGTATTGCACTAAACAATTGTGCCTTTTATTTGTGAGTCTTAAATTGTAATCTGTTTTGTAGTTTTTACCGCCTTGTACTTGAGCCAGAGCCATCCTTTCTGAAGAATAACAGCCTCTCTCCTGGACCATCGGCAAAGTTTCTTGATATGCCTGAATCTCCATTATTCACTCTCAATATGATCACCCCTGAAAGTTGGCTGGTGGAGGCGGTGCACAGTTCATGTGATCTCGATAACATCCATTTACAAGATGTAAGTCGGTGAACTTCTTGTCAATTGCACTTCACCTGCAGTATTCATTACCTAACTTTTAAAAACATAAAGGTTATTCAGTAAGCAAGAAATAAGATCAAAAGGAAGAACTGTACTGGAATTGCACATTGCAGCCTAAAATGGCTAGGTTTCAAAAAAAAATTAAGCCCAATGTTCCCTCACCTTGACTATCTTGGATTAAAATTTGCAATTCTCCATATAATCTACTTTTTCACTTTGTGTCTCCAGTGCCTGTGTATTTTTTGGATTTATCCGTGGGAGCAGTGTTAATTTCGTTGACTAACATTTTTTTCCAGTTTTAGTCCACTAAATATTATAACCTGTTTTTGACTAAAATTAAAATGATTCAGATGACTAAAATGTGACTAAAATTAAATGCTATTTTACTCAAAAGACTACGACTAAAACTAAATCAGAATTTTCTGTCAAAATAGAAACTGGATTTTAAGATAAATGTTATTTATAACATAACCGTTATATCTGCACCTGTATTGCATGTTCAGCCCTTAATACCATAAATAATAACCGGTTAATAGGTGTTTACTCTGGGAGTATAGAATGAGAAATGCTGAAATAATGCATTAATTACACTTTAACTAAACCCATTAGATTTCAGTAAACTAAATCTACAGTAGATTTTAGTTGACTAAAACTAGGCTAAAATTAAAACCATTCAGATGACTAAAATTAAATGCTATTTTAGTCAAAGGACTAGGACTAAGACAAAATTTCTTATCAAAATTAACACTACGTGGGAGGAGAGGTCATCTCAGCCGTTCATATATCTAGTACTTAACTGATACCATTAGATTGAGAAATAACATAGAGATCATAAAATAATGTATCACAATTAATTAATTGGTCAGCAAAGACCAGGGGTGTTCCTGCCAGGTTGCTTCTCAAAAACTTGAGACTCTAATCCAGTGGTTCCCAACCGCGGTCGTCAAGTCCCCCTAACAGGCCAGGTTTTAAGGATTCCCTTGTGGAAATGCAGACTAAATCATGTAATCACTTAGCGGCAAATCCTATCACCTGTGTTGTGCTTCAGTCATCTGGAAAATCTGGCCTGTTAGGGGGACTTGAGGACTGCGGTTGGGAACCACTGGTCTAATCCATTTACCTTCTGGAAACTGAGCTGCGTTACCCAGTTAGTCTCTTGTCTTGGAGCTTTGCAATCTATGTGAGGCAATATATCAACACAAGCAATAAGTCCTAATTTAACAATTTACTGTATTGATTGTGGTTACGTTCAGCTTCTGAGTGTTTTCGCTTTGATCTCTTAATTCAGGTCTACCGGTAGAAAGCTCTGGCAGAAACCTCCGGGTGTATACAGTGTTAAAGCAGTACCAGAATCATTTTATAGATTATATATTTTTTATGTTTCGTAGATTGTTGAAAGTTTTTAAACTAAGTTTAGTTATAAAGCACATTTGAAGAAACTTCTTGTTTTCAGTTTGTGTTAGTTGAGAAAAACACCAGCAGCCCTAAGGGAAAATTGTTTAATATAGTAACAGTATTCTGACACTTCCAGATAGAAGGAATTGTCACAGCAAATTATGAACTGGAATATTTGTTGCTGGAGGGACATTGCTTTGATGTATCAACGGGACAACCACCTAGAGGACTGCAGTTCACCTTGGGCACAAAAAACGATCCTGTAATCGTTGATACTATAGTCATGGCAAATCTGGTAAGTTTTCTGCAAAGCTAAATTAATGACAGTTTTTCCTTATGTCCTATCTAGTGTGTGTTTGCCGACTCAAAATGGCAGCTTGCACTTGCCATCTAGTCAGCCTCCCGTCCAAATAAATTTACAGCCTTTAGATGTTCCTATGCTGTCATTCTGTGATCCCTGTATTTTGTTCTTTTTACACCCCAAAGTCTTTCATTTCAACTTACATTTTCTGTCCCCGTTTTGTTTTCTGATAAGCAAACCGAGTCAGTCTTCCTGCCAAGTAGCTTATAGTTCTATTTTGGTTTTATTAACCTTGACCTAATTTGATATATGTGTTCACCTGCCTTTTATGCTTTTTGATTGATAGTTTCAACAGTTTGCCTTTCAGAGCATGTTAAAGCACCTTTTGTCATTTGTTTCATCCCATCAAAGTTAAAAGTAGACTTATAGAAAATAACTTGTTTATTTTGATGGCATGATGTTTTCGCAGCGTGGTCAGTTGTTTTGGAGTAATAGGACCCTTTTCATTACATTTTAATATGATACCTCCTTTTCAAGACCCTTTAAAACTAGAAGACCCTTGCAGTACATATTAAAAAGTTTAAATATTAAAGCAGACAGTCGAATGCTTATACTAACTCAGGACCGAATGAATACATTCCTAAACCGCATCTTCTTGAATGTTCTTGTACACCAGTGCGATGGACGCACGGGACTCAATTCACTGAATACAATGTTAATGCAATTGCACGTAATGCCAAAGCAAAAGTACTATGTCACAACTAAACCCCCAGAGTTTTAGTTTTACATTTTTACCTAAGTAGTTACTCACAGAGCACCAAAACGTTGCCGACATTTCGGTGCTCTGTCATTCCCTGCACTTCGGGAATCAAATTTCCCCACCGTACGGAGAATTCACCATTCACTGTAGGGTCCCCGAAGTGCAGCAAATCGGCCACCAAATGCTGCTGTAAACGTGCCGGCCGCCGCCGCAAACACACCGCGCAGCCGACAAGCCGCCAAGCTCAGTGCAGATCAGCCGCAGGAATAAAGCCAACAAATCAGACGGGTAAAAAAAAAAAAACCAACAATACGATTTAGAGTGTCAAAATTGAAACGCTGTTTGCAAAAAAAACTACTGAACGAAAATGTCTAGAATTAACATATAAGGTCCTATGAATGATAACAAAAAGGTCTGTTACAGAAAAGAAAGAAGAATGTTTTCCCAAATAATGCCTAAAAGAACCTAAGAAAATTTGACTTTTTCCTGCATATTAAAATAATAAACTGTTTATTAGATATTGGATAAAAACAGGAAAATGTTAACATTGAAACCTATGGGATTAACCTGAATAAACATGTCCAATGAAAAGGGCATTTCTCTGACATTTCGGTGCTGTTCGGTGTTCTCTGAATTATTGTCATAATTTATATAGCGCAAACAGTTTCCGCAGAGCTTTACAATAATCAAAGGGAACGAGATAAGCAGACATATGATGGAAACAAGAGGTGTAGAGGGCCCTGCTCATAGGAGTTTACACTCTAGAGGGATTGGGGTTGAGGAAGACCAGAGGAATTTTACTAGATAGCAGGATAAGTGCCAGTGGTTTGGGAATGGTGGGGCCATAGAAGCAACTTCAATCATGTGTGAGTCGATCTTCTGCAGGGGGATGAGTTGCGTCGGTGATGTGGTATGCTAATCTGAAGAGATGGGTTTTGAGGTTTTGAAAAGACTAACCATTGCTTCTCTATGGGGATTTCACTGCCCTCGAATAGGCACCGTACTTGCTGGCAATTTGCCAAAATTTGGTGAACTGCCTGCTCTGTGAATAGCCGAATGGCCACGAAATGTCACCGTATGGGGATATTCCCTGTTCAGTTCCATTTCGAGGCCAGAGCGGCTCTTTGTGAATAACCCTGCTAGTATTCCTAATAACCCTGCTAGTATTAAATTTACTTTACTGGTATGTTATATCGTAGAGACTAGAGATGTTAAAGGAACACTCTACTCAAAAATCACCCCCCCCCCGTTTTTTTATCCTAATCTATCCCTATTCCCTTAATAATTTTTTTTTTGTGTAACTGCAATACTTACCCTAAAATCCACTTGTTTTCAGCGGCGTCTTTTTTTTTAAAATTTTTTTATACTCCCCTCCCTCCTCTTCCGCTCCCGTCCTTCTTGCTTCTTCTTGCCTTCTGGTTTACGTGAGAAGCGCGCATGCGCGCCTCTCACGTAAGTCAGCCAATCGGCAGGCTTCCTCCCGGCTCCCTCTGAGGATTAGTGTTGCGCGCAAGAGGATGCGCGCAACACTAACCCTCAGCCGCTGCCACCAGCTACTGCGGCGAGTTGGAGACGTCATCGCGCTGATTCCCGCTCTGCTGACTGACAGCTGGGAGGGCGGAGTAAACTCCTCCACCTCTCTCAGCTGTTTTCAGCTTTTTCTGCTGAACTGCCGAGCGGAGGGAGGGGAGACAGGGGGCGGCATACTCCGGGCATGATTGACCACCTAAAATAGCTTAGGTGGTCATGTTGCCTAGAGTATCCCTTTAAGCCTTTCCTTCCTTTTTTAATGAGTGCATCAATACAAATCCATTAGTTGAAGTATAATGGTAATTTTAATCTAATGACTCGTTATAAATGTTAGTGACTGTTCATGAGTTTTTGGGACACAATGTAAATTATTAACGTCCCATAATTCTGTGTGAATGATATGTTAGACCAGAGCTTATGGATCGAGTCAGTGGTATATATATGTATACAATATGACCAGACTTCATTTCCAGCTTCCTAGATTACCAAAAACTGAAGCAAACTTCTTTTGCTTCTTCACTCACTCATGGTAAAAAAATAAAGTTCTTTTCGTAATGTAAAATGAAAAGCTTTGCAAAGTGGATTGTTCAGTAATTCTTAACACGTATTTCTGTTTTTAGGGGTATTTTCAGTTGAAGGCTAATCCAGGTGCCTGGGCTTTACAGCTGCGTAAAGGAAGATCAGAAGAAATCTATCATGTATTTTCGTAAGTAACATGTTAACGCATCTTTGTGGAATGTGGAGTGTACAATAAGAAGTGTTAGATCGTGGATTTTATATATAACCTTAATTTTCTTCTACAAATTTATACTTTTTAAATTTGCACAACTAGCAATATCATACTGTAGCTCACAGATAATTAATCATAAAGGTGGAGCACCCCTTAAACACAATGCTCGGGACCCTGAACATTATGGATTTCAGAGATTTTTGGAAAGGCTTCTGAACATGGAGGGGATGGAATATATCACACTGGCACCGCAAAGCACAAGCTGCAGTAGCACCAGTGATATATACAGTGGGAGACACTACACAGTGCTTTGTGAGAGACATATTGTGCAGCCCCAATGTGTTTCTTACTCACCCCGTGCAGCTTGTCACACGCTGGAACTGCACAGCATGTCCCGCCACATCCCTCAACGGCATTGACGACCACAAAAGAGCGCAGGGCCAAAATGGGACCCATTGGGAGCGACAGGGACTCAAAATGACACCCAGAAGACTCCAAAGACTCTTGTTACACTTTAGAGCAGTATTTTGTGGCATTTTGTGATGTCTAGATGCAACTAAAGAGTTTGGTTTCCATAATATAATTTTACAGCTATTTAAAAAAAATAAAAAAATTCCTTATTATGAAAGCGTTAAATGGAAATAAACCCTTTCACTCAGAGTTGTGTGTGTGTGTATATATATATATTTATATATATTCAGATTTGTTCAGGCTGAAAACAGTTTAAACAATAATAAAGTTTTTTTTCTCCCCCCTATATTTATAATTAATTTTCCTTTCTCGTACAATCATGCCATATAAAGCACAGGTCTGTTTATCTGATTCAATGTTCTTTAAATGAGGCCTGTGAAGTACAGAAAGGTATCTGGAAGCATTAAGCAGTAAGCACATGCATTCGTAATAAAAACAGTATTTTTTTTTTAAGTATATTAAAACTACGTTTTCTTTCCACTTTAAGCAAATTCCATAGAGGACAGTAAATATTTAATGGCAAGATAATAGGCAGAAGTTGGCAGTTATTCCGTTTCCACCTCTGATCTATGGTGTGTTAATTGACAGTCATCTTACCTTTGTCCTGACACTAAACGCCTTTTGTCATAAATTTCCTTGATGAAATTATTTCTGCAAGTGCTCCCATTAAACTGATATTTTTAAAGTGTAAATTTGCTCATACAGCAGTACATTAAAGTTTAATAGAGTTTCATCATTAGCTACTGTATTGTGGATTAAAATGTTCCTATGTTCTTGGTCTAGTTCATTATTATGATCTCCAGGATGAATGCAGTCTTTATTCACCTCTCTAGAACAGAGGAATCAATGAACCTAGACGAATACCAGTAAGCTCTAGAGCAAACTGCACAGCTATAATGAGTCGGTTTCGTATTGCTCAGTGATGATGTCCAAGTACCAAATTCCTTCAATAAAAGAGTACTATTCACAAAAATAGTACTAATTTGCAATTCTGTTGTTAACCCCTTCACTTCCAAAATCGAGATACCCCAGACTTCAAAGGCACCATCCAGTGCCCCAATATCGAGATATCGAGATCTGTGATCTGCAGCCCACAAGCAAATGAAATTGCTGCAAAAAATTTCATTTGCTTTAGGGCTGCGGAAGGTGCCCCCAAAGTTTTAGCCCTGGGGCATCATGCCCAAAGAGCTAAAACTGTAAAATCGGCTGCTCAAAGCTCTGAGATATTGGGATTTCACCAGCCGATGCGGGGGGGGGGGGGGCGGGGCGGCTAGAGATGCAGCTTAAACTCAATTTGGCATTAGATGGCTCCATCAACTGGCCAAATAGGTTATTTGCAGTAAGAACTATTTTTTACTGTATAATTAATAATGATTTTACAAAACAACTGGTTTCTGATAATGTTTTTTTTGCCCTCTTAATAAACTTGTGTGGCGTAGGAACCACATATTGCACACCTCTATGGCACTCTATATACGCAGGTTTTGTAGCGCCTGCGCAGAACAATGGATTGGAGTTGTGCACGCATATACAAATCCAATCCATTGGCTGCCTCTCTGATAGCGTTCGCTATCACATGTCATGTTCTCTCAGCGTGCTGATGGATGTCATTAGTCACCAATCTGGTGACTGGCAGCCGGGGAATTCAAAATCCCAGCTGACACGGAGTGGGGTGGAGGAAACTCCACCACTTCACCCAGCGGTAAAACCAGATCAAGGCACCTGGAGGGGCATAAGAGGGAATTCCTCACATCTTGACCACTTTTAAACACTAAGGGCACTAATACAAACTTAACGCTAGCATTAGCGCTCAGATATGTGACCGTTAATGCTAGCTCAAATGAGTCTAGCGCATGCCCCCCATATTACCTTTCGAATGCCAATGGGTTAAAAAACCCGTTCGCGGGGGGCGGAGCTGACTGTTGACCGGAGAGGACACGTGTTGCTGAGCTCTCCTGCAGATTTACTCTTTTCTTTAAATTTTCGCTTCCTACCTGTCTATTTTGAGACCCTTCTTGTGGGTATTGTTGCCCTGGACTTGGGGAGGGGGTGCCGAGCTCACCTGCTGTCATCCTACGTGCCATTGCAGCTTACCCTGATTTTGGGCCTGTGGCCTAACTCAGCAGCCATCTTCGAGGCCTGATGAGGCTCCCTGGTTTTCCTGACCCACATTGGCTGCCTGAACCGTCCTTGCGGTGTTTACCTCGCGCCATCCACTCCTCTGGCTCCTTAAGATGGCTACACTTGATTCCCAGCCCCTCATGAAGGGGATGCTGCTAGAGCTGTGGAGGGAATTCCGTGGGTCGTGGCTCCTCACCCGGCAGGAGGCTGGGTGGGGGGGGACGGTGCTCCCTGATACAGCGCCAGGTGGTGAGAATGGGACACAGCCGGTGGAGACACGGCCCTGCAGTGCACTTGCTGAATGCAGAAGAGATCCTGACGTTCCAACGAGGATTGGCCTGTCACGGAAAGGGCAGGCCTCGGCTGCGCTCCTTGGTCCCCTGGAGTTCTTACCTGATGTGGTGGAGGCATGGCCGGATCGCGGCATGTGGCGGTCCGGTGGGGCTCACTGGAGATCCGCTGTCCTTCGGGGTGCTGAGATGGTCTGGCGGCTGCGGGCTGATCTTTGATTCCTGGAGATGCGGGGGCCGGTGTGCTGCTGACACCGTCGTGGGCCTGATTGCTGGCATTTCACGCAGATGGGAATTATCCGCCGCCATGGGGACCTCCTTTGCTGACCAGGCACGCCTTCAGATGAGCCTTTCCCGCTCCACGCTGAGGGCCCAGTCTTTTCCTGAACTTTGGGATACCGGCTGACATTATAGATGTACGTGTGGGCCGTTGCCCCCCCCCTTGTGTTGCCCTGCACCCCCGTCACTCATTGAGGACATTCTTTGCTTGTTTTTTTTGTTTTTCATGATCCCCCTTCCCCCTCGCTGGCTGAAACTCAGACATTTGTCCCTTTTGCTGACTTCTGTGGTGTATAGAGTAATACTGATGTGTTTGTGGACGCTGGGGGCCTCTTTCATTCTCCTTTTCTTTTTTTTGGGCAGAACAGGGCTTTGGGGTGTGCCACTATGGCAGCTACCAGGGCCCTGCCTGCCATAATTGGCCCCCGAGAGCCCTGGCCGCGTGACATTTGTCCTCCATGGCCTCCTTGTCCTTTGGGCTACCTGGAGTGAGCCAGGAGAGTCACGTAGTTGGCCTTTGCCATACCCCCCTCTACCTTTTCTTTTCCCCATTTTTAAAAATTTTTATTTGTCTATTTTGCTTTGTTTTATTTTTGGTCTCTGGCACTCACCTCTCATTGTTTTGCTTTATTGATGTTTACACCAGTGCTTCCTTCTTGTTGGCCCTGCGCGGCCATTGTTTGTCACTGATTTATTGTCCTGCAGTCATGTCTTTAAAATAAAAATTTTGAAAATAAAAAGCCTGTTCGCACATCGGGAATTGCGTTCGCTTCCTCATTTTTCTGAGAAAATATCCAATTTTGAGCCAAAAAAATTAAAATGATTTCCCTTGTGTTTTGGAGGATGGTGTTTTATGAATAACTAGGTGGAAAGCCTGCCCAGAGGGCAGTCTATTGATAAGTGTGCTCTGCTCTTGTGCTGCTCCGCTCCACTCTGCGCTCCACTCTGCGCTCCACTCTGCGCTCCACTCTGCGCTCCACTCTGCGCTCCACTCTGCGCTCCCCGCTCTGCTCCCCGCTCCCGGCTCCACTCTGCGCTCCCCTCTCCGCTGCCCTCCCCACTCCCCTCTCCGCTGCCCTCCCCACTCCCCTCTCCGCTGCCCTCCCCACTCCCCTCTCCGCTGCCCTCCCCGCTCCCCTTCTCTGCTCTCGTCCCCGCCCCCCCTCTCCGCTCTCCTCCCTGCTCCCCTCCCTGCTCCGCTCCCCTCTCCGCTCCCCTCTCCGCTCCCCTCTCCGCTCCCCTCTCCGCCCTGCTTCCTCCCCGCTCTCCGCCCCGCTCTGCTCTCCTCTCCGTGTTCTCAGCGGAGTGTCGAATGCGCGTGCAACCAGCGTACTGCTGGCTGTGCGCGCATGAAATCGCCGCTGCCATCCCCTCCTCACTCCTGGGGCTGCTCGGTCAGTGTCATCCCTGCGTGCTGCCACTGCACACTCCTCCCCACCGCCGCGCAGCCAGGTCCATGTACCCCATCTTCTTCACGTAAGTCCCCCCCCCTTCTCCTGGAAGCACAGTGGGCCTTACCTCTATTAATTTGGAGCAGGTGTCATTTTATCCTCTCAATGTTTGGGTAAGGCCCACTGTGCTTCCAGGAGAAGGGGGGGGCTTACATGAAGAAGATGGGGTACATGGGGCTGGTGGCACTGGCCTGACAGGCTCTGAGGACGGGGTGAAAATACCCCCTGTGCAGGATAGCGTCAGCCTGCATCTTCTCAGCGCTACGGGAAAAGGGAGATGCGTGCAGCGGGGGAGACGCGTGGGCAGCGAGGGGAGACACACGGGCAGCAGTAGATCCAGATCACCGAGGACCACTCACGCTCCCCTCAATTCTACAAAGGTCTTCGGACGAAGCCGATACATGTTGCAGGGGGCGGGCTGCGCGGAGGAGTGTGCAGTGGCAGCACGCAGGGAGGACACTGACCGAGCAGCTCCGGGAGTGAAGAGGGGATGGCAGCGGCGATTTCATGCGCGCACAGCCAGCAGTATGCTGGTTGCGTGCGCATTCGACACGCCGTATTACAGTTTGGTGGTTGGATGCGCGCGCAGCCAACCGTCGCAGGTTGCGCACGCATGCGCAGTACAGGCTTGGCGACGGACACGCCAAGCCTTACTGCATTATGTTATAGATAGGACTATGAATAACATACTGAACTTGCTCCCAGCGTGGGAAATGAGAAGATGAGTAATGGCAGTGGTATTGTTCATTTTATACGTGACAAATGGACAATGCCATCGCTTTGGAACTAAAAATATATGAAAAGGTTTTTATTTTTTTTATTTTACATGGTCACATTTAGACTCTGACGTGTCCAATGACACCTCACTTGACCTAGGAGATGTAAAGATTAGTGACACAGAATTCCAAGTCGTCCCCCAGTTCTCTTTGCTGCACTGCAGCATTAGGTTTTTGATGTAACAATTTGTATTCATGGATTGTGCCATCACCTCCACACTTGTTGGTGACATTTATTTATTTATTTATTTATTTGCAAAGGATTTTACCAGGAAGGATACATTGAGATTTCTCTCGTTTTCAAGTATGTCCTGGGTTCAAGAACATTGAGTGGTTACAGAAATACAAAGTAATAAAATGCAAACCATTAAAAAACAAAACACAAATATACAGATTAACATATCATGGGAAGGGCTAGAACCTTGGGTTAATTAGGGTGATTTGCAAAGTGGAAGCAGCTGGAAAATAAGGTACAAATTTCAGACCAGCACTGGGTGGGACAGCAGAGTCCAGAAGCAGCCTCTGTGGCTGACGGTGATGTGAACCTGTGGCCGGGCTGTTGAAGAAAGAGTTTGAAGAATCAGATCGTGTGGGTTGTATTGGGTAAATTAGTTTACGACCTGGGGAGGGGGAGGGAGCGGCCATATGAGAGCATGGGTTTAACAAAGCAAGCAGAGCATACATTTATCAAGAAAAAACAAACATGAGAATTGATATGGTGAGTTAGTGTAGCATCATTGTTCACTTTATAATTGTAAATTGAAAAATATTGGTGTTAGAAAGAAAAAATAAAGTTATTATTTTATTTTTATTGTTACACAAAACCTGGTCATGTTTGGTATCATTGGAAAGGTCATGCTCAGGCCTTCCCATTGATACCTCACATGACCCTGTAGCTGCTATGGAGTTGGAGATCCATATACCAAAGTTATCCATTCTCTGGGCCTATTCTGGGACATGGGCCTGGAGCTGCTGCTCCATCAGCCCCTATGTTATTCCGGCCCTGGTCACGCCAGAACATATTTGGAGGGTTTACAAAATCTTAATGGCCATTTGTTTTCCTTTTGGAAGACCAGTGATCCTTTGAATTGTATATTGAGTCTCATACTATACACCTTCCAATGAGTCTCTTTTTCCTCTCATACTAGACCAGGGATACTTGCAGGGACAGAGTAGGTCACATTATTGCTCATTTATAGTATTATTTAGCGATTCTACTGTCATTACACATATCCGTGTCCAGCGGCGTAGTGTGGGTTGTCAGCGCCCGGGGCAGGGCAAGAATTGTGCGCCCCCCCCCAACCTGTGGACACGGTAACACACCATGATTCCCTGACACCAGTAGAGTATTGACCCCCGTTACCACACAAGCACGTGTATTGTATATTATTAACAAAATACTGATATAATAAAAAAAATTAAGCACACATGCACCCCCTCGCTACGCCACTGCTACCAGTCACCCTGTCCAAGTATACCCTATCATAGTTCCACTCTCATACTATACCCAGTCACTCTCTCCCAGTACCCCCAGTCACCCTCTTCCTCCAAGTACCTCCAGTCACTCTCAGTACCCCCACTTTCTCTCAATACCCCAGTCACTCTCCAAGTACCCCCACTTTTTCCCAGTACCCCCAGTCTCTCAAAGTACCCCAGTCACTCTCTCTCTCCAGTACCCCAGTTACTCCCCCCAGTACCCCCAGTCACTCACTCTATCCCAGTACCCCAGTCACTCTCTCCAAGTACCCCATTTTTTCCCAGTACCCCCAGTCTCTAAGTACCCCAGTCACTCTCGCTCTCCCAGTACCCCAGTTACTCCCCCCAGTACCACGTCACACTCTCCCAGTAACCCAAGTCACTCTCTCCCAGTACCCCCAGTCACTCTTTTTCTCTCCAAGGACCCCCTCTTTCTCCCAGTACCCCCAGTCACTCTCTCTCTATTGAATATCCCCAGTCACACTCTCCCAGTATACCCAGTCATTCTCTCTCTGAACCTCCAGTCACCCTCTCCCTGTACCCCCTCACTGTGTGTTGGTCACGCTGCGTTGGTGTCATACAGTGTCGCCTACCTGCATGAAGTTGTTGGTGGCCCAGGGGGAGCTGTCCAGGGGGCTTAGTGGAGACCGAATTTTAAATGTACTGCAGGGCAGGCGCCTCCCTCTCTCCTTCCTGTTCAACGGCTGCAGGGCCGCCAGCGGCGGGGGGGCTGGCACAGGGCTTCAAGGGGGGCTGACAAGCATGGTACAGGGTGTTCCGGTGAATAATGCTGCACTGCTTCATGTGACTCATGTCAGCGTTAAGGAGGAGTCAGGACAGGACCAAAATTCTGGGTGCTAGGTCACCGCCGGTGTGGCAAAACTGGCCAACACCTTGCGGATTCCTGCTGGAAAATATTAGTGGTTCAAATTTCTTTTGAAATTTTGCGCCCCCTAAGAAAACTGCACCCGGGGTGACCGCCCCCGAGGCACCCCCCACGCTACGCCACTGTCCGTGTCCATTCAGGATCGCTTTATTGATGAGACATATACTTTTAGGGCTCTATTACATTCTCCGCACAAAAATGCACAGTAAACGCGTGAATTTTTGCGCGAAGCGTTAAATGTTAATGCGCGTAAATTAACACTGGTATTACAATCCTCGCGCATTATTTCATCCGTCAAAAAATAACGCGTGTAAAAAAGAAATGCAAAAACGCGCGCGCATTAACGGTGTGCGCAGAAATTGGTGTGCGGACAGTTTTTTCACGCGATTCAGCCAATCAGAATTAAGAATCTAAATTGTCTCAAGTTACGTTTTTGCGCCTTTCAAAGTCAATCTGCGCATATATGCTGCATTAAAAAAAAAAACAACTTCTCAAATTTATTGTTTGGGTATGCGTAGATTGTGTAACTATACTTTGCTGTTTTTTTTTTTTTTTCTGGGCTGGTGTATTTGGTTTCGGCCAGGACGTTAAGATTTGCCATTAATACCAGCTTTTCAAAGACGTTAAAATTATGCGCGCAAACGTTGAGCGTTAAATTTTGCACATAGATTGTAATACCATCCGCGTACCAGCACACAAACGCATTTGCGCTCACAATGTTAAGTATAGGACGTGCGCAGTACAGTACGCTCGCGCAGCGTTTGCGCAGGTTCACCCGCGGTAGACATTAATGCACATTTTTTTGCCCGGACATTGTAATATGACGTTCAGCGCAAAGGGTTTTGCCCCTCACGTTAATGCGTTTTTTGCGCACGCGTTAATGTTTGTGCGAAGAATGTAATAGAGACCGTATACTTTTAGAGGCAGCATATTTTGTTTAGAGACTTGGGATTATTGCTACATCACTGTAAAAAGGATTGTCCTGTAACAAGCATATCCCATATCATATCAGTGTTTTATAAGCAAATATTCATATAGATTACATGTCCTCATTTTTGTTGCTATTATTTTTCCTAATTTTTAATATAATTTATGCGTTTTACAACATCCCAATGGTGGACTTACCCCCTCCCATTTACTTTTCTCTTTTCTGTGTCAATTGTGAGTTTAATTCCTATAACAGCGAGGAGTGTAACCTCTAACAAATTAACCGGTGCACTCCGGTAGTTTTTCCTCTTTCAGGAGAACTATTCGTTGTGTAAGGTGAATAGAAATGCAGTCTAAGCTGATAGCAGCTGGTCGTCTCTTGTGATAAGCTTTCACGTTTCTTCAATCACAGATTTTGTATAAGCAAAATCATTAAATTAACAGAAACACCAGTATAAATTCACTGACAAAGCTGTGGTCCTAAGGGTTGAGTGACAAAATTGACAAAGAACAAGGTATTCTAAGTACATTTCAGGAAGGCCTCTTTCATGTGTCTTATTTCTTTTGTTATAATTTGTTTTGAACCCCAAGTGGATTTGACTGCTAAACTCCGGGTTCCTCCACCACTCCGACCACTGAACCCCTCACTTAGTGTCCCCTTTACAAACTAGTCATCAGCCCGAAGTTTGTTTGTAGGGTAATGCAGATTCACTCTAGAACCAGTTGAGACATTGCTAAGGCTGGCAATATGTCTCGCTTTTATTAGGCTGAATGCACACATCTTTATATCAAACCTACCCACAGTACAGGTCCAAGGAGAAAATCTCAAATAAATTAATGTCTCACAGGACCGGATCTTCACGATCCAGGAGAACAATAGTACAGCAGATTTAGATTTTACAGTATCTGATTGATAACTCAATCCCTCCCTGGCATATCACATTAACAAATAACTGGCAATACAAACAATAGCTGGTGCCATCTACCCTTGATATCTTCCATGATAGCAGAAAATCCAAACCATAGAATAAAATCAGCCATAAATGTAACCACGTGTAAACAATCTGAGAGGTAAACCCCTTTTGTAAGTCCAGAACGCGTGAAAGTTAAGAGCAAGTGGAACGCCAAATCCGTGTCACAAACCTTCTGGAGGTCTCCACCTTACATAAAATATCTATCCTGGACTCCAGAAACGTTTGGTTTTTAGTTCATCGCTACAATTACAAAATCTAAACAAGCCACATTGTGTTTAATTTGATCGGTAAATGAACATCTAAAGACTAGAGTTTCCAAGCTATTACAGAGCAGCACGTTAGCAGAAGAAAAACCTCCCAGGCTAATTACTGAGAATAGATTGATAGTCCTACCCTTGAGATTGTACAAATAGGCTGATGTTCTCCTTTCTTCATTCTAATCAAAATCTGACTTGTTGAGGATGACATTTGTGAAATGGGATTTTTTTTTTCCCTCCGATCTGAATTACAGAAAGTCTGAATAAATCACTTTGGGAAAATTTCTGAACACTGAAAGTCCAGCATGATTTTACATTATGCTGTAGAACAAACTAGCAGTAGTTGTAATAATAATTTAAAAATCAGCATGTATTGTTTTGCTACATAATTATTATGCAGATGCTATACTGTCATGTACATGCATCTTGGGAAGCATTTTCATTTTCACATTATTAATATTATGGTGGATACTTACACCTTACATTTTGAAATGGAGCTTTACAAGAACATAGTCCCAGAAATGCCAGTTTTATTTAGGAAAAGCCATTTTTTTACGAACAAATGCACATTATGCTGATAAGCCTCCTGTTCTTTTTCATCGCTTCATTTTTAACTTCCTGGTACAGTTCTTTCACGATCTCCTCTTTTCCATTACTCCACTCAATAGCTCTTTTTCTTCCCCCGTTTCCCTACTAGTTTTCCTATCTACCTGTCATTTTTTCAAATTTCCTCCGCTTTCATTCTTTTGCTTATTTTTCATTGCTCTTCCTTCTCTGGTTTAGCTCATCTCTTAATTCGTTAATGCTGCAGGGAAGACTATTCTGGAAACTCCTATGGCCCGCCTCCCTACCCTGCAGCCGATCGACATCAATGGCTGCAGGGTGGCTTCCTGAGTTCATTTAAGCCCACCTGCCTCCCTATGGACCACTGGTGGTAAGGGTTAATGGCACTTATAAATCAATCCTAGTTGTGTTCTCTAGTCCTCTTGCTCAATTATTCTTTACACTTCAGTAGGTATACACTGATCTGCCACTACATTAAAAGGCACCTGCCTAATATTGTGCAAGTCCCCCTCATGCAACCAAAACAGCTCTGATGCATTGAGGCATGGACTCCACAAGACCTCTGTATGTGTCTTGTGGTATCTGGCTCCAAGACCTAAGCAGCAAATAGTTTAAGTACTGCAATTTGCAAGGTGGGGTCTTCATGGATCGAATTTGTTCTTCCAGCAAGTCCCACACAAATGCTCAGCTCGATTGAGATCTGGGAAATTTGGAGGCCAAGGCAACACCTTGAAATTTTTGTCATGTTCTTCAAACCATTTGTGAACAATTTTTGCAGTATGGCAGGGTGCATTATCTTGTTGAAAGAGGCCACTGCCCTCCGGGAACACCATTGCAAAAGTGGTGTACGTGGTCTACAATTAATCACAAGGTAGGTGGTATGTGCCAAGTGTGTTCTTGCACCTTTCTGTCATGGAGAGAATTGTTTCTCAACAATGTGAGCTAATGTAGCTCTTCTGTGTGATTAGACCAGACTTCTAGCCTTCACTCCCCACGTGCATCAATGAGCCTTGAACACCCATGGCCTTGACACCAGTTCCCCGGTTGTCCTTGCATGCAGTACGTCTGGTAGATACTAGCCACTGCACACCAGGAACACCTCAAATAACATACCGTTTTGAAGATGCCCTGACCCAGTCATCTAGCCTTCACTGTGTGGCCCTTGTCAAAATCATTCAGTTCTTTTTGCTTGCCTTTTTTTTTTTTTTCTGTCTTCCAACACATGACATTCAAGAAGTGACTGTTAACTTGCTGCCTAATATATGCCATTGCTTGATGAGTGTAACAATGTAGTCAGTATTATTCACTCCACCTGTCAGTGGTTTTGTAGCAGGATTTACCCAGGAGGATCGATGCAATTCGGTCAGTGATACACAGGCGCGAGTCTTGTTTGCAGGAAAGGTGGTAATTCGGTCGACCGGACTCAGGTGGCATAGCTCCACAACCTCGATTGAGTCTCTGTCAGTAGTACAAAAAACTTTATACATCAGATTCAAATGTTCATCCCATCCCAAAATCCCCATTCCCCTCATGCTCTGTCGAAAGGCACATTCCAGTTTCAAATATAATGAACAATTAGGTACAGAAATGATGTAGGGCAGTCAGTGAGAAGATCCTGTGATATCTCCGGCTAAAAGTGTTTCTCTCAGCTGATAAGAAGTAACATCTGTGCAAACAAAACCCTCGACTAAATCTTGGCCTGGCAAACAATAGCTGGTGCCATCTACCCTTGATATCTTCCATGATAGCAGAAAATCCAAACCATAGAATAAAATCAGCCATAAATGTAACCACGTGTAAACAATCTGAGAGGTAAACCCCTTTTGTAAGTCCAGAACTCGTGAAAATTAAGAGCAAGTGGAACGCCAAATCCGTGTCACAAACCTTCTGGAGGTCTCCACCTTACATAAAAATGATGTAGGGCAGTCAGTGAGAAGATCCTGTGATATCTCCGGCTAAAAGTGTTTCTCTCAGCTGATAAGAAGTAACATCTGTGCAAACAAAACCCTCATCTAAATCTTGGCCTGGCACTCGGCCACAATGACCTTGGGCCCTAAATCCGTTCTTTGGCTCATGTGATTCTGTTAGCTAAGCCTTTCAGTTAATTGTTACAGAGACTCTGGAATGCTAGAAATTACAGAAAACGTCTTAACGAGGTAGTATTGTTAGTACGTAAAGTATACAAAATGGCTGCTGTATCAGGCCAAGCTCCTTCAGTTTCAATGTTGTCTGATCAGTGTATGTATTTACTTATCAGTATTAAGTAGACGTATTTGGTTTTGATGGTTTTTATTTATACACTGTAGTAAGTACACTAATTAGTTGTACCTGATACATTTCTTCAATAGATACGTGTTTTCACACAGCTATATTAGTTTATGACAGTTTTAGTCTGGAGAATACATTCTTGAGTCCTCCTATGTGGGCTGCTAGATACATGTCTTTTGTCTAATAGCTATATTTACAGTTCAGCTTTGACTAAATACGTGTTTCCATTGCTTTTCTATCTCCTAATATGAGGATTTCTACATCTATTTCTCTCTTTTTCAACTATTTTCTGGGCATGGCTATAGTTACTTCTCCGATATTTTTAAATGGTACGCTTGCGTCAAAGGAAAGAAGAATCTGTTGCCCAAAATTAAGGGAAAATGGAGTAAAATCTGTTAATTCAATTTAATTGTAACCTCAACCCTAAAGGTAATCCTAAACAAAGCACAAATAGTAACTTGAATGTGAACACCAACATCAATTTGCCAACTTACTGGCATTTGTAAAATGATGCTAGCATGGTGCTGTTTAACTGAAAAAACTGCACAGGTGGGCCATTATTTTGCTTCAATTGTGAATTTGAAGATGGGTGAGAGCCGAATATGTTCAGGGCACTGTGACCAGGCAAATAACATTGAGTTGTTGTCTCCATGCATAGCATTTTCTGTCTTATTGAGGTGGCTTAACAGTGCCACTTATTTTTATCTTTGGATATATACACACCCACCAGCCACTTTATTAGGTACACCTGTTCAAATTGCTAATCAGCCAATCACATGGCAGCAACTCAATGCATTTAGGTGTCTAGACCTGGTGAAGACGACTTGCTGAAATTCAAACCAAGAATCAGGGAAGAAAGGGGATTTAAGTGACTCTGAACTTGGCTTGGTTGTTGGTGCCAGAAGGGCTGGTCTGTGTATTTCAAAAACTGCTGATCTACTGGGATTTTCATGCACAACCATCTCTAGGGTTTACAGAGAATGCCCCGAAAAGAGAAAATATACACCCGTTCGCAGGTGTGTGGACAAAAATGCCTTGTTGATGTCAGAGGAGAATGGGCAGATTGGTTCGAGATGATAGAAAGGCAAAAGTAACTCAAATAACCACTCGTTGCAACCATGGTATGCAGAATAGCATCTCTGAACTCACAACACGTTCAACCTTGAAGCAGACGGGCTTCAGCAGCAGCAGACCACACCGGGTGCCACTCCTGTCAGCTAAGAACAGGAATCTGAGGCTACAATTTGCACAGGCTCAGCAAGATTGGACAATAGATGATTGGAAAAGCGTTGCCTGGTTTGAGGAGTCTTGATTTCAGCTGCAACGTTCAGGTGGGAGGGTCAAAATTTGGTGTAAACAACATGAAAGCATGGATCCATCCTGCCTTGTAGCAACGGTTCAGGCTGGTGGTGGTGTATTGGTTTGAGAGATATTTTCTTTGCACACTTTAGACCCCTTAGTACCAATTGAGCATTGTTTAAACGCCACAACCTACCTTAGTATTGTTGCTGGCCATGTACATCCATTTATGACAAAAGTATACCCATGTTCTGATGTCTACTTCCAGCAGGATAATGGTCACAAAGCTCAAATCCTCTCAAACTGGTTACTTGAACACGACAATGAGTTCACTGTACTCCAAAGGCCTCCACAGTCACCAGATCTCAATCCAATAGAGCACCTTTGGAATATAGTGGAATGGGAGATTCACATCATGGATGTGCAGCCGACAATTCTGCAGCAACAGCGTGATGATATCATGTTGATATGGATAAAAATCTCTGAGGAATGTTTCCAACACCTTTGTGGAATCTATGTCACGAAGAAGTAAGGCAGTTCTGAAGGCAAAAGTGGGTCTGACCCTGTACTAGCAAGGTGTACCTAATAAAGTGTCCGGAGAGTGTATATACAAATATATATATATAACCTTTAATGCTGCAGGGTACCTAATAAAGTGGCCGATAAGATTATATACACACACACTTTTATTGAAAAAATATTTTACTGCTAATCATAGGTCCAACCATGTTTGAAAGGGGGGAAAAAAATGTGTGTGTGTGTGTATATATATATAAACAAACAAGAGAAAATATCAACCTTCTCTTTCTATTGTGAGAAAGAAAATGAAACATCAGCAGCTTCAAAGATTGTAAGTGATGTCGGGTGGAGATAAAATAATATACTGACTTTTGCTCGTATCTCTCAATGCTTTTGTAAAGATTGCCTGACCTGGAACTCATTTTGAGTTGCTCTTGCATTGCTTCGGTAAAATAAGTTTTCCGTTGTAATTGTATTTGAAGTGCTAGAAGAATCAATATCATCTACAAGTGTCATGAAAAGCAAAGCCGGTTCCTGAAATAAGATACTTCAAAACCCTGTTAATTTACTCGGGAACGCTCAAGAGAAGCATATTTTGAGAAATGTGTCTAGGACTGACTTGTAAATTGTAGAAAAAAATAGAAAAAAATGTTCTTTCGAAACATTAAGTTCTTGAATGCCTTGGTTGATTTGGTTCTGACATGGAGTTGGGCCCTGTTTACTAAACATAGATCAACTGGGGAACTTCTCTTGCCAAAATTTGGTCAGATTTTCATACATGTGTTTTGTTTTGTTTTTCTTCTCTTTACATTTGAATATCATTTTAATTTCAGAACATTTATTATATTTACATTTTAGACACATGAGCACCGACTCTCCGTCTGATCAAGAAGAGATTATTGTCGTGTTATACAATTTCAACAGTAAAATAATCAAAGTGCATGTAAGTAGACAAGTCTTGTTCTGTTGTTGTTAATTAATCAAAACAATCAAAGCATTAATAATGTGTTTATATATGGAGGGCTGATGGCCTGCTATTTCCATTCTCTCCATTCTGCGTTATCCTAATTATCTTCGATGCTGCTATGTTGATTGTTTTATTTCTTTTTCCCAAATGTTGATGGAACTAATGCTTTAAAGCAAGAAGTACAAAGTGCTTCTATGGTTTGCATCAGCAGCATATTTTGATTTTCTTTTATTAATTTTTTTAAAGTCTGTTTTAAGCTTTTTATACCCTGAAATTGTTTAGTTACATGAAATGGAATCATATAATTATTGCCAAAAATGATGTCTTTTCATTCTACATTTTCAAGGGGATGTGGGTAACTGAAACATCAATTCAGGAGAATTTACACTTATTTTCAATATTGCTTCAACTTTCAAAAACTGATATGTTGTCCTGAAAATTTTCTTGTCTAAGACAAAGCTGAAAATGACCTAGGGAGATTTTCATCTTTCCAGAAAATAAAGAAGGTATCCCCAGGACAATCTTTACACCAAAGCGAGTGAAATGAAATTCACCCTTTTCCAAATGCTTTCTGAAAATATAGACTAGCTGCATGCAGATATATAAATAAGAACATATTCTTTTGTGGAACAGGTTTAACCCCATAAGGACCAGCAACGTAATGTTTACGTCATAAATGCATTAACTTTAAAGACCATGGGTCTTTAAAGTCAATGCATTTATGACGTTAAAATTAAGTCGTTGGTCCTTGAGGGGTTAAACCCATGATAACAATGTATATTTTATCTAATACGAAGACCTGGCTTTAGTGGAATGTATATTGTGCTGCCATTATTCAGATTTGAGCATAAACAAGGTGCAGAGAATGAGGAACAGAGCTGATGGTCTACACTACGGCAAGTCTCCGCTCAGATCTCATTAGGTTTTATCCTGATGTGCGCCGTTACAAAGAGCGCTAATCCACATGCAAATCAGACCTCTACCACCCACAAAGGGTAGCCAGAACTGAAATGCCAAGGAAGTCCTCTCTATCTGATTAATTCAGATTTGAGGGAACCGATGTTCCACCCAATCCGCCACAGGTGTGATTTATTTTATGTTTGCTAGTATACGGGATTGTGGGAAATAAAGTGAAGTTCTTTTATTCCATAGTTTAATAAGCAGTTGTCATCTTAATATTCACTTTCTGGTTCTGGTATTTCTGGCATCTAGGTTTCAGGAAATATAACATTTCTTTAAGCAGTTTCCGCATAACAATAAGATTCAGGGCTCATTGTCACTTGTGGAAGTGATCAGGGACACAATCATCCTCTGCTATGATATGTCAAGGTGGACTGAACCTCTGTAGGTTCTCTGCTGCTTTTCTTTTAGGAATGGAATGACAATATCATTTCAGTAGCTGCACAGAAGAGATTGTCTTTGCTGAACTATAGCAGCCAGATTTACGAGTAAAATTAAGCGCACCTAAGATAATTTGACAGCTTACAAAAACAGACATACCGGTAAGTCCCAATTTAATGTCATGCACTGACCTTCCAACACCAAAGCCAAATATTGCAGTTCAGGCAAAATAACAGCGCGCATGTAATTTTCATTCTTTTTAAAGGTTAGTGCAAGTCACTGCTTTGTCCTTCTGAGTTTTTCACACTAAAATGAAAGGGTCAGTTTTCACAAATGCCATTTCCATATTAACGTTATAAACTGATCTTTTCATTATGAAAACCAGGTGCAGAAGCGACCAGATCAAATGAATGCAGATCTCCTGAGCAATGAACCAGAGGAGAAATCTGGCTTGTGGAATTCTATTATGAGGTATAGGCTATGTTATTTACTTGCTAGTTTAGCATGGGCAATAAGGTCTAGGTCTTTTGAGGACTACAGTAGTATTTAAAATGTAGATGTTTAATGTTAGAGCTCTGTTGCACATTTGTGCACAAGGTGGTACTTGGTGTGCTTCTGCTAGGTATGACTTTACACTCTGTGTTACTACTGATCTGGTTAATTGATGAAAATTAATTATATCTCTGTATACACGTCTGTTGCAAAGCAAAATATTTGTAGTTTGTGCCTTATTTTTAAAGTTAGATTGTCAAAATTAGCTGGTTATTTAAAAACTATTTTGATTTTAATTTATACATTCTCTATGTACATACATGCTAATGGAATGTGATGTGCATGTTTACACGCTATTTATAGAATTGTGCAAAACAGTACAGTGTGAAAAGAAAAATGTATATTAACTCTTTAAAGGTGGGGGTGTCTACCGGGGGGGGGGGCTTTTTTTTTTTTTTTCCTGCTGCTTCTTATTGCCCAGTTATAAATCCGGTACTGACTGTAAGGTAGGATATTGCGTATTTTGCTATGGTTCTCCCTACATCACGCTATGTTGCAGCCAAATTTTTCTGGCTGGCAGTTGGTATTAAAAAGAAGACATGGCTAAAAATTTAGAACTGTATATTTACAGTGGGGCAAAAAAGTATTTAGTCAGCCATCAATTGTGCAGGTTCTCCCACTTAAAAAGATGAGAGGGGCCTGTAATTGTCATCATGGGTACACTTCAAATATGAGAGACAAAATGAGAAAAAAAAGTCCAGAAAATCACATTGTCTGATTTTCTTTTAAAGAATTTATCTGCAAATTATGGTGGAAAATAAGTATTTGGTCAATATCAAAAGTCCATCTCAATACTTTGTTAAATATCCTTTGTTGGCAATGGCAGAGGTCAAACGTTTTCTGTAAGTCTTCACAAGGTTTTCACACACTGTTGCTGGTATTTTTGCCCATTCCTCCATGCAGATCTCCTCTGGAGCAGGGATGTTTTGGGGCTGTCGCTGGACAACACGGACCTTCGACTCCCTCCAAAGGTTTTCTATGGGGTTGAGATCTGGAGACTGGCTAGGCCACTCCAGGACCTTGATATGCTTCTTACGAAGCCACTCCTTTGTTGCCCAGGCAGTGTGTTTGGGATCATTGTCCTGCTGAAAGACCCAGCCACGTTTCCTCTTCAATGCCCTTGCTGATCGAAGGAGGTTTTCACTCAAAATCTCATGATACATGGCCCCATTCATTCTTCCCTTTACACGGATCAGTCGTCCTGGTCCCTTTGCAGAAAAACAGCCCTCACAGTAGGTATGGTGTTCTTCGGATGCAACTCGGCATTCTCTCTCCTCCAAACACGACGAGTTGAGTTTTTTCCAAAAAGTTCTACTTTGGTTTCATCTGACCATATGACATTTTCCCAATCCTCTTCTGGATCATCTAAATGCTCTCTAGCAAACTTCAGATGAGCCCGGACTTGTACTGGCTTAAGCAGGGGGACATGTCTGGCACTGCAGAATTTGAGTCCCTGGCGGTGAAGTGTGTTACTGATGGTAGCCTTTGTTACTTTGATCCCAGCTCTCTGCAGGTCATTCACTTGGTCCCTCCGTATGGTTCTGGGATTTTTGCTCACTGTTCTTGTGATCATTTTGACCCCACGGGGTGAGATCTTGCGTGAAGCCCCAGATCGATGGAGATTATCAGTGGTCTTGTATGTCTTCCATTTTCTAATGATTGCTTCCACAGTTGATTTCTTCACACCAAGCTGCTTGCCTATTGCAGATTCAGTCTTCCCAGCCTGGTGCAGGTCTACAATTTTGTTTCTGGTGTCCTTCAACAGCTCTTTGGTCTTGACCGTAGTGGAGTTTGGAGTGTGTCTGTTTGAGGTTGTGGACAGGTATCTTTTATACTGATAAAAAGTTCAAACAGGTGCCATTCATACAGGTAACGAGTGGAGGACAGAGGAGCCTATTAAAGAAGACGTTACCGGTCGGTGAGAGACAGAAATCTTGCTTGTTTGTACTGTACTGTTGTGACCAAATACTTCTTTTCCACCTTAATTTGCAAATAAATTCTTTAAAAATCAGACAATGTGATTTTCTGGATTTTTTTCTCTCATAGTTGAAGTGTACCTATGATGACAATTACAGGCCTCTCTCATCTTTTTAAGTAGGAGAACCTGCACAATTGGTGGCTGACTAAATACTTTTTTGCCCCACTGTATGTGTATATATTTACACTTTTTATCACTGGAATAAACTTTGCAAGCAATGCCTATCATAACATATGTAAAATATGTTGCACACACGTCTCTTGTGAATAATATGGCAAATTGCACAAACTGTCACATTTTCATGCTCTTCCAATAATTCTAGTGGTTCCATTAGCAGCATAGCTTTCCAGGTGCAGTTTCACTCATTTGATGCTTCTCAGTATGGCATTTGCCTATCAGTTTAAAGTTTTATTTTGACACCGACAAGAAGCTCTATATTTTACAGACAATGGGCACTATTCCCTACTAAACGCTAATGTTAGATTTTGGATGAGTAAGTATTTTTGCAGTATAAGTGACTTTAACGCATGCCCTCCATATTACCTTCCTAATGCTAAACATGCACGGAAGCGCTACCGCGAGTATCCCAGTGTTTAGCGCTGCGTTCCGGGGCAAGGTACCGACGTAGCGCCTGCCCGGAATCTGCAGGAGCAGATTTTCTCTGTTTGCATTCCTGTTTTAGCTTTAACCAGGGAATTAGGGCACAATGTCGGGTCTACACCAATCCATCCAAACAGGTCAATACAGCTGATTATAGTTGACCAATGACTCATTTATGCTCTTTTTTTTTTTTTCCTTCTTCTATCGTACTTGTGCTATACCTTCAGAGATAAAATTAAAAACTACAGTTGCAGTTGATTTGGTTCATAAAATTTTCACTGCACAGATACTTTATCTTACAGAATTTTTTTTATGGATTTTAAGAGTGTTTTAAAAAAATGTATATACTATTTCCCTTAATTGACTCATTTTATCTATTTCCTGTGATCTGCCTATCTATGACTTTTATTCGTTCTCTCTCCCCCCCCCCCCCGCATTTTAAGAGCATAAATTTGAGAACTGCTTATCTGTGCTTGAAAGGATTATTTGGTGGTAAAGACACATGGTAGAGATTCAGTGGCAATATGCTGCATTCCTTCATATATTCTCTTTGGACTTAGTTTCATACGTGAAATCCTTTTTCGGTAGAATTGCCACAATATGTTTGCAGTAAACCATTCAATGTCTTCCTTAATCCATGCTGGACATGACCTCTGAGTCTGAACTGCAAAGAGCAGTGTTTATGTTTTAGCCTGCAGAAGCACATACGTATTGCTTTTGAATTGTGAATTTGAAACCTGTCACATTTGAAGCCAAATGTTATTTATTTGTCCCTTTTGGTTATATACACATGTCAATATAGTTGGATATTTTCCCATCATCCCAGTTATTGTGCAGACAAGAGGAAGACCAAGGAAACCCTCAAGGGATATATTAATTTGAAAGCCTTTCATGGGTGTGTGTATATATCTCCAATTAGCCTGGTATTCATGTGGTTTTCAGTCCTACAGCTATTTCTCGAATTCTTACTGGCTAGATGTGCTAAAGATAAAATGTGTGGATCCACTATATTATTCTCTGATGTCCAAGACCATGTCACACATGCTAATGCCTGGGAATGTCAAAGTGTGGGGTGTTGGTGTGCATATTTTCCAATCCATTTTTATTAGTTTTTAATATATTTGCTCAGGGATAAAATCTAAATTAATAGTACATTTGTTATCAAGTTTCACAGGCGCTGGAAATTCAGAAGAAAAGGAAAAGAAATCGGACGTCTTAAATATCTTCTCTGTTGCATCTGGACATTTGTATGAGCGGTTCCTGAGGTAAGAAGTTGGCTTATGTTTCGTAGAATGCATCAACATGAGAGACTGTTTACAATCCTAGGGTCACCGGGCCTTGAATTCCAAGAGAATTATCAATTTCTAGACGAAAATAGTCGAGCTGAAGGAATACCAGGGTTGAATAAAGTGTTCTGTGTCAGCTATTTTGACCAAAGTGTACTATCCCATTGGAACTATCCACCAATTTGCCACTAGAGAACTAAATCGTATTTGGACCTAGAGATAATATCAAGCTATCTGCACCACCTGCCAAATCTCCTGATTACCGGAAAAGTAGCAAACGAGTCACAGACCCCTTTGTTTGGCTGAAGGAATGCTCAAAGGGATGGAGCTGTAAATGACAAGTGGCAAATTACACGTGTCTACTGAAGGCTGAAATCACTGTAGCAAAGGAAAACTTGTCTCTATATTGTCCTTAAAATGTGTTTGCATGAAAAATGTTTTGGAAGTACAAGGGACCCTTCCATCTTTTTATAACTAGGAAGGCCTTGTTCCTTTTTACACTAACATTTTCCTCATTATCGTTATTTTTTATATCATTTGGTGTTATCTCTGATATCTCGACATTTGATTCTGCTTATATTACTTTATTTTGTTGTAGATTGCTGCTGCTAATACAGAAACAAATTTAGTCGGTTAATATTGTTGAACACTTAAGAACAGATACTTAAAATATGTAGAAATTACAAAAATATTTGGGGGATGCAGTTAAGCTACTTTTTGTCAAATTGTTCTTATTGTGCTCAATTGCCAGAAACTAATAACAGAACAGACAAGTCTCCTGTACAAGTGATGATGTTTTTCCCTTAGTTGAGCCTTACCTGGGAGGTGTATAGTTGACGGTCAGGAATGTGTGAGATCCGCAGTCCCTCCACTATTTTTGCAGGGGGATCAGCGTTTGCATTTTGCAAAAAACTATTGAAAAGCTTTAGATTTTAGGTTTCTGTTATATTTTTAGTTTTTAATTCACACATATATATGCTATTTATGATGATTATCGTGAGGTTTCCGGAAAACCCAACCTGGCTATATTTTGACTATCAATATCAAATTCCATTGTGGGTCGATAGAGGGGTGATAATGTTTAAATGGAGAGAGCAGGCTTCAGATAGTTCCAACTATGATTTTAGTGGTAACTGTCACTTACAGAAAACAATCTGGTTTCTGCTATATTTTATTGACCTGTTTTGTTTCTTTAACTTGACATTTAGAATCATATGGCGTGTAAGATTGCCATTGCATAACCAGGCGTAATTTCCTCATAACGTTTTTTGGCTACTGTTGTTCATCTGCTCTTGGTCAGAGGTTGATGCATTCGTATTTAGATTATTTACAATCAAAAATATTAAGGTAGCAAAATTAGTGTGCATGCTTCAATACCTCAGGTTTCAAGGTCACTTAGTCTTCTGTAATTTGAAGGGAAAAAATGAATCTGTAACCTCGTTTAACTTTATGAAATGAGAATATTATCGGCTATGCCACAATGTATCATGCCTTCATTTAATCATAAAATTATTGAACATTATTTCCAGCTTTTCTGCTTCAGATAGTTATAGTTCAAATTTACCTTGTTATTCATAAAATGTATTTTTTTTCTAAGTTGGACAATCTAATGCAACAAGCAAATAAATTATAAATAATGATAGATTGATTTTTTTTATCCACTGGATTGTTGAGTGGTATTGAAAAAACTTGCAGGTTTCCAATTTATTTTTTACCTGTATCATTTGCAACACACACAGCTATATCTCACATAACGTACACACATATGTGCGTTGTTCGTGTCTGATGTCAGATATATATTTGTCCATAATATATATATGTACGCAGAATGTGTAGGATTGCAGGTCACCTACATGCAAGAGGCTGTGGTCAGTGGATAACGAATATTCAGGTTTTCATTTCCTCACATAGTCAGCACCGTGACTGTCCCCTTTGTTTATCAGATATATTTGTGCTTGTGTGCCATTTCTTCTAAAAAGCCAAGTGTACCCTTTGAATGTGTTATGTAAGAATTCGCTCTATATCACTACACCTCAATTTGCTTGAATTGCGCCTTCTATGCTTACAATAGTACTTTCTGTTCCAAATAATGTCTCCTAGCCTTTCTTCTGTATTTTGATTACATCGAAGTCCCTGCTCCAAATGCAGCAAAGTAATTCTAAAAATTTCAAGCCAATACCTCTACAATGTAGAATGCTGTCAAAATGCTGCGTTCGAAACGTGCTGTAATCTGTTTATTTTTGTTCTAGAATTATGATGCTCTCAGTTCTTCAGAATACAAAAACTCCTGTGAAGTTTTGGTTTTTAAAAAACTATCTCTCTCCTAAATTTAAGGTAGGTGACACTCAGAACATTTTACATGCTAGACTTTATAAAGAGTCGAGTTCCACTTATCAGTGTTGTTCAGCTAAATGTGTAACAAAACTTCTTCTGATTCTGGAGGATTAGCCAACATTACCTTACAAATAGGGATGCACTGAAATTTCGGCCACCGAAACATATCGGCCGAAAATTGTGTTTTTGGCTTTCCACCAAATGAAAAAAGCTGGCCGAAACTAAAAAGAGGTGGCGCTGTGACGGTACCCGAGCCCTGGGGCAATAACAGGAAAAAGTGTGGTGGCTCTGGCTCTGTGCTCCCCCTCCCTCCAGAGATAATAGTGAGCACTCTGTCACTTCCGAGGAGATGGAGGGGCTGAGTGCCAAAACCTCAGAGCCCTTTAACCACTTCACCTCCAGCTGCTACAGAGAGACAGGGGGAAAGAGAGAGGGACAAAGAGGACAAGATAGAGACAGAGACTTTCTACAGCAGTCTAAATTGGAGGAAGCTCATTTGTTTATGCATGGGAGTCAGTCTTGACCTTCTACTATACATAGCCCTTCACTTATTATCCCCTTACTACACAGAGCTTAATAATCCATTACTATACAGAGCTTATTCTCACATTGCTATACATCCCTAATTAACCCATTACTATACAGTGCATAAAGACCTCCTGACTCTAAACATTATTAACCCATTTGTACCAAGTAATCACTTCACGGAATATTGATTATATCCCAGGTATTGGTTCCATTCTATGCTATCTCTACGGAGAGAGGTATACATGTCTTGTAGTCCTGCTGCTCGGTTCCCTTACCAGTGTTTTATTTGCTATGAAGGTCACTCATAGCAAGGTAGCAGTGTTTGCCAATCTCACCCTCATGCAGGGCCTTATTGGTATAAAGTGTAATAATAAGTTTTGTTGCTACAATTATACAATAAGATCTTCTTTAAAATAAGTTGGGATCATTTTCGGTTTTTAGGCCAAATTCTTCTTGAATTATCGGTTTCGGGCCAGAATCTCCATTTCGCTGCATCACTACTTAAAAATATGCTGAGCCTATGCTTGTAATCGCAAGTGCAGCGCAGTTGTATTCGTCAGTGACAACTCTGTGTCTAGTGTGTGGAGTCCATTATCAAATATATCCTAGGATCGTTCTTCTCAAATGAGGGTGTTGGCACTAGAAATAAGTTATGCTGGTGGTTATGTTCAGAAGAAAAGAAGTATCTCAAAAAGTTTTTTACATCACCTTTTGTTAGATGTATAGTATAGGGGAAACCACTGTATATCTGATTTGGCATTGGGGTTTTGGTGTTGGTACATATTGTGGGCGCTTACCATCTCTTACATTGGAATATCCTGTTAGATGTGTTTCTTCTTTTGGATCCACAGTGATCTGACACTTGTAGTAGATAAAGCTTCAGTATGCCTCACACAAATGCAACTAATCCAACTAGGCAAGATGATATTTGGAGAACCGGTTATGATGGTTCCTCTCCTCCTGTTTCCAACCCCAACCCTCCTAGATTGTGAGTTCCTACGGGAATAGGGCCCTCATCTCCTCCTGTACTGTTTGTCAAATGTTGTTCAATGTATTGTAACCCTGTCTATACTGTGCTTATTGTACAGCGCTGCGGAATATGCTGGCGCTTTATAAATAAAGAATAATAATGATGGTGGAAGCAAGGGGTATGATGTCAAGACAGGATTTTTGTGTGTAAGAATACATAGACTATTGCAGTATAGCAAAGAACTAGTTATTCTTTGATCACAGAAGAAAGGGGTTTACTCGAGTCACTTGACATAACTGCCCTTGAGCTCACTTAGGCAGGTTTCCAATACTCCATCCATTGTATGGAGATTGGCCCTATGCAAATAACCTGTCAGATATATAGATGAAGCGTTCACATTTTAATTGTGTGGGCTCATTTTAGAAGGAAATTGCATAGTTGAAGATCAGGCTGAGCTATTTTATTGCTATTTCATACTTAAGGCCACTATCTAATTCAGCCCGCAATCTACACTTTTATTCATCTACATTTTGGCAATTTTTCAGCTCAGATTCAAATTCGGGCTTAGCAGCATTTCGATTTGAGGTATAAACTTTTCTCAAATATTGGCTCTTGCAGCTATACCTTTCAATGGAAATAGCGACTTAATTTGAATTATCGGCATACTGATTTCCGAAAAAAATATTAAATGCTGAAAGGTGTTGATAAATGGACTTTCAGGCAGGGAAATGGAGGTAATAAGACTGAAATATTTTATTTCCACACCATATTTTTGTAATAGCCACGTTTAAAAGTACAAATCTGTATGATGCTGCTTGAAAATAAGGTTTTACCGACCCATGTATTTTTGTTGTTTTTTTTTCCCCGATGAGCAGCATTTTTCTTTCAGTTGTATCGGCCAGTATTTCAAAAACTATCAGCCCCATTCATCTTATATTTATTGTGAAAAATTGTCTGATGTAAATAAATCGAGCTGTGAATCAGGTTTGAGGCAGACCTCGACTGTACTTAAAAAAAAAAAATATGGAGGAATTTGGACTTTAGACTCAGAGTCCACCCAAGCATTGGCAGAGAAGAGCTGGCAGGTGCCTGCTGAACCATTGGTCTGCTCTGCCAATGCTCAGGCAGACGCGATGTCAATTTGAAAAACCGATTCTGTGATTCCTCAATAGGACTCCATTGAAGGTTGCACATCCAGGCCGCGAGCCCTGCGCAATATCACTCTCACGAGATTTTGCATCGCCGCAAAAGTGATCACGGAGGGAGACTGGGAACTATTTGTTCCCAGTCTCACTCAGTTCGCAGCCAGAAGGAGCAGCGGATCAGGCGACTGTTCACGCCGCAGGATGACCAGTGAATATCGGATTTATTGGGGGGTGCTAAATGATTTTGCAAATGTGGAATCATTTAGCACCAGCTTAAAGTAGCTAAAAGTTTGGCTTGCGCGTCCCTGAGGTAATTGGCGCTAGCACTTTGTAATACCTTACTTAACGTGATTTCGTATGGGTTTAATGTCAGGCAGGTAATATGGGGGACCTATGTTAAAGTCACTCCTGACGGTAACACTTATACATCTGAACACTAGCGTTACCGTTCATTAGGGAATAGTGCCCTGTGTGTTTCCATTCAATGTATGTTCTCTATTTACTGACATACAAAAAAATGAGGAAAGACAAGCAGTGATGGATGCTATCTTTTTGGTTTTCGAATTTGATGACTGTCATAGCCCATTTAGTGCATTTTTGGTTGATAAAAATATATTGTCGCTTTATCCATAGGAAATTATTCCCTATATGGCAAAGGAATATGGATTCCAGTACGAATTGGTACAATACAAATGGCCACGATGGCTCCACCAACAGTCCGAAAAACAGAGGATCATTTGGGGCTATAAAATTCTTTTCTTGGATGTTCTTTTCCCACTTGCTGTGGACAAAATCATCTTCGTTGATGCTGACCAGGTATAGCAACGCATGTTCTCAAAAGCTGATGTTTTAGACAGAACCAAGCACTAAGTAATCACACTTTCCCCAGAGAGAGGAGAGTGCGAAAACCGATTTCATTCTTTTCCTGATACCAGACTTAGCGGCAAACCCGCTCAGATTCTGAATCTATCTCAGGTAATTATGTCGACATTCTTTCAATCTCAGAGGGATTTCAGAAGCTCATTTGTGTCTTTGCGGAGTATCCCTGAGAAAAGCTTATGGTTTCTACATCTTCCCTTTCTTTACAGCTGTAAGTTCAGAGTGTTCAGTGTTTAAATGATCTGTGTCTTGCCTGTATCTCCTAAGGACAGGAATCTACGCTTGTGTTTAATGAGAAACACATACGAAGAAATGCTTCATAGATCCTTACAAATCCGTGCCAGACCCTGGAGTTGAGACATATTTAATCCGAATATTGACAGTTTGAATCCAAGCACATCATTAAATTGTGTTCTATTTTGAAATGTCACCTTAACCACTTGTGGGCTCTATATGTGCCCCACACCTTCACACAAACAGCATATAGATTTTTGTTCAGCTTTCCTGAGGCATTCGAAGGACCATCACCATTTTTTTAGCCTTTCTATTTCCCAAAGAAACTCAATTGCAGTAGGCAATGTTTTCTGTTAAAAAAAAATATAAAGAAAAAAACACAAAAAAACACACATTACCTAGCTCTGCTTGCTTGAACCGGGAGATCTGACATTGCTATGTTACAGTAAGATAATGTCATTTACGATTCTGGAAAGATGCATGAGGTTGTTACAGCGAAAAGCCGTTAATGATCTCAAACCTGCCAAATCTGCTTCATTGTTTAAATTCAGGTAAGGAAGATGGGCAAGAGAAGCTAAAAACAAGTCCTAAAACAGCAGGAGCCCATCCAAATAGAGAAGTCACTTTCCGTTGACTAATAGGGATAAATATGAACCTCAGACCTGAAAAAGAAAATGTCACTTGTTTCAGTTATATGTTGACTTATCAACTCGCCTCATGTTTCTCCATATCAAACTTGTTAGCATTTAATTTTGTCTTGCCCTTTGTGCCGTGCTGCGAATGTTACTGCAATGTAAATAACTGTAACTACAAGGATAGATCACTTAGAAAAGCAAATCGAATGTACAGCATGCCTGGCAGTAAAAGTGCTCTGAAAGACAATAACTTAATAAATTATTACGATGATTGCAGGTTGTAAAAAAAAAAAAAATTCAAGATAAAAATATATAAAATCACTTGTCAAACCAGTCCCTTCTGTTGTAGACCACGACCTGACCATCTGTCGCTAGATTGTTTCCATAATCTTGACATCTATAGATTTCCTTTGCGATGTAGGGTTTTTATCTTCCTAGAATAATCCTAGGAAATACATAAGATGTTGCTAATTGTATCTGCTCTTTTTCATTACATCAAGCTATGTACATACATTATTAATAGTAATCTGCAGTCTTCCTCTAAAATGCCTAGCTATTCATGCCCCAGGTTTCTCCTGCTTAACGTCCTATCGTAATGTAATAAATTGTCTGACTTGTACCAACAAGCAAACACTTTGAGTAAAATATTTAACGTTGTATTTGGAATACACGGGTGGCCAGCCATTGCAGCGTACATGTGAGTTTTACACTTATGCTCACTTTGCATGTATGCTTTTTTATAACCGTAGACGTCTTAATACTTGGTAATTGAGACTAGAGGAAAATCGACTGTAGCCATTGTGATGACGCCTGCATGCATTGTATTTAAAGCCATACACAATGAAATTGCTACTGCAATTGCCATATATGAGCTGTTTCCAGGAGCCCTTTTTTAAGTCACTTGTCGGGTATGTTCTACAATGACTAAATAATTTAGTAGTTTATCGCTTGTGTTAATTTGTTTCCTCATCAGAAATCTCACCACTAATACAGCAAGTCCATCATTACAGCCCTCAAATGACCATAATTATCATTATACTTAATTTTAATAGCAATGACCAGCAAATTCTGCAGAGCTTTAAAAGAAGTGGAAAGGGGTATGATACATTCAAACATAAAAATGTTTCAGCAGGACAGTACTCAAAAATGATAGTAGGATCGGATTACCCTGTTCCTTCGGGAGCTCACAAAGAAAACCAACCACAAATATTTTTATTTCTTTTGGACTTATTACTTCCCCTTTTTATAAACAGTCTGTATAGTTACTATCTATGCCCACCGACCAGATTGCCGATCGTCATCATTTAGGATGACCGCAGTGTATAAATGTGGCAGGTAAATTAATATATTATAAGGGAATCTGTTCTTGTGTTGGAAGTTGGATCTAGAATTTAAGTAACATAGATTTAAGATGTGCTCTTCATTCTTTTTGGTGATTTTAGATTGTGAGAGCAGATTTAAGAGAACTCAGAGATTTCAACCTTGGAGGAGCCCCATATGGTTACACTCCGTTTTGCGACAGTCGACGAGAAATGGACGGTTACCGTTTTTGGAAATCTGGCTATTGGGCATCACATCTTGGACATAGGAAGTATCATATCAGGTATAAAATAGAGTAATAATTAAGTGGTTACGTGAAAATATTGGGATGTCAACTGGTTTTCAGTCTGTGTGTGTGCATATATATATATATATATTTTATGTTGGACTAAAGAATGATTTGACAGTTTTGTTAGTTGCAACTGTGCTGGTTCTACCATAGACAAATTATACAGCTATCAATGTTTACTTGTTTTTTTGGAATTAAGAATTGACAGTTTCTTTAGAAACTTAAATTGTTGGCGCATATCTACTTTAAAATGATTTCTATTGAAATACACTCTTAACACAGTGTGGAATAAACTCAGCAGGAAGCCGTTAAACAGCAATTGATTACTGGAATATCTATAAACACTTGGGTTATCTGTCTATGTGATGATAACAAACTTACAGTTAATAACGATGATTTATGTAACAGCAATTACGTTATGTTTGAACCAAAGTGCTATATTCGTATGTATTTGGCCGTCCGTTTTGAGGGCTTTGATTTCTGGCAGCTTGGTACGGAATAGAATAATACAGTGGTTCCCAACCGTGGTCCTCAAGTACCCCTAACAGGCCAGATATGTGAAGCACAGCACAGGTGATATGATTTGCTGCTCAGTGATTGCAGGATTCCGTCTGCATTTCCCCAAGGGAATCCTTTATTTATTTGTTTGTTTGCAAAGGATTTTACCAGGAAGGATACTTTGAGATTTCTCTCGTTTTCAAGTATGTCCTTAAAACCTGGCCTGTTGGGGGGACTTGAGGACCACGGTTGGGGACCAGTGCAATAATATATTAAATATTAAATACTGTTCAGCTAAAATTTCATAATACAAACATATGATGTTATTGAGATCTATCTTATGTTGAACGTGCAGTATAATTATAGTAGAAAAGTGAAAACCTTGACATAATTCCATTTAAAATAGTTAAATAAAAATCTTAAATTACTCGTTCCGTGGCAAATGGAAAACAAAGGTTTGGAAGCTAAGCATAGTTTGATAATGGGTTTTGGTTATATCACAGCTCAATATCACCACTTGCCTGAGCCAATAAAAATCTCTGCAGTTTACATTTGGCCTTTTGCCATTCTGCACTGTGATACCCCTTTTAAGTGCTGACATTTAAGTGGTTGGTAAGCATAAATTGATGCCTGGTCCGCAAGGTACTGGAAAAAGAAGGTGAAGTGGGCACATTGTGTGGCAAAGGGGGACACAAAGACACATCTGAGAGAGGAAGTGAGACCATCCTAGGGAGAAGTTGGGCACGTTAACACAAGGGATAGGAAGTGTGGCACACGGGAGGGGAAGTGAAGCACATGTATACATGGGAGGGGAAATGGAGGCACAGGAGCACATGGGAGGGGATGTGGGGGCCAACTTAACAGCAGTCATGATGGCTAATACATGTATTTTAATTTCAACGTAGATAATTAATGAACGTCATGATAGTTTATTTTATAGGTGATGTTCACATTCCGCATGAATGCAAAGAAATGCAGTGGATTTTGTGTCTGTTTAGTACTTCAGTGTATAATAACATGACATTTTGTTCCTGGTTATTATTTTTAGTGCACTAAAATTCATTGAATACACCAAACTGAAATGGCCTGTAGCTTTAAACACCTTGGGCCACATTACATTCTTAACGCTAAAATCCTCGCGCAAAGTGAAAATCTTTGCATTGAGCGTTAAAGTTTTGCGCGTGCAAATCACGTGTTTTCATCCGCGATCAATAGCGCGCGCAAACAGGATGCG
This sequence comes from Leptobrachium leishanense, assembly GCA_009667805.1. Lineage (NCBI taxonomy): Eukaryota > Metazoa > Chordata > Amphibia > Anura > Megophryidae > Leptobrachium > Leptobrachium leishanense. The sequence continues at coordinate 313,577,825 of CM019064.1, forward strand.
CCCAAATGCATGCGCAGTACCGTCTCGCACAAAAATCTTTGCACGCACAGTTGTTTTTCCGCGATTCAGCCAATCCGAAAAAAGAACCACACCTATCGTTAAGAAATTGCGTCTGCCACTGTCAATCTGCGCATATATGCTGCAGCAATAATACATGCACACACAACTTCATCCATTGAATTGGTTTGGTATGATTTGAATGCGCCACTGTACTTTGGTGCATTCCTTTTTATGGGCTTGGATATTTGGGGTTAGCCAGGTTGATCAGATTTGCCATTAGCACCAGCTTCTAGGAGTTGCTAAAATTATGTGCGATAAGGCCATGCGGTAATTATCACGAAATACCATACTCGTACCAGCGCACATTCGCATTTGCGCTCACAATGATAAGTATAGGACGCGCAAAGTACAGTAAGCTCTCGCAGGTTCACACGTGGTAGACGATTGCGCGCGGTTGTTCCACTTAGTATGTAATTCGGAATTCTATGCAAATGGTTTTACCCCACGCAATGAAAATGACTTATGCCAGCGCAAACGTTTGCGTTAAGAATGTAATGTGGCCTCTTTTGTTTGCACATCTGTAGTTTGTAGTAATCTGGATATTAATCAGTGTGTTTTCTTTTTCCAGTGCTTTGTATGTAGTTGACCTGAAAAAGTTTAGAAAAATTGCTGCAGGGGACCGGCTCCGGGGGCAATACCAGGCGCTCAGCCAGGATCCAAACAGCCTCTCTAACTTGGACCAGGTATGGTATAATATATTTTTATACCACTTTGGTGTGTGTGTTTTGTTTTTGAAGTCCATACATGTATTGTGATTGTGACATAGCATATGGTGCTCTTAAAAACCGATAAATGAGGGGCTATATATACAGTAGCTTTAATTGAGTTTTGTTTAACCCACTATTTGTTGCAGTTAGTTGCCCCATAGGTCCTGTTGCTCTGGCAAAGCACATATATTTTTTCTAAACATGAACCAGAGAATGTAGTAGCTCTGTACAGACACTAACACCACAAATAATCTTTATATATCCATACACTATCTTTATTTTTATAATTTGGTCATTTTTCCAGGTCTTCTGCAAAATCTGTTCTAACCATAACCATTGCCATTTTCAGACAAGGCACTTTTTATTATCCATCTGCAGCTGAATGGCTTAAGGGCATTACATTTGTATCCCGTAACCCACAGAGTATAGAAACACACAATGACCAAGAGTAATGCTTGCAGAGATTGATGTCCTGTTTTTTGCTGGTTTTGAACTTTTAATATGACCTGAAAAAATCTGGATGTAGAAACGGCTGAAACGGTGACACCTGGTATAGCGTACTAAACCAAGACGGGGTTATTGTTTTTATATAAATAACTTCTTTTCTGTGTTCTATTCTAGACCCTCTCCTGTTTGCCATGCACCTGGACAAGCTTTGTAGTTTACTTTATCTGTTTCCCATTCATCCCTTTAATGTGTATGAAAACCATAGGTAACGTTGCATAAAGCTTTGTCAGTGTTGGACTTTTTTTATGAAGACTTCATAAATGTCCGAGCTGTGGAGACCCAAATGGTTCATATCGTTGGCTCTTCAGTCTTTAACTATAAATATAAATAGATTTGAATCACATTGGGCACAGAGCATCGTCAGTTCAAGGAATATTTCCTACCCCTAGCAAAGTAAAATCTTTGGAACTCTCTGAAAAGCACAGAATATGATTGGCTATTGATAGCACATGCTTTCTGTAGTCTTGATAAGTGTACTGGTCACCAATGTCCTGAAAATGAGCTAATTTCAAGATTGCTGATTTGTATTGATTTCCACTGTTTGCCTAAATGCTCCCCTGGGCATTGTTCCCAGTGCATGCCATTGCAGACTTGGTGCTGGGGATTCTTTAGGTGATTGACACACTGTAACAGCTGAGATCAGAGCTACATAAATTCCCTATTTTTTAAAAAGTGACAGCAAAATGTAAGCTTGGTAACAAGGCAGGCTCTGGGATTTTACGTTGCACAGCATCCATTGATGTCACATCCAGTGATGTTGCATCACTAAATATGAAATATTTTCAAAGTTGGCAGGTTTGATATATGGGTAGCTTTTTTTTTTTTGTAATGAAAAGTTTTTTTATTTCAACAATGCAAAAATACAGAGATGGTAAGCAATACAAGACATCAACATTTCATCAGACAAGGTGAGGAGAAGAATATTTGCAGTTATTCAGCATTATGCATTCCGCATTGCAAATCTGCCAGTGCAGGAATACCTAAAGCAACTCCGCATATGTATAGCATTAACGAATAGAGCTAGGAATGCGTAAACCAGGCTATCGTAGACATATTTTACATACAGCGCGTGCATTATTATCGACAGGTAACCTGAAGTAGTCAGAAGAGCAATTCCACCCATGGTAAATATTAGTTTCGCAGCCCATCTGACCTCCCAAAACTCCTGTCACCTGTAACACCGACAGTGCTTATATATATCACTAGTTAGTATGGAGTTGTTCGCTTAAGGCTAATGGATTATTCAAAAAGAGGTCCTTATGAGGGTCTCTAAGAATAGGAAGGTGGTGGTAGGGAAGTAAGGACATATATACGCAGGAAAAACAGCTAATGAGTGTGCTGAATGGTTAGATAAGCGAAAGAATTAGAATGTAGAAGGAGGAAGAAGAGACGAAGATGGGAAAAGAGATGAGAAAAAGAGAAAGAAGAAGAGAGGGAGGGAAAAAAAAAGGGGGGGGAGGAAATGAGCCAGACGCCTGTCAATTTCTCCTCCCAATGCAAACTTCAGCTTTTGTATGCGTCAATAAAATATTTTTTAGGTTCCTCTAGTACAGGATCCCCCAACACCTCCGTCACCTCCCTCCAGGTCCCTCCCAAATCGCGCCGAAGAGCAGTAGGATGACCAATGAAACCACACATCTAGAAAATGTTGAGCTGCCTTTGAGGGCGAGAGGGCAAGTTCCTCGTTCGATCTCATTATTTCTAGTCTATCAACCAGTAACTTCAAGGTAGGCGCGGAAGTCGATTTCTAGCAAACCGGGATCAGTGATCTAGCCACCAATAGAATGCGGAGCAGCAGAGATTTTTTCAGATTCACCACCGAAAACGGTAATTGGAGTAACAGAAAAGTTTGAGGTGTGAAATCCAAGGTCGTATCCGTGGTATCGCGTACAAGGTTCTGGACCCTCTTCCAGAATGGTTGGAGAAGTGTGCATTCCCACCAGATATGGATATATGTGCCTATTTCAGTGTTGCATCTCCAGCAGTTCGGAGAGACGGTGATGTTAAATGAGGCCATTATTGCCGGTGTACGGTACCAAAAGGTTAGTATTTTATATGAGGATTCCTGGTACTTGGAGACCTGGGACCCCGAGTGAGTAAGGGTCAATGTTTTCGTCCAATCATCCTCCGATATAGGGCCTTCAAGTATGCATTCCCAGCGAGACATGAATGCGGGTGAATCCTTATCTATTGGCCGTAATAGACTGTAAATTGTGGATACTGCGTGTGCCAGCGGCGAGGATCGGTGACATAGCATTTCAAATGCTGAGAGTCGTCTAGTTAATGAGGTTATTCGGTAGTTTCTTCAAAAACGATTTAATTTGGTAAAAATTAAATTTTTCTGTGAAGGTAAGTACTGCTTGGTCATTGTCTTCTACAGAAACAAACTTGCTATCTTTCAGTACGTGACATGCCCGAATAATCGGGGCATCTGTGAGACGTGACGCCAAGGAGCGGAGGATCTTCGCGGGGAAGTCAGGGTTGTGAGATAACGGTAGAAGCTGGGAAGGGTAGGTAGAAAGCGCGTATTTTGTACGAATTTTATGCCATACTACGAGGGTACTGCTCACTGGTGAGGTCGCCGTGGTTAGGGATCTAATCACCTTCCACGGTAGCCATGGTAGTGTCTGTACCGGGCGGCCAATTTGCGCGTCCTCCAAGTCTATCCACTTCTGTTCAGGTGAGCCAACCATAAAGTCTACCACCCTATTCAAGTGCGTAGAGTAATAATAAAGACGAGTGTCTGGCAGGGCCAGTCCACCGCACATCTTTGGCTTGCTGAGAGTGTCATATTTAAGTCGTGGTCGGGTCTTCGGCCAGATAAATGAGGAAAAAAGCGTTCTTATTTCCTTGTGAAAGGACAATGAAATAAGTATAGGGATCGTATGAAAAAGATAGAGCAGTCTTGGTAGAAAGTTCATTTTTATGACGCTAATACGTCCCATCCAAGACAGGAATTTTGGTGACCAGCGTGCGATATCCTCCTTAAAGACTGCTAGAAGCGGTGAGAAGTTTGTTGAAAAAAGGTTTGTAAAATCAGGTGTGAGGTGTATGCCAAGATATGTGAGTGAAGACGTGCACCAACGAAAGTTATATTGAGTACTTAGAGTCCGCCGCCAAGTATTCCGCGGTGCAATTGACAGTATTTACGACTTAGTCTCGTTTATTTTGAATCCGGATAGAGAGCCATAGTGCCGTAGTTCACTAAGGACTTCCGGCAGGGATCCCACCGGGTCAGGTAGTAAGAACATTAGGTCATCTGCGTATGCAGCGACCTTATGTTCAGATGAGGATCCCTGTACCCCTCTGATGTTAACATTCTTTCGGATGGAGGAGAGCAAGGGTTCCAGGCTGAGGGCAAAAAGAAGCGGGGAGAGTGGGCAACCTTGCCGCGTACCGTTGTGAATTTGGAATGAAGATGTAAGCGCGCCATTCACTCGTACTCTCGCAGAGGGTGTCGAGTACAGAGCTCTGATCCAGCTTATAAAGCCCTCTCCTACCCCATATGTTTTCAACGTCCGAAATAGAAAAGGCCATAATACACGATCGAAGGCCTTTTCGGCATCAGTTGAGAGAAGTAGGAGTGGTGTTTTCGATTGTTTAGAGTATGTGATGGCATTAAGGACTCTAATCGTTGCGTCTCTGGCTTCTCGTCCTGGGATAAATCCCACCTGATCTGGGTGGATCAGTTGGGGCATAAACCGTTTTAGGCGATTAGCTAAGACAGGTGCTAGAAGCTTCATGTCATTGTTGAGTAAGGAGATAGGCCTGTAGTTTCCACAGGCCGTATGATCCTCCGGTTTCGGCAGTAGTGCAATCGTGGCCATCAGTGAGTGTGGATGGGGTGTGCTGCCGTCCTAAAATGCATTAAAGAGTGTCACTAGCCTGGGTAGAAGAGTACCAGAATTTTTTTTATAATAATCAATGGGTAAGCCATCCGGACCAGGTCTCTTCCCATTTTTAGACGATTTCAACGCCTCCATGATTTCTTCCGCGGAGATTGCAGCGCTGAGTGATTTACGTTCCGAGGGGTCAAGTGGCCTAGAAATTGTTTTTGTTAAATAGGCATCTATACGTTCTAACTGTGAGGGTGTGGTAGCAGCGTCGTCGGTATGGTATAAATCAGAGAAGAACTTTAGAAATTCGCCTGAGATCATTGTCGGGTCAGTTGCAAAAGAGTCCTCTGATATACGTATTTTTGAGATGTAAGACTTGATCCGCCTGTCCTGAAGGACTCTAGCTAGAAATCTTCCCGGTTTGTTTTCACTTAACGTAAAAAACGACCGCGCTCGTAGTGCCTGGTATTGAAGAGATGTATTTATCAATTTCTCCAGTGCTTGTCTTGCTTGGAGGAGACGTTGATACACCGTTGCATCACCAGATGCAATGTGTTCAAGTTCCAACGCTCTAACTTTTCCCACTAGTGTGTGGTGTTCCTCATCTCGTATTTTCTTACGTGCTGTCCCTTTACCGATAAAAAAACCGCGGATGACCGCCTTATGCGCTTCCCATAACGTCGGGATGGAGATATCAGGGGTGTTGTTTTCTGTAAAGAAATGTTCAAGAGTGGTGCGTAGTTCCTCACTAATTAATGGGTCATCTAGTAATGATACATTCAACCGCCATTGTCGTTCCCGTGGAACAAACAGTGGTGATTGTATTTTAAGGTTGAGTGGTGCGTGGTCCGACCATGTCGTGGCCGTGATATCTATTGAGGCAGTTAGAGTGAGATTGTGGTAGTGCATGAAAAAATAGTCGATTCGAGTATGTGTGGAGTGTACCTGTGAAAAAAGGAGTAGTCCCATTCTGAGGGATGTAGGGCTCGCCATACGTCCACCAACCGGTAAGCATGTAATGTTCGGCGAATAGAGCGCAATACGTGTGCAGGAGTAGATGAGGAACCAGTGGAAGAATCTAACTGCGGTTCCAGTGCTACATTGAAGTCTCCGGCCACTAGTGTTATCCCCTTCTGGAAAGTGTCTAATAGCCGCAGTATCCGTGCTAAACAAGTATGTTGCTTTTTGTTAGGTAAATATATGGAAGCGAATGTATAGAACGTATCAAGTATAGAACCTCTGACAAAGACATATCTGCCACCTTCATCCGTCATTGTGGCTTCCATTACAAAGGGTACCTCCTTCGATATTAAGATCGCGACTCCCTGCGATTTGCTTTGCGTATAATCACTAAAGTAACCCACTGGATAATTTGCATCTCTGAGTCGGTGCAGACCCTGCGCGGAAGTGGGTCTCCTGGAGGAAGGCGACGGACGCACGGGAGGATCTCAACTCTCGCAGTAAGCGAGTACGCTTTTTGGGAATATTGAGGCCTCGTACATTATGAGAACACAGCTGTAAATTAGAAGGTGCATAAGGAGACTTTCTGTATGCCATCGCTATTCAACCTATGGGTTCCTACCAGGGGAGGGTAGGATTACTAGCTCTACGTCCGGGAGGAAAAAAGACAGTTCAAGGGTTACGAATGAGGTTAGGGGAGGGTGAAAGGTGGAAGAGAAGATGGAAAGCGAGAGAAACTCACCAGAAAAAAAAAAGAAAAAAAAAGGGGGGGTGGGGGAAGAGAGGCGATAGATACCACCAAGCAAAGATAAGAAAAGAGCTAGAATGACAGGGAGTCTTCTAGTGCGCCAACCGGGAAATCACTCACCACCTCTGTGTCCTAGAACAAGGTGGGAGGGCCCTCAGTTGGGGAAAGAATGCACTACACCCCGTGGGGGATTTTCAAAAGACCAAAAACCGAGGTTGCACTGTCAATGTTACAGAGCACAGCACCAAGAGTGCAGTAGATAAGAGAATAACAAAACAGAGAGCAATGCCCGTACGGGCCCGGAATCCGCTATCACCGACATTTAGTGTCGCTACGGTGAACCGTGGAAGAGAAGGCTAACAATGAGCAGGAAGCCAATGAGAGGGGCGAGCATCAGGCGACGCTGAGTCTATATACGTATGTGTCCCGTGCGGGCCTGGGCATGCACGTATACATCGCCCATAGGCAGTCCGATGATCCCAATGGTGTTCATAGCAATAACATAAATAGTACCAATGAACCCTTACTAAGCCAAAAGTGCGTGTGTGTATATATACATACACATACATATACACACACACATATACACACACACATATACACACATATACATACACACATATATACACATCCAGAAGGAAGATGACTTCAAAGTAGAGATTCCCATAGATAACATAACTTGTAATAACACCTTATAGCATTAAAATTACTATCAAACAGCAGGAACAATTAAATGGTCTGGTTCCCAGAACTCCCCCCCCCCCCTCACTGCCCCCTACCCAACATAGTTTCCAGAAAACTCTGTGAGCAGGCAGGGTCCCTCACATGCCCTCCCGCCCTTTTCAATGTGACCCTTTTAGTTATGCCCAACCATTGCAGTTTCAACAAACCCCCCCCCTCCCCACCCCTCACCACACTTTCGAAGAAGTCGATGATCGGTAGAAGCATGACGCAGTCTAAATTCAGAACTGTAATCCTCATGTCTCCAGGGAAAGAAGCAGTAAAGAGACCATATATTTCCCTCTTCCGGAAGTCGGGTACTCCATGCTGATATAGTTTGCAGTGTTCTCTCTCTAAACATCTCGGAGCTAAGTAGTCTGAATCAAATCCTATTCCATCGCCATTAATCCGGTTTCTGGTCGGTCGTAGAGTGTTTGTTGTCTTCGTGAGCAGTTCCAACTAGAATGGACTGTGTCAGTGACAGGTAGGTCTGCTAGAGGTATCCATGTAACGGAATCAGCGTGTAGGTGATATCAGATTTCCCATTCACCTTATGGGCGAGCATAAGCCCTCTTGGGCCTGAGATGGTTGGGAACCCGCCCGATGTAGGTCGGTGTCATCCGAGGTTCTGCGGCGGGGTGATCTTTGTGGTCGCGGTGCCCCCGTGAGCCGCGTCAGAGGTTGGGTTGCTGGAGGGAAGCGTTCCCAGTCCTGGACCTCCACAATCGGAAGGTTTAGCTCTGAGATAAACTGGGCCACAGCCTGAGGAGATCTGATGGTGTGTGTCAGGTTGTTTGTCCGGACTTGGAGGGATAAGGGGAATCCCCATCTATAGGGTATCTCAGCTTCCCGCAGTAGTTGGGTGACTGGGCGCAGTGCTCGGCGGGCAGAAAGGGTGTGCGGGGAGAGGTCCTGATATAACTCGAATGTCTCTTCAGCAAATCTCCATTTTCGCCGAGTACGTGCCTTCTGCATTATTGCGTCTTTCAGAGCAAAGTCAGGGAGGTGACAGATGATGTCCCTAGGCGGTGCCGCCTCTGTTGCTGCCTTCGGTCAGAGAGCCCGATGCGCTCTATCTATAGCATTAAAGGGTAATGGGGGACAACCCAGGATATGTGCGAAGGCGCTGAGAAGAAAATCCTTCGTCTCCGTTACCCCTTCGTGTACCCCTCGCACCCTTATATTGTGCCTCCGTGTTCTATTTTCAAGGTCATCTAACCTGCGAAACATGTCAGAGAAGCGCAGCTCCGTAAGAGATTCAGTGTCGTGGGTGCCTGGTGTTGTATCTCCTGCACGTGCTTCCAGCTGGGTTACTCGAGTGTCAATGGCGGATATATCTGCTCTGACTTCCGCAATCTCCCGCCCGAAAGTCGCCTGCATGTTATCCAACATCTCTTTGAAGTCAGAGCGAGTGGGGAGCTCAGCGCGGGTGGGAAGCTCCGCGATGAGCGCTTCTAACCTCCTGATGGTCGACTGACCTTCTGTTAGCGAGGACTCAGGCCGCGAGGGGGAGGCCGCCATCTTGGTGGGAGAGCGGGTGCTGGGCCGCGACGTTGATGTATTAAAATACGCCGAGATGGGGCTCACGGAAGGTCTACCTGGAGTGCTGGGTGTTTTCCTGGTCGGTTTGCGGTGAGAGGTGCGTACCATAGCCACGGGCTGATGCGGTAATGCGATAATATCAGCGGCGGTTCCGGGAGCTCACGCACTAAGCAGCCATCTCCTTGTTCGGTCAGGCCACGCCCCGTAGCTTTTTTAATTATTCTAATTTTAATCTTGACAAGTGGCCAGAGGATCATGAGAGTTGTAGTTAAGCAACATCTGGGGAGGGGGGGCAGACATTGAGATCCCTGTCCTAGATTGTAAGCTCTTGAGCCGGGTCCTCTTTTCCTGTTTGTCCTACCCATTGCACTGTGCTACGGAATACGTTGGCGCTTTATAAATAATTCCTAATCTCATGGATCTTTATTTCCTGAACTCCCTGTTTCTAAAGTTTTTATTAACCTGTAGAGTGAATTTACACGTTTAAGACCTCTCATTAGCAAATCTACACAAAGCTGCTCATCATTCAACATCAGAGTTGGAGATTCTGTACCTGGTGTTTAATTATTGCATTGTAATTTTTCGAGACACAGTGTTCGTTTCCCACCGGTGGTCTCTGTGAAATAACACCTGACATCCTCTCTCCTTGCTTGTTTAATTGCATCTGTGGGAACGCGTTTACCAAAGTTCCCTTAGGTTAGCAACCGTTCTGCATAATAAATAGATACATTTTTTTTCCGCTCTCCTGATTCATTACTGTAAATTGTTGGCGTTTAAAGAAGAAATATACTTCGGTCTAATTTGTCTTTGCACGTATTTTCCTGATTGCAGCACTGTTAACGAGAGAGCAGTATGTAACACAGTCATTGTAAAGACTTTAATGGGGCACCAGCAGAAAACGCTCCTAGGAATATATTGTTGATACATTTTTTTTCCAGGCTTTAATTTTCTCTTGGTGACTAGCTCATTAAGAGCAATTTATGTCCTAGTCAGTGAATCTCATTCAATCTCTTAGTTTTCCTAATGCATGTAAAACACAAAAATGACTTTGGATAAACAATCAATGCAGCTGACAACACAGCTTCATGCGGCGTTTATGGAGATACTGAATCCAACTGTAATAAGGCAGATGCTGAACTGCAAGCAACCTTGAAAGGGAAAGTCCGTTGGAAATCAGACCAAATGCTTTTCGTGAGCATTAAGTAGTATGCGATATAAAAGTGAGTTTTGTTTATTTTCCACTAAATGCATTTGCATAGCTGGACGTCTAAATAGTTTGTATTTTTTTCTCACTGAGCGGAGTTCATTTAATTAAATAGTGTATCACGTGTACTAAGCAAGAAATAGTCTTGTCTAAAGCTAAAGAATTTAATTTAAAAAATAAAATGTATGAAAAAGAACATGCTTGCTATTGCATCGATCATGATATTGTATGCAGTGTTTTTGAAGGTGATGTAGGGTTGGGTTGAGTGCTCTGTATTGGTGTGTCCGTGTGTGTATATATATATATATATTAGGGCTGAAACAACTAATTGATTTAATCCGCAACTAATCGATAAGGGAAATAGTTGACAGCTATTTTAATCATCGATCGGTGTCGATTAATCATCCTGTGTACAGCTTACACTGTTTAGAGTCAGACTGAGTTAAACGTAAATAACCTCAGCTTCGGAGCTGATTGGAGTAGACGCACGGCTGCTTTACTAGGTATGATTTAGTTCTAGGGTTATGTCAGACACAACCAGTTTGTTTTTATTCCGTTTACAACAGTAGAACTATAACACAAACAATAGGATACTGCCACTGAGTGAAGGAGCCGTATGCCTGTGGTTTTTCCTTACTTGAAGCTGGAGTCCTGTGCCACCACCCCACCCTCCCTGCCACACCTTCTTTGATTGAGAACTGCCATTCGCTCCCTTTTGGTCTGGTCCTTTTCCCCAAACTCACTCCTACACTTAGATCTGGTCTTTTGCCCATACCCACTCACACTTGGGTCAAGTCACTTGCGCAAAGTCACTCCCTTCCACCTCCAGTCCCTCCTCCCACTCAGTTTGTTCACGAAATTATTAAAAAGGGACACGCTACGCACCCTGACCACTTCATCTTATTAACCCCGATTTCATGCAGACGACATCATCATCTATGACCAAGTGCTTGTAGCAGTGTTCATTTGAGAAAGCAAACATGTGGTTAAACTGCACATGCAGCATCAACCCATCCCTCTGACCAAGCACTCGCATACCTTGTGTGCAAAGTACGCAAGATACGCAATTTGCGTATGTACAACGAAAGTTACATACACTGCGCAAATTGCTTATTTAAGTAAACAATTTTTTTTTATTTTTCTTTTATCCGATGAATCGATAAATCAAAATAATAATCGGCCAACTAATTGATTATGAGAATAATCGTTAGTTGCAGCTCTAATATGGGTGCCAGACAAAATCCCTACAGCCAGGTTCCCTAATGCCAACATCCCGACGGCCAACTTCCAGACAGAACGAGTGCCGGACATACCAAGTTCCCTACACGGCCAACTTCCAGACATCCAAAATCCCAGCGGCTAACCCTAAGGCTAGGGTCAGATGAGCGCCTTTTGTACGGACTGTGCGTCCGTGCAGTACGGACGTACTTACTGACTGACAACAAGGTAGTGGCCACACAGTCCGTTTTTTTCACTGACGGATTTTTTGACTGATGTAGCAGGGAAAATAAATTACGATGAAAAACCATTCTGTCCGTCAAAAATGCTGGACGTATAAATGCAGTCCGTCTGACCATGCTCCATCACTCACTCACAAAGCTATGCAGATGTTGTGGACGTGGCGCACTCCGCACGTCCGTTCTATCAGTATTACGTTCTTGCCTAACCTGCGTCCGTTTGCAGCGTCCGTGAGCCCCCGAACTTCTGTGCGGGGCTCCATTTAACACAATTCTATGCTATCACGGACGTACTTATGTGCGGGCAACACGGGCGTTAACACTGCGTTCGTCTGACCCCAGCCTTATACTAACACCCTAACCCTTAAGGAGTTAGATTTAGGGGTTATAGTTAGATTTAGGGAGTTTGGGTTTAGGGCTAGGGCTAGGTTTAGGGGGGTTATATTAGAAATTTAGGGGAAAACCTAAAAGAGAAACTAAAATCCTCCACTATGCAATGCCATACAATTTTTCATCCTTCTCATAAGTCTTTATCACCGCCAAATCAGTCTCAATCCTAATTTCTTGCTGCTGAGGGCTAAGGAGCCATGAACAGCTGTCCAGTAGTGGCTGTGTTATTTTATACCCTAACCTAAACTTGAAGCCTTCTATTATAGCATTGCGCTGGCCTGTGTGATGTCTGCGTCTCGGAAGACCATTAGATGGAAAAAAAAGTGAGAGATCATATACATGTCTCACCCAGAATTCCCTATTGCATTTAGGGAGATCTGAGGGCAAACCAAATGTCTCATATGCTCAGATACAGATATATTCATGTTTTTCATAGTGACTTCAAAATAGTGCACTACTTCACATATATGGCTGTTGCATGCGTGCACACACGCATATATACGTTTTTTGAATATCAAAAGCTGTTTTTTCTCTTTACCTATTGCACCACTGAATTTTTTTTGTTTGTTTTATTGGAAAAAAAAAAGGCAAATTATCCTTTTTATTGTGTTTATTAAATGCTGTCAATCAACGGATCAGTTTGCAGTCTCTCTAGGTCAAGAAGCGCTCACATCCTCTTTCCTACACTTTAGGCAAAATTGCCTGCCTTTAATACCTCAATGTGTATTGTACAGTCCTTCTAATGAATTGTTCTCCAGAAATCTGACCTTCTATGCATTTTCATAGCTATATCTCCCTATAGACGCATTTTCTAAAAAGTAAACAAATGTATTTTTTCCATCAATTTTTTGCAACTTACATTCAGTTAGGCAATTACTTGGAATTTAAACCACCCATGACATTTTTTTAGCAAGTTTTTTTTGTTGGAAAGTGTGAATGATCGTATATAGTGTACGCTGCCTCTCAATAGTAGTGGCATTAGAGTACGGGACTGAGTATTTTGTGATTGAAATTGATTTAACCCTGCATGTGCTTTTGTATGTATTGACAAGTTTACTATAGATTTCTGTTGCTTCTGCAAATAAGACAATACCAGGATTAAGTTAGTTGACCATAGTGTAGCAGCCCAGGGTAGAATACAGAAGATAAGTAGGTCCGAGGGGTAAAGATAAGTAGTCATGGGGGTTAACCCCTAAGGCTAGGGTCAGACGAAAGCATTTTTCCCCGCGAACGTGAAAAAGTGCGTCCGAACGCATTGACGTATTTTTTCACGGAATGCGCAAAAACAGTCAGACGACGCGCATTTTCGGGCGTGATTTTGTACGGATCGTCAATAAAACTCTTTTTGCGTCTGGACGTTATGTAGGCTGGACATTAGCAGCGTCTGACATCTCCTAATCACGCACACACGCCGCTATGCCGCAGCTGCGCACTCAGTACGTCAGTACTAGCGGTTCAGCGTTCTCAGAAAAATGCGTTCAAATTCCACTTGCGTTGCACGGCCCGACTTTTGTGCGGCCGTACATCGTATATTGGCCGTCATTGCCCGTCATCTGCTGCTAGTGCGGCCGTAATTATGTGCGCCAGAACGCACGTTAAAAGTGCGCTGGTCTGACCCCAGCCTTAATGTGTACAAAATATGTCTCAGCCATTGGACGAAGAAAGGGTTAATATGTGAAATTAAGTAAAACGTAGCTTTTAATGGATATGTATGAAAACTCCGTGATAAATATCAAGCAGAGCACAGCGTAGATGAATGAGAAGCCCTAGATCAGTATGGCAGGAGGGCAGGGCAGCCATCAGAAATGATGGGGCCCCTTACTAAACCTCACGATGGGGCCCCCCCCCCGGCACTCCATCAACCTCTAACAGCTTTTCTCCCCTTCAAAAAAAAAAAAGGACATAAAATAGCACCACAGCAATAAAACTCCCAGTAATGTGTAGTGTGTATGAGCGTATCACAGAATTCACAGCAATAAAACTCCATAGTAATGTGCGGTGTGTATGAACGTATCACAGAATCCACAGCAATAAATCTCACAGTAATGGGATGTATATGATGGCCTTTGGGTCTGGGCCTGGTCCCTGGGTCTGGTTTGGGCCTTGGGGTCTATGCTCTGGGCCTTGTGGTCTGGGCTGGGCCTTCGGGTCTGGCCCTGGGGTCTGGCCTGGGGTCTGGTCCTTGGGGTCTTGGCCCTGGGGTCTGGGCCTTTGGGTCTGGGGACTGGGCCCTAGGGAATGGGCCTTGGGGTCTGGTCCCTGGGTCCTGAGTCTGGGCCCTGAGTCTGGCCTGGGGTCTGGGCCTGGGGTCTGGGCCCTGGGGACTGGGCCTTGGGGACTGGGCCCTGGGGACTGGGCCTTGGGGACTGGGCCTTGGGGACTGGGCCCTAGGGAATGGGCCTTGGGGTCTGGGCCCTGGGTCTGGGGGACTGTGCCTTGGGGACTGGGCCTTGGGGTCTGGGCCCTAGGGTCTGGGTCTGGGCCCTAGGGTCTGGGCCTTGGGTTTGGTCCCTGGGTCTGGGCCATAGGGTCTGGGCCTTGGGGTCTGGGCCCTAGGGTCTGGGCCTTGGGGACTGGGCCCTAGGGTCTGGGCCTTGGGGACTGGCCCTAGGGTCTGGGCCTTGGGGACTGGGCCCTAGGGTCTGGGCCTTGGGGACTGGGCCCTAGGGTCTGGGCCTTGGGGACTGGGCCTTGGCCCTAGGGTCTGCGCCTTGGGGACTGGGGTCTGGGCCTTGGGGACTGGGGTCTGGGCCTTGGGGACTGGGCCCTGGGCCTTGGGGATTGGGCCTTGGGGACTGGGCCCTGGGGTCTGGGCCTTGGGGACTGGGCCTGGGGTCTGGGCCTTGGGGTCTGGGCTCTAGGGTCTGGGCCTTGGGGACTGGGCCTTGGGCCCTAGGGTCTGCGCCTTGGCACTGAGGTCTGGGCCTTGGGGACTGGGCCCTGGGGTCTGGCCCCTGGGGACTGGGCCTTGGGGTCTGGGCCCTGGGGACTGGGCCTTGGGGTCTGGGACCTAGGGACTGGACCTTGGGGTCTGGGCCCTGGGTCTGGGGGACTGTGCCTTGGGGACTGGGCCTTGGGGTCTGGGCCCTAGGGTCTGGGTCTGGGCCCTAGGGTCTGGGCCTTGGGTTTGGTCCCTGGGTCTGGGCCATAGGGTCTGGGCCTTGGGGTCTGGGCCCTAGGGTCTGGGCCTTGGGGACTGGGCCCTAGGGTCTGGGCCTTGGGGACTGGGCCCTAGGGTCTGGGCCTTGGGGACTGGGCCCTAGGGTCTGGGCCTTGGGGACTGGGCCCTAGGGTCTGGGCCTTGGGGACTGGGCCTTGGGCCCTAGGGTCTGCGCCTTGGGGACTGGGGTCTGGGCCTTGGGGACTGGGGTCTGGGCCTTGGGGACTGGGCCCTGGGCCTTGGGGATTGGGCCTTGGGGACTGGGCCCTGGGGTCTGGGCCTTGGGGACTGGGCCCTGGGGTCTGGGCCTTGGGGTCTGGGCTCTAGGGTCTGGGCCTTGGGGACTGGGCCTTGGGCCCTAGGGTCTGCGCCTTGGCACTGAGGTCTGGGCCTTGGGGACTGGGCCCTGGGGTCTGGGCCCTGGGGACTGGGCCTTGGGGTCTGGGCCCTGGGGACTGGGCCTTGGGGTCTGGGCCCTGGGGATGGGCCTGGGCCCGGTGTGGTCCCTGGGGATGGGCCTGGGCCCGGTGTGGTCCCTGGGGATGGGCCTGGGCCCAGTGTGGTCCCTGGGAATGGGCCTGGGCCCGGTGTGGTCCCTGGGGATGGGCCTGGGCCCCGTCTGGTCCCTGGAGATGGGCCTGGACCTGGGCCCCGTCTGGTCCCTGGGGATGGGCCTGGGCCCGGTCTGGTCCCTGGGCCCTGTCTGGTCCATGGGGATGGGCCTGGGCCCCGTCTGGTCCCTGGGCATGGGCCTGGTCCCTGGGATGGGCATGGGCCTGGGCCCGGACTGGTCCCCAGGATGGGCCTGGGCCCCGTCTGGTCCCTGGGGATGGGCCTGGGCCCAGACTGGTCCCCGGGATGGGCCTGGGCCTCGTCTGGTCCCTGGGGATGGGCCTGGGCCCGGTCTGGTCCCCAGGCCCTGTCTGGACCCCGGGGATGGGCCTGGGCTGGTCCCGGGCCCTGGTGCCTGGGGATGGGCCTGGGCCCGGTCCCCGGGATGGGCCTGGGTGCCTGGGGATGGGCCCGGTCTTGACCCCGTCCTACTTACCCGCTACAGTCTTCTGTCCTGGACTGGTTCTTCTCCTTTCTTCTCCGCTTCTTTCTTCTTGCTTCTTGCTTCTTCGCTTCTTCTTGCTTCTTCGCTTCTTCTTGCTTCTTCGCTTCTTCTTGCTTCTTCGCTTCTTCTTGCTTCTTTCTTCTTGCTTCTTCGCTTCTTCTTGCTTCTTTCTTCTTGCTTCTTCACCACGCGGTGTCAGAGTTCTTTTGGCGCCGCGTGTCACGTGTGCGCCGTCACACACGTGACTGGGGGCGGTGCCAAAGCAGCGTGCCTTGGAAGTAGACGCACGCTGCTTGGCCCGCCCGCGGCCCGGCCAAAGAAATTAAGGCAGCGGGCAGCGGCCGCCCGCCATCATAGCAGTCACAGCAGTAAGGGGCCCGCCGGGGGCCCCGGCGGCCCCAGCGGGGGCCCCGGCGGCCCGGGCCCCCCCGGGCACCGGGCCCCTTACTGCTGTATGGGGCGTAATGCCCTGATGGCGGCCCTGCAGGAGGGGACAAATTGTCTCCTGATGTTAATCAAGGATAATATGCAAAATATACAAGTATCTGTTAGGACATGCAGGGCAGCCATCAGTGGTTATAAAAAGAGGCGGAACTAGAAACCTCAGGGCCCCGGTGCAAGAATCCATGAAGCCCCCCGCGAGAGAGTTTTGCATTTTTACTAAAAAATAATTGCTATGTTTTGTAAAAAGGTAATTCGCAAAAATATGTCTATAAAGGTCTCCTGCACTATCCAAAAATTGCTGGTTTAAAAACCTAATAATACTATAACTAATCGCCTAGTATCCCTATTCTATATCCATTAGCTATGGGATTTAATGCTATGCTAATATTTAGGGATGCACCGATACCACTTTTTTAAGTACGAGTACCGATACTTTATTTTCAAGTACTCACTGATACCGAGTACCGATACTCTTATTTTATGTCATGTGAACGCTTTTCAATAAGAACAGACCTCATATCAAAATGCCCCCACTTCACATGTATATATCCCCCCCCCGAGATCTAACACCAAGGAGATAGAAGCACTCTGGGTCTTAAGTAAAACAAAAAAGTTTATTCAGAAATCATTAAAAAAGGACCGACGTTCCGGCTCCTGAAAGCCTTTATCAAGGTATGTCCCAACACACATAATGACAAAATATTTATACTAAAAGTATTGATTTCCCCCCCCCCCCCCCATCGTGTACCGCTGCATCCATGGCCACGCCAATATGCTCAATAGCCGGCGCGCCTGCTCTGGACGCCTTGCATGTGACGTAGATGCCGTCAAGTCATGGTGTGCGACGGTGGATTCCCTTGTCTTGGAGACCTAACAGAAACACCATGATGGCCCTAGATGGGCTAAAAACAAAAAGACTGCAAGAACTTGGACAGACAGTATGGAGAAAGATACATAGTGCAGGAGGGGTGGGGTCGCGCCTATTCCCCAAAGGGTTGGCTGCAACCACCAAATGCATCCAGCCCAACAACATGTGTAGAACATAACAAAGAAAAAAATGTCATCTGCGCTTACTCCAATTATACCGTGTGAAACTAAACACAATTAGAGGTTTGGTTTCTTATTAATGGCCATTATAAGACTAGCTCGCCCGCCAACGTCACGGCACCTCTATAAGGGCGAGTCCTAACCAAAATGAAACCACAGGCTGCTACATAGCAAACCATACCTGCTCATGCTGCTTGTCAAACATGAGGTAGACTGGTGGGCCTTTATTTATGCTCCCCCAGAAACAAAATCCACTTTGGGATCAAAACAAAGACACGGAGCGGAGTCTTGCTGCAGGGATGACCTGGCTGGAAGTACATTGAAACATACATAGTGGAGGAGGGGTGGGGTCGCGCCTATTCCCTGAAGGGTTGGCTGCAACCACCAAATGCATCCAGCCCAACAACATGTGTTATGCTCAATAGCCAATATGCTCAATAGCCGGCGCGCCTGCTCTGGACGCCTTGCATGTGACGTAGATGCCGTCAAGTCATGGTGTGCGACGGTGGATTCCCTTGTCTTGGAGACCTAACAGAAACACCATGATGGCCCTAGATGGGCTAAAAACAAAAAGACTGCAAGAACTTGGACAGACAGTATGGAGAAAGATGGTTGCTGAAATATCCTCATCACATGTCGAAATGCTATTACTCTCAGATAATATATAGTATATACAATGTTGTAAAATGAATAAATATATATATATATAAACGCAAAAGTCCTGATTGACTGACTGACTCATCAACTCCCAGCTGAAACCGTTTAACCTAGGAACGTGAAATTTTGAAGGTGCACTGTTTTTATGATGTAGGCACCCACTAAGGAAGGATTTTTGGGAACTCCACCCCTAAGGGGGTGAAAAAGGGGGTTGAATATTTTAAAAAGGATACCTATAGCTCAAAAACAGAAGATGTTACAGATGTGAAAATCGGTATTTAGATTCGTCTTGAAAAATAAAAAAACACGTATTTTTCCGTTTTTCAAAAAAATTCTACTGGGGGGCAAAAAAAGGGGGGTTGAATATTTTAAATATTTTAAACAGGATACCTATATCTTAAAAACAGACGATGTTACAGACGTGAAAATCGGTATTTAGATTCTTCTTGAAAAATAAAAAAACCCGTATTTTACCATTTTCTGAAAATTCCTTTGGGGGGGCAAAAATTTAATTTGAATATTAAAGTTGAATACTTTTATCATAAACGCGAAAGTTCTGACTGACTCATCAACTCCCAGCTGAAACCGTTTAACCTAGGAATGTGAAATTTTGAAGGTGCACTATTTTTATGATGTGGGCACCCACTAAGGAAGGATTTTTGGAAACTCCGCCTCTAAGGGGGTGAAAAAGGGGGTTGACTATCTTAAACACGATACCTATAGCTCAAAAACAGAAGATGTTACAGACATGAAAAACAGGTATTTAGATTCTTCTAAAAAAATAAAAAAATACGTATTTTACAGTTTTTCAAAAATTCAACTGGGGGGGTGAAAAAAGGGGGTTGAATATTTAAAATATTTTAAAAAGGATTCCTATATCTTAAAAACAGAAGATGGTACAGACGTGAAAATCGGTATTTAGATTCATCTTGATAAATAAAAACACATATTTTACCATTTTCTGAAAATTCCTTGGGGGGGGCAAAAAGGGAGGTTGAATACTTTTTTCATAAACGCGAAAGTCCTGACTGACTCATCAATGCTCAGCTGAAACCGTTTAACCTAGGATCGTGAAATTTTGAAGGTGCACTGTTTTTATGATTTAGGCGCCCACTAAGAAAGGATTTTTGGAAAATCCACCCATAAGGGGGTGAAAAAGGAGGTTGAATATTTTAAACAGGATACCTATAGCTCAAAAACAGAAGATGCTACAGATGTGAAAATCGGCATTTAGATTCGTCTTGAAAAATAAAATAACGCATGTTTTACCGTTTTTCAAAAATCCAAAGGGGGGGGTGAAAAAAGGGGGTTGAATATTTAAAATATTTTAAACAGGATACCTGTATCTCCAAAACAGACGATGTTACAGTCCTGAAAATTGGTATTTAGATTTGTCTTGAAAAATAAAACAACACTTATTTTACCATGTTCTGAAGATTCCTTGGGGGGGGGGCAAAAACGGGGGTTGAATACCTTTATCAGTATACCTATATTTCAAAAACCGAAGATGTTACGGGTGTGAAATTTGGTATTTACAATCTTTGTGAAAAAAACCAAACATGTTTCTTTGCCATTTTCCAAAAATCCAATTGGGGGGGTCGGGGGAAAGGGGTCTGAATATTTTTATCATTATACCTATATTTCAAAAACCAAAGATGTTACAGACGTGAAATTTGTTATTTACAATCTTCTTGAAAAATAAAAACAGGTGTTTTACCATTTTCCAAAAATCCCAAGGGGGGATGAAAAAAAGGGGGGCTGAATACTTTTAAACAGGATACCTATATCTCAAAAACAGAAGATGTTACGTACGTGAAAATTGGTATTTAGATTTGTCTTGAGAAACAAAAAAACACCTATTTTACCATTTTCCAAAAATTCAGTGGGAGGGGGCAAAAAGGGGGGGTTGAATACTTTTATCGGTATACCTATATTTAAAAAAACATTTTAACAAATCCTTAACCACTTCAATGCTAAGGACGCGCTCAGCGCGTCCTCAGCATTGCCCCTGGTATGCGGAGGACGCGCTGAGCGCGTCCTCGCATTGGGGTCAGCGTTCGGCCGGGTTCCGGCCGATCGCTGGCCCCTCCGGTGCGGGCTGACATCCTGGATGTCAGCCCGGCATCCGGAGCAGTGGCCGCCATTATTATGTGTCATCGCGCCCCGCGATGACACATAATTCAGGCGCCCCCCCCGCATGTGCGGAGGAGGCGCCTGAAAGGGAGGGGGGGAGGTCCTTCGGACCTCTCTCCCTCCCGATCGGCGGCTCACAGGGGCTTAACCCAGGCATCATTTGGAAGGGCACAGCCTGCCCTTCCAAATGATGCCTGGCATTAACCCCTGGGAGCTGGATCGCAAATCGGCGCTGAAAAGCGCCGATTTGCGATCCTTCCCGGAGCTGGCCGACATCTTGGATGTCGGCCAAGCTTCCGGGAACTCCCCCAGAGGACTGGCGTCATCGTGCGCAGCACGATGACGCCAGTCCTAGCATTAACCCCTAACTGCCACGAACTGTGGAGATAGGGAGTTCCAATGAACTCCCTATCTCCCGATCCATGGCAGTTAGGGGTTAAATTTTGATATCGTTGGATCGGCCAGAGCATGGCCGTTCCAACGATACCAAACATGAAAGTAAAAAAAAATGTAAAAAAAAAAAAAATAAAAAAAAAATAAAAATAAAAAAAAATTAAAAAAAAAATGAAAAAAAAAAAAATAAACACTTTTTTTTTTTTTTTTTTGTTTTGTTAATGCAGCAATATTGTTCCCATTTCAATTATAATGTGAACAATGATGCTGCATTAACGATTTTTGTATGCGGTGCGTTTGTTAAAAATGGTGTCATTTTCCCCAAAAAAAAATGTAACGAGACCCCATCTCTAATTTTTTTAACAAGCGCACCCCATACAAAATATAACCGCAATTGCTCGCATGTTAAAATGTGGAAAAAAACACTTTACACGCTGTAAATTATTGAAAATACATATTTTATTGCATTTTTTGTTATAATATACAAACATGACATAACGTATACATATAATAATGACATATTATGAATCTACCGAGTCTGACGGAAAGAACGATATATAATATGTCGATGTCATATACTAAAATAAGCCTTCAAAACAGGTTTAAACATGATGCGCAAAACAGGTAAAAAATGACCTCAGCACAGGGGCGGGAAAAGCCTCAGCAGCGAAAGGGTTAAATCCACGCGAGCGAAGCCGCGGGCAAAAGCTAGTAAATTATATAAAACTGCGTGCTACTAGAACTTGTTATATGTGAATTATTGTGTATGCATAGACTGGAAGCCCTATGCAATGGTTCAGGTAAAAAGGGTCTGGTAACCCGAAAAAATGGTGATAAGTGAGAGAAAAATAAGTGTAGTGAGAGAAAAAAATATTTATGGAAAAAATATATACAAAAAATATGTGTCAATGAAGAAATGGGGTGTAAACGTGAACAAATAATGTGATATGGGTATGATGTCCTCAAATGTCAAATAATCAGGAGCCATGGTGGCCTAGAGTGCAAAAAAACTTTTTACGTTCATATAAAAATGAAATAAAAGAAATATATTCATTTAGTCCTTGAGGAGAGAGAGTCTGCAGGGTTCTAATCCAGAAGGTTTCTCTCTGCAACAGGAGATGGGAGCGATTACCCCCTCTTTGCAATTGCGGGATATGATCTATGGCTATAAATTTCAATGATGGAAGTCTGTGTCCTGCTTGTAGAAATGTTTGGCAACCGGTTTGTCCGTGCGCTGATCCCGGTATGCCGTAGTAATAGCTGACCAATGTCCTCGCATCCTCTCTTGCAAAGTGAGGTCTGTCTTGCCAATTTAGCCCATGCCGCATGGGCATGTAATAAGGTAAATGACATGGTCCGATGTGCAGGTGATATGATGTCGGATCTTGAACCTGCGACCAGTGGAAGGATGGACAAACGAGTTGCCAGGCAGCATGTGGTGACAAGTCACACACCCTGTACACCTAAACCACCCCAATTTCTGAAAGTGTCTCTGTGGATCATAGGCAGAGCGCATGTCTGTGTTGACCAATAGATCTCTGAGGTTTCTGGTTCTTATGTAACAAATTTGGGATGGTTGATGAAACTGTACCGGTAGTTTTGGATCATACCGACAAAGTTGCCAATGCTGGTGTATTTGTTTAACCAAAGTACCGCTGCCCTGATGGTATGTAAGTGGTATATACTGCTGATCACTTGGATGTGGTGTTCGAAATTTTTGAAATGCTTGAGTTAATGCCCCTTGTAGGATAGATTGTGAATACCCTCTTTGCAAAACCGTGCTGTCATCTGCTGAATCTGCTGGGTCCGGTGTTCTGGTTGACTATTATATCGCAAGTTCCTTAAGTACTGAGAGACCGGTAGTGCACGTTTCAAATGAGAGGGATGAGAACTATCAGCCATTAATAGGGTGTTCCTATCCGTGGGTTTGCAAAAAAGTGTATAATCCAAACGAGTGCCACTGCGTATAATTTCCACATCCGAAAAATGGATGTGGGTGGCATGAACAGTTGGTGTCAGCTTAATAGGGAGAAGATTGACCTCCTCAACCATGGTTAGAAAAGAGGTAGCATTACCATGCCAAATGATAAAGATATCATCAACAAAGCGCATGTACGCCAATATGCGTAAACCATGCGGAGCCAAGATGTGTCGCTGTTCAAATTGAAACATAAAAAAGTTTGCATACATCTTGGATGTCGGCCAAGCTTTCGGGTACTCCCCCTGATGACTGGCGTCATCGTGCATAGCGCGATGACGTCCGTTCTGGAGTTAACCCCTAGCTGCCACCAATGGTGGAGATAGGGGGTTCCAATGAACCTCCTATCTCCCGATCTGTGGCAGCTAAGGGTTAATGTTTGGAATCGTTGGATCGGCCAGAGCATGGCCTTTCCAACGATACCAAACCTGACCATGTAAAAAGTAATAAAAAAAAACTTATTTTTTAAAAAATATTATTTTTCTTTTTTTTGTTTTGTTAATGCAGCAATATTGTTCCCATTTCAATTATGTGAACAATGATGCTGTACTGCCGATTTTTGTATGGGGTGCGTTTGTTAAAAATCGCGTAATTTTCTCCCCAAAAAAATGTAACGAGACCCCATTTCAATTTTTTTTTAATAAGCGAAGCCCATAGAAAATATAATCGCAAATGCTTGCATGTTAAAATGAGAAAAAAAAACACTTCACACGTTGTAAATTATTGAAAATTCTAATTTTATTGCATTATTTGTTATAATATACAGACAGGACATGACGTATACATATAACAATGATATATTCCGAGTCTGCTGGAAAGAACGATGTATAATATGTCTGGGTCATATAATAAAATAAGGCTTCAAAATGCGGTTAAACATGATGAGCGAAACCGGTAAAAATGAGCTCCGCACACAGGCGTGAAATGCCTCAGCAGCGAAAGGGTTAAAAAGCTAACCCAATCAGTGTGCATTCCTAGGTATAGATAAAAAAAAGAAAACACTGAGCATGTGCGACTGAGTTGCTCCACCTCCCTCCTGCACTGTGAGCTGAAGGGAGGGCTGGGCTGTGTGCCATTCCAATCTGTAACTCTCTCACCCCCTGATAAGGTACATATAGCCTAGCTATGGGCAGGAGGGGGCAAGGGGGTGGCACTTGCCCCCCTCCCTGGAACCAGGCTTCGAGTCCTGCGGGAACGCAGGTTCCTGCTGTGACCCAAGCCCGATAAAGTTTATTGCTGGCCGGCCCGCGTCTAATTGCGAGCTCACAGCGTGCTGCCTCGCGTGGCGCGCGCGTCTTCTGAAGGCTGTGACGCGGCCTACAGGCGAGATCTCATGAGAGTGCGGCACAGCCTTTAGAAGCCGGCGGCCGCGTGGAAGAGCATGCTTCGCATGTGGGTCCACCATCTGAATCTGAGGTCTGTGAGTATGCGACTGGCTGGGTAATGTAATTCTGGGGGTCTGCTGGCTGGATATACAGTGGGGCAAAAGAGTATTTAGTCAGCCACCAATTGTGCAGGTTCTCCCACTTAAAAAGATGAGAGAGGCCTGTAATTGTCATCATAGGTACTTCAACTATGAGACAAAATGAGAAAAAAAAATCCAGAAAATCACATTGTCTGACTTTTAAAGAATTTATTTGCAAATTATGGTGGAAAATAAGTATTTGGTCACCTACAGTACAGACCAAACAAGCAAGATTTCTGGCTCACACGGACCTGTAACGTCTTCTTTTAATAGGCTCCTCTGTCTTCCACTCGTTACCTGTATGAATGGCACCTGTTTGAACTTGTTATCAGTATAAAAGACACCTGTCCTCAACCTCAAACAGACACACTCCAAACTCCACTACGGTCAAGACCAAAGAGCCGTCGAAGGACACAAGAAACAAAATTGTAGACCTGCACCAGGCTGGGAAGACTGAATCTGCAATAGGCAAGCAGCTTGGTGTGAAGAAATTAACTGTGGAAGCAATCATTAGAAAATGGAAGACATACAAGACCACTGATAATCTCCATCGATCTGGGGCTCCACGCAAGATCTCACCCCATGGGGTCAAAATGATCACAAGAACGGTGAGCAAAAATCCCAGAAACACACGGGGGGACCTAGTGAATGACCTGCAGAGCTGGGACCAAAGTAACAAAGGCTACCATCAGTAACACACTACGCCGCCAGGGACTCAAATCCTGCAGTGCCAGGCGTGTCCCCCTGCTTAGGCCAGTACATGTCCGGGCCAGTGTTCCCTGCAACGTGCGCGCGTAGGGAACGCGGTGCCAGCGCGCACAACTTGTGGTTATGCGCGCATGGCAACCGGCGGGGTTTGAGGGGACCCAGAGCCGGGCAGCGCGTGAGTGCCTGCCCGGTTCTGAAGAGTCCGTCCTAAGCGGCTGCGTGCGTGCGCGCGCAGCCGGTCACGTGGTCCGGCTAATCAGGCCACCTGACTGGCCGGACCGCGTGACCTGCGCACGCACGCCACGCAGCCATCCCCTTTAACAGGACGGACTCTTCAGGACCGGGCAGGCATTCCCGCGCTGCCCGGCATCTGGGTCCCCTTAAACCCCGCTGGGGCAACTAACCAGGTATGAGCTGGGGGCCAAATCCACGAGCTGGGGGGTTAAATCCACGAGCTGGGGGGCAAATCCATGAGCTGGGGGGCAAATCCATGAGCTGGGGGCCAAATCCATGAGCTGGGGGCCAAATCCATGAGCTGGGGGCAAATCCACGAGCTGGGGGGCAAATCCATGAGCTGGGGGGTTAAATCCACGAGCTGGGCATATCCACGAGCTGGGGGGCAAATCCAAGAGCTGGGGGCCAAATCCATGATCTGGGGGCCAAATCCACGAGCTGGGGGCCAAATCCACGAGCTGGGGGCCAAATCCATGAGCTGGGGGCCAAATCCATGAGCTGGGGGCCAAATCCACGAGCTGGGGGCCAAATCCATGAGCTGGGGGGCAAATCCACGAGCTGGGGGGCAAATCCATGAGCTGGGGGGTTAAATCCACGAGCTGGGCATATCCACGAGCTGGGGGGCAAATCCAAGAGCTGGGGGCCAAATCCATGATCTGGGGGCCAAATCCACGAGCTGGGGGCCAAATCCACGAGCTGGGGGCCAAATCCATGAGCTGGGGGCCAAATCCATGAGCTGGGGGCCAAATCCACGAGCTGGGGGCCAAATCCATGAGCTGGGGGGCAAATCCACGAGCTGGGGGGTTAAATCCACGAGCTGGGCATATCCACGAGCTGGGGGGCAAATCCAAGAGCTGGGGGCAAATCCACGAGCTGGGGGGCAAATCCATGAGCTGGGGGGTTAAATCCACGAGCTGGGCATATCCACGAGCTGGGGGGCAAATCCAAGAGCTGGGGGGCAAATCCATGATCTGGGGGCCAAATCCACGAGCTGGGGGCCAAATCCACGAGCTGGGGGCCAAATCCATGAGCTGGGGGCCAAATCCACGAGCTGGGGGCCAAATCCATGAGCTGGGGGGCAAATCCACGAGCTGGGGGGCAAATCCACGAGCTGGGGGGTTAAATCCACGAGCTGGGCATATCCACGAGCTGGGGGGCAAATCCAAGAGCTGGGGGGCAAATCCAAGAGCTGGGGGGCAAATCCACGAGCTGGGGGGCAAATCCATGAGCTGGGGGGCAAATCCATGAGCTGGGGGGCAAATCCATGAGTTGGGGGGCAAATCCATGAGTTGGGGGGCAAATCCATGAGTTGGGGGGCAAATCCATGAGTTGGGGGGCAAATCCATGAGCTGGGGGCAAATCCATGAGCTGGGGCAAATCCATGTGAGAGCTGGGGCAAATCCATGAGCTGGGGGCAAATCCATTTGTGAGCTGGGGCAAATCCAATGGATTCCCTCTAACGTGCGCGCCCGCGCACGGAATGCAATGACAGCGCGCACAACGTGTATTTATGCGCGCACAAATTAGTGCAGGGGTGGCCAACCCGCGAGGCTCTATACCAGGGGTGGCCGACCCGCGTAGAAAGGGGGCGCCGGAACATCCTGCTCAGGCTGTAAGTTACAGAGCGCTCTGTCCGGCGCCTGTAACTTACAGGCTGTAGGCGCTGCGCGACGGCGAAGTTCTGGGGGGAGCTCTTCGTCGCGCAGCTGAACACGTACCTGCGTTCCGGCGCGATGATGACGTCACGCCGGAACGCACGTACAGGGGGCAGAGCATAAATACTCTGCGCGCGCCCGTTCTTCCGCGCTGTCAGCATCTCACCGCGGCTGTGCTTCTCTAACGCTGCAGGGAAATCTCTGGCTTAGCTGTCTAAAAAAGCAGGGGAAAATCTCAGTGGTTTAACTGTCTAAAAAAGCAGGGAAATCTCTGGTTTAGCTGTCTAAAAAAGCAGGGGAAAATCTCAGTGGTTTAGCTGTCTAAAAAAGCAGGGAAATCTCTGGTTTAGCTGTCTAAAAAAGCAGGGAAATCTGGCTTAGCTGTCTAAAAAAGCAGGGAAAAATCTCAGTGGTTTAGCTGTCTAAAAAAGCAGGGAAATCTGGTTTAGCTGTCTAAAAAAGCAGGGAAAAATCTCAGTGGTTTAGCTGTCTAAAAAAGCAGGGAAATCTGGTTTAGCTGTCTAAAAAAGCAGGGAAAAATCTCAGTGGTTTAGCTGTCTAAAAAAGCAGGGAAATCTGGTTTAGCTGTCTAAAAAAGCAGGGAAATCTGGTTTAGCTGTCTAAAAAAGCAGGAAAAATCTCAGTGGTTTAGCTGTCTAAAAAAGCAGGGAAATCTGGTTTAGCTGTCTAAAAAAGCAGGGAAATCTGGTTTAGCTGTCTAAAAAAGCAGGGAAATCTGGCTTAGCTGTCTAAAAAAGCAGGGAAAAATCTCGGTGGTTTAGCTGTCTAAAAAAGCAGGGAAATCTGGTTTAGCTGTCTAAAAAAGCAGGGAAAAATCCCAGTGGTTTAACTGTCTAAAAAAGCAGGGAAAAATCCCAGTGGTTTAACTGTCTAAAAAAGCAGGGAAATCTCTGGTTTAGCTGTCTAAAAAAGCAGGGAAATCTGGTTTAGCTGTCTAAAAAAGCAGGGAAATCTGGTTTAGCTGTCTAAAAAAGCAGGGAAAAATCTCAGTGGTTTAGCTGTCTAAAAAAGCAGGGAAATCTGGTTTAGCTGTCTAAAAAAGCAGGGAAATCTGGTTTAGCTGTCTAAAAAAGCAGGGAAATCTGGTTTAGCTGTCTAAAAAAGCAGGGAAAAATCTCAGTGGTTTAGCTGTCTAAAAAAGCAGGGAAATCTGGTTTAGCTGTCTAAAAAAGCAGGGAAATCTGGCTTAGCTGTCTAAAAAAGCAGGGAAAAATCTCAGTGGTTTAGCTGTCTAAAAAAGCAGGGAAATCTGGTTTAGCTGTCTAAAAAAGCAGGGAAAAATCCCAGTGGTTTAGCTGTCTAAAAAAGCAGGGAAATCTGGTTTAGCTGTCTAAAAAAGCAGGGAAATCTGGTTTAGCTGTCTAAAAAAGCAGGGAAAAATCTCAGTGGTTTAGCTGTCTAAAAAAGCAGGGAAATCTGGTTTAGCTGTCTAAAAAAGCAGGGAAATCTGGTTTAGCTGTCTAAAAAAGCAGGGAAATCTGGTTTAGCTGTCTAAAAAAGCAGGGAAAAATCTCAGTGGTTTAGCTGTCTAAAAAAGCAGGGAAATCTGGTTTAGCTGTCTAAAAAAGCAGGGAAATCTGGTTTAGCTGTCTAAAAAAGCAGGGAAATCTGGCTTAGCTGTCTAAAAAAGCAGGGAAAAATCTCAGTGGTTTAGCTGTCTAAAAAAGCAGGGAAATCTGGTTTAGCTGTCTAAAAAAGCAGGGAAAATCCCAGTGGTTTAACTGTCTAAAAAAGCAGGGAAATCTCTGGTTTAGCTGTCTAAAAAAGCAGGGAAATCTGGTTTAGCTGTCTAAAAAAGCAGGGAAATCTGGTTTAGCTGTCTAAAAAAGCAGGGAAAAATCTCAGTGGTTTAGCTGTCTAAAAAAGCAGGGAAATCTGGTTTAGCTGTCTAAAAAAGCAGGGAAATCTGGTTTAGCTGTCTAAAAAAGCAGGGAAAAATCTCAGTGGTTTAGCTGTCTAAAAAAGCAGGGAAATCTGGTTTAGCTGTCTAAAAAAGCAGGGAAATCTGGTTTAGCTGTCTAAAAAAGCAGGGAAATCTGGCTTAGCTGTCTAAAAAAGCAGGAAAAATCTCAGTGGTTTAGCTGTCTAAAAAAGCAGGGAAATCTGGTTTAGCTGTCTAAAAAAGCAGGGAAAAATCCCAGTGGTTTAACTGTCTAAAAAAGCAGGGAAAAATCCCAGTGGTTTAACTGTCTAAAAAAGCAGGGAAAAATCCCAGTGGTTTAACTGTCTAAAAAAGCAGGGAAATCTCTGGTTTAGCTGTCTAAAAAAGCAGGGAAATCTGGTTTAGCTGTCTAAAAAAGCAGGGAAATCTGGTTTAGCTGTCTAAAAAAGCAGGGAAAAATCCCAGTGGTTTAACTGTCTAAAAAAGCAGGGAAAAATCCAGTGGTTTAACTGTCTAAAAAAGCAGGGAAAAATCCCAGTGGTTTAACTGTCTAAAAAAGCAGGGAAATCTCTGGTTTAGCTGTCTAAAAAAGCAGGGAAATCTGGTTTAGCTGTCTAAAAAAGCAGGGAAATCTGGTTTAGCTGTCTAAAAAAGCAGGGAAAAATCCCAGTGGTTTAACTGTCTAAAAAAGCAGGGAAATCTCTGGTTTAGCTGTCTAAAAAAGCAGGGAAATCTGGTTTAGCTGTCTAAAAAAGCAGGGAAAAATCCCAGTGGTGACAGACGTGAACAAATCTAGGTAAATATAGGTTATCAGACTCTTATAAATGATAGGACTGATATTTGTAGAAGTCTCATGTACCTTAATTGATGGAAGTTTTTCCTTTTCTTTTCTCACATGAGTTAGAAAATATAAATATACATTCATTCAGATATAAGTTTTATCAAATCATCTGGTTGCTTCGTTTTAGCTTTGAACAGTTTTCACTTACACGTACGATCAATTGCGCTACTTTTAAAAAACCAACTATTGGTTACCATAGTCAATAAGCGCTCATGACGAAAATATTGTTGCTCATGAAAAATCTGGTGCGCTCACGGCCCCCAAAAATTAGAGGGAACATTGGTCCGGGCCCATCTGAAGTTTGCTAGAGAGCATTTGGATGATCCAGAAGAAGATTGGGAGAATGTCATATGGTCAGATGAAACCAAAGTAGAACTTTTTGGTAAAAACTCAACTCGTCGTGTTTGGAGGAGAGAGAATGCGGAGTTGCATCCAAAGAACACCATACCTACTGTGAAGCATGTTGGCGGAAACATCATGCTTTGGGGCTGTTTTTCTGCAAAGGGACCAGGACTACTGATCCGTGTAAAGGGAAGAATGAATGGGGCCATGTATCATGAGATTTTGAGTGAAAACCTCCTTCGATCAGCAAGGGCATTGAAGATGAAACGTGGCTGGGTCTTTCAGCAGGACAATGATCCCAAACACACCGCCTGGGCAACGAAGGAGTGGCTTTGTAAGAAGCATATCAAGGTCCTGGAGTGGCCTAGCCAGTCTCCAGATCTCAACCCCATAGAAAACTTTTGGAGGGAGTCGAAGGTCCGTGTTGTCCAGCGACAGCCCCAAAACATCACTGCTTTAGAGGAGATCTGCATGGAGGAATGGGCAAAAATACCAGCAACAGTGTGTGAAAACCTTGTGAAGACTTACAGAAAACGTTTGACCTCTGCCATTGCCAACAAAGGATATTTAACAAATATTGAGATGGACTTTTGATATTGACCAAATACTTATTTTCAACCATAATTTGCAAATAAATTCTTTAAAAATCAGACAATGTGATTTTCTGGATTTTTTTTTCTCACTTTGTCTCTCATAGTTGAAGTGTACCTATGATGACAATTACAGGCCTCTCTCATCTTTTTAAGTGGGACAACCTGCACAATTGGTGGCTGACTAAATACTTTTTGCCCCACTGTATATATATAATTCTGTGGGTCTGCTGGCTGGGTAATGTAATTTTGGGGGTCTGCTGGCTGGATATATATAATTCTGGGGGTCTGCTGGCTGGATATATATATATATAATTCTCGAGGTCTGCTGCTGGATATATATAATTCTGGGGTCTGTGCTGGCTGGATATAGATAATTCTGGGGGTCTGCTGGATATATAAAATTCTGGGGGTCATGTGCCTGTGTATATAATGGTGTGTGTGATGTTTACAGATTCTCTGTTAAAAATAACACTTTAGTGCCTTGATCATGGGTGTATGACTAGTGTGGTGCATTGAATAACGTTAACAGACTAGAAAATGCAACACTCGGATCAGACATTTACACCTTTATTCTTCTATTAGACTTGCATCATGTTTCGCAGCGTCTGTATTACTACGCTTTATTTTATGACTGTCCCCTTTATGACATTGTCAAAAGGGCAGAATATGGATGCCATTAAAATCCCCCCCCCCCTCTAGAAAAATTTCTGTGGATGCCCATGAACCTAGCATCTTTATACCCTGGTGGATTGACCTATATAGCACCAGTTTTCCTTCTATACTGTCCTATTACCACAGATCCATGAATACCTGTTTCTGCTTTGTAGTATACATTATTCTACTTTACTATCGCACTCTACTTAAATAGGCCCCAGTGTCCTTCTATTCAGTAATAGTCAGGCTAAGCACGTTCTTCTCTTGCCCCTACAAATAGTTGTACATTACTCTTGATTAACGTCAGGAGACAATTTGTCACCACCTGCCATACTGATCTAGGGCTTCTCATTCATCTACACTGTGCGCTGACTGATACTTATCACTATATATTTTTATTCATATCCATTAAACATAAATTTTTATTTATTTTCACATTTTAACCCTTTCTTTGTCCCATGGCTGAGACATATTTTGTTCAATTGCTTCTGGCACATTATTATCCATTAAAAGTATTAAGACATGTTGCCTAATAGTTTTTGTTTTTTTATACAGGATCTGCCAAATAACATGATACACCAAGTGTCAATAAAATCTCTTCCTCAAGAATGGCTGTGGTGTGAAACCTGGTGTGATGACAAATCCAAGGAGAAGGCCAAAACAATTGACTTGGTGAGTGATCAAGGAACATGCAAAGGCATTTGGTGCTGAAGATTAAGGCTGGTGTCAGGCGAACGCAGTGATCACGTCCGTGTTGCCGCACAGTTTAACGTCTGTTGTAGCATAGAATCATGAGCAATAGAGACCTGCGCACGCACAACGCATGTGGCAAACAGACGCAAGTTAGGCGAGAACGTAAAACCGCTAGACGGATGCGCAGAGTGCGCCACGACCACGTAGCATTCTCTGCGAGTGATGTCAGACGCAGCGCATTTGCGACATCCAGCACCTTGCCGCACGAAATGGCTTTTCATATCCTTTTCAAATTGTTATCATTTTCATATTAATTTTGTTTACCAGAATTTCCTTTTTTTTCTACGTCTGTCAACAAAAACAGACCGTGTGGTGTCTACAGTATCTTCCGTCAGTACGTCCGTGCGTTGTGAACGCACGCAGAGTGCGCTCTGACTGCATTCATCTGACATTAGCCTAAATGTTAGTTCCCTTCTTGATATATTTTTTTTTTTTTTTATTGCATTTTGTGTAAATCAGTGTTTCCCAAACATGTTCTCAGGACCCTCTGCCCCACCAGGTTTGCCAGATATGTGAAGCACAGCACAGGTGATATGATTTGCTGCTCAGTGATTGCAGGATTCAGTCTGCTTTTCCCCAAGGTGATCTGCAAAATCTGGCCTGGTTGAGGGTCCCGAGGACAGGTTTGGGAAACACTGGTGTAAACTTTACACTGTAAAGGATAATTCTAACCGCATTTTGATTGAGATCAGTCATCCCATACTCTGGTGCCTGATATCACAGTTGGTTAGAAACATTTTTAAGTTTCTTTATGGTTTCAAAGGAGTTTTATTTGATCATAAATACCTGTTTCTTAATTGATCATCAACCTGGTATTATCACCTTTGAAAGGGTGCCTGGAAAAGTGCAAAATTCTTGTTAATGTTGTAATTCCTACTGACCTTTCATAAAACTACTGTAATATATATGCTACTGGTTGACCACCTGGTTTTGTAGTGCTTGATGACTATCCAAGGCATACAATAATTAGTGTTGCTTGAACACCATAGAAATCTTAACTTTTTGTACATATGGACAGGCATGTCTTGATTTCTTCAAGCCTTTTTAATTTGAGCTGCGACCGACAAATCTATGACAACACCGCCATTTACCAAACCCTCCAAGCCACTTATGTCAGTACATGAAGTTTGAGGTCACGTTTGTGCTTGGTTCTCCTTGCTACACTTTGTAGGCTTCATAGGGTTATGTCTGAGTAGCACACATTGTCATGTTTAATTCCCACATCAAACTATCTTGTTGCTAAGATTTCTAATAGAAGGGACCGAGTTTCGCCCTTTAAGCTGCTTGCAGAGCTGTCAGAGTTGCTAATGACACGGGGAAAAGCTGCTCTAGGCAAGACATGAATCATGGTGGAGGAAAAGGGATTACTACTGTTCCTTGGGGCTGCTCACGTTTTAAATGCAATGTCCTTTGTTCCTTTGGTAGGCTGGTAATTATTGCAATGAAACTAGCGTAAACGTGTTTAATTTGTAAATTCAGTTAGCTTATGGAGTACTACATTATGTGTTCTGCAAAGCTGTATCTTACGGGGGTTTTTTCTCACCCATAAACTATTTAAGATTCATTGAATTGAAAGTACATTTTTCTTTATAGCATTAGTAACATATCACAGAAATGGACTGTAAAACTGGCATCAATCATATTGGGTTTTTTTTGTTTACCTTACGGATTACATAACAAATCATACAATTGGCTGCCAAAAGGGGTTTTCCTGTTGAGCAGTGAGCTACCAACGTGTCTAGATGTTGGTCCAAAAGGGGGTCCAACCCTGTCAAATTCTAGATGAAATGTCTGTTTAAGCGCGTGTTACAAAGTGTCAAAAATGAAATATTAAGGGTTAACTGGAATAAATATTAACATAAATACGTGAATTGGTATGAAGATCCCTGAAGGATGGCTCTTCAAATCTTCATCCACCAAATAAAGGAGAACAATTATTACAATAATACAGGGATCACTCGAAACCAGTGGTTCCCAACTGCGGTCCTCAAGTACCCCCTAACAGGCCAGGATTTAAGGATTACCTTTGAGAAAAGCAGACTGAATCCTGCAATCACTGAGCAGCAAATCATATCACCTGTGCTGTGCTTCAGATATCTGGAAAACCTGACCTGTTGGGGGGACTTGATGACCGCAGTTGGGAACCACTGCTCTAAACAAAAAGATCTAAAACAAGATAATGCAATATTGCCCCATGTCTCTTATGTTTGCAATATTGCCCCATGTAACAAAACAATAATATTCGCCACTAAATTATACCACTGAAAAAACTAAATAGGTATAAATAAGATTCCAAAATCCCAGAATAATGTGATGCAATCATACCTTTTTGTTGTACTAACCTGATACATAAATTCAATATTTTATTTGCCGCACTTCGGTTTACGCCACCGTCCGAAAACTGCTTCAGCAACTCTAATTTTTGCAAATTACAGTGACCATTCGCTAAATAGGGAATTCACCATGTTTTTGGCAAATTGATTCCCTGAATTGTGACAATAAGCAAAGGATCTACTGATAAATAGACCCTTTAGAGTCTAACTTCCATAATAACCCCTAAAATCCCATAAAACCAGGGAAATACAATAATAATAAGTGTGGCATGTAGTCTACCATTAACCCCTAAAATTCCAGTAATCAAGGGAAAACATGAACTGTATACACTATATGGCATGTAGCCTATCCATTAACTCACAAAATGCCATTAATCAAGGAATAAATAAAATGTGTACTGTGAGGAAGCCTGCCCATTAACCCTTAATATACAACTAAACCTAGGCAAAAACTAAAGTAGTACACAATGTAATATATAGTGTGACCGTTAACCTTTTCACAGCTGAGCCATTTCAACCCTGTGAAAAAAATTGTTGCGGTTTTACTATTTTTGCAATATTTTACAATTTTTATTTTACACTGAATATGTGTATCATTGGAAAGGTCAGACTCTGCCCTTGCAGAATACCATCTCTGAATGCACAACACGTCAAACCTTGACGCAGATGGGCTACAGTAGACCACACCGGGTGCCACTCCTGTCTAACAGGAACCTGAGGCTACAATTCACACAGGTTCACCAAAATTGGACAATAGAAGATTGGAAAAACCTTGCCTGGTCTGATAAGTCTCGATTTCAGCTCTGACATTCAGGTGGTAGGGTCAGAATTTGGCATAAACAACATGAAAGCATGGATCCATCCTGCCTTGTATAAACAGTTCAGGCTGGTGATGATGTAATGGTGTGGGAGATATTTTCTTGGTACCAATTGAGCATTGTTTAAAGGCCATGGCCATCTCCTTTATGACCACAGTGTATCCATCTTCTGATTTATTCTTCCAGCAGGATAATGCACCATGTCACAAAACTCAAATCATCTCAAACGTGTTTCTTGAACATGATAATGAGTTCACTGTACTCCATTGGCCTCTACAGTCACCAGATCTCAATCCAATAGAGCATGGGATGCGGTGGAACGGGAGATTCACATCATGGATGTGCAGCCGTCAAATCTGCGGCACCTGCGTGATGCGATCATGTCAATATGGACCAAAATCTCTGAATCCATGCCATGAAGAATTAAGGCAGTTCTGCAGGCAAAAGGGGGTCCAACCCTGTAATAGCGTATCTAATAAAGTGGCCGGTGAATATATATATATATATATCTCCTTTAATGCTGAGAGATATTACCACACAGCAGATGGCATGTTTTCAGGGTAATATGAAAATGATCACTATTTGTAACTTGGGTTACTTTATTATACACACTAATCACTACAGCACATACCCTCCACACATATACACACGGTATACATTATTCCAGGAATGATGTGTACTGAACATAACAAACCACACACATTGCTTTATGGAGTTAAACAGTAATCAAGTGCACAATCATTCCGATGAATTTAGCCTTCCAGTGTCCTGCCAGGCAAGGGATTGGGTTAAAGTGCTGTGAAATACAGATTAGTCCCTTATTTTTTAAGACTGTCACTGCCAAAGGGGACAGTAATCCTGCATAGCTAACAAACTCCAATGTATCGTATCCAACGCAATGTTTAAAAAGCCAAATCTCTCCTTATTTCTTGTGATTTACTATATAAAAGGTCAACTTAAAACTCTATGGCAATAAAAAGATTTGCCTAATTCACTCATTTCCTACTTCTAAATAATTTTTCTTTCTAGCTTTTGTGATTGTAAAAACGTCACTGGCAGTAAAAAGATTTATTAATTCTGTGCCTTTCTACTCCTACATTTTATATTGTAAATCCAAAAGAATAATTTGAGTTTTTTTCTTATAGCCTTTGTTCTGTCTGGTATAGTGTGGTAAAGGAAGCCGCTCGCCAGTCTAGGATTTATTCCGTTCTTGGGGTAAACGGGCCTGTTGAACCTGCTGTTTCCATCTGCCAAAATGTACACAAAACCTGAACGTGGTGTATTTGTCAGATATGCATTGCTATAAATGTAGTGCTTTAGCTAGAGACATACTAGCTATGAATATTGTTTGACCTCTTACTACCAAGTTGTTTTACATAAAATCACTGTTAGGAACCGTGGTTCTTAGAATTTTTATTAAAATCCTTTAAATTGCCTCTTAACCCTATGTCCAGCACCCATAGCTACACACAACTCCACCTCGCCCCTCTTCATTGCCATTACAGTGCTTTCAGACTGAACACGCTGTATATGCCAGGCTCACTTTGCAGGCAGAACCCAAGCTGCTGAGCGGGCATGAGGGAGGTGGGAACTGAGCAACATACACTCAACGTGGGTACATGCCATTCAACACACTGGATATCTGTAAAATCTGAAATGGCCAGGCCTCTATTTGCAGCAGTTCTTGCTTAAAGAGAGGGGGATTGGGACTGTCCCAAACTCCTTGCTCTGTGATCTTTGCAAAGTGTTTAAATTGGGCATCCACAATGTGCACAAAGCAAGGTGACCACACGGGCATCCGTGCGGGAAAGTCCGTTCTCATGCCCAACATTGTGCATTGTTGCCATGTATCTTGGTTTTCTAGGGAAGACCCTGGGTTTGTGCTTGGTGTCCCAGGGATTGATACCAGGACTCTGTCCCAGGATTTGAGACTCTTGCAATGGATAAGTTAAGTTTAGAGTTCCACGACCATTAACCCCAGGATCATCTCCAGAAACCAGGACAGTTGGCAACTATGCATTGCAGTGAAGGGGTTTTAAAACCTACCAGGTATTAACTATAAATAACGGAGGTTCTCGAGTTAGGCCCGCATCAGACGTGCACAGTGATCACGTCCGTGCCGCCACACAGTTTAACGTCCATCATAGCATAGACTCATGATCAAGAGACCCACACACGAAGTGCGCACGCACCACGCAGATGGTAACGGACGCAATTTAGGCAAGAACGTAAAACCTCTAGGACGGACGTGCAGAGTACGCCATGTCCGCATAGCGTTGTGTGTGTGATGACACGAAGTCAGACGGAGCGCATTTGCGACGTCCAGCACCTTGACGCACAAAATTACTTTTCATATCATTTTCCAATTTGTATCATTTTTCATATTAAATTTTGTTTCCCATAATTCCCTTTTTTTCTAAGTCCGTCTAAAAAAAAAAAACTGATCGTGTGGTGTGTACGGTATCTTCCGTCAGTACGTCCTGTCCATTGTGCACGCACGCAGAGTGCGCTCTGACTGCGTTCATCTGACATTAGCCTTAGAGCCCCAAGCCAAGATGTGGTACAAGAAAAAGGTTTGCTATGTACTGTATCCCTTACTCCTGTATACTACACCTGAGTGGTGGGGGTAACCGAAATGGATCAGTTTCTGTTTATGCCTATACCCAGACGGACGCTTTTTGCTTTCTACAGTGTTTAGACAATACTTTTGTCTTTGTTTTCTGTCACTAATGGAAAGTGGCAGTTCTTGCTCTGCCTGAGCCTACAGGAGAATGAGGTCTAATAAGCCATGGGAAAGATTGCTTCCGTTGGCATGGAATTATCAGTGTATAGGAAATGTGTTGAGAAAGAATAAAGAGAAAAGGTACAGTATATCGCCTGGGAACACGTCTCGTTCTGTAAATGCTCAATTTGTGGAAGTCAATAAACTATTCTGTAATCTGTCAAGGGCTCGAAAGTAAGATTGTATTATTGCCTGGGGTGACCAGGGCAAAAAATGACATTTATTCAAACCGTACCTTAAAGATCTTGACAGCCTGTAGCTTAGTTTATTGATTTTAAAAAGGAAGAAATATCTGCAATAATGCGATCGCTTGGGATACCTTGTGTTTTCCATTATGCTGCATTCAGCTTTAAATGTGTTATCTAGTGTGGGATCAGCTAAGCAGTTTCTTTATGTTTCCACCATAAGATGAATACAGAAATACAAACGCTTTATTCACAACTACAGTGTCAAACACAATTACTTTGCCTTTCTGTGAAGAGCGAGAAAATGGAAGGTTGTGTTCAGGACATCACTTAGGCTAGGGTCAGACGAATGCATTTTTCACGTCTACCGTCAAAAAGTGCATGGATGCGTCCGAACGCATTTTTTCATGGAAGACACGATAGCGGTCACACGATGCGCAATTTGGGCCGTGATTTTTGACGGATCCAAACCAGGAAACTTTGGGTGTCTGGACGTTATGTTGGCCAGACATGAGCAGCGTTTGACGTCTCCTAATCACGCACACATGCCGCTATGCGGATGCTGCGGACGCAGCGCACTCTGTACATCAGTACTAGTGGTTCTACGTTCTCGAAAAAATGCGTTCCGTGGCCGTACTTCGTATATTGGCCGTCATTGGACGTCATTTGCTGCTACTACGGCCATAATAAAGTGCGGCTGCACGCGCGTTCGCACTGCATTCGTCTGACCCCAGCCTTAGACCGGGGATCAGCAACCTTGACCTTCCTGATTGTTTTGAACTAAATCTCGCTTGATCATCGGCCACTCATTAGGCTGGTAACGCCTCATGGGAAGTGTAGTTCAAAACATCTGGAGGGGCCAAGGTTTCTGTCCTGTGAATATGATTCTCATGTCCTTAATATAGTTATTGGCCATAATATAGTTACATTTTTATATAACCTCCTATTCAATCCAACTGCACCTTCCATGTCTATCATCTGTGATAGTGAAGGCAACTGCTGGTCCTCGGTCAGCATGATTGGGAATACGGGAGCAGTTATACTTTAGTAAATAATGCCAAAATTCAGATATCTCATGGTCCTATTTATTTGACTAGTCAGATCTTGACATCTAGTGGCAGATCATGTTAAGTACCCAATGGCCCCAGCTTCTTATTTCCTGTATGACATTTTAAATGTTTGCTTTGAAGTCCAATTGATGCATCTGGTTATATTTTGTAGTGTAACAACCCCAAAACAAAAGAACCAAAATTAAAAGCTGCAGCACGGATTGTGCCGGAATGGACGGACTATGACTTGGAAATAAGGCAGCTTCTGAAACACCTTGAAGAACAGAAGAAAAATGCAACACATAATCCAAAAACTGGTGAGTAGGGATTGTGGAAACTGCCAATGATATGTGCATTTCCCAATCACAAAACCAACAAACCAGTGGCGATAAACTGACCTATGTAATTCTGATAGTAAACCTAACCATCATACACTGCTCTAATGAGCTTACACATACTGTATATACTGTGATTTCTGCTATATAACAAGTTGTACATACTGGAAGAGTAGCTTCTGCCATATTTATGTTGATTTACTTTGTGAACTAATAAGTACATCCTGTAAGTTATCGGAATACCAAAGATTACTTTCATTATCATAGTGAACTAATTTACTTGATAAACGGCTAACATATCTTTAAAAATACAATTTTAAGCTTTCTATGAAAGGCATTGTCATTGTCTGCTTTTCAATTATAACGAGAACAAGGCTGCTGCAGTAACTCAGTCTCTCGTTTTCCACTCCAGGAGCATGTGCAGAGATGCTGCAGTGTGTTACTAAGCCCCTGCACTGCTTAGAGAGATTGGGGTACTTTGGAACCCTGTAAAAAAAACAAAAAAAAACAAACCTTTCCAATGATACCAAACACAGCCGTGTAAAGATAGAAAAATGGGGGGGGGGGGGTTGTTTTAAGGCAGTGATGTCAGGTTGTCACTTGCAAGGCAAACATTTCCCACACCGGGATCAATTTCAGTGGCCTGTCTTTTTTTTTTTTTAATGAAACAATTATATTTAAAAAAAAAAAATATGAAACTGTCAAATTTTTAGTTTCCACTTTTGCTTAAGATTGCATACTTTCTTAGAGAAATGCACTAACAGGTTCTATGGGTTCATTTTTTTTTAAAGTAACCCACAGAATATGTAACTGTAGAGCTTTGGATGATAAAATGTGGAAAAATAATTTTGTACTTTATAAATTATTAAAATTCGAATTGGAACTTACATTTTTTGGTATAGTATTCTGACGTGACATGACATACACATAGTAATGATATACTTTTAAGCCACCAAGTCAGTTGAAAACAAATATAGAATATATCTTGGTCCTACAATTAAACATGACTGTAAATAGCAAATACAAATAAAGGGAATGGGCATATCTCTCCCCCCCCCCCCCACGTTCAGGTGCCTTTATTGACCAAGCTGTGCAACTGCTACAACAACAAAAAATAATCTACTTCTGGCACCACCAATAGTTAACCCCTTAAGGACCACTGACGTACATTGTACGTCCTTGGTCCTTATGTACATCATGGTCCTTTAGCCCCCTCCCTATACTCACCTCTCTGGCCGGAGTCCCACGTCATTCAGGCTTCCTCGAAGCCAGCCTGACTGTTTTATGGCCCTAGCTGTCGATGACATTATTTTCAGGAGCCCTCTGGCGCCTGCAGGGGGAACCTGAAAGGGTAGGGGGTATGTCCTTTGGACCCCTCTCCAATGGTTGCACTTAGAAAAAAAAGAGGCACTGCTGGAGAGGGCAAAGTCTACCCTTTCCTTAGGTACCGGATCGTGATTCGCTCCCGGAGGTGGATGGCATCTTGAATGTCAGCCAAGCCTCCGGGTCACCCCCCACCCACTGATGGTAGCACACATATGGCGATGACAATAGTATTTGAGTGGTCACACCACTGAGCTCCCTAATCCCTCTGGGTACAGGGAGGGGCTTGTTGTACATTTTGGTTCAACCAATGGCTTTCAAGTCTCTCACCATGAGTGTCCACTGGATGCAGGGGATGCGGAGGGGTTCATGTTTTTTCCCCTCCATTGCCCCACTCCCATTTTAACCCTAATAGATCTCAATTTTACTATAGATATACTAAAGTGAATTCTCCTATTAACCTCAGCCCTACTGAATGTCCCAGAAAGAATATTGTTTGTACAGATAATAAATTATAGATGTATGCTCTGTTAATGTATCATTTGTATTTTCTTCTGTTCTCCAGATTTGCAACATGATGAACTTTAGCAGGATACATCTAAGAATCTGATCTCCTCTACTAGATTTCTGGCTGCAGCTTGGGATGATTAGGATGTTACCTCAAATATTGAGGCTTGATTGAAGTAACATGCCGAGTACTCAAGTGGAATACAGGACAAATAGAAACTGACTTTTTTTTCCGAGCAGAATGTACAGTTTTCATTTCCCTTTTATGAAACCTAGGTTGAGGATCGAGTAATTCTAAGATGCATTCATCGGTTAGAGCAGTCGCCACAAAAATTTAGTTTGGGCATTATTAAATGGAGATGTTTTAGCATTAAAATCACTAGAATGTGCAAAAATTAACAAATTTGCGCCAGAATTTTACTTTATGAAAATAGGTTCAGCCATATTTACATTGATCTAGATGCATACAGTTATCCCCATTTATTTATCTAAGCCTTTTTGCCTCAGAATAATGTGGTTCTGTTACAGCCCCCCATTTTATACAAGAAAATATACACATTAAGATGTATATTAATATAACTGGGCAAATTCCAAACTGGATTCCAGCCACAAAATTTAATTTAGTTCAAGTCGAACAGGAAAATTGCTGTAATCACACCTTGTAAGATCCTTTAACTCTGAGGGTTTTTTTTGTTACAGGTAGAACAGCCATAAGTATCAACTAATCAATATACATGTGTGTAGGTGTTGCTTGTATGTATATATTTGTACATCTCTATTTATCCATACTTACACAGAACTGTAGATGTTGGTTTAAACTGCTGACTGTTCTTATTTTGGTTTAAACTAGGGATGCGCCGATACTGGGATCTGCACGAGTACTTGGTACTCGTGCAGATGGCCCCGATACCGAAAGCCAGCACTGGGCTGGCTTGCTGGCCGGTGTGTGAGGGGCACTCTGCCAGGCCCCTGCGAATGGTGTTCTTCCTTGCAGCAGCTGCCGACAAAGGGTTGTAGCCTGGTGGCTCACCTGGGATCCACCAGCTGCAAGATAGTTCATATAATCTCGTAAACTCTAGGATCTCGCAAGACCGTGGCTTCTGCTTGGTTCCCATTGAGCAGCCGGGCTACAGCCTTTGTCGGCGGCCGCTCGAAGAGCACTCGGAGGGGCCTGGCAGGGTGGGAGACCCACTATATGTGAGCAGGGGGCCATATGTGTGAGGTCTGTTCTTATTGAAAAGTGACCACATGACATTAAAGTGTTGGTACACGGTATCGGTGAGTACCTGAAAAAAGTATCAGTACTTGTACTCTGTCTTAAAGTGATATTGGTGCATCCTTTGTTTAAACACTAAAAGGGGTTACTCAGAGAGCCGATCTGGCCCTGAAATGTCACTGAACAGGGAATTTCCCTGTACGGTGACATTTCCTGGTAATTTGGCTATTCAGAAGGCAGGCAGTTTGGCAAATTTTGAACTGCCAGCAGGTACTGTGCCTGTTCGAAGGCAGCGAAATTCCCGATTGAGTAGATTAACCATTGCTTCTCTGAGAACATCGAACAGCAGTGCAATGTCAGAAACGCCCTGGGGTTCAGTGTTTTCATTTGGCAGGTTTATTCAGGCGAACCTCATAGCCTTCAAGGTTAAAAATATTTCCTGTTTTTATTCAATAAATTGTTTATTTTACCTATCCGGCAGCTTGATGGCTGCATTTGGCAGCTGATTCCCTGCACTGAATGCTGAATTCATCGCAGGGTGGGGAGCTAGAGAACCGACGTGTTGGCGACATTTCGGTGCTCTCTGATTAACACCCTTAGTCTTGAAGCTATGGCAGAAGGTCCGTGTGTATACAGTTTCTTCAGTTCAGAACATAATATAGAAGGGAGAAACACCTTAATGGACATCGATGCAGCAGCACACAGATGGTTGATGTGCACCATTTTGTTGCACCAAAATGTGTGTATGATACCTGCAGCTTCCATGTCAACACAGATCTCTATTAAGCAGTAAGTAGGCACAGACAAGCACAACTCAACTGAAGTAATTGAGCCGTATTTGTCAGTATCAACCCAGCCAATCTCTTATCAGGAAGTGTCTGCTAATGTTTCCCTGTGAGATTGCGAGGGCAGTGGAGTTGCGATTGTCAGAACCTACGCTGCTCTTAGTGAATGGAGTTATTGTTTCCAGACGGTATGTGTAGCTGAACTAGGGCCGGCCGAAGCAACTGTGCTGCCTGGAGCAAAGGATGAATTGCCCCCCCCCCACCCCCAAAAAACATGGTGTGTATGAGCAGATCACAGAGCGCCACATATCACGGCCTCCCATACATCCACATACCGACACACACACTTTCATAACACAGCCGGTAACGGGGAGATGCAGAGGATTAATGACTCGAGGGCAAAGAGTTACTGTCAATTATATTTCACAGGGTGTTCCTTTAAATAGGTAGTGCCTCACTGAAGGTATGAAAGAAATTCAGAAAATGCATGTCTTTTCAGCATGATTTAATAATTCAGGGAATACGGGGGGGGTAAAGCCAGAAAGCGGCATTAAAACGTGCAGCGTCCCAATCATTTCTGTAATTCCCCCATCAAACCCTGGCAGCTCCATACT
Source organism: Leptobrachium leishanense (assembly GCA_009667805.1). NCBI lineage: Eukaryota > Metazoa > Chordata > Amphibia > Anura > Megophryidae > Leptobrachium > Leptobrachium leishanense. The sequence continues at coordinate 313,621,920 of CM019064.1, forward strand.
AAACCAACACCCCCCCCCCCCACCCACCCCACCATTTAGAAAGGTAAAAATTAGATTTAATTATTTTAGCAAAGTCACCCAAGCCGTGCCAGGCCAGTGAAAAGCAGATCCCCCAGCTATTAACAACTAACTACAGCTCCCATCATGCTGTGCGGGAGCTGCAGATTGGGATAGGGTGTCTGTCCAGGCCTTCCCTCAACCCAGGACAGAGGAGCTGGCAGTGCTTTATGGGGGCAGCAACATGTCCCTGTGAGGAGGGAGGGGAACCTCCATAACACACGTGGGGGGGGGGGGGGCACAGTCTCCTGTATGAAATCAAGCTAGGCCTACCTCATGGTTCCCCCGGATTCATTTAAAGGCACATGCATGCCTATGTCATCAGAGCAGTGCTGCACATGGCACGTGACGGCTCTAAACACCGCATTCCATCGCACTGCGCTGCAGGAGAGAACACAGCCAGGCTGCATCGCTGGTAAAACTTAGGGGCAGTCACGTGCTGGAGGGGCAGGCGTGGCTTGGTTTTCAAAGGAACACTGTCCTGTAGCAGTGTTCGGGCTGGCGGCCTTTTAAAGAGCAGCAAAATACTGCCCCTGACAAAGTGTTGCCTGGAGCAGCTGCTCCACCCCGCTCCGTGGAAGGGCTGGCCCTGAACTGAACATAGACTCTGCCGTGTAGGATCTGTAGATGCCATCACATTTTGTCTAAAACTTTGCTTTCTTAAAAAAGAAAACCAAGAACCATACCTCCATTACAGGTGTCTGTTTTTATATGATGAAACTTTAACATGTTAGTGGCATTCAATGAACAGTTTAAGCTGTGCCAGAGAATCAAAATTACATTGCTATAGGTTTAATTTTATGGATTTTGTTTTATAGTTTACAAAATAAAGGGTTATGACGGAATTTCATATTTTAACTTGCAAAATCGTGTTGGGTACCACTTACTGCAACTAGATCATCGTCAAGGACACAATTTCACCCATTTAATTTGAGGAAAAAAAATTAGTTTACGTTTCCACCATTTCCCTCGCAATATTCTATTTTTACAACTTCACCTTTCCTGTGGAATGCAAAAGAAACGCAATACAAAAATACAACTGTGTTTTACTTTTTTTTGCAATCAACAGACCAAACATTCCTGCTGTACTATACATTTTTCTCTTGCTTGTAAATGCTAAAAGACCAAATCAGATCCAGCATGAAGCCCGGCTGCGTTTACATAAATAAAATTTAACAAGAAGCTGTGGTGAGTTGACAACCAATCTGGAACGTTTAGGTCCTCAACAAGTTTGGAGAATATGAAGAAACATTAGCACCAATACAAATATTATCTTGCAGGCATAAATAATTCCTGAAATTTTAATAGTCTATGTTCATGACGGTTTTTTGCTCTCCCATTAGTAATCGTTTATACAGAGGGTGCTATTCACTAAGCTCTACTCTGGGCAGCTGCTGAGTGCAATATGACGGTAACTGCGGAGTTGTACTTGTTTTGATCAAAGATTAGGAATACAGCCACATTGCATATATTGGTGCTCAGTGAATAGTACCCTGCATACATGAACAAAAAAAAAAAAAAAAAAGCTTGAAAGGGTTTTGCTCGAGTCCTGATATGTCCACAAATACTAAAAATGTGATTGCTTTAAGTTCTGTGTGAGAAGGTAAGAGGAGCAGATTTTTTTCTTCTTGCTGAGCAGACGACCCACAATCTTTTTCAAGAAAGGTTCTATAGAACTGGGCAAGGTTTCCACAATGATGAAGATTAAGGCTGGCGTCAGATGAGCGTCATTGGAGAGCGGAAGGAAAGTCCATGAGAGTGGACGTTCCTGTCACTGGCCACCTTGCTGAGCGCAGTTTGTGCGCTCAGCACTGCAAGGCTTGATCCCTCCTATGGAGGATCGCGCTTTGCAGCTCCATCAATGTGCATCCCAGCGCTTTAGGCTAGGGTCAGACGAAAGCAGTTTTAACGTGCGTTTAGACGCACGAAATCACGGCCGTGCTAGCAGCAAATGACGTCCAATGCCGGGGAACACACGAAGTACGGCCGCACGAAAGTTTGTCCGCGCAACGCAAGTGGCAAATGAACGCATTTTTTCTAGAACGTCAAACCTCTAGTACGGACGTACAGAGTGCGCTGCGTCCGCTAGAGGCGTGTGTGCGTGATTGGGAGACGTCAGACGCTGCTAAATGTCCGGCCAACATAACGTCCAGACACAAAAAGTGTTTTATTGATGATCCGTACAAAATCAGACGAAAAGGCGCATCGTATGACCGCTATCGCGTATTCCGTGAAAAAATGCGTCCATTCGTTCGAACGCACTTTTTCACAGACAACGCGAAAAATGCGTTCGTCTGACCCTAGCCTTAAACGGAGAGGCCTGCTGCACGGACGCAGCATGGCTGCTGTTGCATGCACACGAATTGCGCGACAACAGTGTTTGGACGAGCCCGTCGCAACGCTGCGATGGACGCTGGAAGCCATGTCAGTACGGGTGGACATAGTGCGCTCGTCTGACACTGGCCTAAAATCCTGCACAAGTTAGAACACAACAATCGTGTCAGGCAAATATCAGAATAAAAGCTGCATGCACTTTCCTTCTGAAACGTTAAGTGTATTAATAATAAAACACAAGGTTCACTCTACATTAGTCCAGTTAAATTTTCTGACATTTTCCTGCACGTTGACGGTGGTACATCTAAAATTGGAACAAAAAAGATGTTTTGGTGTGGGTCTAAATGTCACTAGTTTTCATGAATCTAGCCAATCCAGGCAGAGCGTTATGGGGGTGTAAGGGCCATCATAATGTACCCACTCCCTATCAGCAAAGGTGGAGAAGGGGGTTGTTTGGACCCCCATCTCCACCACAAGATCATGTGAGATGTCAGTGGAAAGGCCAGACTTTGGACCTTTCTAATGATGCCTATCGATCACATGTATTGAAAACAAACTTTTGTTCAATGCTGCTGCAATAACTCATCTATTCATTTCCCATGCTGGGAGCAAGTGTGGAGATGACACGATCATTTAAAATGTAAGTTTATCAGTTGATAGCGACGGAGGACCCAGGTACATCAAACCTTAATGCACATGATGTAACAAAAAAAGTTAGAACAAAGTTCAAGGCACTGGCATCATACACTTTCCACATATAAATTATCAATGCCACTGCTGTTACCTTCTCATTTCCCACACCTAGTGCAAGTTCTGTGTTTTATACATAGACATTCATGCAACACAATGCACCTGAAAATTTTTTTTATAAATTGTTACAATTCTTTGAAAAATGCAGCAAAATGGTGTCAATTCCAATTTTTTTTATAGAATAGCTAAAGTTTTGGATAAACTGAAATTCAACATGCTGCAATTTAATTTATTCTGATTACTTCTACACCTAGTAATAGATTTTGAATCCGTCTGCTGAAGGAAAAAAAAAAATGATGTCTTAAGTCCTACAATAACATTACTTCAAATAGTGTTTAAACGTGATGAGCACAAACTGGGGAAAATTAGTTCAGCACATGGTGTTGAAATGACTCGGTGAAGGAGTTAATGACAACTACACTCCTGCAGAAGTAAAATTGTCCACTTACATATTAAAAACAACCAGGATTGATAAAGAACAAGTCGTATTTGACTAGTGCAAACTCAAATATCAAAAGAACATTAAAATAAACACATGTAGTTCCACACCCATTCAAATCGTAAATAGTTTTCCAGGCTTGAGGTAGTCGGCACATCTTTATTGACTGGCCCACTGCCATTAAAGGGGATCTGTGGCAGAGATATAGTCCACGCCAGTTGTTGTAAGGTTGGAAAAAAATAGTTTAATTTATATTAACATTCCTTTACATGTACATTTCAGTTGAAACAGCCTTGGTACTCAGTCGTAAATCAATACAAATTTGGTATCTTGACACTAATCCATTGCAGGATAAGGCTTCTGTAAACATCTGTTTTGCATCAGTGTTCTTCCAAGATAATAAAAAAAGGGGGCCTTGGGATGCCAGGAGTTTCTTCCATTGTGAAAATACTGTAATTTGCGCCCCCCCCCCATCAAACTAAACTTGCAATTGCACATTTTTAGAAGGGACTACTGCTTTGCACTGAAAGCTAGCAGTATAGGACCTCCACCATAAATCTCTTGAGGGGAAGAACTCCATACGGGATAAAAAAAAAAAAAAAAAAAAATAATAGAAATCAGTTGTAGTGAAACTTAAAATTGAAGCCACCTCCTGAACCAAATGGATTGAAACCCTGCCACTGGTTCCATCCTCGATGGGGATGTCCACCTTGCTGGCTCTCTGGGTCCAGAGGATCTTCTCCTGCATCAAAACGACTCCTTTTTTCTAGAACACAAAGTGTGGGAGGCATTCTGTATCATACCAATACTATCAGTAACATATCATGGCTTCTTATAGCAACATAAACAGGTGGTGTGATTTATTGTTCAACTCTCCAGAACATGAATACTTTCAGAGTGGCCTATGTATTGAAATAGAACATTACCCTTTGGAAGGAGCATGAAAGGATTTAGGCTTTTTACAGCAACAAAGGATGTTCTCTCCATCTCTAGATGTTTTTACAGGACTTTGAGACACTTTCGGAAATGAACATGGCTAGGACTAGCCTAAGAAATTGTGCTAGAAGTACAAATAGCTTGACAACTATGTCCACCAAAGCACCACTTCCTACATACTACAAGGGAGGTACATTACCAGCAGTGGCGTCGCTGGTGGAGTCTCCTAGAGTCCATATTTAGCACCCCCCACACTACTAAGACCCAGTGGATTTACAGAAAACAAATTTACATCACACGCACAATGAAGATTTGCATGAAAATCCCAGATGCACATTTTTCAAATCATGCACTATTTGGCTGATGGTGCCATCTGGTAGCCAAATTGAGCTACTGTATCTCCATAATATGGGGGGGGGGGGGGGGGTCCAAGGTGATTAATAGTTTTCAATACACAATTCCTTCGCATTGCTCCAGAAATAGATCACAATCAAATATACTACACAGTGGGGCACCAGAAGTACTTGCAGATTGTGGTAATGGGCTTAACACCAAGATCAATTAAAACACAATCAGACCATTAATGCAGAGAATTAAAAAGTTTCTATAAAAATCACTGTACTGGGGTTGGTCAATACAGATTTTTCTTTTCGAGAACTAGTTTTGAACCAGAACTCTCGTTAAGTTTATACCAAGGGTGGAAGAGGGCTCACAGCAGTTGTAAATTTCCCAGAGTCATTATATGGCCAGGTCATGACAGGAACATGAATGGTGATGCGTAGAACGTAAAAAGCTGCTCGAGCCTCTCCCTTTGGCTGCTTGCCGTTCACGTCCCTATTCCAATTTGGTCACCCTATCAGTAGCTCGAGCCAAAATATAATTTGTTATTACAGGATACCGGCAGCGATGCTGCACACCATCAAGGGTAGTGTCTCCTGGAGTCAAACTATGGAGCAGAGCGCGTCCCTACGCAAAGTCTGAGATATTTTGAGCAGGGATGCACAGGAGCCGCGGATGGACATTGGGAACTATTAGTTCCCAGTTTCCCATTGCTCCGGGCAGAGAAAGAAGCGGATGGTGCCGTCCTCTGCACTGTGGGATGAGAGGCGAGAATGGGATTTTTTTTCAGTCCCTTTAGAACATGTTAAGGGATTCTGCAAAAGCAATACAAAGTATAGGAGCCATTAATTTACAGTAACCTGAATATACAGGGCTTGCCGCTCGGTTGTAGAATCATTGGGAGATGTTGGACATTAGGCCGAGCGGTGATCTGGCCGAGTCTAGGGGTTGGTAATTTTACAACAGTTCCAGATACATTTACACCAGTGTTAGAATAAAGCCTGTTAATGGCTCTAGTACTTTACGCCTGTCTCGGAAACTAGCCCCTAGCTTTTGAAAGTAGAAATCTACGAATCCAGTAGTTAATAAAATTGAAACAGGTTAAACTTTTCATATATTCATTAAACTTTAAATCCTTATTCGTCAGCTTCTGTTTAACGATTACACTTCCCAACATTTCTTGATGCAGCGGATTTATCATGCAGCCTCCAAGTCATTTCTTTTAAAAAAAACTAACAGGTCTATTCAAAGAAAGGTGAAACTCAGGAGAATTGGCAGGAGAAGAGAACAATCTAGACCGAACAGCTGATTTGGAAAGGGAGATAAATTTGAGAATGTTTCTGGTTTGGCCATTTTGACCTAGATTTTTTACTTCTCCAGTCATACTCCTGAGTTTCACCTTTCTTTGAATAGACATGTATGTCTGACAATTTGTTCAATTATACATGGTTACACCTGGGCTAGCGAGAACTTAACCGCAAACACACTCTGAATAACTCCCATAGTTATTGCAACCAGGTGAAAGATCTGCGGCTCACGTTTCTTGAAACGCCCGGTTTGTAACCCAGAAGAAAAAAAAAGAAAAAAATCAGCGCAATTAAATAAATATATGAATAATTAAAAGAAATCACAATCCATAGAGTGGGATAATTACCTGGATCCGTTAAGACTTCTTTGGCAGATGCTATTTCAATGAATTTTTTCTCTGCTTTCTTCTTTTCGTCTTCATCTTGAAAGTTATCAGGGTGCCACTGCTGTGCCAGCTTTCTATAAGCTTTTATGATTTCTTGCTTCTTGGCATTCCTGCATGTCACAGCAAATTGCAAGTATGAAATACTGTGCATCTTAATAGAGTCAGCACTAGAGAATAGATTCTGTTTAGTTTGCTTCTATTCAGCGAGCACTCAGACGCATGAATCATCTACACGGGTACCGGGTGCAGAAAGGACACGGGATCGTAACGAGATGTGTTTGGACAACATTAGTGGTATGCACTTAATGAAAAGCATGAGGAATGTGGTTTATTAGATTTAGAAACGATCAGCATATATCTGATGCACTGGGAAAAAGGTTATTTAGAGGTCAAGGAATGCTTAGATACACAGGGAAGTTTAGAATACGTATTCTGGAACTTTAAAATAGATCTTTAAAAATGCAAGAACTACAAAGTGTGCAAATAGGAAAACTACAGTAACAGAATGTGCTATTAAAGGGATGCCATACAGTTATCACTCCCTGCACCCATTTAACCCCTTTGTGAGAGTATACTAGCTTGAATCCAAGGACGGTTCCCTCAGCACTGGACAGCCATGACATGAGCATATGCCACAGCTTGTCATGTCCAGACAAGTGACCGGGAGGAGACTGGTCACTTGAGCAGCCAGCCAATCCCATTGCCTAGATGCAGGAATGAACAGTTGATCATTCCTGACCTTTCCACGAACCTAGAAGAGCATGTCAGATCTGACCAGGGCTAAAAATCAACCGCACTCCGGGAGCTTAATCAGCTCTCCGGGACTCCCAGTAGTGGAGAGGGAAAGTACACTTAAATCATTGTAACCAATTTGCACGGACTGGTCCCAGTGCGTACAGCATCCCTTTAACCCATGAATTTCAAACTCTGCCCCCCAGATGTTTCTGAACTACAAATCCCATGATTCTCTAGCCACTTATTGCTTATTACAATGTATTTAAGTGTAATTTAGTTCAACACTCCTCATGGAAATGTGAGGAACGGTGCAGATCATTGCTGGGAATGCAAGATAAACAGATGACCGTGTTCCAGAGTGGTAATACAGGAACAATTCCTGTGTAAATTGCTCTTACATTTTTATTCCCAGTTCTAAAATCAATGATCTGGGATTAAGGTGGATAAAATTAAATCCATAACACTTGTCATATCTGAATGTTGAGTGAATAGCAGTAAAAAAAGTTAAATGTTGGTGGGAATTCAGACCTGAAGAGAAGAAATTGCCAACATAATGTCGTCAGTTTTGTAAGCGACTTTATAAGGGATCACATACATTTTTTTTATTTATACATTTCTCCAGCTGCGTAGTCCACTTTGTTTCTGGCCACTGAGTGGGCCCAGAGCAGTGATTCCCAACCGCAGTCCTCAAGTACCCCCAACAGGTCAGGTTTTCCAGATAACCGAAGCACAACACAGGTGATATGATTTTCTGCTCAGTGATTGCAGGATTCCGTCTTTAGTACCCCTGACAGGCCTGGTTTTGAGGATCACCTTGGGGAAATTGAGGACTGCGGTTGGGAACCACTGGCCTAGAGCATTAAATGAACCAGAATGATTACTGCATCCCTTTTGGATTATCGAGTGGTATCAACCTCATTTCCCAACAATCTGTGTTCAGTAAGGTATGAGCAAACAAAACACACACACACACTCTACCTTTTCACTCCCAATATCTTGTAGTAATCTCTTTTCTGAGACTGTTTCAAAAGTTTCTGAGCTTTGTCCAGACCTTCTTTGATTTGCTTGTCGTTCTCGCTGTTCTGCTGAGCGGTTTCATAATCTCGAACAGCTGAATAGATCGAGGAAAAGCATGAGAAATTCAATCACAATGTACGATTTCCAGTGTGTGCTCGCCAATACACAGAAATGAGACATTTTCCAGCCTGTAGGCCCAATTAGCGACAAGCTGCTTGCCCTTTTGGCTTTTAAAGGGTTAATTATGAGCAGGCCACCAGAGAGTGGCCATGTTAGGTCCGACCGCAAGACATCTGTTCTCGCTTCCATCTATAGCCGGCAGCTTTCAGCTAGGTATTTGGATTCTATTTTAGGTTTAGGACTCCAAGGTGTCTTAAGTAAGACAAAGTATTTGCATCAGATGATTTCCAAGCAGATGTTCTCTCTCAGCAAGTGTTACATTCGTCTTTTGTGCCATTTCCCAGCAAGACAGCAGGAGGTGCCAACCAATTTATATTACTTAGACACTTGACAGCACAGCGCAAATCTGTCCCGAAGTATGACATGAATATATGAATCTGCAGACGTTACTTCTGAAATCATAAGCCATAATGAAAACCGTAAAGGCCCTGACAAATATGGATTTGTCACAAGTTTTATTTTTATTGGAGCAACATAAACATACATCAAATTGTGGTAGGCGGCCACAAGCAATACCTATAAATACACTTTACTTCAAATCAACAAGTGCCAAAGCAGACAAAGAAGGGAAAACTGAAAGGCTGAACAATTTCCATCCACCGCTGGCTACAGATAATCGTTTTGCATGGAGGCATTATTTCCACTTTGCGCATAGTGTCACAGAAATATAGTTTTAAACAACAAAATGCTAAAACTTATAAAGCAACCACAAAAGTAAAAAGCAATTTCAAAGTTCACATAAGTACACTACAATTTGACTTCTCTCCCTGCGGGTCACCTTTCAACAGAAAATGCAACATTCGCATGTACCTAGCTTGGAGGAAATAGTGTCTAAATTCTTCAGTAGCAAAGGATAACCTCTGTCTAACTACATGTAAGAGAGAAATTAGTTCGGCTTATAATACCAAAACCCAGAGATAGACCATGACGGAAAGTCCACTTGCTTCCTCTCATGGACAGGGAAACAAAATTCTCTGTCATTGACATTTTAGGTCAAGACCCCAGCAACCCGTTCCCATGAGTTAATCTTAACTCCTCTTATTTACAGCACTGGGGTCTCCCTTGGCACTGGCACAACGTTGTTAAAGGGCTGACCATTCGCTCGAAATACCAGCCAATCTGTTGCAGTAATGCTACCCAAAACCACACAAGACCATCCAGTGCAATCTAACAGACTGCTATGGTGGACTGTCACAGGGACACAGAGGGTGTGACCTCTCAGCACACCCTTTAAATCCATTTAATGGTCATGGAGAATAGACTGTGCCTTTACTCTCGAGCTACCAGCAGAGAAAACACACACACACCACCTTCAGCTTAGTCCGGGTGCACACGGGATGTTTTCTTTAACGCACATTACGTGCGTTAAAGAAAACCGGCGTTGCACTTGACGCCCCTGCCCGCGCGATCCTCCATAGGAGCCCCATCGACGCGAATCATCACTGTCGATGCACTAGGATGTGCGTCGACGGGGCTGTGCGATCCTCCTATGGAGGATCGCGCATGAGGGGGGGTGGGCAGCGTAGAGTGTGACGCCGGTTTTCTTTAACGCACGTAATGTGCGTTAAAGAAAACGTCCCATGTGCACCCGGCCTAAGGCAGCAATTCATTTAGTTTTATCAATGTAACCACAGCTGGAGGCTGCGCTGTATGTCACATAACCCCCTTATCTGTTCTAATGCCCAGAAGCCATGTTCCCAAGCTGTAAGGCCTGTCTGGAGCACCTAGCAGATAAGTATTACTGGAAGGCTCTGTGAAAGTCTTCCAGATTTTAGAATTGCAACTTAGTTCTTGAAATTCATGTGTTGGAAGAAAAAAAAAAATATATATTTTTTTAAAAAATGGACAAAAAAATAAAAAAATCCAAGTCACTTTGGCAAGGGCCAAATGTTGATGGCTAGACAGCAGGGTAAGAGTGAGTATGTCCTCATCGGCAATGTTGCAAAGAAACTCTTGTGTTAACCATATGGGATGTTACGTGATTTGCAAGAGCTGATCCCTAATGGACGTATCGGTCACACAAAAAAAAAAAGCAGGCCACAGTAGCAAAAGTTTAAATATGTCTGGAAATCCCAGCAAACATTGTGATGACCTCACAATTGTTAGCACTCATTTTAGATTTGTTCAATTCACTTGTATGTATGTTTTAGGCTTCTGTGACATTTATGTTGAAAAGTGACATCCGCTTGTTCAGGACACGTCTGTCAACATCCATTTTTCTTGCTTTGGATGTTTTGTTAGGGATTGCAGATGTGGGATCGCTGTCCTCATTGCGCCACTACGGAATGTAGGTTTTCTATGGCTGTACTGTGGTTTTCTCATAGCAGGAAATGGGTACAGTCACAGCATTCTGTGTTTGTTTGTAAACGTGTCGAAACACATTGCTTTCCACCATACTAGACTGATTTTATCAGGAGTGAGGGGTAGTTGTGCACCACAACTCTATTTTGACTGGTGCATAGGTCAGGTCGCGGCCACTTAGAGCTCAAAGCTCCTATACTTAAAATTGCATTTCTTCCAAGGATTAGTGTTCCCGCATTAAACCTGACCTCTTAAAAATAAATAATTGCTGGAGTTTGCTTAAAGACATGAATTCTCTGCTTCCTATATCTAATCTTAAAAAGAAAAAACATCCCCTCTAATGAAATATTTATTGTGCTTTGCCATCTCAATGGAAAACGCCTGATGGCATCAGAAACACAAAATATATTTCTAACATACACTTGAAAATACACTTGTGAGTAGCATAAATCCTGTCTTCTCTCCACGTGCTGCAACAGAACTAATGTCATCTAGACCCCCTAACCAGGTCATTATTTTTCTTGGTGTTAGAGGCTATATACATTTCATCCTGTACAATGCTCCGCTATTTATAAATTAGATTAAAGACCGTCTTACCCATATCAACCTTTAATTGTGCATAGGGTAGCCGTACCCTCGATTCAAGACATAACATAGGATGTATTGTGCAAGGTTCGCATACCAACAGGAAAAAAGGTCTGTAAGCCAAATAAAGATCCATAATGCATAAATACGATTTGGAATTACGCACACAAATCCCCGAGAGCAAGCCAGTCACAATTTCCCTAACTAGAATCAATCAGCTTAAAATTCAAATGTCAATAAGACATCTTTTGCATTACCATATTTAGCAGGCTGTATGGTCTAACCTTTTCCTACAGCACCAATGATCAGGTCTCTGGTGACAAGCCTAACTTGTACGATACGACTTTTCAAAGTATGTATAATTAAAAGGACCACCTGTTGATGAAAAGGGCGCTTGTGTTCCACATGCAAAGACTAACATTCCCAGACAAACCTTACAGATAATGAGCGACATGTTTACTACATGTCTTACTAATTTTTTATGAGGAACTGTGGTGTGACATTGGTTGTTAGCATTTGCTACTGAGACAAAGGTTAAAGGGACAGGCATGTCTAGAACTTTTTTTTTTTTACTTATACCAATAGACAAACTAGATTATAGTTCAATGAAAATTTTAAGAAGTGTTTATTTTGTTTTAAACTCTTGTCATTTCATCTTCTCTAGCGACGCCCCTCAGCTAGGGGTGTTTCTTCAGCTCCTACTTCCTGTATATTCCCCACCCAACGTTTAACATGAACTAGCACAAGCTGTGCATGTGAAACCCTGTGCACTCAGGACCTCAGCCTGGAGAAACTGAATATTAGCATCTCTGCAACTGTGAAAGCAAAACACACTCACCCACTGACGAGTGAACACGCATGCATGCACTCACTGGCACCCTGTCATTGTTTAGATGCTGTGTCACTCAAACTTCCTCACCCTGTCTTGTGCCATCTTTTGCAACACACACAAGGCACCTTTTCTTGAGCTTCATTTTTTCCTTGCTAGCCCTCGGCTTTATTTTGACGTCTCTGTATCTCCTCTTGCTGTACCTACTTCAGCTGTCTCCCTGTGTGTATGTATTTCTTCCCCGCCTCTGCAGTAGCTGGGGGTGAAAGAGAATGGATGACTCAGCCCCGCCCTCAGCGCAGGAGCGAGGAGGAGACACACACACACACACACACACACACACCTCTTCAATCTCAGAGGTGCCAGGTAAAAAAAAAAAATTAAATACATCTTAGATTGGGGGAGTAAACAATCATAGGCAAATATTGCAACCACAAATGTATAAGTTTTGCCCCGGCTTTAAAATTGCTCACAGCTTGATTGTGTTTATATAGGCAATCGCAGTAATACTCAGCCATCCTGATGCCCTGTAGTATCGCCAGGTATTCCTCATTGAGCAGACCCACAGGATCCGATTCCAAACAAAGGGCTATGCGGCACTTCAGATATCTTGCAAACCTGGCCTGTTAGGGCTCCGAGGAGGACAGGGTTGGAAAACGCTGATATAGACTTTTGTCATGAGCAGTTTGTAGGACTTCAGATATGCCTATATAAACGCGATCTTCCTGTGAGCAATTTTAAAGCGGTGGCAAACCTTATTCATTATTGTTTGCAATATTGCCCTATGATTGTTTTTTTCCTTGTAGAGTGATCCCCATATTAATGTTTTAGATTACACATGCTGACTGGTTAGATCATAGTGCCTCCTGGAGGTGGGCGTGGAAAACGCCAAGAAAGAAAAAGCAGGTAAATATTTAAAAATATCATTTACTTGCTTTTTAGGTCTGCTGAATGACGTGGACTCATTCAAAAAGGCATAACATATTTTTAAAAGGCACACTGACAAAGCATGCATCTCCCTGTAAAACAGGAGGTGGGGACAAAGGGTTAAACAAATTCTCCTGTCCTGTCCCACACCCCTGCACTCCCAATTTAAGTCAAGAGTGAGTTTAATATCTACCTTAAATCAAACACTGGGCTCTCGCAGACATACAGGGTTATCCAAAGAGATTCGAAAAGTCACCACACGTTCGGTGACTTTTCGTTCTCTTCAATTCGGTTCCTTTTGCCGATTGCTGAATATACCGCAGGGTCACCGAAATGCAAACAGCACAGGGTCCCCGAATTGCAGGGAAAAGCTTCCGAAAAGCTGACAAAAACTAACCGAATGCACGCTGAAAACAAGCAAAAACATTGCAAAAACATTAACCTTCGAAGAAGCCGAACAAGAGCCGAACAAGAGCCGAACCACACAGAGCCGAAGCAGCTGTGACGTAGAGGAGGCAGTGAATAAATTAGCAAAACCATTTGTATGAATCTGGGAAAATGAAACGCTGTTTGCAAAGAAACTACTGAGCGAAAATGGCTGAAATTTACACAGGAGGTCCAGGGAATGATAATAAAGAGGGCTGTTACAGAAAAAATAAGTAAACTGAAAAAAAATAAAAAAAGAAAAATGCTTAAAGTATCCTAAAAAAATCTATAAATAAAGACACTTTTTGCTGCAGAATTTTATAATGAACGGTTTATTAGATATTGGATTAAAACGGGAATATTTTTAACATTGAAGCCTATGGGATTCGCCTGAATAAACCTGCCGAATTAAACCACCGAATGGCAGGGCATTAGGGGAACTTTTCACTGCTGGTTTGTGTTCTCTGAATAGCCGAAGCAGTGCTTTTTCATGGGGATTTCACTGCCCTCGAACAGGCACCGAACAGGCACCGTATGTTCAGGCAATTCGCCAGGATTTGGCGAATTGCCTGCTCTCTGGATAGCCGAATGGTCAGGAAAGGTAACCGAATGCTGATTTTCAGCGTTTGGTTACCTTTCTCAAGCAATTCGGATCTCTTTGGATAACCCTGTCTGTCCGACCAGACAAGCTGCAGCTGTTACGAGACCGTAGCAGGAGGTGGGACAGTAACCCAAATACAGCAATCCAATGGTTTTCACTTGAGAGCTGGAATTGTTCCGACAGATTTGTTTTCCCAGAAAAAAAAAAAAAAAAAGAGTTGGGAGAGTGACAACCAACAGCTTTCTGGGCGGGGCAAATCCCCCACACTTGGAAGAGTGAATCGGCCCTTTTGGACTGGAGGGTTGGACACAGACACAGATAATGACCATTTGTATTACATTGGAAGGTCACAGTCCTTAGGGCGTCCCTATAGTACAGCTTGTATAGTTTTAGGAGTCTTCCGGACTGGTGTTGAAACTTTATTTTTAACTGCTAGACTGTAGCACAAGACTCTCATCAGAATACTTAGACAAATGGCAAAGTATGCAATAATATGTAGCAGTAAACTGCACAAACATTGGGCCCCACTATTAGGACACTTCAGAAAGAAAATACATAATATAGCACAAGAATTCTCACTGCTCTCGTGCACTGAAGTGACAGAGGCCTCAATAACACGAGAGTCCTTCAACACTGGTAGCAATAGGAGTGTTAAAGCTTTCCGTATTACTAAACACCCATCTGAATCTTATCACATCCAGTTTGTAAATAGAAGTATGAGTGTTTTTTTCATCTTTCATACAATGGTTGATTGGTCAAGGCCACCATACACAAATCCACAGCATCATTACACTATAAAATGTTTAACTGCCATTTTGAATAGACGAACTGTCCCAACAAAAAAAGAACCACTGTAAATTTTATAAATCACAAAAATACACAATACAAAAAATATTACCTCACATGAAATAAAGTAGAATAATTTTTTTATAAAACTATTGCTTTACCAATTTTCACAATCTTTAGATGTGGCAAACAACGGAACCTATTCCACTCTTGCCATCAAGATCTCATCTGGAGCCGATCAGTATAATGCCTGGAAACGCTATGCCACCCTTGCGGCTGGTTTATGGCACACCCCCTTGTATAGTAAACCTTTCCTATACATTGTATAAGAGACATTAATTTGTGCCTGGGAGTAGAAGAACGTGCTATTCCATGGTAGCTCATTGCTTTTCTCGAGCTGGTATTTCTGAAATACTAACACCCAGAACTTTGTGTTAAGGAATTTTTGGGTAAGTTTACAGTGCCCAGTGACTTTCCAAAAGCAGAATACCTTTCCTAGTGTGATCAGCCACTTCAACTCTGCAAGCAGCGGGAGACCAACAACAAATCGGTCCCAGTGTCCAGCGACGCTTCATTCGTGACACCTGCGCAATCCCACTAATGTGAGCTTGCACAATGCTCGCAGCTGGGCTCCATGGAGTCATATGGACTTCAGGAGCCAATACCTGCGGCAGTGCATGGCATGCTGCCAGTATCAGTCTGCACCTCCGTTTCATTCAGAGGCCAGCCAGTAATAAATCAGCTGGATCAGAAAATGTATTTTAAAAAGGGAGACCGTAAGGCAAATAGTCCTCTGCCCATTCCCCCCCCCCTTTTCTGGCAGCTTTGTATCATTGACATTTACGTCAAAGGAAAAAAGGGTTACCTTCGTCATACATTTCTTCAAGAATATATGCTTCAGCTCTGTCTTTTAATGCATTGACATTGCTGGGTTCTTTCTGGAGATATTCTGTACAGACTTTAATAGCTTCAGTGGATTGCTGGTTCTAGAAAACAGAAAAAGCGAGACAATTTCAGCATTAAGGGTTTATACCCAATAATAATATCAACATGAATGGCACAACAGGAGAGTTACACATGCAGCAAACTAAGAACAGTAATGTTTTTCTTCTGAACATTTTTGGGTAGTGATGACTTACACAATGCTCCCAAGGGACACCGTGACACCCAACGTTAGCACCCCAGTTGATGGTTTCCACGTTAGTGCTTGTATTGCATCACATATTATAATGAATTATATATATTAGGGATTTCTTGACAGGAAGTGGCTCGACCAGATTGGTAGATAACAGTGGCGTAGCGTGGGTTGCCAGCGCCCGGGGCAAGGCGAGAATTGCGCCTAGCACGCACTGCACCCCTCCAGGTCCACAATGTTGACTCAGCAATAAAACTCCCAGTAATGTACAGTGTGTATGAGCGTATCATAGCACACACACAGCGCGCATCTCTCACACGCACACAGAGCGCACACACACAGCACACACACACACACACACACACTAAAAGATTATTTGACAGGAAAGCAGGAGGGAAAGCTAAAATGTCAGTAAGAATCTGTCAAGGACCCTGGCCTTACAGGGGTTAAACAGGAATGCAGTAGATCCCCCTTCCCCACCCCCTACCTTAATCAGGAGGGAGAGAATCTCGGTATCTCTGCATCTCCAGGAGGTGACAGTGATCTCAGGCTCCATGCTGTGCAGGGGAAGATTAGGAGACAAGCAGCAAAGCATCAGCTGCTTTGTGCCCAGATACAGACCTCTCCTCTGACTCCATTAGTGGTGAAGGGGCAGAAGGGTGCAGCCTGCATGTGCCTGCTTATCTATCACCATGCTGAGCATGCTCCACACGTTGGCCGGCCGGAAATTAGGGGGCAGGGCAGCCTTCACTACAGGGAGAAGCAGCTCTTGGCTAGCAGCCAAGAGCAATAATCACATTGTTAAACAGAAGGGGACCCATCACTCCCCTGCACCTGGTAGTTAATGCCCCTGCTTTGTATGACTCACCCACTGATTGCAGCTTGGGAATCTTCTTGTGCAGCCACTCACACCCTCCCACTCACTAAGCGCAGGGCAGGCGTCTCATCCTCTACACAGACCACGTGGGGCAGTGATGAGAAGTCACATGTCCCCCACCCCACCAGTCAGGAGGATTTCCTGCCTACGTTGTGTCATCATCACATGACCAGTTCAGCCAATGGGATGGCTGTGTGAGGAACACTAGCTCATCGGCTGTTAGAAACTTTGGGGGCGCAAATTTCTTTTGAAGTTTTGCGCCCCTATGAAAATTGCGCCCGGGGCCACAGCCCCCCTGCCCCCCCACGCTACGCCACTGGTAGATAAGAAATGGAAATGCACAACGTAAGATTCAAAAACGGTGCAGCACTTCCAATATTAAGATTAAATTAATAGGATCACTGCATATCTCTCATGGTAGGCTGCACATAAGACATCCAGGCCAGAGAACAGCCACACAGTGAGGATACAATTCGGAAACTAAAGAAATAGATTATGGGTCAGGTAATTAATGTGTCTAAATATGGGGACAAGCACCAAAGCAACAAAATGGCTAAAACAAACACCTCCCTAATACCCATTACGGAAGAGGGAAAACCACACATCTGACAAATTTCAGTAGGGCTGCAACTAACAATTATTCTCATAAAATCGATTAATTGAAATAAAAATCGGCCAACTAACCGATTCATTGGATAATAAAAAAAAATAGTTTACTTACGAAAGTTAGGTACACTACACAAATTGCTTAAGTACACTACACAAATTGCTTAAGTACATACGCAAATTGCATATCTTGTGTACTTTTCAAACAAGGTATGCGAGTGCTTGGTCAGAGGGATGGGTTGATGCTGCGAGTGCTTGGTCAGAGGGATGGGTTGATGCTGCATGCGCAGCTTAAGCCCATGTTTGCTTTGTCAAATGAACGCGGCTACAAGCACTTGGTCATAGATGATGAGGTCAGCATGAAATCGGGGTTAATGAGATGAAGTGGTCAGGGTGCGTAGTGTCCCTTTAAAATACTTCCTTGGACAAACTGAGTGGGAGGAGGGACTGGAGGTGGAAGGGAGTGGCTTTGCTGAAGTGACTTGACCTAAGTGTGAGAGAGGAGTGGGTATGAACAAAAGACCGGATTTGAGTGTAGCAGTGAGTTTGGGGAAAGGGACCAGACCAAAGAGAGGGAATGGCAGTTCCCGACCAAAGAGGGTGTGACAGGGAGGGTGGGGTGGTGGCACAGGACTTCAGCTTCAAGTAAGGGTAAAACACAGGCATAAACCTCCTTCACCCAGTGACAGTATCCTATGGTTTGTGTTATAGTTCTGCTACTGTTGTAAACAGAATAAAAGCAAAAACTGGTGGTGTCTGACATAACCCTAGAACTAAATCATACCTAGTAAAGTAGCGGCGCGTCCTCTCCAATCAGCTCCGAAGCTGAGGTTATTTACATCTAACTCAGTCTGACTCTAAACAGTGTGTGTTGTACACAGGACGATTAATCGATAATGGAAATAGTTGACAACTATTTTAAATCGATTAGTTGTTTCAGCCCTAAATTTCAGCACCAGGATTTTAAGGATCCAAACACCAAAACTTGAAATACTGGTAAGATTCAACATTCCTGGTATTATTCAAAATGATAAGTGAGAAAAAGTGACAAGCGTATTAAAGAATATTATGTCATAATGTATACCAGCTGTGTAAACACTATTTATAATGTAGGTTTTTCCTGGTAAATCTACACAGATCCTATTTAAATAGGACCTAGTTTTATGTTTATTCTATAGGAAAAGGATTCTACTACATGTGAGGTTTCAGAGAACCTTGCTCAAAAATAATATGCCAAATCAACCAGCTTTACTTAGAAGAACAAACACCTTTATATTCGCTCTCTAGTCAAATGGATTCTTTGAACTGAAGGGCCACGTGTAATAGGGCAGTACTGGTTAACAGAAAAATACACAAAAATATATATTATTACACTCATTTGAATTCCACCTGCTTAGCCATTTCAAATAATAACCACTAACAATAGGTCATTGCTGGAAATGTCACTGAATAATGCAGTTCTTCAAACACATTGAGTGTTTGAATAAAACGTCAATCCAGATGGCCTGTCATCAGCTTTAGGATGCTCTTACAGCATAGCTAAAGATGTATCCCAGAGAAAAGTGCTCACGAACAACAGAATACAATTAGGATAGAGTAAAGTTACTTGTGCAGTGCTCAGTTTACCAGTACATAATTATTTTTTTTTGGGGGGGGGGGGGCATCACAGCAGTATTTATAATCTAGACCATAGAAACATAGAAAATGTCGGCAGATTCTTATCTGGTTGATTTGGCCCATCTAGTCTGCCTAATTACATGGATACTTTA
Organism: Leptobrachium leishanense; assembly: GCA_009667805.1. NCBI lineage: Eukaryota > Metazoa > Chordata > Amphibia > Anura > Megophryidae > Leptobrachium > Leptobrachium leishanense. The sequence goes on from CM019064.1 coordinate 313,641,242, forward strand.
CCTGGATTTATGTTTTGTTTAGGATAGCCTTATGCCTATCCCATGCCTGCTTAAACTCAATCACTGTTTTGGTCTCTACCACTTCTACTGGAAGACTGTTCCAGGGCCCACCAGATGTTTCTGAATTACAGCTCCCATGATTTCCTGGTCATCTATTGCATTAAAGGAATTCTGGGAATTTTAGGCATCAACATCTGGGGATCCAGAGTATGGCAGCCCTGACATACACTTTTCTCATCATTATCATGCATTTATTTACAATTTGTCACTTTGTCACTAAAATTAACTCTACATTTTTGTGCACAGCATTAAAACTTAAGTAGCGTTTTGGAAAAGAAAATGTATCATTTTGCTTGTATCCCCATATCCTGGAATTGAAAACTACCAAAGACCTTAAGTTGTTTAGTGATCCTGTGACATAAGGCATTGGTGGTACCAATTAGAACAGGTTTAAGCAACCTTGACTCCCCAGGTTTTGAAACTGCATGGAAATGTAGTTCCAAAACATCTGGAGAGTCAAGGTTTCTGACTCTGCCTTAAGAGTTATCACTGGTACTGCAAATTCTTTGTATTTCTCAATTTCTTTAATAGCGCCTGATAAAAAGGTTAGTGATTAGGAACATGGTGAAAATATAAAATTTAAAATTAATTTAAAAAAAACACAAAAAAAAAACACAGTTCTCAGTAAATTAGTGTTAGTTTGAGGCCATTATGAAACATGTGTGAGGCAACCGTGTGAAACCACATCATTTTTATTTAATGAGGTCTTCAAAGTTAATTGGGTACACAATAGAACTTTGTATTCTACAGACGACAGAACTATTGGGTGCAGCACTTAATCATGGTTGGGGAGGTAGAGGTGAAAGGGTTAAATATTGTATTGTGCCATATAATGCTTACAAGAAGCTTTATGGGGGGGGGAAAAAAAAAGCCTACGTTTTGTTACCTTTGAGTCCGGATGGAATATAATAATATCTAGGGTTGCACCGATACTAGTGTAGCGATGTGGTAAAGTTTACTGTGGCAGTACCCATTTTTGGCCACAAGATGGAGACTATCACGATTAAAGACCCTGGACACTTGAACTACATGTCCATGCATGCTTTGCGAAGAAACAGGAAGTGGGTGGGTTTGTGGAGAGCCTGTACATCCTGCACCTCGTGGAGAACAGGCAGAGCGCACCAGGGAGCGGAGGAGAGCACGTACAGAGAAGGAGAGACCAAAAGATAGGCCGGAGCGGAGACAAAGTGGATCGGGCCTTAGGATTGGGTCACCCAGCCTTGCGGGAGATAGACATCACCATCTATTATCCGAGTGCAGTGCTAAGGAGAGAAGACCCCTCGAGTAAGGAGTACCGCGGTCGATTGAAGCGGGGAGCAGGCGGTAAGCTGGCTGAGTCGCGGCTGACAGACAGAAGGCCAGACAACAGATCCGGTGGTCGGTGTCCCCAGTCAATATCGAGCGGAGAGACGTCCTGGGTCAGCGGAACCTCAAGCTTGCGCTGGATGGGTGAGAGGCCCCCAAGGCCGTGTGTAAATAAGAACGTACGCTGCTGTTTTCCTTCTAAAACCCACAGGGCCCCAACTGACTAGTCGAAGACATCGTTAAAGTAAACTCACTGGCCAGTTGAAAAGTACCCGGGTACCCTACACACACAAATACATATCACTTCACGTTCTGGGACTTAACCTGTGCAGGACTCAGTTTCCTTTTTTCCTATCCACACAAGGGGGCAAAGTTAAAGTTACATTTTGAACAATTTTCCTTTTTTTGTTCCCGCTGCGCGCTTACCGTGATACGAGAACTGTGTATTTTATTGTGTCCCGCTACGGGTTTTTCCTCGAATTTCGTATCTTTTAATTTTCTGCTCGGTCGGGGTTTTTTCCGAAAATACGAAGCCCTCGTGTTTTCGTTTCTTTTACCGCTACGCGTTTATCGTGTTACGAAAGTACTGTAAATCTTCCTGTATATACCGTGTCTCAAGAACTGCAAACCTTTTAGTAAACCTTTTAAAATATAAGACTGTTCAGCGTGTTGGAGTATATTTATTCCCTAGTGCGGGGAGACTGACCCGTGGTTCATTTTCAGCGGCTCCTCCGGGAGTGAGCGCTACACTAGTATCGGTGCCGATACCGGGTACTGCAGGAGTACTTGGTACTCGTGCAGTACCCCCGATATCGGAAGCCGGCATTGAGCCGGCATCCGAGGGGCTGGGGCGGCTGTCCGTATGCTCTATCGGCATTCGGACAGGCCCTGCAGTTGCTCTCTGCGATCATACTTGCCTTCCTGAGCGACGCTGGGAAAGTCTTTGCGCGTGCGCTCGTTGGAAGGTCCCCAGCTGCGATCACGTGGTCACGGCTGGGGGCCTTCCAACGTGCGCACGCGCAAAGACTTTCTTGGCGTCGCTCAGGAAAGTATGATCGCGGAGAGCTCCAGGTGCCAGGTGAGCTGGGGGGGGCATATCCATGAGCTGGGGGGGGCATATCCATGAAAGCTGGGGGGGGGGGCATATCCATGAGCTAGGGTATAATCCATGAGAGCTGGGGTATAATCCATGAGAGCTGGGGGGGGGCATATCTATGAGAGCTGGGGGGGGGGCAAAGCTATGAGAGCTGGGGATATACAAATCCATGAGAGCTGGGGATATACAAATCTATGAGAGCTGGGGGCATTTTTATAGGAAGTCTGTTCTTATTGGAAAGCATTCACATGACATAAAATAAAAGTATTGGTACTCGGTATCGGTGAGTACTTGAAAAAAAGTATCGGTACTCGTACTCGGTCTTAAAAAAGTGGTATCGGTGCATCCCTAATAATGTCCTTGTGTCAATCTGTCTTACTCCCTTCAGCAAGAACAGGAGGCCTCCATATGTCAGCAATGAATTGCCAATTTTTTTTGAAACATTGTATTGAAGTTATATTCCAGGAAATAAGCGTAACGTAAAACATTTGTGATTGGTTCACTGCTGCCTACACCTTATGCCTGCAAAAACATAACCGTGAATAAACTGGTCACTCGTTGAAGTGCTCAAGTAAACACACGTTTCACATATTTTCTGTGTGTGACTCGCACTTCCCAGGTCCTGAGGGCCTGATCCAAAAAAAAAGTCTACCAAGTCTGCATACAGCCGTAGGGTCTACCCGGATGGAGAAAAATTACCCTACGGGGCAAACTTACTTTGGAGTAACAATGGCAGGTCCGTTCCTGGACCAATGCAGAATAATATGGAACATTCGGTTCTGTCTTTAAAACTCCTTGATATTTGCTGAGAGCATCTTCGTACCTATGAAAAGAGAACAATTCAATGACGTCAAATATTTTTATTAAATAATATTCTTTAAAGAATTGCCAACCATCGCTGTGGCTTTTAGGTTCCCTTTATTAATGCCACTGACCAATATATGAGGCCGATGAGGTGTTCAGGGCCGGGGGCAACCTCACAGTGATTGCTGCCCGTTATATGCTGGAAATAATCAGATGACAGGAGCAAAGGGGGTATCACCCATAACAAGACCTTACTCTCCGGTGTGAGCACCGAGGGAAACGGCAGTTGAAGAAGCCCTTCTTTACATCTCCCACTGGGAGAATTAACCCCTCCAGGACAAAAAAGGTGTGCAGATGAGGGGGCAGCATGTCTTTAATAGAAGTATAGTAAAAATAAATTAGGTTTTGAAAGGGATATTCTTTTGCCCTTCAATAAATTGGCATGGGCTGCTGACCGCATCTGCCCAATAATTTTTCTTATTTAGGTTTACTCCCTTTTTGTCCCTTACTGCGTGCAGCTCCTCCTCTTCAGCTCGGGGACTCCAGATCCCATTTGTCGCTGAAGCTTTCAAATGCAATTTGCGCTCCTGCACAACATTCGTAGTGTAGAAACCCCTAATTGGGCATCGTAAGGACACACACAAAGTCTTGTAGCGCCTGCGCAGAACGATGTATCGGAGCTGCATGCGCATGTCAAATCTATTGGCTGCCTCAGAACAATCCCTACAGCGACTAGTCTCAGAAGCGAACGTTGCCATGTTTTCTGTGCAACACTTCACTAGTGACTGGCAGCCCAGAAATTCTAAATCCTTGCTACTGGTGATTTGGAGGAGGTGGAGGAAACTCTGCGTTGTCTCCAGACGTGGGAGCTAGGGTGGTGGGGTCACTCTGCTCATCCTGACCACTTTACAGTTATAAAATGGTCAAGATGTGAGGAGTGTCCCTTTAATAGGATTATATATATTATTTTAAAGCACATCTGTTATGTGCAAGAAAAAATGTAAAAAAAAAAAAAAAAATTGCTGACATAATGGGGAGGGAGAGAGAAGGGGAGGGAGAGAGAAGGGGAGGGAGAGAGAAGGGGAGGGAGAGAGAAGGGGAGGGAGAGAGAAGGGGAGGGAGAGAGAAGGGGAGGGAGAGAGAAGGGGAGGGAGAGAGAAGGGGAGGGAGAGAGAAGGGGAGGGAGAGAGAAGGGGAGGGAGAGAGAAGGGGGAGGGACAGAGAAGGGGGGAAGAGAGAAGGGGGGAAGAGAGAAGGGGGGGAAGAGAGAGAAGGGGGGAAGAGAAGAAAGGGGGGAAGAGAAGAGAAGGGGGAAGAGAAGAGAAGGGGGAAGAGAAGAGAAGGGGGGGAGAGAAGAGAAGGGGGGGAAGAGAAGAGAAGGGGGGAAGAGAAGAGAAGGGGGGAAGAGAAGAGAAGGGGGGGAAGAGAAGAGAAGGGGGGAAGAGAAGAGAAGGGGGGAAGAGAAGAGAAGGGGGGGAAGAGAAGAGAAGGGGGGAGAGAAGAGAAGGGGGGAGAGAAGAGAAGGGGGGAGAGAAGAGAAGGGGGGGAGAGAAGGAAGGGGGGAGAGAGAGAGGGGGAAGAGAAGGGGAAGAGGAGAAGAGAAGGGAAGGAAGAGAAGGGGGGAAGAGAAGGGGGGAAGAGAAGGGGGGAAGAGAAGGGGGGAGAGTAGAAGGGGGAGAGAAGAGAGAGAGAAGGGGAAGAGAAGAGAAGGGGAAGAGAAGAGAAGGGGAAGAGAAGAGAAGGGGGAAGAGAAGAGAAGGGGAAGAGAAGAGAAGGGGAAGAGAAGAGAAGGGGAAGAGAAGAGAAGGGGGAAGAGAAGAGAAGGGGAAGAGAAGAGAAGGGGGGAAGAGAAGAGAAGGGGGAAGAGAAGAGAAGGGGAAGAGAAGAGAAGGGGGGAAGAGAAGAGAAGGGGGGAAGAGAAGGGGGAAGAGAAGAGAAGGGGGAAGAGAAGAGAAGGGGGGAAGAGAAGAGAAGGGGGAAGAGAAGAGAAGGGGGAAGAGAAGAGAAGGGGGAGAGAAAGGAGAAGGGGGGGAAGAGAAGAGAAGGGGGGAGAGAAGAGAAGGGGAAGAGAAGAGAAGGGGGGAAGAGAAGAGAAGGGGGGGAAGAGAAGAGAAGGGGGGAAGAGAAGAGAGGGGGAGAGAAGAGAAGGGGGAAGAGAAGGGGGAGAGAAGGGGGAGAGAAGGGGGGGAAGAAGGGGGAAGAGAGAAGGGGGGAGAGAGAAGGGGGGAGAGAAGGGGAAGAGAAGAGAAGGGGGGAAGAGAAGGGGAGAGCAAGGGGAGAGAGAAGGGGGAGAAGAGAAGGGGAGAGAGAAGGGGGAGAGAGAAGGGGAGAGAGAAGGGGGAGAAGAGGGGGGAAGAAAAGGGGGGAGAGAAGGGGGGGAGAAAGGGGGAGAGAGAAGGGGGAGAGAAGGGGGAAGAGAAGAGAAGGGGGAGGAAGAGAAGAGAAGTGGGCGGCGGGAAGAGAAGAGAAGGGGGAAGAGAAGGGGAAGAGAGAGAAGGGGGAAGAGAAGAAAAGGGGGAAGAGAAGTGAAGGGGGGAAGAGAAGTGAAGGGGGGAAGAGAGAGAAGGGGGAAGAGAAGGGGGGAAGAGAAGGGGGGAGAGAAGGGGGAAGAGAAGGGGGGAGAGAAGGGGAGAGAAGGGGGGAAGAGAAGAGAAGGGGGAGAAGAGAAGGGGGGGAAGAGAAGAGAAGGGGGAAGAGAAGAAAGAGGGGAAGAGAAGGGGGGAGAGAAGGGGGGAGAGAAGGGGGAGAGAAGGGGGGAGAGAAGAGAAGGGGGAGAGAAGAGAAGGGGGGGAGAGAAGAGAAGGGGGGAAGAGAAGAGAAGGGGGGAAGAGAAGAGAGGGGGAAGAGAGAGAGAGAGGGGGAAGAGAAGAGAAGGGGGAGAAGAGAAGGGGGGGAAGAGAAGAGAAGGGGGGAAGAGAAGAGAAGGGGGGAAGAGAAGGCGGGGGAAGAGAAGAGAGGGGGAGAGAAGAGAAGGGGGGAAGAAGGGGGAAAGAGGGAGAAGGGGGAAGAGAAGAGAAGGGGGAAGAGAAGAGAGGGCGGAAGAGAAGAGAAGGGGGGAAGAGAAGGGGGAAGAGAAGAGAAGGGGGGAAGAGAAGAGAAGGGGGAAGAGAAGAGAAGGGGGGAAGAAGAAGAGAAGAGAGGGGGGGGAAGAGAAGGGGAAGAGAAGAAGAAGGGGGGAAGAGAAGAGAAGGGGGGAAGAGAAGAGAAGGGGAAGAGAAGGAAGGGGGAAGAGAAGAAAGGGGGGAAGAGAAGAGAAGGGGGGGAAGAAAGAAGAAGGAGAAGGGGGGAAGAGAAGAGAAGGGGGAAGAGAAGAGAAGGGGGGAAGAGAAGAGAAGGGGGAAGAGAAGGGGGAGAGAAGAGAAGGGGGGAAGAGAAGGGGGAAGAGAAGGGGGAGAGAAAAGGGGGGAGAAGGGGGGAGAGAAGAGAAGGGGGGAAGAGAAGGGGGAGAGAAAAGGGGGGAGAAGGGGGGGAAGAAGGGGTGGGGGAAGGGGTGGGGGAAGGGGTGGGGGAAGGGGTGGGGGAAGGGGGGAGGAGAAGGGGGAGAAGGGGGGAAATGGAAGTTTTGAAAAGGACCATCTCCCGCTTTTCAGTTATACATGTCAACACCAATAATGCGGAGCATATATACATGGAGACTCCCTGCCAAATGGGAAAACTTGTTTTGCCAGTAACAGGTTCTCTTTATTAATACATTTCTTACACACCACACATTAGAGTTTCCATTCCTGTGGAGCTCTGTAATACACTTTGTATTTCAGCGGGGTAGAAAAGGGAGCTCTTAAGGGTGGAGGGAAGAGCATGGGAGCCCTCATCCTGAGATTCAGTAAGGGACCCCCCCCCCCCGAGATATCTGATGGCTGCCCCGGGCGCAATACATCTGCAGAGAAAGTGGGTGTGTAGACAATAGCAGCAATGAATTCAAGCAGCAAAAAGGGACCGCAATCTGGTAAATAAAAGCCATTTACAAGAAAAAGAGGATTCATGTGAAGCCGCCCAGGGAGCTGTAGCAAGTCTTGGACTAGTTAATCTTTATTAGTAATATGACAAACAGCCTGGAATGAGAAGGGAGTGATGCCTTTTTGAAGACGGCACAAAGGGCCGTGAGAGGATTGAAAAATGCGGCGGGAAAGCGTAAAATGATTAATGATTTTCCTTGATTATCTGAATGGTGAATAGTATGTCAGCTACAGTGACAAGTAAAATAAGGCACTTGGGCTTCAGAAGCCTCGTAAGGCAGAATACATGAGTAATGGCGTTCCACCATCAAAAGCTGCAGCCAGAGGAACTTGTGTCCTACAGGGAATCCATTGCACAATATTTACTGTTCTGCATCTTTAAGAGTATGCTAGTGCCAGTCAGGTTTAAATTTAACCTTACAGACGGAATTTATTTAAATTTAATAAATTTAACCCCCCCCCCAATTTCTGTTTGAAAGAGTCATAGCTTTGGCTTCAAGTCACTAATTCCACGCACCATTCAAACCAGGCACTAAATCACTGAGGCAGAAGACAAAATCTTATTAAAAAAGTTTTTCCTCGTTGTTATTGTCCAGCAACTGCAGATTAAGAAAATCCATACTTAAAGAAGGATAGAGAAAGCAAGAAAAAAGGTACATTGTCAAAGCAACACCACAATGACACAGAAAAACCATGTCAATTTAATAATACAATTTGAATTTACATGGTTTTTCTGTGTCACCATGTTGTTGCTTTGACCATGTACCTTTTTTCCTGCTTTCTCTGTCCGTCTTCCTTTAAGTATGGACTCAATCTGAGAGATCTATAATTTTATTATAATACATCTTGCTTATATTTTGGAACGTGTTCCCCCAGCCCCCAATTCAAATGAAAACAGTGATTTACATTCAAGCAGACATCTGCAAGCATAAACCACAAAGCGCACAATGACTTAGGCGCAGCATGGAGCCGCTCATGGAGTACTGCAAGTTTCTCAAGGCTTCCATCTCGTCTAAGCAGGTGTCCTTACCGCCCTTCTTGGATGAGTTCTTCAGCGCTCTGAATCTGCTTATTTAGCTTCTTCACTTGTTTATAATGCGAAAAGCAGTCTTTGTGGTCTGGGTCGAGCTTTAAACACTCACGGATCTCACTGTGGAATAGCAGATGGGAAAATATATAAAATAACTAATGATCAGATTAACATTCTAGCAGATCAAGCGCATCAAGATTACAGAAGAATCAAAGCAGATAAAAAAAAAAAAACCTACTGTACAGGGTACTTTGTTATTTCCTGTCTATAGAATACATTGCAAGACAGATCAGTACATAGAGAAAAATAAAAGTGAAGCTGCAGCCTAGCGTGTCTCTAGTGTGGTGGTGTTTTATTATAGCCACCGGGTCGCATCCTGTACAAAATGTGAGAGATTCTAACCTCAGAGACATCTCGTGGTCCCCCAGCTGGTAGTATATTTTACTGACTTTGAAGAAGGCCCCAGTGTTATCACTCTTGAGTTTTGAAGCAGCTCGAAGATCACCGATAGCTTTTCCCTGCTCTCCTTGATTGATGTAGCACTCGGCACGCAGCTCTCTAATCTCTGCATCCCACACACAGGTCTGCGAGAAAAGATTAAAAAAAAAAAAAAAAAAAAATACTAAAATGAGTAACACAAAAAACTGAATTTATTCTAAATATTCATGTTGTATGTAACTGAAATGATGTGATGTGATGCTGCACTGAAACCGCACGCTCTGCTGTGTCTCGCCTTATGCTTCTCTCAATGCCGTAATGCAGATTAACACGTTTGGGAGCTAAAAACCAAACAGGTACACGGTTTGCACAATATGTTATTTCTAGATTTCTTTTTTGACCGCCTATTTCCCCATAGGTAATTGCAGCGTTAAGGTCATTAGGCTGTAATGACTGTATTGGAAGAAATAATTATCCCGATAGAATTGAAAAGGGATTCTTAAACTCAAATTCTGTTGGTTGGCTGACCAGTAGAGTCCGTATGCAGTTAATCAGAGGGTATGGCTCTGGGATTCAACCAAAATTGCTAAAGGACACCTGGGTATAAAATGGTTTCTCAAAGCCTTGATGTAGTACAGTCCTGTATTAAAATCGAAGACACCCCATGCATGAGATTTAGGCACTAAACCTAGAGTTAATAGCTTCAGGACAGAATTTCAGCCATTATATCCTAGCTGGATAACATTTCCATTTTGGATACATTGTCTAAGATTTGCCTTTCAGTTTTCATATATTTTTTGCCACAAGTCATAATTATTAAATAATCCTCAATGTTCTCACCACAGTCTAGGGTTAACCTTGACCAATTAAATCTTAACTTTTGCATTTGTCCTGAAAAATCATTAAATTTTGTTGATCACAAATTAAATAAATTTGCCTCCGAGTGCCAGGATGCGTCCCTGAAAGTTCCACCACATTAGATACAACAACCAACTGTACGCTTTTGGGGTTTGGCATCGCAGACAGCAGTTCCAGCTGCACTTCAGCAGCAGTAGAGGTATTTAAACAGAGAGCCCTCTGTCAAATAGGACATAGATTGTGAGTTCCCACAGGAATAGGACCCTCGTTTCCTCCTGTACTGGTTTATCAAAATGTTGTAACACTGTCTAGGTTGTGCCCATTGTACAGGGCTGCGGAATATGCTGGAGCCATATAAATTAAAACAGAATGTAAATGCATAGCAGGACTCTACAGTGGTCACACGGTATAAGTAGGCCGGTTAGTTCCCGAGTGTGGCTTTATGGAAACCCAACTGGCATTACAATATCGTATAAATACTGGAGTGATCTATATCTATAATATCTATAATATCTATATCAGATAGATATCTATCTCTCTGGATAACTCCTACTATAGGTGCTTTCCTGCTCCATCACACTCTTGTGTCTTTTCACCAAATCCTACAGCTTTGAAGCCATCCTTGTTTTGACAAAACCCAAAATCATTTATATCCTAATCAATTGAAAATGCTTTAAAAATTACCTATAATAATATTGTGAAAGTCTAGGAAGATCCCAGCAGGAATCAAACCTGTGTATTTGACATTTGAGAGAGAAACTGTAAACATTGGATCTTTGGTTACGATCCATTCCTTCCCAAAGCAAATTATATTCAGCTGAATCTTACAGCTGGATTTATAGCTTAGGTGCAGCAGTTTTCTGGAATGGTCACGCACGACAAAAGAAGAATGGCTATCTGGAGGATTATGACCTACGCATCTCAAAATGCTCTGAGAAAGCGCAGCAATAGAATATTTTAGACATTGTTCCTGATACAACTGAGCTCTAGGAGGAAAAATAAAATAAAAAAAAGGTTTCTGGGAGGTACATAAGAAAAAAAAAAGTATAAAAATTTTGTAGGATGTTCAAGACACAGATTTTGCTTAATATTGGGAATACTCCATATGTCCAAGTAATTTATAGCAAGGGCAAGTAAAATACAACAAGATTGATAATTTATTGCTAAAAGCAAGCAGAAACATTTGCTATATTTTGTGTATAAGTTTAGTATTGGTCATCAAATCAAAACACATTAAGGCTATATTTCAAGAAAACTAGTGACCCTATTGTTTTTAGCTAGACACATACGGACACTTCATCGCTAATGATTAAATGCCCCAGTCTATTCAATTATTTAGTAATATTCACGGTTTTTGGTTTTCCAGACAAACCTTGGTGCTGTTGAGCGAATGGTTCGCAAACATAGAAAAATGTCGTCAGATAAGAACCTTTCGGCCATCTAGTCTGCCCAATTACATGGATACTTAACCTGGATTTATCTTTTGTTTAGGATAGCCTTATGCCTATCGAAACATCTGGTTTCTGGGACGATTAGAAATCCAGTCTTTTATGCAGGTTATGTGGCACATCACTTACCTCCAAAACCAAATTCAGAAGTGTCTCTGCAGTTGCATAATCGCCCTCATCGAAGGCCTGTACACCTTGAGCTTTCATACGCTGCATTTCATCAGATTTCACCAGTTGAGCACTGGCCTCCTTCTCTTCTTGGACACTGGGGCTGGATTTCAGCTACAAGAGATCACAAAACCGTCACAAGTAAGTCACCACGGGGAAAGACTAAAAAAAAAAGTCAGACCTTGCAAAGACTTTGAAAACAAAAAACGCAAACCTTACTGGTTTGTAACAGACAGGGTATAAACTGATGAGACGCTGAAATGATTCTATGCACATGGGGATAAAGCAGGGGGCAACTCTTCCAGAAAAGGTTGTCCAGTTGCAGGAGGCTGGAATGGCTGGAGACAATAGCATGCTGTGATTATTAATTGTATTTCTGTGGTACCCTCTAAAGATGAACACGGATTGCTTGAAGAAGGCATGACCTAGAATCAGGACAGTCCCGATTAAAAACAGAAACTTTTGCTGGTAAGACTATCACCCAGTATTACTTGGTCTTTTTTTTATTTATTTTTGTCTTTCTCCACCATTTGCTTTGCTAATTAGCATGTGAATCTCCTGCCCTATTGACACAGCCCATCCAGCATCAGGTGTTTACCTTTTAACTGCCTGAATGCAATCAGTCTGCCCTATATAACAGCTAAGACTGGCTCCAGTGAGCCTTGGCTCTTGTGGCATTCTTAAGTGGAAGTTTAGAGTGGATTTCCTGGAGTTGAAGGAACTGCAAGGCCCACTTTTTACTCTGGGTAAACACACGTCTATATCATGCTTTCTCTCACACTTCTACTCTTTACTTCTACCTTTCTCCTTAAAAATGGAACTCCTGCCCCTCTACCACCGACCCCTATACTATCTGCATCTCTCCCTCCCTCCTCTCGTCCCACATGATGGCCTCGCATGAGCTCCTTTGTTTCCTCAGAACATGGTCTCCCTCTCTCGTGCTGCCAATCACTCCCACAAATCCCATTTCCACCTTCTCTTTCTCACCCTCCTGCTGTTACTCTATGCAGGTGACATATCCCCTAACCCTGGCCCCACAACACATCCAATACTTCCCTCTCATCCTATCTCCATCGCACATAAATCACCTCCCTGCCAGCCCAGCAACCTCATTCCCATCATCCCTCAGCGCCTGTCCTCTTTCTCCTGCGCCCTCTGGAACGCTCGCTATGTGTGCAACAAACTCACAGCAATCCATGACCTCTTCCTTTCAAACTCCTTCAACCTCCTAGCTTTAACTGAAACCTGGCTAACTCCCTCTGACACGGCCTCCGTTGCTGCTCTCTCACGTGGTGGTCTACACTTGAGCCATACCCCCAGACCGGGTGAGAGAAATGTCGGATATAATCTCTGCACGTGAATACAACACGTTATATATTGGACTTATCAGCCAAGCCTCCAATATGTCTATATTGGACTTACTGGACCTACCTCGGCAGTTACCTCCAATATATCAGGGATTATTATTTCATAAGAAACTTATACGAGACACATATCAATAGTTTATATTTCTTAGAAATTCTCCTGAATTCTTTTAATTGTCTGTGTTTTGCTTTAAAAAAATACAATAATCGGATAAAAATATATATATTTATTACGTGTACAAAAAAGTTTCAAATCTCAGGTCATAAACAACAATTTATAAACCACAGTCCATCAGCATATAAAAACTAGCTTCACAATATATGTATCTCCGGTTAGTAACTGCATATATGATTAATATCATTTAGTAACTAATACACAAATGGTTAATAAACATTTCTGCTTAATACAACACACATTTCCCAGCAAACAATGTTTAACCAGCCAGCTCTTATAGATATATATATATATCTCTGCTACATGGATCAACAAAAGATGAGCTAATTTAATGATAAGTAATAAAAACTTAGAAGTTTGATTCTCGATTAGGGGAGGATTCACTAAGTTTTTGCTTTTTATTTTGTAGTTATATAATTCCTTGCTTATTAATTTTAATCACAGTAATTTCCAAATTCAATATATATATTGGTATCAATCTTACAACATTTCTTTTAGGAATAAATCCTTGTATCCACTTCTTCATATTTCTATCTGCAGAATAGAAAATACTTAGAATTTGGATCGAACCGTATCTGAGAAGTCTCAGTCTACGTTGCAAGAATATCTACAAATATATATTTACATTAATTCCTTATTTCATACATTACCTGTCCAATTTGGATGTTGATAAGTCTGCCTTGGAATTCCTGATGTAATAATTTTGGAATGTGTGAAGATTATCGATCAGATAATCAATGCATGTGAGTTAGAGATTTGGTGAGAGTCAGAAATTTAGTGAGAATCTCAATTGCCTCAGGTCTTGGGATCTGCCTGCATCGTGGTGTGAGTCTGAGTGTTGGAATCTCCGACCGACTTGTAACCAACATTGCCACTTATTATAGCCAATTTGACGTCACTGGCAATATTTTTGGTAATATGAATTATAATATTTACTATCCTCTAGAGGGCAGTATTGCACTTCTTAATTAAATTCCCCCATTTCTTTTTAATTTTCTTATCTCGGGTCAAAAGTTCAATCTGACTTAACAAAGACCTTCTCTTCTCCCAGTCACTAGACACTGTCTCTGTCATACCTGATTTATATCCCTACTCCCTTTTGGTTGCTCCTTTCAGCTGAATTCTTTTCTGGTTAACTCAACAGAATCTATTTAGTAATTTATACTTTCTACAATATTTATTGGAATATATATTTCCTACTGTAAATATAATAAAATATACCTTGATTATAAACATATATTTTGTAAATATAAATCTATATTAGAGATTATTAACTCTTATTCCTATACCCAAAAGACAAAATATCTTTTGTTTTAGAAACTTAAGACAGATCAATAAATTTAATTATGACACGTCTTAGCACTTAAACCTAGCCTTATCACACACAAACATTCTAGATTCCTTCATGTCTGGCACTTCTTAAAAAAATATAAAAGACTTCACCCAGGAATGAACTCTGTAAAAAAAATCTCGTTCATTTCTAAACCTAGAGAAAATTTTAAAGAAAAGAAACGGTCTTTAAAAACAAAAATGGCTACAAGCATCCATTTTAAAATTTCCTTTGTGTGTAATATACCTGACAGAAATGGTGGCGGGCTCGGAATCCTGCTCTCTCCCACCTGCACCTACCAGCATCTCCCTCCACCCCCATCCCTATCCTTCGAGACACACTGCATCCGCCTGTTCTCTCCTCTGGCTCTCAGGGTGGCAGTCATCTACCGCCCACCGGGACCAACCTCCCAGTTCTTTGACCACTTTGCTACCTGGCTTTCTCACTTCCTGTCTTCTAATCTTCCATGCCTAATTCTCGGGGACTTCAACATTCCCATTAATGATCCTTCCGCCCCTGCTGCCTCCAAACTTCTTTCACTCACGTCCTCCCTTGGACTCACAATCCTCCCTCCTCCCTACCCACCGCGATGGTCACGCTATTGACCTTGTCTTTTCCAACCTCTGCTCCATTTCTGAGTTCAACTGTCGCCCTTTCCCCATCTCTGACCACCACCTTCTCTCTTTCAACCTATCTGGACTTCCTAAACACCCTGCTCCCCCACCCCGCACACACACACTCACAGAAATCTACATGCTGTGGATCCCCATCAATTCTCCAACCTACTTCACCACCTACCTCATACCTCATCCTTCACCTGCCCTGATGCTGCCACTAATCACTACAACACTACGCTTATCTCTGCTCTAGACACTCTTGCTCCTCTTCGACTCTGTAAGGCCCCACGCCGCCAGCTTCAGCCCTGGCACACCCTCCAGACTCGCTACCTGCAAAGATGCTCCCGCACTGCAGAGCGTGCCTGGAGGAAATCCCGCTCTGAAGCTGATTTTGTTCACTTCAAGTTTATTCTCCGGTCATACACCTCTGCCCTCCACTTGGCCAAACAATCCTTCCCATCTCTTATATCTACGCTGTCCTCCAAACCTAAAGGCTCTGGTCCACCTTCAACACCCTCCTCTACCCACCTGCACCTCCCCCCTCAGCTGCCTTCAGCGCTCAAGACCTGGCAGACCACTTCCTCAGTAAAACTATCAGGAGCAACATCCCAACACAAGATAGTTATCTGCCACCTCCACTCCCAGAGGTCCCCTCTGCCGCTTCCTCCCAGCCACTGAGGAGGAAGTCAATTCCTTACTGTCCTCACATCTCACCACGTGCCCGCTCGACCCCATTCCCTCACATCTAATTCCTCCCCTCTCCTCCTCCCTCACCCCTGCTCTCACACACATCTTCAACCTATCTCTCTCCACTGGCTCCTTCCCATCCGCCTTCAAACACGCGCTAGTTACCCCTTTACTAAAGAAACCATCCATCGATCCCAACTCTCCATCCAACTACCGCCCTGTATCTCTGCTTCCCTTCACATCAAAGCTCTTAGAAAAACTAGTCTTCAACCGCCTCTCCCTCTTCCTGTCCTCTAATTCCCTACTTGACCCCCTGCAATCTGGTTTCGTCCCCTACACTCAACCGAAACTGCCCTCAAAGTCACCAACGACCTAACTGCTAAAAAACACGGCCACTATTCTATTCTCATCCTGCTTGACCTCTCGGCTGCTTTTGACCCTGTTGACCACCCCCTCCTTCTACAGACCCTCAACTCTCTGGGTCTCGGTGACACTGCACTTGCTTGGGTTGACTCCTATTTATCCAACAGGTCCTTCTGTGTGTCCTTTGCTGGTAACTACTCTTCATTCCCTCTATCTGTTGGTGTACCTCAAGGCTCTGTCCTTGGTCCTGCTCTTTTCCATCTACACTTCCTCCCTGGGCAAAATCATCAACAGCTTTGGCTTTAATTACCACCTCTACGCTGATGACACTCAGATCTACCTCTCTACCCCTGATCTCTCTCCCCCTGTCCTTTCCAAAGTCAGTGACTGCTTATCTGGCATCTCCTCCTGGATGGCCTCCCACCACCTAAAGATCAACATGTCAAAGACTGAACTCCTACTTATTCCTCCCTCCAATGCCTCCCCACCTCCTGACTTCTCTATCACGGTGGAGGGTATCACCATCTCCCCATCAAAGCAAGTTCGCTGTCTTGGAGTTACACTTGACTCTGCTCTTTCCTTCATCCCCCACATCAAGTCTCTTTCCACCTCCTGCCGATACCAACTGCGTAATATTTCCAGAATTCGACCATTTCTTACCGCTGTCACCACAAAACAACTCATACACGCCCTGGTAATCTCCCGACTCGACTATTGCAATAATCTCTTATCTGGCCTCCCTCTGTCCCGCCTCTCCCCCCTACAATCCATCCTGAATGCCTCCGCCAGGCTAATTCACCTCACCCGCCGCTGTCTCTGCCGCTCCCCTCTGCGAGTCCCTTCACTGCAGAATTAAGTTCAAAATCCTTATCCTTACCTACAAAACCCTCACTAACTCAGCTCCCCACTACCTGTCCTCACTAATCACCAAATACACCCCAGCCCGCTCCCTAAGGTCAAACAGTGACCTGTGCCTAGCTTCTCCCCGCATCACCTCTTCCCATGATAGACTGCAGGATTTCTCATGCGCAGCCCCCACTCTCTGGAACGCTCTCCCTCGTACTGTCAGACTTTCCCCTAACTTCTCTTCCTTCAAACGCTCCCTTAAAACGTTCCTATTTAGGAGAAGCCTACCACCCAACTCACTGACGCAACCATCAATCACTCTCACCTTGCAGTCCTCTCCTCCTGTTTCCAACCCTCCTAGATTGTGAGTTCCTACGGGAATAGGGCCCTCATCTCCTCCTGTACTGTTTGTCAAATGTTGTTCAATGTATTGTATTGTATTGTAACCCTGTCTATACTGTGCCTATTGTACAGCGCTGCGGAATATGCTGGCGCTTTATAAATAAAGAATAATAAAAAAACAAGGAATAAAGTAATGAATATGGACAAATTAATATTACTTTTATTTAGAAATAAAGATTCGCAAAATCCTACAGGGGTTAAAAAAAAAAAATAATAAATTTAAAAAAAAATCCGAGCAAATAACATCTTGCCATTGGTGGTGGAACCAATTCATGTCTTTATTTGAAGAAGCACCAAGGTGAACTTCAACATCTGACCTGGCCAGCTTCATCTCCTGGACTGAATTCCCAAGTCAGTGGGAAATACACATTCAGTATGTATTTACTGCACAAGTACAATCCAGTTTGTTCTCCAGGAACAATCCATGTCACTTGTTAGATCTTGCAGCAGACCACATGGGGTGAAAAAGCTGTGTGAACTTATGTAATTCTAAATAAAGTTTACAACACTTGTCATTAAATGGTGCTGTTTACCAAGCTAAATTATGAAATGGTAAATAAATAATTGAGACCACAGCACGACAACAAGTTTGCTGAAAAGAATGGTTTGCCGCAAAGACATGAGGAAAAAAGGAAAAAAAAAAAGCCAGGCTCAGCAGGGTAACACTGCTGCCGCGTTAAGTCACAGAAATAACGAGCATTCTGTATCCCTTCAATGTGTCAATACATATCCAGCACTGGCCAAGAGCAAAACCCACGATTTTTAGGAAGCAGACAGAGACGGGAGACGAACGCATGTATTTATACCAAATCATATTTTTATGCCTATTGTCCAACTCCAAGCTGTATAAACTTTTAGGCCCCGTTCACACCTGGGCGTTTCACAGTGCGTTCCTGCGTGCTGTAAAAAACGCCCAAACACAGAAAGCCCATGATTTCCTATGGGGCCCGTACACACCTGGGCAATTTACAGCGCGTAGGAATGTGCTGCAAAACGCCATTACGCCCAAAGAAGTACAGGAGTTTCTTTGGGGCATATTGCAGCGCGTTCACAGCCATAGACTGCGCTGCAATGCCCGCTTTTCACGTTTGCGCGAAAACGCACGTGTTACGGGCATATGAAAAACGCTAAAGTGTGAACCCAGCCCAATACATATTGGATTTAAGCATATCAGGTGATGTGTATTTGTGTAATGAGGGAAGGCACGCATGATTATCAGGCAGCTTCTTTTCCTCAGGCAAAATGGGCCTAAATAGTGATTTGACTCTGAAAGACTTTTTACAATTTGTGACTTTTTCTCAGAGGGATGCAGAGCTCTTGAAATTGCCAAGATATTGGGGTGTGATCACAGGACCAAACATTTTGTTGCAAGTATCGTGAAACAAATTGTAAGCGCCACACAACACGCCGTGATCACCCCAACTCCAATGCTACACTAGCAAGTAGTGGTTTCCCCCACACCATAGAATATAAAAAAATGGAACGTAGCTGGTGGGTGAGCGCAAAGAAATGCTCTGGAGTCCGGATGTCTCCTATGAATTCACAACGCATCATAGTGGTTATGTGGAAGAAGCAAAAAAAAAAAATAGAACATCATAGTGCTAAACTGTATAAACTATGTTCGTCAATATACTATGAGGTTGTACCACTCACAAGTGTGGAGCCCTAGCACCGGCTCAGAGTGGGAAATTGCCTCTGGGTGATTTTCTTCCTCCCTGTTGACAGATGACCCCCACCTTAGGTATGGAAGTTCTCTTTAAACACCATGAGAGGATGGAAACATGTGGAAAAAGAGGTTGGAAATACAAGCTCTCCTCGTGTAAATCTCTTGAAAAAAACCAAACTACCTTTTATCTAAGATAACTCACACTTGTGAGTGGTACAACCTCATAGTATATTGACGAACATAGTTTATACAGTTTAGCACTATGATGTTCTATTTTTTGCTTCTTCCACATAACCACTATGATGTGTTGTGACTTCATAGGAGACATCCGGACTCCAGAGCATTTCTTTGCGCTCACCAGCTACGTTCCATTTTTTATTTTGTTGCGAGTAGTCTACAGGGTCACAAGAAAAGTGTTAAAAAAAAAAAAAACACAAATTAACTGCCAAAAATTTGAGAAGAATCAAACGTGAAGCTGCCAGGAACCCATTATCCTCCAGTGCGGTCATATTTCAGAACTGCAACCTACCTGGAGTGCCCAAGGTGTTCAGGAAACCTGGCCAAGGTAAGGGAGGCTGAAACACGACCACCACTGAACAAGACACAACTTGAAATGTCAAAACTGGGCCAAAAAATATTTGAAAGATATTTCAAAGATTTTATGGACTGATGAGATGGATGGGCCCATGGCTGGATCAGGAATGAGCACAGAGCTCCACATCGACTCAAGACGCCAGCAAGGTGGAGGTGGGGTCTTTGTATAGGATGGTATTATTAAAAAGATAAGCCAGTTGGACCTTTTCAGGTTGAAGATGGACTCAAAAATCAACTACCAAACCTGCTACTGGACTGGTTTTTATAGAATACAATTTCTTCAAGCAGTGGACCAGGAAAAACTTTGCATCTTTCAAGAAGACCATGATAGTTATGCAGGACGACGCACCATCACATGCATGCAAGCACTCCACTGTGTGGCTAGCCAGTAAAGGCCTTAAAGATGAAAGAATGATACGGCCCCCCATCCTTATCTGACCTAAACCCTATTGAGAACTTGTGAGCCTTTCTTAAACGGAAGATTTACAGTAAAGGAAAACTGTACGCCTCTCTGAACAGTGTCTGCGAGGCGGTGGTTGCTGCTGCACAAAACGGTGATCGTCAACAGATGAAGAAACTGACAGACTCCATGGATGGAAAGCTTGTTCGTGAAACGAAGTGTGGCTATATTGGTCACTGATGGTTTTGAAGATGTAAGAAAGGTTTTTGTAAATTTTGAGTTTAGTATTCTCACTTTAACAGAACAAAATTTTCCTTTTTTCATTTAGTTGCCCCATAATTGCACACACATGCAAATAGTGTACATCAATAATAACACCGGTGTTGTGTGGAGAACACGTGGCAATGTCAAATACAGAAATATACAAATTTAGAGATACACATACACAGCTCGAAAAAATAAAGGGGAACACAAAAAGAAGACATCCTAGATCTGAATGAAATATTCTTATTAAATACTGTGGTCATTACATAGCTGAATGTGCTGACAACAAAAATCACAAACATTATCAATGGAAATCAAATTGAGCAACCCATGGGAGGTCTGGATTTGGAGTTACACTCAAAATTAAAGTGGAAAACAACACTACAGGCTGATCCAACTTTGATGTAATGTCCTTCAAACAAGTGAAAATGAGGCTCAGTAGTGTGTGTGACCTCCACGTGCCTGTATGACCCCCCTACCAACACCTGGGCATGCTCCTGATGAGGAGGCGAATGGTCTCCTGAGGGATCTCCTCCCACACCTGGACAGTCTGTGGTGCAACGTGCCGTTGGTGGATGGAGCGAGACATGATGTCCCAGATGTGCTCAATTGGATTCAGGTCTGGGGAACGGGCGAGCCAGTCCATAGCATCAATGCCTTAGTCTTGCAGGAACTGCTGACACACTCCAGTCACGAGGTCTAGCATTGTCTTGCATTAGGAGGAACCCAGGGCCAACCGCACCAGCATATGGTCTCAGGATCTCATCTCTGTACCTAATGGCAGTCAGGCTACCTCTGGCGAGCACATGGAGGGCTATGCGGCCCCCTAAAAGAAACGCCACCCCACACCATTACTGACCCACTGCCAAACCGGTCATGCTGGAGGATGTTGTAGGCAGCAGAACGTACTCCACGGCTTCTCCAGACCCTGTCACGTCTGTCACAGGTGATCAGTGTGAACCTGCTTTCATCTGTGACGAGCACAGGGTGCCAGTGGCGAAGCTGCCAATTTTGGTGTTCTCTGGCAAATGGAAATCGTCCTGCATGGTGTTGGGCTGTAAGCACAACCCCCACCTGTGGACGTAGGGCCCTCATACCACCCTCATGGAGTCTGTTTCTGACCATTTGAGCAGCCACATGCACATTTGTGGCCCGCTGGAGGTCATTTTGCAGGGCTCTGGCAGTGCTCCTGTCCCTCCTTGCACAAAGGCGGAGGTAGCGATCCTGCTGCTGGGTTGTTGCCCTCCTACGGCCTTCTCCACGTCTCCTGATGTACTAGCCTGTCTCCTGGTAGCGCCTCCATGCTCTGGACACTACGCTGACAGACACCGCAAACCTTGCCACAGCTCGCATTGATGTGCCATCCATGGATGAGCTGCACTACCTGAGCCACTTGTGTGGGTTGTAGACTCCGTCTCATGCTACCACTAGAGTGACAGCACCGCCAGCATTCAAAAGTGACCAAACCATCAGCCAGAAAGCATAGGAACCGAGAAGTGGTCTGTGGTCACCACCTGCAGAACCACTCCTTTATTGGGGATGTCTTGCTACCTGCCTGCCTATGCTTCCCGCCTGTTGTCTATTCCATTTGCACAACAGCATGTGGACTTGTCAGTGTTGCTACCTAAGGCTAGGGTCAGACGAACGCATTTTTATGTTGTCTGTGAAAAAGTGCGTTCGAACGAATGGACGCATTTTTTCACAGAATACGTGATAGTGGTCATACTATGCGCATTTCGTCCGTGATTTGTACGGATCATCAATAAAACCTTTTTGTGTCTGGACGTTATGTTGGCCGGACATTAGCAGCGTCTGACGTCTCCTAATCACGCACACACGCCGCTAGCGGACGCAGCGCACTCTGTACGTCAGTACCTGCGGTTTCACGTTCTCGAAAAAATGCGTTCATTTTCCACTTGCGTTGCGCAGCCGGACTTTTGTGCGACCGTACTTCGTATATTGGCCGTCATTGCCCGGCATCTGCTGCTAGTGCGGCCGTGATTAAGTGCGGCTGCACGCGCGTTCGCACTGCCTCAGTCTGACCCTAGCCTTAGTGGATAGTTTGATTTCACAGATGTGTGATTGACTTGGAGTTACATTGTGTTGAAGTGTTTATTTTTTGACTACATACATACATACATACATACTGTGCAAACGTTTTAGGCAGGTGTGAGAAAAAAAAATATGCTGTAAACAAAGAATGCTTTCAGAAATATAAATGGTTGTATATTTGTCAATTTTCGACATGCAAAGTGAGCGAACAAAAGAAAATTTGAAATCAAAAATCAATATTTGGTGTTACTACCTTTTGCCTTCAAACCAGCATCAATTCTCATTAGGTACACTTGCACAAAGTCATTTTGTAGGATTGTAGTCAGGTGTATGACCAATTATACCAAACATGTGCTAATGATCAACAATGTCACAAGTAGGTTGAAACCCAGTCATGAACTGAAACAGAAACAGCGGTGTAGGAGGCTTAAAACTGGGTGAGGAACAGCCAAACTCTGCTACCAAGGTGAGGTTGTGAAAGACAGGTTCAGGTCATGGCAAGATTGAGCACAACAACAAGACACAAGGTAGTTATACTACATCAACGAGGTCTCTCCCAAAGATTTCAAAGCAGACTGGGGTTTCAAGATTGGGCTTCTTCAAAAGAGCTTGAACAGCACAAGAAACAGGCAAAGTTGAGGATCGTAGACGCATTGGTCAGCCAAGGAAACTTGGTGCAGCAGATGAAAGACACATCAAGCTTATTGCCCTTCAAAAATCGGAAGATGTCCAGCAGTGCCATCAGCTCAGAACTGGCAGAAACCAGTGGGACCCAGGTACACCCATCTACTGTCCAGAGAAGTCTGGCCAGAAGTGGTATTCATGGAAGAGATGCAGCCAAAAAGCCATACCTCCGACGTGGGAACAAGGCCAAGCGACTAAAGTATGCACGAAAACATAGGCACTGGGGTGCAGAACAATGGCAGCAGGTGCTCTGGACTGGGGAGTCAAAATTTGAATTATTTGGCTGTAGCAGAAGGCAGTTTGTTCGTCTAATTGGTGCTGAGCTTTGCATGCTGGTAGGAAGAAAGGCTTGTACATCAGGAAGTAATTCAAGCTACAACATGGTCGGTCTCTCTACATGGGAGGGAAATTACCCCCCCCCCCACACTGTATAAAACAGAATATATATGATCCAGAGGAATCTTTTCAATGACCAAGTTTTGTTTATGAATGCCTGGAAATAAATATCTGTATATGCCTTTCATCGGAGTTGAAGCTGCCCGTTTCTACAAAAGCCACAGTGGGGACAGGTCTCAAAAAGGTCAGTCACGGTGGAATAAAACCTTGGAAAGAGGGAAAGTAATATCAGTAAGAAACTTTATATGCCGCTACGTATAGGCTCTGAAATGTGAGTTTGAAGTATATAATACATTTTAAAAACATTTCAAATACACATCTTAGGCAATATACCCCCTTTTAAGCTTTCAATAATATGTGGAATATAGGCTTTTCGTTCGAGAGGATGTGGACTGTGGAATGTCTGAGAACCAGACTTCCTTTGTAAGCTCTCTTTACGAAGTGTAGAACCAGTAAAACCTTGTAAACTTCCAGATATAGAAGGAAGATCCCTTTGTTCTGTCAGATATTTGATATATGTGTGGGCTGACTGTGATGCTTATCTATGATGTGGAAATATATCTGTATACAGATTGGTTGTAAAGTTGTTCGAATTCAATCAAGAGATCTGGCTGAACAAAGACAAACCAGATTTCTCTGAAAGAGCAACACAGTCTTGTGATGGTTTTCCCCCCCCCCCCAGAGGTCTCCGCCATGGCGTAGCGCAGCATCTTGCTATATTTTCTTATAAAGTGGCAAGAAAAAGTATGAACCCTTTGGGATTAAGTGGAGTTTTGCATGAATTGGTCATAAAATGTGCTCTGATCTTCATCTAAGTCACAACAATTTGAAAAACAGTCTGCCTAAAATAATACAACACAAACATGGTTTTCATGTTTTTATTGAACAGAACATGTAAACATTCACAGCTCAGGGTGGAAAAAGTATGTGAACCTTTGGATTTAATAACTGGTTGACCCTCCTTTGGCAGCAATAACCTCAACCTAACGTTTCCTGTAGTTGCAGATCAGACCTGCACAACGATCTGGAGTAATTTTGGACCACTCCTCTTCACAAAACTGTTTCAGTGTAGCAATATTCTTGGGATGTCTGGTGTGAATTGCTCTCTTAAGGTCATGCCACAGCATTTCAATCGGGTTGAGGTCGGGACTCTGACTGGGCCACTCCAGAAGGCGTATTTTGTTAAAGCATACAAGTAATTCAACAAAAGAATGGCTTCGACTCATTGTCCTGTTGCATCACCCATCCTCTGCGAAGCTTCAGTTGGCGGACAGATGGTCTTACGTTTTCCTGCAAAATGTCTTGATAAACTCTGGAATTCATTTTTCCATCAATGACAACAATCCATCCAGGCCCTGAGGCAGCAAAGCAGCCCCAAACCATGATGCTCCCTCCGCCATGTTTTACAGTGGGGATGAGGTTTTGATGTTGGTGTGCTGTGCCTTTTTTTTCTCCACAGTGTTGTGTGTTTTTTTCCAAACAACTCAATTTTGGTTTCATCTGTCCACAGAATATTTTGCCAGTAGTACTGTGGAACATCCAGGTGCTCTTTTGCAAACTTCAAACGTGCTGCAATATTCTTTTTGGACAGCAATGGCTTCCTCCGTGGTGTCCTCCCATGTACTCCATTCTTGTTTAATGTTTTCCTTATTGTAGAGGTGTCAACAAAAATTTTTAGCATGTGCCAGAGATTTCTGTAAGTCTTTAGCTGACACTCTAGGATTCTTCTTTACCTCATTAAGCATTCTGCGCTGTGCTCTTGCAGTCATCTTTACAGGACGACCACGGCTAGGGAGAGTAGCAACAGCGCTGAACTTTCTCCATTTGTAGACAGTCTGTCTTACCGTGGACACATGAACATCAAGGCTTTTGGAGATACTTTTGTAACCCTTTCCAGCTTCCTGCAAGTCAATAATTCTTGATCGTAGGTCTTCTGAGAGCTCTTTTCTGCGAGGCATGGTTCACATCAGGCAGTGCTTCTTGAAACCAGTAAACCCAAAACTGGTGTGTGTTTTTAAAGGGCAGGACAGCTTTCCGCAACACATCCAATAATGTCACACTGATTGGATTTAAGGTTGGCTCACTCCTAGCTCCAATTCGCTCTTGGAGAAGTCATTAGGCTAGAGGTTCACATACCTTTTCCACCCTGCACTGTGAATGTTTACATGTTATGTTCAATAAACACATGAAAACATGTTTGTGGTGTATTATTTTAAGCAGACTGGGTTTTTAAAATTGTTGTGACTTGAGCACATTTTATGACCAATTCATGCAAAACTCAGCGTAATCCCAAAAGGGTTCACATACTTTTTCTTGCCACTGTATGAGAAGGAAATAACCAAGGTTTTTGGAATTCCTGTTGTGGCAATTATAAATAAGGATTTGGTTTAATTTTTATTTTTTTTAACATTATGGCAAGGAATATCCCACCACCATACTGCAGATGCTTGCCCTATGATATACAGGTTGTCCATAAAGTCTCTTTACAATTTCAAAAACTTATTAAAAGGCAAATGAAAAGACAGATAAATGATATATACGTTTCACTTATCTGTCTTTTCATTTGCCTTTGTAATAAATTTTTGAAAGAGACTTTATGGACACCCTGTACTTCATCTTGGGAACCAAACCACTTAAGAGGTTCCAGAGCTCAGTGAAGTGCGATTCTAGGAATTGGCACAACGTCCATCATACAGAGCCAATCACGTATTGGCTCGGAAATAGGAGATTGTCCAGGCATATAAACTTTATTTTGCAACACCATTTGTGTTGTATATTTCTTTTTGTGAAAGGATTTTACCAGGAAGGATACATTGAGATTTCTCTCGTTTTCAAGTATGTCCTGGGTGGCAAGTATGTACCGTTAGGTATATGGTCTTCCCCCTTTCCAAGGTTTTACTCCACCTTGACGAACCTTCGAGAGCCGTGGTATTTTTCACTCGACTTTGCCGCCTATTATCCAGACATAATACCGATATTATTGATGTACAGTTTGCGCTGATCGTTTTGCTATTGTCTATTTTCAGTGATCTCATGGAAAGAACACTCACTCTAGCAGCAACCCATTAAACACAGCGCCTGCTTCTGGACCCAGAACCAGAACCCAAGCCTGGCCACAAGCTCGCATCTCCCTCTGCCACAGCGCCTGCTTCTGGACCCAGAACCAGAACCTAAGGTACCGGCGATCAACAGGTCTTCTGCAATTCTACTCCACAATCTCGACTTTAATCCTACGGTTCATATTTTAGGCTTGCATCTATTAATATTTTGGCTGTTTGTTTTTTTCTTGATAAATGTATGCTCTGCTTTCTTAAACCCATGCTCTCATGTGGCCGCCCCTCCCCCTCACCAGGTCATAAAAATACTGGCTTATACAGCCCACAAGCTCTATTTCTGCAACCTCTTTATTCAACAGCCCAGCCACAAGCTCTAATTCTGCAACCTCTTTATTCAACAGCCTGGACACAAGCTCACATCTCCCTCTGCCACAGTGCCTGCTTTTGGACTCTGCAGTCCCACCCACCAGTGCTGGTCTGAAATTTGTATCTTACTTTCCAGCTGCTTCCACTTTGCAAATCACCCCAAGGTTCTAGCCCTTCCCATGATATGTTAATCTGTATTTTTGTGGGTTTTTTTAATAGCTTGCATTTTATTACTTTTCTGTAACAATTCAATGTTCTTGAACCCAGGACATACTTGAAAACGAGAAATCTCAATGTATCCTTCCTGGTAATATCCTTTGCATTCATATTTGCACCAATATTAATTTTAGGTGCCGTTTACTACTATTTTAACACAATCACCTAAGTAAAAGTAAGGCTTTGGCTTTAAGTATTCAGGTTTAACAACATTTTGGACTGACTGCAAGTACTGTAGCTGCTCAATAAAATGAATCCTAAAAATACAACTTGCCTAATAATTGTATACACACATAGAACGGTATATTTACTAAACTACTATTCTGTTTTTACTTAATTTCAAGAGAGATCTCCACAGACATGGAATTAAATAATTTGAGCCATGTAGAGTTGCTTGGACATTTCTCAGTCACAAGGATGTACATAAATATACTCAGTATTTGGGGACAGATTCCAGAATTGGAGATTTCAGTTGAGCAGCCATTTGCAAGTCAATTGTGAAAACAGATGAAGAAATAGACACTTTACAAATGGCTGGACACACTAAGGCACTATACTGAGAAATAGCATGGAGCGGGAACAGCTCTTTCAAAGCAGCTGTTAAAAGTAGCCACATTGACACTTCGAGTTCTTGTGGAAATGGGTATTAAGCAGCATGCTTTTCAATGTGAGAGACACATAAGGTTCACATAAGCCAGGACTTTAAACGACAGGTACATCAACCTGTCACTTGTGTGTAGAAGCTAAACAAGGTTTCAGGACTTTAAAATGTCCTCCCTCATCACACTAGGTTTAGTAAGAGCCCCTCCAGGGTACCAGCAGGTCCATACAACCTCCCCCCCGAGCTAGAATACAGGGTTTCACCAGAATTCATTGTAACCGGTCGACTTTTCATCTCTACAACACTGTCACAATACTTTTGTACCACACAGGCGACACGTCTGCTCACATGTTTTGAACGCAGCAAGAAACAGGGAAGTTATTTGAAAGGTCTCCATGCTTGTAGCTCTTGCTACCAATAGAACATATAGATATATTGTGACGTAGGTGTGTACATATCAAAAGCTGTCGTGCGCAAATTACACCTGCCGGTGGGGTGCTGACCATGATCGGCTTTCCACAGTTCTAGCGCAAACACATGGTGGGGAGGTCGAATCTGCTTCTTCATGTTTGTAGAGGAGACATGATGCTCCGGTGCTCTGATCCAGATTCAAACCAGATTCTCCAAGGTAATCGAGTAGAAACCTTTACCTGTATGCTATGTAGCCAATATGGCAAGTATGTATCGTTAGGTGCTCTGGCGAAACAGGTTTGAGCACCTGTCACTGTTGTAGAGCCGGAATATTACCTCCATCTACTCTACCCAGCTACAAGCGAAAGAACGGATGGCGCCCAAGACCTGTACCACCACCAGTTATACAAAGCCAAACCAGAAATTCAGTGGTTTCCCCCAAACCAATGTGTAGAACAATGTAAAATGATACGTATCTGGTGGCACGATGAAGCTCGCCTATGGATATCTGGTAGTTCTCTTGGTTCACATAATCCACATGGGTCATACAAAAGAAAGCAGACAATATAATAGTACAGACTATTTAGCAAGTTTTTAAAAAAAACAGTCTGTACCATTATATTGTCGGCTTTCTTTTGTATGACCCATGTGGATTATGTGAACCAAGAGAACTACCAGATATCCATAGGCGAGCTTCATCGCGCCACCAGATACGTATCATTTTACATTACTCTACCCAGCTAGTTTATTGCATAGCTGATACCATTTTTGCCATGCGGAAGATATTTTTACTAAATAATATTTCTTTATTTCACATGTATTTTTAAATACTGGTAGTTCTCCAGAAATCTATGAAGCAATCAACCCAGTTGTAAAATTTGTTCATCACGTTTGTCGCTTTATGGTAAAGGGTTCCTTTATTCCCAATCAATTGTAGTATGACGGGAGGAATGTCAGCAGGAGCAACCCAAGAACAGCAGAGAAAAAAAAAAAACACACACCTTTTGTGTAAACCATGACAGGAACAAGATTACACTTCAAAATGTATGATAAAAACAACCATTTGGAGATTTGTGTGTTTGGGTGAAGGAGTGAGGACGCATTTAACTGCAGCTCCGTCTGTTTGCTATGAGGGGCCTTTGAGGTGACTTTTTCCTGCTGCCTGATTGCTACGAGTTCCCAGACCGGCTGGCCATCGGATGAGCAGACTCCGGAGCCCGGTTTGTCCCCCCTCCGGAGCCAAGAAGAGAGTTCAGACGGCTCGTTCGTCTGCAGCAACACGAGGCTGGCGGCCATTTTGAGGCCTTTACCGGCCTTGCCGGATCCCAGTCGCGGGGCTCTCGTTTCCCCAGACGAGGCTGCTGTCGGGTGGGCACCTGCTGTGCGCCGTTGGGACAGAGGGCCCCTGTCTCATGGCAGCTCTGGATGTCAGCGCGATTGCTTGGGCTCGACCCCGTGGTGTTCCCCCTCCCCACCCAGATGTGAGGCTGAATGTGATTTCAGGCCTAGATGCCTGTTTGGAGAGATTGGAGGAGGACGCTGGTCCGCTTACGAGGGGCACTTGGCGCCGGATGATAGCCGCTCTGCGGCGCTGCAGGGGAGCAGGGGCTGCCACGGGGGGGGGGGGGGGAGAGCCTGTAGTGGACTTACTTACCCTTCTCGGTCCCGTGGAGGAAGATGGGGATCTGCCGGAGCACGTGGCTGTGGCGGTCCTGGTCCCGAATTTCATGGAGGACCTGGAGCTTCCCGGAGTCCAAGAGGGGGGCCGTTCTGTGGAGCTTGCTTCAGCTGTGCCTCAGAAGCTGTGTCCCGGGACCTTGGGTCTGGAGACCGGTAATTTGTTTACTGCGGTGGGATGCTGGGCTATGGAGGAGCCTGTCAGGTTGGCCAAGCTGGATCCCCCTTCGCTGAGAATGGAGCTAGCCGTGTCAACGAGGTGGTCGAGTGCCTGTCAGGCGAAGCATGGTTTTTCTTCCGATGTGCTAGGGGCTTTGTTTTCCCCCCAACAATGGGACACTGGCTGAGACTGTCCGGTCTGGCATTTGTCCGTGGCCCTCATTTGCAGATGATGACCCCCCTCTGACGACTCCCCCCGATGATACCCCACACTTTATTCTGGGCACTTTGTTGTTGTTTTTTTTTTTTTTGAGGACTCTTGTATCTGTGTGCCTTCCCCTTGCGGCAGGATCCTTTCCTGCGGCCCTGCATATGGACTACAGTACATTCAGAGACATTTTTTGGAAAACTCATGCTGAATTACACCCCCCCCCATCCCCTCCCTGTCCTGGACACCTGTCTGTTTTGTGGACTTCCTTTTACACGCCAAGGAGGTGGTTTTATATGGTGATTTAGGCATCTGGCCTCCCTCCCCTCTTGTTTATTTAGTTAATTTTTTTTATTATTTTTTTTTTTCCCTTCTGGGAGGTGTGTGGGATGATGGGTCGACCTGGGTGCGCCATTGGAGCGGGTACCATGGCACTGACTATTTCCTCTGGCCCCAGGACACCCAGCCCTGTGGCCTCTTCCACGGCCTCCAGTCCCTTGCGGGGATACTGGAGAGCCGGGAATGCCGCTACTTTCCGGGCGGTCCCCCACTTCCCCTTTTTTTTTCTCCCCCCCCCTCCCCTTCTTTCTGTCCAGTACTTCCCCTGCTGTTTACCTGCTGGCTCAACCACCTCCCTGGTACCGTTCTCCTGTATTTGTTTGAGTGTCCATCCCCCTTATATTCCTGTCACCGTTTATGACCATTGCTGGCTATTTTCATTTCATGTCTGTTGTTCTGCTGACTTGTTTTCACAATAAAAAATCTTGAATTATAAAAATCAAAACAAAGAAAAAAAACACAACCATTTGAATAAAATCAGAAATGGGTGAAGCACGGGTCAACTGTGTGATCTCAGGTACTATCAGTGCTACAGACGCACTGTCCAAGCTGATACTGAAGTACATTGATAGCAAATGATTACAGCATTAACACGACAATAATAGAAGAGCTTGCCAAAGTAAGTACATCAATTAAAACAGCTGCTTTGCTGGTGGAGCGCAGTTTTTTTGCGTGGCTTAACTAGGCCACCAAGAAAGCCAACCATAAAATATACATGAAACGCAAGATGAAATACCAGTTTTTGTCACTCACTTGCCCAATTATCCTTCAGGATATTAAAAATGCATGCGAAGAACGTTCAATAGAGAGAATGAAAATCTGAGGATTAGTATACATTTAGGATTAGAATACCAGTTTAGAGAAGTACTTTTAATACAATTAAAAGAAACACTCTGCTCATAAAGGCATTCCTATGGCTAAAGAAATAAAAAAAAATATGCATGGGATATGCATGTCAAAAAAAAATATATATATTCTAATTGACAAACTAGAACAATTAAAGTTTTTAAAAAAGTGGGAAAAAAAGGCATTTATTTTCATGTTTTAAACTTAATTATTTAATTCTCTGGCGACGCCCCTCAGCTAGGGGTGTTTCTTCAGCTCCTACTTCCTTTATATTCCCCGCCCATGACTCCACCCATCAAAGCTTCACATGAACTAACACAAGCTGTGCACGCTCAGTACCTCAGACTGGGGAAACCGAGGAACTGAATATTAGCATCTCTAACTGTGAAAGGAAGACTCAAAACATGCTCTTTCATGGTTTACATACTGTCTCGCTCAAACTCCCTCAGTCACTCACTCTTGTGCTGTCTTTTCCTTTTTTGTTGTCTCTTTCTCCCTGTGTATTGGATTTCTTCCCCGTCTCTGCAGTAGCTGGGGGTGAAAGAGTTACAGATTGGAATGGCACTCAGCCCCGCTCTCTCCTCAGTTCAGTGCAGGAGGGAGGAGGAGGAGCTCAGTTGCACATGCTCAGTGTGGTTTTTTAACCCTTTCACTGCTGAGGACATGTGGGGGAACGTCCTCATTGACTAAGGAAAGATAGATAACGGGGTTCAAATGAACCCCCTGACTGTTGGCAGCTAGCAGGGTCATGTTTGGTATCATTAGAAAGGCTAGAGCATGGCCATTCCAATGATACCAAACATGACCATGTTTAAAGAAAGACAATAATAAAAATAATATATAAAAACTTGTTTGTTTTTTTTAAAGACGTGAAATAGCTCAGCAGTGAAGGGGTTAATCTATTCCTAGGAATAGTCACTGATTGATTAGCTCAAAGTGCCTACAGAAGGTGGGCGTGGAAAACCGCAAGAAAAAAAATAAATAGGTAAATATGCAAAAATTATCAGGCTTTTTATGTCTGCTGAATGACACTGACTCAAAAAGGCATTACACATTTTTAAAAGCACACTAGCAAAGCATGCATGTCCCTTTAAAGAGTTAATACCTCATGCCTTAGAGAAAGTGCTTTCAGTAAGGCTATTGCATTATGCAGCTGCTCGACCTTGTTCTTGCTGCACATCACATACAGATAAAAAAAAATTGTTAATACTATAACACCACCTAGTGGACACAAATCAAACTGCCTTTTCAATTCTGAAAAAGAAAAGCTAAAACGAGAGATGAGAAAAAGAGTTTGAGTCTTTTACTTACACTGTGAAAGAGCCTGCAGTTTCAGAAAATCTTTTACTTTAAATATATAAATATCTATAGGGAGTTTATACTTTTTCATTTTAAAAGATTCAGGAGAAATAATTATTTCCGATGAGTGTACCCAGAAACTGTACCATGGCATCTTGTTAGAAAAACTTAAAAACTCTGGCATTGGTGATCGCACGCTAACCTGGTTTCAATCATATCTATCCGACCGATCACAATAGGTGTCAATTTCTGGCAGCTCCTCCCTCCCGCTCTCAGTCACGTGCGGTGTACCCCAAGGCTCAATACTAGGCCCCCTGCTATTCACAATATTCATAAATGATCTCCCCAACGTCTGCAAAGCCTCAACTGTACATATGTACGCAGACACTAATCTATACCAGCAAACCAAATCTCCCGCAGCTGGAGGCCGTGCTGCAAGAACAATTCACAGAGGTAGAAAAGTGGATCAAACACAAACTTTTTTTTAAATACTGACAAAACTGTAACGATGCTCTTTGGAACCGCACCTAAACTACACAAATTGCAAAATCCCCATCTATGTGTTGGGACAAAATCAAATGGCACGCTGACCACAGTCACTTCGCTCAAATATCTAGGTATGTGGTTGGACCCTAATCTATCCTTTTGCCCCCACATCGAAAAACTCATCTAAACTTTACCCCAAACTAGGTGCCCTGCACAGAAACTAATCCTGCCTGAGCCCCGCGGTAAGAAAGTAGATTGTACAACAAATGCTTATGCCGGCTATTGAATATGGAGATGTAGTGTATGCAGCCGCCCCGCAAATACACCTTCAGAAACTTACTACATTGTATAACGCATTCTGCCGCTTTGCATTACAATGTAACTACATGACCCACCATTGTGACATGTTAAAAGAGCTAAACTGGCCATCGCTGGAGTCTAAACGCACCCTTCACCTTTCCAGCCTGGTGTTTAAGAGCATTTCTGGGAAGCTGCCACCCTACCTGAATAGACTGCTTCCCCTAGCAGTTCCCGCATCCTATAACCTCTGATCCAGGACCTGCAACCTACTTGCAATACCACGATACAAAAAGACAGTGGCTTGGTCCTCCTTTTCCTACAGAGCACCACAATTATGGAATAACCTCCCAGACACCATCAAATCTTCCCCCAGTCTTAAGTCACTCAAAAGCTCCTTACTAACATACCTCAATACAGAATGCACCTGTAAACATGTAACCTAGTGACTATATTTCCTACATATTTATTTTCTGTTAATCTGTATATTTGTGTTTTTTAATATCTTGCATTGTATTACTTTGTATTTCTGTAACAATGTTCTTGAACCCAGGACATACTTGAAAAGGAGAGAAATCTCAATGTATCCTTCCTGGTAAAATCCTTTATAAATAAAATAAAACCCTGACTCAAGCTGGGCAAACCACTGGGAATAGGCAGCCTGAGGCTGAAAAGCAACCTCTTGATTCTACATTGAAATAAAAGGGAAACACCCCGCTACTACTTCAGTATTCAGTTTTTAATGATATTTCAGTTACCACATATGTAAAGTAAATGACTAAAATCTGTAGTACAACACTTTAGTTCTGATGTCACAGAGCTGATTATTAGACACCATGCGCTGTAGGGCCACAACAATTAATTTTAATAAAAAAAATACAACCCAATTTTTACACAATTTGCAGAGTGTACGTAACTGGTGTATGTACATACGCAAATTGTGTAACTTATGTACTTTTCGTACATACAATATGTGATGCCTGGTCAGAGGGATAGATTAATGCTGCGGGAGCAGCTCAAGCCCATGTTTGATTTCTCCCCAAAAGGAAAACGGTTACGTATGCTCATACATGCTGATGTCAGAACGCAAACCGACAAGAGAAAGTGGGGGTGCGCTACAATCCCTGACCACTTTAAATAACTAAGGTGGTCAGGGTGCGAAAAAGGTCCATTTAAAAGGATTTAAAAATGAACAGACCGAGTGGAAAGGGACCGGAGGTGGGAAGAAGTCTGGGCAAAGGACTGATCCAAGTGTGAGAGGGAGTTTGGGGAAAGGAACTGAACCAAAGGGAGAGATCGCAGCTCCTGACTGAAGAGAGTGGCAGGGAGGGTGGGATGGTGACACCAAACTCCAGCTCCAAGGAACGATAAAACCCCAGTGGTATAGCTCATCCACCCAGTGGCAGCACCTCAGGGTCTGTGCTATAGTTCTGCTACTGTTGTAAACTAAATAAAAAAACATAACCCTAGTACAGGGCTTGACAAATTTGCTTCGAATCTAGGAGCCAGATTAAAAAAAAATAAAAATAAAAAAATGGCACCTAACTTTATAACGGTAAGTGAGCAATAGCCTCCAGTCTGCCTCTGTCACGGCTATTACAGTTTGAAATGTATGAAGTTCTTACCCTCCCTGACGGTGTTAGAGTGTGGCTTTCACTTAACTTTCAGTGGTGAAAGCGGTAACCCCGAGCCACACTCGGGCTGGATACATTACCTGTCCCTGTGCTCCCTTGCTGACCTCCACGATCATGGGGTTTTGCTTCGTGAGAAGGAAATCAGGAAGTATGACGTTGCCATCGTTTGGAAGCGACAACAGGAGTCAGCGAGGGAGCGCAGGGACAGGTAATGTATCCAGCCCCGAGTGTGGCTCGGGGTTACCGCTGAAAATTAACCCCAAGCCACACTCTATAACCACCAGGGAGCCAAATAAATGGTTACGATTCTGACGTCTAAAAAAATGTCAGAGTTGTAATGCAAGGGAGGATAAGGATCCTAAGAACGTTATTAGGCAAAAGCTGAGAGGCGTAACTGTGCGTAAACCTGCGCTGTGCATCTGTAAAGATACACATCAGAGCAACATAAGAGAAGGTGTGCTGTGCTGAGCATTCAGGTCTGTGTGTTATGCAGTGGGGGAAGCTGGCCCCCTGGCAAATGGTGACAGCATGAGGTCGGAGCCCCCCCCCCCCAGAGCTGCTGGGCAGATGCTGCAATAAAGATTTCCCATACTTGCACCAACAGTGAATGGGCTGACAAAAGCCCAGGCGCCGGGATGCAATTTCAAGTCGCAATGGCGACCTGGGATTTGTCGAGCCCTGCCCGAATACCAAGTAAAGCAGCCGGCACGTCTTCTCCAATCACCTCTGACCTCTGAGCATCTGAGGATATAAACATTTAACTCAGTCTGACTCCATCTAGTAATCGGTTCATCGATTAATGAAAATAGTTGTTTTAGTCCTAATGCGCTGTATTCAAAACCTTGTTTAAACCACTCCGAGCTATTCTAGTCTATGGCGTTGCCAAGTTTACAACGGGTTAAGATTACAACTGGCTTGAAACAGAGTCCAATAAAAAAGGGACAAAAATAAATATATACTCCAAATCATTAACCCCATACATGGATACGTCACCATAAAAGGAAAGCAGAAACAGTATGCTGTCCTGACAATACCATCAGAATAGGGGCGGCAAGTGAATGTAGAAATTTAAAAAAAAAAATTGTCTTTTCACATAAGATCTGTCAAAACATGTGTATAAACACTAAATACAGTGGCACTGTAAGAAGCATGTCACTTCAGTCTGAGAAGGCCAAAAATATTGGGTTTGCATTTTTGATGACAACATTCCTTGGAGCCATTTTGTGGTTACATTTATGTACAACCAAGACCCCCTCAAGAGCATAAAGTGTAAGACCGTGTATGTATTTGTGGTTCTGCACCATGTAAGTCAGTGTCGGCAGAGAGGTCAGGCCATGAACGCAGTCCTCACATCATGTATAACCTGTGAATGGAGACTGTATAACGTATTACCTTTAAAATGTACGCGTCTGCACGTCCCTGCGTCCTATGAAAGCCTTCATGATTGCACTGAAGAAGTGGTAAGTAGTGCTTATTCGCACGCGAGAAGAGCAATTCTTGGATTTATTCGATTTTATGTGCATTACAATGCTGAATGACACTTGAACTGACAGTACAGGCTGTGCCCCAAATATATTGTGTGGCCAAAAAAACCTGCTCCGAGACACTGATCATTGCAGTTCTACTTCAGATTACAGGACACCCTAATCAGCCCTTTACAGGCACTGACATTATTTGACACTATAGTTGATATAGGCCTTCTGAGAATCAAGTATACATTGCCCGATCCATTAATGCCATCACTTCTCTTAAGTCCTTTATTTCCACTAGAAGAACAAAAAAAAAAAAAAAAAAAAAAAAATCACCTGCTCCTTTATAACGACGCATTTGTTTAGAACGCAGTAAAAATGAAGACTTAATAGTGGTGATTTTATTTACTTATTGAAGAGTCTTTGCAGAGCGCTGCACCTGAATCAGGATACCTTGACTCAGAGCGCAGAAAATACCGCTTACAGCACAAAAGAAAACTCCATGCTGCCGTCTGAAAGAATGATGCTATATAAATGCAAATTATACATCATCCAAACCCAATTACTTCTGTTTGAGGAGAACTGCAGACTGTGCTATTTGCCATTTCCTGAATGAGGTCCATATAGAGCAATTATGTTCTCATATACTCAATCTCCCATCAAATACCATGATGAGCATATGGTGCCAAGAAACGTTCAGGGGTGAAGCATGTAGGATATTAGAAAGCAGACTAAATCACATCCTCAACAATCGCTGGATGATTTACCTTGTTCTAGCCCCTTGTCGCTTTTGATCTGCTTATACAATTAAAAATGAATGAGAACGACCGAAAGGTCAAGGATATATTGCAAGGAATGATAATTCTAGTGCTGTGAACCGGCACTCCCATCAAGCGCAGCATGACAAATGAATCATTAGAATTTGCCCACAATGTATTGTGAAATACACCATTTATGCTATAGACTATATGGAATCCAATAACGTTTACACATCTTTAAGAGATTCACTTGAGAGAAACATGAAAAGCAAAGAAAAAAAATGGGGTATTTAAATAAAAGAGACACTGCCACTTGTATAAATACATAAACTGTAATTTGATTACCGTATCGGCTTATAAAAACACAATTTTTAGCCAAAAAAATTAAGATTAAAATCATACCTGCGTGTTATACGGGGTAGCAGTAGCAGGGGCAGCCTGACCGTTCGGGGGGGGGGGTCGCTGCGGCCCCTGAGGTCTGGGGCTGGCTTCTCAGTCAGTCAGTCAGTCAATCTGCCCCATAAATTGCATGGTTCTACGTGTGGCCGCCAGCATCAGTGCAGCTCGGACTCTAGGCCGTGATCCCGCGAGATGTTACACACATCCTTGCAGGATCGCAGCCGAGAGTCCAAGAGCCGTACTCAAGCACTGATGCTGGCGGCCACTCGTGGAACTGTGTGATTTAGGAGGCAGAGCAACTAAGAAATTAATTAAGCCATGGAGAAATGGGTCCTAGCCTTCAGATAGCACAGTGGTCCCCAACAGTCTGGCAGCCGCTGAATTTTTCGGGTTATAAACATGCACATTTCTTAAACATCAATCCAAAATTTAAGGTGTGTTCTATGCCAGTGCGTGCTCTACACTGATAAATTTGGTACTTCTGCATTAGACACAAAAAACTTTAAAAAAAATAAAGCACATGCCATTTTATTTTCTTTGAAGTAATTGCAAGTAAAGAGAAAAAATTATTTTCATCTCTTGTTTCCATTTTGTACATTTTTCCCATAATGCAACATTTACCAATATCTAATGGGGAGCTTTACTTTGTGACTGTACAGTATTTAACAGTTAAGGAGATGGTGGAGGGAACGTTTAGATAAAAGCTTTTGTGTTCTGCATGCTACTCCAGATAAGAGCGGTCATTTGAATGAGATATGTAAGGGAGCTTCTAATCTACCCCGGTGAAGTCCTTTAAATACATCCCAAATGATACAGTGATCGACAAACTCCATTATATGGCCAAAGCCACCCAGCGAGGAGCAAGGGATGTAAAGATACTGCAGGGGCAGTTTACAACGCAAAAAGAATCACACAGTGGATGCACTCAGAAACAGTAAAATATTTTAAACACACAAAAGAAAAACAAAGTACATGTAAGAGATCAGCGACAAACGCAAGGAGGACATTTTTTGGTGGTAGTGGCCCTTTAAAAAACACCAAAATAACACTGCATTCATGTGTCACATATGGGTCCCCCAAGCTATTACACTAAATTATGTGAACGCAGCAGGGAACATGTTCTATTTAGGTTTACATTCTGTATGAACAGCTCCCATTTCACCTACCACTTTCTTAAAGTCCTCTTCTGCTTCATCCAACTTTCCCTGCTTTAGCAGTAACTGTCCTCTCTGAAGTCTTGCCTGAAAGGAGAAAAAAAAAGGCATCGATTCACAGCTGAGATAGTAAGAACTGGTCTATGAACCAATATATAACAGTCTATGGGCCAAACCTCCCACCACCGACAGTTGGTGGACAGTCATAGGGACAGCATAACAGCACACCAACAATGCTAGACAATGCAAACAAACCTACCAAACGGAGGAACAGTCCCTATGTGCGGTTACAGTTATATTCATATTCATTTAGATGGGGATTTATACTGTATAGATAGTCCTTATGCTGCCACCTAGTGGTCTTTCTGTATTGTACATGCTTTTCTGTTCCCTCGCTTTATTGATGATGCGCTTCCTGTGTGTGTGAAGTCCCACCCTTCTGGTAAGAGCTGTAGCATGGTGTAGTTTTCTAGCAGCATATGTCTCTTCATTATCGCAAGCGAAGGACAGTATCATCTTTTGACCGCATAAAACATCTCATTCCATTATCTGCTGTATCCTGTGATCTGCTGTAACCCGATGTACGGAATAAAGCAAGTCGTGGAAAGAAACGTGTTTTGGTGAGTTCAGCTATCTGATAAGGATTGTCCTCGGTGATTGCATCTACTTATACAGGCCAGGCATAGAGGTCTCTGCAAGGGATAAATCACTATACAACGATCGGAGTCAGAATACCCTAAGATTCAACTTCTCTGTACCAGCATGCGTTTAGAAATGTATTATCCGTACAGAAGATACATACAATAGGATGTTATATAGACAGCTTAATAACTAATTCAATGTCCAAATTATTAAACCAAAAATAAAGCTCTGCAAGTTGCTCAGATCAAAAAAAATAATAATTGGTTGTATTGAAAGGAATGATGATTTTAAATGAATACAACAGAGTGAAGATAAATAAATTTAAAAAAAAAAAAAAAAAAAGACAGCTAACGAGTGCTAAACACCACAAAACGTTGCGAGAACCCCCCCAATTAGGCAACTCTAGAAGTCAGACACAGAACGGACTGTAGATTTGCTCGGAATAATCCAGACATTAAGAACCAAGAGAATTGTTAGCAATCAAAGACTTCCTGACCCCAGGACTCACATCATACAAATCCTGATCAATCAGAAAATTACTAAAAAGGCATCTATAATCACACCCACTCACAAAATGTCACAGGAAAGGTGCCCATATCATATCACAATGTCAAAAACATTCATCACTAACACACTACCATAAAATATATACACTCCCTCTAAATTGTATTCATTTAACTCTTA
The DNA here is from genome assembly GCA_009667805.1 of Leptobrachium leishanense. Lineage (NCBI taxonomy): Eukaryota > Metazoa > Chordata > Amphibia > Anura > Megophryidae > Leptobrachium > Leptobrachium leishanense. The sequence goes on from CM019064.1 coordinate 313,680,946, forward strand.
TTAGAAATTCTACTCTATTAATCTTACCAGGGTTTCCAGTGATAAACTTGGTTATATGCCTTGGAAATTGAATGAATCATTGACAAGTAACACTACAGTCCTGCATCACAAGTTATCCACAGATAGTGTTCCATCAGCACCGAGGGTTAACGTGCTGTGTTATTTGCAAGACAAAAATCAAACCAGAGGCATTTTCTAAATTAGATTCCAGTCACATATAGTAGTACTTGAATTGAAACCCCAAGAGCCTTGGTTCACATGGTAAAAAGGTTTAAACTGTCTGAAGTGATTATAAGCATAAAAATCGTTTAGGCGCGGGCTGTTTGTTGGTGCCCCGAAGTGAAGCTTTAGAAGTATTACATACAGATGTGAAGTCTGGCTTCAGCTCGATCACTCGACTTAAATCAGGGATGGCGGCTTTAGACTTCCCCATGGCCAGAAAGGCTGTGGCTCTACGGTAGTAAGCCAGGTAGTTTTCTGGGTCTCCATCTGGCAAAAAAAAAATAACATTGATCAGACTGGACAAGCACTCTTCCCTCACTATGCTTTATTACAGGATTGATAACATACTCAAATCAGATTTTGTGAGGCATTAATTCGGTTTATATATATTTTGATTAATAAAAGATGGTTACAATGGTACAATATTTACAGTTGTGTTCAAAATTATTCAACCCCCACTGAAATTGAGTGTTTTGGCCAGTTTGACATTGATTTTGATCATTCAGTCATCTTGCTTACAATTAAATCAAAGAGGCACGTGTAGGTCAGACAAATATAACATAACATTTATAATGAAATAACCACAAATGTCTTTTCTGTGCTCACATCATTATCAGTTTTATTCAACCCCCAAGTGACATTCAATCTTAGTACAACATCCTTTTACAGTTATAACAGCTTTTAAACGTGAAGCATAGCTTGACACAAGTGTCTTGCAGCGATCTACGGGTATCTTCGCCCATTCGTCATGGGCAAAAGCCTCCAGTTCAGTCACATGCTTAGGCTTGCGCACTGCAACTGCTTTCTTTAAGTCCCACCAGAGGTTCTCAATGGCCACTCCAAAATGTTCCAGCCTTTAATCTGCAACCATGCTCTAGTGGACTTGGAGGTATGCTTGGGATCATTGTCCTGTTGAAAGGTCCAACGTCTCCCAAGCCTCAGGTTTGTGACGGACTGCATCACATTGTCATCCAATATCTCCTGGTACTGAAGAGAATTCATGGTACCTCGCACACGCTGAAGCTTCCCTGTACCTGCAGAAGCAAAACAGCCCCAAAGCATGATTGACCCCCCGCCATGCTTCACAGTAGGCAAGGTGTTCTTTTCTTCATAGGCCTTGTTCTTCCTCCTCCAAACATAGCGTTGATCCATGGGCCCAAACAGTTCTAATTTTGTTTCATCAGTCCACAGAACACTATCCCAAAACTTCTGTGGTTTGTCCACATGAATTTTGGCATACTGCAGTCGACTCTTCTTATTCTTTGGAGACAGCAAGGGGGTGCGCCTGGGAGTTCTGGCATGGAGGCCTTCATTACGCAGTGTGCGCCGTATTGTCTGAGCTGAAACTTCAGTACCCACATCTGACAAATCTTTTCTCAGTTCCTCAGCAGTCACACGGGGACTTTTCTCCACTCTACGCTTCAGGTAGCGCACAGCAGTCGAAGTCAGCATCTTCTTTCTGCCACGACCAGGTAGCGTTTCAACAGTGCCCTTTGCCTAAAATTTGGCATAAGCCATGACTCACGACAGTACAATGGTTGACAAAGTCAACAATGTTCAAGAAGAGGCCGGAGTGTAGTCTCCAATTTTGCATTCTCATACTCAAATGTACTGTGATTTGATCTTGCAGGAACTAAAGGGAATACCGATTAGAAGACACTGAAAAAGCTCAGCTAGGTGTGTGGGAGGTGCCATTTCAAATATTTCTAGGTGTTTCCTTGAAAAATAACACCTTGATATTGGATGTCCCTCAATATCTGTCATATCAGGGAGTGACTGTTCCCTGTATAAATCTGTCTCCATATACAGTAGATTCAGGTGTTCCATGGCCATTAAGTTCATTTACAACTGGGAAATGAAACCGCAGGCTCTACATGTTTTGAGGCAAAGAGGTTTTAAAAGGGAACAGCCTTTTTAGGTGAGATTGTTATGGAAACCAAGTCAGTGTAAGGTGCAGAGAGTCCCATGTATAGTGGTTTCATTTACTCACCTATGGCAGAATGAAAGTGGGAGAGCGCATCTGCGAGCTGTCCAGCCGCCAACAGCTTCTTACCCATTTCCAGATGCTTGTCAACATCAACATTTATTCCACTTTCCACTCCTGGGGGCAAAAAAAGGGAAACATTTATTTTACTCCTCATAGCATTGAGATGAAAAGCACAGACATACTTGAAGATGTAGAGAACGTTTGAAGCCATCTGACGATTCAGTACAAAAGGAGCGTTCATTCTGCTATAAGCAACCCAAGATAAAAGGGCCTTTGCAGCGCAGCTGATGCGTGTTACGGTTAATCAATGCCTCCTATACTTTGCATAGGAAGTTAGTTTGTGAAAAGATGGAGAATGACGGTCTCAAGTCTGTATGGAGAAATAAATGGAACACAGATTCCCAAACCTTTGTGCTAAAGGGATACCCTAGGGCAGGGGTGGGCAATTACGGCCCTCCAGACAGGGCCGGTGCTTCCACTAGGCAACCGCCTAGGGCGCATAGCCACCTAGGGGGTTCAGCCGACCCCAACCTGGGTTCCATTATTGTACCCCTTCCTCATTGCTTGTTTAGTCCCGTGTCAGACGAATGCAGTTATCACGTCCGTGTCGCAGCATAATTTAACGTCCGTCATAGCATAGAATCCTGATCAATAGAGACCCACACATAAAGTACGTGCACACCAAACTGCGCATGCACAACACACGTTGCAAACGGATGCAAGTTAGGTGAGAACGTAAAACCGCTAAGAAAACGCGCAGAGTGCGTCACGCCCGCGTACGGCCTGTGTGCGTGATGAGGCGATGTCAGACGCAGCACATTTGCGACATCCATCACGTTGACGCTCAGAAGTTTTTCTGGTCTGGCTGACTGTAATTGTCATTCAATTTTTATTACCAGATTTCCATTTTTTTTTTTTTCTACGTCTGTTAAAAAAAAACTGATCGTGTGGGGTCTACAGTATCTTCCGCCAGTACGTCCGTCCGTTATGCACGCACGCAGAGTGCGCTCAGACTGCGTTCATCTGACATTAGCCTTAGCCAGCAGTGGCGGCTCGCAAAGCGGACCCCCACTAACAACGCAGAAGATGGGCGTCTTATGGTGAAGCGCAGGGGCCACCAGATGACGTGCAGGCGCCACAAGAAAGATAAAAGAAAGGCACAGAAGAAAGAGGCAGGTGAAAGAAATGGCAAAAGAAAGGTACAGAAGAAAGAAAGGGGCATGAGAGAGAAAGAAAGAGGCACAGACCAATCCCGGGCACGACCGTGTGCGGCCTCCCCCCCTTGCACAGTGTGTGTTGTCCCCCGCATTTCAACTGTTGACAATTTTTTCGGGGGGGGGCCCCCGAGAGTAGCTGTTTTGCCTAGGGCGCAAAATAGTCTAGCACCGGCCCTGCTTCCAGATGTTTTGAAACTACATTTCCCTTGAGGCTCTACAAACCTGAGCAGCCAAGCATCACAGGAAATGTAGTTTCAAAACATCTGGAGGACCGTAATTGCCCACCCCTGCTCCCCTCTTATAACTTCAGAGTATTATTAAAACATTTATACCAGCGCTGCACCAGACAGGGCATAATGCGACTTCCTGTATGCCGCAGCAGTCACGCAACTGTACGCTCAAAGGAGCATCCAGTCAATCCAAACCTAGCGAGAGCCGGTGGTAGGAAAAGTCTCCAAAAAGAATCCCTGCCAATCTCAGCTTCAGGGCAGAGCTAATACACACAAATTGCTCACTTTCCCTAGAAAGACACTCCGGTCACTGACCACTCAAACTACATTAACCCCTTCGGGACCTTGGACGTACCATGTACGTCATGGCCGCGGGTCTCTTTTAGACCCGCTGACGTACATGGTTCGTCCTGCGGTCTTGAGCGCTGGAAGCGATCGGATCGCTTCCAGCAGCTCAAACGCCATTGCAGGCTGCCTGGGAGTCCAGGCATCCATGCAATGGCGGTTACAAGTGCCGGGGCACCTTGTGATCGCTCCCCGGGAGCGATCAACATCCGGTTTTACCGGAGAGGTGCCCGGCACTTCTAGAGAGCGCTGGAAGTGATCGGATCGCTTCCAGCTGCTCTGTATATTGCAGGGATGCCTCGACATCGAGGCATCCTTGCAATATGCTTACCTGCCGCTGGTCTGTCCGTGATCGCTCCCCCCGAGCGATCACTTCCGGTAGCGGCAGGAAGTACTGAGTGCCACGAGGTATCGTGGCACTCAGTACAAAAAGATCACATGAGTGATCAGGTGCTCTGCTGGGTGCCTCGAGGGATCAAGGCACCCAGCAGAGTAAAAAAAAGTGTAAAAGAAAAAAAGTTAAATAAAAATAAATAAAAAGGTATAAAATAAAATAAACTGACAGCCAAGATGGCGCTGCCCTTCTAAGGGCAGAGTCATCTTGGGGCTGAGTGGGATGTTCCTAGCCTGCCTCAGAGAGGCAGGATAGCAACATGCAATCAGAAGTTAGAAAAAAAAAAATCAAAATAAAATTTCTAATTTGTCAGGTCAGGTCAATATTTTGTAAATATTGGCTCTGACCTCTGTGATTCTCCCTCCCTCTCCTCACTTGTGTTTTGGTGAGCGAGAGCGAGAGATCAGATTTGACAGGTTAGAGATTTTAGGTAGATTGAGTGAGATTAGAAGAATTGAGGCAGATTTAGAGAGATTTTAGGGAGATTTAGAAGAATTGAGGCAGGTTTAGAGGGATTTAGAGAGATTTAGGTGTTTATTTGTATTTTCTTGTGAAACCCAACGGTTCTTCTAAGAACATATATATATATATATAATAAATTATAAAATTTTATAATCTATTATATATAATGTCTGAGAGGGTGTACAGCGCCATCCTGGCGTCAGAATCTGAGGCATCTGCGTCAGACTCAGACCCTGATTTCGACCCTGCTAACTGGTCAGAGACGTCGCTAGATACACTATCTACGCTGGCTGATGTATCTAGTGATGTTTCTGATGCAGATCCTGGGTCACCACCTGCCAGCAGGAGACGCACAGCTCCAGCTGAGGAGTGGGTAGTGCCTCATCGCCAGAGGCCAGATATCCCTCCTTTCACGGCAAATCCTGGCATCAATATTGATGTTGCAGGATTTACCGCCACACAGTTTTTGCAGGTGTTTATGGGGGATGATTTGTTGGGCCACATCGTGGCCCAATCAAATCTGTATGCCCATCAGCATTGTGCTGCGAAGCCAGACTCCTACTTGGCAAGGCAGCAATGGACCCCGCTAGATGTGCCAGAATTTCTGAAATTCTGGGCACTTACTATGCTGATGGGCATCATAAAGAAGCCCTCAATTCGCTCCTACTGGAGCAGTAGCCCCATCTGCTCTACCCCCATTTACCCCCAATCAATATCACGTAGAAGGTATGAAAACATTTTGCGTTTCATGCACTTCAGTGACAACAGCCTGTGCCCTCCTAGAGAGCATCCCCAGTTTGACAGGCTGTATAAAATCCGCCCCCTGATTACCCACTTCGCCGCCAGGTTTGCAGAGGCTTATACACCTGGAAGGAATATCTGCGTGGATGAATCCCTAATGAAATACAAGGGAAGGCTGGGATTCAAGCAGTATATTCCTTCCAAACGCTCCAGGTATGGAGTGAAGGTGTATAAGCTCTGTGACAGCGAGAGTGGGTATACTCAGGCCTTCCGGGTGTACGAGGGAAAGGATAGTAGCCTTGACCCTCCAGGTTGCACAGAACACATGGGAACCAGTGGCAAGATTGTGTGGGACCTACTTTTTCCCCTGATGAACAAAGGGTACCACTTGTATGTTGATAATTTTTATACGAGTGTCTCTTTGTTCAAGCTGCTGTATTGTTTTGATACAGTACCGCATGCTGCTGTTCGCAAGAACCGCGTAGGTTTCCCAGCACAGCTTGTCCGCACCCGGTTAAAAAGGGGGAGACCTCAGCTCTGCGCCAAGAGGAGCTGTTGGCGGTCAAGTACAGAGACAAGAAGGATGTATACCTTCTATCCACCATCCACACTGAGAGGTCTGTGGAGGTCTCTGTACGTGGCAGAGCTGAGCGCATCAGGAAGCCAGTGTGCATCAAAGACTATAACCGGCATATGGGTGGGGTTGATATGGCAGATCAGCTGCTCCAGCCCTACCAGATTATGCGGAAGTCAAGGGCCTGGTACAAAAAGGTTGCAATTTACCTGATGCAAATTGCAACCCACAATGCCTTTTTGCTCTGCAAAAAGGCAAACCCCGGAGTGACGCTGTCCTTTTAACAGTTTCAGCTCCAGGTCATTTCGGGGTTTTTGTACCAGGATGCACCTGCTCCCCGGACGGTGATGGGGGACAGAGTTGGGGCTACACATTTTATTTATAAAATCCCCCCTACTGAGGGCAAACAGAAACCCCAAAAAAGATGCAGGGTGTGTTTCAAAAAGGGGCAGAGGAGAGACACAATCTTTTACTGCCCAGAATGCCCTGGACAACCCGGTCTGTGTCTTGGGGACTGTTTCAAGATATATCACACTGTGCGTGATCTGTGATTTATTTTTTTTCCTTTCTATTTTTTCTCACACTCCAGTTAGTTCAGTTTAGTTTTTTTTTTCTTTTACTGCACCAGACTTTTACATTTTATTCGTACATTTTTAGGTTCTACAATTGGTGCTGTATTTTGCCAAAATCTTTGCACACCTATGCATGGGGGGCATGGGTGTACTCAGGAGACCTTGCAGAAAACAACCTGGAGAGTTTTCATGCAGTAACAAACAACAGTGTCTCCTAAATCACAGTCCAAAACTGATGTGGGTGTGAAAATGAAAAATGACCAAACAGTATCCAATTTGTTTGGAGCAAACGGTTGCATCCATGGCATAAAAACACTCCATTTACAATACTTTGGGGTGTTAGCTTACCAAATATATGCACGTTCATAAAATTGGGGTATGTAAAAAGGCCCCTAAAAAGAAGATAAGCAAAGAAGATACTGTATGTCAAATTAGAAAATTGACAAGCACATGTCAAAAGATTGGCGTAGCACCCCAAAAACAACAGAACAAATCTATATATGGGTGGTATCAATTTACGCAGAAGATGTTGCTGAACATATTTTGGGGTGCTTTTTGGCAGTAAACCTTAAAGTTCACAGTACATGTATTCTTAAATTGCGTTAAAAAAAAATAAAAAAAAAAATCGCCAAAACTTTGGCATAGATTTGTGGTAAAATGGTTTGCATGGAAAGAGTCAAAATACCCCAAGTTTAATACCTTGATTTGTGTACTTTAAAAAAATATGTATATGTGGAGGGTTATTCAGGAATTAGTGACAGATATCAGTGTTACAATGTCACTATCACTAGTTTTGAAAATAAACTCATTGGAAATGGCAAAGTGCTACTTGCACTTATTGTTGCATAAAATAAGGAAAAAAGCGAGGAATATGTAAACATTGGGTATTGCTAAACTCAGAACTAAATTTAGAAACTACTAAGGAATTAAATTTTTTTGACGGTTGTTGATACATAAGAAATTTTGGGGGTCAAAGTTCGAAAAAGTGGAGTTTTTCCAATTGTTTTGTCATATTTCACAATGTTTTTTTTATAGTAAATATGAAATGATGAAAAAAAATCGTATCTTTATAAAGTCCATTTAATAACGAGAAAAACAGTGTAAAATATGTGTAGGTTGCATAAACGAGTAAGAGGAAAATTTGTCCTAAACACTAACAGCGCAGAAACGTAAAAACAGCAGCGGTCACTAAAGGACGGATTTGTGTAAAACCGCCCGGTCACTAAGGGGTTAAAAAAAGGGTCTATTCGAAGCACCAAAAATGTCGCTTTGCGTTTCGGCCCATTTCACTGACAATACAGTGAGTTCACCATTTAGCAAATGGTCACCGTATTTTGCCGAAAATGAAGTAGCTGAAGCAGTTATTGGACTTTGGCAGAAACTGAAAATCGGTGACTTTCACTGAACTGGAATAAGAAGTATATATAAAAATATAAATCACAACCTCTCCCCCCCCCCTCAAAAACAAGTTACCTCCCCCTACCTAACGCTCTCCTAATCTTCAGGCCTTCAAGAAATCTCTCAAAACCTATTATTATTCTTTATTTATAAAGCGCCAGCATATTCCGCAGCGCTGTACAATAGGCATAGTATAGACAGGGTTACAATACATTGAACAACATTTGACAAACAGTACAGGAGGAGATGAGGGCCCTATTCCCGTAGGAACTCACAATCTAGGAGGGTTGGGGTTGGAAACAGGAGGAGAGGACTGTAAGGTGAGAGTGATTGATGGTTGCGTCAGTGAGTTGGGTGGTAGGCTTCCCTAAATAGGAACGTTTTAAGGGAGTGTTTGAAGGAAGAGAAGTTAGGGGAAAGTCTGACAGTACGAGGGAGAGCGTTCCAGAGAGTGGGGGCTGCGCGTGAGAAATCCTGCAGTCTATCATGGGAAGAGGATGCGGGGAGAAGCTAGGCACAGGTCACTGTTTGACCTTAGGGAGCGGGCTGGGGTGTATTTGGTGATTAGTGAGGACAGGTAGTGGGGAGCAGAGTAAGTGAGAGTTTTGTAGGTAAGGATAAAGATTTTGAACTTAATTCTGCAGTGGATGGGGAGCCAGTGAAGGGACTCGCAGAGGGGAGTGGCAGAGACAGAGCGGCGGGTGAGGTGAATTAGCCTGGCGGAGGCGTTCAGGATGGATTGTAGTGGGGAGAGGCGGGACAGAGGGAGGCCAGATAAGAGATTACCAGGGCGTGTAGGAGTTGTTTTGTGGTGACAGTGGTAAGAAATGGCCGAATTCTGGAAATATTACGCAGTTGGTATCGGCAGGAGGAGGAAAGAGACTTGATGTGGGGGATGAAGGAAAGAGCAGAGTCAAGTGTAACTCCAAGACAGCGAACTTGGTTTCATGGGGAGATGGTGATACCCTCCACCGTGATAGAGAAGTCAGGAGGTGGGGAGGCATTGGAGGGAGGAATAAGTAGCTCAGTCTTTGACATGTTGATCTTTAGGTGGTGGGAGGCCATCCAGGAGGAGATGCCAGATAAACAGTCACTGACTTTTGAAAGGACAGGGGGAGAGAGATCAGGGGTAGAGAGGTAGATCTGAGTGTCATCAGCGTAGAGGTGGTAATTAAAGCCAAAGTTGTTGATGATTTTGCCCAGGGAGGAGGTGTAGATGGAAAAGAGCAGAGGACCAAGGACAGAGCCTTGAGGTACACCAACAGATAGAGGCAATGAGGAGGAGGAGTTACCAGCAAAGGACACACAGAAGGACCTGTTGGATAAATAGGAGTCAACCCAAGCAAGTGCAGTGTCACCGAGACTAGGGATGCACCGATACCACTTTTTTAAGACCGAGTACCGATACTTTTATTTAATGTCATGTGACGCTTTCCAATAGGAACAGACCTCATATAAAAATTTATGGGATTTGCCCCCAGCTCTCATGGATTGGCCCCCAGCTCGAACGCTGGGGAAGCTGGCCGTGTGCATGTAAAGCACGCGGCCCGCGTTCCCCTCCGGCGCGCCGCGATACTCACCCATCCTGAAGGTCCGGTCGCTGGGCAGTGATGAGATCACGTGGCCGCCGGGCGCATCTGTGACGCGGTCTCCAGCCGAGAGGCAGCATCACAGGAGCGCCCAGTGGCCGCATCACTGCCCAGCGACCGGACCTTCAGGATGGGTGAGTAACGCGGCGCGCCGGAGGGGAATGCTGGCCGCGTGCTTTTCATGCACGCGGCCAGCTTCCCCAGCCCCGCGGATACCGGCAAGCCGGCCCAGCATCGATCGGGCCGTTTGCACGAGTAACAGTACTCGTGCAAACGGCAATATCGGCCCCGATACCGATACTAGTATCGGTATCGGTGCATCCCTAACCGAGACCCAGAGAGTTGAGGGTCTGTAGAAGGAGGGGGTGGTCAACCGTGTCAAAAGCAGCAGAGAGGTCAAGCAGGATGAGAATAGAATAGTGGCAGTGTTTTTTAGCAGTTAGGAGGTCGTTGGTGACTGAGGGCAGTTTCAGTTGAGTGTAGGGGACGGAAGCCAGATTGCAGGGGGTCAAGTAGGGAATTGGAGGACAGGAAGAGGGAGAGGCTGTTGAAGACTAGTTTTTCTAAGAGCTTTGATGTGAAGGGAAGCAGGGATACAGGGCGGTAGTTGGATGGAGAGTTGGGATCGAGGGATGGTTTCTTTAGTAAAGGGGTAACTAGCGCGTGTTTGAAGGCGGATGGAAAGGAGCCAGTGGAGAGAGATAGGTTGAAGATGTGTGTGAGAGCAGGGGTGAGGGAGGAGGAGAGGGGAGGAATTAGATGTGAGGGAATGGGGTCGAGCGGGCACGTGGTGAGATGTGAGGAGGACAATAAGGAATTGACTTCCTCCTCAGTGGCTGGGAGGAAGCGGCAGAGGGTGGCAGAGGGGACCTGTGGGAGTGGAGGTGGCAGATAACTATCTTGTGTTGGGATGTTGCTTCTGATAGTCTGCCAGGTCTTGAGCGCTGAAGGCAGCTGTGGGGGGAGGTGCAGGTGGGTAGTGAAGGCAGACCAGAGCCGTTTAGGGTTGGAGGACAGCGTAGATATAAGAGATGAGATGTTTGGCCAAGTGGAGGGCAGAGGTGTATGACCGGAGAATAAACTTGAAGTGAACAAAATCAGCTTCAGAGCGGGATTTCCTCCAGGCACGCTCTGCAGTGTGGGAGCATCTTTGCAGGTAGCGAGTCTGGAGGGTGTGCCAGGGCTGAAGCTGGCGGCGTGGGGCCTTACAGAGTCGAAGAGGAGCAAGAGCGTCTAGAGCAGAGATAAGCGTAGTGTTGTAGTGATTAGTGGCAGCATCAGGGCAGGTGAAGGATGAGGTATGAGGGAGGTGGTGAAGTAGGTTGGAGAATTGATGGGGGTCCACAGCATGTAGATTTCTGCGAGTGTGTGTGCGGGGTGGGGGAGCAGGGTGTTTAGGAAGTCCAGATAGGTTGAAAGAGAGAAGGTGGTGGTCAGAGATGGGGAAGGGGCGACCGTTGAACTCAGAAATGGAGCAGAGGTTGGAAAAGACAAGGTAAATAGCGTGACCATCGCGGTGGGCATTGAGGAGGGAGGATTGTGTGAGTCCAAGGGAGGACGTGAGTGAAAGAAGTTTGGAGGCAGCAGGGGCGGAAGGATCATCAATGGGAATGTTGAAGTCCCCGAGAACTAGGCATGGAAGATTAGAAGACAGGAAGTGAGAAAGCCAGGTAGCAAAGTGGTCAAAGAACTGGGAGGTTGGTCCCGGTGGGCGGTAGATGACCGATAATTTTGCCTCTGTATAAATCAATGGTCAGGCCGCACCTTGAATATGCCGTGCAATTTTGGGCACCTGTCTTAAAAAAGCGAATATAATCGCTAGAAAAAGTGCAGAGAAGGGCAACTAAATTAATAAGGGGGATGGAAGGGTTAAGTTATGAGGAAAGACTAACAAGCTTAAACCTGTTTAGTTTAGAGAAAAGGCGCCTTAGAGGGGATCTGATAACCTTATATAAATATATACGGGGCCATTATAAACCATTGTCTGATAACCTATTCATTAACAGGTCTATACATAGGACACGGGGTCATCCATTTAGACTGGAAGAAAGAAAATTTAGCTTAAAGCATAGGAAGGGTTATTTTACGGTGAGAACAATAAAGCTGTGGAATTCTCTGCCTGTTGAGGTGGTTGGGTCAGAGTCTGTACAGACTTTTAAAAAACGACTGGATGACTTCCTGCAGACACAGAATATTAAGGGTTATAATATTTAATATGTGGGTAAAAGCTTCTTGATCCAAGGAGAAATCTGACTGCCATTCTGGGGTCAAGAAGGAATTTTTTCCCAGTATGTTACATATTCAGACTGGGTTTTTTGCCTTCTTTTGGACCAACAGCAGTAGGTTATGTGGGAGAGGCTGAACCCGATGGACGCATGTCTTTTTTCAGCCTATATAACTATGTAACTATGTAACTGCCACCCTGAGGGCCAGAGGAGAGAACAGGCGGATGCAGTGTGTCTCGAAGGAGGAGAAGGAGAGGGATGGGGGTGGAGGGAGATGCTGGTAGGTGCAGGTGGGAGAGAGCAGGATTCCGACCCCGCCACCATTTCTCTCACCCGGTCTGGGGGTATGGCTCAAGTGTAGACCGCCATGTGAGAGCAGCAACGGAGGCCGTGTCAGAGGGAGTTAGTGTTCCTTTAACTGAAACCTGGCTAACAAAAAAATCACCCCCCCGTTTTTTTTATCCTAACCTATCCCTATTCCCTTAATAAAACTTTTGTTTTTATTGTTATAAATAATAATAATAATAATAATAATAATAATAATAATATAGCGCCAGCATATTCCGCAGCGCTGTACAATAAGCACAGTATAGACAGGGTTACAATACATTGAACAACATTTGACAAACAGTACAGGAGGAGATGAGGGCCCTATTCCCGTAGGAACTCACAATCTGGGAGGGTTGGGGTTGGAAACAGGAGGAGAGGACTGTAAGGTGAGAGTGATTGATGGTTGCGTCAGTGAGTTGGGTGGTAGGCTTCCCTAAATAGGAACGTTTTAAGGGAGTGTTTGAAGGAAGAGAAGTTAGGGGAAAGTCTGCCAGTACGAGGGAGAGCGTTCCAGAGAGTGGGGGCTGCGCGTGAGAAATCCTGCAGTCTATCATGTGAAGAGGTGATGCGGGGAGAAGCTAGGCGCAGGTCACTGTTTGACCTTAAGGAGCGGGCTGGGGTGTATCTGGTGATTAGTGAGGACAGGTAGTGGGGCGCTGAGTTAGTGAGGGTTTTGTAGGTAAGGATAAGGATTTTGAACTTGATTCTGCAGGGGATGGGGAGCCAGTGAAGGGACTCGCAGAGGGGAGCGGCAGAGACAGAGCGGCGGGTGAGGTGAATTAGCCTGGCGGAGGCGTTCAGGATGGATTGTAGGGGGGAGAGGCGGGACAGAGGGAGGCCAGATAAGAGATTATTGCAATAGTCGAGTCGGGAGATTACCAGGGCGTGTATGAGTCGTTTTGTGGTGACAGCGGTAAGAAATGGCCGAATTCTGGAAATATTACGCAGTTGGTATCGGCAGGAGGAGGAAAGAGACTGGATGTGGGGGATGAAGGAAAGAGCAGAGTCAAGTGTAACTCCAAGACAGCGAACTTGGTTTGATGGGGAGATGGTGATGCCCTCCACCGTGATAGAGAAGTCAGGAGGTGGGGAGGCATTGGAGGGAGGAATAAGTAGCTCAGTCTTTGACATGTTGATCTTTAGGTGGTGGGAGGCCATCCAGGAGGAGATGCCAGATAAACAGTCACTGACTTTTGAAAGGACAGGGGGAGAGAGAGATCAGGGGTAGAGAGGTAGATCTGAGTGTCATCAGCGTAGAGGTGGTAATTAAAGCCAAAGTTGTTGATGATTTTGCCCAGGGAGGAGGTGTAGATGGAAAAGAGCAGAGGACCAAGGACAGAGCCTTGAGGTACACCAACAGAGGCAATGAGGAGGAGGAGTTACCAGCAAAGGACACACAGAAGGACCTGTTGGATAAATAGGAGTCAACCCAAGCAAGTGCAGTGTCACCGAGACCCAGAGAGTTGAGGGTCTGTAGAAGGAGGGGGTGGTCAACAATGTCAAAAGCAGCCGAGAGGTCAAGCAGGATGAGAATAGAATAGTGGCCGTGTTTTTTAGCAGTTAGGAGGTCGTTGGTGACTTTGGTGAGGGCAGTTATACTCACCTCCCTCCTCTTCCGCTCCCGTCCTTCTTGCTTCTTGGCTTCTGGTTTACGCGAGAAGCGCGCATCTCACATAAGCCAGCCAATCGGCAGGCTTCCTCCCGGCTCCCTCTGAGGATTAGTGTTGCGCGCAAGAGGATGCGCGCAACACTAACCCTCAGAGGGAGCCGCCAGCTTCTGCGGTGAGTTGGAGACGTCATCGCGCTGAAAGCGCGATGACGTCTCCTACTCGGCAAAAGTCGGCAGAAGTGGGAAATATGATTCCCGCTCTGACTGACAGCTGGGAGGGCGGAGTAAACTTCTCCGCCTCTCAGCTGTTTTCAGCTGATCGGCTGAGCGGAGGGAGGGGGGACAGAGGGCAGGATACTCCGGGCATCATGACCACCTAAAATAGCTTAGGTGGTCATGTTGCTTAGAGTATCCCTTTAAAGCTAGGAGGTTGAAGGAGTTTGAAAGGAAGAGGTCATGGATTGCTGTGAGTTTGTTGCACACAGAGCGAGCGTTCCAGAGGGCGCAGGAGAAAGAGGACAGGCGCTGAGGGATTATGGGAATGAGGTTGCTGGGCTTGCAGGGAGGTGATTTATGTGCGATGGAGATAGGAAAGTATTGGATGTGTTGTGGGGCCAGGGTTAGGGGATATCACCTGAATAGAGTAACAGCAGGAGGGTGAGAAAGAGAAGGTGGAAATGGGATTTGTGGGAGTGATTGGCAGCACGAGAGAGGGAGACCATGTTCTGAGGAAACAAAGGAGCTCATGCGAGGCCATCATGTGGGACGAGAGGAGGGAGAACCTATCTCTTCAGATTAGCGTACCACATCACTGACACAACTCATCCCTCTGCTCACACATAATTGATGCCACTTCCATTCCCCCCCCCCCACTAATTCCAGAACCACTGGCACTATTGATCCAGACAACCAATAAAAAAACTCCAGGGATGAGCAAATCCTACCGCCCGGCTCCCGGGACTGGCAGTTTTGGGGGCCGGGCAGGAGATTTCTTCCCTCATTTAGCCCTGCTTCAGGCAAGCTGAACAGGGTCCGAGCAGATACTGGAGTTTTGGCTGCTCAGCACGCATGTGCGTTGAGCACCAGGTGCTTCCAGTATCCTGTAGGGCACTGCTCTGTGTGGACGTGCGTGGAGCGTCCTGGGGATTCCCTCCCCATCACAGAGAATGCTCTACACCCCTCCTGTTGTTTCCCTGCTCGGTGCAGATCTGGCTCCGAGCAGGGACGTCAGCCCAGCCCACCCTGTGGGACTGCCCCCTGGCCGTCATCGTGCATGATGACATCACAAACGGGGATTCCCCTACTAACTGGCAAAGGAATCCCACAGGAGATGTCGGGGGTCCTTTGGACCTCTGTATCGCTGGTTACGCATGTCCTACAAGGGCAATGGAGATATTGTTGGAAAGGCCAGAGTCTGGTTATTACACTTGACATACAACATGACCACATAGTTTGGAAATATAAAAAAATAAAATGGGATATATATATATATATATATATATATATATATCCTGTTCCAAATTATTAATGAGAAAATTTTATTTCAGTGTCAAAGATTAAATATTTTGTTTTTCAGTACAACTCATGGATGGCATTGTGTCTCCGGGCTCTTTTGATCCCTGAAAATCTCGGACACGTGTGATAATTAGATTGCCAGGTGAGCCCAATTAAAAAGGAAAAACTACTAAAGGATGTTCCACATTATTAAGCAGAGCACCATTTTCAAGCGATACGGGGAAGAAAAAGGATCGCTCTGCTGCTGAAAAGAGTGAAATAGTGCAATGCCTTGGCATGAAACATTAGATATTTCACGAAAACGTAAGCGTGATCATCGCACTATTAAGAGATTTGTGGCTGATTCAGAGCACAGACGGGTTTGTGCAGATAAAAGGCACATTGAGGAAGATTTCAGCCAGATTAATGCATCGGATCAAGAGAGCAGCTGCTAAAATACCATTACATAGCAGCAAACACATATTTGAAGCTGCTGGTGCCTCTGGAGTCCCACGGACATCAAGGTGTAGAGTCCTCCTGAGTCTTGCAACTGTGCATAAACCTTCCAGTCGGCCACCACTAACCAATGCTCACAAGCAGAAACCGCTGCATTGGGCAGAAAAATTCATGAAGACTAATTTTCAAACAGTCCTGTTCACTGATGAGTGCCGTGCAACCCTGGATGGTCCAGATGGATGGAGTAGTGGATGGTTGGTGGACGGCCACCCTGTTCCAACAAGGCTGCGATGCCAGCAAGGCGGAGGTGGAGTCATGTTTTGAGCCAAATCATGGGAAGAGAGCTTGTCGGCCCCTTTAGGGTCCCTGAAGGTGTAAAGATGACCTCTGCAAAGTATGTGGAGTTCCTGACTGACCACTTCCTTCCCTGGTACAGAAGGAAGAACTATGCTTTCCGTAATAAAATCATCTTCATGCATGACAATGCACCATCTCTTGCTGCAAAGAATACCTCTGCATCAATGGCTGCTATGGGGATAAAAAGGAGAGAACGTCATGGTGTGGCCTCCATCCTCCCCTGACCTCAATCCTATTGAGAACCTTTGGAGCATCCTCAAGCAAAAGATCTTTGAGGGTGGGAGGCAGTTTACATCCAAACAGCAGATCTGGGAGGCTATTCTGACATCTTGCAAACAAATTCAAGCAGAAACTGTCCAAAAACTCACAAGTTCAACGGATGCAAGACTTGTGACGCTATCAAATAAGGGGTCCTATGTTAAAATGTAACGTGACCTGTTAAAATGCTTAAAAAGTTAAAATGTTCAAAGTTTGAATGAAATAGCTTTTGATTTCAGTAAATATGTATGCTGCAAACACCAAATTACAATTTCTCAGTTCTTTACAACCGTTAAAGTGTTTTGAAACTTACTGTGCGTAATAATTTTGAACAGTGCATTGTAAGTTTTTTTATTTTGAAAAACAATACTGTTATTAGGAGGTTTGTTCAATAAAATTTGAATTGTACGCTTAATAGTTGATAACATGAGAATTATGCTGTTTACATCAATTATTTAGGTAAATGAGAAAAATATCATTGGCATAATAATTTGGAACAGGGTGTAAAAATTATATAATTCCTTTTTTGTTCTAAATGCAGCACCCCCCCCCCCCCCTTTAACAATGCCGCTGCATTAATTGATATTTTAAATTGTAATTTTATTTATATATTTTAATGTTAATTAAATTTCAATAATACACTGCATTTAATTAATATAATTCAAATAAACACCATGGTTTTGAGTGTTATTGCTGTGGAGCTGTGCGATACGCTTGTACACACAGCGCATTACTGGGAGTTCTATTGCTGCGGAGCTCTGTGATACACACCTGGGGAGATTTATTGCCGTGTCATACGCTCATTCACACCACACATTACTGTGATCGAATGTGTGGGTTGTGCGAGTGTGAGAAAACTGCAAAGCAGTAAGTGCTGTATTTAAACTAAATACCTGTGTTTGTTGATCGCCTTCATGTGTTTGTTCTCTTTGTAGTTAAGAATATAGACCTAATGCTATTTTGTTGAAATTATATTTCTTATCTGGACAAGTACAGTAGATCGGACTACCACTTTAGTCTACTGGACAAGTAAATTTTTTTTTAAATTTCCACACTCCTGAGCTCTTATTTTCCTCCACCCTAGGTTTGTTTGTGTCTTGATCCCTTTTGGTTAAGAAAGCACTGTGTAAACTTAGCACTATATAAAATAAAAAAATAAAAAAATATAAAAGGACAGACTACTCAACACTGGCCCAGAAGACAGTCCGTTCCACTACCTCCTCTTGATGCTTGTATTAGGAAACAAATATTGCACAATATCCTCCTGCTGGCCCTGCAAGATTGTATAGACGTAATATCGTGGAGGGCTAACACGCAAGCGCTCCAAAAGACCCTACCAGTGGCTGAACTTCTGCCAGTGAGAGAATAAAAAGGGGGAGGTTAGCCGTCCCCTACTACCAGCACAGACAAAATAGGGTTTAATTTTTACTAGAAATATTTGGC
Organism: Leptobrachium leishanense; assembly: GCA_009667805.1. Classification (NCBI taxonomy): domain Eukaryota; kingdom Metazoa; phylum Chordata; class Amphibia; order Anura; family Megophryidae; genus Leptobrachium; species Leptobrachium leishanense. The sequence continues at coordinate 313,698,849 of CM019064.1, forward strand.
TGAAATAAAATGAACAGTGTGCAGCTCCTGTAATCATAAGGTCTGTGCACATATGCCCTTTTCACAAACTAAAGAAAAAATAAAATAAATTCTATACACCTACACGTTGAGCACCACTTATCCATAATGCGAGAATCTGAAAGGCTGCAAAACTGTAATTTTAGGAGCCTTCAAGACTTTAGTAATCCCAGAGGAGGGCCGCCGCTCAGAAACCTGTCTTCTGAACGCTGCAGCAGAGGGCAGCACATGATGGGAGCCTCTGGGCAGCCCCAGAGTGTGACATGCTGTTCAGAGTCACGCCGACTCTTTGCATAAGGTCCACAGAGTAGGTTCCTTGGTGGTTGCAGCAGGAAGGGGGAATCATGGCTCTCCTGCTGCAATCTCCTTCCTCTCAGATCTGATTCTCCTGGATTCCGAAATTAGGAACGCTCGGGATCAAGAGAAATTCTGGGTAAGGTATGCTCCTAGATTTTGTGACTGCCTTCTAGAAGTCAGAACAGGTTTGGTTAGTAGGGGGTGCACTGATACTTTTATTTAAAGTCATGTGACCTGCTTTCCAATAAGAACAGACGTCACATGTATATATTGCCCCCAGCTCACATATATTGCCCCAAGCTCAAATAATGCTCCCATATTATCCCCAGCTCACACATATTGCCCTAGCTCACCCTCCCGCTCTGCAAGGCTCCTCCGGTGGTCTTCCTACTTCAAGCGGCCGCCGGCAAAGGGCTGTAGCCCGGCCGCTCGTTGGAAACCACGCACAGCCGCGGTCTCGTGAGATTCCGGAGTTCATGAGCTATCGCGATCTCACGAGATCGCGGCTGGTGGATCCCAGGCGAGCCTTTGCTGGCGACCACTCGAAGCAAGAAGGCCAGAGGAGCCTGGCAGAGCACCGAACACTGCCCCAAGGAAACTGACCGGCAAGCCAGCTCAGTGCTGGCTTCCGGTATCAGTTTAGGCATCGGGGGCCTCTGCATGAGTACCAAGTACTCGTGCAGGTCCCGGTATGGCACCGGTACACAGAAAAAAATAATAAAATTGTCTATAACACCCAAGAAGAATTTTGATGTATACTTATCAGCTGCTGCCGGATTGATGAAATCCCATATGTACATTCCGATCCACAGGGAATCAAAATTTCCAAAAGAAGCAAAAAATGAAAATCAACCAGCGCTGCTTGGCAAAGGTGCACTAGTGCCACCTCATTTATAAGAAAGAGAACACACAGACGTTTCAGGGATACAACCCTTTCCTCAGTGCCCCAAAAGATGGCACCGGTACATCCCTATTGTTTAGCCCTAGTTTGGAGTGTAAAACGCTTACCTCTCAGTCTACCTGGAGGCCCTTCTCACCAAAAGGGAGCGATAATGATTTTTTTTTGTTACAAAATTAAACACTATTTTTGGTTTTCAATTTGCATAGTGTATGTAACTTTTGTGCGTACATACACACGTTGGGTACTTTTCAGACAAGGTATGCGAGCGCCTGGTCAGAGTGATGAATTGCTGCTGCATGCGGCGTTCAAGCTCATGCGTTTTCTCCCTGAACGAGTATGTATCTCGTTGCTAACAGGTCCTAAAATAATTACCTATGGAGATATATTATGGAAGCAACAGCATTTCTAGCATTTCATGCTACTCGTGCAAATGCCCTGATACCGGAAGCTCGCCCTGGGCTGGCATCTAGGGCGGCTAGCAGAATGTTCTAATAGCATTCTGCCAGGCCCCTCTGGCTGGCTGCGTTCCAGCAAGCAGCCGCCAGCAGGTGAAGGATGGAACGCGGCCTCCATCTGTGCCCTCGCAAGAGCTCGTGAACTATGCAAGATCTCATGAGCGCACAGCTGGAGGACATGTTCCAACCTTTACAAAACCAGCAGCCACTCGTTGGGACATGGTCAGCCAGAGGGGCCTAGCAGAATGCTTTTAGGCTGGGTTCACACCTGCACGTTTTTGAAACGTGCGCAATACGTGCGTTTTTTTACGCTCGTTCGTGCAAGTCTACGACCGCGCTGCTATGCGCACCAAAAGAAGCTCCCGGATTTCTTTGGGCACAGGACGTTTTAGGCTAGGGTCAGACTGAGGCAGTGCGAACGCGCGTGCAGGCGCACTTAATCACGGCCGCACTAGCAGCAAATGACAGGCAATGACGGCCAATATACGATGTACGGTCGCACAAAAGTCCGGCTGCGCAACGCAAGTGGAAAATGAACGCATTTTTTCGAGAACGTTAAACCACTAGTACTGACGTACAGAGTGCGCTGCGTCGGCTAGAGGCGTGTGTGCGTGATTAGGAGATGTCAGACGCTGCTAATGTCCGGCCAACATAACGTCCAGACGCAAAAAGGGTTTTATTGATGATCCGTACAAAATCACGGATGAAACTGCGCATCGTATGACCGCTATCGCGTATTCCGTGAAAAAATACGTCCATTCTTCGAACGCACATTTTCACGGACAACGTGAAAAATGCGTTAGTCTGACCCTAGCCTTAAAGCGTGTTCCTGCGCACTTTAAAATGCCCAGGTGTGAACGGGTCCCATTGGAAAACATGGGATTTCCCCGTTCATGCGTTTAAGGCTAGGGTCAGACTGAGGCAGTGCGAACGCGCGTGCAGGCGCACTTAATCACGGCCGTGCTAGCAGCAGATGCCGGGCAATGACGCCCAATATACGAAGTACGGTCGCACAAAAGTCCGGCTGCGCAACGCAAGTGGAAAATGAACGCATTTTTTCGAGAACGTTAAACCACTAGTACTGACGTACAGAGTGTGCTGCGTCCGCTAGTGGCATGTGTGGGTGAATTGGAGACATCAGACGCTGCTAATGTCCGGCCAACATAACGTCCAGATGCAAGAAGTGTTTTATTGATGATCCGTACAAAATCACGGATGAAACTGCGCATAGTATGACCGCTATTGCGTATTCCGTGAAAAAATACGTCCATTCTTCGAACGCACATTTTCACGGACAACGTGAAAAATGCGTTAGTCTGACCCTAGCCTTAAAGCGCGCAGGAACGCGCTTTAAAACGCATTAGGTGTGAACGGGGCATGAGTGCATTCTGCTAGCCGCCCCAGTGTATGTATGATAAGCAGTGTTAGTCCACATGACAAAAACAGAGTAGCAGTACATAGGGACACTTTTTTGGACTAACGTTGCCTTGGATTCACACGTGTCCTCTATACCACCCAAAGAAAAATTAAAAAAATAAAAGGGTACCTTATGTCCATCCCTACACACTGGGCTCAGACCACCTAGCCCTGAACATGGGCCCCAGCACACACAATGCCAACCTGACACTAACAATCCACGAGGAACCGATACCAAAGAGGGGGGGGGGGTCATCTCATAGACCCATAAGCCGAAACAGTGAGAATCAAGAGGGTTTCAGCCCATGTAAGTGTATCTCTTTATTTGGTCATTTATCGCTATAGAATACAGTGCACACTATATCCCCAATATATATTTTGGAGGAAAGAAAGCCCCCAGCATGCCGTTCGGGGTAAGAACCTTATAGGCTTCCCCAGAAGCACGGAGAGAGCAACCACAGACTGAACCTAGACCACACTGAAATACACAGTATTGTGTAAAATATAATATTCTGAACTTTACACATAAAACCAGCTAGTCATTCTCCATATCAGACACTAGGTGGCAGTGCTACTAATCACATATGAGACTGTACAGAGCTTGAATGCAAATATTTCTGTCTGATGCATTTTTTATTCCTTCAAATATAAAACTGTATATAAAGTTTCAAAACTTTGCGTATTTTACACGTACTCGTTATACTGAACCTTTAATTTAATAACCTTGCGTATTTTGCACACACTTTATGGTTGCAGGATTTACACATATGTATGTGCTCATTTGACTGGACATGTTCTGTGCCATACAGGGGAAAACACACACGTTGGTAAATGGGGTGTCTGGCCTTTCATTTCAATATGAACATAAATTGGGCAGGCTTTCAGCAAAATCCTAAATTAATTAGAAAGCAGTCACATGACATTAAATGTATTGGTGAGTACGGGGGGGGGGGGGAGAGAGAGAAAGGATATAGATATATCTCTATTTTACACACACCAGGGCCGTAACTAGAAATCACAGGGCCCCATAGCAAAATGTTGTATGGGCCCCCCCCCACCTCACACACACCCCCAAAAAAAAAATGAACACACTACACTCATGTGGCACGGGAGTACCCAGGCAACAGCTTAGAATTAATTTATCCCCCCAATATCAATTTAGTCCCCCACTCAATATCAATTAATTCCACCAATAAATCAATTTATTGGGGGGATAAATTGATATGAGGGGATAATCCCCCCCATATTTTCCCCAACATCAATTAATTCTCCCCCCCCCCCGCATACCTCACGGGATGCGGGAGCTGGGAGAGAGAAGTCCGGTCCCCGGAGAGGGAGGCTGGAGAGAGCACCGTCCTTCGTCCTCCGCTGATGACGTCACGCGGTGCGACCTAATGAGCGGGGGGCCAACAATTTGGAGGACTTGGGGGCGGTACCAGAGGGGTGCCCCGGCTGCCCCCTGGTTGTCAGTCATCCTCACCGGGAACCACAGCGCCCGCATGGGTCGCTATGGCGGTAGTTCCGCCACTGATATACACACACACACGTGTGAACCACGTACTTGTACGTAAAACATCTCACAAACAGATACCACCTAATTAAAATTTCCACAGCCATAACAATGGCCCGACGGGACTGTGACGTGTGACCAAATCCCAGGCTCCCTTGCATTGGACTCCCCAGAGAGGATCAGTACAGAGATAATTACTACCCTTGTACGCTAAACACATTAATTCTTAAACATTAGACTAATTACTGACATAAATGTCATGGCGAGGGACTCTGCCGCCTCTGACAGGCCTTTTATATGGGAAGCTAAGGCTTACAGCTTTAGAAATTAGTGTTGACTCAGTAAACATTGACGTGTGGTAGAACACCAATCATACTGCAAGACTGGACAAATATGTCTAGTCTGGAAAATGCTATAACAACTCCAATTTAGTATCTATATGTAAATCAAACTACTCACGGAGCGAAAAAAAAAAAAAATTACATTACAGCTTGAAGAAAAAAAAAAAAAAAGGGAGTATCCAACTTAGGCTGCGGTCCCACGAGCGCATCAGTGTGACCGCTGTTCCCTGCGTCCGTCGCAGCTTTGTGACGGCTCGACGGGCAGGGTCACACGGTTTACTGCGTTTCCCCAAAAATAAGACACCATTATATTTTTTGGGCCCCAAAAAAAAAAAAAAAAATAATCACTAGGTCTTATTTTCGGGGTAGGTCTTTTTTTTTTGATAACTGCTAAAATATGTCTTATTTTTGGGGAAACAGGGTAGTGGCACGTGGTACCACCAGACATGCTTTCAGCCTCCTTGTCAAAAAGCTACGACGGTGATACTAAGCGCGATCCTCCATACTGCTGAGCAACCTATCTGCACTCCGTGATACAGCAGCACAGATGCTGTTGCACGCACAAATTGTGCGCGCACAACAACGTGTGGCCGGCCTGCGACTGACGTTGGTAGGCACATCGGTACGGGCGCACCCAGTGCACTTGTTTGACACCGGTCTTAAGGGGACACTCTACACCGAGGCTGTCAGCAGCATCTGCCCAATAATTTAGGGAGGTTTTTGTCGCCCCCCCCCCTTTTCTTCATAGGAGAGGGTTTTCTTTACGAGCCAGCAGAAAACAAAGCAGAACAAGTTTAATCAGAAGCCCAGCACGGTCTTGTATAGTGTTGAGTTCAGCATCTAGAAATTTTAAGAGTCACTGGGCCCATGGATTTGTTATGTATTTTATTTAGTTATATTTATTTATTTTTATTGTGGTAGAAAAGCATATACAGGAGGAATCAAGCGGCACGACCAGAGGTACATAAAAGCAGCAAAAATGCAAGACACGTCCTGCAAATCTAGTCACTTGTGACCCACTCTGAATGCCCCAAGCACCCTTCCCTTACACAGTCCCTCTTCGTTTGCAATATCACTGAGCCGGTTTCATTCCTGTTCCTGCAAACGAAGAGGGACAGATTTGCAGGACGTGTGGGATGTTTTGACAAGAAGTCTCCCCCCCCCCCACACACCAACATCAGGTTCTAGGGTATTTATTAGTGATGCACCGAAATGAAAATGTAAGGCCAAAATCAGACCTCCAAACCCGAGCCGGCCAATCCTCTCCAGGCCGAGGCGGGGGTGACACCTACATTACCATCCCATACTTACCTACATTTCACAAATTTTGGCCTCTGAGCTCCTTCACGCTCCCCTTGCACGCGTCAGAGGCACTGGTCGCGGGATGACGTCACAGGGCCAAAAGCTTCCGGCCCAGTGACATCATCCCGCAACCAGCGCCGCTGACACGTGTTGTGCATGCAAGGGGAGAGTGAAGGAGCTCCGAGGCTAAAATTTCTCTGACTGTAGGCAAGTATGGCAATGTAGGTGTTACCCTCCCTTCCAATCAGTCATCGTACTTTGTCCTTGGAGCTCCCAGCGCCGACTGGAGACCCAGCCGAGCCAGGGACTCTCCTAGGCCTGGAGACCCCCATTTCAACGCATCCCTAGTATTTATCATATTGGCCCTCTAGTGAAAAACTCAAGTAACGCAGAAGGAACCCCACCACTTAACAGGGTAGTTAAAAGGTGCAAGTCCATCCTGCAGCACACAATCCCTTAGGAGATAAGGGCCGTCAGAGACCAAAAAGGGACTGGCCACACCCGACAGAAAGTCAGGATTGTGAGCGAGAGGGGAGGGAAAGGGCACCAAGCCCATCCTTTGTAACAGCGCTAAAGGCGTAGTGTAGGGGAGACAGTTGGATGTGGCGAAGAGCATAGCAACAAATAGTTAGCGGTCTGCCAGAGAGCTGAAACTATGGAAATTGAAAGTGCGCACTGTTCCAGAATAAACCCACAATTTGTTTGGCGGGAGAGCGACCAGTCACAGATGCAAAAATAACGCAGAGAGATAGTAATATTCTATATGAGGGAAACCCAGGCCGTAGGGAGTAAGCGCTGTTTGTGTGACCAAAGGACAGAGAGGAGGTTGAGACGGGAAAAGAAAGAAGAGGGGGGATGTAAACAGGCACTGTCTGGAAGAGATCGAGGAGTCCAGGCAAAAACATTCATTTTCATGATGTTAATTCTACTAAAACATAGAAGGGAAGAAAAGAAAAAAAAATATGGTGTTTATTCCAGTCTCACTGATCCATGCGAGACAAAAATGGTGCATAATTAAGGCGGTACAGATCCTCATAACTTGGTGTAAGGTACACCCCTAAATAAAGAGGGCTGAGGATACCCAATGAAAGGGGAGCGTATCCTGGAGATACAAGTGTATTGGTAGAGGGATGTCTACACTAAGGATTTCTCATTTATCGAGGTTAGTCTTAAAAGTTGGAAACCGCCACATATCCTGCAGTTTGCACATTAAGCGGGTAGGGAACGTTCAGGGTCAGTAAGTGGGGGGGGGGGGAAAAAGAATGTCGTCCACGTATGCAGCAACCTAAAAATGATGAAATGGGTGCATAAAACCTTTTATAAAAGTATTTGTTCCTGATGCGTTGAAGGAAAGGCTCAAAAGGTGAGAATAAACAAAGTACGTCCTGGGGAAATTCTCCTTAAGGACCAAGGACGTACTATGTACGCCATGGTCCTTTAACACCCCTCCCTCCGTATGCTCACCACTCTGGCCTTGAAGCTGGCCCGACAGTTTTATAGGCCCCAGCAGTCACGATGACGGCATTTTCGAGTGCCCCCAGGACCTGCATGTGAGAACCTGAAAGGGGGGGGGGGGGTTCTTTGGACCCATCTCAAATTGACTGCAAAAAAAAAAAAAAAAAACACGGATGAAGCACTGCTGGAAACACCTAAGGCTAGTGTCAGACGAGAGTCTTTGGCGAGCGGAAGGAACGTCCATGAGGGTTGACATTCCTCCCGCTCAACAACCATCTGGCCACCTCGCTGAGCGCACTCAGCGCGATCCTCCTATGGAGAATCGCGCTTTGCAGCTCTGTCAACGCACGTCCTAGCGCTTTGATGGAGAGGCTTGGATAACAGATGCTTGTTGCGCGCACAAGCTTGTGATCGGCCCCGTTGCAGCGTCACAACGCTGCGACGGGCACGCATAGCATGCTCGCCTGACGCCAGCCTTAGATGTCAGTTTGCGAACCGTTCCCACCAGAGGTGGATGACATCTTGACTGGGTCGCCATATGTGCGATGACATCAGGTGGACAGTTAATCCCCTAGCTGCCAAATGGAGCTGAGGGGGTTCTTTGGACCCCCATTATTCCCTGTGACAGCTAGAGGATCATGGCCTTTCCAATGATACTAAACATGATTAGTGTAAACAAAAAAATAAATAATAATAATAATAATTTGGGTCGTATAATAAAATTGGACTTCAAAAATCACATTTAAACATGACCATAAACAGTCAAAATGAGCTCAGCGCACAGAGGTGAAATGGCTCAGCAGTGAAGGGGTTAAAAATGAAAACCATGTAATAACTGGATATTTCTAATTTCAGGACAAAAAACTTTTTTTAAACTATTAAGCCGGGGTCTCTTTTTTGGCAGTTGTAGATTTTGGGGATTAACCCCTTAACGCCGCAGGACGTACATTTACGCCCTGCATTAGGCGGGCTTTGCCGCCGCAGGACGTAAATGTACGTCCTCGGCGTTTAGAGCCCCCCCGGGAGATACTCACCTTCTCCGGTCGCTTCCCACGCTGTTCTGACTCCCCCGGAGTCAGATCAGTGTGATCCCTCCTCCGGCGTTGTGACGTCATCGCGCCGGTGGCGCGATGACGTCAGTTTCAGGCGTCCCCCCCCCGCCGGAGCAGGGGAAGCGCCTGGAGGGGAGGGATCCTTTGGATCCCTCTATCTCCCGATCGCTTGGTCCCCGGCGGCTGTGGCCAGCATCGCTGGAAGGGTCACAGCCTGACCTTTCCAGCGATGTATGGGGGGTTAACCCCTTAGTTGCCAGGTCGCGACCGGGCACTAATTTGTGCCCGATCGCGGCCTATTTCCGGTGGGGGCCGCCATCTTGGATGGCAGCCCCCACCTCTGGGTCACCCCCCGGTCAACTGACTCATCGCGCCATGCGCGATGATGTCAGTTAACCGGGAACCCCCTAGCTGCAAAGGGATTTCCTATGGAAATCCCTTGCAGGAGATAGGGGGGTTCTTTGAACCCCTTCGGTGGCAGCTAGGGGGTCATGGTTGATATTGCTGGAAAGGCCAGAGCATGGCCTATCCAATGATATCAAACATGACCATGTTATATGTAAAATAAAAGTGTAAAAAAAGTAAAAATAAAAATAATAAATTAAATAATAAAAAAATAATAAATATAATAATAAAAAAAAAATTTGTTTTTTTTAATGCAGCACTATTGTTCACATTTCAATTATAATGTGAACAATGATGCTTCACTAATGATTTTTTTTTTTGGGGGGGTGGGGGTTTAGCTAAAATCACGCAATTTCTCCCCAAAAAAAAAAATGGGTTCCCCGTCCTAATTTTTTTAACAAATCTACCCAATAGAATATGACCGCAGAGCCTCGGATAATAAAATTTAAAAAAAAAACACTTTACACACTGTGGAAGATTGAAATTTTATTGAAAATTCACATTTTTTTACATTTTTTGTTATAGCATTTTGGCAGGGCATGACATATACATTTAATAATGATATATTATTAATCTGCCGAGTCTGACGGAAAGAACGATATATAATTTGTCTGGGTGGTATAAGAATACGTGACTTAAAAATGGTCAAAATGCGCTCAGCAAACTTCTACTTCCGAAACAGCGCCGAAGTTGTAAAATTACTCCCGTCCTTAAGGGGTTAAGGTTCGAAAAGGTGTGGGTTTTTTTTCAAATTTTATCACATTTCATATAGGTTTTTATAGTACATTATACGATAGGATGAAAATAAATGGCATCTTTAGAAAGTCCATTTAACCCTTTCGCTGCTGAGGCTTTTCCCGCCCCTGTGCTGAGGTCATTTTTACCGGTTTTGCTCATCATGTTTAAATGCGTTTTGAAGGCTTATTTTAGTATATGACCCAGACATATTATATATCGTTCTTTCCGTCAGACTCGGCAGAGTCATAATATGTCATTATTATATGTATACGTCATGACCTGTCTGTATATTATAACAAAAAATGCAATAAAATATGATTTTTCAATAATTTACAATGTGTAAAGTGTTTTTTTTTTTTCACATTTTAACATGCGAGCAATTGCGGTTATGTTTTGTATGGGGTGCGCTTGTTAAAAAAATTAGAGATGGGGTCTCGTTACTTTTTTTTGGGGGAAATTACACGATTTTTATCAAACGCACCGCATACAAAAATCGTTAGTGCAGCATCATTGTTCACATTATAATTGAAATGGGAACAATATTGCTGCATTAACAAATTAAAAAAAAGAAAAAAAAAAAACTTGTTTATTTTTTTATAATTTTTTTTTTAAATATTTTTTTTTACTACCTTTTTTCACATTCGAGTTTGGTATCGTTGGAACGGCCATGCTCTGGCCGATCCAACAATACCAAACTTTAACCCCTAGCTGCCACGAATCGGGAGATAGGGGGTTCATTGGAACCCCCTATCTCCACCATTGGTGGCAGCTAGGGGTTAACTCCAGGACTGGCGTCATCGTGCTATGCAAGATGACGCCAGTCCTCAGGGGGAGTTCCCGGAGGCTTGGCCGACATCCAAGATGTCGGCCAGCTCCGGGAAAGGATCACGAACCGGCGCTTTTCAGCGCCGATTCGTGATCCGGCTCCCCAGGGGTTAATGCCAGGTACCATTTGGAAGGGCAGGCTGTGCCCTTCCAAATGGTGCCTGGGTTAACCCCCGCAACGCCGCCGATCGGGAGGGAGAGAGGTCCGAAGGACCTCCCCCCTCCCTTTCAGGCGCCTCCTCCGCACATGCGGGGGGGGCGCCTGAATTAGGTGTCATCGCGCCGCCGCAATGACACCTAATTAGCCCGGCGGCGGTTCCGGATGCTGGGCTGACATCGAGGATGTCAGCCAGCACCGGGGGGCCAGTGATCGGCCGGAACCCGGCCGAACGCTGACCCCAAAGGCTGGACGCGCTCAGCGCGTCCTCCGCACGCAACGTGACATGCGGTTGGACGCGCTGAGCGCGTCCACCGCAGCGAAAGGGTTAATGGCGAGAAAAACAGTATACAGTATGTGTGGGTTCCAGTGGGTACTTTCAGACCGAAAAATGGTAAAACTGCCTGGTCACTATGGGGTTTAAACCTGTCGAACTGAAACACCGAAAATCATGTCGCTGAATTTTTGGTGCATTACAGCAATCTGTAATTAGAAGACATACAGGGTTATTCAGAGAGAGGTGAAAACCAAGAGAATGATCAATCTAGACCAAATAGCCGATTTGGAAAGTAGATAAATGCAAGAATTTCTCTGGTTTGGCTATTTTGACCTAGAATTTTCACGTCTCCAGTCATTCTCCTGAGTTTCACCTCTCTCTGAATAACCCGATAGTCTTCTATGGAACAATGTCAGTGCCACCGAATTGCTTGGTTTGCTGTCAGTTCGCCAGTATTTGGCAAACTGAGGAGTGAATAGACAAATTGGCTCACAATAAACGCCGAACGGTGAATTTCAAAAGGTTAGTGAATAACCACTTGTGAGGTCACGTTTACCACTTAAAGCCTGATAAAAAATAAATAATCTTTAAAGTTGCACTAACCACCTGTTTTTTTTTTGTTGTGTTATTTATAAAAATGACGAGGGAAGAAGCTTCAAATTCAGATTTTGACCTAAAATCTGTATATCCTCTTAGCTCTCCAAAAATGTTCACTGTAGAGGTGGCTCCTTGAATAGTATCCCACCTGTACATTGCGTGTGAAAGGTCCAAGCATGGCACCCTTACAGCAGAATAGCCATGTGGTGGTGTGGGAGCTGGGGTCATCCTTCAGTAATGAAGCTGAAAGACGTTGGCAGTGTTAGAATTTATTGGTATCTGGGAATGCCCAGGTGAAGCTGGTCCTGGCAGCACTGTGTGAGCCCTGAGCCTGCAAATCATGCCCAGCTGATTGCCAGTGACAACTCAGTATGAATCCACACCCTAAGGCCCCATTGGAACGCTAACTCTATGACCGGAGAGAGGACAGGCAATAGAGGTGGGCATGTGTGCCCTCTGCCTGGCACCACTGTCTGCTTACCTTCAAACTGGAGATCAAAGAGGACAAGCAGGAATGGGAAGAAGGACAGGAGCTTGCGGGCACAGGCGCTGGGGGACACCATGCTTGGAAGGCGCCTCCTGCCAGGATACACTGACAATACAGCTGCTTTGGCTGGCACTAGCCACCGGCTATACCCTGCAGCATAAACACTGCCAAGCTGCTGCCCAGCACCACTTCAACTAGTTCCCAGCAAGTTGAGCACAGGTCGTGGTGAGCTCTGATTGGACAGCGAGACCTAGAGCCGGCCCCATTTTCCCTATAGGGGCACGTGGAGGAAGCGCGAGCCGCATCCTACACGTAGTCCCCTCCCACTTGTATAAAAAGTTAGCGCTTCCGGGTCTGAGAGCTCTTACCTAGCCCCTCCCTCCTAATGTCGACACTGATGGTATTCAAAAAGCGTTTTCTTGGTGTGAGCGCACGACGCCGCAGTCGTCTGGAACACGCATGCGCACTGACTGCCGACATGTTACGATCAAGGTCCTGGAAGCTGTGTAAATAAATAGATAAATTACACAGAGGGTTAGTTAGCAGCACCACCAGGCAGGATGCGTAGGGCAGTGCGGTTACGTTAGGCACTAAGGTTATTCCAGACCTTGGGTGTACATCCAGGAATGTAATTACAGTTATAGCTAAAATTCCATTTCAGGCTAGAAATGCAATCAGGGGGGATAACCTGACAGCATTTCAAATGGACAGAAACGAGCTATTTCTATATTGAAGATGCGTTGTGATGTATTGGGGTCATTTATGTCACAGAAATTACATAATTTAGAACAAAATCATCTTAATTTGTTACAACTGTTTTACCTGGCCCTACAGGGGCTTTGACAACCTCCCAGTAAAGTGTGGAACATACCGCGTTTCCCCGAAAATAAGACACTTATCCCCCCCAAAAAAAAACACACTTGGTCTTATTTTCAGGGTAGGTCTTTTATTTCTAATTTTTCTTTAATGTACAACATACATTTATTCAAATACAGTCATGTCATTGAAGTGGAATCAGGCTGGAAGCTGGCCGCCATTATAAGCCAAGCGGCCATCTTGTTCAGAATAATGGTTCATTTGAACATAACTAGGTAGGTTTTAGCTGAAACTAGAATGAAGCATACGTAGAAATTTAGGAATGTGTTAGATTAGCAGAAAAAGTAATTAGAGTCTGAGAAAGGTCTAGGCTGTTCCTGGCACGGAGGGGCAGAATGAGGAGTAGATACACCAAGGTCGCTGAGGCCCGCTGAGAGACAAAGGAGTATAGAGATCAGACCAGGTGTTAGCTGCAACAAATGATCGCAGGCGCTAGGGAGGAGGGCGCAGCCTGGAATAAGAGAAGCAACTAATCATGATTTACTGAAACTAACATAAAGTTTGCCAATTTACGGCCAATTAATGGAATGTTTTTGTATTAGACAAAGGGAGGTATTAACCCACGTGGGGTGGGATAGTGTCACCGGGAGTTGGGCTAATTGGGATGTACCTAATTATGTATTTGGGGTATAAGATTTGATGTCACGGTGAGTTCGAGGATCACTCTTTGCGATTCAATCCTGTGTGAGCATTTGTGTGACGACACAAATAAAGTTTGCCTTTCCTGAAGAGACTCGTGTTCAGACAATCCTTGCTCATGTTCGGTCCGGCCTCGTCCCGAGTGAACCTAGCAGATTCCGGTTACATTTCTTGGAGGCTCGATAGCCGGGATACGAGGCCCTTTGCCGGCATGGCAACGACTGCTGAACACTGTAGCGGTTGACTGCAGGTGCGAGTGATCCCGCTGGTTGGGCGTCCGTTGAAGGTGAGCTGACATCTGCAGGCGCCAAGCAGGATTTCCTGTTCAGTGGACCTCATCTCGTCTCAAACGGACCCCCGGCCCGGGAACACTGGGACACCCCTGAGTCCGAGGAAACAGCGAACAGCGCGGCGATAGGTAAAGTGTCTTCTATGTTTGTATGTCTAATGGAAATACCGGTATAAAGGGAAACGTCCAACCGTAGTTGGATAAGGAAACCCGCGGCCATGGTTTCGTTGGCATACCGAACCCGCGGCCGAAAGCACGGACAAGCAAAGGAGCCAGAGTGGCTAGCGCGTGTCTGGACCCGGGGGATCGGATGCTAACTAAAGGGTAGAGTCTGTATGTGAGGGAGAAGGGAGCCACGTGGAGTTGCATAGTCGTAGTCAGTGTTTGTAAATAAAGCTTCTACACATGGATAAAAGGAAAGGAGAGATTTCTGTGAGTGGGCTGAGAGCCCTGAGTCAGTGCTAGTGTGTACGTCGTGTAGTGAAGAGGGCTCATTGGGCCCAGCGGTAGCTAGGGATGTGCGTTTCGGGTTTCGGAATTTTCACGAAATTTCCCGATTCGTGTCTTCGGATTCGGCCGAATTTCCGAATCGGGTCGGACCCGAAAAATGATAGATCCGAAAAGTTTTCGGAGCCGAAACGAAAATTTTTCGGATTTTTCGAATGGACTTGAAATGTGTCAAATCGAAATTTATTTTTGCTCTATTCATGATTTCGGTTCCATTTCAGTAATTCTGGAAATCGTATATTTAACTATTATCAGTTATATCGCTGATTCTGTAAATTTTGTATTTGTAAATGCGTATCACTTGTTTCTTGTGGCATTCGGGTCAGTTTAGCGTTTTTTAAATCGTTTTGTTCATATTTTTTGTTCCTTGGCTTTCATACCATTTTAATATGATTAAATAAAGTTGTGAAATGTATATTCAATTATTCATAAGAAAAAAAGGATCTTTATTTAATAAAAAAAAACACGATAGAATCGCCAGAATTATCGTAGACACTTTGAAACGAGGAGAACAGACGTTCCAAAAAAATGAAAAATTCCGAAATTTCCGAAAAGTCGATACAAAAAACGAGCAAAGTGACCCGAAAACACGAAAAATGGTCGATATTCCTAAAAAAAATGTACACGAAAAACGAGCCGAAGTGAACCGAATCGAAACAGAAATTGGTCGAAATGAGCCGAATCGAAAATTTTAAACATTCGAACAAATCGAACCGAAAAAAAAATCGGTGCACAAGCCTAGCGGTAGCTGCAGAGATAGTGGTGCCGGGTGGGTAGATTACCCATAGGCAAATTGGAATTGCAGACGGAAGTGTAGTTATAGAACGGGGTGCACATAGTCACAAGCAGTCAAGAGTTAGAGTTCAATTAACGGGGTATAAGGAGCCAAAAGGAGGGACGGTGTGCCCTCGGCTAGTAGAAAGAGTAGAATTGTTTATGTATTGTTTTGTGCTGAAAGTATCTGGTACAGTATGGGTTGTGAATGGTTGCTGAGAGTGCTGTGAGTGATTGTGCGCCTACTCGCCTAGCGAGAAAGCAAACTTGAGAGTGGACTCCCAAGGTACGTTTCCGGCTCAGGCGACTGCAGTCCGGCTACTGACGGAGGAAGCGAATCCGATATATATGAACTGTTGGCTGAAGTACCAGACAGTAAATTTCAAGTGTTTTTTCTAACAAGTAATATCTGTATCGTAAAAAGGTTACTGCTCTTAAGAGTAACAATGGGTAACGGGTCATCCAAGCCCAACAAGGTAAAGAAGGGTGAGACGCCCTTTGGGTATATGGTGCGGAATTTTGAAGCACTATATACAATATATGATTATGGTGTAGAGTTAACTAAAGGGAAATTAACAGGAATGTGTATATTTGTATGGCCATTGCTAGTTCTAGACTGGCCAGAGCAGGGGTCAATGGACCCGGCGCTAATACAAAGAGTGTATTCCCAGGTAACCGGGAGATATAGTCATCCTGAACAATATCTGTATATAGATATATGGAGGTACTGTGCGAGAGATAAAAGCTATGTTGTTATATTAAGTAGAACAAAGGAAAAAGTATGCCCTCAAATAAATATAGATATAAATAAGAAAAATAAGTATATATATATATATATATATATATTTAGTGTTTTAATATACCAGTAAAATAAATAAAGATAATTTACAAGTTCTGTGTGTGGATTATGTAATGATCTGCAGGAGTCTCTGAGCCCCCACTTCCCCCTGGGCCAGAAGAAAATGAGATGATCAATAGATCAGATGGTAATCTAGAAGGTTTTAAAAAAAAATAATTACAGTGCTAAAGAGAATAATGGTCTCCAATTGGTCCGTCTTAACCCCTAAGACCCTGTCTTAGGCACACCTTAGTTAACTCTCATTCTGCGCAGGAGAGAGGAGAAATCAAAACACACGAGGCATATTTTAGTCTGGCATCCCTCTCTCTGCCTTCCAACGGTTCTTGACACTTATTTATACCCTGTGTCAAGGCGTTGGCTCTTTATTTCATTAGTTAACATTTCAAAACATAACATAGTTCATTGCCAGTTTCAATACAGGTCTGGTGACACATTTCTGGACAGTCCGTGGCCCGGTGCATGTGACTTCTTGAGACATGCTATCTCTTGAGAAATGCTAGCCATCAGCATTTCTTCAGACATTTCTAAAGATCTGTATCTAAAGACATTTCAAAAGACATTTCTAAAGACATTTCTAAAGATCTGTATCTAAAGACCTTTCTAAAGATCAGCATCTAAAGACATTTCAAACATATGAGAAGTGAAACTTAATCCTATAAACTGCTGATGATCAATTTATCCTAAAACTATTCTTATATTTAAACCTTAATTTAACTATTAATATATATAATTCATGGGGGTTATTTAACTACTTATAGGGTCCTTCTTATAGGTCAGCAGATGGTGGTCTGAGGAAGGATTCCCTTTCCTTCAATCCCCTCTTAGAATCATAGTATGATCATACTATTTGATTCTTTCTTGTTTCATCTATCTACTGAAAGTTAGTATGGTTGGGGAGCGAGACCTCAATACCCATGTGGATCATATAGAACCAGCGGGGGGCTGTACCTGCCACGGAACTGGTAACACATGGCAGTCTCCCAGTGCCTATTTATCTTCCTAACCTACCTTTTTTCAGCCAATATCATGTCCAGAGCCATCCGGTTCTGGAACATCATAATGGATGTGGATTGTAGTTGGTCAGCGAGGCCCTGTAAAGCTTCGCGAGTATAATTAACAAATCTCTGCTGGTTATAATATAAATAGTTAATCAATCTACATTCTTATTAATAGTAACAAGAGGTGCTAGGAATGACTCAAACCCTGCCTTTACCTGATCCCTTGCTTTAAATTCATCAGGGACCCCTCTTGGTACCCCTATAGCATCAATATAGACATGCGGATCAAGACTACCTTGTGGGCTTGGGACTTCCCTTTTCCTGCGACGTATGCTAATATTTGGAATTTCCTCAGGATCCGAAACAATATGAAATCCCATTATGGCCTTAGCTAGGGCACATTCACCTGACCATTGAAGGGGCAGACGCGCCCTAATCTTGAGGTCTCCACATATCCAGTAGAGATCCCCTAATCAGAAAAACTTGATTCTGTAACTTAATACTGTTGATATTGCTATAATTGGCACAATAACCCTCGGGGAGAAGGTGAGGTTCCTACCTTTTCCTACTGACCTATAGCAGGTATAGTTCCCTGGGTAAACATGTATCCCTTCTCCTGGTTGTGGGAGGCGTGTTAGTATGGGTAGCTATTCTTCCAATATTCACATAAACTCTGGCTATCAGTGGTGTTAGTATATAAACTAAGAAAACATTCTTCTACATCTTGCGGAATATTAAAAGGTACGGTGCCTAGATGTGGCCTAGCAGCACCACACACATAACAATTTGTACGGTTATTGTTTAGGGCACTAAATTTTACCCATTCTAGCCAAACATTTACATCTGAAAATCCTGTTTCCATTACTATGCTGTCTTCATAGGTGGGATTGGCTATTGATTTGGTGTTAGGTAGGAGAGGAGGAGGTCTCACTACCTCTCCATATTTCCTGGGTAGGAATGGTTCTCTTCCTTCTTATAAATGGCCATATCTTGGAGTTTGAACTTGTATCGAGGGATTTGGTTGTGGCAGTTGCGTATATTCCCATTACATAGACACCCGTGTCGGCCTGGGAAGGGTGTTGTATAGTCAGCGTCAATTGTACTGACTGAGCTCCGCTTCTTATTGAGCACCGCCACCCACCTCTCCCAATTAAAGTCATACGATTTAATAGGCTTTGTCCTCGGAACTGCGTCGTCATGCGGCGCTATCTGGTTTATATCCCCATCTGTTAACTACGGCATCAGAGGTACCATATCCCATATTGCCCGTGTCCCACTCCACTGCACCCCAATAATCACAATTATGTCCCCAGTACTCATCGGTTACACATATATATACAGTTGCCTTGTACAGTATCATACTGCAGTAATGGTGGACAATAAAGAAACAACAGTGGCCAGACAGTGATGGTTTGGGTTGGGGTTCTTTCTGGTAGGGGGTGTGGACAATAGGGTTGTGACATATGTTCCGAAGGGGGGGGGTAAACATTATTATTTCAGTCTTTTTCTTCCCCCACATGCGTCTCCATACTCTTCGAAAAGGATCATTGGTTGTCATCTCTCTTTGTTGGAAACCAGGGCTATCTGCCCTCGTGAGTGTCTCTTTGTCCGGTCCTCTTCCTGATGGAGGCCAGGGCTATTAGCTGCCCCCTTAGTACCCCTTGTTGAGTCCTTTGTTGAATCCGTTTGACTCGAGAGGGTCCCTTGTTGAATCCGCTTGACTCGAGAAGGGTCCCTTGTTGAATCCAGACTGGGCTGTCCTCTGTCAGTATAGCTGTGTGGGTTACGGCTACTACGTGGTCTCTGGTCCATAGGCGAAATCCTCTGGTCTTTTTCCTTTCTGTAGCCGCTTTACCAGCACCTTGTCTCCTGGATTAAATAGGTGGGTAGATTTGTCTGAAAGAAAGGGAACTTAAATATAACTTCGTCTCTGGTTGTCTCGAGGGTTGAGATCAGCTGCCTAACATATTCCTCCCTTATCTGCTCTAAATCCCCTGTCTCCACTGTTAGCCTACCTGTAGACCATGGTAATGGAAAGGGTCTGCCCATAAATATCTCGAAGGGGGAGTAGCCTGTGTTCCTATTAACCGCCATTCTGATTTCAGCCAGAATGATGGGGAGTACCAATTTCCAATTCTTTAGCTCTTCTGTGGTTGCATATTTTTGTAAAGTACAAAATAATTGGTCCCTATCCATTGTGGGAGGTTGCAAAACCCGGCATTACTAGTTTAGCTATGTCCTGTTGTGCTGCTCGTTTAGCTGCTTGGTCAGCCAGATGATTCCCTTTTGCAATAGGATCTGAGGCTCTGGTGTGTGCTCTACAATGTAACACCGCTATCTGAGAGGGCATAAGAATGCTTGCTAGGAGGTCCGTGACCAGGGTCGAATGGGAAATCTTCTTGCCATCTGCGGCCACAAATCCCCTCTTTTCCCATATCGTCCCATGGTCATGGACCACACCATAAACATATTTGGAGTCAGTGTATATCGTGACCGGTCTACCCGCATAGAACCTGCATGCTCGTGTTAATGTAATCAGTTCTGCTGCCTGGGCAGACTGGTAGGGTACAGGCCCTGACTCTAGAACAGTGTCAGGGAGTTGAACCTACTGCATAGCCTGCATAATAAGTGTTGTCATTGGGGCGGGTACAGGAGCCGTCAACAAAGACGACATCTGCGTCCGGAACAGGTGTTGACATGAGATCAGTGCGCGGGTGCAGTTTCAGACTCAATGGAGAGAGCACAGTCATGTTCGAGTGGGATGGTATCTGAGGGATTCTTAAGACCCAGTAAAGCGTTTAGGATTGGTGCTGGACCAGAGACACTTGAACTGTATGCTATGTGCAGTGCAGGGTTGCTTAGCAGTGTGACTTCATATCCACTAAAGCGCTGTGACATGTGCTGTGTATGTATGCCCTTAAGTAAAAATAAAACATCATGGGTTGTGTGTAGGTGCGTTTCGTACCCTAATGTGTATTGGCTTGCCATACTAACGACCATTGCACATGCTGCCAGGGCACGCAAACAGGCCGGCATCCCTTGTACCGTTACTGGCAAAATCTTTGAAAAAAAGAAAAAAAAAATACTACGGGGCTCAACCGGCCCCCATGTTCTTGCGTCAGTACCCCGGCCATGGTTTTACAATTGTCCCTTGCAAACAGATGAAATGAAAGTACATAATCAGGGAGGCCTAGCGCGGGGCTTATCATCATTGCATTTCTGAGAACCTTAAAAGCATTTAACATTTCATTAGACCACGTTATCACATTGGATTGACCCAACAGGGTGGCTTGTCTCAGAATGTTATCATAGTAGGAGCAGTCAGGGATCCACTGTCTGCAATAGTTTATCATGCCTAAGAATGACAGCATGTCCTTCTTAGTTTTCGGGTTGACCAGGCCCGTGACAGACTGGACTCTCTTCTGACTGATGCTCCGTTCCCCCTGTCTGAGAACAAACCCTAAATATTCAACTTGCGTTTGACACCACTGCATTTTTTTTTTATTTTTTTTTAAGGGAAACCTTGTACCCACATTCCTGTAACCAACGAGGAAGTGATTTACCATCCTCCGGCAGGCCTCCTCTGATGGACTGCATACGAGGAGATCATCCACGTATTGCAGCAGGACAGAACCATGGCTGGGGTGCCAGAATTTCAGAGTGGCCTGCAGTACAATACTGTAGACCACTGGGGCGTCAACGTACCCCTGAGATAACCTTTTCCATGTAAATTGGGTGCCTTCAAATGTGAATGCGAACAGCAATGCCGTTTCCAGATGTACAGGGATGCTAAAAATGCATTCTTCAGGTCAATTACAGAAAAATGTGTATGTGTCGCTGATATTGATGACAGAAGTGACGTGACATCTTGGACAATTGGCGCAATTAGAATCACTAGGGAATTAACTGCGCGCAAGTCTTGAACGAACCTGACAGTCCCGTCAGCTTTGTTCACGGGGTTAATTGGGGTACTGAAGGGGAAGACTACAGGTTCCAGGATATCATCCTGTAGAAACTGGTCAATCATAGGACGTAGTCCGTCCTCTTTCTCTTTTTGACAATGTTTAAAAATTCTATTAACTAAGTATTTCTAAGTAACTTATTCCCCACGGTCATAAATGGAAAATGGGTTTTGTTGGTGTTATTCTCATATCTTAAGGCTTATTAATGGCGATCCTTTGTTATATGCGAGTGGCCATAATAACGAAAGGCAGTATATATTCTTCTGCTTTTTTTTTTTTTTTTCCTATTTTCTCTTTTACTTCCTCTTTTTTTTTTTTTTTTTTTTTCCGTCTTTGGATGTGGATGGGGCCGAAGGGTTCAAATCCTCCATTGCCCCCACCGCACCCAAGACCTCTGTCTCAGTAAAGGGACGGATATATGGATTGTCTATAAGACGGAGGGGGTCGTGGTTCCCAGCTGACACGGGGTATTTCTTGTTTATTCCGTGGTATACTCTGTTCTATTTTATGCAGTCTGGCGCTGTCAGAGGACAATGGGGTCCCTCTTCTACATTGTTTCACCATTAATCATTGTCCCCCCCTCCCTAATTTCATATACTGCATGTCCCACTGAGGGTCTCCCTGATAATAGGGCCATGCCTCGGTGTCGTCGAGACATAATCCTTTCACTATATCCATATAGAATGGGCTGTGGTCTCCCTGTCTGAGAAAAGGATCACAACTCCCACTGCTTCTGTCCATCCCGCTAGATTATCTATCCATGGGTTAATTAAATAGCAATCTGTGCCCCCTACTCGTGCTACATAATCTTTACAAAACTCTCCTATTTTCAGTAAGGGATATTGTTTAACCTTGCTACTTTAAATACCCATGGTTAGTTGTACAATTGAATAATCAGGCAGGTAAAATAGAGAAAGAAAGAAAAAAGAGAGGCTCTTCACAGTGCTCGAAAAGAAAAACAACTTAAATTCTTACTATATATATATATCTATATCTCTATGCTACATGGATCAACAAAAAATGAGCTAATTTAAGGATAAGTAATAAAAACTTATTTAGTGAATCCTCCCCTAATCTCGAGAATCAAACTTCTAATCTTTTGCTTTTTATTTTGTAGTTATATAATTCTTCATGTCATAAACAAAAACTTATAAACCACAATCCAATAGTATATAAAAACTAGCTTCACAATATATATATCTCCGGTTAGTAACTGCATATATGACCAACATCATCCACCCCATCAGTCAGCAACTAACACACAAATGGCCAACAAACACCTCTGCTTAATACAACATACACCTCACAGCAAACAATGTCCAACCAGTCAGCTCTTATATATACATATATATATACACAGTACCATCAGTATACAAAGGGGCAAAAGTCTGCATACTTTACAGATTTTCCTGCCACCCAATTAACTTATCACTCTAATAATATATACTTTAACAATATATACATATATATATATACATATACATAACGACTTTTCCGCCTCACCTTGCGGATTGTTCGTTATTTTAACTTATAACTCTATTATCACAACTGATGGACGTCTGTTTTACCTTACAGATCGTTCAACAGTAAATCTTTAACACTCTATTATTCTTACACTCTATTATTCTTACACTCTAATATTCTTACACTCTATTATTCTTATACTTTAATATTTTATGAGGGTTAACGCAAGGTGTGATCAATTGGACATATAATGTCCCTTCTATTGAGTGTGGTCCCTGACCCACTCCATCTTTAAATAAATGGCCCGTGGCAACGTTTTCTTTTAATTCTATAATAAACGGCCCGTGGCAACGTTTTCTTTTAACTTCTATAGGACATGGACAACTAACTTTAGTTCGAGATAAACGCTGTCATTGCCCTCGTCCAGACAAGACAATATACTCACCAGGACGAGGGGTGACCGTTCATTTCAGCAGTACCTCCAGATTGAAGAGAATAATGGTCTCCAATTGTCCGTCCTTAACCCCTAAGACCCTGTCTTAGGCACACCTTGAGTTAACTCTCATTCTGCGCAGGAGAGAGAGAGAAATCAAAACACACGAGGCATATTTTAGTCTGGCATCCCTCTCTCTGCCTTCCAACGGTTCTTGACACTTATTTATACCCTGTGTCAAGGCGTTGGCTCTTTATTTCATTAGTTAACATTTCAAAACATAACATAGTTCATTGGCCAGTTTCAATATAGGTCTGGTGACACATTTCTGGACAGTCCCGTGGCCCGGTGCATGTGACTTCTTGAGACATGCTATCTCTTGAGAAATGCTAGCCATCAGCATTTCTTCAGACATTTCTAAAGATCTGTATCTAAAGACATTTCAAAAGACATTTCTAAAGACATTTCTAAAGATCTGTATCTAAAGACATTTCTAAAGATCAGCATCTAAAGACATTTCAAACATATTGAGAAGTGAAACTTAATCCTATAATACTGCTGATGATCAATTTATCCTAAAACTATTTCTTATATTTTAAACCTTAATTTAACTATTAATATTATAATTCATGGGGTGTTATTTAACTACTTATAGGGTCCTTCTTATAGGTCAGCAGATGGTGGTCTGAGGATTCCTTTTCCTTCAAGTGCTGTATAATTTGTGTATGTAATTCGGACTGATCATTCGGATGTGATATCTGTACTGTTCTGCGTGAGTATGAAGTCAGAGAATGTTATTAATAAATAATATGTGCTGTATGATCGAATGATATATGGTAGAATGTTTTTGTCTGATTGTGTTTATAATTGATCTATCAAAATTGTTC
Organism: Leptobrachium leishanense; assembly: GCA_009667805.1. NCBI lineage: Eukaryota > Metazoa > Chordata > Amphibia > Anura > Megophryidae > Leptobrachium > Leptobrachium leishanense. Next base: position 313,722,770 of record CM019064.1, read on the forward strand.
AATTAAAAGTAAAGTGTGATAAGTAATTAATTTAGAGTGTGTAATGGCTGAGAGGTAGTTAGGTTCTCCGTACTCGCCCCCCCCCCTTTTTTTCTGGCACACACTGTCTGCACAGAGGAGGGGGAGAGGGGGAGTCGGCTTTTTGCTCTCTGATGGACAGAGAAAGTAACCCTTTATGTGTCTGTGCAGCGAATTTAAATTAACTAAAGAGAAATAAAGAAGAAAAATTACTATCAGGGTTATCCAAAGAGATCCGAATTGCTTGAGAAAGGTAACCGAACGCTGAAAATCAGCGTTCGGTTCCCTTTCCTGGCCATTCGGCTATCCAGAGAGCAGGCAATTCGCCAAATACTGGCGAATTGCCTGCACATACGGTGCCTGTTCGGTGCCTGTTCGAGGGCAGTGAAATCCCCATAGAGAAGCACTGCTTTGGCTATTCAGAGAACACAAACCAGCAGTGAAAGGTTCCCGAAATGCCCTGCCATTCGGTGGTTTCATTCGGCAAATTTATTCAGGAGAATCCCATAGGCTTCAATGTTAAAAATATTCCCGTTTTAATTCAATATCTAATAAACCGTTCAGTATAAAATTCTGCAGCAAAAAGTCTCTTTATTTATAGATTTTTTAGGATACTTTAAGCATTTTTCTTTTTTTTTTTTTTTTTTATTAAAAGTCCGATTTTTTTTTTTTTTTTTTTTCAGTTTACTTATTTTTTTTGTAACAGCCCTCTTTATTATCATTCCCTGAACCTCATGTGTAAATTTCAGACATTTTCGCTCAGTCGTTTCTTTGCAAACAGCGTTTCTTTTTCCCAGATTCATACAAATGGTTTTTCTAATTTATTCACTGCCTCCTCTACGTCACAGCTGCTTCGGCTCTGTGTGATTCGGCTCCTGTTCGGCTCCTGTTCGTTTTTTTCAAAGGTTAATCCAGATGTTTTTGCTTGTTTTCAGCGTGCATTCGGTTAGTTTTCGTCGGGTTTGCGGCAGCTTTTCCCTGCAATTCGGGGACCCTGTGGTGCTTGCTGAATACACCGCAGGGTCACCGAAATGCAATCGGCAAAAGGAACCGAATTGAAGAGAACGAAAAGTCACCGAACGTGCGGTGACTTTTCGAATCTCTTTGGATAACCCTGTAAGTTTGGCTAATTTTTAATGTGTGCTACAATAGAATGTATGAAGTCTGTCGAGTGCAAGATATATGTTTATATTTTGTGTTGATATATTTGTATAATCTAGACTATATGTGAGAAAGTTTTATATTGGCTAGTATTGTTGTCCGTTTGTTTCAAGCAATATTGTGTAATGTGTTGATATTTTTCCAAAAACTCTAGTTTTGTTCACAGAGCTAGAATTAAATAAAAAAAGGGAGTCCTGGTTTTTATATTGTTACAGAGTGTAACAATAATAAGTATTTATAATACAACATGTATTTTATGAAGTAAATTTAAAGTATATAATAATATACAATATTGTCTACCAAAATATAATAAAAATTTATTAACAAATTAAATAGAAATATATAAAACAGTTAGAAGATAATATCAAAAGAGTAATTCGAGAAATAATTAAAGTAAATAGTTTTATGCTGTTTCATGTTCTATATAGTTAAGATATAGCAAAATTATGATTAATAATTCAATTAAAAATATATTTCTATTTAATTTCTGATGGGATAGTTATTCTATTGTTATAAGAGTATTTTAAATGATTACTGATTTTTTTTTTTGATTTTTTTTTCCCTGATGTGGTATTAAGAGTCCGTTTTGGCTACGGGAGAGAGACCTCTGTGAATATTGTTTATACAATGTGTATATGTATATGCCCGAATGTTCTATCCAGCTCCTGGGGCGGGATATCCTTTGCAAATTGCAAGCCCAAATTACATTTCTTCCCGGGGGACATGCTCGATTAGACCTGCCTGAGAGTGGCAGCTCTACACGGCAGTACAGCCCAGCCAGCCAGTGCATCCAACCTGTAAAAATTGCAGTAATTATGCCAAGAGAAGAAGAATGGCGCACAGCACAAACTCTGCCGGCTGCCCCGGACCCGCACACACTACTCCTTGGAATTCCTGGGGTGTGGGCGGAGGAAAACCCGCCCGGACTGGCTGTAAATATCCCTCCAGTGTATGTCGATTTAAAACCTGGTGCAACGCCTGTGGCTTTAAGCCAATATCACATTCCACAGAAAGCCAAACAAGATATACAGACACATTTGCAGAGATTTAAAGACCACGGCATATTGAAATTCTGCTTGTCACTGTGGAAAAAAACATTGTTGCCAGTACAGAAAGAGGGTACACAAGAGTACCGCCCAGTCCAAGATTTACGAGCGGCTAACGAAGTCACAGTAACTCTACACCCTGTGGTTCCCAATCCATACAATTTATTGGCATTAATTCCCGGAGACACAAAATATTACACGGTGCTTGATTTAAAAGACGTTTTTTTTTTTGCATCCGTCTGGTTCCGGCAAGCCAGCCCCTTTTTATTTTTCAGTGGGAGGAATCTACAATGGATGCGCGCTCAGCCAGGATTTCCTGTCTTTCAACGCTTAGCCAGACAAAGTCGTTTTACTACAATATGTTACTGGCTTCTCCCACAGAAAAAGCCTGTCTCTCTGCCACAAAAGCCCTGCTACATCTGCTGTGCCATGCAGGTTACAGAGTGTCCAAAAAGAAAGCACAAATATGTAAACAGACTGTGAAATATCTAGATTTTCAATTAACAGGTACCAAGCGGCCTATCTCTCCAAGCAACTTAACCCTGTGGCCTGTGGCCTACCCCCATGCCTGAAAGCCGTGGCAGCCACCGCAATGCTGATAGCAGAAGCAGACAAGTTGACACTTGGACAAGTTCTTCCTGTCAAGGTGCCCCATGCTGTCATGGCCCTGCTAGATGTAAAAGGAGGCTACTGGTTCAGCAACAGCCGGATGACGAAGTACCAAGCTATGATGTGTGAGAATCCACGGGTTCATTTGGACCTTGTCGCTACCTTGAACCCTGCTACTTTACTGCCTGACTGTGAAGAGGATCCAGATCATGAATGCCTCCAAGTCATGGAAGAAGTGTTCAGTAGCAGGCCAGATTTGAAAGACGTACCCCTAGACAAATACGATCTACAACTATTCACTGATGGTAGCAGTTATATGGATGATGGGAAGAGAGTCTCCGGCTATGCAGTCGTCTCCACAGAAGAAATTATTGAAGCAAATCCTCTACCAGGCCATACATCTGCACAAATGGTGCAACGACTACGAACTATTAGAACTCAATCATGATTATATTCAATGGCTTTTCCCAACTCAGTCCCAAGGTCGAAATTTCTACTCCACTCCTCTAGATCCTCAAGAGACACGTCTTATGACTAACACCTCAGAAGTTCAGCACAGACTCCGCCGAGTATTCAAAATGATGCTGAAATTCTTCGGCGTAAAATTTATGGGGGAGTGTGGAGAAGATACAAAAGAAACCGAAGTTGAACGAGCAGAAAATTTCGCCTCACGTTTTGACAGCCTCACAGCCAACTCTTATAATAATCTGAGGATCACACGAATACTGCTAAGTTTGGGAGAGAAGACAGCAGAAGTGGTGAGGAGTCTAATGAAAGAAATAATATCACGTTATGGACTTCCTCTCGAAATAAGGTCAGACAATGGCCCCGTATTTATACAGAACTGTCTACAACAGTTTGCCCGTCTGCTGGGCATTATCTGGAAGTTATATACTGTTTACAGGCACCAAAGTTCGGGAAAAGTCGAGAGAATGAACCGCACCCTAAAGACTTTGATGTCCAAACTGTGCCAAGAGATGCCATTAGGCTGGTTGGATTTGCTGCCGATAGTACTATTGCACATTAGGTGCAGGCCAACCCCCCAATTGAAGCTAAGTCCGTACAAACTCATGTTTGGACGGCCTACCCCTCTGATTAATGGACTAAGGGGGGACCTTCGGGCATTGGGGAAAACTGAACTAAATGATCAGGTTGTACTGTTAGGTAAATCAATGCAGAAATTTCCGGAAATGTTTTTTTTGTTTTTGAAATTCCGGTGGGGAGGGATTGGGTTTATGTGACTGTGAAAAGAATTGCCCAAGGGATTTTGACATTTGGGGCATTTGTGGTACTGATTTTATATCTCGCGAATTTGATTTATGGACTCTCACATGGAGTATGCCCCAGGTGCCCGAGCACCACCGAGAAAGTGGATATCTCCCACATCTGGAATGGTACGCACCCGGTGATGGAGAACCGTACCATGTGGAGACAAAAACAAGAGGCGCTATCTGGAACCAGCCCAAGAGGACACTTACTTGTGCAATTTAAATATGACTATGCTAAAAAGTCTGGGCAAACTGTATGCTGGGTTTGTAGTAGACTGCACCCAGAGACAATTCATATACCATTTGCCTCTGTTCCAATGAATTTGAGTATGTTTGCATCAGGAAATGTCACAATACATGCTTTCGATGCACCACAAGAAAAAACAGAAGTATTCGGTCCCGGGTACCCCATAACAGGACCTGTGTACCCACCAGAATGGTGTTTTCAACTAGGAACAGATAAACAAATAACGGGGGTGGGTTATGTTATTCAAGTAAGTTCAACTGGACATCATACATTTACATATTTAACACAAAGGAGCAGTCAAATTTTCTATACATACGATGTAGAAAGCTCACAAGCGAACAGGAGGAGGTGATTGCGAATGGGAGGCAGAGTGCACTGGATATGATGAAACGACTGAGACAACTGATGATAGAAATATCAAAGGGAACACTACATTTGTCACCATTTATAGTGAAAGGAGGGTACCAGGTGAGCTGTGAAAGGGTGTGTTACACATGGGTACCACCTACAGTAACGGGAATGTTATTTGGCTAAATTGATCCCAATCCAGAGAGTGAGGGGAGAAGACACTAATTCAGACACAACACTTCACCCTAGGTACCCACTGGTATTTGAAAGACAGAAGAGAGAGCTATTCAAGAAAGCGGATCGAATATGGGCATGGCTCCCAGCATGGACTGGATGGGGAAGAGAGTTGATGGCAAGAATGAACAGTTATGCCAGTTTGATGGATGAGATTTTGAATAAGACTAGTTGGGATATTCAGTTGCTGAATCTGGAAGTACGGGAGATACGAAAGATACAAATGATATATATCATGGCACTGGAACAGATCAGTGCGGCTCTGAATGGATTGTGTGAGATGACGATGTATTATGAATGTTGTATTTTCATCAAGAACGCTACACATGACGTCCCTGACTATTACCAGGTAATCCAAGATCACCAAGAGAAGGTAGCACAGTTGCAGAACACAGCAAGGAGGATCGCTGCTGAAGGCTGGAATCCACTCCGTGGGTTCGGAGCAATCGGAGATTGGTTCGGATCCATCCTGAGATTTATTTCACAGATTGGATCCATGATTCTGATGGTGGTGGTGATCTTGGTCGTAGGGACACTAGTGTACCGTATAGGGCTATGTCTATGGCCACTATGCAAGAGGGCACTGACACCCGCACAGACACAAAAGATACCACTGATTATCCCACAAGGTATGTTCCCGACGAAAATAGGCCCCCCAAAGTATGAGGAACTCGAGAATAAAAATAGTGAGGTGTAATGGCTACAAGTCTCAGGAGAAGAGCCTGAGGCTTGAGCCAAGGGGGGAATGAAGTGGAATCAGTCTGGAAGCTGGCCGCCATTATAAGCCAGGCGGCCATCTTGTTCAGAATAATGGTTCATTTGAACATAACTAGGTAGGTTTTAGCTGAAACTAGAATGAAGCATATGTAGACACTTAGGAATGTGTTAGATTAGCAGAAAAAGTAATTAGAGTCTGAGAAAGGTCTAGGCTGTTCCTGGCACGGAGGGGCAGAATGAGGAGTAGATACACCAAGGTCGCTGAGGCCCGCTGAGAGACAAAGAAGTATAGAGATCAGACCAGGTGTTAGCTGCAACAAATGATCGCAGGCGCTAGGGAGGAGGGCGCAGCCTGGAATAAGAGAAGCAACTAATCATGATTTACTGAAACTAACATAAAGTTTGCCAATTTACGGCCAATTAATGGAATGTTTTTGTATTAGACAAAGGGAGGTATTAACCCACGTGGGGTGGGATAGTGTCACCGGGAGTTGGGCTAATTGGGATGTACCTAATTATGTATTTGGGGTATAAGATTTGATGTCACGGTGAGTTCGAGGCTCACTCTTTGCGATTCAATCCTGTGTGAGCATTTGTGTGACGATACAAATAAAGTTTGCCTTTCCTGAAGAGACTCGTGTTCAGACAATCCTTGCTCGTGTTCGGTCCGGCCTCGTCCCGAGTGAACCTAGCAGATTCCGGTTACATCATCTTCTTCTGGAACGTCGTCATAACTCTCCAAATCCTGAATTCTGGCCTGATTTTCTTGTAACTCCATTTCCTTTAGAATCATTGACCCCAATCTTTCATGCCTAACAATAGAGCTCTCTTTAAATGAACACTTCTTGTCCAAGTAGCCTGCTTGTAGTGCATTGGTAATGGTAACACAGGTGTCAGTGATTTTATCCCAGGAATTCTTCACCCAAGTCGCAACCTCTTGAAGGCCAGGCTTCACAAAGTTTCCACGGTGATTTCTCTCTATTCTATTTTCAATTAAATCATTGATTTCCACGTGCAAATGATCCTTGAATGGCTTGTTTATTGCAATATCAAGAGTCTGGAGATAGGCAGTCATTCCTTCAGGAATCATTATTTGATCTATTCTTCTCTCTGCAAGGAAGTTTTTTATGTCTTTAACGCGGTGAATGCTGTCCGAATCCCAGATTAGCAGGTCTCTTTGACCAACTCTGACGCCGGCAATTCTCCCCCGCAGGTCTGCAAGTTGGTCTCAACTAGGTCTTATTTTCGGGGTAGGTCTTATATTTTTAGTAGTTAACAAAAAATCCACTAGGTCCTATTTCCAGGGAAACACTGCATATGTGATTATTCCATATGGAGCATACAATGTGACTCACAAATTTATATATGTGTTTTATTATAGTAGTGATAATGCTTCAAAATCGCACATGCAAGTGCATGCAACAAGCAAGCGTTATTTTTATACTTTATAAAGCGCCAGCATATTACGCAGCGCTGAATAATGGGCACAATATAGACGGGGTTACAATACATTGAGACTGAACAACATTTTGATAAACCAGTACAGGAGGAAATGCCTGACGTAACCCCATAACACCAGGCGGGGGGTGACTGGTGGGAGGGAGTTAACGCCGGAGTGTGTACTAGTATGCTCCTCCGCCAGGTGCTTCGACGGGCCTCTCCTTCTGCCCACCCATGCAGCTGACACGCAACGTGCGTTATTGGCTACAGGAGGACAGCCTGAATTCAGGCCGCCCTGCAGCAGCCAACGGCGATCGCCGAATGCTGTAAGAGACCGAGGCAGCCCACAGAAGTCAACAGGGCATACTAGTAAGCACTGTGTCTTCAAAGCCCACCCGCTGTAGGGACATGGTCAACCCCATATTGACAGGGCGGTTTTAAAAAAGTCCATCCTTTAGTGCCCCTTGCTGTTTTTACGTTTCTGCACTGTTTGTGCTTAGGTCAAGTTTTCCTCTTACTCGTTTATGCAACCCACACATATTATATACCGTTTTTCCCAACATTAAATGGACTTTCTAAAAATACCATTCTTTCCATCATATCGTATAATTTACTATTAAAAAAATTAAATATGATGAAAAAATGGAAAAAACACACTTTTTCAAAATTTTATCCCCAAAATCTACAACTGCCAAAAAAGACCCCGGCTAAATAGTTTCGAAATTTTGTCCAGAGATAAGAAATACACAATTTTTTTACATGTTTTTGCTTTTTTTTTTTTTTGAAATTCTGTATTTTATTAAGTTTTATAATATGACATTACAATCAATACGATGCATAAATCAGATGAATCAGAGGTGCATTATACTGAGAGCGATCTGAAAAATAAAAAAAAGCAAAACAGAAATTAAAGAAAAAGAAAAAAAAATATATAAACAAGAGAAGAAGAAGAGCGAAAGGGAAAAGAGGGGAGGGGTAAGGGTAAGGGAAAGTGTCAGCCTCCGCGGGAAGGAATCTATCCCACAATCCCGACCTCTATGGCAGCGCTGGGCATCCAATCCACGCTGCCCAGATCTTCAGGTAAAGGTGTGGCGTATCGTGAATCTGAGCCGTCAGTTGCTCCATCATCCTTGCCTCCGTGAACATTCCACTCAGTTCCGGGTAGGAAGGAAGCGTTGGTTGGTTCCAGTGCCTTGCCAAGGCCCTGCGAGCGATTAAGGTGACTCGAGCAATAAGTTTGTTCTCGCATCGCAGTAACCCTTCCACGGGACGGGACAGTAGGAATGTCCATGGGTTGATCTCCACCGGTCTTTCAAGGGCCTGATGTAGCCAATCCGCCAGTGTGGCCCAATACGGGCGAAGTTTAGGGCACAACCACCATTGGTGGTAATATGTCCCGAGTTGACCACAGCCTCTCCAGCATAGTCCATTCGGGATAGCATGCATGTGATGTAGGCGCACCGGGGTAAGGTACCAGCGGAATAGAGTCTTAACACTTTGTTCCATGTGGGTAATGCAGCCCGACGATTTAAAGTTGGCCTCCCAAATCTCGGACCAGTCCTCTTCGTCAAGCTCCTCTCCAATGTCCGCTTGCCATTTGAGCATATATGGGAGATGACCAGGGTGGCCATGTAGGACCAGCGATTGATATATGGAAGAAATCGCACCTTTAAAGGTCGTACCCCGAAGGCAAATCTTTTCAAACCAGGTGGGTGTCAGAGTGGCTGCCTGTTTGATGTTATGTTGCGAGACGAAACTTGAAAGCTGGAGGTAGCGGAAGAGGTCTCTGGATGTAAGTGGCAATTCAGTGGCTATATCCGCGTACGTTCGAAGGTGACCATCCACCATCAGGTCCGCAATACGGGAGATGTCCCTTGATCATAGACATTGAAATCTTGTGGCGTCATACCGGGGAGGAACCATGGATTACGATACAAAGGGAGGAGTGGGGAGATCTCGGCAGTGAGAGAAAATTTTCTGGACAATGTGTCCCAAGTGCGGAGGGAATGAGACACCAAAGGGCAGCGTAAACGCTGGTCTTTTCTTGCTGATTTTGGAAGCCACATGAAAAATGGGAGCAGATCAGGAAGCATCATATCATTTTCAATATCAACCCAGCGTTTCTGAGCAATTGGAAGATGCCATTCGGCAATCTGGGTCAGCAGGGCAGCACTCAAATATAATTTAAGGTTCGGTAGGGCCAGACCTCCTGATGTTTTCGGGATGTACATAAGACGCCGTGCTATACGGGGTCGTCTACCCGACCACACAAATTTGTCAATACGTTGCTGCATATCTTTCAGGGCGTTTGGGGGGACGTGAATGGGCAAGGACTGAAACAGATAGAGCAGGCGCGGTAAAACATTCATTTTAATCGAGTTCAGTCTCCCCAGCCAGGATATGGACATCTCTTGCCAAGAGTCAATATCGTGTTTGATTTGTGTGAGCAGAGGGGTGTAGTTGAGGTCATAGAGTTGGTCCAGGTGTGGGGACAGTTTCAGGCCTAGATACGTCAGCGGAGAGGAGGAAATAGGAAGGGAGAAGTTAAGGGCTAGAAGGTCAGAGGACGAGGCAGGTAGATTAATTGGGAAAGCGGCGGATTTACGCTTGTTAATTTTAAAGCCAGAGAGGGAGGCAAAAGTGTCCAATAGATCAAACAGGTATGGAAGGGAGCGCATAGGGCGGCTCAGGGTAAGGAAAAGATCGTCTGCATACGCTGCTACCTTATATTCGTTCATCCGACCGTAATACCGGAGATGTCTGAGTTATGCCTAATTGTGGACAGAAGGGGTTCGATGCAGAGGGCGAACAGTAGTGGGGACAGAGGGCAGCCCTGCCGTGTCCCGTTGCGGATATCTATGCGACGAGGGCAAGCCCCGGTAGGGGGAGGAGCGCTGTCGGGGAGTCGTAAAGTGCGGTGATGGCAGTGTAGAAAGAATGAGGTATCCCTACGTGAGTTAGGGTGTGAAACATGAAAGGCCAGGTGAGGCGGTCGAACGCCTTCTCGGCGTCCAACGAGAGGAACAGCGTTGAAAGGTTAGAGGTCTGAGCTACCCATATCAGGTCAATACAGCGGCGAGTATTATCTCTGGCCTGCCTGGGGGACAAATCCCACCTGATCTGCATGTATGAGGGTAGGGAGAAAGGGATTTAGTCTGGTGGACAATATTTTAGTAAAGATCTTATAGTCGATATTTAGCAGTGCTATGGGGCGGTAGTTGAGAGGGTCTAGGGGGTCTTTGCCTGGTTTCGGGATAAGGGCAAGGGTAGAGGATTGCATGTCGGCCGTAAGGGGTTTACCCTCCATAAGGGAGTTGTACATTATGGTGAGAGGGGTGAGGAAGATGTTCAGGAAGGTTTTGTAATATAGGCAAGTGTACCCATCTGGGCCAGGGGCCTTACCAGATTTGAAAGATTTGAGTGCTGCTGCCACCTCCTCCTCCTTTATCGGGGCCCCCAGTCTCTCCGATTGCGAAGTCGTGAGTTTTGGAAGATCAGCCTTGTGAAGAAATTGAAGAATTCGGTCACGGAGAGCGGGGTCTTTGACAGTCTGATGAGGAGCGTGGTCGTATATGGCTTGTAGCGTTTGTCCAAATTCTGTCGCTATGTCTTCGGGGTTGGTGACCACCCTGCCCTTCATGGTTCTTATACGTGGGATAATCCGTTCGGTATATTGGGAGCGTAGCTTACGTGCCAGCATGGAGTCCGCTTTGTTGCTTTTTTCATAGTACATGCGTTTGGTATACTTCATTGCTCTAGCCGTATCGGCCACCAGCAGTGCGCGGAGTTCAGTCCTGGTTCGTTGGAGTGCATGAAAAGTGGTCTGTGACGGGGAGGCCTTGTGTTGACGTTCCCTGTGAGCAAGCTGAGCTTGAAGAGCTGTAAGTTGGGCAAGCTTGGTCCGTTTATGTCGTGTAGCAAGTGCTATAATATGTCCTCTGAGAACAGTTTTGTGTGCAGCCCAGAGCGTAATGGGTGAGTCGACAGAGTCGGTGTTGAGGTCAAAATATTCCCGAGCTGCGTCGCCAATAGATGCCCGCATTTCTGTATTATGCAATAGAGAGTCATTCAGTTTCCATGCCCAGTGTGAGTGATAGTTGGGGATCCGGAACGACATGGTGATGTCCGCATGATCGGACCATGTGATCGAGTGAATATCTGTGTTGTTAACAAATGGAAGACAGTCCCGTGACAAGAGAAACATGTCGATTCTGGAGTATGTGCGATGCGGGTGCGAGAAAAAAGTATAGTCCTTGACCGAAGGGTGTTGGAGTCGCCATGCGTCTAGCAGGGCATGTCGAGTGCAGAAAGAAAGCAACAATTTGTCTGAAGGATGTGACACATGAATCGGAGAAGTACGGTCCACTGCCGGGCATAGTGTAGCGTTGAAATCTCCGGCAAGTATTGTACGACATGTAGCAGAGGTTGGCATATGAGAAGACAGGGTCGACCAGAAGGCCGTATCCGGCGTGGGGGGCGCATAGACGTTCAGCACTGTGAGGGACAGATGAGATAACGTACAATGGAGTATCAAAAAGCGGCCTTCCGGGTCCATCACGGAGGAGAGAACTTTTAAGGGGCAATTCTTACGTATTAAGATCGCCACCCCATTTTTCTTAGGAGCAACAGAGTTATATGCAAAGAATCCCGTTGGGAATCGAGAGTCCTTCAGTGATGGGGGTTTAGTGGAGGAGAAATGAGTCTCCTGAATAAAGGCGACATCCGTCTTCATCCGTCTGAGGTGTCGGAGGAGAGTCCGACGTTTTTGGGGGGAGTTGAGTCCATGGGCGTTGATAGAGAGCATCCGCAAGCAGTCCACAGCAGCCTGGGCAGGAGCATTCGAGAGCGCCATCTTGGTTCGGCTAGAAGAGGTGGGAGGCAGAAGGAAAGGAGGGGGAGGTGGCGGGGAGAAAAGGGAAAAGAAACAGTAATAGTACTATAATAGTGGAAAGAAAGAGAGAGAGAAAAAAAAAAAAAAAAAAAAAAAAAAAAAAACAGGCAGTAAAATTATGTAACACTTCAAAGATGCAAAACTGCAAAACAAATGAAGAGATTGGGCTTACAAATCGCCAATCTGTAAATCGAGGAAGGAACTTTTGAAAAATATAAATGTAAACGATAAAATACGACAAAAACAGTCTGTCAGAACTCCGCTACAGCGGCCGAAGCGAGAAAATGCGTGACAACACTTATGTCGCCCGCCTTACAAAAAGTCGAACCAAAAGGAAAATTTCAGGGAGGGGGTACCCTCAGTCTCGAGAGCACCTTCCAGCGGGTCCCCCCGCGCATCATCCGCGAAGGACGACAAAACCAGAGACTCAGGAATCCGGGCCCAACTGTGCCGTCAGTCACCATCTAAGGGGCGATCATCCGAGGAGGTACGCCCCGGCTCCACCAGAGAGCCCTCCGGCCGAGCCTCAAGGAAAGCCTGCAAGGCGTCCAGTGTGTAGAATGGGCGAACCCCCTCCTCCCGGAGCAGGAGCAGCTTAAAGGGGAATCCCCAGGCGAATCTGAGGCCCCGGTCCCGGAGCATATCAGTCGCGGGCTTCCATTCCCTCCTACGGGAGAGGGTGACAGGCTCCAGGTCCTGATAGATTTGAAGCGGGGTCCCCTGATAGTGTAGGGAAGTGCGCCTTGTCGCCGTCATAATTCGTTCTTTAACTGGGTAGCGATGAAAGCGGACGATAACATCTCTCGGGGGTGCATCCTTACCCGGACGGCGGCGCAGGCCCTGTGAGCTCGTTCGAAGTGAAGATCTTCCGGGTCCATTTTAGGGAGTAACTTCAGGAAGATAGCCTGGAGAGTTTTATGAAGCGTATCTGGGCCAATGGTCTCCGTCAGTCCACGTATCCGCACATTATTGCGTCGCGACCTGTTGCCTAGATCCTCAACGGCGGCCTGCAGATCCGTGACCTGAGCCTGCAGTGACCGGACCTCCGTCTGGTGGTCGACCCGTGAGGCCTCCAGGCCGTGCACAGCCTCCTCGAGGTCCGTTGTGCGGGAGGTGAGTGTACCTATTTCGGTCCGGAGGGCAGCAAGCTGGGAGGCCAGCTCATCTTTAAAAGAGGCCTGAAGGCGGGTGAAGAGCGCGTCCAAATCTGCCGACGTGGCCGGGCTCCGGACCCGCGGGGATGAAGGAGACGCGGCCGCCATGTTGGATTCCTCCTCCTGGCTATGCGAGTCTTCTCGGCCCTTTTTCTGGAACATCGGGGCCGTTTTCTGCGTCTGTCGGCGCTGGGAGGTGGGGGGCCCATAGAGACCGTGTCTCTGGGGAAATGCGGATGATTAGGACGAGTTTCGGCGGGGGAAAAGCGTAATTTTCGGCCGTGCAGCGGGGAGCTCAGGAATCAGGCAGCCATGCGTTCGGAAGCCACGCCCCTTCCTCATGTTTTTGCTTTTTAACCCCTTCACTGCTGAGCCATTTCACCTCACCTGCGCTGAGCTCATTCTGACCATTTTATGCTCATCATTTTTAGATGCCAGCTTAAGCCCTATTTAATTAAACCCCCCCAGACAATTTTTTTAAAAATATATATATATATTATTTTGTTTTAAAAATGTTTTACAAGAAACCTGGTCATGTTTGGTATCATTGGAAAGGCCACGATCACGCCTTTCCAATGATAACAAACATGACCTTCTATCTCCACCTGTCAGCTAGGGGGTTAACTGGCCCACTGACGTCCTCACACAAATGGTGAGGATGTTAGTGGGTGGGGGGTGACCCAGAGGCTTGGCTGACATCCAAGATGTCAGCCACCTCAGGGGTTGAATCGCGAATTGGCTTCGAATCGCGATCTGGCAATGTAGGGGTTAACGACACACACCGCTGAAAAGGGAAGACTCTCCCCTTTGCATTAGTGCAATTTTTTTCCTCTATCTTAAATGGTTGGGGAGATAGAAGGCTCCAAAGCCCTCCCTTTCCTTCCTGATTTTTACTGCAGGCGCCGGTGGGCGCCTGCCAATGACATCATCACGCACAACTTTACGACACCAGCAAACAACATTACTTATGATTAAACCCTTGTTCACCTAAATGTCATTTACATTTTTGACTAATAGTAACTATCTATTGCAGATATACCAGTAGAACAAGGGCAGCCATCAGAAATGATGGGGTCCCTTACTGAACCTCACGATGGGCCCCCCAGCACTCCCTCAACCTCTAACAGCTTTTATCCCTCTTCCAAAACAAAATAAAAACATAACATAGCTTCACAGCAATATAACTCACAGTAATGTGCAATGTGTATGAGCGTATCACAGAGCTCCACAGCAATAAAACTCACAGTAATGTGCAGTGTGTATGAGTATATCACAGCAAAATGCCCTGATTTTCGGTGGTTCAAGCGAATCCGATAGGTTTCAATGTAAAAAATATTCCTTTTTATTAAATATTTATTCAACCGTTTATTCTTTTCACTTGCAGCAAAAAGTCTCTTTATTTATTTTTTAGGCCTTTTCTGTATTTTTTGGTGAAATTTTTGCATTCTTAATTATTTTAAAAGAAGGCTTTTTTCTTTGCTGAACACAGCTTTTTTTTTTCTTTCCTTCAGTCTGGCTGTGTTTGGCAGGTGCTGTCCTTGGAGCGGAAAACTATTCAGCACCAAGAACAGCAGCACCGCGGGGCTCCAGAGCCTTTCGGAGCACTGTCATTGGTGCTGAATAGGTTTCAGCAATACGGACAGGGGGATCTTTTGCTCTGGAGCTCTGCACAGCTGCTGTCCTTGGAGTGGAATAGGTTTCAGCACCAAGGACAGGGGGATTACGTATCCTTTTTTTTTACCCTAATCTAAGTAATTAATTCATCCGTTTCACATTCCGAAATAACTAATAAAAAAGAAATAACGAATTGATCCGAAATATGAATTACGGTAACGCACCAAAACAAACAAAAAATGTAACGGATCGATACAAAACAAAACAAATTTTTTCGTTGTGCGCATGTCTAGTATTTTATATAAAGGCATGTTGTTTATCAAATATAATGTGTTTAAAATACAAGAGAATAAGGGACGTGGCCCGCAGCGAGCGGGAGCGGACGTGTCCTGGTGGAGCTCCGCACGTCTTCTCTGCTTAAGGATCCCCAGCTGACTCTCCCTTCACAATTTAGGTATTTAAGGGTACCTGTACGGCTGGCCACCGGTACGGACCCATCCGGAGCCCGTTTAGCCCCCCTCTGGACCAGAGACTCCACTGATGATTGCTGACTCTGGCTGGAGTGAGACACCAGTGGCCATCTTGCGGCCTACTCCCCAGACCCGGAGGCCTGCTGGTCTTGCCGGTCTGAACGCTTCACCCTGGACTGGACTCTTGTTGAGTGCTGAGATGTTGGGCCCACGTTGACCTGGATGACTGTCCCCCAGTGGGGCGGATGGATCTGCGAGGGGGCAGGAGGACGGACCCCCTACACTGGAGATGAGGGAGCCGTGGCTTTGGGCCTGGAGGCCTGCCTGATGATCCTGGCGGGAGAGAACGAGGATGGTACACTCACCAGGGGTATCTTGTGACGGATGATGGCTGTGTTGCGGTGCTGCCAGGGGTCGGTGGCCCTGGAAACGGATGCGAGGTCTCTAGATGCGATGCCGCCGCCAACTAAACCCATTGAGCCAAGCCTGACATCCGTCTGCGGCCTGCACTCCCGGGCGGCACTCGCCGAGGCTAAAACACACCCTGCTCCTGTGGACTCGGGCCTGCTGTTTGTCGAACACTGGGGGGACACTGCGAGCCGACCTTGTCTGAACCGTTGCGGGTGCTGTCTGTATCTCCCTCAGGGACTGCCCTGATTTCTACTCCCTGTCCCATGCCCGTTTTTCCGATGTGCCCGGGTGCTCCTAAAGGCCGTGTGGTGTTCGAGCTGTGGTGGCTCCGTTCGCTTTTTTTGACTCTGGCTGATTTACTTTCGCCCCACTCTCACATCAGTACGATGAGATTCTCTTTGCTGTGCTACCCGTGTTATTCCCCCCCCCCTTGTCCTGAGACGCTTTAGACACTATTTGAGACACGCTTTGATTTTTCTATGATCTTTCCCCTATAGAGGACTTATTTTCTGTTACTGCAGATGACCTATTTAGGTTTTGTTTCTTGTTTTTGTTGTCATCTGTCTATTTAGAAGTCTTATGGCCCTCCGCCGCCGTTTCCCGCTGTTGGATTATTGTCTGATTCAGCAAAATTCTAAAAGAAAGAATTAAAAAAAAAAAAAAAATACAAGAGAAAAATTTTTGTTTTTTCAGTTTTGATTAAACATTGCATAATTCCCTAGAAAAATGCAGTAACAGGTTCTCAGTTAATGATTTTCAGACCCTTTAGATTAAAGTGTTAAGTGATTATACTAAATCATTTAACATCACTTTTCACCACTTTTTTGAATACCATCTTCAAATGTGAAGAATGAGCTATGTTGAATTAGCATGTTTTTCTTCTGCTAGATGCAAATTAACAGTTCCATTACAAGGTACAGGAGCTGTTAATTTGCAGGCTTGCAGCTTGGTTGTAATATTGTTAGGAGTTGTTAAGCTATCGGTTGGAGTTGACAGCTGAGATTAATCCTATAAGATTAAGTAAAAAATTATTTTGACATTCTATATTTAACATTTTTTGAATAGAAAATTGAAAATAAAATAATTAACATTATTGTAATGAGCTGTATATGTAACCAACTTCAATAACATTAGGGAACATATGGATACAATGAGGGGGGGGTAAATGGTCGTACTATTACCTAGGAATTGCACAGGGCTCTCCTTCAGATTGCGACATACGATCGAATTTACTGAATGGTGAAACCACCCGACTTTTGCCAACTGGAACGTACTTCCTGATACAGTTAAAAACGTTATGGGTTTTCCTGTATATGCTTGTTGAATCTCATTGACTTTATTCTATGGCGATATACTCTTCTGTTTCAATATTTTATGTTTGCACTGTAAATTAGACGAACCACCGTACTTGACACTGTTATGCATTACTTATTCATGTATTTCTATGTATGAAACTTCTCTCAATAAAACCTTTGAACACATAAACTGTTCATGTAAAAAAAAAAAAAACAATGGGGGGGGGTAGATGGAGAACATGATTATATAATATATGTGGGGGGTCGCAGTGAATGGTTCCTTATCAGAGAGTTATGGTTGGAGCTTTATGGGGAGAACTGTATCTGTTCCATAAGGAAGAGCAGGAAGGGGTTGTTAACATAAAGAGGTATAAAACAGAATAAATAGGAAAGTGGAGTAGGAAGGGAGGAGAGGGGTCAGGAAGGAACAAAAGGATGCAAGTAACATTCTTAGGTAAAGGGTCCAGGGTCCCATTAATTATGGAATTGAGGTAAGGTATCATGAACAAGGTTTCTGTCCAATATTATATAAAGTACATCTTCTAATTATGATTTGAAGCTTTTTTAATATCTCTACAAGCCTCCATTCTGTTTGAATATTATTATTGTCATCATTTATATAGTGCCAACAGTTTCTGCAGCACTTTACAATAACCAAAGGGAGCAAGATACAGATAAACGGAAAAATAATGGAAACAAGAGGTGTAGAGGGCCCTGCTTATAGGAGTTTAGTCAGCTTATTAGTTCTGCCCCTAGCAACCAGCTGTTGTATCAAAACATAACGGTACCCAGGTGCCAGAGGCAGAGGTAAAAGGAATTGGACCAATGAGAATGATGTCATACAGTAGGGCATTGTACAGGACACCATGGTTATGGCATTGTGATGTCACTGGACAGGGCCTTGTAAACACAGCACAGGGACATCAAGCAGCACTGTAAACAGGAGCCTGATCAAGTGGAAGACGGGTGAGACCTGAGGGCCTGCTCTGGCTTCAATTGATGGATTAATAGATATAGTAAATGTCTACTAACTATAACCTCTTAGCGCCTAGACGGAGGGGCAGTTCTTCATGCCATGGCTCTGTAGAGATTTCCCACAAATGTTTTTTTCTCTCCTGCGTGCTTAAGGATGACTCTTTGTGAGTCCAAAGGTATCAAATAGTCCAGGCCTGTAGGCGGCCTATCTACTTAACAGATTTATTTCTACAAGATTTAATGTTAGTAGCAAAATATAATTATATTATTCTAATTTAAAAAAATCACATTACAGTTCCATTTAGATTTAAATCTCTTTTGCAATTTGGATGTTGAGTCTCTAGCTTGGAGATAGTAAGAGATACAGGGGGCGTCCTGAAACTCCAATACAGGGGATGGTTGATGCGTGTGTAGTGAATAGTCTTTCTTGTAGGTTGAAATAGTGGTCTGACCCGCGGATGGAGGTGGGTGGTCAGCCGACAGAGGAGATCACTGGACCCCATAATGGAGTTAATGGCTGAGTCCTCTGATGAAGGCAATGGTCCTGTTCCTTAGATACCTCGGATGGCCTGACCCTTCTGTTTAGTATATGGTCTGAGTCGGTTTAGTAGATGATCTGACCCTCATTTGAGATGGTCAGTTCCTCTATTGTGGATGATTGCCTGACCCTGTTGATGGAGTGGATGGATATTTCCTCATATTAAATATAAATGTAAAACATAGTTAAAATGATATCTTAAAAAATTAAGGTAAAAACATTTATGAAAAAAAAATGAATCAATAAAATGTATATTAACCTTTCAGTCTTTGTCATTTTATTCTATACCTATCGGGTAAATGCTGGACACTTTGATACTACAATGACCAAATCATCTGCTCCTAGTCTCATAACAACACACTTAACTCCTTTAACGCCAGATATTTTATACATCATTTACATTTTTTAAAGTAGGCAGAATGGGCTAAATTCAATTAAAACAGATTCACAGATATGGAATAGAGCTGAGTGGTCTCCCAGTGACTTTCCACTTGCAAAGCATGAGACGCCATGAGAATTTCTGTAGGGTCACCTATAGCCACTGGATGGGTCATATCTGCAGTAGGGATGGGCTGGCGGTTCGATCCGAACATGAGTTCGATTAGAACATTGCCCGTTCGGCGAACATCAAACATTTCCGCGTGTTCGCCCACAATGGACCACAATGCACTTTTAAACTGGCCTGAAGCTTGTAATTGGCTACAGCCTTGCACCTGACCACAGGTCAGGTGCAAGACAGATGCAAAACTATGTCAATCAGGGCTGAGTCCTGATTGGGCAAATTTTGCCCAATCATGGGCTCAGAGGGCTAAGTCCCGCAGCACACTATATAAGGCTTCCCCGCAGCCCCAGCGTGTGTTTGTTGCAGGAGTGAATCAGAGAGGAGAGGAGATTGTTTGTTGCATAACAGGCTGTATCACTGAGTTATATCTTATTTCTGGAAATTGGAATCTGTGTGTTGTCACTGTCTCACTGACAGCTATCAGGGACAGGCTGTATCACTGAGTTATATCTGCTTTCTGGAAATTTGAATCTGTGTCTTGGCACTGCCAGCTATAAGGGTGTATGACTGAGGCATAGCATACTTCTAGAAATTTTAATCTCTGTCTTGGCACTGCCAGCTATCAGGGACAAGCTGTATCACTGAGTTATATCTGCTTTCTGGAAATTTGAATCTGTGTCTTGGCACTGCCAGCTATAAGGGTGTATGACTGAGGCATAGCATACTTCTGGAAATTTTAATCTCTGTCTTGGCACTGCCAGTTATCAGGGACAAGCTGTAACACTGAGTTATATCTGCTTTCTGGAAATTGGAATCTGTGTGTTGGCACTGCAAAGGCTATCAGGGACAGGCTGTATCACTGAGTTATATCTGATTTCTGGAAATTGGAATCTGTGTGTTGGCACTTTTAGCTATCAAGGACAGGCTGTATCACTGAGTTATATCTGCTTTCTGGAAATTGGAATCTGTGTTGGCATTGCAAAGGCTATCAGGGGCAGGCTGTATCACTGACTTATACCAGAGTTCTGTGAATTTGAATCTGTGTCTTGGCACTGCCAGCTATAAGGGTGTATCACTGAGGCATAGCATACTTCTGGAAATTTTAATCTCTGTCTTGGGACTGCCAGCTATCAGGGACAGGGTGTATCACTGAGTTATAGCATAGTTCTGAATATCTTTAATCTAGATAACACAGTTGAATCAGAGTTCTGCATATCTCCAATCTTTAAACCAGAGTTGAATCAGAGTTCTGTATATCTTTAATCTATATATCACTCACCATGTCAGAAAGACCAAAAAGGACAGGCAGACGCTCCCAGACACGGATAAGAGGGCAGGCAGCCTCTGTGACAGAAGGCTGTGCCCCTGGTCGTTGTGGACGTGGTGCATCCTCTGCAGGGGAACGCTTGTCCTTGTTTCTAACTGGTGCTGGCCGTCTTAAGCAGCAGCAACATACAGAGGATTTGCAGGATTGGCTAACCAGGCCATCCTCAGCCTCCGAGTCCTCTGCCAGCCAGGCTTGTAGTGGTTTACTGTCGACCTCAGCTGCCAAAACATCTAATTCAGCCTCCATGTCCACAGCTACTCCTGCCGTAGCCTCATTATCATACACGGAGGAGTCAGCTGAATTGTTTGACTACAGTGACAGTGACGTGCTGCTTGAGGATTTGCAGCAACTCCAGTGCTCTGATTCAAACTCTGAGGTTGAGGAAGGGAGTATAATCAGCCTAGAGGGAGGGGGTGCCAGTGACACAAAGACCTGGCACTCATGTTCCCCCAGCAGCTGCAGCACACTGCCAAGTTGGCTCCAGTGACGAGGAGATAGGGGGTGATGATGATGATGAGGTCACTGACTCCTCCTGGGTGCCTGATCGAACAGAGGAGTCAAGGGAGGAGGAGGCACAACAAAAACGAGGCAGAACGTCTCCTATGAGCAACCGTAGCCAGTCCAAGGCATCAGATGTCAGAGCTGCTCAGGTGCAGAGCGCTGTTGTCTCACAGCACACGTCCAGGATCTCTGCTGTCTGGGAGTTCTTAACGACATGTGCAGCAGACTGCAGAGTTGCTATTTGTAAGCTATGTTGGAAGAGGATCACGCGTGGGAAAGACATCAGACACTTGGGTACCACGTGCTTGAGGCGACATATGACCACCTGCCATGCATCCTGTTGGCACAACACTTTGCATAGGTCCTCATCTGTCTCTACCCCCACTATATGTCCTGCCATGTCATTGCCTACAACCTCCACTGACAGGGTTGATGCTACAGTAATGGGTGTACCACGTCCTTCCTCTGATCCATCAGCTGCAGATTTATGCAGTCAGATTTCGTTGCCCCAGCTGCTGCAGCGGAAGAAAAAATATTGTCCCAACCATCCACATGCACAACGTCTAAATGCCAGCTTGGCAAAATTACTCACATTACAGCTGCTGCCTTTCCAGCTGGTGGACTCTGCTTCCTTCCGTGAATTTGCTGAATGTACTGTACCACAGTGGCATGTTCCAAAACGCCATTTCTTTTCACGGAAGGCCATTCCAGCACTATACCAGCACGTGGAAGACAATGTTATGGAGTCATTGGGAAAGGCAGTCAGCAGCAAGGTGCACATTACTTTAGACACGTGGTCCAGCAAGCATGGACAGGGCCATTACATTTCCTTCACGGCACACTGGGTAACTCTGCTTGCAGCTGGGAGGGATCCAGGACGGGGCTCTGTGCTGGAGCTTGCTCATCCACCACGCCTCCAAAAAGCTGCTTATATGAGGTCTGTCTGCTCCACCACCTCTTCCTCCTCCTCCTCTTTCTCTGTCTCTGGTGAAGTGGCAGTTAAACCGACACGTGGCAGGGGCTACGCAATGGCTCAAGCAAAAAAGATGCCATACTGTGCTTGAGCTGGTTTGTTTAGGGGACAGGAGCCACACCGGGCCAGAAATTCTGTCAGCTCTGCAGGGGCAGGCGCAGAGATGGTTAACACCACGCTAGCTTTGAGCTGGGAATGGTCGTCTGTGATAATGGCAGCAACCTTCTCTCTGCCCTACACCTGGGTAAGTTGACACATGTACCATGCCTAGCACACATC
This sequence comes from Leptobrachium leishanense, assembly GCA_009667805.1. Lineage (NCBI taxonomy): Eukaryota > Metazoa > Chordata > Amphibia > Anura > Megophryidae > Leptobrachium > Leptobrachium leishanense. The sequence continues at coordinate 313,744,788 of CM019064.1, forward strand.
CTAAATCTGGTGGTACAGCGTTTCCTAACCAGGTACCCAGGGCTGGCAGAGCTTCTCAGCCAGACCAGAAAAGTCTGCAGCCACTTCAGACGGTCATTCCCAGCAAGTGGTTCGCCTGGCAGAAATTCAAAGAGAATTCCACCTTCCCACAAACCGTCTGATCTGTGACATGCCCACCAGGTGGAATTCGACATTGGCAATGCTGCAGCGTCTGCACAAGCAGCAGAGGTCCATCAATGAGTACCTGTGTGAGTATGGCACAAGGACAGGTTCAGGTCAACTTGTTTCCCCCCCCCCTTGCAGTGGCTGATGATCAAGGATGCATGCACTGTACTGTCACCATTTGAGGAGACAACGAGGATGGTGAGCAGGGACAGTGCATGCATCAGTGACACAATTCCTTTAGTTTTCCTGCTGGAGCGCACTCTGCGGGGAATTATAGATGTGGCACTAGAGGCAGAGCAGCGGATGGAAGAGGAGGACTTCCCTAGCTCTCAAGGCCCCAGTCTTTACGCAGACAGCATTCCTGCGGGTCCTCAGATCAGACAGGAGGAGGAGGAATATTTAAGTTGTGGGGGCATTGAAGGTGGGGATTCCTCAAGGGAGGGTTTTGTGTCCACAGAAACCCAAGGACTAGTACGTGGCTGGGAGGAGGTAGTGCACGATACGGTCATCCTCAGCGACCAGGAACACTCTGAAGCTAATGCCACCTCCAACCTACGCTGCATGGGCTCCCTTATCCTGCAAAGCCTGCTAAAGGATCCCAGGATTCGTGCTATCAAGGAGAGCGATCATTACTGGTTGGCAACCCTTCTTGATCCACGATACAAGGGTAAGGTTGCAGAGCTCATCCTGCCCTCACAGAGGGAGCACATGATGAAACATCTTGGGGACGCTCTAAAGCGACACTTGTGTAACACCTTTCCAGACACTGGTAGGTTACCAACTGATGACACAGGGGCTTCTGAGGCTGCTGTTTATCAGAGGAAGATCGGTGAAGGGGCCGCTTGACTGATGCCTTTTCCAATTTTTTTAGTCTACGACGCCCAGGGACGTCAAATGTAGGCACCCATTGCCAGCATCTTCACCATATGGTGCAGAACTATCTAGGGGTAAGGGCAGACCTGGATACCTTTACAGCAGATGAGCCACTGGCTTACTGGGTGTTGAGATTGGATCACTGGCCAGAACTTAGCCAATATGCTATGGAGCTACTAGGTTGCCCTTCATCCAGCGTGCTTTCTGAAAGGACGTTCAGTGCTGCTGGAGGTTTTGTCACAGACAAAAGAGTGCGTCTGTCCACCGACTCTGTAGACCGGCTGACAATTATAAAAATGAATTAGTCCTGGATCAGCAGCTATCACTCCCCTGATGCTGATGTAACTGAATAGATCGGGGATCTCTTCTGCATTCCCAAAACCTCCACCACTGCACTCTTCCACAATACCTCAGAGGGGTTATGGTGTGAAGGCACTAGCTGGCATCAAAGGCCCAATATTTGGGTGCACTGACACTGACGCGTGTACCAGATTCCAATCATTTTAATATTTGAATGCAGAGTCCACCCCTGCACTCTTCCACAATACCTCAGAGGGGTTACGGTGTGAAGGCACTAGCTGGCACAAAAGGCCCAATATTTGGGTGCACTGACACTGACGCGTGTACCAGATTCCAATCATTTTAATATTTGAATGCAGAGTCCACCCCTGCACTCTTCCACAATACCTCAGAGGGGTTACGGTGTGAAGGCACTAGCTGCCACCAAAGGCCCAATATTTGGGTGCACTGACGCGTCTACCAGATTCCAATCATTTTAATATTTGAATGCAGAGTCCACCCCTGCACTCTTCCACAATACCTCAGAGGGGTTACGATGTGAAGGCACTAGCTGCCACCAAAGGTCCAATTTTAATGCACCTGTTGTTACTTTCATCCAAAGCCTGCATAAGTTTCACCATAATTTAGCCAAAAAATCACTAAACTTGTTCTGTGTGTCCTAAAATGTCTCCTCTTTTCATACAGGCTGCCGCCCCAAGCAGTTGTTTATGAATAGATTAAAGGAAAAACATTTACTGTCATTTGAAATGTCATTTTTTTATTTTTAAATGTTTCTATACATCCGACAAATCCACCACTTCACGGGCCGGTTATGGGGACCTCCTAGGCACGATATTTGAAGGAATTTTTCCGTTTTTTTATTCTTAACCTTTATTTCATGGAAAAATCACTGTACCTTTAAAAACGTCTTTTTTAAAACTTTTTTTCCTTGTTTCCTGTCCCCCAGGGCAATACCCAGAACCCCATACACCTTTTATGGCAAATATCTTGCATATACAGTTGTGTTCAAAATTATTCAACCCCCACTGAAATTGAGTGTTTTGGCCAGTTTGACATTGATTTTGATCATTCAGTCATCTTGCTTACAATTAAATCAAAGAGGCACGTGTAGGTCAGACAAATATAACATAACATTTATAATGAAATAACCACAAATGTCTTTTCTGTGCTCACATCATTATCAGTTTTATTCAACCCCCAAGTGACATTCAATCTTAGTACATAGCACAACATCCTTTTACAGTTATAACAGCTTTTAAACGTGAAGCATAGCTTGACACAAGTGTCTTGCAGCGATCTACGGGTATCTTCGCCCATTCGTCATGGGCAAAAGCCTCCAGTTCAGTCACATTCTTAGGCTTAGCACTGCAACTGCTTTCTTTAAGTCCCACCAGAGGTTCTCAATCGGATTTAAGTCAGGTGACTGCGATGGCCACTCCAAAATGTTCCAGCCTTTAATCTGCAACCATGCTCTAGTGGACTTGGAGGTATGCTTGGGATCATTGTCCTGTTGAAAGGTCCAACGTCTCCCAAGCCTCAGGTTTGTGACGGACTGCATCACATTGTCATCCAATATCTCCTGGTACTGAAGAGAATTCATGGTACCTTGCACACGCTGAAGCTTCCCTGTACCTGCAGAAGCAAAACAGCCCCAAAGCATGATCGACCCCCCGCCATGCTTCACAGTAGGCAAGGTGTTCTTTTCTTCATAGGCCTTGTTCTTCCTCCTCCAAACATAGCGTTGATGCATGGGCCCAAACAGTTCTAATTTTGTTTCATCAGTCCACAGAACACTATCCCAAAACTTCTGTGGTTTGTCCACATGACTTTTGGCATACTGCAGTCGACTCTTCTTATTCTTTGGAGACAGCAAGGGGGTGCGCCTGGGAGTTCTGGCATGGAGGCCTTCATTACGCAGTGTGCGCCGTATTGTCTGAGCTGAAACTTCAGTACCCACATCTGACAAATCTTTTCTCAGTTCCTCAGCAGTCACACGGGGACTTTTCTCCACTCTACGCTTCAGGTAGCGCACAGCAGTCGAAGTCAGCATCTTCTTTCTGCCACGACCAGGTAGCGTTTCAACAGTGCCCTTTGCCTTGAATTTGCGAATGATGCTTCCTATGGTCTTTCTTGGTATGTTTAACATCTTTGCAATCTTCTTATAGCCATTGCCCTTCCTGTGAAGAGTAAGCACCTCTTCTCTTGTCTTCCTGGACCATTCTCTTGACTTCAGCATGTTTGTAACCATTTACTACTGTATTACAAAACCAATTGATGTCATTTTAGTTGCATATGGTTGTTTAAAAAGTCCTTGTAGGATTTCATTCTGAATACAATTACAAATGTACACTAAATTCCCTAAAACCCTTTACAGCATTGGGGGTTGAATAATTTTGAACACAACTGTATGCCCTCTTGCAGGGCACTCTAAAAATCGAACGTTCGAGTGCCATTGACTTGCATTGAGTTCGGATCGGCTTCGCTTCCGAACTCGAACTTTTGAAATTGTTCGAGTTCGAAACGAACTCGGGGGTGTTCGGCTCATCCCTAATCTGCAGGTTCCCCCTTAAAGTTCAGTATTGCTAATCAAGCCCTAACATGTTAGTGCTTTTTAATGTCTGTGAGCCCAACAATTTGCTAAAATTTACAGAAACATTTATCATTCAGTGTTGGGGATCTCAGCCCTCGTTATGATAACCCCCCTTATCAGAGTTTGACTAGCAGCACTGAATTATACACATTTCCTGCAGATTTTATTAGCAAGTTTATATTTTTGGGCCATTAATCATTGTTTTTGCCGTCATTTGGCTGCATTGACACCCATGTGAGAGCTAGCAGCAGAGGACCGGGGGCGGGGCTGAGTGAGCAGCATGGGGCGGGGCCTTCCCTTAGCTCTGCGTGTTTCCACTGGAGAAACAGCTCTGTCTCGAGAAAGTGGGCGTGTCGGTCTTGGATGCCATAGTAACTGTGCGGACCACCCGTAATCCCCCAAAGGCCCTGGCGCTCGGCGAATCCCCGGATGGAGAGAAAGAGACAAAATGGTGAGAGAGGGGCAGGGAAGGAGGAGGCTATGCCGGAGTTGGGAGAATAAGGAGTCGAGGGAGAGAGAAGGATGTGTAGAAGAATGAGGAGGTCGCCCAGTTGCAGTGAGTGGGGTGTTGCGGGGTTAGTGAGGTCGCTGCATGGAGTGAATAGGGAGGGACTTCAGTTACTTCTGGGGGGGGGGGATACACGGTGTGAGCCCCCTGAGTTTTGCAACGCTTGGAGGGAAGGGTTCCTCACTAAAACCGAGGAATGGAGAGGACGGCCAGGGTGAGCTGACTTCATGAGGCTGGCACAGGGTTTACTCTTTGGGTTTAGTGAGGCTGGCACAAGGCTTACTCTAGGGCTATGGAAGCCTGGCACATGGATTTCTCTGTGGGGTAAGAGAGGCTGGCACGGGTTACTCAAGGCGCGCGGGGGGGGGGGGCGGCACAGAGCTTACTCCGTGGGATAAGGGGACATAGGGTTTTTACTCTGTGGGGTAAGGGGTGCTGACACAGGGCTTACTCTGGGGTAACGGAAGCTGTTACAGGGCTTTTAATCTATGTAAGGGGTGCTGGCACAGGGCCTTTACTCTGGGGTAAGGGGTGCTGGCACAGGGCATTTACTCTGTGGGGTAAGGGGTGCTGGCACAGGGCATTTTCTCTGTGGGGTAAGGGGTGCTGGCACAAGGCTTATTCTGTGTGGGTAAGGGGGCATAGGGCTTTTACTATGGGGCAAGGGGTGCTGGCACAGGGCTTTTACTCTGGGGTAAGGGGGGCTGGCACAGGGCATTTACTCTGTGGGGTAAGGGGTGCTGGCACAGGGCCTTTTCTCCGGAGCAAGGGGTGCTGGCACAGGGCATTTACTCTCTTGGGTAAGGGGTGCTGGCACAAGGCTTATTCTGTGGGGTAAGGGGGCATTGGGCCTTTACTATGGGGCAAGGGGTGCTAGCACAGGGCTTTTACTCTGGGGTAAGGGGTGCTGGCACAGAGCATTTACTCTGTGGGGTAAGGTAAGGGGTGCTGGCACAAGGCTTATTCTGTTGGGGGTAAGGGGGCATAGGGCTTTCACTATAGGGCAAGGGGTGCTAGCACAGGGCTTTTACTCTGGGGTAAAGGGTGCTGGCACAGGGCTTACTCTGGGGTAAAGGAAGCTGGCACAGGGCTTTTACTCAGGGTAAGGGATGCTGGCACGGGCCTTTTACTCTGGGGTTAGGGGTGCACAAGGCTTATTCTGTGGGGTAAGGGGGCATAGGCAGGGCCGGATTAAGATCTCTATGGGCCTGGAGTTGAATATTTTGATTGGCTTTTTTTGGAATTTAGTGAAATTAAAGCATGTTTTAGGTCATTTAATAGTGCAGATACGGGTATATGTAACCAGGTGGATACTGTTTGAGGAAATTTCCATTCAGATTTCAATCATTAAGGCTAGGGTCAGACTGAGGCAGTGCGAACGCGCGTTCTGGCGCACTTAATCACGGCCGCACTAGCAGCAGATGCCGGGCAATGACAGCCAATATACGAAGTACGGTCGCACAAAAGTCCGGCTGCGCAACGCAAGTGGAAAATGAACGCATTTTTTCGAGAACGTGAAACCGCAGGTACTGACGTACAGAGTGCGCTGCGTCCGCTAGAGGCGTGTGTGCGTGAATTGGAGACATCAGACGCTGCTAATGTCCGGCCAACATAACGTCCAGATGCAAGAAGTGTTTTATTGATGATCCGTACAAAATCACGGACGAAAATGCGCATAGTATGACCACTATCACGTATTCTGTGAAAAAATGCGTCCATTCGTTCGAACGCACTTTTTCACAGACAACATAAAAATGCGTTCGTCTGACCCTAGCCTCACAGTGCCTGTTCCAGGGCAGTGAAATCCCCATAGAGAAGCAATGCTTCGTCTATTCAGAAAACACAAACTAGTAGTGAAAAGTTGCCGAATTGCCCTGCTGTTCAGTAGTTTCATTCGACAGGTTTATTCAGGCGAATCCCATAGGCTTTAATGTTAAAAATATTCCCGTTTCAATGCAGTATCTAAGAAACCGTTGATCATAATATTCTGCAGTAAAAAGTCTCTTTATTTTTCGATTTTTTTTTAGGATCTTTTAGCCATTTTTTGGGATTTTTTTGCAAACATTTGTTTTTAAAATCGTTTTTTCTTTTTTCTGTAACAGCCATTTTTATTATCATTCATTGGATCTTATATGTAAATTTCAGACATTTTCATTCTGTAGTTTCTTTGCAAACAGCGTTTCACTTTTCAAACATTCAAGCGTACTGTTTTTTTTTCACTCCATTCGTCTGCGGTGTTGGCTTTTTCCGGCGGCTGCTCTGCGCTCTGATCGACTCCTGCTTGGGTTTCTCCGGTGTGTTCGGTGGGGTTTGTCACGACCCCTACGCGCGCTGCTGCGAAAGACGCCGGGTTAAGCCACCCACTATCTGTCTAGCCTAGCCCAGATAATGACTGCATGGACAGCAAGCCCCCGCGCTTGCTTACCTATCTGTCCCTGCACACTTTCTCTCGCAACAGGTACGTCGAGCGCGATACAATGGTCCCAGGATTGCAACGCAGTACAAGTCTTCTCTTGAAGCGGGTAATGACTACGTCTCCCACAATCCCTGGTCTCACTTTCCTATTCTATTAGTTACGCTGCCACCAGTCCTCATGGACACTATGCGCATCACAGCGAGAGACGCAGGGCTAAGCAACCGCACTGTCTGCCTACCCTAGACCCGGACAGTGACTGCATAGACAACAATCCCTGCTGTCCCCAACGACCGCAACTCACAATTTCGTATCTACCCGAGCTTAAAACAATCAGCAATACTCCAGTCCCTTAGTTAGCATGGATCGAATATCAGGCAGAAAGCAGATCTTAATAAGGAATATTTATTATGATAGAGAAAAAATTATCACAGTGCATTTGTTATAAAAAAGATGGATAGGATAAATCAATTAATTACACATTACACACAAACAGCAAACAAATAAAAGGGAGATAACAGCAGATCCTAGTTACTTACAATATACGCTAGACGATCAGCCATAGGGAGGTTCTATTAGAAGCTGGCAATATTCCCTCAATTCTCGAATGACCTCCAAGGAAAAAGCCCCGAGCCATGCTTGGTTCAGAATATATATAGGGCTGCCATTTTTCTAAATCCAGCCTCCTAGCTGGCAGAGCCTTTGCCTACAATCCCCAGAATTCCCCTCTCCTGAGCATGCTCAGTATGCTTCGTCATTAATCTTAATTCCCTGGTCTATCAATCATCTCCCAAAGACCCCCTTCTGTGATCAGAGAATGTGATTGCTTCTTTGATATGCGGTTGGGGTGCCGCTCTGGCTGCGTCTTCTCCCTGCCATGAGCAATTGCTCTTTCTGCCTGCTGGGTAGACCCCCAAAAAGGTGTTATCTTTAATTCACACCTGTGATGACTTCAGAGAGAATTGTCACGGACCTGTTTAATTGCTTCCTTCCAGCCACTGATTTCTTAGGCCAGCTGCGCCAAATGGCCTGGTATCTAAAGATAGCCATAGATATAAATATTAGGGTTGCACCGATACCGATACTAGTATCGGTATCGGGGCCGATACTGGGTACTGCAGGAGTACTTGGTACTCGTGCAGTACCCCCGATATTTTTTCCGATACCGGAAGCCGGCATTGAGCCGGCTTCCGGCATCCGAGGGGCTGCGGCGGCTGTCCGAATGCTCTATCGGCATTCGGACAGCCGGCCCCGCACTCTCCGCAATACTTACCTTCCTGGGCGCCGCCGGGGAATGTCTCCGCGCGCGCGCTCATTGGAAGGACCCCAGCCGCGACCACGTGATCCCGGCTGGGGTCCTTCCAACGAGCGCGCGCGCGGAGACATTCCCCGGCGGCGCCCAGGAAGGTAAGTATTAAACACACTGAGCAGCTGCAGGGCCTGTCTGAATGCTGATAGAGCATTCAGACAGGCCCTGCAGCTGCTCTCCGCGACGATACTTACCTTCCTGGGCGCCGCCGGGAAAGTTTCCCCGCGCGCGCTCGTTGGAAGGACCCCAGCCGGGATCACGTGGTCGCGGCTGGGGTCCTTCCAACGAGCGCGCGCGCGGAGACATTCTCGGCGGCGCCCAGGAAGGTAAGTATCGTCGGGGGGGGGGGACGGTCCATGAGCTGGGGGGCATATCCATGAGCTGGAGGCAATATCCATGAGGGGGCATATCCATGTGGGGGCATATCCATGTGGGGGCATATCCATGAGGGGGCATATCCATGAGGGGGCATATCCATGAGCTGGAGGCAATATCCATGAGGGGGCATATCCATGAGGGGGCATATCCATGAGCTGGAGGCAATATCCATGAGGGGGCATATCCATGTGGGGGCATATCCATGAGCTGGAGGCAATATCCATGAGGGGGCATATCCATGAGCTGGAGGCAATATCCATGATGGGGCATATCCATGAGCTGGAGGCAATATCCATGATGGGGCATATCCATGAGCTGGAGGCAATATCCATGAGGGGGCATATCCATGTGGGGGCATATCCATGAGCTGGAGGCAATATCCATGATGGGGCATATCCATGAGCTGGAGGCAATATCCATGAGGGGGCATATCCATGTGGGGGCATATCCATGAGCTGGAGGCAATATCCATGATGGGGCATATCCATGAGCTGGAGGCAATATCCATGAGGGGGCATATCCATGTCGGGGCATATCCATGAGCTGGGGGGGCATACTCATGTGTGAGCTGTGGGGGCATAATAACCCATGTGTGTGCTGGGGCATTATCCATGTGCTGGGGCAAATCCATGAGTGAGCTGGGGCAAATCCATGAGTGAGCTGGGGCAAATCCATGAGTGAGCTGGGGCAAATCCATGAGTGAGCTGGGGCAAATCCATGAGTGAGCTGGGGCAAATCCATGAGCTGGGGCAGTATGAATATATATATATCGGGGGGATATACATGTGAGCGGGGGGCATTTTTATATGGTCTGTTCTTATTGGAAAGCGGTCACATGACATTAAATAAAAGTATCGGTACTTGGTATCGGTGAGTACTTTTAAAAAGTATCGGTACTCGTACTCGGTCTTAAAAAAGTGGTATCGGTGCATCCCTAATAAATATGCTTATTTAATACATATCGCGGTAGATATACGATAGCTAGACACAGAGAGATGGGTATGTCTACCTGTGACAGGGTTAATCCAGATATTTTTGCTGGTTTTGGTTGGCGTTTGCTGGGTTTTGCGGTGATTGTTCGTCGGGTTTGCGGCGGCTTTTCCCTGCACTTCGACGGCCCTGTGGTGCTTGCTGAATACACCGCAGGGTCGCCGAAATGGGATTGCCTCTGGCTCTCAGGGTGGCAGTCATCTACCGCCCTCCGGGACCAACCTCCCAGTTCTTTGACCACTTTGCTACCTGGCTTTCTCACTTCCTGTCTTCTAATCTTCCATGCCTAATTCTCGGGGACTTCAACATTCCCATTGATGATCCTTCCGCCCCTGCTGCCTCCAAACTTCTTTCACTCACGTCCTCCCTTGGACTCACACAATCCTCCCTCCTCCCTACCCACCGCGATGGTCACACTATTGACCTTGTCTTTTCCAACCTCTGCTCCATTTCTGAGTTCAACTGTTGCCCTTTCCCCATCTCTGACCACCACCTTCTCTCTTTCAACCTATCTGGACTTCCTAAACACCCTGCTCCCCCACCCCGCACACACACTCGCAGAAATCTACATGCTGTGGACCCCCATCAATTCTCCAACCTACTTCACCACCTCCCTCATCCTTCACCTGCCCTGATGCTGCCACTAATCACTACAACACTACTCTTATCTCTGCTCTAGACACTCTTGCTCCTCTTCGACTCTGTAAGGCCCCACGCCGCCAGCTTCAGCCCTGGCACACCCTCCAGACACGCTACCTGCAAAGATGCTCCCGCACTGCAGAGCGTGCCTGGAGGAAATCCCGCTCTGAAGCTGATTTTGTTCACTTCAAGTTTATTCTCCGGTCATACACCTCTGCCCTCCACTTGGCCAAACAATCCTTCTTCTCATCTCTTATATCTACGCTGTCCTCCAACCCTAAACGGCTCTGGTCCACCTTCAACACCCTCCTCTACCCACCTGCACCTCCCCCCACAGCTGCCTTCAGCGCTCAAGACCTGGCAGACTACTTCCTCAGTAAAACTCTAAATATCAGAAGCAACATCCCAACACAAGATAGTTATCTGCCACCTCCACTCCCAGAGGTCCCCTCTGCCACCCTCTGTCGTTCCTCCCAGCCACTGAGGAGGAAGTCAATTCCTTATTGTCCTCCTCACATCTCACCACATGCCCGCTCGACCCCATTCCCTCACATCTAATTCCTCCCCTCTCCTCCTCCCTCACCCCTGCTCTCACACACATCTTCAACCTATCTCTCTATACTGGCTCCTTTCCATCCGCCTTCAAACACGCGCTAGTTACCCCTTTACTAAAGAAACCATCCCTCGATCCCAACTCTCCATCCAACTACCGCCCTGTATCCCCGCTTCCCTTCACATCAAAGCTCTTAGAAAAACTAGTCTTCAACCGCCTCTCCCTCTTCCTGTCCTCCAATTCCCTACTTGACCCCCTGCAATCTGGCTTCCGTCCCCTACACTCAACTGAAACTGCCCTCACCAAAGTCACCAACGACCTCCTAACTGCTAAAAAACACGGCCACTCTTCTATTCTCATCCTGCTCGACCTCTCGGCTGCTTTTGACACTGTTGACCACCCCCTCCTTCTACAGACCCTCAACTCTCTGGGTCTCGGTGACACTGCACTCGCTTGGGTCGAATCCTATTTATCCAACAGGTCCTTCTGTGTGTCCTTTGCTGGAAACTCCTCCTCCTCATTGCCTCTATCTGTTGGTGTACCTCAAGGCTCTGTCCTTGGTCCTCTGCTCTTTTCCATCTACACCTCCTCCCTGGGCAAAATCATCAACAGCTTTGGCTTTAATTACCACCTCTACGCTGATGACACTCAGATCTACCTCTCTACCCCTGATCTCTCTCCCCTGTCCTTTCAAAAGTCAGTGACTGTTTATCTGGCATCTCCTCCTGGATGGCCTCCCACCACCTAAAGATCAACATGTCAAAGACTGAACTCCTACTTATTCCTCCCTCCAATGCCTCCCCACCTCCTGACTTCTCTATCACGGTGGAGGGTATCACCATTTCCCCATCAAACCAAGTTCGCTGTCTTGGAGTTACACTTGACTCTGCTCTTTCCTTCATCCCCCACATCAAGTCTCTTTCCTCCTCCTGCCGATACCAACTGCGTAATATTTCCAGAATTCGGCCATTTCTTACCGCTGTCACCACAAAACAACTCATACACGCCCTGGTAATCTCCCGACTCGACTATTGCAATAATCTCTTATCTGGCCTCCCTCTGTCCCGCCTCTCCCCCCTACAATCCATCCTGAACGCCTCCGCCAGGCTAATTCACCTCACCCGCCGCTCTGTCTCTGCCGCTCCCCTCTGCGAGTCCCTTCACTGGCTCCCCATCCACTGCAGAATTAAGTTCAAAGGATCCTTACCTACAAAACCCTCACTAACTCAGCTCCCCACTACCTGTCCTCACTAATCACCAAATACACCCCGGCCCGCTCCCTAAGGTCAAACAGTGACCTGCGCCTAGCTTCTCCCCGCATCACCTCTTCCCATGATAGACTGCAGGACTTCACACGCGCAGCCCCCATTCTCTGGAACGCTATCCCTCGTACTGTCAGACTTTCCCGTAACTTCTCTTCCTTCAAACGCTCCCTTAAAACGTTCCTATTTAGGGAAGCCTACCACCCAACTCACTGACGCAACCATCAATCACTCTCACCTTACAGTCCTCTCCTCCTGTTTCCAACCCTCCCAGATTGTGAGTTCCTACGGGAATAGGGCCCTCATCTCCTCCTGTACTGTTTGTCAAATGTTGTTCAATGTATTGTAACCCTGTCTATACTGTGCTTATTGTACAGCGCTGCGGAATATGCTGGCGCTTTATAAATAAAGAATAATAATAATAAATAATAATTGCCGGAATCGCCCCGAATTGAAGAGAACAAAAAGTCCACGAACGTGCAGTGACTTTTCGATTCTCTTTGAATAACCCTGATAGTTATCCTTTCTCTGGGCCTATTCTGGGACATGGGCCTGGAGCTGCTGCTCTATGTTAATCTGGCCCTGGCATAGGGCTTTTACTCTGTGGAGTAAGGGGTGCTGGCACAGGGCTTTTACTCTGTGGATAAGGAAGCTGGCACAGGGCTTATTCTGTGGGGTAAGGAGGGCGCAGGGCTTACTTTGGATTTAAGGAAGCTGGCACAGGGTTTACTCTGAATTTAACCCCTTAAGGACCGCTGACGTACCCTGTACGTTCTGCCCACGGGTCTCCCTTAGACCCGCGGATGTACAGGGTACGTCCGCGGCGCCTAACCCCCCTCTCGCCCGATACTTACCTCCCTCGCTGGATCCCACGCAGATCTGGCAGGGAGGAAGCCTTCCCTCCTCAATTGCATGAGCCGGCGAGCTTGATGACGTCACCACGCTGCGTGGTGACGCCATCAGCAGGCGCCCCCATTGAAATCAATGGAGGGGAGGGGGGGCTCCTTCGGAGCCCTCTATCTCCCCAACCATTGAAGCTAGGTAGATGCTTTTTGCACCGCTGAAAAGGGGAGAGTCTCCCCTTTTCAGCGGTGTATAGCATTAACTATTTCGCTGCCGGATCGCGTTTCGGCGCTAATTGGCGCCCAAATGCAATTCGAACCTGGAGGGGGCTGACATCTTGGATGTCAGCCAAGCCTCCAGGTCCCCCCCACCCACTGACAACCTCACCATATGTGTGAGGATGTCAGTGGGCCAGTTAACCCTCTAGCTGCCATGTAGAGATAAGGGGATCCTAAGGATCCCCCTATCTCCCGATCCGTGGCAGCTAGATGGTCATATTTGACATCATTAGAAAGGCCTGATCATGACCAGGTTTGGTTTAAAAATAAAATTTAAAAAAATAATAATAATAAAAAAAAAAAGGTTTTTTTTTAAAAAAGTTTTTTTTGTCTTGTGGGGGGGGTTTAGTTAAATAGGACCTAGGCTGTCATCTAAAAATAATTAGCACAAAATGGTCAGAATGAGCGCAGCGCACATAGGTGAACTGGCTCAGCAGTGAATGGGTTAAAAAGCAAAAACATGTAAAAATTGTGTATTTCTAGACTCGGGACAAAATTTTGAAACTATTTAGCCGGGGTCTTTTTTAGTGGTTGTAGATTTTGGGGATTAAATTACGGAAAAGTGTGTTTTTACCATTTTTTTCATCATATTTCATATTTGTTTTTATAGTAAATTATTCAATATGATGGAAATAATGGTATTTCTAGAAAGTCCATTTAATGGCGGGAAAAACGGTGTATTATATGTGTGGGTTGAATAAACGAGTAAGAGGAAAATTTGACCTAAACACTAACAGCGCAGAAACGTAAAAACAGCAGCGGTCACTAAAGGACGGATTTGTGTAAATCCGCCCGGTCACTAAGGGGTTAAGGAAACTGGCACAGGGCTTACTCTGTGAGGTAAAGGGGCTGACACAGCTTGCTCTGTGAGGTAAATGGGGGCTGGCACAGCGCTTTGTGGGGTAAGGGGGCTGGCACAGGGCATACTTTGGGGGTAAGGATGGGCTGGCAAAGGGCATACTCCAGGGGGTAATGGAAGCTGCACAGTGATTCCTGCTTGGTGTAAGTAGGGGATCAGTCGATACCATGCAAATAAAGGGTTATTCTAAGCCAGGTGTAAACTTACCAACTCCGCAGACATTAATGGCTCTGGGAAGTTTACACCAGACTTGGAATGTGGCCCACAGGGTTTGTATACATGTAGTTTACCCTTTATTGTATATTTTGGGGGTAATATCCGGTGTTTCTGTTACCCCTTCATACAGGCTTGCTGTGTCTACATTTCTGAAGCACATAAACCAGTGTGAAGCTGTTATATGGGAGAGGTTGGAACTTGGTGAAAATATCTGAAACTTTGTACAAGCACCAACATGTACCAACTTGTGTATCTATGCACTGTATTACTGCAACAAATAAAGGCTTTCAGATTCACACAACAGTTAATTAAACATTTGACACTGTGGGCCTTATTACGGCCCTGTCATTAATTTATAGGAACTCCGCTGCTGCTGACAGTCTCTGAACAATTATTTTTTAATTTGGTTTTTATTTTGCCTCAATTTACTCACCTTTTCTCCCTCGATGAATTTGCTTTTGCAAACAAACACAATGCTTGTTACGTGTATATCAAGTATAGTAGCCAAGTTTCCATGTTCTTGAGCAAGCCAAAAGATTCTATATTTGCGAATATAATACAGATGGATAGCGGCCAGTGGCTACCCAACCTTAGGACTTATCAAGTCTTGGAGTAGACTGACATCTGTATTTCTTTGTAGCTCATCCATTTTGCACTGAAATTTCAAGTAATGGGGGAGGGATTACCTAGAATACTCCTACACTGACAAGGGTACAATGTTTTCTAAGGCCAAGATGCCTTGGTGTAGTTATCATCTCCGTGTTTAAGCTATCCAGCTTCCAGGAGTGATAAAACACAACATAGACCACAGAGAGCTGTTTGGAAGAGAGCTTGGCTGGGAAGGAAGAGTGAAACAATTCCTATATTTTGCTTAGTTCATTTCATTCCAGGGCAAGGTTTGTGACAAGTTACTGACTGACCAGGCTTGTAATTCCTGCACATAGTGATGTTAACAGATTCTACCAGGACAGATTAGTTATTGGGAATGTGTCTTGCACTGGTTAAACTGGACCTCTTTAGAGAGCCTCACATATTTGAGGCTTTAGGAGTTATTCAGAGAGCACTGACATTTCAGTGCTCTCGCACACTTTGGTGCGTTCAATTGCCGACCATGCAGTGAATTCAGCATTCACTGCAAGGACCCTGAAGTGCGCCAAATCGACGTGCTGAACGCATCCGATAAACTGCTGAAAAACTGTTGAATCTATCCAAAAGACTGGCAAACATCACCTGAAAAAGCCGACCAGTTGCCAAACAGGTAAAAAGAAAAAAGCAACTTTTAAAAGTTTTTTTTTAAATAAATACATAAATAATGCATGTAAATATTATATAAGATCCTATGAATAACAATAAATAGGTCTGTTACAGAATAAAAAACACCATTTTTAAAAAATCAGAAATTTTGCTGAAAAATGCCTAAAAAATTTAATTGATAAAGAGACTTTGTAATGCAAAGAATAAATGGTTGAATAAAACATTTGTAAAAACTGTTTTTTTTTTTGCATTGAAATCTATGGAATTCGTCTGTTTAAAGCCGTTGAATAAAACCACTGAAAATCTGGGCATTTTGCCAACTTTTTAGGGCTGTTCGGCATTCTCTGAATAGATTAATCGTCATTAATTCTCTATGGGAATTTCACTGCCGCCGAATTGCACCGTATTTCGCTGCCAATTTGCCAATATTTGGTGAATTGACAGCTTTTTGAATAGCCGAATGTCTGTGAAATTGCACCGTATGGGGAAATTCGCTGTTCGGTGCAATTTGGTGGCAAGTTTGCCTCTTTGAATAACCTCTTTTAATGTTAAGATGCAAAGATGAGATTGTTTATGAATTAGTCCTTCTTGAATCTTAAGTGCAACAATCCTTCCCACGACAACCTTGGCTTATCTGAAAATTCTCCCAGGTCTGCCTATATATACTGTGTTCCCCAAACTGCTGACAGGCGGATGGTTTTCTGAAAAAAAAAACACTATTTAAAAGAAATCTCTTTGAGCTTTCCGTTTGCTCTCAGTGTAGCGGAATGCTGCATGACGTGTTTCCCTGGAAAGTGGTTTATGGCTTACAGCAGTAGACAGAGCATTTGCAACTGACTCTCAGATCTTCTGAACAAATAGGGATGCTGGATGCTTGGCAAGTTTGAACTGTTAACCCTTCCCTATAGTGCTGCATTTCCCCCGGTGAGTGTTGACTAAAGAAATATAGCTTCTTAGGCAGGGAAATATATATATATATATCTATCATTTTGTTTGTTCTGCAACTAAATAGTGGAATGTGGGAAAAAATACTTTTTTTCAGAGTTAATTTTAGAAGCATACTTGCTATCTGAACACTCCAACCTGGGCTGGGCTGTCAATCACACAGCAGGGATGTTTAATCCCTCCCGCGAAAGAGAGGAACCAAAAAAAAAATGTCTGCTTGCATGAGAAGAGCAGTCAGATTAGGAGCTCCAAAATCTCAGAAAACTCCATTGGAAGTTGTAAAATTAAAAGGTTTACTATATTGAGCTACATCAAAACATATATATAAAAAAATCTCTTTAACAGATGGCGGCATAGGCGACTCTACAGGGGGGCAAGGGGGGGCAATTGCCCCCCCTAGGTTATTCCTTGCCCCCCCATGTTCCCCCCCACCAAAAATCATCATCCAGCTTCCCACACGTCTTCGGACCAGTGTATCTCCGTCCCTGTGCATCGTATATGGACGATCTAGGTGTCATTGGAAAGAGCAGATTCTGGCCTTTCCAATGATACCCCACATGACCATATTCAGTGTGATGTAAAAGTCATAAAACATCAAATAAAAACGTGCACTTAAACGTAAACATTTTCACAGGGTTGAAATGGCTCAGCAGTAAAATGGTTAATGTTCAGACTATACATTACATTGTGTATTACATTAGTTTATGCCTTGGTTTAGTTGTATATTAAGGGTTAATGGGCAGGCTTCATCCCTCACAGTATACATTTGTTTTTTCCTTGATTAATGGCATTTTAGGGGTTAATGGGTTGGCTACATGCCTCAGTGTATTCATTTCATGTTTTCCCTTGATTAATGGCATTTTAGGGGTTAAGGGGTAGCTAAATGCCACATTGTTTATTATTTTTATTGCATTTCTCTGGGTTTAAGGCATTTTAGGGGTTATTATGGAAGTTAGAATCTAAAGGGTCTAATGATCTGTAGCTCCTCTGCTTTCCGTCACATTTCGGGGAATTTATTTTGCAGAAAATAAGGTGAATTCCCTATTTAGCGAATGGTCACTGTAATTTGCTAAAAGTGGAGTCGCTGAAGCAGTTATCAGACATTCAGCGGAAACTGCCAAATTGCGTCAAATAAAATATTGAATTTAAGTATCAGGTTAGTACAACAAAAAGGCATCATTGCATCACATTACTCTGGGGTTTTGTAATCTTATTTATATATATACTTATTTAGGGCACTATTACCTGGTGTGAGCTAACCCTTGCGTCGGCGTGATTTTGCGTTAGCGCCAGGTTAATTCAGTCTAGCGCCTGACCAACAGATCGTTTGCCTCCCGCTACAAATGGGAAAAATTACTTAGCGTGGCGCTATTAGCGATTTGTACCGCGAGCTTACTGTACTTTCCGCGTCCTATACTTAACACGGGGAGTGCTAGATATCTTTACAGATCACTTGGTGCCAGCACTAAATTTTTTGAGGTGCACTAATTGCAACATTTTACCTACTGCTCAGCCCTGGTGCTAACTCCGAAAAAACAGGTCCTCGTCCAAAATTAACAGGCAATTGAAAGGAATGCAACACAGGTGTTCTCTTGGCCCCATACACCATAGTAATGGATATGGTCAGCAATGTCGCTGCTGTTGCAGTCGGCTCTATTATAAATGTATCCTTTATCCACATATATCCTAATTCTAATATATTGCCTAATTTTAAACATTTTATGCTGGCGGCTATTCATAGTATGTAAGCAGTTGATTATTAGGGTGACTGTGTGGACCATGTTTAAAGGAACACATGGATAAGTCTTGCCCTGAAACATGTATTGTTTATATGCTGTAGCAGGGAAATTTTTGTCGCTCACCTGGCCTTCCTTTTGGATCTATTAAATGCAGTGTAATGATTCTACATGCTGCTGGGAAGCATTTATCATGCAATGCCCATCATCCTTAATATATGTGTGCAACAAAACATGGATGATACGGCCACCGTGGAGGATTTTAATAATGCAGGGGTGAGAGGTTATTCACTGGATGTGTTCATATTCAAGCTTGTGAGGGTGGGGGATAGGTATGGAAAAGAAAAAAACGTTCTATCCTGTACACAACCGCATTAGCGCTGGGTCTCAACTTGGGTCTTAGAGTTTCCCTAGCGTGCGCCAAACGACCTTGTTCATGGACTACTGCAGTCAAGGTGATCTGTAAGGCTAGGGTCAGACTGAGGCAGTGCGAACGCGCGTTCTGGCGCACATAATCACGGCCGCACTAGCAGCAGATGCCGGGCAATGACAGCCAATATACGAAGTACGGTCGCACAAAAGTCCGGCCGCGCAACGCAAGTGGAAAATGAACGCATTTTTTCGAGAACGTTAAACCGCTGTACTGACGTACAGAGTGCGCTGCGGCCGCATAGCAGCGTGTGTGCGTGATTAGGAGATGTCAGACGCTGCTAGTGTGCGGCCAACATAACGTTCAAACAGCCGGATTTCCCTAGACTTCTTTTCACCCCACCGTCATGAAATACGTCCAGAATTGCGCATCGTCTGACCACTTAAGCGTATTCCGTGAAAAAATGCGTGCGCACGCATCGACGTACATTTGACGGTGGCCGCAGAAAATGCGCTCATCTGTCCCTAGCCTTAGTAGGTCGTCAGGCACTAACAGGGTTATTCAGAAAGCGGTGAAAAGCAGGAGAATGACTGGAGAATGGAAAATTCTAGGTCAAAATAGCTGATTCTTTGACCAAGAATTTTCCATTCTCCAGTCATTCTCCTGCTTTTCACCTCTCTCTGAATAACCCTGTAAGTTTTAGCGACTCGCACTAAATTTTTCCTTTAGTGATGGTGTTTTAGCTCACACCAGGTGATAGGGCCCTTACTTTTATTCAGTGGTATGATTTAGTGGTGAAAATTATTAGTGCCCCCCCAGTTTTGACTGCGGTATCTTCTGTGCCCCCCCTAAATATTGTTCCTAGAGTCGCCACTGGATGGCGGGTACACCCACGTAAAGGGATTCTATGCAGAAAACAGTTGTAATGATATGTTAGGAGAAACTTGCCCTTTTGTTCAAGTTTTAGGGTTGGCTGCTAACATTGGATTGCACCTCCAAAGAGTGACGGGATGTGAGCACACAACATTTTTTGTGTCTGCAACAGTTCAAGTCACTTTGATTTGCATGCTGTGTGGTACTGTGTGATTTAGACCACCAAAGGGGATAAAACACACAGCCAATCAGTGCAGAAGTCTGCTTTGTGTTGGCAGCAGGATATAATCCGTTGATGTGTTCACTGGTGGTGCACATGAGTGTAACGTTTTTTGTTTTTTTTATATTTAAACCTTGTTTGCTGCAATTTAAACATGTTTCATCCAGACCAGACATTCAGGCCAAATTGACATGGTGTATTATAATTAAAAGTGCCTTTACCAAACCCACCTTTGAAATTGTCTTTATATTAGGCTGGGGTCAGACGAACGCAGTGCGAACGTGCGTTCAGCCGCACTTTATTACTGCCGTAGTAGCAGCAAATGACGGCCAATATACGAAGTACGGCTGCACGAAAGTTCGGCCGCGCAACGCAAGCGGCAAATGAACGCATTTTTTTGAGAACGTCGAACCGCTAGTACTGACGCACAGAGTGCGCTGCGTCGGCATAGCAGCGTGTGTGCGTGATTAGGAGACGTCAGACGCTGCACCATGTACGGCCTACATAACGTCCAGAGACGCAAACTTTGGTTACTCAGATTTCTTTTTTTTCTAGCTCCTTCAAAAATCACGGCCGTAATTGCGCACCGTATGACCGCTATCGCGTCTTCTGTGAAAAAGTGCGTCCGGACGCATGGACGCACTTTTTGACGGTAGACGTGAAAAATGTGTTCATCTGACCCTAGCCTAAGTTGTTCTGTTTGTCTCTCGTTGAACTTGTTACACTTTTTTTAAATTTTTTTAAAGCAGTTCCATTGTGACACCATTAATCTTGGTTACTGTTAAAATATTTTTTGCTTTGTATTTTTTCTTCCACATTTCTCCATCTGCATGGGAAAGTTATGCTTAAGATCTGTGTCAGCCCCAGGCTATTCATAAAATCTGTGTGGATGGAAATCGGGGCACAGCATTATGTACGTCATAGCTTCAGGTTAACCAAAAATGAACTGTAATTGCAAAAGTTTAAAAAGAAAGAAAGGGCGGTCAAGACACATGATGGCATCCCTTGATACTTACTGCGAGACATATGTTTCTATGCCAAGTGGCATAATAGGTTGTCTTTGTGTTCCCTCACCCCATTAGCATCTTTCAGTTATTTGCCATAGTAAGACATTATAATTCAATGTAAGTAGATGTGCCTGTCTCCTGTTCTTCTTAATTCTAAGTGGTCGTTTTTTGATGTTTATATTTTTAACCCTTTGTTTTCTTTCTTGCAGCCGTTTTGTGATAATGTCTATTACCCGTTCGAGACAGGCCAAGCTCAGTTATCTCCTTCCTTGGAGAATTATCCCTCGGCATCACGACCTCATGTCACAGCGTTGCAGATGCCATTCTCAAACCACGAGTCGCTTTTCAAGTTCCGATCACGCCATGAAAGTGTGGACTGGAGACGGATTGGAGCCATTGATGTGGACAAAGTGGCAAATGAACTGGACTTCATCACGCTTCAGGATCTTCTCATGAACGTTACATTTTGCAGTGTAGAAAATGAAAAGTGTCCACACTGTAATCACTGCCTGGATCCCCTGTTCCTGAAACTGCTGAGGTTGGCGCAGTTCATTATAGAATACCTGCTCCATTCCCAGGAGTACCTGACTGCTAGTCTGCAGACTGTGGAGAAGAAGGTCCAGGCCACCCACAGTGAGATGGAGGAGGTGAAACTCAAGACAATAAAGCAGGCTCAGGAGATCAAAACTCTGAAAGAGGAGTGCCGGCACAGGAAGAAGATGATTGCAACACAACAGCTTTTAATCAGTTCAGGTGCAAATTCTTACAACAAGGTAATACTGGAGAACAGCAACAAGCAAAGCACATTATCTTTTTAACCGTTTATTTACAAATAATGATTCTTGCCCCTAGAGTATATTTTAAACTCTTCAATACTGTGATCGTGTATACACTATCTAGAGAAAAAGAATGGTAGTGCCAGCGCGATCAATGTGCGTCAAAATTACAAATAACATCAGAGGTGATGTGTAATAATAAAGAGTGCGATGCTGCCTCCAATGGATATAAATTGCACAAATAAAACAACCAAAATTTGTGCTAAAGATAACATAGTGCCCTACCGGCTGTCCGGAGATAAAACTGGGATGCTAAGGGGAAATATTAGCGTTCGCTAATCTCCTCTAAGCATCCCTGGTTTCCAAGCAGATTACAGGACAGGCGCGGTGTCAAGCAGCCTGCCCCGTAGCGGCTGCTAGGGTCCAGGATGCTTGGGGCATATTGCGCTGTCCTGAGCATCCCCTCCATGGAGGTTTCTGCTGCCAGGTCACATGATCCGATGACCCGACAGGATCTTTCCTGTCGTGAGATACTGTAGGTCGGTGGAGGGATACTGGGGACTTTTTTCAGTTACTGACAGCTTTTTTAGTTATCAACAGCTGTTTACTCTCTGCTTGATCTTTGCACTCCCTATATTAAGCATAGGGAGCGCAAAGTAAAGTAAGATGATGCTAAAAAGCGATAATACCGATTCGCTAATGTTTTTTTTTAAGCTAGCATTGAGGAGGTGATGGTGCCCATAGCCCGAGTTCGTGTTAACACGATGTGGGGCTGTGCTGTATCATTGTATATGAAATTTGTTTGTTGCAAACAAATTTCATTTGCATTTGGGCTCCTAAAAGTGCCCCCAAAGGTTTAGTTCCCTGGGCATGATGTCTGAGGTGCTAACACTGTTTAAAACCAGCTGGAAATATGTCTGATAATGACAATCTCTCCAGCTGTCCCTGCACAGAGCTCAGAAGTGTAAAAACGTCACGTAGCCAGCAGATGGCCTGCCTGTAAAATAGGTTATTACAATAAGAAATACATTACAATAAGAAATATACCGGAAAGTGTCTTGATGTATAATTTATTGAAAATGCTTTTCCAAAAATAAATGCTGGTTTCTGACAATGTTTTGTTTTTCAAAAATCACTTGGTAGGGAAGGGATTAAAAGCACACACTCAAGGTTATTCAGAGAGAGGTGAAAACCTGGAGAACTTTTGGAGATGCGAAAATTCTAGGTCAAAACAGCCAAACCAGAAAAATTCTCCCATTTATCTCACTTTCCAAATCGGCTATTTGGTCTAGATTGTTCAATTCTGCTTTTCACCTTTCTCTGAATAACCCTGCTTGTTTATTAACTTTACCTAAATTACTTAATTGTTAAACGGGAATTTCCTCTATTTACTTTCATTATTTATTTCCTTACTTGGTACAGTATTCTAATGTTGGCAGCCAACCCTAAAACTCTTTCTTAGAAGAGTCTGCCGACTTCGGTATTATTTTTCTCTTGCTCTTTCATGATAAGAGTTAAGGAAGTTGCGTCTTACCATGACACTCTTTGGCTAGGGTCAGACGAAAGCAGTCTTAACGTGCGTTTAGACGCACGAAATCACGGCCGTGCTAGCAGCAAATGACGTCCAATGCCGGGGAACACACGAAGTACGGCCGCACGAAAGTTCGTCCGCGCAACACAAGTGGCAAACAAACGCATTTTTTCTAGAACGTCAAACCTCTAGTACGGACGTACAGAGTGCGCTGCGTCCGCTAGAGGCGTGTGTGCGTGATTGGGAGACGTCAGACGCTGCTAATGTCCGGCCAACATAACGTCCAGACACAAAAAGTGTTTTATTGATGATCCGTACAAAATCACGGACGAAAAGGCGCATCGTATGACCGCTGTCGCGTACTCCGTGAAAAAATGCGTCCATTCGTTCGAACGCACTTTTTCACAGACAACGCGAAAATGCATTCGTCTGACCCTAGCCTTAATGTCACATAATGGTTAATGATTTTGTTAAGCATATTGAAGAATTCCCCAAACCTACTTTTTTCTTTCTTCCCTTCAGTGTAATTATTGCAATAAAGCCTTCCTGAACTACTCCTATTTACAAAGTCATATACAGAGGAGACACACGGATGAGGCCAGTGATGGTAAGTGGTATCCTGTAAATGTAAAATACATATATTTTAGTTTTTATTCCACGTTTTTGTTTAAACCAAAAAAAAGCATACCTAAAGCTTTCTATCTAATGTAATCTGTGCATTTGCGGGTGAATCTGTATTATGGTGCCCCTTAGTGGTCTCAAGAATTCTCCCTTTAAAACATATACATAATCAAATATAGCGAAAGTATATAGCAAAGTATATATATATAGATTAAAATGATGATTAAACACTTGGTAAGAAAGATTTAAAAGAGTGGCAGGTACAAATAAAATCAGCAAATATTGCAATGTTGTATATTACATGTGAAGAGTCTGGCAGCTTATCTCCTTCACCTTGTGGTATATCCCATATCCACCAAAATGTCAATGCAAAAGTCCTGGTGGTGTGGTTTGGGAGTCAGCGCTTCCCTCAAAGCATATAGTCAGATGTAAAGATGGAGTCTCTTATAAATGCTGGTGTTCAGCAGACATGTGCCTCAAATAAAACACAAAATAGTGCAATTTATCTCACGAGAAATAAAGAAAAATAAAGAAAAAGGTGCACTCACATGTGGGGGTGTCTTAAATCAGACACTAAGCGAACAGGCGGCTGGTGTCATTATGAGGAGGCACCAGATCTCCCTTCTTTAGGTAGTAGTTGTTCACCTCCTTGCAGGATGCGTAGAATCCCTTCAGCAGGAGAATGGATCAGTGCCTTGAGGTTCTCCTGGTTCTGTGAAGTATCCTGGGATGGTCTCTGGTGAGTGGTAGGTACCACAGTGTAATAAAAAATTGTTCACCTGTAAAGGTAAAAAACGATTTATTGGCATAAACTATTAAAACAATATGGTAAAATAAACCAAAACGCGTTTCGCAGATGTCCCGCTTCCTCAGTTGGAATATTTGTTTTTTTTACCTTTACGTGGGAACGGTGTACATGACCCTTTTTTTGCGATTTCGCGATTTGCATTGGTGGTGTTGTGCAATATCGCTCATAACGGCGATATTATCGCTCAATATTGCTCAATGTCGCGAATTTGAAAATCACGCGATTTTCATTTCGCTCAGTGACTGTGAACGCGGCCTTAGAAGGAATCCACACTCAGGAATAGCACATGATCTGGTTTCACTGCTGCCAAGCCATTGTATACAAGTAATTAAAGGATCGCTGTTTCAGTCCTTGTGGAACCTTTGTCAAGATGCCAAGCTTATGATAAAGAATTTCTGAGCAAGCTCCTCTTATTACATACATTAATTTTATTTATTTTTAAGTATTTCTTCGAACTGAAAATCTCATCACTTAGTGGAGAATTCTATTTATTTGTCACTTGAATTATTTTGAATGGGGATGTACTTTATTTGTGGTGTGTGATCTTTCTTAGTTTTTTCTTTCTAAGATTGGAGATTTCACAATGTACCGAGGCTGATGAATTTCCCATTAGTGGGGAGAGGTGTTATTTGGATTATTTTCCACTAGGTGGAGTACTAACCACATCTTCCATCTTCATACATTTATTATCCTTTTTCTATAGTATGGCAGCGAAGGTGCTTGCATGATTGGCAAATGCTCAAGATAAAAGCTCTATCAAACTGATAAATGCAGAAATATACAGCATTGATCCAGAGACATTCTAGGTAGTTAGTGGCAAGAGACTACAAGTCCAGCGAGTGACTGTTTCCAACTTATTTTTCTATCCTCTGTTGTTCAAAACTAGAATGTAATTCTGCTTTTTTAACTTTTGTTTATTCAGCATTATTATTATATTTTAATATAAATATACGCACACATTTTTAATATCAATGCTTTAGAAAAGAATGTTAAAATATTTTTAGACTGGAAGGGGCAGACTGAATGCTTGTAAAGTATAAAAAATATTTAAAAGGAAATTGTGACTTCCACATATAACCATTGTGTATCAATGAAGTGGCTTGTGACTTGTAAACACTGATACAATTAAGTACATTTCTGTTACATTCCAAAAATGTTCTATGATCTTTTGTGTCTTTTTTTCCCCCTAAGATAAATTTAAATTTCATCAACTGAGGGACAAGTTACAGCATGAAATAACCCAGCTGAAAGAGGAATTGCATATGGCAAAGAGCCAACTGGAAGCAGAAAAGAGTGCCAACCTGGAGAAGTTGTCAAAGGTAAGAAATGAAAAATACACCTTCTGGGGGGGGGGAGGTGTCTGTACTTCCTTGATCTGTTCAATGCAGATGCTTTTCTCTTAGGGCTACTTGCCCTGACTGATGTGTTGAACCTGTACTGCCCAGGTGTATTTTGCTCGAACTCCTCGGGATGGATGTTGCATTAGTCTTAAAGACCAATGCGATAGATCAATGTTTCCCAACTCTGGTCCTCAAGTACCCCTAACAGAAATTTTAAGTATTCCTTTGGGGAAATGCAGACTGAATCCTGCAATCACTGAGCAGCAAATCCTATCACTTGTGCTGTGCTTCAGATACCTGGCAAGCCTGGCCTATTAGTGCTCCATGAGGACAGGGATGAGAAATATTATGATAGCAGGGCTCAAAATTTCCACTCGCCTACTCACATTTGGCGAGTGGAAATTAAGTGAGGGCGAGTGGAAATGCACACACAGGCAGCACAATAAATGTCAAGCTCTTTGGTTCTTTGCACAATCTTCCCGCTTGAAAGGAAATTCAAACATCGACACTGGAAATAATAACTGGATTCCACTCTTCATTCGCTTGTATTTAAGTTTAATTTCAATAAGTTGTGGGGTAAATTAAGTTGCTGTAGATTGATTAGGTGAATATGTGAATAGTTGAGTAGATGAGTAGTTGAATAGTGATAAATAGATAGCTGAATTAAAGTGATGAGTAGCTTAGCGATTAGAATTAGAATTAGTGATGAATTAAAGCGATGATTTAAAGGTGAAAAACCTTAAACAGAAAGAAATACAGAAATTGTATAAATACATTGCACATAAAGCTTGTTAATCATTACCTCTGTGCCAGTTTCATATACATCCACTAGCACACACTACTAGAATATTATTACTGCCAAAATATGTTTTAACTTAAAGAAAACAGACATGAAATGAGCTATTATAAAGACTGCATGTGGAATCTCCTCACACTGAGCATGAAATAGATCTAAAAAAGTTAACTGACTGCATTTATTACTAAACTGGCTCAATTCCTTTTCTGTACATGACTATGACACAATCCTTTCCTACATATGACTGTGAAAATAGTCTTTTAGCTCACCGGCTCCACTCCAGGATTTGAAGATGCTTGTAAATCTGTGCACTTTGTCATGTCTAGGTTGCCTGCCTCATGTGATGCCTGGAGATCTCAGATGGCCCCTCCCTTCCTCTACAGCTCTGTCTCTGAGGCTGCTGGGAAGCCTGACCTCTGCTATGACTGGCTGACCCTAACTGGAGCTGAATTGCATGCAAGGACAAGTAGTTCTCTCAGACTCTTGCAGATTACAATTACCTAAACTGAATTACAGTCTTTTTATTATCCCACTTGCTTGGTCATTATCTGACTATTCTGTACCACTGCAGTTTGACTTGACAATAAATAATTTCATGCTGCATATTCCAGCGGTGCCACCGTGCAGTCCCCCCTTCCCCAGGCTGCACAGTGGCAGGGATCAGCTGCCTAACCTGCCCAAGATCGCCTCTGTCACTGGCACGGGGTTAGAGAGGAGCTTCCCTGCCTCCTTGCTCTGCTCACACTGGGCTCTGATGACTGGGTATACATGTATCTGGGGTCTGATGTCTGGGTATTAATGTTATTTTTGTAAATTTATTCTAAATAAAACCGTTAACAGTGTAATATCATAAGATAATTTAAGGGTGTGTGCTTAGGGGCAGAGTTAAGGGCTGGGTAGGGGTTAGGTGGAGCAACTGGTGGCGAGTACCTCTTATGGCCTGGTTAGTAGCTTGGGACTTGAAATTTTGAGCCCTGATGATAGTTCATACCTTGATGAGATCGTAGCTGGTACTTACCCAGTTCCTGTGTGGGGCAAAGCTATGTTTTTTTTTTGTAATATCTTTTTTTGAGAAGCATCAAAGGCATACACCTATAAAACCAAAAAGGGCAGTACACAAGACAACATAGGCATATGTAATAACGGCAAAGCACAGGCGTATAAACATGCTAGAACATACAGCACAAGCGCATGGAATTACATGACACCCCCAAGTAACTCCCCGCAGTACGGTATAGCAGGGCTCATACTTACAAGGACCAAGAGCGACACAGCTGAAAGGTCCGCCTTAAAAAACAATTCCATGTACTTTTGCATATCGTCTGTGAGAAAGGGGCCAAAAATGCCTAATAATGGCAATGCTATGTTTTACCCTCTATAAACAGAGCTTCCCGATGGCCCTTGCAGAGCACTGTACACTTACTCAGCAGCTCGTTAACTAGTCAGTCAGCACTCTAACATTCAATCATGTGCACCAAGTTAATGAACACTCATCTCCACTAACAGCTGTCCCTTCCCCTTGCGGCATTCTCCTCAGAGATGAAATAAAGCACAACTTTAACAGGGAACTATACAAATCTTTCAATTATGTGTCAGTAAAAATCGCTTTCTGTCAAATGAGCCCATTTTCCAGTGGGCATGACATATGCACTTTAAGAGTAGGAAAAAGTCAACTGGGAATAAGATTCTATTTTCATTTTTTTTATATTTTGTGAGGTTCCTCTAAAGTAGTATAATTTTGGTTAAAATTAGAAAAATATTTACTTTTACAGGATATATTTGAAGTAGTTCTATGTACAAAAATAAAAAAAATTTGATTTGTAAATGTTACTCTTAAACCATCTTCGATGTATTTCTTGTGAAATTCCAATTAAGACCTTCTTCATTGTGTGTGACTGCTAATGAGCTGGAAAGAGCAACATTTCAACACTTCATTGTTGCCTATCAACAACCAAAGGATCTAGGATCACTCCCTATTGTACAGGGATAAAATTCAGAAGGTTATAATTTGGGATGCACGGATACTAGTATCGGTATCGGTGCCGATACCGGGACCTGTACGAGTACTTGGTACTCGTGCAGGGCCCCCGATACCTAAACCGATGCCGGCAAGCCAGCGCTGGGCTGGCTTGCCGGCCGGTTTCGTTGGCGCAATGTACAGGGCGCACTGCTTGGCTCCTCCGGAGTCTTCTTTCTTCGAGCGGCCGCTGGCAGAGGTTGTAGCCCGGCTGCTCGTTGAGAACCACGTGCACAGCCGCGATCTTGGGCTACAACCCCTGCCAGCGGCCGCTTGAAGAAAGAAGACGCCGGAGGAGCCAACCAGCGCTGGAGGAGCTAGGCAGCACCGGAGGGTGAGCTGGGGGGCAATGTATGAGAGCTGGGGACACTATGTGAGCGGGGGTACTGAGAGCTGGGGCACTGAGAACGGGGGCACTGAGAGCGGGGGCACTGTGAGCTGGGGGCACTATGTGAGCTGGGGCACTGAGAGCTGGGGGCACTATGAGAGCTGGGGGCACTATGAGAGCTGGGGGCGCTATGTGAGCTGGGGGCATTGAGAACGGGGGGCACTATGTGAGCTGGGGCACTGAGAGCTGGGGCATTATGTGAGCTGGGGGCACTATATATGAGGTCTGTTGTTGAAAAGCGATCACATGACATCAAATAAAAATATCGGTACTCGGTATCGGCGAGTACTTTTAAAAAGTATCGGTACTTGTACTCGGTCTTAAAAAATGGTATCGGTGCATCCCTAGTTATAATTGTTAAAAATCCCTGTACAGTACAGAGATACAAGGCATTACTGTAATTTCCATACACAGGCATTGCGTGTGTGGATGCCACATACAGATATTTTTTATAGTCTAATCTTATTTTTTTGGAAGCTGTATTGCTAATAATCTAATTGAGATCGCTACCAATCCCCATAAGCAGGAGATCTGATTTTTATTGCCTATCTTTTATTATATTTACTGTATTTGACACAAAGCCCAATTCTGCCTGTATGCTGATAATGCAGACACCATGTGAAACTGTGTAATATAAATGGAACAACCTAAATGCATCCTAAGGATTCTCAGCATGTGCAGTCAGACTGTAAGGTTATAAGCCTACTCAGTATGTACAATGTTATTGTGAATCGCACTGTAAACTATTGCTGAAGCTCAATTTATACCATATTATACTCAGAGCTGTAGCATGGGGGGTGGGCAGGGGGGCCGTGGCCCCGGGCGCAATTTTCTTAGGGGAGCATAATTTCAAAAGAAATCTGCGTCCTTAATAGTTCCCAGCTGCCGGTCAGGATCGGCAAGGTGTCTGCTCGGCCCACGGACACTGGTATCCCTACTTGACCCCCTGCAATCTGGCTTCCGTCCCCTACACTCAACTGAAACTGCCCTCACCACAGTCACCAACGACCTCCTAACTGCTAAAAAACACGGCCACTATTCTATTCTCATCCTGCTTGACCTCTCGGCTGCTTTTGACACTGTTGACCACCCCCTCCTTCTACAGACCCTCAACTCTCTGGGTCTCGGTGACACTGCACTTGCTTGGGTTGACTCTTATTTATCCAACAGGTCCTTCTGTGTGTCCTTTACTGGTAACTCCTCCTCTTCATTGCCTCTATCTGTTGGTGTACCTCAAGGCTCTCCTTGGTCCTCTGCTCTTTTCCATCTACACCTCCTCCCTGGGCAAAATCATCAACAGCTTTGGCTTTAATTACCACCTCTACGCTGATGACACTCAGATCTACCTCTCTACCCCTGATCTCTCTCCCCCTGTCCTTTCAAAAGTCAGTGACTGTTTATCTGGCATCTCCTCCTGGATGGCCTCCCACCACCTAAAGATCAACATGTCAAAGACTGAGCTCCTACTTATTCCTCCCTCCAATGCCTCCCCACCTCCTGACTTCTCTATCACGGTGGAGGGTATCACCATCTCCCCATCAAACCAAGTTCGCTGTCTTGGAGTTACACTTGACTCTGCTCTTTCCTTCATCCCCCCACATCAAGTCTCTTTCCTCCTCCTGCCGATACCAACTGCGTAATATTTCCAGAATTCGGCCATTTCTTACCGTTGTCACCACAAAACAACTCATACACGCCCTGGTAATCTCCCGACTGGACTATTGCAATAATCTCTTATCTGGCCTCCCTCTGTCCCGCCTCTCCCACCTACAATCCATCCTGAACGCCTCCGCCAGGCTAATTCACCTCACCCGCCGCTCTGTCTCTGCCCCTCCCCTCTGCGAGTCCCTTCACTGGCTCCCCATCCACTGCAGAATTAAGTTCAAAATCCTTACCTACAAAACCCTCACTAACTCAGCTCCCCACTACCTGTCCTCACTAATCACCAAATACACCCCAGCCCGCTCCCTAAGGTCAAACAGTGACCTGCGCCTAGCTTCTCCCCGCATCACCTCTTCCCATGATAGACTGCAGGATTTCTCACGCGCAGCCCCCACTCTCTGGAACGCTCTCCCTCGTACTGTCAGACTTTCCCCTAACTTCTCTTCCTTCAAACGCTCCCTTAAAACATTCTTATTTAGGGAAGCCTACCACCCAACTCACTGACGCAACCATCAATCACTCTCACCTTACAGTCCTCTCCTCCTGTTTCCAACCCCAACCCTCCTAGATTGTGAGTTCCTACGGGAATAGGACCCTCATCTCCTCCTGTACTGTTTGTCAAATGTTGTTCAATGTATTGTAACCCTGTCTATACTGTGCCTATTGTACAGCGCTGCGGAATATGCTGGCGCTTTATAAATAAAGAATAATAATAATCAGTGAGCAGCTGCGGCCCTTGCATTGCATTGTGCGATCCGCCGAACTTGGAAGGGAGTCTCAGGTCGCAGGATGACGCTGACCGACCATCAGCAGCTGATTTGATTGAGTTACATGACCATGACGCAGCAAACCGGTACTATGCTTCACTGCTGTGGCACGGGAGGGAGCAGCCTGCCGAGCAGGAGTCTGAGCCTGGCTGACAGTGTGTGATCATCTGGGACTGGTGAGTGAGTCCACAGTAGCTGTTAATAAAAGTCACGTCCCCTGGAAGTCCCCTCCAGAATCCCTCAACTCCTGCATCCAAATCCCTCTGGAGTGTGAGTTTGAAATGGGGTATAAATCAGGGATTTTTTTCTGGAGCCCTATTTGAGCTGGAGGAGGCAGAGCGTGAGGCTCCTCCAGCAGTGACAGGCAGGGAATCGAAAGTGCTTGGCTGCTCATGCTGGTTCCCAAATGCTTCCAATTGTCAGAAGAGGAAGATATGTAGAGACAAATGCCCCCCCCCCCCAGTAAGTGAGGACTGGTCAAGTAAAATCCCCCCTCAGTTTGTTACTTCAGTGACTCGGCTCTGGCAGATATGCTCAAGATATGCTCAAGATATGCTCATGCTGCCCCTCTCTCAGGTCAGTAATGTCACTGTGACCATAAATACCAAAGAGGACACATGAATCAGAGCTTTAGCGGAAACGTTTTGAGAAAATGATTACAGGGGGACACAAAGGTGGATCTACAGGGGGATATTATTATTCTTTATATAGTGCCAGCATATTCTGCAGCGCTGTATAATGGGCACAATATAGGCAGGGTTACAATACATTAAACAACATTTTGACATACCAGTACAGGAGGAAACGAGGGCCTCGATATAAGGGTTGCCTGGTTTAATTTTTTTTTATATTTTCAATAATTTATTTAACATAAAATGTATGAATATTTACATTATTTTAATATTTATCTTTAGGATATAATTGAGTTTTATACCTTTTTGGAGCTCTGTGTTATGCTCATACACACACCACATTTACGTAAACTAAAGTGGAGTATATTAGATACTATCAGGGTAATTCAAAGAGAATCGAAAAGTCACTACATGTTCGGTGACTTTTCGTTCTCTTCAATTCGGTTCGTTTTACTGATCCCATTTCGGCGACCCTGCGGTGTATTCAGCAAGCACCACAGGGTCCCCGAAATGCAGGGGAAGGCCACCGCAAACCCGACGAAAACTAACCGCAAAACCCAGCGAATGCACGCTAAAAAGCTGCAAAAGCCTCTGGATTAACCCGTCGAAAATGCCAGAAAAACCCGAGCAGGAGCCGATCACACGCAGCGCAGCCGCCGGAAAAAGCCGACACCGCAGACGAATGCAGTGAATAAATTAGCAAAATAGTTTCCTTGAATGTTTGAAAATTGAAACGCTGTTTGCAAAGAAACTATTGAGCGAAAATGTCTGAAATTTACATATGAGGTCCAATGAATAATAATAAAAAAGGCTGTTACAGAAAAAATAAGTAAACTTTAAAAAAAACAAAAACGGAGTTTTTTAAAAAAAAATTAAAATCCAGAAAAATGCTTAAAATATCCTAATAAGATCTATAAATAAAGAGAATCTTTACTGCAGATTTTTATAATGAATGGTCTATTAGATATTGAATTAAAACGGGAATATTTTTAACATTGATGCCTATGGGATTCACTTGAATAAACCTGCCGAATTAAACCACCGAATGGCAGAGTATTCCGGGAACCTTTCACTGCTGGTTTGTGTTCTCTGAATAGCCGAAGCAGTGCTTTTTTTATGGGGATTCACTGCCCTCAAACAGGCACTGAACAGGCACCCATATGTGCATGCAATTCGTCAGGATATGGCGAATTGTCTGCTCTCTGAACAGCCGAATGGCCAGGAAAGGTAACCGAACGCTGATTTTCAGCCTTCGGCTTCCTTTCTCCAGCAATTCGGATCTCTTTGGATAACCCTGTATGACATCACTTTTATGTCTCCATTTCATTTATTAACATATATTATGAACCGCATTTCATTAACTAGCAGGGTTATTCAAAGAGCTCCGAATTGCTGGCGAAAGGTAACTGAACGCTGAAAATCAGCATTCGGTTACCTTTCCTGGGCATTCGGCTATCCAGAGATCAGGCAGTTCGCCAAATATTGGCGAATTGCCTGCACATACGGTGCCTGTTCGGTGCTTGTTCAAGGGCAGTGAATTCCCCATAGAGAAGCAATGCCTCGTCTATTCAGAGAACAAAAATCAGCAGTGAAAAGTTGCCGAAATGCCCTGCCATTCGGTTGGTTCATTTGACAAGTTTATTCAGGCGAATCCCATAGGCTTCAATGTTAAAAATATTCCCGTTTTAACTCAATATCTAATAAACCATTTATTATAATATTCTGCAGTAAAAAGTCTATTTATAGATTTTTTAGGATATTTTAAGCATTATTCGGGATTTTTTTTAGGGATGCACCGATACCACTTTTTTAAGTACGAGTACTGATACTTTTTAAAAGTACTCACCGATACCGAGTACCGATACTTTTCTTTAATGTCATGTGATGCTTTCCAATAAGAACAGACCATATAAAAATGCCCCCAGCTCACATGTATATCCCCCGATATACAGTTGTGTTCAAAATTATTCAACCCCCAATGCTGTAAAGGGTTTTAGGGAATTTAGTGTACATTTGTAATTGTATTCAGAATGAAATCCTACAAGGACTTTTTAAAGAACCATATGCAACTAAAATGACATCAATTGGTTTTGTAATACAGTAGTAAATGTTTCTTTTGTGAATTATTCATTGACACAATTATTCAACCCCTTAAAGACTACCACTCTGAAGAACAGAGGTTCATTCAAGTGTTTTCAGTCAAGTATTGAAAACAACTGTGGATGTCACGGAGCAGCAATAAAGCATAATAAGCACCAATTAGGCAGCTTTAAAATGACTGTGATACTCAGCTCCTTCTAGACATTTACTGGTGTGGTTACAAACATGGAGAAGTCAAGAGAATGGTCCAGGAAGACCAGAGAAGAGGTGATTACTCTTCACAGGAAGGGCAATGGCTATAAGAAGATTGCAAAGATGTTAAAAATACCAAGAGAGACCATAGGAAGCATCATTCACAAATTCAAGGCAAAGGGCACTGTTGAAACGCTACCTGGTCGTGGCAGAAAGAAGATGCTGACTTCGACTGCTGTGCGCTACCTGAAGCGTAGAGTGGAGAAAAGTCCCCGTGTGACTGCTGAGGAACTGAGAAAAGATTTGTCAGATGTGGGTACTGAAGTTTCAGCTCAGACAATACGGCGCACACTGCGTAATGAAGGCCTCCATGCCAGAACTCCCAGGCGCACCCCCTTGCTGTCTCCAAAGAATAAGAAGAGTCGACTGCAGTATACCAAAAGTCAGGTGGACAAACCACAGAAGTTTTGGGATAGTGTTCTGTGGACTGATGAAACAAAATTAGAACTGTTCGGGCCATGGATCAACGCTATGTTTGGAGGAGGAAGAACAAGGCCTATGAAGAAAAGAACACCTTGCCTACTGTGAAGCATGGCGGGGGTCAATCATGCTTTGGGGCTGTTTTGCTTCTGCAGGTACAGGGAAGCTTCAGCGTGTGCAAGGTACCATGAATTCTCTTCAGTACCAGGAGATATTGGATGACAATGTGATGCAGTCCGTCACAAACCTGAGGCTTGGGAGACGTTGGACCTTTCAACAGGACAATGATCCCAAGCATACCTCCAAGTCCACTAGAGCATGGTTGCAGATTAAAGGCTGGAACATTTTGGAGTGGCCATCGCAGTCACCTGACTTAAATCCGATTGAGAACCTCTGGTGGGACTTAAAGAAAGCAGTTGCAGTGCGCAAGCCTAAGAATGTGACTGAACTGGAGGCTTTTGCCCATGACGAATGGGCGAAGATACCCGTAGATCGCTGCAAGACACTTGTGTCAAGCTATGCTTCACATTTAAAAGCTGTTATAACTGTAAAAGGATGTTGTACTAAGTACTAAGATTGAATGTCACTTGGGGGTTGAATAAAACTGATAATGATGTGAGCACAGAAAAGACATTTGTGGTTATTTCATTATAAATGTTATGTTATATTTGTCTGACCTACACGTGCCTCTTTGATTTAATTGTAAGCAAGATGACTGAATGATCAAAATCAATGTCAAACTGGCCAAAACACTCAATTTCAGTGGGGGTTGAATAATTTTGAACACAACTGTATATATATTCATACTGCCCCAGCTCACACATGGATATGCCCCAGCTCACACATGGATATTGCCCCCAGCTCATGGATATGCCCCAGCTCACACATGGATTTGCCCCAGCTCATGGATATGCCCCAGCTCACACATGGATTTGCCCCAGCTCATGGATATGCCCCAGCTCACACATGGATTTGCCCCAGCTCATGGATATGCCCCAGCTCACACATGGATTTGCCCCAGCTCATGGATATGCCCCAGCTCACACATGGATTTGCCCCAGCTCACACATGGATATGCCCCAGCTCACACATGGCTATGCCCCAGCTCACACATGGATATGCCCCGGCTCACACATGGATATGCCCCAGCTCACACATGGATTTGCCCCAGCTCACACATGGATATGCCCCAGCTCACACATGGCTATGCCCCAGCACACACATGGATATGCCCCGGCTCACACATGGATATGCCCCAGCTCACACATGGATATGCCCCAGCTCACACATGGATTTGCCCCAGCTCACACATGGATATGCCCCAGCTCACACATGGGTATGCCCCCAGCTCACACATGGGTATGCCCCCCAGCTTACACATGGGTATGCCCCCCAGCTTACACATGGGTATACCCCCCAGCACACACATGGGTATTGCCCCCAGCTCATGGATATGCCCCCCAGCTCACACATGGGTATGCCCCCCAGCTCACACATGGGTATGCCCCCCAGCTCACACATGGGTATTGCCCCCAGCTCATGGATATGCCCCCACAGCTTACACATGGGTATGCCCCCCAGCTCATGGATATGCCCCCCAGCTCACACATGGGTATTGCCCCCAGCTCATGGATATGCCCCCCCAGCTCACACATGGGTATTGCCCCCAGCTCATGGATATGCCCCCCCAGCTCACACATGGGTATTGCCCCCAGCTCATGGATATGCCCCCACAGCTCACACATGGATATGCCCCAGCTCACACATGGATACTGCCCCCAGCTCACACATGGATATGCCCCAGCTCACACATGGATATTGCCCCCAGCTCATAGATATGCCCCAGCTCACACATGGATTTGCCCCAGCTCATGGATATGCCCCAGCTCACACATGGATTTGCCCCAGCTCATGGATATGCCCCAGCTCACACATGGATTTGCCCCAGCTCACACATGGATATGCCCCAGCTCACACATGGATATGCCCCAGCTCACACATGGATATGCCCCGGCTCACACATGGATATGCCCCAGTTCACACATGGATATGCCCCAGCTCACACATGGATTTGCCCCAGCTCACACATGGATATGCCCCCAGCTCATGGATATGCCCCAGCTCATACATGGGTATGTCCCCCAGCTCACACATGGGTATGCCCCCCGCTCACACATGGGTATGCCCCCCAGCATAACATGGATATGCCCCAGGTTACACATGGGTATGCCCCCAGCTCACACATGGGTATTGCCCCAGCTCATGGATATGCCCCCCCAGCTCACACATGGGTATGCCCCCAGCTCACACATGGGTATGCCCCCCCAGCTCACACATGGGTATTGCCCCCAGCTCATGGATATGCCCCCACAGCTCACACATGGGTATGCCCCCCAGCTCATGATATGTCCCCCAGCTCACACATGGGTATTGCCCCCAGCTCATGGATATGCCCCCCAGCTCACACATGGGTATTGCCCCCAGCTCATGGATATGCCCCCACAGCTCACACATGGGTATGCCCCCCAGCTCATGGATATGCCCCCCCAGTTCACACATGGGTATTGCCCCCAGCTCATGGATATGCCCCCACAGCTCACACATGGTTATGCCCCCCCAGCTATGGATATGCCCCCCCAGCTCACACATGGGTATTGCCCCAGCTCATGGATATGCCCCCACAGCTCACACATGGGTATGCCCCCCAGCTCATGGACCCCCCAGCTCACACATGGGTATTGCCCCCAGCTCATGGATATGCCCCCACAGCTCACACATGGGTATGCCCCCCCAGCTCACACATGGGTATGCCCCCCAGCTCACACATGGTATTGCCCCCAGCTCATGGATATGCCCCCACAGCTCACACATGGGTATGCCCCCCAGCTCATGGACCCCCCAGCTCACACATGGGTATGCCCCCAGCTCACACATGGGTATGCCCCCCAGCTTACACATGGGTTGCCCCCAGCTTACACAGGTATACCCCCCAGCTCACACATGGGTATTGCCCCCAGCTCATGGATATGCCCCCCAGCTCACACATGGGTATGCCCCCCAGCTCACACATGGGTATGCCCCCCCAGCTCACACATGGGTATTCCCCCAGCTCATGGATATGCCCCCACAGCTTACACATGGGTATGCCCCCCAGCTCATGGATATGCCCCAGCTCACACATGGGTATTGCCCCCAGCTCATGGATATGCCCCCCCAGCTCACACATGGGTATTGGCCCCAGCTCATGGATATGCCCCCCAGCTCACACATGGGTATTCCCCCAGCTCATGGATATGCCCCCACAGCTCACACATGGATATGCCCCAGCTCACACATGGATATTGCCCCCAGCTCATGGATATGCCCCAGCTCACACATGGATTTGCCCCAGCTCATGGATATGCCCCAGCTCACACATGGATTTGCCCCAGCTCATGGATATGCCCCAGCTCACACATGGATTTGCCCCAGCTGTAAGGAGCGTCGCCGCCGGCGTAATAAAAAGTCTATATCCAGCGCCGGCTCGTAGTGATGGGACATTCACTAGTATTAGCAATACTTCCTTCTGCCTGTGCAGTGCTCAGGTGTTGCTTTAATCACCTTAATGCTCCATGCTTAAAACCCAGCCACACCTAAAGCTCAATGCTTTTTCATTACCTTGGACTCTCCAAGCTGGAAGGAGCAAACCTGTATTGTCCTGAATACCTGTTTCTTTACCGTTGGACCTTGTCTCCCAAAGAAGACCTTATACCACAGTTCCTGGTAAGGACCTTATACTACAGTTATTATTCAAGACCTACTGCAGACCTGTTTAAAGCCCTACTACAGACCTGTTTAAAGATCTACTGCAGACCTGTTTAAAGACCTTCTCCTGCAACCCTGGTTAAAGACCTTCTACTGCAGACCTGTCTAAAGACCTTCTCCTGCAACCCTGGTTAAAGACCTTCTACTGCAGACCTGTCTAAAGACCTTCTCCTGCAACCCTGGTTAAAGACCTTCTACTGCAGACCTGTCTAAAGACCTTCTCCTGCAACCCTGGTTAAAGACCTTCTACTGCAGACCTGTCTAAAGACCTTCTCCTGCAACCCTGGTTAAAGACCTTCTGCTGCAGACCTGTTTAAAGACCTTCTGCTGCAGACCTGTTTAAAGACCTTTTACCACAGTTCCTGGTATAGACCTTTTTGCCACAGTTCCTGCTATAAACCTTCTATCATAGTTCCTGTCAAAGATCTTCTATCACAGTTCCTGTCAAAGATCTTCTATCACAGTTCCTGTCAAAGATCTTCTATCACAGTTCCTGTCAAAGATCTTCTATCACAGTTCCTGTCAAAGATCTTCTATCACAGTTCCTGTCAAAGATCTTCTATCACAGTTCCTGTCAAAGATCTTCTATCACAGTTCCTGTCAAAGATCTTCTATCACAGTTCCTGTCAAAGATCTTCTATCACAGTTCCTGAATCATCAACCCGCTGCCCTGCATCCTGCAGAATCATCAACCCGCTGTTCTACAGATACAGAACCCTCTGCATTTCCCAGGACTCTCTGCCTATACCTACAATCTGCATATATCATATATTTTTCCCTGTACAATAAATCTGTTTATATAAACAATCTGCCTTGTCAGATCCCATTCATTGCATATTGGCTTGCCCTTGTTGCCCCGGAACCTGGATCCTGACACCAGCTCACACATGGATATGCCCCAGCTCACACATGGATATGCCCCAGCTCACACATGGATATGCCCCAGCTCACACATGGATATGCCCCAGCTCACACATGGATATGCCCCAGCTCACACATGGATATGCCCCGGCTCACACATGGATATGCCCCAGCTCACACATGGATTTGCCCCAGCTCACACATGGATATGCCCCCAGCTCATGGATATGCCCCAGCTCATACATGGGTATGTCCCCCAGCTCACACATGGGTATGCCCCCCGCTCACACATGGGTATGCCCCCCAGCTTACACATGGATATGCCCCAGGTTACACATGGGTATGCCCCCCAGCTCACACATGGGTATTGCCCCCAGCTCATGGATATGCCCCCCCAGCTCACACATGGGTATGCCCCCAGCTCACACATGGGTATGCCCCCCCAGCTCACACATGGGTATTGCCCCCAGCTCATGGATATGCCCCCACAGCTCACACATGGGTATGCCCCCCAGCTCATGGATATGCCCCCCCAGTTCACACATGGGTATTGCCCCCAGCTCATGATATGCCCCCACAGCTCACACATGGTTATGCCCCCCAGCTCATGGATATGCCCCCCCAGCTCACACATGGGTATTGCCCCCAGCTCATGGATATGCCCCCACAGCTCACACATGGGTATGCCCCCCAGCTCATGGACCCCCCCAGCTCACACATGGGTATTGCCCCCAGCTCATGGATATGCCCCCCCAGCTCACACATGGGTATGCCCCCCCAGCTCACACATGGGTATGCCCCCCAGCTCACACATGGGTATTGCCCCCAGCTCATGGATATGCCCCCACAGCTCACACATGGGTATGCCCCCAGCTCATGGACCCCCCAGCTCACACATGGGTATTGCCCCCAGCTCATGGATATGCCCCCACAGCTCACACATGGGTATGCCCCCCAGCTCATGGACCCCCCCAGCTCACACATGGGTATTGCCCCCAGCTCATGGATATGCCCCCACAGCTCACACATGGGTATGCCCCCCAGCTCATGGACCCCCCGCGATGATACCTTCCTGAGCGACGCCGGGAACATCTCCGCGCGTGCGCTCGTTGGAAGGACCCCAGCCGCGACCACGTGGGACCATGTGATCGCGGCTGGGGTCCTTCCAAGGAGCGCGCGCGGAGACTTTCCCGGCGACGCTCAGGAAGGTAAGTATGAACACAGTGAGCAGCTGCAGGGCCTGTCTGATTGCTTATAGAGCATTCGGACAGGCCCTGCAGCTGCTCTCCGCAATGATACTTACCTTCCTGAGCGACGCCGGAAAGTTTCTGCGCGCGTGCTCCTTGGAAGGACCCCAGCCGCGATCACATGGTCCCACGTGGTCGCGGCTGGGGTCCTTCCAACGAGCGCACGCACGGAGACATTCCCGGCGTCGCTCAGGAAGGTAAGTATGCCAGAGAGCTCCAGGGGCGGCTGTCCGAATGCCGATAGAGCATTCGGACAGCCGCCGCAGCCCCTCGGATGCCGGCAAGCCGGCTCAATGCCGGCTTCCGGTATCGGGAAAAATATGGGGGGGTACTGCACGAGTACCAAGTACTCCTGCAGTACCCAGTATCGGCCCCAATACCGATACTAGTATCGGTATCGGTGCAACCCTAATTTTTTTGCAAATAAAATTTTTCATTTCTTTTTTAAAATGTTTTCAACGTTTTTTTCTTTTTTTCTGTAACAGCCCTTTTTATTATCATTCATTGGACCTTATATGTAAATTATAGACATTTTTCCTCAGTAGTTTGTTTGCAATCAGCGTTTCACTTTTCAAACATTCAAGCGTACGTTTTTTTTTCTTCACTCCATTCGTCTGCGGTGTCGGGTTTTTCCGGCGGCTGCTCTGCGCTGTGATCAGCTCCTGCTCGGGTTTCTCTGGCGTCTTCGGCGTGGTTAATCCAGATGTTTTTGCGGGTTTCAGTGTGCGTTC
Source organism: Leptobrachium leishanense (assembly GCA_009667805.1). Taxonomy (NCBI): domain Eukaryota; kingdom Metazoa; phylum Chordata; class Amphibia; order Anura; family Megophryidae; genus Leptobrachium; species Leptobrachium leishanense. The sequence goes on from CM019064.1 coordinate 313,786,122, forward strand.
GCCCTGGTTTTGCGGCGGCTTTTCCCTGCATTACGGCAGCCCTGTGGTGCTTGCTGAATACATAGGGTCGCCAAAATGGGATTGCCAAATCGTACCGAATTGAAGAGAACGAAAAGTCATCGAAAATGCGTTGGCTTTTCGATTCTCTTTGAATAACCCTGTATATTAAATAGGGATAAAATAAACTGAGCTGGAGTACCGTAGGTGAAATTGAGTACATAATAAATGAAATGGGGGCATGCTAAAATGGGGCATAAACTAAATTGAAGTATAGTAAATGAAATGGGGCATAAATTATATGGGGACATAAACTCAAGTATAGGAAATAAAATTGGGTGCATAATAAATGAACTGAATGCATAATAAAATAAACTGGAAATTAGTAAATGAAATAAGAGAATAAAATAAAAGGGGGAATAAGCTTGTGGGGTAAGGGCTTCAAGGGAATCGGGGTGTGCTAACGTATACACAGGTTGGGGGGGGCACAATTTTTGCCTTGCCCCGGGCGCTGACAACCCATGCTACGCCGCTGATTATACTGACATCTCTCTCTTTATGAATTAACGTTTTAAGGACCTGCATCCTAATAACCTCAAAATTTCAGTTTATGCAAGCTTCATTCATCAAAATGTTTGTAAATATGCAATCTCTTAATAGGCTTTGGAAAATGAGCAAAAGGAAGCAATCGAGGAGGAAATCTGCAAAAAGTTTGACAGCTGGAAAGCAGAAGAAAAAGAAAAAATTGCTGATGAATTAGAAAAAGTAAGGGAGATGTTTATGAAGGAGTTAAAGGAATTGAGTATGAAGAACAGCACCTTAGAAAAGGTAAGTCTTTACTGTACAGTTGTGAAATGAAAGCTATGTACTAAACCGTATGAAGCTATAGCCGACGCACCACTGTTGAATTCTGTATCTCCATGCTATAAACAGTTACAGTTAGTTACAAGTATTTATAAAGTGCTAATTTTATTTTTACATAAAAATATTTTACCAGGAAGAATACATTGAGAATTCTCTCATTTTCAGGTATGTCCTGGGTAGGCAAGGCCTAGGCCAGCACTTTCCAGGGGGTGGCAAAAAAAACCCACAAAGAGGATATTCGCAGAGCACCGAAATGACGCAGACATTTCATTGTTCTGTTGTTCCCCACACTTTGGGGAATCAAATTTCCCCGGTGAATTCACCACAGGGTCCCTGAAGTGCAGGAATCAGCCACCGAATGCTGCCGCAAACCCGTCGCCTGCTGTTTTAAAAAGAACTACTGAACAAAAATGTCTGGAATTAACATATAAGGTCCTATGAATGTTAATAAAAAGGTCTGTTACAGAAAAAAAAGAAAAACCGCTATTAGAAAAAAAAATGGATTTGTTTTTTAAAAAATGCCTAAAAGATACTAAAAAAATAAAATCAATAAATAAAGAGATTTTTTTACTATGGATTTTAAAGGAATAAACGGTTTATTAGATATTGAATAAAAACAGGAATATTTTTAACATTGAAACCTATGGTGTTTGTTCGCCTGAATAAACCTGCCAAATGAAAACATCAGGACATTTCTTTGCTGTTCGGTGTCTCTGAACAGATTAACCATTACTTCTCTATGGGGACTTTCACTGCCTTCAAACAGGCACCGTAATTGCTGTCAGTTTGCCAAAATTTGTGTTTGAGCGTATCACACAGCTCCACAGCAATAAACCTCACAGTAATGTGCGCCGTGTATTATGAGCATTCAGTGTTATATGGGAGTACTGACTTATGAGTAAAAGTAGTTAAAAAAAAGCCCGTAAAACTCGGGGGGTGACACCATAAGTTACCGCACCGGGTGACACCAACCCTAGTGATGCCAGTGGGTGACACATTAGGTGAGGCTAAATAGAGGACCTGAAGTATTGAGGCACATGTGGGCTGGGTGGGAGGATGGAGCAAGTAATGTACAGTTTGGGAATCCTGGAGTGAGCCGATAGGCTTCTCTAAAGTAATGTGTTTTCAGAGACTTCTTGAAGTACTGGAGAGACAGGGAGAGTCTAATGTTGTGGGGAGTGAATTGTACTCGCTGTAGTGCGTCAAATGAAAGAGCAATGAATTTCTGTGCTCTCTGAATAATCCTTATAGTAATGATATATTGTGAATCTGTGAAGGCTGTTGAAAACAATCTATAATTTGTCTGGGTTTTTTAATGAAACATTACTACAAATAACGTATAGACGTGTTGAGCCGAAAATTGTCAAAATTGACTCTGCACACAGGGAGAGAAATGGCTCAGCAGCGAAGGGGTTAACCAAATGAATGGAAATTAAGGCGTTTCAAGGAACGTATCTCCTCTTATGTTGAGCACATCCCCTTCACAGCAAATTAGAAGTTTTCTATTAGGCATATGTTGATGCGGCATTGCATGTTTTTCATAACGCATCTCAAAATTGTGTTACTATTCTTTATTTATAAAGCGCCAGCATATTCCGCAGCGCTGTACAATGGACACAATATAGACAGGATTACAAATAATTGAACAACATTTTGACAAACCAGTACAGGGGGAAAATAGGTCCTATTCCCGTGGAAACTTACACAGGGTTATTCAGAGAGAGGTGAAAACCAGGAGAATTGGCAGAAGAAAAGAACAATCTTGACCAAATAGCCGATTTGGAAAGTGAGATAAATGGGGGAATTTTCCTGGTTTGGCTATTTTGACTTAGGAGAATGACTGGAGAAGTGTAAATTCGGAGTTTCACCTCTCTCTGAATAACCCTGGCAATCTTAAAGGATTTGAAACATGAGGACAGGACTGCAAGGTGAGAGTGATGGACTGGTTGGAGCAGTGAGGTGTATTAGTGAGTCGGGTGGTAGGTGTCCCTAAATCGGAAAGTCTTAAGTGAGCGTTTGAAGGGAGGGAAACTAGTGGAAAGTCTGTCAGTACGAGGTAGAGCATTCCAGAGGATGGGGGCTGCATGGGAGAAATCCTACAGTCTGTCATGGGAAGAGGTGATGCAGGGAGAAGCTAGGCGCAGGTCACGGTTTGATTTTAGGGAGCGAGCTGGGCGTATTTGGTGATTAATGAGGACAGGTAGTGGGGAGCAGAGTTAGTGAGAGCTTTGTAGGTCAGGATAAGGATTTTGAATTTAATTCTGCAATGGAGGGGGATTCAGTGAAGGGATTCGTAGAGACAGAGTGGCGGGTGAGGTGGATGATCCTGGCAGAGATATTTAGAATGGATTGTAAAGGAGGAGAGAGGGAGGCCAGCTAGAAGATTACAGTTGTCAAATCGGGAGATTACAAGGGCGTGGATGGGTTGTTTTGTGGTGTCAGCGGTAAGAAATGGTCAAATTCTGGAAATAATACATAATTGGTAGCAGCAGAAGGAGGAAAGAGACTGGATGTGGGGGGTGAAGGAAAGAGCCGAGTCAAGTGTAACTCCGACAGCAAATCTGGTTTGATGGGGAGATAGTGATACCCTCAACCATGATAGGGAAGTCAGGAGGAGGGGGTGGCAATATATCATGGCACTTTGGAAGAAGTATAAAATCTAAAAAAAGGCAGTAATCCGCACACTGAACACAGAAGAGGTGCAATCCCCAAAAAGGGCTTCCCAAACCCCAGGCAATGAATCAAATCGAGTAAGGAGATGCACTCAAATAGAATAAAAATAAACTTTATTAGATTCACAATACTATAAACACATAAAGCACATGTGTATATATATATAATCAAAAGCAGTAATTCACCACAAGCGAAGAGACAACACAATGAATACTATAATACAATGAATAATCAGCAAAAGTTACCAAGCACTTGGAAAAGTGTGAACAGAAGAAGTAACCATGTGTCCGTTCCAAAGAGAAAGCTATTCTTGTGGCTGTGGTATTCTGATGCTGCTGCTGCTTCCATGTGCTGTGATAGGATGTCCTCACCATAAGAGGAGGTACGTTTACTGAAACTCTCATTTCCTTTCATTCGTTTACAAATCTATAACAAAAAACTTAGTTTATAAAGGGTGATTCAAATAGACCATAATACAATGTATAATATGTTATTTATGTGTTTCCTGTCTAGGAACTGAACGAACTTAAAGAGTCCCGACTGATCATTTCTGGGTTAGGTGACCTGCATGGTAGTCTTCGAAATAATGAAGAGATGTCCACATGCCTACATGAACTTGAAACTGTGAAAGAACTTTTGCAGACGCAGGTTCGTTATAGAAATGTTATTGTGCTCGAATCAGCTGTTATGATAATCTCTTTCATGGGTCACAGATATGTTAAAGAGGTTTCCAGCATTGTAACCACTTATGCTCCTTGCATGTATTCTAATGCAAAGAGCACATATCCATCCTTCCTGTATACTATACGAACAGTGAATTCTTGCAGCTCTGTCACGGCTTTGTTCCATTTGAGGTCATTTGTTACCCTTCTGGTTTATATAAAACATCTAAAAACTAATTTTCAAATAGCTGTTTTTTTCTAATGTTCTTTTGGGATTGATAGTGTGTTTTTTGCATTGTAGCCCTTGTGGGTTGGTCAGTAGATGGAGCTATTGCACATGTTCTGTATAATATACATGTGTCTGCTTGCACATTTTTTTTTATGGATATACATTGCCTGCTATTTTTCTGAACTACTTAAGGATATTTATGCCACTCAGTTGCAATTTATTCAAAGATATGCATTTGTAATGATTATGTACAACAAGTTATCCATTGTTTTTACTTATTATGCGGTTTTGTATATTTTTTTTATGTGGCTCTTTTTTTTTGATACGACATAAAAGTCACTTTAGGCTGGGGTCAGATGAACGCAGTGTTAACGTCCGTGTTGCTGCACATAAGTACGTCCATGATAGCATACAATTGTGTTAAATGGAGCCCCACACACAAAGTACGTCCGCACAGAAGTGCGGAGGCTGACGGACGCTGCAAACGGACGCAGGTTAGGCCCCCGGCACACAGGTGTATTTATGGCTCAAATTCCCTGCGTCCATGGGTTTTTGACGGGGAAGGCCATCCACCGGACGTGAAATAGCCCTCCCCGTCAAAAAGCTAAACGGACGCTGAAAGGATACAAAGCGCGATTCTCCATAGGAGGATCGCGCTTTGTACGCTGAGCGCAGAGGGTGGAAGGAACGTCCACTTTTACGGACGTTCCTTCCTCTGCTCGTGTGCCGCCAGCCTTAGGCAATGTAATACTGCTAGAACGGACGTGCGGAGTGCGCCACGTCCACAACGTCCGCATAGCTTTGTGTGTGAGTGATGGAGCGTGGTCAGACGGACTGCATTTATACGTCCAGCATTTTTGACGGACAGAATGTTTTTTCATCGTAATTTATTTTCCCTGCTACATCAGTCAAAAAATACGTCAGTGAAAAAAACGGACTGTGTGGCCACTACCTTGTCCTCAGTCAGAAAGTACGTCCGTACTGCACGGACGCACAGTCCGTACAAAATGCGCTCGTCTGACCCTAGCCTTATTGTATCTCCAGCCAGGTCATCTTTGCAGCTGTCCCATTCCATGTTTTTGTTTTTAATACCAATTTGGAATCGTTTATGGGGAGGATATAAATGAAAACCCACCAGTCTCCCTCATGACTGAGAAGCAGCATGAGTATATGTGGTTGCTTAGAAAGCAGCTTTTGGTTTCATTAGGTAGGACTCACCTACCAGAGGTGCCCGTGACGTGGCAGGTGAGCTTACACTTTAATGGTCATTCAAGTAAACCAAAACCTCTGTTTTTCACGCGGAGCTATAGGGGTAAGCGTAGATGACATCATGTTTTTTTTCTTTCTAGTAGTGATTTTTTTATTTAATTTGCCATTTCTCTGTGTTCTGGAAAGCTGTTGAAGTTATTTTGCAAGCGCCTTTTCTTTATTTTTCTCAGTCGTTTTAATGTTTACGATTCTGCCACCAGATTTGTGTAGAAATTGTGATATTTATCCCCCCCCCCCAAATCAGTTTACATAATATTGGCTCCTTATGTCAGTTATTGGCCTGAAAGGTTGCTGATAATATGTGTTGGTGCCGGGTCTAGAAAAATATCGGCCTAATGCTCAGCCACTCATTAGGTTGGCTCCCCAACATGGGAGATGTAGTTCCAAAATATCTGGAGGGCCAAGGTTGCAGACATCTGTCCTACAGGGTAATACCAAGGTGGCCATGCAGCAGCTGAAGCTCAGTAGAAGCTGGGCTCTATAAAGAAGAGCGTTCCAAAAGTCCTTCTGAACGTTATGCAGGTCTAATGTGTATCTGCAGGAAGCACTGGTTTTTGAGGTTGAGGTTATTGCTGCCAAAGGAGTATCGACCAGCTATTAAATCCAAGTGTTCACTTTTTCCACGTTTTAGTTGCGTGTTTTTCGCTCAAGCACATTGAGCTTGTCTATGCTGTGGCCTTGAAGATGCAATGACATTTTATGATCAATTCATGGAGAAAGCCCAACTATTTCCAAACTGGTTACATACCCTTTCTTGCCACTGTATATTTCTTAATCAGTGTGTGTGTGTGTTTTAAGCTTGTCTGTGAAAAGGCACAGTTGAATTTTCACACTCTTTTTGTTCATATCACCAGCAAACCCACTATCTCATTTTCCACTTTATCCTTTATTATGGGGCTTCTCTGTTTACCTTTGCTGATCTAGGAGGCCTGTTTATTTGATGTATTTGTGTGTTGTTCATTTGTACTTTGTAAAGCATACTGTGTTGCTCTGCTTATATTTGTTAACAGTGCATAACCCTGGAGCTTAGAGGAGCCAAAGAACCACTGCCTGTTTCCCTCTTTCATAGACTAATCTGGTATGTTCCTCAGGGAAGAATAATAAGAGCACTCTGTGGACCTGTTCCACAGTACTCCATGCTCACATGGCAGTAATGAATGACAGGTCTAAATTATGATCACCAACAACGTGTTATTACTGAAAATCGAAGACAGTTTTCAAAAACTATAAAGATGTTTTTTCTGACTCTTGTAAAGTTGTTTCCTTCAATCTTGAGATAATCTGTCATGTCAGCATTCTGTTTCTGTGAGACTGTATTTTCTTTTTTTTTTATCAATTTTTTTTTTTTTTCGTGTTCAGGAAGACAAATGGGGAAACAAGATACGGCTAATCCGACAAGAACACAACAAAGAGAAGAACCAGGTGCGTCAATTTGTGAAAAATAATATACAAATGTTCTCTTTGCCATGAATTGTTTCGGTGAAACTGGTTGGGCGTAAAACTAGTGAGCTTAGAAAAGAAAAAAAATCTTTCCAATCATTTTGCCCTGTGGTGCATACAATGATATACTAATTAAAGATGAGAAAGACGCTTGTTTAAGAGATGTGCACGGTGATTGTGAAAAGGTGCTGTAATTCGGCTGCACTAAACCTGAAATTAAAATAATTCTATCATGGGTAGGAGCTAGTCCTCTTATTCATTGTTTCAACTAGGTACGATACTTTCTATTGACATGTGTTGGAACAAGTCTTCAAAAAGTTGTCCAGTAAAAATCTTCAAAAGGTCCAGTAAAATTAGGGGACTGTATTTTTTTTATGCTGATATCAGCTTCTGTAGAAGACTAATATCTGCTCTGGGAGCTGAATTAGCCCTCTGAGAAGGGCGGGAACACTCAGGTCACTAATGACCACTCAATTTACATTGAGTGGTTAAAGTGCCTAGAATGTCCATTTATACAACTTAAATAGTTTGTATATATAATTTATTTATTTTTAAAGCATTAATACATTGTATTAAAACCATGTGTCCAATAAGTTTGAATCATTTTCAATATTTGTTATCATTAAACGTGAATTGAAAATATCCATTATGGACATAAAGAGAATTTGGATTGAATCCGTGAGACTGGTTCCCTCCTTGATTGATTGAAAAGCCAAACTAAATATTTTAATTGTCAATTTTATTTGGAAAGAAAGGAGGTTGAGCGACACCTGGCAGCTGCAGCATATAGACACATATTTTATTTATAAAGGATTTTACCAGGAAGGATACATTGAGATTTCTCTCGTTTTCAAGTATGGGAGCAGCTGACCAAGCACATACTGAAAGATAAACTGGTTTTATTTTAAGCCTCTTGTTATCTTTGATCAATTTCAAGTGAAGTATACAGCTATACTATAATTATATATATATATATATATATATATATATATAATATATATATATACACACACAACTACCTATAACTTTTGTGTATAATGTATCTTAATTACTGTTTTCAGCTGCTGTCCGAAATGGAAAAACTAAGATTGTCAATGAGTGACGAACAAAGAGCACGTAGTGATTTCAATCAGAAAAGGTTAGAGGAGCTTGAGAAGAGACTTCAAGAGCAAAATGAGTTAATCAGGACACAGAAGCAGCAGCAGGTTTGTGTCTATATTTTGTACATCATATTGTCTGACAGGGTTATTCACCTGGGTGGATTTTTGTGTTTTGTGACAGTTTAGAGCCGTATTCTTTCAAATGACAAATAGAATACCCATCTCATGTTTGTCTGTTGCGTTCCTGAAAATACCATGGTCAGCCAAAACTGAGGAACTGTACATGCAATGTAAACACAATACCCAGTGAAGTCCTCCTGGGTTCTTCCATTCTGCTATGGGTTCTGAAATGAATGAAGTGCCTGAGAACTGCATTATTGTAAAGGTGTCCCTTTGATGTCCAGGTTATGGGTCCTGCAAATATTCCGAAGCACTTGTGAATATGTACTAACTTGGTGTGTGGAGGTTTTCTGTATTGTATGAATATATATTTCATCTTTCCTTATCATATGTTCGCTCTTTGTGATGCCTTAAGAGCCTACCATTATGGTACAACAAAAGGACATCACAGAATCATGCAAGTGAAGTAAGGGGGGGGAGGGGCGAGAAATGTCATAGAGCTGTAATGTTATATGAGTAGGCAATTGATTGATGTAAGGTAAGGTGGAGAAAACAAGACTCTCACTAATACAGCTTTCCATACCCACGTATCTTCTTTATTAAAAATTGTCTTTTACCGGCATGATATTTGATATTCAGGGTGAATATGGGTAGGTGATCTGTCTCCCTATATTTTAAAACTTGAAGAGCTATAATATTAATCATTGTACCACTACTGGCAACATTGTGATTTCTAAAATGTAATAGCAACTTTGCTGGAGTAGACTTAGTGCCTACATTTTTAATGCAGGATCCATTATCTTTAAGCAATTTATTGGCATGTGAGTGCACAGTGGCAGTCATGTCACAAAAAATGCATAAGATGTCAACCCTCAATCCGTACTAGCAGATGTAAATGGTGTCGGTCGGCTTTTGAATTTGTGCTTGTTTTGTTTGTTTTTTTTATCATGGCTTTTTTTATTTTCAAATTAATTTTCTGATAATCTTTTCTCCTTCAGATGAATGAAATACCTACAAAGCCATTGCTGGCTATTGGAAAACATGCCGGTATGTGATAGCCATTGCCATAGTGCTCATTTAAAGTTGTTTTAGAAACCCTGAACTGATTTTACAAGTATTGAATTTGTAATTATAACATTGTCAAAGTTTAAATTTGGTTTATATTTTTTATTTTATAAACTCTTTTCTTATTCTCATACTACAAAGTTGTGATCAAAATTAAAATGTATACAATTTATGTAAAAAAAAATTGTTTTTAATATAGTGCCAGAATCTCCTGTTTTATCACAGAACATACCACCAAAATCTGTCATTTCACGTACACGGGGTAAGTAGATTTTCTTTTTATTCCTCTATATCATTGTATCATTTGAGACATATAGTACAAATAGGTACTGTGCCATACCTGGCATGGTATCAGAGCTGGAATCCTTCTGCATGATGTGGTGCCATTAGCTGTTGCTAATATAACTACTTGGGCATCTTGACCAGTAATATACAAAATATACAAATTTGAGAGCATGTCACTATAATATAGTGAGGGAAAGGGAGGTTTGTGAGAGTCCTGAGAACGAGCAACAGCACTAGTGGCCTGCTCTACGGTGGGGCCCGCTCAGGTCTCACAAGGTTTTAGCTTGCTTGTGCCATTACAGGGATGAATTCTCCATATGCAAATCAGCCTACTCTCACCCAAAAAGGGTGGCCAATGCTGATGGCCAAGGACGTCATCCCTGCACGAGAGGTGCAGCAACCCCCAATGATCGTTTCGGCCTTGTTAGGCCTTGTCAGGAGGGTATAGCTGACACCCCTCTAGGCACATCAAGCAAGGGGTCCACGTCTGGATGACCCTGTTTACTTATAGTGAGAGAAAGGGGGGTTTGTGAGAGTCCTGAGGAAGAGCAACAGCACTAGTGGCCTGCTCTACGGTGGGTGCTCGCTCAGGTCTCACAAGGTTTTAGCTTGCTTGTGCCATTACAGGGATGAATGCTCCATATCCACTATAACAGGGGTCAAAATTTCCACTCCATGCCTGCTCGCATTTAGCGAGTGAAAATTAAGCGAGGGCGAGTGGAAATTCCCCTTTGTGTGTATCTGTGTCCCCCATACACATGCAGCAGTCTTCCGGACTGACCGGATCACTGCTACATGAGGAGATGCTGAGCCCAAGATGCTTACTTCCTCCTTGAATGTTCACTCGCACACAGGCTGTGTGCCCCGCAGCACCAATCCAGAGACGCCCGCAGCACCAATCCACCAGTCACTGACCATGTGAGGGTTGTTTGGTGACATCTCTTCCTCCCCACTCAGCCAGATCCGTCTCCTCCCATCAGTCACGTGCTCTCACTCCGCACATGTGATGATGTTCAGGGACCATCAGGGCCGGCCTGACAATGGTGCGGAGCAGCGGCGCTAGGCGGCAGAAATTCGGGGGTGGCAAATTTCAGCCCCAGGTGCCGCTCCTGCGCTCTGCACTAATTTTTGAAACGGCGGCGGCAGATCGTGCGCCGCCGCGCTCATTCCTTCAACGAGCGGCAGCCACATGAGTATCTGCCGCTCGCCTGAGATCCATCCGCCAGCCTGCCGCGATCGAGATCACGTGATCTCGCGAGACCGCGGCAGGCTGGAGGTTGGATCCCAGGCGAGCGCCAGATACTCACGAGGCTGCCGCTCGTTGAATGAAGGAACGTGGTGGCCGCAGCAGGATCTGCCCCATCGGAAGGGGCCTGGCAGAGGTGAGCCTGGGGGCAAATATATCCATGAGCTGGCCTGTGGGCAAATATATCCATGAGCTGGCCTGAGGGGAAAATATATCCGTGAGCTGGCCTGGGGGCAAATATATCCCTGAGCTGGGCTGGGGGCAAATATATCCATGTGTGAGCCTGGGGGTAAATATATCCATTTATGAGCTGGGGCAATATACCCATGTGTGGGCACTGCTGGGTATGTGATGCTGGGCAATGCTGGGTATGTGACACTGGGCACTGCTGGGTATGTGATGCTGGGCTCTGCTGAGTATGTGACGCTTGGCACTGCTGGGTATGTGACGCTGGGCTCTGCTGGGCATGTAAAGCTGGGCACTGCTGGGTATGTGACGCTGGGCTCTGCTGGGCATGTGAAGCTGGGCACTGTTGGGTATGTGACGCTGGGCACTGCTGGGTATGTGACGCTGGGCACTGCTAGGTATGTGACCCTGGGCACTGCTGGGTATGTGACGCTGGGCACTGCTGGGTATGTGACCCTGGGCACTGCTGGGTATGTGACGCTGGGCACTGCTGGGTATGTGACGCTGGGCACTGCTGGGCATGTGAAGCTGGGCACTGCTGGATATGTCATGCTCTGCACTGCTGGGCATGTGAAGCTGGGCACTGCTGGATGTGTCATGCTGGGCACTGCTGGGTATGTGACGCTTTGCTCTGCTGGGCATGTGGAGCTGGGCACTGCTGGGTATGTGACGCTGGGCACTGCTGGGCATGTGACGCTGGGCACTGCTGGGTATGTGATGCTGGGCACTGCTGGGTATGTGACACTGGGCACTGCTGGGTATGTGATGCTGGGCACTGCTGGGTATGTGATGCTGGGCACTGCTGGGTATGTGACGCTGGGCTCAGTTATATACACCGCACATTATTTTATCACAGAGCTCCACAGCAAGAAAATTCTAATGAGTGTGAGTGTTTGAATTTTATTGCTGTGGCGCACTGTGATACGCTCATAAACGCTGCGTGTTTTTTTTTTTTTTGTTGGGGGCAGCATTTCATCCTTCGCTCCAGGCAGCACAATGTCTTGGGCCGGCCCTGGGGACCATGTGCTCACTCGTTGAGAAAGGCAGGAGGGCCGGCTGATTCCCAAAAAGAGTTGTGAGCACAGCTGCCCTCTGCTGTGCCTGCTGAAAGCATTCTGGATCCCCCCCCCCCCGCCCCAAGAATAGAGGTGATATAAAATGTATCCAAACTCTATGAAAAGCATTGTTTTTTCTCTGCAGGCAGGAAATGCCAGACTGGCTTACTGGGAGAAATCCCGGTAGCTGGTCTCATGCAGGGCTGCTGTGGCTGTTTTTAAAGTAAAAAGAGTGATTTGAATGTCAGAGCCTGTGATCTGCCGTGGATGTCTCTGCTACCCCCACTGCTCCGTATCCCCCCCCAGACCTCACTCTCACAGCTTCCTGCTAAAACATCATGTGTGTTTTAGTAAGGAAGAAGTGCACAGGACCTGCATAGTACACACAAGACACAGGGAAGCCAGCCACCAATAGACAGCATGAAGGTAGCCAACTGTGACCTTCTGGCTCCTGCCACCCCCTCCCTGCCGAAACTGGAGCTCTGCTTCAATATCTCACTGCTGATTCTACAGGTAGAGGTGAGATACTCAGGGCAGAGACCACTAGACAGTGCCAGGGATTTAATGTGTGTGTGTGTGTCAATAGCAAAAAAGGAAAGTGCATAAATGCTGCCAAAATGAACTGGAGGCATGGAGTCTAATAAAATTAATAGGGAGGAACAGAGAGCTGCTAATATGATTTGGTGGCATGGAAAAGCCTTCTACTGGGAGTTTTATTGCTGTGGAGCTCTGTGATACGCTCATACACACTGCACATTACTGTGAGTTTTATTGCTGTGGAGCTCTGTGATACGCTCATACACACCGCACATTACTGTAAGTTTTATTGCTGTGGGTGCTCTGTGATACGCTCATACACACCGCATTACTGTAGCAGAGCTGTACAGCAATAAAACTCACAGTAATGTGCAGTGTGTATGAGCGTATCAGTGCACTCACAGTAACTTGTGGTGTGTATGAGCGTATCACAGAACTCCACAGCAATAAAACTCACAGTAATGTGCACTGCATATGAGCGTATCACAGAGCTCCACAGCAATAAAACTCACAGTAATGTGCAGTGTGTATGAGCGTATCACAGAGCTCCACAGCAATTAAACTCACAGTAATGTGCGGTGTGTCTGAGCGTATCACAGAGCTCCACAGCAATAAAACTCACAGTAATGTGCGGTGTGTATGAGCGTATCACAGAGCTCCACAGCAATAAAACTCACAGTAATGTGCAGTCTGTATGAGAGTATCACAGGGCTCCACAGCAATTAAACTCACAGTAATGCGTGGTGTGTATGAGTGTGAGTTTTACTGCTGTACAGCTCTGATACACTCATACACACCGCACATTTAACTATCAATTCATAAGATAATTTAACAGGGTGTATTTATCAGCGGAGTTATGGGTAGGAGTAGGTGGGGCAACTGGTGGCGAGTAACTCCTAAGGCCTGGCTAGTAGCTTGGGACTGGAAATTTTGAGCCCTGCACTATAATATACAGGGTTATCCAAAGAGATTCGAAAAGTCACCGCACGTTCGGTGACTTTTCGTTCTCTTCAATTCGGTTCCTTTTGCCGATTGCATTTCGGTGACCCTGCGGTGTATTCAGCAAGCACCACAGGGTCCCCGAATTGCAGGGAAAAGCTGCCGCAAACCTGACGAAAACTAACCGAATGCACGCTGAAAACAAGCAAAAACATCTGGATTAACCTTTGAAGAAGCCGAACAGGAGCCGAACATGAGCCGAATCACACAGAGCCGAAGCGACGTAGAGGAGGCAGTGAATAAATTAGAAAAACCATTTGTATGAATCTGGGAAAAAGAAACGCTGTTTGCAAAGAAACTACTGAGCGAAAATGTCTGAAATTTTCACAGGAGGTCCAGGGAATGATAATAAAGAGGGCTGTTACAGAAAAAATAAGTAAACTGAAAAAAAAAAAAAAGAAATCGGACTTTTAAAAAAAAAAAAAAAAAAATCTGAAAATGCTTAAAGTATCCTAAAAAATCTATAAATAAAGAGACTCTTTGCTGCAGAATTTTATAATGAACGGTTTATTAGATATTGAATTAAAACGGGAATATTTTTAACATTGAAGCCTATGGGATTCTCCTGAATAAATTTGCCGAATTAAACCACCGAATGGCAGGGCATTAGGGGAACCTTTCACTGCTGGTTTGTGTTCTCTGAATAGCCGAAGCATTGCTTCTCTATGGGGATTTCACTGCCCTCGAACAGGCACCGAACAGGCACCGTATGTGCAGGCAATTCGCCAGGATTTGGCGTATTGCCTGCTCTCTGGATAGCCGAATGGCCAGGAAAGGTAACCGAACGCTGATTTTCAGCGTTCGGTTACCTTTCTCAAGCAATTCGAATCTCTTTGGATAACCCTGTTAAAGAATTTAAAAACAACTGACTTGGAAATAAATGATGGAGATTCGGTTGTAAGATATGATCAAATACTGCATAAACCTGCATCCTCTTGGGGCTCCCAGCAGATCAATGTTTAAATAGAACCTGCAGCAAGGGTTTGTTCAGTAATGGCTGGCCTATGATGGTAGTTACTGCATAATAGGATTTCCATTCTAAGTAGCCCACAATAGCTGGAAAGGTTGGCCATTAATACTTTGAATGGTCAAATGCACCTCATTTATTCTTGATTCCTAATTAGATATAATGTGCTTTGGGACCAGGTAATTCATCTTCTTATTAAAAGGTATACGTTGATTCTTGTAATGCAGAGCCCTGAATTGACCATTCATTGATTTTGTAATGTGCATTTTGTGGGAGAATTTACAAATGCCATCTAATGATATACAGTGATTTTAATATTTAACTGACATTACCTTTTTACCTGAAACTTGATTATCCATTCTGTTTGTACCTTTTGCTCGCTACTAGAGCAGGCACATATCTTGGAATCTATAATGGAACTATCTGATGAGGATAGAGGTAAACACTGGCAGACAATGCATGTTATTTTTTTTATCCATGGGGGTGTTGTGTTTTTTTTCTTTGTTTGTTCCCTTTTTTTTTTTTCTGTGATGCATGTCTGGAAGTTGTTTGGGTTTCTATTATTTTTTTCTGTTAAGTTGAGACTCAACTTTGCACAACCAGATGGAATAATTTTAGGCATGTATGTAACCTTCCATAAATACTCCATAAATAAATAAATACTCCATAAATCCTGAGTAGCGGCGCTATCAAACAGAACATCCTCTCGGAACCATATTGAAAACCTGAGCTACTAGGAACAATCTAACATGTGTTATGGTTAACTTGGCGAACCATGGTAGGCCAGCTAGTGAAAATATGTAGGGAAGTGCAGTTTACCTAAACAGGATCTGTATATAATTTTAATCCTTGCTTTCAGATCTGGATGTAGAAAAACCACGATTCACCAATCACATGAAAACTGCAAATTCCTTGAAAAAGATCCAGCCATACTCTAGGGAGTTGAAGACTATTTTGGAGCAAACACTTACCGAAAAGCTAGAATCATTAGGTGTTAAGCCGGTAAATAAATTTTAAGCTTTTTGTGATGTGGAATGAGGAGCTTTAATCTAGCTTGATGGATATTCTAGTGTTTGGTTTTTTCATTACGGAAGAAAGTAGAAATTTCTCTGTTAAAAATTTAGAAAATGTCTGTGATCATCAAGGTCCAATTGGTTAGCAGAATATAATTAAGGCACAATTGAGTACCACAAGATTATCCCTTTAAATGTTCCCTTGTCCACATTATTTTGGTCTCCTTAGAAAAATGTTAAAATATGTATGATGTGTGCAATATCTAATGCGATCTCTGTTCTGTGATTTGCAGGAGGTGCGTGGAATTACACGGGAACATCTGCAAGGAATATTAAGTCAATTGGAATCTTCTAGAGAACAGGACATGAAGAAAGTACCAGAAATTGATTATATTCGGGAGAGCCTTGTTCGCCATGTGAATACCATGGTGAAGGAGCGGACATCGTCGACATATTCGAAAACTGCACAAGTCTTAAGTGACTGTAAGATTATTGTACTTTTGATCTGGTGGCCTTGTGTTTTGATACTGACAAATCAGCAAATATTTATGCTTGTCACGTGTACATATTAGATCACTAAAGTACTCCATAAAACTTGCATGTTGCAATCATATGTGTCTGATCGGTCGCAATATCAGGGTTATTCAAAGAGCTCCGAATTGCTTGAGAAAGGTAACCGAACGCTGAAAATCAGCGTTCGGTTACCATTCCTGGCCATTCGGCTATCCAGAGAGCAGGCAATTCGTCATATCCTGGCGAATTGCCTGCACATACAGTGCCTGTTCGGTGCCTGTTCGAGGGCAGTGAAATCCCCATGAAAAAGCACTGCTTCGGCTATTCAGAGAACACAAACCAGCAGTGAAAGGTTCCCGAAATGCCCTGCCATTCGGTGGTTTAATTCGGCAAGTTTATTCAGGAGAATCCCATAGACTTCAATGTTAAAAATATTCCGGTTTTAATTCAATATCTAATAAACTGTTCATTATAAAATTCTGCAGTAAAGAGTCTCTTTATTTATAGATTTTTTAGGATACTTTAAGCATTTTTCTTAATTTTTTTAAAAGTCCGATTTTTTTATTTTTTTTAAGTTTACTTCTTTTTTCTGTAACAGCCCTCTTTATTATCATTCCCTGGACCTCCTGTGTAAATTTCAGACATTTTCGCTCAGTAGTTTCATTTTCACACATTCACACAAACTATTTTGCTAATTTATTCACTGCCTTGTCTGCGGTCTCGGCTGCTTCGGCTGCGTGTGATCGGCTCCTGCTCGGGCTTTTTCCGTGGTTTTCGGCAGGTTAATCCAGATGTTTTTGTGGCTTTTCGGCATGCATTCGCTGGGTTTTGCGGTTCGTTTTCGTCGGGTTTGCGGCAGCTTTTCCCTGCAATTCGTAGACCCTGTGGTGCTTGCTGAATACACCGCAGGGTCACCGAAATGGGATCGGCAAAAGGAACCGAATTGAAGAGAACGAAAAGTCACCGGACGTTCGGTGACTTTTCGACTATGTTTGAATAACCCTGTATGTGTCCATTTCTGACCGCACTTCCCTCCCACTCCCAGTCACGTGCGGTGTACCCCAAGGCTCGATACTCGGCCCCCTGCTATTCAGAATATTCATAAATGATCTGCCAATGTCTGCAAAGCCTCAACTGTACACATGTACGCAGACGACACTGTAATCTATACCAGCAAACCAGATCTCCCACAGCTGGAGGTTGTGCTGCAAGACCAATTCACAGAGGTAGAAAAGTGGATCAAAGATAACAAACTTTTTCTAAATGCTGACAAAACTGTTACAATGCTCTTTGGAACAGCACCTAAACTACACAAATTGCAAACACCCCATCTATGTGTCAGGACAAAATCAAATGGCACGCTGACCACAGTCACTTCTCTCAAATTTCTAGGTATGTGGTTAGATCCAAATCTATCCTTTGGCCCCCACATTGAAAAACTTTCATCTAAAATTTACCCCAAACTAGGTGCCCTCTACAGAAACAAATCCTGCCTGAGCCCCACGGTAAGAAAGCAGATTGTACAACAAATGCTTATGCCGGCTATTGAATACGGAGATGTAGTGTATGCAGCCGCCCCGCAAACGCACCTCCAGAAACTTACTACATTGTATAACTCATTCTGTCACTTTGTGCTACAATGTAACTACATGACCCACCATTGTGACATGTTAAAAGACCTAAACTGGCCATCGCTGGAATCTAGACGCACCCTTCACCTTTCCAACCTGGTGTTTAAGAGCTTTTCTGGGAAGCTACCACACTACCTGAATAGACTGCTTCCCTCAGCAGTTCCCTCATCCTATAACCTCCGATCTAGGACCAGCACCTTACTTGCAATACCACAATACAAAAAGCAAGTGGCTCGATCCTCATTTTCCTACAGAGCACCACAATTTAATTTTTTTAAAAGTCCGATTTTTTATTTTTTTTAAGTTTACTTCTTTTTTCTGTAACAGCCCTCTTTATTATCATTCCCTGGACCTCCTGTGTAAATTTCAGACATTTTCGCTCAGTAGTTTCATTTTCACACATTCACACAAACTATTTTGCTAATTTATTCACTGCCTTGTCTGCGGTCTCGGCTGCTTCGGCTGCGTGTGATCGGCTCCTGCTCGGGCTTTTTCCGTGGTTTTCGGCAGGTTAATCCAGATGTTTTTGTGGCTTTTCGGCATGCATTCGCTGGGTTTTGCGGTTCGTTTTCGTCGGGTTTGCGGCAGCTTTTCCCTGCAATTCGTAGACCCTGTGGTGCTTGCTGAATACACCGCAGGGTCACCGAAATGGGATCGGCAAAAGGAACCGAATTGAAGAGAACGAAAAGTCACCGGACGTTCGGTGACTTTTCGAATATGTTTGAATAACCCTGTATGTGTCCATTTCTGACCGCACTTCCCTCCCACTCCCAGTCACGTGCGGTGTACCCCAAGGCTCGATACTCGGCCCCCTGCTATTCAGAATATTCATAAATGATCTGCCCAATGTCTGCAAAGCCTCAACTGTACACATGTACGCAGACGACACTGTAATCTATACCAGCAAACCAGATCTCCCACAGCTGGAGGTTGTGCTGCAAGACCAATTCACAGAGGTAGAAAAGTGGATCAAAGATAACAAACTTTTTCTAAATGCTGACAAAACTGTTACAATGCTCTTTGGAACAGCACCTAAACTACACAAATTGCAAACACCCCATCTATGTGTCAGGACAAAATCAAATGGCACGCTGACCACAGTCACTTCTCTCAAATTTACCCCAAACTAGGTGCCCTCTACAGAAACAAATCCTGCCTGAGCCCCACGGTAAGAAAGCAGATTGTACAACAAATGCTTATGCCGGCTATTGAATACGGAGATGTAGTGTATGCAGCCGCCCCGCAAACGCACCTCCAGAAACTTACTACATTGTATAACTCATTCTGTCACTTTGTGCTACAATGTAACTACATGACCCACCATTGTGACATGTTAAAAGACCTAAACTGGCCATCGCTGGAATCTAGACGCACCCTTCACCTTTCCAACCTGGTGTTTAAGAGCTTTTCTGGGAAGCTACCACACTACCTGAATAGACTGCTTCCCTCAGCAGTTCCCTCATCCTATAACCTCCGATCTAGGACCAGCACCTTACTTGCAATACCACAATACAAAAAGCAAGTGGCTCGATCCTCATTTTCCTACAGAGCACCACAATTATGGAATAACCTCCCAGACGCCATCAAATCTTCCCCCAGTCTAAAGTCCCTTAAGAGCTCCATATTAACATACCTCAATAAGGAATGCACCTGTAAACATGTAAGATAGTGACTATTTCCTACATATTTATTTTCTGTTAATCTGTATATTTGTTTTGTGTTAATATCTTGCATTTTACTACTTTTGGATTTCTGTAACCATGTTCTTGAACCCAGGACATACTTGAAAATGAGAGAAATCTCAATGTATCCTTCCTGGTAAAATCCTTAATAAATAAATAAAATAAATAAATAAAGGACACCCTTTTATAGAAACATAGAAAATGTCGGCAGATAAGAACCTTTCGGCCCATCTAGTCTGCCCAATTACATGGATACTCAACCTGGATTTATCTTTTGTTTAGGATAGCCTTATGCCTATCCCATGCTTGCTTAAATTCAATTACTGTTTTGGCCTCTACCACTTCAACTGGAAGGCTGTTCCATGTATCCACCACCCTCTCAGTAAAATAATGCTTCCTGATGTTACTTTTAAACCTTTGCCCCTCTAATCTAAGACTATGTCCTCTTGTTTTGCTACTTTGTTTCCTTTTAAATATACTCCCTTCCTCTACCTTGTGGATTCCCTTTACGTATTTAAATGTTTCTATCATATCTCCTCTGTCTCGTCTTTTTTCCAAGCTGTACACGTTAAGATCATTAAGCCTTTCCTGGTAACTTTTCTCCTTCAAGCCGTACACCATTTTAGTAGCCCTTCTCTGAACTCTCTCTAAGATGTCTATATCCTTCTGGAGATACGGTCTCCAGTACTGCACACAGTACTCCAAGTGAGGTCTCTCCAGTGCTCTGTACAGTGGCAAGAGCCCTTCGCTTTTCCTACTGCTAATACCTCTCCCTACACAACCAAGCATTCTGCTAGCATTTCCTGCTGCTCTATTACATTGACTACTTACCCTTAGATCCTCTGAAATAATAACCCCTAAATCCCTTTCCTCAGATGTTGAGGTTAGGACTGTATCAAATATTCTATATTCAGCCCTTGGGTTTTTACGTCCCAGGTGAATTATCTTGCACTTATCCACATTAAAACTCAATTGCCACAGCTCCGACCATTTTTTTAGTTTACCTAAATCATTTGTCATTTGGCTGATCCCTCCAGGAACGTCCACCCTGTTGCAAATCTTTGTGTCATCAGCAAAAAGACATACTTTTCCATTAATACCTTCTGCAATATCACTAATAAAAATATTAAAGAGAATGGGTCCAAGTACTGACCCCTGAGGTACCCCACTGGTAACAAGACCTTGCGCCGAATAAACTCCATTTACCACAACCCTCTGTTGCCTGTCACTCAGCCACTGCCTAATCCATTCAACAATATTGGAATCCAAGCTCAAAGATTGCAATTTATTGATAAGCCTTCTATGCGGAACAGTATCAAAAGCCTTACTGAAATCTAAATAAGCAATGTCTACTGCACTTATATCTGTTATACAGATAATGTTACATGATGATGCAAAAAGAAAGTGCACTTTAAAAACAATTTCATATGAAATAGGCATTCCAAACTTAAAATGGGTGGGGGGGGGGGGCTTGGTGTTTAAAGAATAACACTCACCCCTTATTTCCAACCCTTGAGTGTCTGTTGCCATCATTCCAGTCTGGGCTTCGTCTGTGCTTGTCTGGATCTGAGAGCCACTGTTACTACCTGTAACAGCTGTGTGCTGAAGCAGGCAGGGGGATATATGAAAACGCATTGGCAGTTGTTTGGCTAGTTGGGAATGTATGGAGCCAAAATTAAAATTTTTCCCCAATTAAATTTTCAAGCAATTTTCATCTCTTTCATCTTCGAGCCAATGTCCCTTGGCGGAGTGTGCACAGGAGCTTGAATACATATTTAATATAATAAGTGATAAGATGCATCTAGTGTTTGCACGATGGAATCACTTTCCCTGGGGTTGAATCACATGCTGCCATTCAAGTCATAGTTGTATGCAGAGTTGAAATAAGTGTGTGTGTGTGTACACACACAATATACTTATAACAGGTTTTTTTATGTCAGACTTAACACTTTTATTTTACTCCTAGTGATCCTTTTTGGTGGTCATTAGAGAAGGTTCACCAGTATAAGATCTTTTGCTGAACAATGTTTAAACGCATTACAAATATTATGCTTAACAGTTCCATGTTGTAATCCATTTGAATGGCGAAACAATATTTGTAATCTAAAACCTTGATGTGTTGTCCCTTCAGCCAAAACATCAACTTCAGGAAGCACCTCCTCTATTTTGTTGACCAAGTACTCAAGGAACAAATCCAAACATTTTCAACAAGACTGTAAACCAGAAGCTGAAGATGTAACATCAGAATTGCGGTATTCCATTCCCTTGAAAAGCTCAACACCAAAGTAAGACATTTTTCTTGTGTAGTGTACTTTTTTGCTTTCAGACAATAATGTATGACTAAAGCAGTAAATTTGTTTCTTTTAGAGTTATGCTGGTTTCTTCAAAGGACGTCCACATGACTAAACAGTCAAGTATTGGGTGAATATTAAATCTGTTTAATCTGCTCCATCTGACTTGATTTGTACTTTTTTTTGTTCAGTGATCCTTGTAAATGAATCTTGTTAAAATTATTAGGATACAGTAAAGCATAGCCCCGGACGGCCAGTCCAGCAAGGTGCTCCACCATGGGAGAGCCACTTCTCTCAAATATTCTAATATAAAATACAGGGCAGTGGGCAACCCAATGCTGACAATAACATGGGTCTTTATTGGAGGCAACAAAAACAGCTACGGTTCACCTCACATGGCCTTAATCATGCGGATACCTAGGTGACTAGTATTTTACCAGTGACCTATATTTTATATTGCTATAATTATTAGAGTCACCATCCAAGCAACTGAACATTTATTTCAGTATCTTGTACTATTTTGAAACACATCCATTGTAAGTAACCAAGAGACTTGTAGGTGTAGTAGAGGGTGCCACACAAACTAACCCTACCTAATTGAAAGGTAAAGCATAGCAGGGTAAATCCAAATGAAATCTAATACAGCATATTAAACAGATCAGATTTTGTGCAGAGTGGAAAGTAGGATGTCCTAGGGGATTGACCTATGGTCTACAGCATCTCCAGTCTCTGAATCCACAGGCTCCAACATTCTCAAAGCTTTCACCTCCTCAGGAGTCCAGGAGCCATAGCCAATAGTTCCCAAATTTTGCCATGGACAAAACTAGGACACATAATAGCAAGGCAAAGATCTACAATTTCCCATAGGTGCTAAAGCTATGCAAATCCTTTCCCTTGCTGGTGGTGAGACCTCATGACACCAGTGTCCAGGTGTCACATTCATTGGGCAAAAATTCAAAAACTTTCAGTACTGATAGGACCCACGTTGCAACTGAGCATCATTTCAAGGGCCCAAATTTCAGGCAACTGAAGGGATAATTTAGCATGTAACTGAATGTAGAAAAATAAAATATTTCAACTGTCTGTTTGCCATGGAGGTGACCACCTGCTGTTGTTTGATTACCCAGAGGAGCAAACCCTCATTATGTTTGTTGCTTACAAGAACTATAGTTTGGTAGTAGAAATTGCTTAAAATAACAGCCTGTATGCAATGCAGGCACTTAGGGTTTATTTTCTACATGTGGCTAGTAATCAATAAAATATTTTATTTGCAATCACACTCTGTGGTTTAGCATTTACATGCCATTTGCTAATGCTTATTTTTGGATGCATTTCAGAACACCCCCTTTTAGCTCTGACGAGGAGTCTGATGTAAGTAAAGCACCCAGGAACTCACTCAAACCTAAAGCTCCCTTTAAAACAAAAACAAACCTTTCTTTTGATTGGAAAACCACCCAAGACATTGCTTCGAATGATAGTGACTCAGAAGGGAGTATACTGGAAGCTACTGAACAGCAAAGAGTGTACAGAAACAATGTACATGTACAAGCACCGACCAAGCCAATGAGAGGTAAGGAAAGCAAGAATAGTTTGTATCACTGCACAGCAGCCTTATTTGGGGCCCTATTACTTGGCCCTCGCAATAAAGGGGATGTTAAGGGGAAAAATTTGCGCTCACTAATTTCCCATTTACGTCCCGGTTTTACCATTAGATTACAGGGCAGGAGCTGAGTCCGTAGCAGCTGCTAGAGTCCTGGATGCTCAGGGCAGTGCCAAAGCACTGTCCCGAACATCCCCTCCATGGAGTCCTATATAGGACTCCATGGAGGTTTCTGCTGCCAGGTCACGTGGCCGGCAGGATCTTGCCTCTCGTGAGATCCTGCAGGTCACTGGAGTGATCGCAGAGGGAGACTGGGGACTTTTTTCTCCAGTCTCACTCTGCTCCCGGTGGCCAGAAGCGGCGGATTGGGCCACCTTTCTCGCTGCGGGATGAGAGGTGAGTACTGTATTTGATTTTTGCGGGGTTTACAGCTGTGATAACAGATTCCGCAGTCGTGGAATCAGCACCAGCTCTAAGCTGTCGCAAACTTTTTAAGTTGGCGACAGCTGTGAGTAACTAACATTATGACCTTCTGATCCTAACGCTAGTTACTCCGTGGTTACTCTTTGCGCTCCCCATGTAAAATGATAAGGAGCGCAAAGTACAGTAAGCTCGTACTAAAAAGTGCTAATACCGATTCGCTAATGGGTTTTTTAACCCGTAATGAGGTGATGCGGACATAACGCTCATTTTTGTGAGTGCTAACGTTGGCTTCGAGGAGGTGATGGGACCCTTGATGTTTACCAAATATTAATGTTAACTTTCAAGAACTATCTGATCTAGCAGAAACTATACGTTCTAAAAATCTATTTATTCCCTTATTAGTAAAGTGCAGCATACATATGTTTTCACAATAAGATTTCTTCACATGTTCACAAAAAGTATGTAGTGCACACTTTATGAACATAAATGCAATGTTCTATAATAAAAAATAAAACCAAACCCAGATCTTGTGAATGTTATTTAGCAGAGGAGCAGAATTTTTCTTTTGTTTGTGTAATTGGTGCAGTTCAAGTGAACTCGGGTAAGCTGCTCCACCCAGGTGACCCCAGAAAAGGATACATATGCCTATTTTCCTTAGTTTCAAAAGAGGCTGCAGATAAATGTTGAAACCTTCTGTACCAGGTTTGCTCATACATTTTACAAACATTTGAAACGCAACAAAGAATTGTCACAGGTGAAGGATTGGGTTTTGGTAATTCCTAAGGGGCAATACAGCCACCATGGTAACTTACTTGAATAAAAATGGACATGGTGGTAGAATTCGGTCAACCCCTCCTCCCAACAATCCCTAATTATGGAGAGTGCTTTAATTTGGAGGTGCCCCCCCCCCCTCCTAAACTGACCGATCTCTGACTACTACACAGCATTTTACTGAGAGCATAGCAGTGAGAAGCATTTGATTGGTTGAGTGCATGCTTATTTTATCAAATGTCATTGGCCCTTCACCTGGCCACTTCCTGTAGCCAGGTGCTTGTGAAAGAATGCACTGCAGGATGTAAGAAAAAACATCTGTCAGCAGACGTTAGCTATTAAAATACTTGCAGGGTTATTCAAAGAGATTCGAAAAGTCACCGCACGTTCGGTGTCTTTTCGTTCTCTTCAATTCGGTTCCTTTTGCCGATCCCATTTCGGTGACCCTGCGGTGTATTCAGCAAGCACCACAGGGCCCCCGAATTGCAGGGAAAGGCTGCCGCAAACCTGATGAAAACTAACCGCAAAACCCACCGAATGCACGCTGAAAAGCCACAAAAACATCTGGATTAACCTGCCGAAAACCAAGCCCGAGCAGGAGCCGAACGCAGCCGAAGCAGCCGAAGCACCTGAGACCGCAGACGAGGGAGGTGAATAAATTAGCAAAATAGTTTGTGTGAATCTGTGAAAATTAAACGCTGTTTGCAAAGAAACTACTGAGCGAAAATGTCTGAAATTTACATATGAAGTCCAGGGAATGATAATAAAAAGGTCTGTTACAGAAAAAAGAAGTAAACTTAAAAAAAACAAAACAAAACGGACTTTTAAAAAAAGAAAAAATTCAGAAAAATGCTTATAATATCCTAAAAAATCTATAAATAAAGAGACTCTTTACTGCAGAATTTTATAATGAATGGTTTATTAGATAGTGAATTAAAACTGGAATATTTTTAACATTGAAGCCTATGGGATTCTCCTGAATAAACTTGTCGAATTAAACCACCGAATGGCAGGGCATTAGGGGAACCTTTCACTGCTGGTTTGTGTTCTCTGAATAGCCGAAGCAGTGCATTTTCATGGGGATTTCACTGCCCTCGAACAGGCACCGAACAGGCACCGTATGTTCATTCAATTCGCCAGTAATTGGCGAATTGCCTGCTCTCTGGATAGCCGAATGGCCAGGAAAGGTAACCGAACGCTGATTTTCAGCGTTCGGTTACCTTTCTCAAGCAATTCGGAGCTCTTTGAATAACCCTGTAGGTCACTGCTGATTCTTATTGATAAAATGTTTAGCTAAACGTTTGGAGACTGTACCCCAAATTACTCTGCTTTATCTTTTTTGCAATTACATTCTATCCTATTCATACCTTTTGTGCTACAACAAGTCTGCTACTCCTTAGAATTTGTGGGTATTCTTTCATCCAGGCAGTCATCCCAAAACATTTTTATAATTGTAACCAAAACCTACAGCTCCTTTTATAACTCTGAATACACAATAAAGTCTGACAATTGTGTTCTGCGTTTTATTTTTTATTTAATAGCAACCCTGGTAAAGGGTCATGCTGCAACCTATTCAAAGGGAGATAAACCGGATGATGGAATCCACGTGACACAACCAACTGTTATAAAGGATTCTGTTATGGAGCTAAAGGTATAGCCCATATATACTCAATGTATGCTATTTATTACTGGGGAATAAATTCATCTCCTGACATTCTGTGACTTTTTTCCTTTTGGGGTTTATTAGCTAATGTTTTTCTTCAACTAAGAATAGAAATTTTGTGTAATGGTAAATAAAACTTCTGGAGAAATGGAATAGTAAGTTAATCAATGATATTGATTAGGAAAGAAAACACCAAATGCAACAAGGGGTAACCCGTAAATTTAAATGGTGAGGTATATGTCAATGGTTACATTGACATATACCTCTCCATTTAAATAAAACGTCTGCCCCACTACTCCTTATAAATAATAAATTACAGTGGTTGGGATTTGTTTTAATTAAATTCCACAGGAGACTCGAAGCAATTTCTATTTTAAAGGAAGGAGGGATGTGAAACCTAAGGTGGGTGGGGGGAAAAAGGCCCTAGTTGCGCTACATGTTTTGTGGGGGAAGAGAGCGAACCCATTTTTGTTAAGGTTTTGTCTCTAATATCATTGAAAAACTAAAATTTTGTTGGTTACACTTTCAAAAAAGATGTTGATTAAACTTTGTTAACCAGCATATTGTATTAATTTCAAAAGCAATTTACTTTTTATGAAAGTAGTATGAGCTGCCAATCTGTTCGCCTATAATAAAAATGTTTTGCATGATAGAAAATGCAGGCAGGAGGCTGATCAAACGAATTGACCTATGAAGCACACAGTCTACTCTACAGTAATATTAGTTCTGCTTGTTTTTTCTTTTATTTATCCATTAGGCTGGTGACCTTGAGGACAGTGATTTTGATAGCACTTCAGAAGAAGAACCATTTGAAGTGCCAAGACCTGTAAAGGACAGACCTGAGACAAGAGCGAACAAGAAGGGACTTCCACCTGTCCCAGTTAAAACTGCTTTTGGTCCTGCAAAACCACCAAAGGGAGGTAAATATGCTGGTTTTTTTGTTATTACCAAAATCTATAACTGGGTAGATTAAGTATTTATCTGCATCATAAAGGGATGTCCAAAAGTTCTGATAGACTAGAAAACTTGATTTATGATTATGGGCTTGTTACCACTACCCTCCCTCCACCACTAGTATTTCTTCAGAATGGCTTCATCAAAGGGTTGTTTCGATGTATACCAATGGATTTCAGATTTAATTTCAAAGAGGTTTGAAATGCACTGTACAAGCACTTGGATTTCCATTTTACAAAGTGTCATTAGAATCCAACAGAGAATCATGGTGGTTGGCAACTTCTACTGTTTTTTGTTTTTTTTCCCCTGCTACCAGAGTAAAATGGCATCTGATCCTATCCATGAAATTTGACAGAAGTGAAGACATTTTGTTTTTTAAATGTTCTCAAAGAATTGTTTCCTATGCCTCTATTTGATGTGGCGGAATGGTTGGTGTGTGTGTGTGTGTATATACTTATAGTTGCATGCATGTATGTATAAGAGTGAACAAAGTTTCTGTGTAAAGATCTTTTTTTTAAAAAAAACTCTTGTTGCTTTGATTATGTAATTGAATATTTTCTTAGAGTAATTTTTTTTTTATTTAACACAGAGGTCGTACTTTTTTCTTTTGCTCTGGCCCTCATCATTCAGCACCTGTGTGCACCGTAAAGCAGCAATTTTAATGGTATTCCAAATGGCACAATCGTTATTGTTTAAATCTATAATTAAGATAAATGACACATATTAAAAACGTTTTTTATGTTCCGTAGAAACATTTAATTCTTTTGATGATTAACATTCCTTTTTTTTTTTTTTTTCCTCAGTTGTTCGGGAGGGAGATTCTTCCAGTACACTTTTTAGCACCTTAGTTACAGTGAGCGATTTCAGTGACTGTTCTGATGTATAAAGTGCCTAGAAGATTGCTTTCAAGCTAGTCTCCTGTGACAATTTGCTATCAAATAAATATGCTGCCATTTTCGGTGCCTTGAAGATTCAAGTTTGTTAAATTGACTCTTTCCTATTTTTGTACTTTTTCCTTTTTTTCAGTATCCTTCTGTGTGTAGAAACAACAAAGGATTTGGTACCCAATTAAAAAGTTATTTTTCTTTGATGCACTGATATAGGCAGTCTTTAATTATGTACGTATATACATTTATTTTTGTATATTTCTGTTGCACTTGCCTATTCTTCTTGTATAGTATACATTCTAAAAGTTAATATTAAATATTCCACATTTGAATATATTTGCGTTCTATGAAGCAGAAAACAAAAAAGGTACTATAAGAAACTTTCTACATTTATTCAACTTTACTAAAATGTCATCAAGGAGTTTAATTTCCTTGTTATCAGAGGTAGATTTCTCGAGCCATTCTATATGCCCTTTCATTGATTATGTCTTGAATATTATTCTGTTCATACGGTACTACAAATCTTTTAGTTATCCGTTTTCAAAAAAAGGAACTTGTATAACCGTTAAAATACCGTATTTAATTTAGTTTGTCCTCTCATGAGAGATCCCCAAAGGCGACATTTACACCAAGTCAGGGCAACTTACAAGACCGCATTTTATTTAATATAGGTATAAAATAAATTGTGTATTTGTATGTATTTTGCTAAGGTTTCAGTATTACAGCTAGATAATTATAATTCCTATCATGGCTTAAAAGTACAGTCTCAGCAACTTTGTTAGTTCCTTTTGTATTCCAGTAACACCTAACAATCTAATCTCTGTATGCTCCATTCATATGCCTTTGCTCATGCAAATAATTCTCTCTTCTGTAGGGATGCACCGATACCACTTTTTTAAGACCGAGTACGAGTACCGATACTTTTGTTCAAGTACTCACCGATACCAATTACCGATACTTTTATTTTATGTCATGTGACGCTTTCCAATAAGAACAGACCTCCTATAAAGCCCCCAGGTCTCATGGATTTGCCCCAGCTCATGGATATTGCCCCAGCTCATGGATATTGCCCCAGCTCATGGATAATTGCCCCCCAGCTCATGAATAATTGCCCCCCCAGCTCATGGATAAATGCCCCCCCTGCTCATGGATATGCCCCCCTGCTCATGGATATGCCCCCCTTGCTCATGGATATGCCCCCCCTGCTCATGGATATGCCGCCCCTTGCTCATGGATATGCCCCCCTGCTCATGGATATGCCCCCCTGCTCATGGATATGCCCCCCTTGCTCATGGATATGCCCCCCTTGCTCATGGATATGCCCCCTGCTCATGGATATGCCCCCCTTGCTCATGGATATGCCCCCCTTGCTCATGGATATGCCCCCCCTGCTCATGGATATGCCGCCCCTTGCTCATAGATATGCCGCCCCTGCTCATGGATATACCCCCCTGCTCATGGATATGCCCCCCTTGCTCATGGATATGCCCCCCTTGCTCATGGATATGCCCCCCTGCTCATGGATATGCCCCCCCTGCTCATGGATATGCCCCCCTTGCTCATGGATATGCCCCCCTGCTCATGGATATGCCCCCCTTGCTCATGGATATGTCCCCCCTGCTCATGGATATGCCCCCTGCTCATGGATATGCCCCCCCTGCTCATGGATATGCCCCCCTGCTCATGGATATGCCCCCCCTGCTCATGGATCCCCCCACTCTCCGGTCATACTTACCTTCCTTTAGCGACGCAGGTAAAGTCTTCGCACGCGCGCTCTCCTTGGAAGGACCCCAGCCGCGACCACGTGGGACCATGTGATCGCGGCTGGGGTCCTTCCAACGAGCGCGCGCGGAAACTTTCCTGGCGTCGCTGAAGGAAGGTAAGTATGACCGGAGAGCAGCTGCAGGGCCTTTCCGAATGCTCTATCGGCATTCGGACAGGCCCTGCAGCTGCTCACTTTGTTTAATACTTACCTTCCTTCAGCGACGCCGGGAAAGTTTCCGCGCGTGCGCTCGTTGGAAGGACCCCAGCCGCGATCACATGGTCCCACGTGGTCGCGGCTGGGGTCCTTCCAAGGAGCGCGCGCGCGAAGACTTTCCCGGCGTCGCTAAAGGAAGGTAAGTATTAAACAAAGTGAGCAGCTGCAGGGCCTGTTCGAATGCCGATAGAGCATTCGGACAGCCGCCGCAGCTCCTCGGATACCGGCAAGCCGGCTCAATGCCGGCTTCCGGTATCGGAAAAAAATATCGGGGGTACTGCACGAGTACCAAGTACTCCTGCAGTACCCGGTATCGGCACCGATATCGATACTAGTATCGGTATCGGTGCATCCCTACTCTTCTGTCTTTTTGTGGATGGCTGCACGCTTCCTAAATCCATTTTTTCTCAAAACTAAACTCTGTTATTTTTCTTTTTTGAAAACTGCCCCTCCACTGTCACTCTTCTCGACGTTTTTCTGACTACAATGACCCAACTGTACAGTTTTTACTTTTATAGTAATATGTTAATGAGATTCATTATAGGTTTATTATTTCATGTTTCACGTATTGTACCTACTGTAGTCACTCTCCTTCAAGCCTGCAATCTATAACAAATGATGTTACCAGTCTACTTTACTGATGCTCATTTCATACTTCCACATTCAGCAGCCCTTCCTTTGCTTGTTTTATACATGTTTGACCTTAACAATGTCATTAATGTACAAAGCTCAGAACAACACTACCCCATGGAACAGTCTTCTCTGTAGAATTTCCAGGTCTGGCCTATTGTTATTGTTATCACAGTTTGTACAGCCCCAACAGTATCCAAAGTACTTTTAAATAAATTATATAAATACAATGTATCTTATGGGATTTCCTACTGTTGTAATTTATTTTCTGAATGTTTTACAGAGTCAAAGGTTCTATTGTATCTTCTCACAAGCAATGTTTCTTGCTCAGGCTGGAGTTAAATGCTATAGTCATAACTATACAGACTTTTTGATTAGAAAACGTTTCCATTCTAGTAATGTTGCATTCTACCTTTTTGTTTTCTTTTTTTTAACATATTGTTCTTTATTAAGAAATCGGAAAGACATACATAGTCAATATCAACAGTGTATAATAGTGCAGTAAATAAATGACAAGCTTAATACATTGCGGAGAACGTGGCATTTGCTATGAATACAGAGTCGGTGGGCTTGAACGGGGGACACATGCCCATGGTCGGGTGGTGTAGGCTTCATATTGGTAGGTGTAGCTTCGGGAAGGGAGGAGTGGGGGGAGGGAACTCAGCGGGGAATATACGGGGAATGAGGCGGGTTCAATGAGGTCGGGGGACAGTCCTGCCTACCTACCCGGGGCAGGCAGTTGTTTAGCCAATAATGCCAGGAGCGGTAATGTTCTGCAGTTTTACCTAGAGATAGGGCGACCCTTTCTTCCGCCGATCGAATATTTTCCACCTCACGTAACCAAGCAGTAAGAGGTGGGGCGTTGGGTTTACGCCAGAACATCGGTATAACCAGGCGTGCAGCGTGTAGAACCTTTTTGTTTTCTTATACTCAGTACATGTGAATCACACATTTATTTCAATGGTGGCCTTTTTCACTTGTTACTGGTATATAGAAAACTTTATTTGCAATTTTTCTGTTTAATTTTACTGAGAGTTATAAACAAAGGCAGCACAGGATATACAGAATAAAACAATCAGTATTGCTATATGACGGGAAAACAGCACCGTACGAAAATGATATCACTATGTCAAAAATGTGGATGTATATAAATCATTTAAGAGGAGAGAAACAAAATGTTAGAGATCAATCTGTGTCATCAGAAATAAGGAAAAAACTGGCAGTAGTTAGATTTATATCTGCCAGAGGACTAAATAAAAAATATTCTGATTGCTTTTATAAGCGGAACCTGCCAACACAATTACGAGACACACTAACTAGAGCTATCCAATGGTATGCTCTTCATTTCTAAAGTGACATTGCCACCAAAAAATGAAATGTCCTTATTGTGTTTTATGTTGGGGATGTCTTCCATGTACAGTACTTTGTTTTTCTTGTATGTTTTAGTGTGTCACTGGGTGGATCTGTTTTTTAATCTTTTGTGTTGTAAACTGCCCCCCCATCTTTACCGCACTTGCTCCTCACTGTGTGGCAATGGCAATATAATGGAGTCTTTTGTTTGATCACTGACTTAAATCGTATTGTGTGGGATGTTTTCAAAGGACATCACCAAAAGGTTAATTAGAAGTCTTTTAAGATCCGTGTCATATCTCGTTCAGCTGCCATCTCCTATCTCAGCCAGCAAAACCCTCCTGCCGCCTTATTTAAACATCCCCTCTTCTACTTCATTAACTGGTAAAATTGTAGATAAAAAAACAAAACATCATGGGAAAAATCCACAAAATGGAAACCAAAACCTTATTTTTTTCCCCCTTTTTTACATGCAATTACTGTATCATGACATCATCCATGAGTGGTTTCTAATGTAGCAACCTCTTGTACGTGATTCTTGTAAAGTGCTGCGGAATATGCGGCGCTATATAAAGGATAATAATTACTATAATAGGGGAAAAAATAAACAGCAGCTTGTGTTTTATAAAGTTACAGTGATAGGGGACTCCCCTAGCTCGCGATCAGTGGTAGCTAGCGGTTTTTTTATGTTATAGCATTCTGGCAGAGCATGACATATACATATACAGGGTTATTCAAAGAGATCCGAATGGCTGGAGAAAGGTAACCGAACGCTGAAAATCAGCGTTCGTTCGGTTACCTTTCTTGGCCATTCGTCTATCCAGAGAGCAGGCAATACGCCAAATCCTGGCGAATTGCCTGCACATTCGGTGCCTGTTCGAGGGCAGTGAAATCCCCATAAAAAGGCACTGCTTCGGCTATTCAGAGAACACAAACCAACAGTGAAAGGTTCCCGAAATGCCCTGCCATTCGGTGGTTTCATTCGCCAGGTTTAATCAGGAGAATCCCATAGGCTTCAATGTTAAAAATACTCCCGTTTTTAATTCAATATCTAATAAACCATTCATTATACAATTCTGCAGTAAAGAGTCTCTTTATTTATAGATTTTTTGGGATATTTTAAGCATTTTTCTGGACTTTTATTTTTTTTCCAAAAAGTCCGATTTTTTTTTTTGATTTTTTTAGTTTACTCATTTTTTCTGTAACAGCCCTTTTTATTATCATTCCCTGGACCTCATATGTAAATTTCAGACCTTTTCGCTCGGTAGTTTCTTTGCAAACAGCGTTTCACTTTTCAAACATTCAAGCAAACTGTTTTGATAATTTATTCACTTCACTCGTCTGCGGTGTCGGCTTTTTCCGGTGGCTTCGCTGCGTGTGATCGGCTCCTGCTCGGGTTTTTCCGGCGTCTTCGGCGGGTTAATCCAGATGTTTTTGCGGGTTTCGGCATGCATTCGCTGTTTTTTTGCGGTGACTTTTCGTCGGGTTTGCGGCAGTTTTTCCCTGCGCTTCGACGGCCCTGTGGTGCTCGCGGAATACACCGCAGGGTCTCCGAAATGGGATTGCCGAATCGGCCCGAATTGAAGAGAACAAAAAGTCACCGAACGTGCGGTGACTTTTTGATTCTCTTTGAATAACCCTGATAATAATGATATATTATGAATCTGCCAAGTCTCCAGAAAAAAGGCTATATAATACAGTATGTCTGGGTCATATAATAATACGTGACTTCAAATCACATTTAAACATGACGAGCAAAAACTGTAAAAATGAGCTCAGCACACAGAGGTGAAATGGCTCAGCAATGAGGGGATTAAACCCTTTTTAGGAGAGTTCCTTTTTTTTTTTTTTAGAGTCCGGCGGAAATTGCCAAGGCCACTTAAGGTGCTTTTTGGTGTTCTTTGGTGACGTTCTCCAACTTTTTCATGAGGCTCCGGTGACTCTATCTTCGGCACACTGTGGTGACCATCCAGTGTAGTGAATTCACTGTACTGTTGGTGAAATGGAATCGCTGAACTGCGCCGACATGAAAAGTACAGAAATTTCGCTGCTTAACCTCCCTGATGGTTTTCCTGAGTGTGTCTCAGGGTTAAATTTCACCGCTGAGAGCAGTAACCCCGAGACACACTTGGTCTGTATACATCACCTCTCTGTGCGCTGCCTCGCTGATCTCTGCAGTCTCCCCCGGCGATCACGACCTCATACTTTCTGGATTCCTTCTCGCGAGGAGGAAACCAGGACGTAATGAGGTCACGATCGCCAGAGGAGGCAGCTGGGGACATCGAGGGAGCGCAGGGACAGGTAATGTATCCAGCGGCATCCTGAGTGTTGCTCGGGGTTACCGCTACCAACATAGGAATTTAACCCCGAGCCACACTTGGGATGCCGCTAGGGGGGGGGGGGCAAAATAAAATTGACCGTTTTCAACAAATAATTTTCTGAATAAATAGACCGCCAGGGAGGTTAATTTAGAGTTAATTTAAAACTGTACAATCGGCTGAAAAATGCTCTGAAGTATCGGGCATTCAGCAGCCAATGCGGGGGGGAGGGGGCTCGACATGCAGCTCAAACGGTTGTAACTGAATGTGGCAGTAAATTACGCCATCTACTAGCCCAGGGGTCAGCAACCTTGGCTCCCTGATGTTTTGAGAACTACATCTCCCAAGATGCAGTCACCCATCAGGCTGAAATATAGCTGGGAAATATAGCTCACAAAACATCAGGGAGCCAAGGTTGCTGACCCCTGTACTAGCCAAATAGGTTATTTACAGTAAGAACTAATTAAAAATAATATTACAAAAAATGTTCATAGGTGTGTGTATCATTAACAAATATAAACATCAGACTACCATTAGTTTCTTTGCCTGATCTCCCTAGCTCATAGACTAGGAGCCACCTCCCTACACAACCTGACTGCCGTCTAGGGCAGGGGTCAGACGAGCGAACGGATTGCGCACAGTAACGGATGCACATTGTAACGGATGAGATTGTGGTTACATCGTATCAGTTAGTTTTGACTGATGTTGAGAAAAAGGACAAAAAAGCTGTTTGTAGGGGTTTTCTCTACGTCTGTGTAGCTTTTTCAAGTTGATGCCATTTTGGCGTCCGTTGCAACATGCGTTGCCTACGCATGAAAAAGTGCGCACATACTCTGTGTGTTCTCTATTGACTCGTTTTGAAAAGCTACGACGGACAGCAAACAGTGCGGTCAGACGGATGTGAAAAGTGCGCTCGTCTGACCCCAGCCTAATCCGGCAATCTACCAACTATTAAAGTCTTTTATAATTTCTACCTATCTGGAAAATGCTCTGACCCTGATGTCTTTACCATCTGTTATTTAATACCAGCAAGAATTGGATAGTTTTGCCTCCTCTCTTCTAAGCACTGTTAATGATTTTTATAAATTCTTTATTACCCACTCATATTCCTTTCAAGCTACAGGTCCTATTTCAGGTCTCCAGATGGAAGAAAAGGATGTTTCTTGTAGCAGTTTTTGCCCTATTCCCTTTTGACTGTTGATCTGAAGCTATATCCAAAAATCACATCTGCTGTCAAATCTAGAGCACCAAGTGCAGGTAGACTGTTGTCAGGGAGTAAGAAAACACTATCAGGGCTGTTAATTTCATCCCCTACACTTGTCCCTTACAAGATTCCCTTCTGTCAACAAATGCTGGAGTGGAAACACCGGTCCTCAATCCTATCAGCAGTTCCAAGGAAAATATGTAGTGTCAGGCATATGTCGTTTAAAAATTCATATACAGTAAAGACTTTGGTATCCACTGGGACAGGCTACAAGCTTTCCCGCGGAATCCTGAAACCCTGGAAAGCAGCAAACACTATGCTATACATACTTAGACATTAACAATAATAATAAGTTATATGAACTCAAGTGCTGTGATATCGTGAGAGTTGATCTGATAACTGAGCAGACCACAAAGTGACTAATGTGATAATAATCTCGTAGGATGGTGGTTAAGTGAAACCTTTGTAACTGATGCAGTGGAAATGTGGGATATCTTGCATAAAATGATTTAATCATCTTCTGTTTGCTTTGGAGTAAGAGAGTAGATTACAGGAAATATGGTAACTCTGAGCTAGTAGGAAAATATTCTTCTAATCATTAAAAATATAAAGAAATTAAGCAAATTGTGCTTATCCAGTCTCCAATTTTTCCAACATACATAAATAGAGTAGAAACCAAGCAGTGATGAGCGCATCTCTGTAAGTGTTTCACTTTAATCTGTCTAATCTGCTATTTTTACAGATATAGTATGTGTGTGACTTGAATTTAAAGTAATTTTTCACCAGTCTAAAATATATGTTTTATTCATAAGAAAACAAAGCTCATACGCATGACATTTCATGGTAGTTTATGACGTCGCTAGAGATTTCTCCTGTTTGAATACAAATATGGACAGTAAAACAAATTATTATGTACTTATTGCATAGTGCAAATCAATTGTGTTAAAGAACAGATGTAATCACCGATTTGCACTTGTCATCCTCAGCTCAGCTAATCATACAGGGAAATGTCATCTAAATCAGGGGTAACTAATTGCATAGTGAGTTTCTGGCTATGTGGACAAGTACAATTGAGGCCATTACAGCTGAGTTGCTCCTCGACTGTTTGTAATAGGACCCTTTGTTATGTTTACCTAAAGCACAATGTGGAAAACCTGTATATTTTAGTACATTTTGAGATGTACATGATGTTTGACAAGCAACTCATTTGTGAAGACCAAAGCTTCAAAAGAGAAAAAAAATAAAAAAATTAATGGATGATTAATGAAAGAAGCCTAAACCAGGAATATCTATGTCCTCTCCTCTGCTTTTCAGGAAGCACATGCCATTTTCAATTATTCCTGATTTTTTTAAAAAAGAAATTTGAGAAAGGATTTTACCAGGAAGGATACATTGAGATTTCTCTCGTTTTCAAGTATGTCCTGGGTGGCGAGTATGTACCGTTACAGTGGCAAGAAAAAGTATGTGAACCCTTTGGGATTACATGAAGTTTTACATGAATTGGTCATAAAATGTGCTCTGATCTTCATCTAAGTCACAACAATTTGAAAAACACAGTCTGCTTAAAATAATACAACACAAACATATGTTTTCATGTGTTTATTGAACAGAACATGTAAACATTCACAGTGCAGGGTGGAAAAAGTATGTGAACCTTTGGACTTAATAACTGGTTGACCCTCCTTTGGCAGCAATTACCTCAACCAAACGTTTCCTGTAGTTGCAGATCAGACCTGCACAACGATCTGGAGTAATTTTCAACCACTCCTCTTCACAAAACTGTTTCAGTGTAGCAATATTCTTGGGATGTCTGGTGTGAATCGCTCTCTTAAGGTCATGCCACAGCATTTCAATCGGGTTGAGGTCAGGACTCTGACTGGGCCACTCCAGAAGGCGTATTTGGTTTTGTTGAAGCCATTCTTTTGTTGAATTACTTGTATGCTTTGGGTCATTGTCCTGTTGCATCACCCATCCTCTGCGGAGCTTCAGTTGGCAGACAGATGGTCTTACGTTTTCCTGCAAAATGTCTCGATAAACTCTGGAATTCATTTTTCCATCAATGACAACAATCTGTCCAGGCCCTGAGGCAACAAAGCAGCCCCAAACCATGATGCTCCCTTCGCCATGTTTTACAGTGGGGATGAGGTTTTGATGTTGGTGTGCTGTGCCTTTTTTTCTCCACACATAGTGTTGTGTGTTTTTTCCAAACATCTCAATTTTGGTTTCATCTGTAGTGCTGTGGAACATCCAGGTGCTCTTTTGCAAACTTCAAACGTGCTGCAATATTCTTTTTGGACAGCAATGGCTTCCTCTGTGGTGTCCTCCCATGTACTTAATTTTTGTTTAATGTTTTCCTTATTGTAGATGTGTCAACAAAAATGTTAGCATGTGCCAGAGATTTCTGTAAGTCTTTAGCTGACACTCTAGGATTCTTCTTTATCTCATTAAGCATTCTGCGCTGTGCTCTTGCAGTCATCTTTACAGGACGACCACGCCTAGGGAGAGTAGCAACAGTGCTGAACTTTCTCCATTTGTAGACAGTCTGTCTTACTGTGGGCACATGAACATTAAGGCTTTTGGAGATACTTTTGTAACTCTTACCAGCTTCATGCAAGTCAATAATTCTTTATCGTAGGTCTTTTGAGAGCTCTTTTCTGCGAGGCATGGTTCACATCAGGCAGTGCTCCTTGAAAACAGTAAACCCAAAACCGGTGTGTGTGTTTTTAAAGGGCAGGACAGCTTTCAGCAACACATCCAATAATATCGCACTGATTGGACTCAAGGTTGGCTCACTCCTGGCTCCAATTAGCTCTTGGAGAAGTCATTAGGCTAGGGGTTCACGTACTTTTTCCACCCTGCACTGTGAATGTATACATGTTATGTTCAATAAACACATGAAAACATATAATGTTTGCGTTGTATTATTTTAAGCAGACTGTGTTTTTCAAATTGTTGTGACTTAGATGAAGATCAGAGCACATTTTATGACCAATTCATGCAAAACTCCACGTAATCCCAAAGGGTTCACATACTTTTTCTTGCCACTGTAGGTGTCTTGCCCAAGGACACTTACTGGAGAGGTGCTCGTCTGGATCGAACCCATGACTCCACAGGCTCTCTCCACGCAGAGCAGCGATCTTACCTCTACTCCACCTAGAATTTTTGCCTTTGGGTTGGCTGGTAAACCTAGTTGATGTGTTTAACATGTGTTTTAGGCTAGTATTACTATTTACCTCTGACCTGTATACTGCAGGAATCTCGTTGTTCAAAGTCATTGTCTTTACACCGGACATGCAAAGGACCTGTAATTCTTACTTAAAATGGGTAAAATGGCCAATATAAATCATTTGGTTTTGCCTGTCAGAAGGGTAAGTCCAATATTCTAAGTCAAGTGGTAATGATTCTGTCAGGTGTGGTAATTACTACGTTGCATCCTGCTAAAATTACTGCTCCAGTTGTTATGTAGACATGTTAGAATTTTGTATAGTGCAATAACATTAAGCTAACAGATCTCAGCTTCCACCGTCACCAAGACCTGATGAGGAGACAGTGGAGGGAATAGCTTGATTTTCTCATACACGAGAACCAGCCCTAGAGAGCCTACAAGCAGAGTTTTGTTCCAAATCATCTCACCCTAGTGACCTCTTATGTATAAGTAGACATTCTTTAGTAATTTTATTTGTAAACTACTAATGCAACGTAAAGTGTTGTACAATGGAAAAAATTATATATTCACATTTCTGGTAACAAAACTAATTTGTCATTGCAATTTGGCAAGAAGTGAACATCGGCTACGAGGGACTTAGACATAAGCAGTTTTGTTAAATTCTTTTGAAGATCTGCTACTTGTCATCTGATATGGAGCAGTTGTCCGTGGTCTTGAAGTCATTGTGGTTGATGCTGCATGCGAGTAGGCCGTTCTGTAAGGAAGACAGTTTGAAATTGTTAGGATTACAGTGGGGGGGTTTTAACCGGTATGGCAGTGAAAGAAAACATATAAAAGAGGTGCCAACATTCTGGGCAGCCAGCACTTAATTTGTTATTCAAATGACATCTTGCAACTCTAAAGCAATGAATGTGTCATGGTATGATCATCAAAGGAGATGTGTGCACAACTATGGAAGAGGTAGGAGAATAAAATAAGACTGCTAATACCATTACCTCACATGAGCAGATGTACATAATAATAATAAGTTAGGCGATAATAGCTTTTCAAATGAAATATTATAGTTGAAGCCCAAATTACAAATTGGTGGCCAAAGTAGGCAACAAATAAAGATTCAGTAGCTCACCTCTGATACTATATTATGATCTTGTTCTCAATACAGCAGTTAGTGGAGAGAGGCACAGTACAATGGTAAAATGTAACATCCAATAAACATATTTGATTTGAGATGTTTTCCTTTCCTTTTTGCTTCTGTTGTGGCTAAATCTAAGACCTCAGCTGAGGGAAGCCCACAAAGATCACTGATATGTAAGGAGATAATTAAACTAAAAGTTGAAAAAGCTACAAAAATGGACTTCGAGAGACTGACATTCCCAAGTGAGACAAAATGGAGGAGACAAAGCAAAAAAGACATGGCGAAAGAGGAACACAACACAGGCGAAAGATATAGAGAGAGCGATACATCTTGCGGAGAAGAGATGAAGGATGTGATCTAGATAGGGTAAAAGATTGAGTCATCCACAAGGAAGATAGGAAAAGACACTTGAAGGAAAAAGGTGGAACATATGTTCTCAGTGAGAAGTTCAAAGGTTTCGCAAAGAAATATTTAAACTAGGAGGGGGGGACAAAAGGGTAAAAAACAATCTGCCTGATTGTCCCCCAAAACTAAATCGGAGGGTGCAAGCAACATGCGGGGAAAAAAATGACAAGCTCAGAGTCGTGTCTATAAATGCTCGCAGTTTAGTCAATAAAATCAATGAACTGGAGGCAATGATGGCAGCTGAAAAAGTAGATTTAGTGGCGGTTACTGAGACATGGTTCAGTGAGAAAAATAACTGGGACATAACAATACCGGGGTACTCTTTATATAGAAAAGACAGAGAAGGTAGGAAAGGAGGAGGAGTGGCCCTGTATGTGAAAAACAACATAAAAACGAACCAAATAAAAGTGAGCGAGGTGAACATAGAGTCAGTTTGGGTTACGCTAACATTTGGCAATCATACAGTAGCTCGTGTAGGTGTGATCTATAGACCCCCTGGACAAGTAGAAGAGCTACTAGATAAGCAGCTGCTTGAGGAAATAGCCAAAATGGCAATGAAGGGGGAAGTTATTATCATGGGGGACTTTAATCTTCCTGATGTGAACTGGAAAACCAAAACAGCTGGGTGCACCAGGAGTACAAATATTCTAAACTCCCTACTGGGATTATCTCTAACACAAGTAGTTGAGGAACCGACCCGTAAAGAGGCCATATTGGATTTTTTTTTTTTTTGTATTTCAAAATTTTTATTTTGCAATAAACAAAAGGTCACAGACCGACCAGTCAGGTGGCCTCACAGGGCCAAATGAGATACTCACAAAGAAAGCACAGAAAACATAAGGGGGGGTTCACATAGGAAACTACAGAAAATCTAAAATAGTAGGGGGGTGTAGAAACTCGTCAGGAGGGTCATCCTGCAAAAACAAAAAAGAGTGATGGAGTTCGCTGATGGGGCACCAGGGAAACAAACAAAACTGAAAGAAAAAAAAAAAAAAAAGGGGGATAAAAAGGGTGGTGAGGGACTGCCAAGCATAACGTGGCATTCCTGGCTCACCCCAGCAACCTAAAGGGAACCGAGGGCCATGGAAGGGGCCGTGTGGCCAGGAGACCTGGGGCCAAAAGGGTGTACAGAGCCTAGGTAGCCACCCTAGCGGCTCTCCCAGGCTACCTCCTAATGTCCCACACAAAAAAAAAAAAGGGGATGGGGTGTCCCAGTGCTCCAACAGACGAACAACATGAACCTACAAAGTCTGTAAGCAGGACCACAAAATCGTTCAGGAGTACATAAAAAGGGGGGAAGAAACAAAAATGAAAAGGGTAGGAACACAAGAATAGACAGAAATGTCATAAAAAAAAAAAAAAAATGGGTCTCAAAGTATTAGGGGGGTATTCATCAGGGTGGGGGGTGTCATCAACATCGATGAAACAATCAAACATGAGAGAAAAACGGGGGGGGTTAAAGCAAAAGTCAGCAAAAATACTGTAGAAACTCATCAGAAATCAAAGTCCTCAGTAGAAAGTAGTATAATCTTTGGGCAAACTGTAGACAGAAACAAAATCTCAGCTAGCGAGGGGAGACGAAGAGGGTCAGCGGGGGTCAAAAAGTAAATAAAGTAAAGTAAATAAGGGGGGCGAGGATGGTCATTGACAA
Organism: Leptobrachium leishanense; assembly: GCA_009667805.1. Taxonomy (NCBI): domain Eukaryota; kingdom Metazoa; phylum Chordata; class Amphibia; order Anura; family Megophryidae; genus Leptobrachium; species Leptobrachium leishanense. Next base: position 313,828,081 of record CM019064.1, read on the forward strand.
CCGATCAGGCCTGGCATCGATGAGAAGAGGGCAAAAAAGACAAGGTCTTCTTCATCCGGTATCCATCCAGAGGACCGGGCTCACAGACCCACCAAAAAGGATCTCATCGTTGAAGGCTCGTCGGGCCAGCCACCTCCATGCGGCTTCAACTGCGTAGGAAGCCTCCCCACGAGGTCGAGAGTCCATCAGCACCACAACGATGAACCGCGCAGTCTCAAGGGGAGAACCATCAGCCTGCTCAACAGCAGCCACTACATCTCTTCTCCAGACAGCCGGCACCACCCCGCCGTCCGGAACAGGCACAGCGCCCGGCATCAGAAGGACCAGCGTTGAATCAGCCTCCAAGTTTCCCGGTGCATTGCTGCCGGTTACTTCTTCCCCCGCTTCTGCACAATCCAAAGCTCTGCAGGTGAGTACGGCCGTGCTAGATTCGCCACTATGGGCATCATCCACACCTCTACATCTCCTCAGCGCAGCCATCATCAGGCGCCACGTTCCTCTTGTGAGCGGGCCCGAATCCTCCTCCCCCAACACCTGCAAGCAGGCATCAAGGCCTGCTATCACGGCCATTTTCTCATCTGGGTGGGGGGAGGGGGCGAGCCGCTGCATCACACTTACTGGTCCCGGATCATCGGCCACCGCAGCAACCGGGGGATGGGGGCCCTCCATCTCCCCAGCAAACAGCGGACGTGTGCCTGGCAAGGATCAGTGTAAAAAACCCCGGGAGGGGACTCTGCAAGGCAAGGAAACAGGCTCCAAGATGGCCGCCGTCCGAGCACCGCAGTCGAGGTTCCAGCGGCGGAACACGTGTCTCAGCTCCGGAGGGGGGGACGATACAGGCTCCGGAGGGTGCACCCCTGATGGCCAACAGCTCAGGGACCCCTCAGATAGTTTTCAGCTGGGGGGGTCACCCAAAAGAACCCCCTTTACAGCATCCCCAGACGGAGCTTCAGTGAGATGCGTCTTCTTCCCTGCACAGTCGGCCACGCCCCCCGCCATATTGGATTTAATACTCACAAATGGAGGTTTGGTATCGGGCGTTGTTGTAGGTGAAAATTTGGGATCTAGTGATCACCAGTCAGTATGGTTTGATATAAGAACAGAGATGGAGCCACACCACACAAAAAACAAAAGTTTTAGACTTTAAAAAAACAGATTTTTCTAAAATGAGATTTTGTGTGAAGGAGTCATTATCAGACTGGAGGAGTTTAAAGGGAGTCCAGGAGAAATGGGATTATTTAAAGGAAGCTTTATTGAAGGCCACAGGCAATTGCATTCGACTTGTTAGCAAAAACAAAAAAGGGAAGAAACCACTGTGGTACTCTGCAGAATTGGCCAAAATAGTGAAGAACAAAAAGACAGCATTCAATAATTATAAAACAACTCAGAGTGAAGAAGATAGGCAAACCTATAAGATTAGGCAGAAAGAGGCAAAGCAATTTTTAAGGGCTTCCAAAGCACACGCAGAAGAGAAAATAGCTCAGTCAGTAAAAAAGGGGGACAAAACATTTTTTAGATACATAAACGAGAAAAGAAAAGTAAAACAAGAATTAGTTAGATTAAAAACAAAGGAAGGAAGGTATGTAGAAGAGGATAAAAGTCTCGCTGACTGCCTCAATGAATATTTTTGTTCAGTCTTTGCAGAAGAAAAGGAAGGAAAGGGACCTCAGTTAGGAGGAAACACTAACGAGACAATTACATATCAGTTTACAGAGGAGGAGGTTCTACAGCAGCTGTCTAAAGTAAAGACAAATAAGTCAATGGGGCCTGATGGGATCCACCCTAAATTATTAAAAGAGCTCAGTGATGTAATAGCAAAACCGTTAACAGATTTATTTAACCCAATCGCTAACGGGAGTCGTCCCAGAAGACTGGAAATTAGCAAATGTTGTGCCCATTCACAAGAAGGGTAGTAGGGAGGAATCTGGGAACTATAGGCCAGTTAGTCTTACGTCAGTAGTGGGGAAATTAATGGAAACCATGTTAAAGGAAAGGATTGTTGAACATCTAAAAACACATAGATTACAGGATCAGAAACAACATGGGTTACCTCAGGGAGATCATGCCAAACTAATCTTATTGATTTTTTTGATTGGGTAACAAAAATAATAGACACAGGTGGTGCAGTAGACATTGCTTATTTAGATTTCAGTAAGGCTTTTGATACTGTTCCGCATAGAAGGCTTATCAATAAATTGCAATCTTTGAGCTTGGATTCCAATATTGTTGAATGGATTAGGCAGTGGCTGAGTGACAGGCAACAGAGGGTTGTGGTAAACGGAGTTTATTCTGCGCAAGTGGGGTACCTCAGGGGTCAGTACTTGGACCCATTCTATTTAATATTTTTTGTGACGGAAGGGTGATGTCGTCCGCCTGCGGGTGTGCTCAGATCTGCGTTATTTCTCTTCTCCCCCTCTCTGCTGTGCCACCTGCCCAACTACCAACAGTCACGACCCCCGGCGTTTCGAGGGATCAGATAGGGCCTTCGGACCGGGCCGGCTGTTTTAACGGGGAACCCCAGTGTGAGCCCAGCCCGACCACTGAGTGACGGCACCCAGCGTCCCGAGCAGCTGGTCACTGACCTGTCCGGGAGTCTGCTTTGGTCGAGGATCGGACTGGCTTCCCTTCTCCCAATTCTTCGGGTCTTTCAGCAGCAGACCAGGGTATAGTCGGCGGTTCGGAGATTCTGTATCGCCCCGCGGCCAAGGCGCACGTACGCTGCACCACACTGAAGATCCGGGTCTTCCGGGGCCTATCGGAGGAGGCACGCGACCAGTAAGGAATACTCAGCCCGCGCGATGATCAATGCGTCTGGCACTACCTCCGCTCGAGCCGCGGCACCGGTACACTGCGCGGTTGGGGAACTGAACTGCGACCTGAATATCGCGGTGGATTTCAGAAGCCAAATAACTGGAGACATGAGACGCAGCTGCATGAACTCAACAACAACGTTTAATACTTTCCACACGTAAATATATAACTTTCCCTCCCGGGCACCACATCTGGGAAATCCCCTGTCCGCCCACACAGATCTGATTGGCCAACGTCATTCGGGGCGTTGCCGATTCCGGACCGGAAGGTCTGAATCGGCCATTTCCCTCCTGCTCCACTCGATCGGGACACGAGGCGCCGAAAATGGCGGCACCCCGGCGGCAAGACCAGCATACATGTATGCCCCACATAAAACACTTTTATTACAGGAACCACCTTCCGACCTTCAGATCTCGCCGGATAGTTGGTGCAACGGCACCAACACAGAAGCTTATTGAAAACTAAAGGTCTTGAACCCCAGTCTCTGGCTGAGGGTGCTAGGCCAGTCCATCACATTCCTCCCCTCCCCAAAGTTCGACGCACCCGGTGAGACTCCCACGGGTCGTGCCGGGGTAGTCGGTACTCCACTCTCTACCAGATCCAGGGCCGACTGTCGTGACAGCCCGTCGGCGTTCCCATTCTGTGTCCCCGGCCGGTACTGAATAGTGAAGTTGAAGGGCTGGAGTGCCAAGCTCCACCGCAACAGCCGGCCATTCTCTCCTGCCACCCGGTTGAGCCACACCAGAGGATTATGGTCCGTTAGTACAGTAAAAGACCGCCCATACACATACGGCTGAAACTTTCGTAGGGCCCAGACCAGAGCCAGACACTCCTTCTCCACCGCAGCATACCCCACCTCCCGTGGTAGCAGTTTTCGGCTAATGAAGGCCACTGGATGGTCTCCCCCGTCGTCCCCCACTTGGCTCAGGACAGCTCCCAGTCCGAACATGGACGCGTCTGTATGAATAATAAAACGCCGGTTATAATCGGGAGCTGCCAGTAGGGGGCTTGAGTCAGGGCGGCCTTTAATTGCTGAAAGGCCTGCTCGCACTCCGGGGACCACAGGACCTGTCGGGGTAGGGACTTCTTGGTCAGGTCCGTCAGGGGCTTGGCCAGGTCACTATACCGGGGTACGAATTTTCTGTAATAGCCTGCTGTACCCAGAAAGGCGAGGACTTGCGTTTTAGTCACGGGAGTGGGCCAGTCTAAGATAGCCTCTACTTTAGCGGGCTCAGGTCGCTGCACCCCGCACCCCACCCGGTGTCCCAGGTACTGCACCTCTGCCATCCCCACCTTACACTTCTCAGGCTTCAGAGTTAAATTGGCGTCCCTGATGCGCCCCAGGACCGTCCCTACGTGGACCAAGTGTTCCTCCCAGCTCTGACTATAAATGGCGATGTCGTCCAGGTACGCACACGCAAATCCCTGGAGGCCATCGAGGAGGCGGTCTATTAAGCGCTGGAATGTAGCGGGGGCGTTCTTCATCCGAACGGCATGACTCTAAACTGATACAAGCCGAACGGGGTGATGAAGGCCGACTTCGGGGTCGCCTCCTCGGCAAGGGGAATCTGCCAATACCCCCGACACAGATCCACCGTGGTCAGGAAATGACCCCTGGCTATCTGGTCCAGCAACTCATCGACCCGGGGCATCGGGTAGGCGTCCGTCGTGGTGCAATCGTTCACCCGTCGGTAGTCTACACAGAACCGCGTGGTCCCATCTTTTTTGGGTACCAAGACCACGGGCGATGCCCATGGGCTGGCCGACGGCTCAATGACCCCCAGCTCCAACATCTCCCGTATCTCGGTCCGCATGGTCTCCCGGACTGCCTCCGGAAGACGGTACGCAGGCTGTCGCAGGGGCCGCTGACCGGGGGTGTCCACGGAATGAACGGCTTGGTCGGTGTAACCCGGAAGGGCTGAAAAGACTTCCGAGTAACTCCGAAGCAGTTGCCGTACTTGTACCTGCTTCTCGGACCCCAACGCCTCCCCCAACTGCACCTGATCCACACCCGAGGGTTGTTTGGCCACCCCTGGTAGCTCTACCAGGGGAAACGGTTCCGTCTCTTCGACAGCCGGAGCGCATATGGCATCCACTGTCTCCGGGCGTTCGTGGAAGGCTTTCAACATATTGACGTGGAACGTCCGTTGGATTCTGGTGTCCGCGCAACTCGCCACCACATAGGTGGTATCCCCCAGTCGGGTTACCACCGTGTAGGGACCTTGCCAGGCCGCCTGCAGCTTGTTCTGCCGCTGTGGTTTCAACACCAGAACCCTCTGTCCCACGCAGAACGAGCGGCTGCAAGCAGCCCGGTCGTACCACGTCTTCTGTTGAGCCTGAGCGGTTTCCACGTTTTCCCGGACCAACCCCGCAAGTTCTGCCAAGCGCTCCCGGAGCTTCAGGACATAACTCACGACCGGAACCCCATCTTCCTCCTGCTTCCCCTCCCACTGAGCCCTAAAAAGATCCAGGGGCCCCCTCACCTGACGCCCGTATAACAGTTCAAACGGGGAGTATCCGGTAGATTCCTGCGGTACCTCCCGGTAGGCGAACAGCAGGTGTGGTAAGTATTGCTCCCAATCTTTTCTCTCGTGAACGAAGGCCCGAATTAGTTGCTTCAAGGTCCCATTGAATCGCTCGCACAGTCCGTTTGTCTGCGGGTGATACGGGGCGCTGTGTAACGCCTTGACCCCACACAGACGCCAGAGCTGCTGGGTAAGCTCAGCGGTAAACTGGGTCCCTTGGTCGGATAAGATCTCTCGTGGAAACCCCACCCTCGTAAACACCCGCAGCAGAGCATCTGCTACTGTGTCCGCCTGAATGTTGGCCAAAGCCACGGCCTCAGGGTACCGGGTAGCATAATCTACAATGGTAAGTATATATTTTTTCCCGGTAGCACTGGGTCGGGGCAATGGTCCAATAAGGTCGACCGCCACCCGACTAAAAGGCTCCTGGATGATGGGCATGGGGTGTAACGGTGCCTTGGGGTGATCCCCGGCCTTTCCCGCCTTCTGGCAGACAGGGCAGGTACGGCAAAACTCGCGGGTGTCCTCGCTAAGGCGGGGCCAGAAGAAGGCGCGCGCTAACCGGTGGCGGGTCTTCTTCTGCCCTAGATGACCCGCCAAGGGTATATCATGAGCCAAGCGCAGGAGTTCCTGTCTTGGGCCCTGGGGTACCACCATTTGTTTCTGGGGAACCTGTTTCTTCCTGGACCCCTCCCTCTCTGTGTATCTATATAGCAGCCCATCCTCCCACTCTATCCGGTCGCTGCGGTGTTCATCCAGTCCCTGGCCAGCCCGGTCACGGTAGCCTTGTAACGTGGGGTCCGTCTGAGTCTGATGGCGAAGCGTCTCTGGGGAGCTCCAGGGGCAGGGGTTGTCAGAAAGCAGGGGAAGCGTCGGCATAGGTCGGGACGTAGGGATCGGGCGGGGAGTTGGGGAGGGTCTCACCTGGGTCCCTCTCGGAGTGCTATTGCCGTGTCGTTGGCTCTGTAGTCTAGTGGTGACTGGCGTGGCCGCTTCCATCGAGTACGCAGAGATCAGTCGTCCCAGATCATTACCGAGGAGCACCTCGGCCGGTAGTTGGTTCAATAACCCCACTCTCACTACTTTCTCCCCGGATCCCCAGTCCAGGTGAACCCGAGCCGTCTCCAGCCGAAGAACCTTACCACCAGCCACTCGTACTGCAACAGTATTTCGTAACCGGTCGTTCTGTTGGACCAAGTGCGGCCGAACCAAAGTGATCGTAGCCCCAGAGTCTCGAAGTCCTTCAGCAGCCCTCCCGTTGACCCACACCGCCTGGCGATGGTGATGGCGATTATCGGCAGCGGCGGCTTGCACCGGGTCCGCCTCATGTAGTCGCTCCCATTCTTCCGGAGCTTCCGGCCAAGGGAGATCGACGTCGTAGCAATGGGTAGACTGTGATGGTCTAGAAGAAGATCGTGCCAGGTCCGGTCGGTTGGGGCAATTCTGCTTATAATGTCCGTCTTGGTTACATCCATAGCAGCGTATGTTGGCCAGGTTGTTGGGTCGACTGGGAGGTCTGGCAGCCAGCGGCCGAACTGTTGGAACTGGAGGTGGCGAGGCAGGGATCACAGGTCGGAGAGGCAACGGCCGCTCCCCCCCCGTGACCTTCCGCGTATCAGCATATTCATCGGCCCAAATAGCTGCTTGTTGTACCGTTGGCGGCTTCTTATCCCGCACCCACTCCCGGATGGCGGCGGGAGTATGCTCGAAGAACTGCTCCAGCAGTAGCAGTTGTGTGATCTCGGGCACTGTCTCGGCTTTGCTCCCCAGGAACCACGTGCGCAAATCCCGCTGCAACCGGTGAGCCCACTCACATGGGTAGCGCCGATGGGTCGGCGAGAGTTTCTAAACTTAACCCGGCTGGCTTCTGGGGTCACGGCAAACCGGCTCAGCAGCGCCTGTTTCACGTGCCCATAGTTGGTGGCTTCCTCGTCGGGCACCGTGCGGTAGGCCTCCGCGGCCCGCCCGGTCAGTTTGCACGCCAGGATTCTTACCCAGTCGGTGGGGTGGACCTCATGTACTTGACACAGCCATTCAAAGTCCTGGAGATAGCTCTCTATTTCCTCGTCGGCTTCGCGGAAGTCTTTAAACGCCTGGAAGGGCACCTTTCTCCCCGGGGATCGCTCCACCCGGGAGTTGTGGTCTCGCTGGCTCCGCACTTCCGCCAACGTGCTCGCGTTCCTTTCTCCGCTCCTCCTCCTGGCAGATCTCCCGAACCAGGTGCTGCATCACTTCCTCTGTCGGGGCGGCTCCGTATAGGGCAGCCCGTTCTCGTACTTTCCTCTGTAGCTCGCTTTCGTCGGCTCCGGCCGCGACGGTTACAGGCGGGGTGTCGGCGGGTAGCGCTGGGCTCGCCGTACCTTGATCCAACCGTTGTAGCTCCTCTATTAGAATGTCCCGACTTTTGGAACCTGGAGTACCACCACGGTTCTCCAGCATATTCCGCAAAGTGTCCCGTTTGTAGTCAGCATATACCGTCATGATGGACTCTTCGGGGAGATTGATGGTATTGATCGCAGAGAGCAATCCACCGCTGCCACCAGTGTGACGGAAGGGTGATGTCGTCCGCCTGCGGGTGTGCTCAGATCTGCGTTATTTCTCTTCTCCCCCTCTCTGCTGTGCCACCTGCCCAACTACCAACAGTCACGACCCCCGGCGTTTCGAGGGATCAGATAGGGCCTTCGGACCGGGCCGGCTGTTTTAACGGGGAACCCCAGTGTGAGCCCAGCCCGACCACTGAGTGACGGCACCCAGCGTCCCGAGCAGCTGGTCACTGACCTGTCCGGGAGTCTGCTTTGGTCGAGGATCGGACTGGCTTCCCTTCTCCCAATTCTTCGGGTCTTTCAGCAGCAGACCAGGGTATAGTCGGCGGTTCGGAGATTCTGTATCGCCCCGCGGCCAAGGCGCACGTACGCTGCACCACACTGAAGATCCGGGTCTTCCGGGGCTATCGGAGGAGGCACGCGACCAGTAAGGAATACTCAGCCCGCGCGATGATCAATGCGTCTGGCACTACCCTCCGCTCGAGCCGCGGCACCGGTACACTGCGCGGTTGGGGAACTGAACTGCGACCTGAATATCGCGGTGGATTTCAGAAGCCAAATAACTGGAGACATGAGACGCAGCTGCATGAACTCAACAACAACGTTTAATACTTTCCACACGTAAATATATAACTTTCCCTCCCGGGCACCACATCTGGGAAATCCCCTGTCCGCCCACACAGATCTGATTGGCCAACGTCATTCGGGGCGTTGCCGATTCCGGACCGGAAGGTCTGAATCGGCCATTTCCCTCCTGCTCCACTCGATCGGGACACGAGGCGCCGAAAATGGCGGCACCCCGGCGGCAAGACCAGCATACATGTATGCCCCACATAAAACACTTTTATTACAGGAACCACCTTCCGACCTTCAGATCTCGCCGGATAGTTGGTGCAACGGCACCAACACAGAAGCTTATTGAAAACTAAAGGTCTTGAACCCCAGTCTCTGGCTGAGGGTGCTAGGCCAGTCCATCACATTTTTATTAGTGATATTGCAGAAGGTATTAATGGAAAAGTATGTCTTTTTGCTGATGACACAAAGATTTGCAACAGGGTTGACATTCCTGGAGGGATCAGCCAAATGACAAATGATTTAGGTAAACTAAAAAAAATGGTCGGAGCTGTGGCAATTGAGTTTTAATGTGGATAACTGCAAGATAATGCACCTGGGACGTAAAAACCCAAGGGCTGAATATAGAATATTTGATACAGTCCTAACCTCAACATCTGAGGAAAGGGATTTAGGGGTTATTATTTCAGAGGATCTAAGGGTAAGTAGTCAATGAAATAGAGCAGCAGGAAATGCTAGCAGAATGCTTGGTTGTGTAGGGAGAGGTATTAGCAGTAGGAAAAGGGAAGTGCTCGTGCCACTGTACAGAGCACTGGTGAGACCTCACTTGGAGTACTGTGTGCAGTACTGGAGACCGTATCTCCAGAAGGATATAGACATCTTAGAGAGAGTTCAGAGAAGGGCTACTAAAATGGTGTACGGCTTGAAGGAGAAAAGTTACCAGGAAAGGCTTAATGATCTTAACATGTACAGCTTGGAAAAAAGACGAGACAGAGGAGATATGATAGAAACATTTAAATACGTAAAGGGAATCCACAAGGTAGAGGAAGGGAGTATATTTAAAAGGAAACAAAGTAGCAAAACAAGAGGACATGGTCTTAGATTAGAGGGGCAAAGGTTTAAAAGTAACATCAGGAAGCATTATTTTACTGAGAGGGTGGTGGATACATGGAACAGTCTTCCAGTTGAAGTGGTAGAGGCCAAAACAGTAATTGAATTTAAGCAAGCATGGGATAGGCATAAGGCTATCCTAAACAAAAGATAAATCCAGGTAAAGTATCCATGTAATTGGGCAGACTAGATGGGCCGAAAGGTTCTTATCTGCCGACATTTTTCTATGTTTCTAAGCATGGGGGGGACAAACACATGGGTGGAAAAGATGAAGAAAGAAATTCATGAAGGTAAAGTTTGAGAAGAAGGACATTTTGGAGAGAAGGTAGTCCCAATCAATGGTTTATCAACAGGTCCCAAGATCATTCCATCCCAAAATATCCTAGGCATTGCAATAAAGTGAAATGATTATGATTCCTAAAGTACCATCTCAATTACCAAATATAGATGTTCACTATGTTATATTATACGCAGACTTTTTGTAATGCCATAATATCTTTTCTTAAAACAGGTGCCCAAAATTACGCAGCATATTCAAGGTGCGATCAGGGCCGGATTTACCATTAGGCAGAGTAGGCATGTGCCTACAGGCACCTGCCACAAGGGGGCGCCTTGCTTTGTGTGTAAAAAAAAAATATATATATATACTGTATATATATTTTTTTACAATTTGCAATAATTTAGACCACTGTATCTTTGGAGCCCTAAGGGCTAGAAGGACATATGAGGTATCATTGGAAAGGTCATCATATAGCCTTTTCAGTACTACCAAATATAATCAGGTTAGATTTATCCTATACTATAATAGAGTAAGGCTTGGCGTGTCCGTCGCCAAGCCTTCTCTGCGCATGCGCGCGCAACCAGCGGCGGTTGGCTGCGCGCGCATGCAACCGCCGCGGCACGAGCCAGCTGTGCGCTCGCCGCGGCGATTACGAGATGCACACGCAGCAGCCGGGTAGAGGCTGCGCTCGCAGCCTCTACCCGGCTGCCGCGTGCATCCAACCCCTGAGCGGCGAAGGGAAAGTTTCCTCGCTTCCGCTCTTTGAAGGACCCAAGTCGCGGTCACGTGGGAGTCCCACGTGACCGTGGCTTGGGTCCTTCAACGAGCGGAAGCGAGGAAACTTTCCCTGCGCCGCTCAGGCAGGTAAGTATGCGGAGACGGAGCTCCAGGGGCGGCTGTCCGAATGCCGATAGAGCATTCGAACAGCCGCCCCATGTCTGGTCTGGGGTCTGAGCGTGGGGGCAAATATCCATGAGAGCGTGGGGGCAAATATCCATGAGAGCGTGGGGGCAAATATCCATGAGAGCTTGGGGGCAAATATCCATGAGAGCGTGGGGGCAAATATCCATGAGAGCGTGGGGGCAATATCCACGAGCTGGGGCAATATTAACAATAGACTGCCCTCTGGGCAGGCTTTCCAACTAGTGTAACAATAAAATATTTATTAAAATATTACTTTTCTAACACGGCACTATTATTCAGTTTACAAGTGTTTGCAGATGACACAAAGCTAGGAAAAGTAATACAATGTGAGCAGGATGTTACTTCGCTGCAGAGGGATTTAGATAGATTGGGGGACTGGGCACTTAAATGGCAGATGAAATTTAATCTAGATAAATGTAAAGTTATGCACTTTGGAGTGAAGAACACACAAGCAATGTATACCCTAAATGGTACGGAGTTAGGGAAATCCAAGCAGGAGAAGGATTTGGGAATAATCATAGACTTCAAACTAAGTAACAATGTGCAATGTCAAACAGCAGCCGCCAAGGCCAGCAAAGTACTGGCATGCATTAAAAGGGGAGTTCACTCACGGGATGAAAACATAATTTTGCCTCTGTATAAATCAATGGTCAGGCCGCACCTTGAATATGCCGTGCAATTTTGGGCACCTGTCTTAAAAAAAGATATTATATCGCTAGAAAAAGTGCAGAGACGGGCAACTAAATTAATAAGGGGGATGGAAGGGTTAAGTTATGAGGAAAGACTAACAAGCTTAAACCTGTTTAGTTTAGAGAAAAGGCGCCTTAGAGGGGATCTGATAACCTTATATAAATATATACGGGGCCATTATCAACCATTGTCTGATAGCCTATTCATTAACAGGACTATACATAGGACAAGGGGTCATCCATTTAGACTGGAAGAAAGAAAATTTAGCTTAAAGCATAGGAAGGGTTATTTTACGGTGAGAACAATAAAGCTGTGGAATTCTCTGCCTGTTGAGGTGGTTGGGTCAGAGTCTGTACAGACTTTTAAAAAACGACTGGATGACTTCCTGCAGACACAGAATATTAAGGGTTATAATATTTAATATGTGGGTAAAAGCTTCTTGATCCAAGGAGAAATCTGACTGCCATTCTGGGGTCAAGAAGGAATTTTTTCCCAGTATGTTGCATATTGGCAAGCATTCAGACTGGGTTTTTTGCCTTCTTTTGGATCAACAGCAGTAGGTTATGTGGGAGAGGCTGAACCCGATGGACGCATGTCTTTTTTCAGCCTATATAACTATGTAACTATGTAACAATTATAAAGTGAACAATGATGCTGCACTAACTCACCTCATTTACCATACTGCCAGCAAGTGTGTATCTGGTGAAGCAATGCATTGTTTAATTCAAAACCTAGACCGTGGCGCTGCAGTGAGGAGGGACAGGGGGACTTTGGAACCTGCATCCCTGAATTGTATTACCAAAAAACTTATATAAAACATGGGGAAATAACCTGAAGCCAGTGTCAGTTGTGGGCATGAACTCTAGTAGGTCGGTTCGCTATATTCGCGACACGCCAATCGCTCGACATCTAAGGCTAGGGTCAGACGAACGCATTTTTCACGTTGTACGTGAAAAAGTGCGTTCGAACGAATGGACGTATTTTTTCACGGAATACGCGATAGCGGTCATACGATGCGCATTTTCGTCCGTGATTTTGTACGGATCATCAATAAAACCCTTTTGCGTCTGGACGTTATGTTGGCCGGATGTGTGCAGTGTCTGACGTCTCCCAATCACGCAAACACGCCGCTATGCGGCCGCAGCGCACTCTGTACGTCAGTAGTAGCGGTTTGACGTTCTCGAAAAAATGCGTTAGTTTGCCACTTGCGTTGCACGGACGAACTTTCGCGCGGCCGTTCGTCGTATGTTCCCCGGCATTGGACGTCATTTGCTGCTAGCACGGCCGTGATTTCGTGCGGCTAAACGCACGTTAAAAATGCTTTCGTCTGACCTTAGCCTAAGAACGGATCATAATGGAAACGCAGATGGTTTGCGTTTTCAGGTGGTTGGACAAGTTCATGCTGGTCCACGCCGTGGAAACTTTGATCTGAAATTACGCTGTAAAGAAGCGTTTTGGATATACGAATTAAATACTCTGTATCCAGCAGGGCTAAATGAAGGTTTTACCTTTACCCCGTTTATTAACAACTGATTTTATATTTATTGTCTGTGTCTTTTTCGCTATTTCCCACAGCCCGATTAGATCTATTTAAGGCACTATCAATCTCAGATCCTTTGTTTTCCTTTGGTTTCCTAAGCTCTCCCCCCTCCCCCCCCTTCCCTCGGGTCCAATTAATTTCATACGATGGTCGATGCCTGAATATGGGAGGCAATCTTTTTACTGGACACATGGGGGCCTAGGTAGCAGTGATACGAGATATAGGATATATATTTTTTGGTTATACCTGATTTCATTCATATGAGATCGGGGGGAAGTATGGGTGCATACAGGGCAGCCATCAGAAATGATGGGGCCCCTTACTAAACCTCACGATGGGGCCCCCCCGGCTCTCCCTCAAACTCTAACCGCTTTTCTCCCCCTTCAAAAAAAAGGACATAACATAGCACCACAGCAATAAAACTCCCAGTAATGTGCAGTGTGTATGAGCGTATCACAGAATCCACAGCAATAAAACTCACAGTAATGTGCAGTGTGTATGAAGGTATCACAGAATCCGCAGCAATAATTCTCACAGTAACGGGCTGTATATGATGGCCTCTGGGTCTGGGCCTGGTCCCTGGGTCTGGTTTGGGCCTTGGGGTCTGGGCCCTGGGCCTTGGGGTTTGTGCTCTGGGCCTTGGGGTCTGGTCTGGGCCCTGGGTTTGGTCCCTGGGACTGGGCCTTGGGGTCTGGTCCCTGCGGTCTGGGCCCTGAGTCTGGTCTGGGGTCTGGGCCCTGAGACCGGCCTGGGCCCTGGGTCTGGGCTCTGGTCCCTGGGCAGTGGACAGTGTCTCCTCCGGCTCCTGCAGCAGCAGCAGCAGCAGCAGCAGCGACACAGCTCCGGATTCAGACTCCTCGAGTCCGATACCGGAGCTGTAAGAGGGCGACACCGCTGCCGAGGGGGGCCCGGCCGGGCCCGGCGGCCAGGGGCCCCACCGGGCCCGGGCCCCTTACGGCAGCATGGGGCGTAATGCCCTGATGGCGGCCCTGGGTGCATACTGTTTCTGGGATCAACGATATAATCCCCCACCAATACGTGTACAGACAATTCATAGAAATGTGGTTATTCAGTACAATCCTTATGAAGATCACCCTAATCTCTTAGCCAATAGTCCTGGACCGTTTTATTTTGCTGCTTTCTGGTATCCCTATGTTCGCTGCCTAGTAACAGTGTTTGTTTATTTATTTTTGTCTCCTTATGCCCCCTCCCCCTTCAGACTCCGACCTTTTGGATTGGTGGTAGACAATTTATGCGGGCGGACCTTACGTTATGGGACGTAAGGGATTTCCTTAATGAGATAAACTCTGGGCCCTTGCATTAAATAGGAGGGGAAAAGCTAAGTGGTGCCGTTTGGCAAACAACCGATCAGATCTCCCTATTTAAGTGAGAGCTGCGCGGAGGGCTAGTTATCTCTTGATAAAGACGCATCCCTTAAGCGGCGAAACCGGTCGAGATGGGGTTCTTTTAACTGTTCAATCTATCCTTATCCTCCTTGATATCCGCTCAATCTGTTACAATTTGTTAAAATGTGGATTTAGCCTATGATGGCTTTTGTATTGGGCAATGTGTGCTCTGTTGCTGGCTGTTGATTACAACAATGGGTGCTTGGCCGTCTTGTGTTGCCAATTAAAATTTAGATCTTGGTTTGGCAAATAATTACCGTCCTGAAGCTTTGCGCCCTCACACCCTAGCAGAGTTTGCTTTATTTGGTTTTTTGAAATATTTTTCATTTAACTGCAACGATCCTTTCTAGATTAAAGAATTTATTGTGAAAACAATCTAACCTAGTACTTTCTGCTTATGCTTTTCTTAGAACTCTGTAGCATTGCTACTTATGACGTTGTTTCATTGCAAAGGCAAATGTGCAATTAATTGTCGGTATATACCGCTGGAAGTTGTGGACCCATAAAGTCAATTGGTTCATACTAATTAATCTGCCGCCTTGGTTTCCAATTGTATTTAATTTGTGCACGCTTGGACTAGACTTGTATTATTAATATATGGTAATAATTGTTGGCAATTATCCTTCGTAACTACCATATATACATCTAGTTCCTTTATTAAGAATATATTGCCTTTTCTATTTGACGCTACTTAGTAGCATATTTAATCAAATGTACTGACAAATTTTTTCTAGGTCTAGAATTGCTACCCCTACCACATATGACATTGTATGTACACACAATTGCCCACACCATTATTATAATTGAGGCTTTGATTATAATAATCCCACTGTGCTATTCCCTGAATAGGGGTGAGCTATTCTATGGTTCAAGGAGGTTTTCAACTTTACACTTTTCTATGTATTTTATTATTGTCTGTTCACATTGTATTCGTTTAATAAAGGTTATTTGGTAGCCGGTGTCTACCACATTCTACTTTTTCATCCCTGAATTGTACACCGCACAAGGTTAAGTGAGGTGTCATTGGAAAGGTCAGAGTCTAGTCTTTAATAAGATTCCAAACATGATCATGTAATGCGTAAAAAAAAAAATGAAAAAAGTAAATGCAAAATATTTTTTTCTGTTCTACAGCAGACGCAATATATGCTTTTACATATAAAACAAACACTGCTGCTGCATTCACTGCCCTCCTCCTCCTTTAACCATTCTACCCCACTGACTCGCTCACTCCCTGCCCCCTCTTCTACTATGTCTTCCTTTTCTACAGTCTCGGAGGAGGATGTAACAGAACTTCTTATGTCCTCCTATCCCACCACCTGTCCACTTGATCCCATCCCCTCACACCTTATTCGGCCTGTCCTACCAGTTACTGTCCCTGCTTTAACACATATTTTTAACCTCTCCCTCTCCTCTGGAATCTTCCCCTCTGTATTCAAACGTGCTTTGATCACCCCATTCTAAAAAAGCCATCTCTTGATCCTACCTCCCTCTTGAACTACTGTCCCATCTCTCTGCTCCCCTTTGCCTCCAAAATCTTAGAACGTCTGGTCTATAACCAGCTCACCAGTTTTCTTGCTGCTAACTCTCTGCTCGATCCACACCTGTTCGGCTTTTGCTCCCAACAATCTGAGACTGCTCTGACCAAGGTGACTTATGATTGAGCTGCTGCTGAAACCAAAGGTCACTTCTCCCTCCTTATTCTTCTTGACCTTTCCGCTGCATTCAACACTGGTGATCACCCTCTCCTGCTCCTCATGCTGCACCAACTTGGCCTCAGGGACATCACTCTCTCCTGGTCCTCTTCCTATCTCTCTTTTCGCTCCTTCAGTGTCTCCTTCCCTGGTGTCTCTTCACCATCAGTTTCTCTTTCAGTTGGGCTCTGTTCAGGGTCCCCTCCTCTTCTCGATCTATACTGCCTCTTTGGACAACCTCATCTCTTCCTATGGATTCCAATATCACCTCTATGCTGATGACACCCAAATCTACCTTTCCTCTCTCGATCTCTGTAATCCGGTGTTGGACCATGTTACAGCCTGCCTATCGGCTGTCTTTGACTGGATGACTTCCCGATCCTTAAGCTCAACCTCTCTGAAACTGAACTTCTCATCTTGCCTCCCTCTAAAACCTCCATTCCTGCACCAATTTCTCTTCAGGTGAATGGTGCCACCATTACTTCTACCATTGCCTCAGGGTCCTCTCGGACTCCAATCTATCCTTTACTCCTCAAATTCAGTCTCTAACCAAATCTTGCTGCTTCAACCTAAAAAACATTGCACGCATCCGTCCCTTTCTTAATCCAGACTCTACTAAAATGCTCATCCAAGCTCTTATTATCACCCGCCTTGACTACTGTAACCTACTTCTCTCTGGCCTTAAGAGATCCCAGATTCTGCCTCTGCAGTCTGTAATGAACGCCTATGCCAGACTCATACACCTCACCTCAGTGGCGGAACTACCAGGGTCGCAGCGGTCGCAACTGCGACCGGACCCTGGCAGTTCCGCCCACTTGAGGGGGCCCACTTGCTTGGGGAGAATAAAATGTTTTTATTTTTTTTCGTAGCGCAATAAGCGCACTATTTTTGCCAGCAGCCGCAGCCGCGATGAGCCGAGGGCTGCGGCTGCTCGACGTCAGCTTCCATCCAATGAAAACAATCAAGTCCTTCCTCCCCGTCCGGCCGTCCCCCTCTCCCTGCTCGCGGCTCGCCTGCTGCTCAGCCTCCGCGGCTCCGCCCGCACATGTGTCTCCATGTGTGTGTGGGCGCGGCCAAGGAGACAGTGAGCGGGCGCCGACCTCGAAAATTAATGCGCGCCGGCCTTTCACCTCGTGGCCGGAACGCGTCCCGCCCGAGCTGCGTCTCCTCTCCTCTCCAGACTCCAGTCTACTGACAGACAGTCTCCAGACTCCTCTCCAGTCCAGACTCCTCCAGGTCCAGACCAAGGCGGCTAGTGTAGAGTACTCCGGCTCCTCCGGACCTCAGCTCCTCTCCTCTCTAGGCTCCGTGCCTCCGAGTCCGTCCTCCAGCTCCAGTCCTAGTCCTACACTCAGGCTGGCAGCCTGGCAGGCTCCCGACCCGAGGCCCCGACTCCCGAGCTATCTAGTGAGTGAGTCCAATAAGTCTACTGATATCTGAGTGTCTGACTGTCACTCTGTCACACACACACGTCGTCACTGACACTGACTCAGTCTCACTCTCAGTGGAGTGCACTTCACTCACTGCACGCTGCCGTGCCCCAGCTGGGCCCCCCCTGACAGTCACTCTGTGTCTACTCACTCACTGAGTTGACTGTTTTTTTCACTGTGAGTGACTGACAGTCACTGACTCATTCAGCTGGAGCTGGGCCCTGGCACCACCACCGCACCACCACCGCTGCAGCAGACTCTCTCGTCATCACCGTCCTCCTGATACACTGCTGTCTCTCCTGCGGCCTGGGCCACACTCGCATCAGCAGCACGCCGTCGCCACCTGACTCAGGTAATTTTATGTTCATTCAAAATCAAATTGGGGTGGGGGCCTGGGGGGTCTCAATACCAATATTGGCAGACAGCCTGCCAGGCCTGCGTTATCATGGGGGCCGCTGGGGGGGCCCCTTCCAATATGGCAGCCAGCCCTGCATTACCGTGGGTGCGGCTGGGCCCATGACCATGAGTACCGTGGGTGGGGGCTGGCTGGGGGCCTTGAGTAACTATGGTGGCCTGCCTCAGCTCAGCCTGCGTTACGGGGGCTTTCAATAAGGTGGCCTCCTGGCTCCTGCATTACGGGGGGGGGGCTGTGTCTACCATGCCAATTGCATTCTGTTTGAGATTCAGGCTGAATGATCCTGTTTGTTCTGTTTTCCGCACTTGGCTGTAACATTTACTGCACTTGGCTGTAACGTTTATACCGCACTTGGCTGTTACCGCACTTGGCTGTAACATTTACCGCACTTGTCTGTAACGTTTATACCGCACTTGGCTGTTACCGCACTTGGATGTAACATTTAACGCACTTGGCTGTAACATTTACTGCACTTGGCTGTAACGTTTATACCGCACTTGGCTGTTACCGCACTTGGATGTAACATTTACCGCACTTGGATGTAACATTTACCGCACTTGGCTGTAACGTTTATACCGCACTTGGATGTAACATTTACCGCACTTGGATGTAACATTTACCGCACTTGGCTGTAACGTTTATACCGCACTTGGCTGATACAATTGGTAAATGAGAAGACTGTGGGGTTATGAATTGAAAAGAGTGGGGAGGGTTAATGAAAAGAAGTAGGGCCATGCATGACTGATCTTTGTAAAAATGGTTGAATTTAAACATTAAAGAATTTTGATTATCTCAATAGATACATTTACAACATTACCTCCTTGCCTAAAGAGCTTGCATACTATTAGCTGTCATATGCTTTATTTACAGAAATATATAATGTCGTCATCCACTCAGTCCAAGAGCGGTGCTCACAAGCGTAAAAAGGCAAAGGAAGAGCAGATGAAACTTCAAAAACTCCCTAAAATAAGTCAGTTCTTCTCCACTCCTAAAACTGTGGCTCAGAGTTCTAAGGCTAGCAGTGAGGAAACTGAAAAAAGTATTGAAGAAGAAAGTGCAAATATTGCACAAATTGGTGAGATGGCAATCATCGAGGGCACTCATTCCACTGAGTCTACACTGGAAGACGAGAACATAGATCCACTTGAAGGCAACAGCTCAATGCAAGACCAACCTTTAGACACCACCAACATTGACGATTCAGATCTGGCGAGCATTAGAGAATCTTCAAGTGCTGTGGGAAGTAGTGTAGAGGGTGAGAAATTTGTGACCGATAGGGGGCATTACCCAGTCACCATCACAGATACAAATGTAAAAAAGTTTATTTTAGCTCATGGCCCATGTAGACCTCCAGGACCTTTCCCGCGGGATAATGATGCACAGAAAAGGTGCTTTTCTTAGCGTTATTATGAGAGAGTGACCAAGACAGGGCTTAAACTTTCTGTAATGTGGCTTTGTTACTCTCCAAAGCTTAATGCTGCGTACTGTGAGCCATGCTGGCTGTTTGCTGACCGTAAAAAGGTGGGATTTGAGCCTGCATGGGCAAAAGGGATCCAGAAGTGGCAGAGGCTGTCTGCAAGAATTCAGATTCATGAATGTTCACAAACTCATATGGAAGCATGTGTAGTCTATGATCATTGAAGGCGTAATAAAACAATTGATGAGGAAAATGAAAACCAGATTAGAAGGGAAAAAAACTTTTGGAGGCAAGTCTTACACAGAATTGTTAATGTGACATTAACAATGGCAATGAGTAATCTAGCATTTCGTGGCCACCGAGAGCGTCTGGGAGAGGTTAACAATGGGAACTTTCTCTCCATCATAGAGCTGCTGGCAGAGTATGATCCCATTTTAAAGGAACTTCTTCAGTTACCCAAAGGCACGTTAAAATATTTGAGCCCACAAATACAAAACCAATTAATAGAAATTCTATCCAAAAAAGTGCAAAATGAAATTGTGTCTGAAATACAAGAAGCACAATTTTATTCCATAATAATGGACACAACACAGAATATATCCAAAGTTGATCAAATGAGTCAGATATTTCGATATGTCTCTGTGGAAAGAGATCAGAATCTGAGAGCTTGCAGTGTCACAGTAAATGAGGCTTTCTTAGGGTTTCATGTCATTGAGGATCAGAGAGCAGCAGAGATTGAACGTAATATTGTTGCCTGCGTAGAGAGCAAGGGCCTTGATTTATCAAAGTGTCGTGGTCAGGGTTATGATGGTGCAGCAACAATGAGTGGTGTTTATTCTGGTGTACAGGCTCGGATAGCAAAGAGGGAAAAGAATGCCCTGTATGTCCATTGTGCAGCACACAATCTAAATCTAGTGATTCAGGATGCTGTCGCTGACATAGCGGAAGTGACCTCATTCTTTGATGTGGTACACAATTTATACACCTTCTTTGGGGAAAGTGTACGCAGATGGGCCTTTCTCTCCTCATTCACATCTGAATCTTCTGTGACATTAAAACGGCTTTGCCCTACAAGGTGGTCTTCTAGACACGATTCTCTGCTTGCACTGCGGTTCCGTTTTGTTGACATCATGCAGGCTTTATCAAAACTTATCCTCCTCTCATCAAAACCAAAGGAAAGAGATGATGCTGCAAATTTAAAGAAGAAAATGGAATCTTTTGAGTTTGTGTTACTCGTTGTCCTCCAAACAAAAATCTTCAGCCATGTAAATATAATTTCAAAGGTTTTGCAATCTAAAGATATGGAACTGTCCAGTGCAGTGCAGCTCATTCAGAATGCTGTGACAGCCCTTTCCACCTACAGGGATCACTTTGAGGAAGCTAAGGAACCCGCAGCGGCACTTGCAGAAAAGTGGGGAATTTCAGCAGAGTTTACAAATAAAAGAATTAAAAAAGTGAAGCGCCACTTTGATGAGCTGTGCATGGATCAAAGATTAGCTGATCCAGAGGAACGCTTCAAAACGACTGTGTTTTATAGGTGTTTGGACATTATTACAAACCAATTGTCAGATCGATTTAAGGGAATGAATGCAGTCTTTCATAGATTCAAAATAATTCAGCCAGCCATGCTCGCCTCTGAATCCGATGAGACTGTAATATCAGAAGCAACAAAACTGCAGGAACTTTACAATGAGGATATATCCCCAGATTTTCCGGGGCAACTTCTTTCATTCCGTTCGGCACTTCAGGAAGAGGTTCGTAGTTGTTCCACTGTTAAGGACCTTGCTCATCTCCTGCTCGTTGAAAACAGTGCACTGTCTTCTACAGTCCCAGATGTTTGTGTCGCACTACTTTTGTTCCTCACCCTCCCAGTAACCGTAGCAACTGCAGAAAGGTCATTCTCAAAGTTAAAACTAATCAAAAGTTATTTGCGAAACACCATGTCTCAACAAAGACTTTCTGGGCTTGCTTTGTTAAGCATCGAAAATGAGAGAGCTCGAAGACTGAACATCGAAAGCATCGTAGATGACTTTGCTGATGCCAAAGCAAGGCGTCGTAACTTATAACGGCAGTAGTAAGTAAAGCTATATTACGTTCTGTTACAAGTTATTAACACTGTTTCAGAGTTTTTAACAGTTAAACAAACTAACCCCGTTTAGGTTTGATCCTTGCATGGTTTGTTCTGAGATATGCTCCGCTTCAGTTGAAAGAATGGCTGTTTTTGTTCAATACTACCTTCATTCAACTATATTAATTGTTGTACAACTTTTTTATTTTACAGGTTTTTATCCATTAGACATAGTTCCAGTTCATGAAAAAGTTGATGTTTGTTATTATTGTTGGCCCTGTTGTGGACCCTTTTTTTGAAGCTTCTCTGCCTCTTCTGTGGACATTTGAGTAAGTCTGTGTGTGTGTGTGTGCATATGTACAGTCTAATATTTTCTATTTAAATTGTCATATTCTTGTTGCCATATAGATCTTTTGCTATACCTTTGTCAAATGGATGTACAATTTCCTTGATTTATGGATTTTTCTTTATATTTTGCAGGTCATCAGTGCGACCTGCCCAGTGATCAAGTCCTATCCTGAAACTACAACTGTTAAGAATTAAGGTTAGTTGAACTAATATAAATGGTGTACTATTTTTTTATCCTGCAATAATAATAAAAAAGTTAAAATATGGATGTTTTTGGGGGGGGGGGGCCCGTCATGGATTCTTGCACCGGGGCCCTCAGGTTTCTAGTTACGCCACTGCCTCACCTCCTGCACCTCAGCTCTCTGTCAATCTCTACACTGGCTCCCTGTTTCCTTTAGAATCCAATTCATTATGCTGGTGCACACATACAAAGCTTTCCATAACCGCGCCGCTGCCTACATTTCCTCCCTTATTAGCAGGTATATCCCATCCCCACCACTTTGCTCAGCCAATGATCTGATACTATCAGTTCCTCGTACCCGCACCCCCCAACGTTCGCCTTCAGGACTTCTCCCAAGCTGCACCCTTTCTATGGAACTCTCTCGCCCTCAACATCAGACTCACCCATCTCTCCAGTCCTTCAAGAAGTCTCTGAAAAAGCATTAATATAGAGAAGCCTATCAGCTCACTCCATGATCCCCACTGTCATTTCCTTCTCCATCTTCCCATTCAGTCCTCATGCAACCTGCTACTTCAAATACCCTATTCATCCTCACCTAATGTGTCACCCCTCTCCTCTTAGATTGTAAGCTCTTGAGCAGGGTCCTCCCTCCTTCTGTTCTGTGTGTGTAACATATATGTATATTTGTTATTCTGTTTCACTCATTGTACAGCGCTATGGAATTTGTTGACGCTTTATAAATACTTGTAACTGTAACCAATTCAACTAAGGTAACCGATTCTGCCCCTTCTTTTGTTTTGAGCACGGAGAAAAACAGTTTCAGGGGTGCTCCGTATTTCTGTGCCTACAGGCTCCTGAGGTGCAAATCCGGCCCTGGGTGCGATCTTACCATTGATTTATAAAAAAGCAAAAGTATGTTTTCATCCAGAGAATTTATTCCCCTTTTAATGCATGCCAATACCTTACTGGCCTTGGAGGCTGCTTTTTAACATTGTAGACAACTCAATACCATTTAGGTTATAAGCTGCTTGTGTGTTTTTCACTCCAAAGTGCATAACCTTGCATTTATCTGTGCTATGCCAATGAAGTTAGATAGTTGTGAGTTGGCATTCTGTAAACTGGTTAGTTGTGGGTTAATTACGAAACTCATATGAATAAACGGTCATCACAGTATTAGGTGTATATTTATGGGTTGCCTTTTTTATCGGAACATCTGGTCATGTAATTCTTATATGACGACATTTTATTTATTTTAAATGGACTGTTTCACCCTGTGTTCATATCTACTGGATTAAACAATTAAAAGTCACGTTTAAGTCATTTTGAAAGCCGTAACATATCACTGAGCCCAAGGGGGTTAATTTTATACACTGTAAATTGCAATAAATTGCTTCCTACCTGTACTGGAAATTGGATTCCGCAAAAATTGTACAGCAAAATATAGTGCCACCAACCAAACACAATGCTGCTCCAGCCCATCCAATAAATAGTGCAATTCCTAACTCGTACCTGAAAGAGGATATCCAAGCAATAACTATAACTTTTATACAATAGGTCACATGTCTTGATTCTTGATCTTAGCAGTTTTATCCACCGCCTTGGGATGATAATGCTGATTCACAATGCAAACTGGTAAAATCTGCTGCCAGAGCATACAATATATTTAGAACAGTTTTTAGGTATTTTATTTACACTGATCAGCCATAAAATTAAAAACGCCTGCATAATATCTGTAGGTTCCCCTCGTGCTGCCAAACTGGTCTGATGCATCGAAACATTGCCTCCAGAAGATCTCTGAATGTGTACTGTGGTATCTGGCACCAAGACATTAGCAATAGCTCTTTTAAGTTCTGCAAGTTGCAAGGTGTGGCCTCCATGGATCGAATTTGTTCTTCCAGCACATCCTACAGATGCGCAATCGGATTGAGATCTGGAGAATTTGAAGGCCAAGTCAGCACCTTTTTCATGTTTGTCACCCAATTAATTTTGCAGTGTGTCAGGGTGGACCCATTCTCTTTAATATTTTTATTAGTGATATTGCAGAAGGTATTAATGGAAAAGTATGTCTTTTTGCTGATGACACAAAGATTTGCAACAGGGTTGACGTTCCTGGAGGGATCAGCCAAATGACAAATGATTTAGGTAAACTAAAAAAATGGTCGGAGCTGTGGCAATTGAGTTTTAATGTGGATAAGTGCAAGATAATGCACCTGGGACGTAAAAACCCAAGGGCTGAATATAGAATATTTGATACAGTCCTAACCTCAACATCTGAGGGTTGGGATTTAGGGGTTATTATTTCAGAGGATCTGAGGGTAAGTAGTCAATGTAATAGAGCAGCAGGAAATGCTGGCAGAATGCTTGGTTGTGTAGGGAGAGGTATTAGCAGTAGGAAAAGGGAAGTGCTCATGCCACTGTACAGAGCACTGGTGAGACCTCACTTGGAGTACTGTGTGCAGTACTGGAGACCGTATCTCCAGAAGGATATAGACATCTTAGAGAGAGTTCAGAGAAGGGCTACTAAAATGGTGTACGGCTTGAAGGAGAAAAGTTACCAGGAAAGGCTTAATGATCTTAACATGTACAGCTTGGAAAAAAGACGAGACAGAGGAGATATGATAGAAACATTTAAATACGTAAAGGGAATCCACAAGGTAGAGGAAGGGAGTATATTTAAACGGAAGCAAAGTAGCAAAACAAGAGGACATAGTCTTAGATTAGAGGGGCAAAGGTTTAAAAGTAACATCAGGAAGCATTATTTTACTGAGAGGGTGGTGGATACATGGAACAGCCTTCCAGTTGAAGTGGTAGAGGCCAAAACAGTAATTGAATTTAAGCAGGCATGGGATAGGCATAAGGCTATCCTAAATAAAAGATAAATCCAGGTAAAGTATCCATGTAATTGGGCAGACTAGATGGGACGAAATGTTCTTATTTGCCGACATTTTTCTATGTTCTATTATCCTGCAAAAAAAGGCCACTCCCATCAGGAAACACCATTGCAATGAAAGGGTGTACATGTTCTGCAACAATATTTAGGTAGGTGGGACGTATAAAGTACAGGGTGTCCATAAAGTCTCTTTACAATTTCAAAAGTTTATTACAAAGGCAATTTATGAGATATCTTCATCAGATTTGTTCTATGTACTCTGTGGCCATTAAAGTTTTTATCACATTGCATTCATGTATTTCAGGTAGCCTGTTGATGAATGAGGTACTGTTAAATGAACCCCGTACAAACATTTCCAGGCCGGTGGATTTGAAAGGGTGGCCAGAGAATTCTCTGGCCACCTCGTTCACCAGATATCACTCCCCTCGACTTCTTTCTATGGGATTATGTTAAAGTTATTGTGTATCAAACAAAGGTACGGGACATCACTAATCTAAAGCAGAGGATCACTGATGCCATTGCCTCCATTGATGAGGGTATGCTACAGCGAACATGGCAAGAAATCGAGTACCGTCTTGATGTGCTTCGTGCAACTAATGGTGCCCATATAGAGGTGTATTGAATGAGGCAAAAAAAACTTAAATATATACGTCTCATTTTGTAATAATTTTCACTTATCGGTCTTTTCATTTGCCTCTGTAATAAATTTTTGAAATTGTAAAGAGACTTTATGGACACCCTGTATGTTCGGACACTTTTCTATAATGGCCAGCATACGGTTTTCCTCGCTATTTTATCTACCGTACCACATGCTCACCACGTGCTACAATGAGCCTTTGGTGTCCATGACCCTGACATCGGTTCTCTGATTATCCTTCCTTGCACTTCTTTTGTTAGGTACTAACCTCTGCATAATGGGAACACCTGACAAGGACTCACAATTTTTGAGATGTTCTGTCCCAATCATCTAGCCATTACTATTTGGCCCCTGCGAAAGTCACTCAGATCTTTTTGCTTTCCCATTTTTCCTGCTTCCAACACATGAAATTCAACAACTGACTGTTCACTTGCTGCATAATATATCCCACTCCTTGACAGGTGACATTGTAGCAGTGTAATCAATGTCATTCACTTCACCTGACCGTGGTTTTAATATTCTGGCTGATCAGTGTATAATTGTGATCTACTTTATTTTGTCCCATACTACTTAGACATACCAGACTTCTTCAAGAGCACCAATACACAAGATCTAATCTCCTTAAGGATTTTTAGTATCCTTAGGCTGAGGATATGTATCTATTCTCAGTGAACCACTGCAATTAGTTTTCTTTTATGATCTTTCTAGTTCTATATGGTGCTCATGTTAACTGTCTATTTCGAGATGAACTTTCTGAAGAGGCTCTGTTTTTTGTATAATAGCTATCTTATCGCTGAATAAGCTAAAATGTGGCTGTAATTTTTTTCTTTTGTTTATAGAAAACAACAAAAATGATATTAATCCAAATAAAATGTACAGCCCATACTTCATGCAAAGCATTAATGATAGCGAGAGGCATAGTAATTACCACTGAATTGATATTCCAAGCTGAGCAGTAACCTTCCATACAGAATGACATTAGCATCAGGTAATGCTTTTTGTCCTAAACATGGAATACCAATGTCACTGCGAGTAGAATTAGCTCTAAGCACCAGAAAACAAATGGTGGGCAAGGTTACATCTCAACTTTGAAAAGAGACCCACATTTTACATTTTTCTGCTCTGTTAACCTTTTCTTTCATAATAATGTGCATACCCAAGTTACTTTCTGTCTCGCACAGCATGTAATGCACAATTTTGCATTTGTAGATGATAAATGATATAAAACATTTTAGAACATTTTACATTTTAGTGTTACTATTTTTGCATGTTTAAGGGTTAGGGTTAATATTTGTGCTTGCTTTTGCATGTCACAGTGAGAGCAATTTTTTCAGTCATCCGAATAAAAACAAATTGATCTGAATATATTCAGTTCAAATCGGTTACATTACTTTCTGATATGTTTCAGTTCTGTGGTTTTGTGATTCAGAATTTCAGATGCTTCCGAAAATCTGAATCACTGAATCTTAATTTGGTCTAAACTAAAATGCAAATGTCCAGTAGAAGAAAATTAGTAGACAAACCATCTTACAGTATATTCTATACACTTGATAGTTTTTTTTGTCACTAAGATTCATTATGTAGTAATCATTTCTACCAAGCTCAAGATATCATTTTGTGTCAACCATCCACACAAAAGGAAAGGTAATTAAAACAAATTACTATTCAATATGTCTATTCTCATTCATTGCAAAGGCCGGTATTAGTGTAACCAAATTATTTAATTCTCTGTCATATTATGCAAAGAAGAAAACACTTACTTTTGTGGTACTGATGGATCAAAGAATTCACTGGTGGTTTTATGAGCATAAAGAGAACAGGCAGTTAAGGAGCATAAACCTATTAAACAGAATTATGAAACAAATTTATTCCATATTTGAACTACCTGTAATCTAAAAAAGCCTGATAACATATAAAAGCATTTCTACTTATAGATATCAATGTGTGACCTTGTCCTAAATGAAGAGTTAAAACACTATTCAAACCAAAAGGAATACATTAATTGGGGAGTATAGTGCAGTGCTGTCCACGATGATAAAGTAAGCAGTGCGCTCTAAACTTGGTGTCGTTGCTCTTGCCCAATACAACTTAAAACAGATAGGTACACACAAAAGTTCCAAGTTAAGCGCACTAAAGATGTCCAAAGATCACCCCAATGGGCTGTAATGTAATCATCCGATTGGACCTTCAAAAGAGAGAAAAAGAAGAGATCATGGTGCAGATGGTACTGAATAATAGTGCACACTTGTGATGTATCCAAAATAATTCCACTCACATTCTTATAAGTCCAACTGGCTCTGTGAAATATATGCCTCAGGGTCATTAACGGCCACCCAACAGCCCTCAAGGGTACAAGACCTATCTGGGTCCTCATAAAAATGTGCCCAGGGGTTGTTTGCATGTAGGTACAACCTCCCAGAAGACCGTTTCCACATGGATTCAGCACATCAGCAGTAAATAGTAGTAAAAAAAACATTTATTGCAAATAAAAGAATATTAGAAAACAGTTAAAATGCCAAAATGCATTTCACCCTGGATAAAAAATCCTTATGGCTTCCTCGGTTGGCTTCCTGAGGAATAATATTATTTTATTTGCATTAAATGTTTTTTTACTACTACTTATTGCTGATGTGCTGAATCCTTGTGGAAATGACCCTGAGGCGAATATCACAGAGCCTGTTGGGCTCATAAGAATGTGAGTGTAATTATTTGGGATATATCATAGGTGCGCACTATTATTCAGTACCATCTGCACCATGATTTCTTCTTTTTTATCTCGTTTGAGGTTCCAATCGGATGATTACATTACAGCCCATTAGGGTGAACTTGGGACATCTTTAGCGCGCTTAACTTGGAACCTCTGTGTGCACTATTCCAAACAAGCCATTAATATTTTACAAGCAATATTCCAAAGTTGGTGCTAACTTAACCAGAGCTGTTGTAAACTTAACAGCTCCATATATTATGGGCTACATTACATACCGCTGACTTTAGATTTTGGATATGTAAGTATTAACGTCAGGATAAGTAACGCACACTCCTAATATTACATCCCTAACTCTAAAAAAGGTAAAAATCCATTACCTCATTGGTGATTGCGCTAGTTTGTGCAAGCTTACTGTACTTTGCGCACCCTATGCTTAACATGGGGTGCGCAAACAGTAAATAGCATTAGGATAAGTAGCGTTACGATAGGATAAGACAAAGTCCAAACGCTAATTACCGCACTGATTACCGCACTAAACTGATTTTTACCATCACCCAGAAGCTGGTGCTTAATGATTCTGCTTTTGCAGAATCATTTAGCACCAGTTAACCCCCCCCAATAAATCAGATACTCACCTCTCAACCCACAGTGATCTGTTACTGGTCACCAGAAGCAGAGTAAGACTGGAGACAAATAGTCCCCAGTCTCCCTCAGCGATCACTCCGCCACCCTGTGTGATCTCGCAAGAGCAAGATCGTGCAGGTCTCACGGCCCGCAGCACAACCCTCCATGGAGTCCTATGGACGCCAAGAAGTGATACTCATGGCGACATGGAACGCTAACGTGAGTATCGCCGACGGTAATGCTGCTTTCTGGGGCAGGCTGCTGAATTAGCGCCTGCCCTGGATTCTCACGCTAAAATGGGTATGCCACAGGTTTTCCCTGTTAGCATTCCCATTTTAACTTTATACATGTAATCAGGCCCTATAACGGCTCTGGTAAGATTACAACATCTCTGGGTAAGTGAGCACCAACTTTGCAATAGAGCCCTACGTCTTTTACCTAGAATATTCCTTTAGGGCAGCATCTGTATACGTAATGTATGACAAGTGCTCAGAGATCCGTTATCTCATTGCTTTATTTTGCAGACAGTGAGTTTGTTGCAGTAACCCCTCCCACGTGTTTCCTTTCCACTTATTTTTATTTATTATTGGTAAAATCCAATATACAAAGCCACCTTCAATATTTTGGCACTATAAAAATTGCTACAGCCTTTCCAATATTTTATTAGTGTATCCAGTTGATTGTGTCCCATTTTTAATATGATAACTCACCTGAAAGTATGAAGAATAGCCCAGCTAGACAGGCAATTTTAGCTTTTGTTACGTCACTTCCTCCAATCTTTGTGCATTTCATTCCCATAAATGCACATAGAGAACCAAAGAACCCCAAACAAATAGCAGCAATCATGAGGGCCCTGCAGGCCTGTACAAATCCTGAGGGTATAAAGTTATTATTTTTAATTTTGTAGCGGTCTCAAATATTGTACCACACATTAAAACTCAATTTTAGATTTCTTTTGTGAGATACTCGGTTTTCAATTGTTAAAACTGAACAATATCACTGTATTGTGTAAACCGGGCATCATAAAAAAGTATTATCCACACTTCCCATGGAAAGAAAATTGTAACTTCAATATAACCAACCACTGGCTTTGACCAGTTGCATAAACCTTATCTCTGCTAGAAAGCCAAAGTGTGGCATGGCATTGATTTTAGGGTTCTGTGTAATAACAGACCCAGGATGCAGAAAAGTGAGACTGATGTCATTTGCATATCCTACCCAGAATTCCTTGCTGCATATGGGGAATGGGGCACAGGAGCTCTGGGAAGCAATTCATTGAATTGCTGTGATGTGCAAATGGCTTCTGCAATAATAAACACTTATTATAGTGTGGAGGCTTTTTATCTCACTTTTTGTCCTCCACCACAACCCTTACATATATATATATATATAAAAGGGTATATATATATAATGACTATATATACTCATAGAACAGTAGAAGCCTAAGAGAGAAATATTTATTTATTGTGTAAATATGTGTCACTTCAAAGGCTGATATGTATTTAATGTAATCATTTGTCTCGCATTACAGGTTTTCTAATTCTACATTTTAAAGAGGTAAATTATACCTTATTCCATAATTTTATACAATCCAGTAGATGACAGCTATTCTCTGACTTAATCAGAAAACAAATTTGATAAAGGTATCAACAAATTAAATATAATATTCAAAATGCCATTGTATTGAATTATTTTTTTCCCTAAAACTACTCTCTGTGGCCATTTTATTAGACACAACTTTTGAATAAGAAGTCGAGGTTCCTTTGTCATTAGAACAAACTATATGTGTGTGGAATTTATTAACAGATTTGCTGGAACCATTTTAGAGATTCTGGTCCATGCTCACATGTTAGCAACACGCAGTGGCTCATATAAAATTGAGATATTAAAGGCCATTCAATCTTTCGCAGAAATCACTCTGAAATGTGCATATCATAAATCAGTTTTCATTCTCCCCATCCAATTCATATTCTACAAATGTCAAAAAACATTATTGGTCTTAATCGTTAGACTGTCCCAAGTGGATCATCCAATATAACACCTATGTCATACACAGCAACAGAAGAAGAACTATCAAACCGTAGCAAACAAATAAGATTATTCCTGAATGAAATTGTCAACAGAGCATTTCCTGTATTTTTCTTTGTCATAACAATTGTGTTCTGTTCCTTCAGATCATCCAATTTTCCTATGGGTCAGCCAGCTGGATTAGACAAATTTTATTTTAGGACATTTCTTTGCTTAAGGCTGTTTCATGGATAAACAAAGAAAACATGAAATGTCTGTACAAAACATGACCGAGTAATTATTACTCCAAGAAACAAACTGTACAGCAAACACGCTTGTACTTGCATTTAAATTCCCAGTTTGACAAATTTGAAGCTTATGATGCTGGTTCCAGGATTATAAATAAACCTTTTAAAAACAATTGTATAGAGAATAACACAGGATGGCATAGAGCAGAAAACAGGGCAGGGCGCTTGTCGAGTACCTGTTCTTATCATTCAAAGGGTTAGTAAAAAATATATATATTCTAGACAGAGCTAGGATAGGGAGACAAGTACAAGTAGATGAAATTATGTAGAGTCAGGGGACATCATCTTTACACCCAAAGCCAGTCCCCAAAAGCTCTGAGTGGGAGATTTCTGGCCAATTTGGGAAATCTTTAGATAAATTACCTTTTGTTTTCTTTTACAAAAAAGACAAAACACCATTTCCTCCTACAAGACTTCTCATCTTAACTTTGGTATTCCCTAGCTGTAGGGTGTCAGGATACGGCATGGGTGCTGATAGCAGGAGATCTCAGTATGTAGAAGCAGGTAATATCTATGTACAGTATATATCAGGCAAAGTACAGGAGGACAATTGGAGCAGAATGGTCAGAGGATAAGTGAGGGTCAAAAAGGCAGGCAGATAGATTTTTGTGTGAGGAGACAAAGGTTGGGTCAATATCCGCTGCTAAATCACTCGCAGCTATTTCATCAAGGATAACGTCAAAAACCCTTCTTGGAAAACCAAAGGCAAACATTTGTTATTCCTGAATCTCAGAAGCAAGTGGCAAGTTCTATAGCACAGTCTGGCAGATTACAAGAGCCTTGTTTTATATGCATAAGTGATTTGCCGGAAGTTCTGGCTCTACCTGCAGGATCAAAAGTCCTTGGAAAAGGAGAAAAGAAACAGGTCGTTGTTATCAATCTGGTTGTTATTCCACCAAGGATTTCCCTGGGCAAAAGCCGAATAGGAATGGAATATTACCCTTGGGTTGCAAACAGGCAATCCTATCAAGGATGTCTGGAGGACTTGAGCAAATTGATACATGCAGTGATCAATTTCATCAATGAGGTACAAACTGTTAACTGCTGAGGATCTGCATGGACACTGTCACAGTGTCATGGATACTTAAATACTTGGCATGCAGACCTAAGCATAGAACAAAGATTAACTGGGAAATGCCTAGAGAAATGGGTCCTGGTAATGGCCAGACTACAGTTGTGTTCAAAATTATTCAACCCCCAATGCTGTAAAGGGTTTTAGGGAATTTAGTGTACATTTGTAATTGTATTCAGAATGAAATCCTACAAGGACTTTTTAAAGAACCATATGCAACTAAAATGACATCAATTGGTTTTGTAATACAGTAGTAAATGTTTATTTTGTGAATTCTTCATTGACACAATTATTCAACCCCTTAAAGACTACCACTCTGAAGAACAGAGGTTCATTCAAGTGTTTTCAATCAGGTATTGAAAACACCTGTGGATGTCACGGAGCAGCAATAAAGCATAATAAGCACCAATAAGGCAGCTTTAAAATGACTGTGATACTCAGCTCCTTCTAGACATTTACTGGTGTGGTTACAAACATGGTGAAGTCAAGAGAATGGTCCAGGAAGACAAGAGAAGAGGTGATTACTCTTCACAGGAAGGGCAATGGCTATAAGAAGATTGCAAAGATGTTAAACATACCAAGAGAGACCATAGGAAGCATCATTCGCAAATTCAAGGCAAAGGGCACGGTTGAAAGGCTACCTGGTCGTGGCAGAAAGAAGATGCTGACTTCGACTGCTGTGCGCTACCTGAAGCGTAGAGTGGAGAAAAGTCCCCGTGTGACTGCTGAGGAACTGAGAAAAGATTTGTCAGATGTGGGTACTGAAGTTTCAGCTCAGACAATATGGCGCACACTGCGTAATGCAGGCCTCCATGCCAGAACTCCCAGGCGCACCCCCTTGCTGTCTCCAAAGAATAAGAAGAGTCGACTGCAGTATGCCAAAAGTCATGTGGACAAACCACAGAAGTTTTGGGATAGTGTTCTGTGGACTGATGAAACAAAATTAGAACTGTTTGGGCCCATGGATCAACGCTATGTTTGGAGGAGGAAGAACAAGGCCTATGAAGAAAAGAACACCTTGCCTACTGTGAAGCATGGTGGGGGGTCAATCATGCTTTGGGGCTGTTTTGCTTCTGCAGGTACAGGGAAGCTTCAGCGTGTGCAATGTACCATGAATTCTCTTCAGTACCAGGAGATATTGGCTGACAATGTGATGCAGTCCGTCACAAACCTGAGGCTTGGGAGACATTGGACCTTTCAACAGGACAATGATCCCAAGCATACCTCCAAGTCCACTAGAGCATGGTTGCAGATTAAAGGCTGGAACATTTTGGAGTGGCCATCGCAGTCACCTGACTTAAATCCGATTGAGAACCTCTGGTGGGACTTAAAGAAAACAGTTGCAGTGCACAAGCCTAAGAATGTGACTGAACTGGAGGCTTTTGCCCATGACGAATGAGCGAAGATACCCTTAGATCGCTGCAAGACACTTGTGTCAAGCTATGCTTCACGTTTAAAAGCTGTTATAACTGTAAAAGGATGTTGTACTAAGTACTAAGATTGAATGTCACTTGGGGGTTGAATAAAACTGATAATGATGTGAGCACAGAAAAGACATTTGTGGTTATTTCATTATAAATGTTATGTTATATTTGTCTGACCTACACGTGCCTCTTTGATTTAATTGTAAGCAAGATGATTGAATGATCAAAATCAATGTCAAACTGGCCAAAACACTCAATTTCAGTGGGGGTTGAATAATTTTGAACACAACTGTAAATAGATTAAGAACAGTCAAAATAACGAGCCATGTTTGGGGATTGAAGAGGATCACTGGGACAAGATAACAAGTCAAGGATTGGAGAAAGCAGAAGATCCAAGAGTAAGCCAAAGTCTATACTTGTAAGGAACCTTGCCTGCTGATGCATCAGATCCATGAAAGGTGCTGCCCCCTGGTCAGCACTACTACCAGCACTGATAGGGGTTAATAAGTCAAGCACCAAAACACACACAACCACACCCCCTGTTTGTCCATAAAGGACATCTCCCTCCTATGTGCAGTACCTCAGTATTGGTTTATCCCCTTAACTGTTCAGAAGTTCATTCGGTATGTTCATTGTTTCACCGTGTACCAGACCCCTCTGCTACGCCCACCGACCACCGCTTTGTGCCAATCCTCTGACCTCGGACCTCCTATTGACTACTCTCTGTCTAATCCATTGTACTGCGCTCTGGCATCACCCAGTATCCATTCCATCAAGGTACTGAGGTGTGGGTTCCCCTGCATACTGGGCTCAGACCCCCCTGAACCTGGGGTCCCACCATGGCCCGTGCCAGGTGCGATCCTGACACTACTAGAAAATCAAAAACGCAGAGTTACTGTCATGTTTCCAGCCCTGACCCCTCTATGTGAGCTGATCTGGGCCGGCTCATAGTTCTTCCCCTGCCATTCCTGCATTCCAGTCCACGTGTTTCTTGATATCAGCTCTCCTCATGATCACCTGTCTGTGCTAGCATTTAACCAGCCCTCTATACAGTATATTGGTATTTCTCCCAAGATCTTTGTTCTGCTTCTATGTTGGTTCCTTGTTGTCCCTTGCCTGGTTGTCCCTCTGTTTCCCTTGTCTTGTTTTTGTTTTATTTTGCCTTACCCTCTGGTTTACATTTTATTTGGTTCCCTGTGTTCCTTGCCTTTGTATTTATTTTTGTATATTTCTGTACCTTGCTTTTACCCTACCTGCTCCTCTGTGGATTTCTGTGTACAGACATAGCTATAGTATTGTCACGGTGGCCCCCGCACCCCGGCGCCTGGCAGCAGCTTCCTCGCTGCTCGCTGGCCAGGCGCCGAATGATATTGCGGTCGCTTCCGCACACGTGGGGAAGCCGGGGGGCGGGGCCTGGCGGGCTGACGCGGACCCGCCGGGTTTAAAGCCCAGGCTCTCAGAAATGCCGGTGCCCTGACGTGGTAGTTACTTCCCGCAGAGCTCTTGTATATTTGGCAAACGACTATTCTGTGTATTGACCCCTTGGCATTGGCAAACGACTATTCTGTGTATTGACCCCTTGGCATTGGCAAACGACTATTCTGTGTATTGACCCCTTGGCATTGGCAAACGACTATTCTGTGTATTGACCCCTTGGCATTGGCAAAATACCATTCTGTGTATGACCCCTGGCATTGGCGAACGAACCACTCTGTGTATGATCCCTGGCATTGGCGAACGAACCATTCTGTGCATAACCCCTGGTATTGGCATCAACTCTTCTAATTCTGGTATTCAGTCTGTGTGGCACCCTAAGCACACATCAGACTACCCCTTGTGTTGTTAGGGTCTTGGGAAGAGCTAATTATTCTAATTCTTGTGTATCATTCTGTGTCTGTCTAGTCGTGCCGACCACTCTAAGGATCGGAAGGGTAGAGACTGTTCTGTGTCTAGAAACCACTAGTCAGATAAAGCAGAGGGATCCGTGACGTCTCTCTTGTACGTGCTCTGTACTGCCATTCTTGTAGTCTGTCTAGTCGTGCCGACCACTCTAAGGATCGGAAGGGTAGAGAGTGTCCTGCGTATAGGGACCACCACTCTAGTATCAGGGGGATCCGTGACATTACGTCAGGGCCATGGATCCCGCAGACCTCTCTAATCAGTTGACACGTATTGCAGCCAGACAAGAAGAGCAGGACCATAGAATGGACCAGATTGCTCTTGCCCTGCAAACCCTGCTAAACCGATCCAGTTCTGGTACTGCAAGCCCGCCAGACCCAGTAGTGCCTAGGGTCAGTTCGGCCGCTCTCGAGGGTTGTAGGCTCAGTATGAAAGCACCCGTACGTTATGACGGAACACCGAACTTATGCCGGGGCTTTCTGACCCAACTCGAGATCTTATTCGAAAACAATTCCGGGTCCTGTATGTCTGATAAAGCCAAAGTAGGCTATCTGATTAATCACTTGACCGAAAAAGCTTTATTATGGGCCACGCCCTTGTGGGAGAACAAGAAACCCATCATATATGACTATGAGGGTTTTACCTCCGAGTTAAAGCGTACTTTTGATCCCTCTAGACGGGCTACCAATGCGGGTAGATCCCTGTTTCACATCAAACAAGGTAATAGGAGGGTTTCCGACTATGCCATAGAATTTAAGACTTTGTCTTCTGAGGTACACTGGCCGAACGACGTTTTAACCCTGGCCTTTACCGAAGGTCTGAACGAGGCGTTTATGTTTGAATTGGCTCCCCTAAAATTACCAGAACATCTGGATCATTTGGTTGATTTCTGCATCGCCATGGACGATCAAATCAGGGAAAGGAGACACACCAGAGACAGACCCAGAAGGGTCCTACCTCCTTTACCCTTAGTACCCAGGCATACCACTGCATCAGGTAACCTGGAGACCGTTAAGACCGATGTACCGGCCATTGAACCTATGCAGATAGGTAAAACGGGTATTTCAGAGGCAGAGAGAGCTCACCGGAGAGAAAGGGGGCTCTGTTTTTATTGTGCCGGGGCAGATCATTTCCGCCTTCAATGTCCTCAGAGACCCAGGGGTAGCAGGGGTGAGAGTGGCAAATCAGGTCAAAAGACAAGTAATACCCAGGTTATTGGTTCTCTGTATGCCTCCTTTGTGGATGATGAA
This sequence comes from Leptobrachium leishanense, assembly GCA_009667805.1. Classification (NCBI taxonomy): domain Eukaryota; kingdom Metazoa; phylum Chordata; class Amphibia; order Anura; family Megophryidae; genus Leptobrachium; species Leptobrachium leishanense. Next base: position 313,864,851 of record CM019064.1, read on the forward strand.
AAAAAAAAAACTCGGATTCTGTTACCCATCTCCCTCACCTGGGAGGGGGTTCACCTCGAGACTGAGGCATTCCTAGACTCTGGAGCCTCAGGTAATTTTATGGATAGATGTTTTGCTGCCAACCACCTCTTACCTCTGGTTCTAAAGGAGAGGCCTCTTATGGTAGAAGCCATAGACGGGAAACCCCTGTCATGTCCCCATATCACACACGACACTATCGATGTGTGCATGACTACAGGAGTTCTGCACTGTGAAACCATACGATTCCAGGTTATCGACTCTCCCTCATGTCCTGTCGTTCTAGGGTTCCCATGGTTGACAGAACATAACCCGGTGATTGACTGGGCCCAGCGAGATATAATGTGTTGGGGTCCTAGTTGCCAGTCAAAGTGCCTGGGCAGGGTTAATGTGATTGGTAGTCTCAACATTGCCACAGCACCTCCTTTGTCCACTGAAGTCCCAGAATGTTATATGGCGCTAAAGGAGGTGTTCTCTAAAACCAGGACTGAGGTCCTACCACCGCATCGTCCTTATGACTGTGCTATAGAGTTACTCCCTGGTACTATGCCTCCTAGAGGACACGTATACCCCTTGTCTCAAAGGGAAAATGACATTATGGAGGAATATATAAGGGAGAATCTAGAGCGAGGATTCATCAGACGATCCTCCTCTCCAGCAGGAGCAGGTTTCTTTTTCGTTTCAAAAAAAGAGGGTGACCTGCGACCTTGCATCGATTATAGAGGTTTAAATAGGATTACCATAAGAAATGCATATCCAATACCTCTTATAACAGAATTGTTCGACCGTTTAAAAGGGGCCCGTATTTATACGAAACTTGATTTACGCGGAGCGTACAACCTGGTCAGGGTTAAGAAGGGCACGAATGGAAAACGGCTTTTAATACACGTAGCGGGCATTATGAATACCTGGTGATGCCCTTTGGGTTATGCAATGCGCCAGCCGTTTTCCAGGACCTCATAAACGACACCCTAAGGGATTTTCTGCAAACGTTCGTTATAGTATATCTGGACGACATCCTGATATACTCTCCTGATAAGGAGACTCATCACGCCCACGTGAGACAAGTGTTGAAGAGACTATTGAGGGCTGGGTTATATTGTAAGCTAGAGAAATGCTTATTCGACATAGAGACAGTGCACTTCCTTGGGTATATAATAACCCCTGAAGGTTTCCAAATGGATCCTAAAAAACTCTCAGCGATTCTTGACTGGCCTTTACCCCAAGGGCTTAAAGCCATCCAGAGGTTTTTGGGGTTTACTAACTACTACCGGAGGTTCATTAAAAAATTTTCGGCCTTGATAGCTCCCCTCACGGCTATGACTAAAAAGGGGGTGGTGAATCAGAAGTGGACACCCCAGGCCAGTCAAGCCTTTGAGGCACTTAAACAGGCTTTCACCACTGCCCCTGTTCTCCGACATCCTGATCCGGCTCTGCCTTTCCAGGTTGAAGTTGACGCCTCCGAGCTAGGTCTTGGTGCAGTCTTGTCCCAAAGGGAGGCACCCGACAAGCCCTTGCATCCATGCGGCTTCTATTCCCGAAAGTTGTCCCCGGCAGAGAGGAACTATGATATCGGAAACAGAGAATTGTTAGCAGTTATTGCAGCCTTGACGGAATGGAGATACTTATTAGAGGGGTCTAGGGACCCCATTGTCATCATAACCGATCATAAGAATCTCACGTACATTGGAGACGCTAAACGGTTGAATGCCAGGCAAGCGAGATGGTCATTGTTTCTTTCCAGCTTTAATTTCGTCCTCACATACAGACCTGGGTCGAGAAACATTAAAGCAGACGCATTGTCAAGACAGTACGAGTCATACGAACATAACATCCAAGATCAACATCCCATTGTACCCCAGGAAAGGATTATAGCACTTACCACGATTAGTGTCTCGTCTCCTCTAATGTTAAGATTGCAGACCGCCCAGGGCACAGCTCCTGGGGGAGACCTCCTGCGAAACTCTTTGTACCTGAGAACGAAAGGGAAGAGGTATTAAAACTGTATCATGATAACAAAATCTCTGGGCACATGGGGATCACCAAAACAGTGTCTAGTATACGTAAACTCCTTTGTGGCCCACGGTGCGCCGTGACGTTAAAGATTACATAACCGTGTGTGAAGTGTGCACAAGACATAAAAGTCCCAAAACAGCGCCTATTGGTTTACTCCAGCCTCTGCCAATCCCCGAACGACCATGGTCGCATTTAGCTATGGATTTTATAGTAGAGTTACCTGAGTCTAGAGGGAATACTGTAATACTCACGGTCATAGATCGATTCTCCAAAATGGGTCACTATGTTCCTCTTCGGAAACTTCCTTCGGCAGCCGAACTGGTGCCCATTTTTGTTTCCAATGTGGTCCGCTTACACGGTATTCCTCTTGGGATTGTCTCGGATAGGGGGACCCAATTCGTCTCCAGATTCTGGAAAGGGTTTTGCAAGAGTGTGGGGATAGACCTATCCTTCTCTTCGGCCTATCACCCCCAGACCAACGGGGCGGCGGAACGAGCCAACCAAAATATAGAAAAATATCTCAGGTGCTTTATATCCGAACGACAAGATAACTGGTCAGACCTGATACCGTGGGCAGAGTATGCCTTGAACAGTGCAGTAAGCGAAGCCACAGGACGTTCCCCCTTCTTCACTGTTTACGGTTTTGATCCTCCCGTGCTCCCTGCTACGTTTCCTGATACCGCGATTCCTGCTCTGGATGAGCATTTAGTGTCATTGAAAGAAACCTGGGGAAGGGTTAAACGGGCACTGGAGGATAGTAGTGTTACCCAGAAGATCAAAGCCGACAGACACAGGAGGCCGGCACCCGTGTATCAAGTTGGGGACAGGGTTTGGCTTTCTTCACGGAACATTAAGCTTTTAGTACCCTCCATGAAACTGGCACCCAGGTACATAGGCCCCTATAAGGTTCTGCGGCGAATCAATCCGGTCTCCTATGCTCTGGCTCTGCCCTCCCATATCAAGATACACAATGTGTTTCACGTGAGCCTTTTGAAACCACTTTTGTGTAATCGGTACACCAGGGCCCGTGTCCCCCCTCCTCCGGTCTCTGTGGAGGGCGAGGAGGAGTTTGAAGTTGAGGCCATTCTGGACGCCAGGGTTTCTAGGGGGGTCCTTCAGTACTTGGTTGACTGGGTGGGCTACGGCCCAGAGGATCGCTCTTGGCTTCCGGCTACTGAGGTTCATGCTCCTCGGTTGGTGAGGGCTTTCTATTTGGCTCATCCCCGCGCCCCTGGGGGTCGTCCAGTGGCCGCCCGTAGAGGGGGGGTTCTGTCACGGTGGCCCCCGCACCCCGGCGCCTGGCAGCAGCTTCCTCGCTGCTCGCTGGCCAGGCGCCGAATGATATTGCGGTCGCTTCCGCACACGTGGGGAAGCCGGGGGGCGGGGCCTGGCGGGCTGACGCGGACCCGCCGGGTTTAAAGCCCAGGCTCTCAGAAATGCCGGTGCCCTGACGTGGTAGTTACTTCCCGCAGAGCTCTTGTATATTTGGCAAACGACTATTCTGTGTATTGACCCCTTGGCATTGGCAAACGACTATTCTGTGTATTGACCCCTTGGCATTGGCAAACGACTATTCTGTGTATTGACCCCTTGGCATTGGCAAACGACTATTCTGTGTATTGACCCCTTGGCATTGGCAAAATTACCATTCTGTGTATGACCCCTGGCATTGGCGAACGAACCACTCTGTGTATGATCCCTGGCATTGGCGAACGAACCATTCTGTGCATAACCCCTGGTATTGGCATCAACTCTTCTAATTCTGGTATTCAGTCTGTGTGGCACCCTAAGCACACATCAGACTACCCCTTGTGTTGTTAGGGTCTTGGGAAGAGCTAATTATTCTAATTTCTTGTGTATCATTCTGTGTCTGTCTAGTCGTGCCGACCACTCTAAGGATCGGAAGGGTAGAGACTGTTCTGTGTCTAGAAACCACTAGTCAGATAAAGCAGAGGGATCCGTGACGTCTCTCTTGTACGTGCTCTGTACTGCCATTCTTGTAGTCTGTCTAGTCGTGCCGACCACTCTAAGGATCGGAAGGGTAGAGAGTGTCCTGCGTATAGGGACCACCACTCTAGTATCAGGGGGATCCGTGACAAGTATTTGAAATCTGTTTTGGCTTTTACCCCTTTGTGTTCCTGTGCTGACTACTCCAAGCACCGTCCTTGGCTATTCCTTTGTCTGCGTCTGCTTTAACCCTTCAGTTTCTATACTGATTTGTTTTGCCTGAGACCCTGCACTGGCTCGTGTCCTCTCCTCATAGGTTAGAACCAGTTACTCTAAGGACCGGCCTGTCAGAGTTCGGGACTTCTTTTATTTTGGTTGTGCTGTGCAGGAGTTCCTGCACATCCTTGTGTTGTCCTCACCTCCGGTCTGTATACTGGCTCTGTATTTAAGGGCTATTCAAAGAGCATTCCCAGTGAATTGTGGTGCTCTTTCACTCTCTGCACTTCGGGGAATCAAATTCCCTTGCCCTGCGGTGTATTCAGCATTCACCGCAGGGTCCCTGAAGTGCAGGGAAAAGCCGCCGAAGAACTGCCGAATCAAAAGTAAAAACCTACCTGAATATATAAGGTCCTATGAATAATAATAAAAAGATCTGTTACAAAAAAAACCCGCTATTAAAAAAACAGGAAAAAAATTGTTCACAAATCCCAAAAAATTTTGCTGCAAATTATAAGAATAAACGGTGTAATAGATATTTAATAAAAATGTGAATATTAAATATCTATTAAATTTATTTTCCCTTTTAAAATGCAATCACTTCATTGAAACCTATGGGATTCGCTTGATTAAACCTGCCGAATGAAACAACCGATTGGCAGTCGCATGAGGTGTGTGCTGGGACATTTGTGTCTTGATACAAAGAAAAAAAAGCAATTCTGCACAAGCTGTAATAGATTGACATAAGTTAGGGAATCATCGCCAGGTTGACTTAGATACAGGCAAGTATCATCAGAATGAAACTAAGATAAAGCGAGCATCATTAAAGGGACACTACCGCTAACATAGTGTAGGGGAAGAAAACCTTCAGGGGCGCTGTCGTAGGGACCTACTTTTTGTACACTACCACTAACATAACCTATAACTAGATTACTTGTGCATTACAAGTAAATATAAAACGCATGCAGCTGTTTTTTCTTTGTTTGAAGTAATTGCATGTAAAAAGTAAAAATAAATCTTGTGGTTTTTTTTACATTTATACATTTTTAGGATTTTTCCCGTAATGCAATATTTAACAAAATCAGTGCAATAGTTTTACTTTTCTGCTGTCCTTTATCTTCTACAGTATTTAACAGTCTGTTAGGTGGAATATGGAATATTTAGATAAAGTTGCAAGGGGTGTATTGTGTTCTCCAGGCTACTCAAGATATGAGATGGCAGTTGAATGAGTTATGACAGGGAGCTTAAAAGACTTCCAATCTACCCCCTGGTGATGTCCTTTGAATGCATCCCACACTATACAATGATTTGAGTCAGTGATCGACCCATAGTCTCCATTCTATGGCCTAAGCTACACGTGAGGACCAAGTGATGTAATAATACTGTGGGAGGACAGTTTACAATACAAAAGATCAGAAAATGGATGCACCAGTGACACAAAGTGAAATATTTTCTTAATAAAACATACAAGAGAAAAACAAAGAACATGTAAGATATCAGGAACATAAAATAAACTAAATAAGGACATTGCCTTTATTGGTGGTAGTGGCCCTTTAAATTGACAAAAGGCAACGTTAGTTGAACATTCATGACACTCTCCATGTTGTTGTGGGTGACTTCCACATAGTGGATGGGAGGCATAAGAAGGGGAAAACACTGACATTGGTTGGCCAGTTTTTAAAGGAATGCCTTCCCAAAGTGGAAGGTGCCCAATGCAATGGACAAGTATTATGGCGAATGTTTTAAACAGTCAGTTGGAAAAGTCGTTGCTGTTATCAAGGGCGAGTCCAACAGAGTGGGAGGAATGCACCTATAGGGGTTGATTGGTACCATTGTTCCATTAGTTCTATTCTTAAGCCTTGTTATGGTGTATCTTTAAACAGTTGGTGAGTTGCTGAGCTACCATGGATGCCTTCCCCAGTTTTGGTGGAAGACACCAGTGGAAGAAAAATAGTAATTTTGGATGGGCAGTGTAGGTAACCAGTGTGTTAGATAAGTGTTACAGTGAATCTTTCAACCAATGGCATCTGAGCAGTTTGCTACAACCTTTGCAGCTGATTTCAACAAAGTGGTGGTGTTACAAGGGTTAATAATCTCAGGGGTTAATAAATCTGTATAACTGAACCCACCCTGAATTCTAACCATGATTTTTGGTCTGTTTTTTGCATGAAGTGGGGCCAGGCATGTACTGGCCATCGGGAGCACTGGGAGATTCCAGAGGGGCCGATGGGTCAGTGGGCTGGCTGAGCCTGGGGATGCTTTTTTATTAAAACTTAGTCCAGCACTTAGTATAACCAGGACTGGATAACACTAGTGTGGAATGTCAGCACTTGTTTCAAAGGTCTGAAGGATTTCTACATTGCAGGGGTGGGTTAGGGGGGCTTCCTTGGACACCCACACATGGATTCTGGAGCTTGCTATGGCTTTATTGTGTGTAAAGAAGCAGAATCCACAGAGACTGCGAGGATTCCACTCCACATTTTACTTACAGCTTCTCCTTCCAGTGACTAGTGGCTTCAGAGTTTGAAGTCAGCAGCAGCTGGAGCACATGTTGCTACAAACCTCTAATGCCTGTGCAGTACCAGGAGCCATCCCCAAAATGTGAAAATATGTAAGGTATTGACTAAACATGCCAAGTGAGTGTGAATCCCACCCTTATGTCTTATACCTCGGCACAGCCAGGCATGCAGGGAGCCGTAAATCTGACAGATCCTCTAAACTGACAGTCCCTCTCCCCTGCTCCCTTTCTATAGCCTATTAAGCCGGAGCTCAGTGTGGCAGTGCTGTGCTTTCTCTATAGGAGCACTCAAGAGGTTAATTATCACAGGAGTCTGCAGAGCTCAGGAAAGTATTTGCTAATCAGCCATAGCCATGTAGCAGGGAGACATGTCCAAATTCTAGGTCAAAATAGCCAAACCAGAAACATTCTCCCATTTATCTCACTTTCCAAATTGGCTATTTGGTCTAGATTGTTCATTCTCCTGGCAATTCAAGGTTTTCACCTCTCTCTGAATAACCTTGTATGTCACAGTTCTGAGCCCCTTCTTAGAAGTGTACCCGAATTACATTTTATTAAAGTATATTTTAATATTTATCATATGATTTATTTTTTATAAAATAATTTAATCAATATTCTAATTTAAATTATGTATATTTTAATGCATATTTATTTTAATTGTTCAAATTACATTTACATGAATATATAATTCATATTAAAATACAATTTATTTTAATAATTCATAATTATTTTTTAATTCTATTGCTGTGGAGCTCCGTGATACGCTCATACACACTGTACATTACTGTGAGTTTCATTGTTGTGCCACTCTGTGATACGCATCAACATGTTTTGGTGGGCATGGGGGGGGGCAGTATTTCATCCTTGGATCCAGGCAGCACAATGTATTGTGCTGGCCCTGCTCCAGTCCATATCAATATATTAATCCGGCCCTGCGTGTTTGCATATTGGAGTGGGCTGGTCTGGATGAAGACCAGGACTGTTTTTTTGTCCCAGTCCAGCCCTGTGTGGGGCTGTATGCAGACAGTGTACGCTGCTGCCTGAGACCAATAGGACTAGAGCACAGGACTGATTTTTGTTGTGTTAATGTATATGTTTTATTATGTATGTGATAAAATAGTATCTTAATCTTTAGTTAGGATCTAACAACAATAATAAACAGTTTTATAATTTTACATTTGTGAAAAAATATATTTTTAAATTACACACATACATTTTCTATATCTTTGTTTTCTACTTGAGTAGTTTAACAATTTATTGGGTAAACATACGTATATAGATATTTAACTGCATATTGAATACATTGCAAGTATAACAGTTATAACTACTAGTGTAGGTCTAAAATATACAACAAATCCTGTCTCTATAATAAGCTTGTATTATATTTTTATCAATTTAACAAGTAGTAGTTGACTTCTGTGAGACTTTGCAAAGGTGGACACAGGTCTTCACGTACTCTTAGGAAGAGAAGGATGATTTTAAACTCTAATACAGTGCATGTCAAATTTGTCTAATACAGTGCATGTCAGCATTATCAGGCCATTGAGACACAATTTCAGTTAACACCCCTTATCAAACAGATAAATATGCCTGGAATATATTCTATTATATTTTGAAATTACTTAATTATTATACAAATTTCAACTAATATTCACAATGGGATCCTAATCAATTGATATAACCACAACATGCATAAAAAGAGTGATTTATGGTTATTGCTGCATGAAATAATTTCCATTGTAAGTTGTGTGGAACAAAAATCTAAAACTATTCACAATTATTGTAGAACCACACACAAACTCTGTAAAATGTCCTTTACTAGGTAGTCGTAGAGTTATAGAATTGTATTGTTGAAATGACATATCCTACCTTCCAACCTGAAGAGGGTTAAGTGGGGTCTACAGTGATATGACCCAAGAGCATTTCCTGCGCAGTTCATCCACAAGCCCTGAAAGACCCAAGTGGCTGTAATGACGGATGTGGCTCGACTTGTCACCTTCCACTCATTTGACGTAACCGCACCAATCACAGCTCCTGTACCAGATATACAAAATATTAAAGCTAATATATGCATTCCAAACATGTTGCTAGTCTTAGAGTTGCGCTAATAGTTTTTAGTGGCATGCAAAAGGTGAAGAACCGAGGTGGTCGTCCTTAAGCATTATCTGTAAACTGGTCAAATTACACACAGTGTGAAACTATAATGTCCCTTGTAGAACATGGTTTTCATGCTTCACTGGCAGAAAGTGTGCTGAGGTTCAAAGGACTGTTCGTGGAAAACAGATGAGAAAAGCAGCAACAAAATGTAATTAAATGTAAATATATTTGTTTTAACCCTAATAGATAAGTGCTCGCAAGTCATTTAGGGGTGCTCATAAAAAGAAGGCACAGTTACTGTTATAATAATTGTTTCTGATAATTAAGTTTTTTTGAATTTTAACTGAAACCAAGATTTTAAATTAACTCTATGATTAGTCAACCTTGAAAAGTCAAATGAATGGAAGCAAAGTTCAAATTAATGATGAGTCATTTGTCTTTGAAATGTAGTGGTTTGTAAATGTGTTAATAAGAGACTAAATTATTAAATAATCGTGTCTCATAGAATAGGTGTAAGCTTAAAACAAATAAGGTAGACAGGGCTGGCCCAAGACATTGTGCTGCCTGGAGCGAAGGCTGAAATGCTGCCCCTCCACCACCACGTAACACCAAAATACGCCCACACGAAACATTGTGTTATATCATGATATTTATATATTGCCAGCTCACATGGGTATATATTGACCCCAACTCACATGGGTATATATTGCCAGCACACATGGATATATACATTTGTGTTCAAAATTATTCAACCCCCAATGCTGTAAAGGGTTTTAGGGAATTTAGTGTACATTTGTAATTGTATTCAGAATGAAATCCTACAAGGACTTTTTAAAGAACCATATGCAACTAAAATGACATCAATTGGTTTTGTAATACAGTAGTAAATGTTTCTTTTGTGAATTCTTCATTGACACAATTATTCAACCCCTTAAAAACTACCACTCTGAAGAACAGAGGTTCATTCAAGTGTTTTCAATCAGGTATTGAAAACAACTGTGGATGTCACGGAGCAGCAATAAAGCATAATAAGCACCAATTAGGCAGCTTTAAAATGACTGTGATACTCAGCTCCTTCTAGACATTTACTGGTGTGGTTACAAACATGGTGAAGTCAAGAGAATGGTCCAGGAAGACAAGAGAAGAGGTGATTACTCTTCACAGGAAGGGCAATGGCTATAAGAAGATTGCAAAGATGTTAAATATACCAAGAGAGACCATAGGAAGCATCATTCGCAAATTCAAGGCAAAGGGCACTGTTGAAACGCTACCTGGTCGTGGCAGAAAGAAGACGCTGACCTCGACTGCTGTGCGCTACCTGAAGCGTAGAGTGGAGAAAAGTCCCTGTGTGACTGCTGAGGAACTGAGAAAAGATTTGTCAGATGTGGGTACTGAAGTTTCAGCTCAGACAATACGGCGCACACTGCGTAATGAAGGCCTCCATGCCAGAACTCCCAGGCGCACCCCCTTGCTGTCTCCAAAGAATAAGAAGAGTCGACTGCAGTATGCCAAAAGTCATGTGGACAAACCACAGAAGTTTTGGGATAGTGTTCTGTGGACTGATGAAACAAAATTAGAACTGTTTGGGCCCATGGATCAACGCTATGTTTGGAGGAGGAAGAACAAGGCCTATGAAGAAAAGAACACCTTGCCTACTGTGAAGCATGGTGGGGGGTCAATCATGCTTTGGGGCTGTTTTGCTTCTGCAGGTACAGGGAAGCTTCAGCATGTGCAAGGTACCATGAATTCTCTTCAGTACCAGGAGATATTGGATGACAATGTGATGCAGTCCGTCACAAACCTGAGGCTTGGGAGACGTTGGACCTTTCAACAGGACAATGATCCCAAGCATACCTCCAAGTCCACTAGAGCATGGTTGCAGATTAAAGGCTGGAACATTTTGGAGTGGCCATCGCAGTCACCTGACTTAAATCCGATTGAGAACCTCTGGTGGGACTTAAAGAAAGCAGTTGCAGTGCACAAGCCTAAGAATGTGACTGAACTGGAGGCTTTTGCCCATGACGAATGGGCGAAGATACCCGTAGATCGCTGCAAGACACTTGTGTCAAGCTATGCTTCACGTTTAAAAGCGGTTATAACTGTAAAAGGATGTTGTACTAAGTACTAAGATTGAATGTCACTTGGGGGTTGAATAAAACTGATAATGATGTGAGCACAGAAAAGACATTTGTGGTTATTTCATTATAAATGTTATGTTATATTTGTCTGACCTACACGTGCCTCTTTGATTTAATTGTAAGCAAGATGACTGAATGATCAAAATCAATGTCAAACTGGCCAAAACACTCAATTTCAGTGGGGGTTGAATAATTTTGAACACAACTGTAGTGCTCCCAGCTCACATGGTTATATATTGCCAGCTCACATGGGTATATAGTGCCCCAGCTCACATGGGTATATATTGCCAGCTCACATGGGTATCTAGTGCCCCAGCTCACATGGGTATATAGTGCCTGCCCCCAGCTCACATGTGTATATATTGCCAGCTCACATGGGTATATAGTGCCCACAACTCAAATGGGTATAAAGTGCCCCAGCTCACATGGATATATAGTGCCCCCAGCTCACATGGGTATATATTACCAGCTCACATGGGTATAAAGTGCCCCAGCTCACATGGGTATATATTGCCAGCTCACGTGGGTATAAAGTGCCCCCAGCTCACATGGTTATATATTGCTAGCTCACATGGGTATATAGTGCCCCCAGCTCACATGGGTATCTAGTGCCCCAGCACACATGGATATATATTGCCAGCTCACATGGGTATATAGTGCCCCCAGCTCACATGGGTATCTAGTGCCCCAGCACACATGGATATATATTGCCAGCTCACATGGGTATATAGTGCCCCCAGCTCACGTGTTATATAGTGCCCCAGCTCACATGGGTATATATTGCCAGCTCACATGGTTATATAGTGCCCCCAGCTCACATGGGTATATATTGCCAGCTCACATGGGTATATATTGCCAGCTCACATGGGTATAAAGTGCCCCAGCTCACATGGGTATATAGTGCCTCAGCTCACATGGGTATATATTGCCAGCTCACATGGGTATATAGTGCCCCCAGCTCACATGGGTATATATTGCCAGCTCACATGGGTATATGGACTTTCCACAATGGGGCATCTTGGTTAGAGGCTCCATTCACTGAAGGTGATCTTACATTTCTACGTCTCACATAGCCTAATGCATTTTCTTTTGATGTATATTATGTTAACTCTGTAATATCACTGTATATGTGTTTGTATGTGTGTGATACATATATATTACACATATATATATATGTACGTATATATGTATATACGTATATGTATAGCACACAAGTGTATCTTTAGATATATTTGAATTGTTGCAATGCTATCTGAATTCTGCATTCCACTCCCTTCTACATTTTCTACCCATTTGCTCTAAATCTGCAATTCTGCTCAATGTCCTGTTCAACGAACTTTAACTTTTATTGCCCCCTACAAACTCCCCCTAAGTTCCTGGACAATTTCAACCCATTGTGATGCTATTTGCAATCTTGATTTCTCTTCCAGCACACACCCCAAACTCAGTCAGTGTTTGCAGCAGGCCCTTGCAGAGTGCAACTCATTACCCTCATCCAGCTGGACTTTGCATCAATACAGGGGTATTCATGTTATAGAAAAGACAGAGCAAAGAGAGGAGGGGGAATTGTTATTTATGTTGAGGAGTCCATAAAGTTCACCCCCTTACAGACTTCTAGCTCTCCTGTCACCTTTGATTTCCTCTCTGGTATAATTGAGATCCCATTCAGTAAATCAATCATTGTTGCTGGGTTCTATCGTCCACCGAGCTCTCCAGTGCACTCCCTCTCTGACATATCTCAAATCCTTAATAACCTACTTGCCCAAAACTAAAAAAGTGAACTGCTGGTCCTCGGCGATTTTAATACAGATTGGCTAAATCCTAAAAACAATAAACACTGCTCGCTGTTTAAAACTTTGCAGCTAACTCAATTAATCTCCTCCCCCACTCGCATTAATATGAAAAGCCCTAACCATACCTTGTTGGACTGGATTCTCTCCTCATCTCCTGATAGAATACAGGAGGCAGGCGTTCTTGCTAATAGCTTTAGTGACCATTGTCTAGTGTACTGCGTGCGCAAAATTAAGTCCTTGAAATCTCCCCCAAAGGTAATAACCACCAGGTCTTTCAAGAAATTTATTCTTGAATCCTTCCTAAGTGATCTCAAACAGCTCCCCTGGTACAGGCTAAACCTAATCCCAGACCTAGACTGTGCAGTTGAATACTTTCAGTCTGAGCTCCTGCAAGTCTGGAATTCCCATGCCCCGCTGTGTAAAGTGCGAGTAAAAGGGACTCATCTCCCCTGGGTTACAGCTGATCTTACACTAATGTACCAGCTTAGAGATTCACGGTGGTCAAATTTCAAGAGTACTGGTTCCATGAACGATCACTACGAATACCGAAAATGCCGGAATGAATGCACAAAACAAACAAATGGCCAAAGCCCATTACTTCAATGAAAATCTAAACTATAACATATCAAACCCTAGAAACTTTTGGAGAACCATAAGTAACATACAAGCACCCCCAGTCCACTCCCAGCCAGCTGCTGTCAAAGTAAACAACCAAACCCTGCAACACCCCCTAGATGTAGCAAATGCCTTTAATGATTATTTTGTTGGATGTGCCACCACTTTGATTGCCAAGCTAGGAAATGACATGCAATCAGAGAGGCCTCATGCAGGTCAGGCCCCCCCAACTGTGCAAAGTCCCTGTATCAGACAGGAATTCAGTTTTAGACCAGTGCCTGTCAGTGTCATTACTAAACTTCTCCGTAAGCAAAAATGAAATACCAGTCTGGACCTGATCAAATACCAGCAATGCTGCTGAAAATCAGTGCGCCAGCAATTGCAAATCCTGTCGCAACCCTAATAAATGAGTCACTGGCGACTGGATACATACCCAAGCTCTGGAAGACTGCAAGAGTGGTACCTATCCATAAAAGTGGTGACAGTACTTTGGTATCCAACTACCGTCCGATATCGTTGCTCCCTGTAATATCAAAAGTCTTGGAAAAATGTGTCTACACACAATTACCGGCTGGGTGGAGTAGAGGTAATGTCACCGCTCTGCATGGAGAGAGCCTGTGGAGTCATGGGTTCGATCCCAGCGAGCAACCTCTCCAGTAAGTGTCCTTGGCAAGACACCTAACGGTACATACTCCCCACCCAGGACATACTTGAAAACGAGAGAAATCTCAATGTATCCTTCCTGGTAAAATCCTTTCACAAAAAAAAAATTACGTGATTATTATCAATATTGGAACTACTTAACCCCGGATCAATCAGGCTTTTGTCCAAATCACTCAACTACAACCGCCCTTTTAAAAGTCTGCAATGATATCCAGGCTGGGATGGAACAAGGAAACCTAACTGGAGCCATCTTCCATTGATTTTGCCAAGGCCTTTGACACGGTAGAGCATCTTGTTAGAAAAACTTAAAAACTCTGGCATTGGTGATCGCACGCTAACCTGGTTTCAATCATATGTATCCGACCAATCACAATATGTGTCAATTTCTGACAGCTCCTCCCTCCCGCTCCCAGTCACTTGCGGTGTACCCCAAGGCTCAATACTAGGCCCCCTGCTATTCACAATATTCATAAATGATCTGCCCAACGTCTGCAAAGCCTCATCTGTACATATGTACGCAGACGACACTGTGATCTATACCAGCAAACCAAATCTCCCGCAGCTGGAGGCCGTGCTGCAAGAACAATTCACAGAGGTAGAAAAGCGGATCAAAAACAAACTTTTTTAAAATACTGACAAAACTGTAACGATGCTCTTTGGAACAGCACCTAAACTACACAAATTGCAAAATCCCCATCTATGTGTTGGGACAAAATCAAATGGCATGCTGACCACAGTCACTTTTCTCAAATATCTAGGTATGTGGTTGGACCCTAATCTATCCTTTGGCCCCCACATCGAAAAACTCTCATCTAAACTTTACCCCAAACTAGGTGCCCTGTACAGAAACAAATCCTGCCTGAGTCCCGCGGTAAGAAAGCATATTGTACAGCAAATGCTTATGCCGGCTACTGATTACGGAGATGTAGTGTATGCAGCCGCCCCGCAAACACACCTTCATAAACTTACTGCATTGTATAACTCATTATGCCGCTTTGCGCTACAATGTAACTACATGACCCACCATTGTGACATGTTAAACTGGCCATCACTGGAATCCAGACGCACCCTTCACCTCTCCAGCCTGGTGTTTAAGAGCATCTCTGGGAAGCTGCCACCCTACCTGAATAGACTACTTCCCCCAGCAGCTCCCTCATCCTATAACCTCCGATCCAGGACCAGCACCTTACTTGCAATACCGCAATACAAAAACATAGAAACATAGAAACATAGAAAAATGTCGGCAGATAAGAACCTTTCGGCCCATCTAGTCTGCCCAATTACATGGATACTTTACCTGGATTTATCTTTTGTTTAGGATAGCCTTTTGCCTATCCCATGCCTGCTTAAATTCAATTACTGTTTTGGCCTCTACCACTTCAACTGGAAGACTGTTCCATGTATCCACCACCCGCTCAGTAAAATAATGCTTCCTGATGTTACTTTTAAACCTTTGCCCCTCTAATCTAAGACTATGTCCTCTTGTTTTGCTACTTTGTTTCCTTTTAAATATACTCCCTTCCTCTACCTTGTGGATTCCCTTTACGTATTTAAATGTTTCTATCATATCTCCTCTGTCTCGTCTTTATTCCAAGCTGTACATGTTAAGATCATTAAGCCTTTCCTGGTAACTTTTCTCCTAAAAGCCGTACACCATTTTAGTAGCCCTTCTCTGAACTCTCTCTAAGATGTCTATATCCTTCTGGAGATACGGTCTCCAGTACTGCACACAGTACTCCAAGTGAGGTCTCACCAGTGCTCTGTACAGTGGCATGAGCACTTCCCTTTTCCTACTGCTAATACCTCTCCCTACACAACCAAGCATTCTGCTAGCATTTCCTGCTGCTCTATTACATTGACTACATACCTTTAGATCCTCTGCAATAATAACCCCTAAATCCCTTTCCTCAGATGTTGAGGTTAGGACTGTATCAAATATTCTATATTCAGCCCTTGGGTTTTTACGTCCCAGGTGCATTATCTTGCACTTATCCACGTTAAAACTCAATTGCCACAGTTCCGACCATTTTTTTAGTTTACCTAAATCATTTGTCATTTGGCTGATCCCTCCAGGAACGTCAACCCTGTTTCAAATCTTTGTGTCATCAGCAAAAAGACATACTTTTCCATTGAACATTCTTTTCCATTGAAAAAGACAGTAGCTCGGTCCTCATTTTCCTACAGAGCACCACAATTATGGAATAACCTCCCAGACACCATCAAATCTTCCCCCAGTCTTAAGTCACTCAAAAGCTCCTTACTAACATACCTCAATACAGAATGCACCTGTAAACATGTAACCCAGTGACTATATTTCCTACATATTTTTCTGTTAATCTGTGTATTTGTGTTGTTGTTTTTTTTAATATCTTGCATTGTATTACTTTGTATTTCTGTAACTGTAACACTTCAATGTTCTTGAACCCAGGACATACTTGAAAACGAGAGAAATCTCAATGTATCCTTCCTGGTAAAAACCTTTATAAATAAATAAAATAAATAAATAAATATAGTGCCCCCAGCTCACATGAGTATATACTGCCACCTCGCATGGGTATCTAGTGCCCCCAGCACAGATGGATATTTGTTGCCAGCTCACATGGGTATATAGTGCCCCCAGCTCACATGGGTATATATTACCAGCTCACATGGGTATAAAGTGACCCCAGCTCACATGGGTATATAGTGCCCCCAGCTCACATGGGTATATATTGCCAGCCCACATGGGTATAAAGTGACCCCAGCTCACATGGGTATATATTGCCAGCTCACATGGGTATAAAGTGCCCCCAGCTCACATGGCTATATAGTGCCCCCAGCACACATAGGTTATATAGTGCCCCCAGCTCACATGGCTATATATTACCAGCTCACATGGGTATATATTACCAGCTCACATGGGTATATAGTGCCCCCAGCTCACATGGGTATATATTGCCAGCTCACATGGGTATAAAGTGCCCCCAGCTCACATGGGTATATAGTGCCCACAGCTCACATGGGTATATATTGCCAGCTCACATGGGTATATAGTGCCCCCAGCTCACATGGCTATAAAGTGCCCCAACTCACATGGCTATATAGTGCCCCCAGCTCACATGGGTATATATTACCAGCTCACATGGGTATATAGTGCCCCCAGTTCACATGGGTATATAGTGCCCCCAGCTCACATGGGTATATATTGCCAGCTCACATGGGTATAAAGTGCCCCCAGCTCACATGGGTATATATTGCCAGCTCACATGGGTATATAGTGCCCCCAGCTCACATGGGTATATATTGCCAGCTCACATGGGTATATAGTGCCCCCAGCTCACATGGGTATACATTACCAGCTCACATGGGTATAAAGTGCCCCAGCTCACATGGGTTTATAGTGCCCCCAGCTCACATGGCTATATAGTGCCCCCAGCTCACATGGCTATATATTACCAGCTCACATGGGTATATA
Source organism: Leptobrachium leishanense (assembly GCA_009667805.1). NCBI lineage: Eukaryota > Metazoa > Chordata > Amphibia > Anura > Megophryidae > Leptobrachium > Leptobrachium leishanense. Next base: position 313,882,326 of record CM019064.1, read on the forward strand.
TTACCAGCTCACATGGGTATATAGTGCCCCCAGTTCACATGGGTATATAGTGCCCCCAGCTCACATGGGTATATATTGCCAGCTCACATGGGTATAAAGTGCCCCCAGCTCACATGGGTATATATTGCCAGCTCACATGGGTATATAGTGCCCCAGCTCACATGGGTTTATAGTGCCCCCAGCTCACATGGCTATATAGTGCCCCCAGCTCACATGGCTATATATTACCAGCTCACATGGGTATATATTACCAGCTCACATGGGTATATAGTGCCCCCAGTTCACATGGGTATATAGTGCCCCCAGCTCACATGGGTATATATTGCCAGCTCACATGGGTATAAAGTGCCCCCAGCTCACATGGGTATATATTGCCAGCTCACATGGGTATATAGTGCCCCCAGCTCACATGGGTATACATTACCAGCTCACATGGGTATAAAGTGCCCCAGCTCACATGGGTTTATAGTGCCCCCAGCTCACATGGATATATATGTGTCTGGTATGAAGACAGGGGATTGAAAATCAAAGTAAGCAACACAACCTAGTTTCTGCGAGTGGCTGCTGGCACATTCATACCTGGTGGTGTGTAGCTGGCTGGTTGTCACGGATCCCTCTGATTACCAAAAGTGTGGTCCCTTTACGCAGACCGCTCTCTACCCTTCCGATCCTTGAATGGTCGGCAAAACTAGGAAGACAATTAACCAGACAATAGATAAACAAGGGGTAACACCAGACAGAGGTATGGAATAGAGTATTGTCACGAATCCTTCTGACTACCAAGATATTGATCTCTTTATGTAGCTCCCTTTCTACTCTTCCGATCCTTGAATGGTCGGCAAAGCTATATAGACAATGAAGCAGGTAACAGATAAAGAAAGGGAAACACCAGACAGGGGTACAGAGCAGATCACAAGTCCTCCCTAGGACTTTAGTAATAGCAGAGGTAATCTGATGCGTGCTTAGGATGCCACATAGACTGACCTCGGTACCAACGTTAAGGGCAGAACCTAGAGCAGAGTAAATGCCAATACCAGGGGTTATACACAGGAGGGTTCGTTTGCCAATGCCAAGAGTCATACACAGGAGGGTTCGTTTGCCAATGCCAAGGGTCATACACAGGAGGGTTCGTTTGCCAATGCCAAGGGTCATACACAGGAGGGTTCGTTTGCCAATGCCAAGGGTCATACACAGGAGGGTTCGTTTGCCAATGCCAAGGGTCATACACAGGAGGGTTCGTTTGCCAATGCCAAGGGTCATACACAGGAGGATTCGTTTGCCAATGCCAAGGGTTGTACACAGGAGGATTCGTTTGCCAATGCCAAGGGTCATACACAGGAGATAGCCAAATACACAAGAGCTCTGCGGGAGGTGAATACCACGTCAGGGCACCGGTGTAATGGTGATACTGGGTTTTAAACCAGCGGGTCCGCGTCATAACGCCAGGCCCCGCCCCTCGGCGTCCCACGTGAGCGCACCCGGAAGCGTTAACATTCGGCGCCTGGCCAGCGAGCAGCGAGGAAGCTGCTGCCAGGCGCCCCATCCCCTGACCCACCGTGACAGAACCCCCCCCTCCAGGGGCGGCCACTGGACGACCCCCAGGGGCACGGGGGTGCGCCAAATAGAAGGCCCTCACTAGCCTAGGAGCATGGACTTCCGCAGCCGGTACCCAAGAACGATCCTCCGGACCGTAACCCACCCAATCGACCAAGTACTGCAAAGACCCCCTAGACATCCTGGCACCCAGAATGGCCTTAACCTCGAACTCCTCCTCGCCCTCCACAGAGACAGGAGGCGGTGGAGCATGGACTTTGGTGTACCGGTTACATAACAACGGCTTCAAAAGGTTTACATGGAATACATTGTGTATCTTAAAATGGGGGGGTAACGCCAAAGCATAGGAGACAGGGTTGAGTCGCCGTAGAATCTTATAGGGACCGATATACCTAGGAGCCAACTTCATGGAAGGCACTAAGAGCTTGATGTTACGTGAAGACAGCCAAACCCTGTCCCCAACTTGATACACGGGTGCCTGCCTCCTGTGTCTGTCGGCCTTAGTCTTCTGGATGGCACTACTCTCCTCCAGTGCCCGTCTCACTCTCCCCCAAGTCTCTTTCAATGATGCCAGTTGCTCATCTAAAGCAGGAATCGTGGTATCAGGAAACGTGGCGGGGAGCACGGGAGGATCAAAACCATAAACAGCGAAGAAAGGAGAATGTCCTGTGGATTCACTCACTGCGCTGTTTTAAAGCATATTCTGCCCATGGTAGCAGGTCTGACCAGTTATCTTGTTGTTCTGAGATAAAGCACCTGAGATATTTCTCTATATTTTGGTTTGCTCGTTCTGCTGCTCCGTTGGTCTGGGGGTGATAAGCCGAAGAGAAAGAGAGGTCTATCCCTACGTTCTTACAAAACCCTCTCCAGAATCCGGAGATGAATTGGGTCCCCTATCAGAGACAATCTCCAGAGGGACACCGTGTATGCGGACCACGTTGGCAATGAATATGGGCACCAGTTCAGCTGCCGAAGGTAGTTTCCGAAGAGGAACATAGTGACCCATCTTGGAAAATCGATCTATGATCGTAAGTATCACTGTATTCCCTCTTGACTCAGGTAACTCTACTATAAAATCCATGGCTACATGTGACCAGGGTCGTTCGGGGATCGGCAAAGGCTGGAGTAAGCCAATGGGTGCTGTTTTGGGACTTTTCTGCCTTGTGCACACTTCGCACACGGCAATGTAATCTTTGACATCTCGGCGCAACGTGGGCCACCAGAGGAGTTTACTGATACTAGACACAGTCTTGGTGATACCCATATGCCCGGAAGTTTTATTATCATGATAGATGTTAAGTACTTCCTCTCTTTCGTTCTCAGGTACAAAGAGTCTCGCAGGAGGTTTTCCCCAGGAGCTGCGCCCTGGACGGTCTGCAACCTTTTCATTAGAGGAGACGAGACACTAATCGTGGTAGCGGCTATAATCCTTTCCTGGGGTACAATGGGATGCTGATCTTGGATATTATGTTCATAAGACTCATACTGTCTCGACAATGCGTCTGCTTTAATGTTTCTGGACCCAGGTCTATAGGTAAGCACGTAATTAAAACTTGAAAGAAACAATGACCATCTCGCTTGTCTGGAATTTAAACGTTTGGCATCTCCAATGTACGTGAGATTCTTATGGTCGGTTATGATAACGATGGGGTCCTTAGACCCCTCTAATAAGTATCTCCATTCGGCCAAGGCCGCGATGACTGCTAACAATTCTCTATTTCCAATGTCATAGTTCTTCTCTGCCGGGGACAACTTCCGAGAATAGAAGCCGCATGGATGCAAGGGTTAGTCAGGAGCCTCCTTTGGGACAAGACTGCACCAAGACCTAGTTCGGAGGCGTCAACTTCTACTTGGAAAGGCAGAGCCGGATCTGGATGTCGGAGAACAGGGGCAGTAGTAAAAGCTTGCTTTAGTGCCTCAAAGGCTTGAGTGGCTTGAGGTGTCCATTTCTGATTTCCCACCCCTTTCTTTGTCATAGCCGTGAGGGGGGCCACCAAGGCCGAAAAATCTTTAATGAACCTTCGGTAATAGTTCGTAAACCCCAGAAACCTCTGAATGGCTTTAAGTCCTTGGGGTAGAGGCCAGTCAAGAATAGCTGAGAGCTTCTTAGGATCCATTTGAAACCCCCAGGAGTTATTATATAACCAAGGAATTGCACAGTTACTATGTCGAATAGACATTTTTCTAACTTACAGTACAATCCAGCCTTCAATAGTTTTTTCAACACTTGTTTCACGTGGACATGATGAGTGTCCACATCAGGAGAGTATATCAGGATATCATCCAGATATACTATGACGAATTCTTGCAGAAATTCCCTTAGAGTGTCGTTTATAAGGTCCTGGAAGACGGCTGGCGCATTACACAACCAAAAGGCATCACCAGGTATTCATAATGCCCGCTACGTGTATTAAAAGCCGTTTTCCATTCGTCTCCCTTTTTAACCCTGACCAGGTTGTACGCTCCGCGTAAATCAAGCTTCGTATAGACACGAGCCCCTTTTAATCGGTCGAACAATTCTGTTATGAGAGGTATGGGATATGCATTTCTTATAGTGATCCTATTCAAACCCTATAGTCGATGCAAGGTCGCAGATCTCCTCTCTTCTTGGAAACAAAAAAGAAACCTGCTCCTGCTGGAGAGGAGGACCGTCTAATGAATCCTCGTTCCAGATTCTCCCTTATGTATTCCTCCATAATGTCGTTCTCTCTTTGTGATAAAGGGTATACGTGACCCCTAGGAGGCATCGTACCAGGGAGTAAATCAATGGCACAGTCATATGGACGATGTGGTGGTAGGACCTCAGTCCTGGCTTTAGAGAACACCTCCTTTAATGCCAAGTAACATTCAGGAACCTCTGTGGACAAAGGAGGGGCTGTGGCAATATTGAGGCTACCAATCACATTAACTCTGCCTAGGCACTTAGACTGACAACTCTGACCCCAACATTTTATGTCTCTCTGGACCCAATCGACAACTGGGTTGTGCTCTGTTAGCCATGGAAACCCAAGAACGACAGGACATGAGGGTGATTCAATAATTTGAAATCTTATAATTTCCTGGTGCAAAACTCCTGTTTTCATACATACATCGATTGTGTCATGAGTGATATGTGGACATGACAGGGGTTTACCATCTATGGCCTCCACCATTAGAGGTCTTTCCTTGAGAACCAGAGGTAGGAGGTTTTTGGCAGCAAAATTCTTATCCATAAAATTGCCTGAGGCCCAGAGTCTAAGAACGCCTCAGTCTTGAGGTGAACCCCTCCCAGGTTAGGGAGATCGGTAACAGAATCCTGGATTTTTTTTTTTTCATTATCCACAAAGGAGGCACACAGAGAACCGACAACCTGGGTGTTTCCTGTTCTGAATCCTACTTTGCTATGTTCAGCCCTGCTAACCCTGGGTCTCTGAGGACATTGAAGGCGGAAGTGATCTGCCCCTGCACAATAGAAGCAGAGCCCCTTTTCTCTTCTGTGCGCTCTTTCTGCTTCTGAAATACCTGTCTTCCCTATTTGCATGGGTTCAACGACTGGCAAATCTGTTTTTCACATTCTCCGAACCACCTGACGTACTGGTGTGTCTGGGTAACGAGGGTAAAGGAGGCAAGACCCTTCTGGGTCTATCTCTGGGGTGTCTCCTTTCCCTGATTTGATCGTCCATGGCTATACAGAAATCTATCAGGTGGTCGAGACTTTCTGGTAATTTTAAGGAGCCAGCTCAAACATAAAAGCCTCGTTCAAGCCTTCGGTAAAGGCTAAGGTTAAAACGTCGTTCGGCCAAAGTACCTCAGAAGTCAAAGTTTTAAACTCTATGGCATAATCGGCGACCCTCTTATTACCTTGTTTGATGTGAAACAAGGACCTACCCGCATTGGTAGCCCTTCTAGAGGGATCAAAGGTACGTCTTAACTCAGAGGTAAAACCCTCATAGTCATAAATGATGGGTTTCTTATTTTCCCACAACGGCGTAGCCCACAATAAAGCTTTTTCTGTTAAATGATTAATCAGGTATCCTACTTGGCTTTATCAGACATACAAGAACCTGGATTTGTTCTCAAACAAGATCTCGAGTTGAGTCAAAAACCCCGACATAGGCTTGGTGTACCATCATAGCGTAGGGGTGCCTTCATACTAAGCCTATGTCCTTCAGGGGGGACGGAACTGACCCTAGGTAACACTGGATCTGGAGGGTTTGTGGTACCTGTATTGGACCGATTTAACAGGGTTTGCAGAGCGAGAGAAATCTGGTCCATTCTATGGTCCTGTTCCTCTTGTCTGGCTGCGATACGTGCCAGCTGGTTAGAGAGGTCTGCGGGATCCATTGGCCCTGACGTAATGTCACGGGTCCCTCTGATTACCAAAAGTGTGGTCCCTTTACGCAGACCGCTCTCTACCCTTCCGATCCTTGAATGGTCGGCAAAACTAGGAAGACAATTAACCAGACAATAGATAAACAAGGGGTAACACCAGACAGAGGTATGGAATAGAGTATTGTCACGAATCCTTCTGACTACCAAGATATTGATCTCTTTATGTAGCTCCCTTTCTACTCTTCCGATCCTTGAATGGTCGGCAAAGCTATATAGACAATGAAGCAGGTAACAGATAAAGAAAGGGAAACACCAGACAGGGGTACAGAGCAGATCACAAGTCCTCCCTAGGACTTTAGTAATAGCAGAGGTATCTGATGCGTGCTTAGGATGCCACATAGACTGACCTCGGTACCAACGTTAAGGGCAGAACCTAGAGCAGAGTAAATGCCAATACCAGGGGTTTATACACAGGAGGGTTCGTTTGCCAATGCCAAGAGTCATACACAGGAGGGTTTCGTTTTGCCAATGCCAAGGGTCATACACAGGAGGGTTCGTTTGCCAATGCCAAGGGTCATACACAGGAGGGTTCGTTTGCCAATGCCAAGGGTCATACACAGGAGGGTTCGTTTGCCAATGCCAAGGGTCATACACAGGAGGGTTCGTTTGCCAATGCCAAGGGTCATACACAGGAGGGTTCGTTTGCCAATGCCAAGGGTCATACACAGGAGGATTCGTTTGCCAATGCCAAGGGTTGTACACAGGAGGATTCGTTTGCCAATGCCAAGGGTCATACACAGGAGATAGCCAAATACACAAGAGCTCTGCGGGAGGTGAATACCACGTCAGGGCACCGGTGTAATGGTGATACTGGGTTTTAAACCCGGCGGGTCCGCGTCATAACGCCAGGCCCCGCCCCTCGGCGTCCCACGTGAGCGCACCCGGAAGCGTTAACATTCGGCGCCTGGCCAGCGAGCAGCGAGGAAGCTGCTGCCAGGCGCCCCATCCCCTGACCCACCGTGACACTGGTCCAACAGGGCCCAGCGGGAACCAGAGGACGAGGAGGACCCAGTCTAGGACTCTCAGAGTCGGAGTAAAAAAAAAGTTGCGGGCAGTGGCGCTGGCATGCTTGAGGATCCCTCTGCGGCCCCGCCGTCTGCCCACACAACACACAGTGGCATCTTGATCCTGCGCTGCCGCTGGCCCGTGCGGATGCATGCGTGTGAGGTGGGTGGCGCACCGTCAATGGCAACGTCATTCACTGTGGCCATGATGCACCACCGGCGGTCGAATTAGATGGTGCCACGGCACAAAGAGAAATAGTGCAGCGACGTCGGTAATGGCGGCGCAAAAATTTGAAATTTGCCGCTCTCAAATTTCTCAAATTTCCACCGCTTGGAGCACGTGCTCCACTCTGCTCCATCGTTGGGCCGGCCCTGAAGGTAGGACTCACCTGAACAGAGGTTCCGTGACAGGGCAGGTGGGCTCACACTTCAAGGCCATTCAAGTAAAGCTGCAGATTACACTTTTTTCTTGTTATGTTTTATACATGTTACTGGGGTAGATACGACTGTTAGTTGCAGCCGCACTGGTAGGGCTCAGGTGCAACACTGTTTTTTCTGTATGTATATTTTTTTTCGTATCTCCAGCCAAGTCATTCTGCAGCTGTCCCGTTCCGTGGTTTTGTTTTTAATCCCAAAGTGGAATTGTTTCAGGGGAGGGTATAAATGAAAACCCACCAGTTTTTCTCATGACTGAGAAGCAGTATAAGCATACGAGGCTTGCTTAGAAAGCAGCTTTTGGCTTCATTAGGTAGGACTCCCCTTACTAGAGGTACCATAACAGGGCAGCTGGGCTTACACTTCAGTGGCCATTCAAGTAAACCAAAACCTTTGTGTTTTGTTTCACATGGTGTTATAGGGATAAGAACAGATGACACTTTTTTCTTGTTATGTTAGAAAACAAATAAGTTATTTTTGGAAATGGTTTATTATTGAAATCAATTGGTGAGTTGGACTTTATTCTAATCTCTGAATATGCTTGCTCTTTTCTCACTTACGTTAATAATGCAGCTCTATATACTCACCGTACTTGTTTCATTGTGGCTGAATGAGAAGCCTTAGAGTCATTTACATTAATACATGCCAATATATTGAACTGTGCTCTGAACCTCTATTATATCACAGCAAAATGGAGCCTATCATTTGACATAATTCCAATATTTTTCTTCATCTGTTGCTGTCTGTGTACCTTTCCTATTTCATACACATGTGATGCCAGAGCTATTTAGAGCCCGAATAAAGAGGTCTCTCTGTTACTGGCTCTCACCGGGGTATGTTGTTGCACTAGGGTGTAAACATTTTATTTTGTGTGCCTGACTTCTCAAGTCCTCTGGTTCATGGTCACCAGTTACCGGATACCTCTCTAGTTGGTTTGTTTAACTCCAACCATTCAAACCATGAAGTCTAAAATAGAACAAACAAATCAGACTTCATACTATATCTCTATCTATCTACATATCTATCACATTCAGAATAGTGAGGAAAAACTTGTTTTTCCCAGCCTGTCGAAAGATTGCTCTTTCTTGTACTTCTGGATTGTCCATTATAATTTCTTTGTTGCAATGCCAGTCTTTGGGGTGTGAGCTGGGTAATTACATGGCAAGAGAGTTCCTGGCAGCCCCAGGGCTTGCAAATCGAATTGACGATAGGGAGGCATGGCAACAGATTCCCATACCTTCCTATAGCATAGCAGATGGAGCAGGTACAGCGTGAGGTGCTGTATGAAGACTATCCGCCCAATGCTCAGTCATGTGGCCCGCCCCAAGTACTTCCATGTGTGCCAACATGTGCCCAACCAGTGGCATCACTAGGGTTGGTGTCACCTGGTGCAGTAACACATGGTGTCACCCCCCCACCACCACGTTTTACGGATTAATTTTTTTATATATGGTCATGATTGGTATCATTAGAAAGGCCAGACTCTGACCTATCCAAAGACACCTAACATGACTTTGTGAAGTGTAAAGAATAGAGATACAGGGATCCAAAGTAGCCCCTCTCTCCTCGCAGAGCTGTGGCAGCTTGTGTTTTAGATGGACCAATACGTAATAACACCTTGCGCCATCATCTCCACATTTGGTCCCTGTGTGGGGGAATGCGAAAGTGAGTTAGTGTGGTACGTGGACAGCTGATAAAGATATGTTCAGGTTTTAGAAGGTTTTCCACTGGCCAGCCCGGGATGGAGGATGCAGGCAGCCCGGATCACCTCCACTCACTCTTCCTGCAGTGTGCAGTCTGTGTATTGGAGAACAGCTGGGGAGTCCAGATATTGAGCGGCAGGTGTCACGTGGTTCGGCAAGCCCTCTGACATCATCAGATGGTGCAAGCAAACCACCATCTTGGAGTACCCGCCAAGCCCAGGTCACAGCCTAGGAACAAGGGGCTCAGCTGCGCCAGTAACCAGCCAAACCTCAAACCCCCATCCAAGTGATTAATGGGAATTTAAATGATGCTACAGGGTGTCACCCAGGTGCGGTGCGCATCCCGCACTCCCCTTGTGATGCCACTGTGCCCAACTACCAGTGGAGGCTGAAAAAACAACATAAGTAGAACTCACCTTGGCCCTGTATGGACACTTTCCAAAACAGCAGGAGAGGGGTGGTTCAGGGTCTGTTTAATTGAGTGAGTGTGTGTGGGGTCAGGGTCTGTGTGTTTGTGGGGGTGGTCAGATTATGTTTATGTTTCTGGGATGGATAAGGCTCTGTGTAATTGTGCTTGTAGGTTTGGGCCTATGTAAATGTATGTGGGGATTCAGCATCTGTGTAAGTGTGGGGATGGGTTCAGGGTTTTTTGGGGGTAAGGGTCAAGGTCGGTGTCAGTATGTGTCGAGGTCAATGTGTCAAGGTCACCATCTGTGTTAAAGTGTGTGCACTACTTTAGAGAAGCCTATCGGCTCACTCCATGATCTCCCCACTGTCATTTCCTCCTCTTCCCATTCAGCCCTCCTGCAACCCACCACTTCACCTACCCTATTCACCCTCACCTAGTGTGTCACCCCACTCCTCTTAGGTTGTAAGCTCTCGAGCAGGATCCTCTCTCCTTCTGTTTCGCGTGTGTAATGTGTATGTATATTTCTTATTCTGTCTCTTCCATTGAACAGCACTAAGGAATTTGTTGGCACTTTATAAATACTTGTAACTGTCAGTGTGTGCACAGGAGTCAGGGTCCGTGTCAGGGTTTGGATGAGGTGGTCAGGCTTTTTGTCAGTGTTTGATGATTCATCTATATTAGCCCTGAGCTGATATTACCTCTTTTGTGTGAGTTTTATTCTATTAGCTGGCTTTCTGCTTTGTACATCTAATCTCTGCAGAATGCTCAACGTGATATACATAAATATGGTACAAAACATAGATATGTTATACTGATGGAGGAGCAAAATTCATGAAAGGTCTTTATTATACTGCCAACATACCAGAAAAAGACCTGAGGGGCAGGTTGTAATGTCGTCCTTTTTTTTATTAATATTTTTCTACAATTAAATTGCATTATGTTTGAGCATTGTGTTTATTCTTCATTGTTTTCATACCATATTAGAATCATCCAAGTGTTGCAAAAGGTTTCATTGTTTGCAGGAGATGTAAACAAAGATACTGCTTGGTTACCAAAGACAATGGAAAGGTACTATATATGAAATGATGTTTGACAGAATAAATTTGTATTGCATGTCATCTAACAAAAATAAAAGAATATGAATGCCTGGCGAGTGCTGCATGGATGGATGGCCAGGGAATTAAAAACGAATTCTATAAAGAAAATGAATGATTGATTTACGATATGAGTTCTACCCGCTTTTCCTAATCAACAAGCCTAAAGCGGCTTTGGCGGTGACCTGTATTCTTCTCTTATGAGTTCTAAAAACAGACACCACAAAACATGAACAGCTTAAAAGCTATAACTACTAACTGAAGGATGGTTAAAAACTTTAAGTTACTCATTTATTGCAAAGGAGCAAAACTGAAATAGTCCTACATCAATAGGGACTGCAACTATAAAAAGTAACTAAATATTGTGACGAGGGTAAGTTAGCACAACTTGTTAACATTATCAAATAGATATAGCCATAGATGTATCATGTAACTTGCTTCCTATATGGCTATAAAGTACTGTATTAGGTTGGTGTCCGGAATTCAGGATGCAGGGACATTATGGAGGTGTACGGTTAGAAGGGGCATCAAGGATCAGGTGGTCAAATGGTGATTTCAAGGTCGAGGAGAGAAGCAAACAAGTAGGCTTTGGCCTAGGTATCACAATTTTAGAAAGGTGGGATAAGTGTAAGTATTGAAGTTTTTCCATATATTTAAATTTAAATGTTAAGCGAGTTTGCAAATGCAAAATCACTTAACACCAAGCTTTCAGAGCTGGCATTCTTTGCATAATACCTGCTCTAGTCAAGAACAGCAAGTTACTATGGAGTTGTCCATTGTTTTCACACTGAGTCATAATTAAAGGCTCCTATAAAAAGTATGTGGGCAGTTAATATTCAGTAACCTGAAGAAAAACCAGTAAGAAAAAGCTTGTGATGAGGTCTGAATAGTGGCTTGAATTATTGGATGGGGTGTTATGTATAAGAGATCCAGTAATTAACAAATCTTCCCCCAGTCTAAAGTCACTTAAGAACTCCCTATTAACATACCTCGATACAGAATGCAGCTGTAAACCTGTAACAAAGTGAATATACTTATTTTCTGTTAATACGTATATTTCTGTTGTTTTTTAATATCTTGCATGTTATTACTTTGTATTTCTGTAACGACTGTAACAATTCAATGTTCTTGAACCCAGGACATACTTCAAAATGAGAGAAATGTCAATGTATCTTTCCTGGTAAAATACTTTATAAATACATAAATAAATAAAGTAACCTAATGGCAGCTTCAGAATAGGAATCCACATATTCTAACATATTAAATTGGGTTGTAGTAAATTAAATAAAACTAATTCATGGAGTGAGCGATGTAGCTTGGTCTAGCACCTGAAAAGCAAATCCTTTAAGTTTGTCTGAAAGAGTGGTTAGAAGGGATTCAATTATAGATCACAAACTTATTTACATTAGGACAAAATTCTGTATTTACCCACTACTATGCATCAGTATCAAATGACCGTTTTTGTGCTGAAAAGTGCTGACATAAATGACTGTCTGTCATGTTTGTTGGTTGGCGTTCGGCAGTGATATTGCCGGTGATTGCGGCCCTAGGTCAGTGACGCGAACAGGGCACGGCGTGATGACGCGACACTCGCTGAATCTAAAAACCCATGCGGTGAGGGAGTCTCATTGTCTTGTCGTGGTTCGTTCCTGTCTAGTGCGTTCTTATAACCCTTGTATCAGTTCTATGTGTACCAACTCTTGCTTTGGTCCGACTACTCTTTAGGCATTAACCCCTTGCTCTTCTTGATTTATTTGAAAACCGACTTTGGCTCCATTTTCTGGCGATTCTTTTGAGTGCTTTTGTATTGCAGTGCCTATGTAGCAAATTTTGGTGTGTCTGACTTTCCTCTCTGGCTCTGACTTCTGCCATGTATGACTTCCCTCTTCGGTTCTTACTTTGGCTTGCATCTGACGTTGTATGATCTGTGTGTCTGTTCTGTATATTGGCATTCCGGCTATTCTAAAGACCGGCAGGGTAAGTTAGGCAGCGTCTGCATTTAGGGATCAAGGGAATCCATCACACTAACTCATTGACTGCTAACAAATTGCTCCTGAAAAGAAGTAAATGGTAACGATAGCAATACCCCACAATGTTTTCAACCCTCCATTTGCTTGACATTGCAGATACCACAGCTTTACATGCTCCACCAGCAGCCCATAGAATACGTGTACATATACAAGCACCTAATCACATGTCTGGGACACATGGGGCCAGATCATATCCCGGCTGCAAAGCACAGCACTCGAGTCGTACAGCATAATGGCTCAAGCACCGTGCTTATTTTTAACTTGTCGCATTCCACCCGAGATACAATCTCAGCATCTCAAATGTTGCCCTCGGTTACCATACATTAATGCCTCCTATACTTTGTGTGGGAGACAATAATGTGGTCTCAGCAGATGGGGAACAAGCTATTCTAACCTGCTCGTTCTCCATCTGCATCTGTGCAGAAGCGCAAACCCGTTTAACGCCAATCATATAACACACAAACCTAAACCCATATAGTCACCTCAGATCCCTCCAGTGGCAAGATCTGCATAATCTTAATACTGACGTTAAAGGCGAGCCGCAAATGGAAAACGGCAGACGCAAACGTTGTCCACTTGCGACTTACATTTAACGTTTAAGATTAAACCTACCTTTAACAGTGAAAGATTGCATGCACAGAGGGTACATGTATTTGTGTAAATCTATATATATATATATTTCAATGCATATAGATGTACCTTCACATACACTAAATATATTTGTGTATTGTAGGGATATTCTAGTTACTTATAAACAAGCCTTAATAAATCCTATACAGTAACAAAAAATATTTTTGCAATATTTGTTCATTGTCTGCATACAACTTGTCGTCAATCTTGATATTAACAGGGACAGAAGAGATGATTGATTGATCTATTAATAGAAGTATTTAGGTCAGCTTAAAGAAGGACAGTGGTAGATAGATGGCTACCCTCCTAGATTGTGAGTTCCTACGGGAATAGGGCCCTCATCTCCTCCTGTACTGTTTGTCAAATGTTGTTCAATGTATTGTAACCCTGTCTATACTGTGCCTATTGTACAGCGCTGCGGAATATGCTGGCGCTTTATAAATAAAGAATAATAATAATAATAATAATAATAATTAGGGATGCACCGATACCACTTTTTTAAGACCGAGTACGAGTACCGATACTTTTTAAAAGTACTCACCGATACCGAGTACCGATACTTTTCTTTAATGTCATGTGACGCTTTCCAATAAGAACAGACCATATAAAAATGCCCTCAGCTCACACCTGGATATTGCCCCAGCTCACACCTGGATATTGCCCCAGCTCACACCTGGATATTGCCCCAGCTCACACCTGGATATTGCCCCAGCTCACACCTGGATATGCCCCAGCTCACACATGGATATGCCCCAGCTCACACATGGATATGCCCCAGCTCACACATGGATATGCCCCAGCTCACACATGGATATGCCCCCAGCTCATGGATATGCCCCCCAGCTCACACATGGGTATTGCCCCCAGCTCATGGATATGCCCCAGCTCGCTCATGGATATGCCCCAGCTCACTCATGGATATGCCCCAGCTCACACATGGGTATTGCCCCCAGCTCATGGATATGCCCCAGCTCACACATGGATATGCCCCAACTCACTCATGGATATGCCCCAACTCACACATGGATATGCCCCAGCTCACTCATGGATATGCCCCAGCTCATGGATTTGCCCCAGCTCACACATGGATTTGCCCCCAGCCCACACATGGATTTGCCCCAGCTCACACATGGATTTGCCCCAGCTCACACATGGATATGCCCCCCAGCTCACACATGGGTATTGCCCCCAGCTCACTCATGGATATGCCCCAGCTCACACATGGGTATTGCCCCCAGCTCATGGATATGCCCCAGCTCACACATGGGTATTGCCCCCAGCTCACACATGGGTATTGCCCCCAGCTCATGGATTTGCCCCAGCTCATGGATTTGCCCCAGCTCACTCATGGATATGCCCCCCAGCTCACACATGGGTATTGCCCCAGCTCATGGATATGCCCCAGCTCACTCATGTATATGCCCCAGCTCACACATGGGTATTGCCCCCAGCTCATGGATTTGCCCCAGCTCACTCATGGATATGCCCCCCAGCTCACACATGGATATGCCCCAGCTCACACATGGGTATTGCCCCCAGCTCACACATGGATTTGCCCCGGCTCATGGATTTGCCCCAGCTCACACATGGGTATGTCCCCCAGCTCACACATGGGTATGCCCCCACAGCTCATGTCCCCCCCCGCGACGATACTTACCTTCCTGAGCGACGCCGGGAATGTCTCCGCGCGTGCGCTCATTGGAAGGACCCCAGCCGCGACCATGTGATCGCGGCCGGGGTCCTTCCAACGAGCGTGCGCGCGGAAACTTTCCCGGCGTCACTCAGGAAGGTAAGTATCGTCGCGGAGAGCAGCTGCAGGGCCTGTCCGAATGCTATATCAGCATTCGGACAGGCCCTGCAGCTGCTCACTGTGTTCATACTTACCTTCCTGAGAGACGCCGGGAAAGTTTCCGCGCGCGCGCGCTCGTTGGAAGGACCCCGGCCGCGATCACATGGTCCCACGTGGTCGCGGCTGGGGGGTCCTTCCAACGAGCGCACGCGCAGAGACATTCCCGGCGTCGCTCAGGAAGGTAAGTATCGCGGAGAGCTCCAGGGGCGGCTGTCCGAATGCCGATAGAGCATTCGGACAGCCGCCGCAGCCCCTCGGATGCCGGCAAGCCAGCTCAATGCCGGCTTCCGGTATCGGGAAAAATATCGGGGGGGGGGGGTACTACACGAGTACCAAGTACTCCTGCAGTACCCAGTATCGGCCCCGATACCGATACTAGTATCTGTAGTATCTGTATCGGTGCAACCCTAATAATAATAATACCAGAAAGACACAGGTCTCTATTCCATAGTTGATGCTAATGTAGCGTCTTGATAGGAGAAATTTAACATCTGGCATCGATATTCCAATCCTGACACAACATTCGGGTGAAAATGTTTTGCGCTTGAGTGAGCTTACTGTACTTAAACGTTTCCGCACATTACAGGGAGGATGAGCAATGCAAAATTATAGCAAGTCCTAAAAGCTGGTTTTAAATGATTCTGCATTAAATCATTTAGCCCCCCTAACCCCCCCCCATTATATGCCATATTTACCTCTCATCTCACAGTGAGAAGGTTGGCCCGATCCGCCGCTTCTTCTGGCCAAGAAGTAATAATTATAAAAGCAATAATTTTGACTCTTATCTGGGTCTTGATCACATTTTCTTGTTTTACACACATCTTGTATGCCATTGCCACACACAATTAAACATCTCAGAAATACATTGAATAGCATACACCAATGGCATAAATATCATGGTTGTAGTGGATCCAAGTATCTTTTCCAAGAGACCCAGGTGAGTCAATCCTTCTAAGCCTGGAAGTCTAGAGCAGGCTCTGTCACACTGGACTGAGTGGTTGGTAATGTCATGTCCACCTCATCACCATCCCCTGATGTTCCTGGCAGCACACCTTGTTTTCAGTTCCACCCCTGAATCTGCATTGCCTAATACCACCCAGCAGTGAAACAGTTGAAAACACCACATGTGTCAGGAATGGCACTGGGGTGGCACCACAGGTTCATGGAGTCTAAGCCCAGGATGCAGGGATGCTCTGAAGGTACCTTGGTTAGGCTGATGTTATATGATCTGAGGCGTGGTACAATGGGGGTTATCCAGGAGAATAGTCAGCAGGCGATCCTAGGTCGAGGGACTGGTACAGCGGGATAGTTGTTGAAGCAAGCAGGGGTCTGATACACGGTAAGTCTTTAGCAATAGTTCAGCTATGTTTGCAGGATAGACTTGCAATGAGAAGCCATGGTAGAAAGGTGGGAGTGTCTCTTTATTTGCAAGCAGGAGGGTGTGGTGTGTGTGGTGCTTGTGCTTTTACTGTTTAACCCCTCTCCTTGCTGAATTGGAACGGGGGCAGCACTTTACATGTGCTGCCTGAGCAAGGAATGCGATCCTGGGGTGGTCAGAGATGGGGATCCCGACATAGCCCCTCCCTCAAGGCCGAACCCCGTGCGGCCCAGATATGCTTGTAGGCTGGGTTCAGCTGCAGGAGACACATAGAATCTTGATCTTTAGTAGAGTTTCTGGACTGTGCATCACAAGGTATAGGACACTCTGGTAGGTGTTGGAAGCGAGGAGGATCGCCCCGCAGCAGGAAGAATTCTGGGCACAGGGGGCAGCATTAGCTTGGAGATGATTCTTTCTCTGACGCCTCCTTGCCCTTGATTTGGAGGATTTGGCCAGGATGGTTCCACACAAGGAAGGAACCGGAGCCACACTTGGAACAATCTCCTCCATGATTGGTATCTCTTCCTCGTTGCTGGATGTCATAGACGTGGTGAGGGTAGTCCCTAGGAATGCCCCTTCTTGGTCACTCTGCAGTCTGCAGCGGTGACTCACCGTTTAAATCAATAAAGTCAAGCCCCGTCTCTGAAGATGGATCAAAAGGTAGGTGGTACAACTGCAGCAGATGGTGGCATTTCGTCAGTTGCGCTTATTTTAGCCAGTTGTTTCAGCAGGAAAGCAGGGTTTTTCTGGAGATTCTGCAGGATGTCGGCGAGGGAATCAACCTGACTTGCTAAAGGTAACAACAGTAGAAGTAAGCACTGATATTTCTGGGGCCTTGTCAATAACCACACAAGCTGGCATTGAAGCGGGTTTGACGTGTACCACTTCATGCGGCAAAGCAGGCATGGATTCTGCAAGCGGCTGGGCAGCGCACTTGGATTCATCAAGCTGCAGGGAAGCGCACATGGATTCCTCAGGCTGCAGGGAAGCGCACATGGATTCCTCAGGCTGCAGGGAAGCGCACATGGATTCCTCAGGCTGCAGGGAAGCGCACTGGGGTTCATCAGCAGGCCCCTCGGCGTAGGCTTCAGGTTCAACTTCCTCAGTTATCATGAAAGGAGCCAGGCCAGCATTGTCTGTGGGAGCAACATAGGGATCCAGAGAAACTTGATGCAGCGGGGTGTTCACCGTGGTATATATGGCACTTCTGGTGATCGCGTCTGGTAGTACAAGGTCAAGGAGTTGATCTTTCTCCATGTCAGCCCGGCTGGGGTCAGCAGAGATCCTTGGAGACTTGATCTTTCTTTTATTCACCAACGTCCTCTCATAGGTGTCAATGTTGGCTTTTTCCACCACAAAACCATTGGAAGCAACAGTGTACTCTGTATGTTTGAAAGGAGTGGTACCGCTTGGGTAGGTAGTGGGATATGAAACGGTAGTGCTAATATACCTGGCATAACCACAAGGAGACCCTCGGGAGCACCGTGCTGTCTGTAGCGGATTCTTTGGAAGGTACAGAAGGTCTTGGGCTGCCAACCCCTCACTGTCTGACTCCAGGGACTCCCACTCGCCGTCAGACTCTGAGTCCTGTCGAAAGAGACACGGTGAAGGCGGTGGTAGGTCTTCCCATGGCATGTGGTACTTCCTGGCAGAAGTGGGCATAGCTGGCTCTCTTCTTGCAGACTGTCCGAGGACTGGAGTAGGGGAGGAGATGCAACGATCTGCAAGGGTGATGGGAGTTGCAGTCAATATGTGAATAGAGTCCACGATTTGTTTTGCAGCTTTCCTCATTAATGCTTCTTCAAATACTTTTAGGTCCTCTCTGCAAACCCTGGTTCCATTAGAGGCATATACATGACTGGGAGGACCTGGATCTGGAGCACCTGTGGTTGAAGCAGTAGTTTTCATGCATGCAGGTTCCGGGGTGGAAGGAACGCACGTCATGATACAAGGTCTGGAGGTTGTAGGTGTCACCGCCCAGGGTATGGTGCTGGCGATGTCCATGGGGGTTTCCAGGTCGCTCTCTGTGGTGACCTCCATTTCCACAGGGGTGACAGGGTCTTCCTCCTCTCTACACCTGGCAGCTTGAAATTCTATGCTCCCAGGTTTAGCAAGTAAAGAGGGCAGATCTCCTCTGGGTCTAGAGTTGGACCAGGATTCAGCTTTGGGAACCGGATTACTTCTGTTCTCATTCTTGGGCCAGGGTTTAGCCTTGGGAGCATGAGCCCCTCTAGTTCCATTCTTGGGCTGGGGTTCCACCTTGGGAGCAGGAGTCATTCTAGTTACATGCTTGGGCTGGGGTTCTGCCTTGGAAGCAGGAGCCCCTCTAGTTCCACGCTTGGGCTGGGGTTTCGCCTTGGGAGCAGGAGCCCTTCTGGTGTCATACATGGGCTGGGGTTCCCTGGAAGGGCTTGTCACCGGTATTTGCTGTCTGATGGGCCTTTCTGGGCAGAGACCCAGTGATTCGGAGAGGCACAGTACCAGCAGAGATTCTGGGTCTGTCTTCTGAATCGCTCCTCAGGAGTTAGTGGGCCTTTGATCTTTTTCACAGGAGGAACACACACACCTTATTAGAGCAGTTTTTGAGGGAGTCCTTCAGTTCCCATAATTCTTCCAACACCCCACACAGCTGATAGTCCATACGTTCCAGGGCTTGCAGTATCCCCGCGGGCTTAGTTGTGGGGCTTCTCATTTTGTCAGGAATGGCACTGGGGTGGCACCACAGGTTCATGGAGTCTAAGCCCAGGATGCAGGGATGCTCTGAAGGTACCTTGGTTAGGCTGATGTTATATGATCTGAGGCGTGGTACAATTGGGGTTATCCAGGAGAATAGTCAGCAGGCGATCCTAGGTCGAGGGACTGGTACAGCGGGATAGTCGTTGAAGCAAGCAGGGGTCTGATACACGGTAAGTCTTTAGCAATAGTTCAGCTATGTTTGCAGGATAGACTTGCAATGAGAAGCCATGGTAGAAAGGTGGGAGTGTCTCTTTATTTGCAAGCAGGAGGGTGTGGTGTGTGTGGTGCTTGTGCTTTTACTGTTTAACCCCTCTCCTTGCTGAATTGGAACGGGGGCAGCACTTTACATGTGCTGCCTGAGCAAGGAATGTGATCCTGGGGTGGTCAGAGATGGGGATCCTGACAACATGTGATACACACTCAATTGAATAAAGGGCCCTGCCCCAAACAAACCTTTGCTGGTTCATACAGCTATTGTGTGCTGAAAGAGACAGACTGTTTATTCACTGCTCTGCAACGCCTATTTGGCTCCTGCAATTATTCCACGCTTCCCACCATCCTACAGAATTCATCCGGTCAGTTTCTACCTTTCATCCCCTTCCAAACCTTACCCACCTGGTCATCTGTGCAGGAAACTGCATACCGGGTTCATGTTCCCCACATCCCACTGCCACCCCGGTACCAAGACATGACAGGTAATTAGTGGAAGGGGCCCACAGTTCTCCTGTTCCAATCACTCCTGCCGCCTTATCCCCCACAGAATGACTCATTTACATGATACACCCAAGTACAGTAGAACATGGGTTGGAAAATGAAATGATGCAAAACTCAATAGGGGAAAAGGGAATGGATCCACGTAAAAGATATGACAAGAAATAATACAGGATGCGAGGAGTAGCAATGGCAATGGACAGGTCCTGGAATCACCTAATGAATGTAGCCTGTCACTGATCTTGGCACACTGCCCAGTGAAATTAAGTTATACAGGGTTATCTGAAGAGATTCGAAAACTCACCGCACGTTCGGTGACTTTTCGTTCTCTTCAATTCGGTTCGTGTTGCCGATCCCATTTCGGTGACCCTGCGGTGTATTCAGCAAGTACCACAGGGTCCCCGAATTGCAGGGAAAAGCTACCGCAAACCTGGCGAAAACTAACCGCGAAACCTGCCGAAAACACGCAAAAACATCTGGATTAACCCGTCGAAGACGCCGGAAAAACCCGAGCAGGAGCCGATCACACGCAGCGAAGCCACCGGAAAAAGCCGAGAAAAAGCCGACACCGCAGACGGAGAGAGGTGAATAAATTAGCAAAACAGTTTGTATGAATGTGAAAGTGAAAAGCTGTTTGCAAAGAAACTACTGAGCGAAAATGTCTGAAATTTACATATGAGGTCCAGGAAATGATAATAAAAAGGTCTGTTACAGAAAAAATAAGTAAACATAAAAAAAAAAGACTTTAAAAAAAAAAAACAGAAAAATGCTTAAAGTATCCTAAAAAATCTATAAATAAAGAGACTCTTTACTGCAGAATTTTATAATGAACGGTTTATTAGATATTGGATTAAAACGGGAATATTTTTTAACATTGAAGCCTATGGAATTCTCCTGAATTAACTTGCCGCATGAAACCACCGAATGGCAGGGCATTAGGGGAACCTTTCACTGCTGGTTTGTGTTCTCTGAATAGCCGAAGAAGTGCATTTTCATGGGGATTTCACTGCCCTCGAACAGGCACCGATCAGGCACCGTATGTGCATGTAATTCGCCAGGATTTGGCGAATTGCCTGCTCTCTGGATAGCCGAATGGCCAGGAAGGGTAACCGAACGCTGATTTTCAGCGTTCGGTTACCTTTCTCAAGCAATTCGGATCTCTTTGGATAACCCTGATAGTTTCAGAGGATGAATTCGTTTCACTGTACAATGTATCCTCGCCACTGCAGTTGCTCAGCTTTAAGATTCTTCTAAAATGATTACATAGGGACATTACCTGCTATATTAGATAGAAGTAAAATATTCCTGCAACCATTTTAGAAAGCAAAATCTGCTGTGAATAACTTTGTTGTCCACAGGAATCAATGTTATTGGTAGACTGACTAAACTTGGTAAGAACAGCATTTCCCATTTCTCTTGGAATGCAGGCATCTTTCAATCCACCACAACCCTAAGACCTTTCTACCAAATGCTCAGTACCCTTACCATAGTCCCCTCCTTAAAACAAAATCCTACCTTATCTTAAACAAAGTGCACCTCAACCCACCACTTAGGATGTTCCACTGCTGCAACATGGCTATTATCACTTTTTGTGTATGTTCATAGATTGCAATAGTATTGTTACATATATTTCATATTATGGTGAAATCCTGCAAGTCATCTTAACACTGTTATAAACTGAGTTATGTGGACACGAATAATCATTGCTAGAAGTTATGAGTTATGCATTAATGAGTCGTGTGTTAAATGTATAACTTGTTGCATGCTCCTCACATGTTACAGTAAGAGCCGGGACAAAGGTGCTGTGGCTGTAAATCAGTGTTGTTCAGGTCGAGTTCTATGAAGCATCTTTGAAGTATGAAATTAATTGTAAGCAAGGCCATGCAAATAAATCAGGAGAATGTGGGAATTATCATATGAAAACTGGCTACCAGCATTTGCACATGGTCCCAGGCACGTGGGATTTATAATCAATCTTCTAGATTTTATTTAGAAGCTATAACTCAAAGAAACGTTTGCCGTACTCATAAAATCCTGCTGTGGACACTTATGATACAAACTGTGATTTGTCTTTGAAAGCTGTGAGGTCTAAGGACTAGAAGAAATTTCGATTTTGAGTATATTTTTTATTTGGCTTTATGGCGTTCTGATATTAAATATATATATTACTTATTATTATTTTCAAAAAAACAAGTGATCCATTAATATCAGCATTGTGTTTCTATACTTCCAGACATGACAACAATAACAATTCTGGACAGTGTTACATTGTAGGTTTTCATGGACATGGAGCGAAAGATTTTGGTGTACCTTTGCCACTTTTCTATTACGTAATATTGTCTGCTGCATTCCAGTCATCAGTTTTGTACCGCTCTTACTCCAACAGTGCATTTTTCCTTTTCTGACGGCCTCCTCCAATTTGAAGAAAAAAAATTTTAAGGAAGGATTTTACCAGGAAGGATACATTGAGATTTCTCTCGTTTTCATTAGCGCCTTGGCCTGCACAAAAAATGCATCTGTGCATATGACTAAAAAAATTATTTAAAAACCCTTTGCATGCAATAAAAAGATAGTTTACATATGGAAACTCACCTTGCTATGCTCATTCTTGAAACGTCAAAATGCTAAAACTCCAACGCAACCCCTTGTACTCCCTAAAACCTCGGAATGCTGCCCCCCTCTCTCCACTTTAAACAGTGATTGAGAGATTAATATGGAGAGTGGAGAGGCCACATTGGAACACACCAGTTCCCAATCACACATAGGATGGGACCTAAACATACAGGGCTGACATTTATCCACCCATTATTCCTAAACTAATCACCAGAGGGTGTGGAGTTAAATCAGAGGCCAGACAAACCTGCAGCATGGGCCACACTTCCCATCCCAATTCTGGCAGTTAAATGTATAGTGATGATGATCTACATCTCTGACTATTGTATGGTCGTCATCTCCTGGCTGACTTTTGTATAAAAGAGTAGGAAAACAGTTGGGAATAGTTTCAAACAATGGTAGTGTAACGCTGTTTAAAACTCTGTTGCTGTATTGCTCGGGTTTGGCCACCAGAGGGAGACAAGCGCAATGTAAACTATACTGGACACAATGGGACTACGTTTTCCAGCATGCTTTGGGCCAGAGACAGGAAGTCGGTGGGGAAGGAGGAAAGGACGTCCGAAGGAGAGCCAGTGTGAGCCGAGCGGTGAACAGAGTAAGATGCACGTGAGACTGTGAGCAATTGTTACCAGGCCGGAGAGCAGGCACTGCCTTGCCGACGCTGGGGATCGATACAGTGACTTGCCAGAGACCTAGTAATCCACCGCTGAGAGGTTTTGCACAGACACAGAGTTCCAGATTGGACCCTGAGTAAGGAGACCGTGATGATCCACTGGGAGTGCAGGCGGAAGGCCATAGATCTTGCTGTAGAAGACTGACAAGCAAGAGAAGCGGATCCGGTGGCACAGGGTCCCAGTATAATCCAGCAGAGAGACGTCCTTGATCGGGCAGCAGAACAGATTGTCTGGCGGATGGGTGAGAGGCCTTCCAGGCCACAGTCAAAGTTTAACGAAGCACGCTGCAGTATTGCTTAAATCTACAGGGCCCCAACATGACTAGTCGAAGATTTATTAAATCCATTCACTGGCCAGTCGAATATAGTACCCGGGTACCTGAGCTCACACACACACACTTTTTGGGACATAACCTGCACGGGACTTACACTCCAGAGACGAAGGGGTTAAACTTTTCTTTTACCGCTGCGCGTTTCTCGCATTACGAAATCCTGTTTTCTATATACTGTGCTTACATTATATATGCCGTTTATTAAGACCAGTAAAGTATATAATTTATAAAATCCACAACAGTGCTGGTGTTTATTTATTCCCTAGTGCGGAGAGACTAACCCGAGGTTAAATTCAGCGGCTCCTCCGGGAGTGAGCGCTACACGTGGGGGCTCGTTTCCGGGATACAGTCTCTAGAAAAACCGCATTTAAAGGGTTAAATATGGATCCAGACACTGCTGCCAAATGGTGTGAGGAGCAAAGTAGTCAGATAGAGTTATGCATAGTCATGGATATTCCTGCAGACACTTGGGCTGAAGATCAGATTCACCGGGCCGTGGCCGTGCTGACACCAGATCATCGGGGGTTAATCCTGGACATTAAAGCGAACCCAGATACCTCTCACACGTATGTTCTTTTTTGAGTGGAGAAAGGGTGTTCCAGTGTGTTTTCAGGGCGCGAGCGTGAAGCTGACTGTTGAGGTGGAAGTTCAACTGATTCAGCGAAGTGCGCCACGTGGCGATCCCGCGAGTGTTCCCGCGCCCAGTCCGCTGGCCATGATCGGGCCTGAATTTATAGTGGCTATTGGAGATTTGCTGGCTGAATGTCAAAGAACAAGCCCTCCACACACTAACTTTGGTTATCGACGGTTGAGAAATTTTACAGGAAATGTACCAACTCCGGGGGGAGAAGAAACCTTTGAAGAATGGGCAGAACAGGTGATGCAGGCTCTGGATGAGTGGGACGTCCCTGAAGCGCAGAAGAAGCAAAGAATTACTGAGAACTTAAAGGGACCTGCGTCAGAGGCTGTCAGAAACCTAAAATTGAGTAAACAAGACTGCACTGCTTTAGATTACCTAAACGTATTACAGGAAGTCTTTGGGCGAACAAAAAAGGCCGCTGAGCTCATGTACCAGTATGAACATACCTACCAACGAAAATGTGAGAAAATGACTGAATACATGAGGCGCCTAGATAAGATTCTGCACCAGATACTTCTTAAGAAAGGGGCCGAACCAGCCATAATAGATAAAATCCGAATGCAGCAGATATTGAGGGGCACTCAACCTCTAGATCCTGTGATGCTACAGCTGAGAACCAGAGAAGGTAACCCAGAGTTGAAATACCTGGAACTGATTCGAGCTGTTAGAGAGGAAGAGGCTCTGCTAGAAGAAAAGTCCCTAAGGAGAGGAGAAAGAGCTTACGCACAACCAGTAAGGCATAACGAATATCTGCAAACTGAAGATGATTCGTTGGACGCCTATGGATCTGAAGTTGACGGACAAGAGCATCTGCTAGTTCCTATATCCACAGAGAGTACTGCCAAAGAACCAACCTTTCCTGCATATAGTGAGTTACACAAAACCGTTAAGAAGGTACCAGAAGCTCAAGCTGAGCTGAAACAAGCACACACTGATCTGTGCCGAGTACTTTTGAAGGTGGCAGAGACACAGACCAATATGCAGAAGTTCCTTACTGATATGCGGACAGCAGGAGTTGCTGTGGCATCTGGCCAGGGTCCTTCAACCGAATCACCACAAGCAAGTGCGTCTCCGTTTTCAAAGAAGAGATGTTTTAGTTGTGGGGAAATGGGTCATTTCCGAGCACAATGCAAAAGCCAAAAGTCTGAAGGAAATAGGGTAGAAGAGTTCCTAAAAGCCTTGGAAGGGCTGCTATCTACCTCACAGGCGGGAAACGCCAGAGGGCCCAAGTGAAGTAGCAAACTAGGTGCCCAATGGTTGAAAACCGCTCCAAAAATCAAGCCAGAACTGAAAGGCCGAGAGGGCCCAGAGTTTTGCCAGCTGCTGAGCCTACCAGGACTGA
Organism: Leptobrachium leishanense; assembly: GCA_009667805.1. Classification (NCBI taxonomy): domain Eukaryota; kingdom Metazoa; phylum Chordata; class Amphibia; order Anura; family Megophryidae; genus Leptobrachium; species Leptobrachium leishanense. The sequence goes on from CM019064.1 coordinate 313,907,830, forward strand.
AAGAGTTACTCCCTTAGCATCCGGTCCTACGTCATGGGGAAGCAATGCACATCCAAAACCTACACGGGCCAAGAAGAAGGCCAGGGTACAGCAAACGGGGTCTAAATTTCCTGCTGCTACAACAAAGTTTCCTGACCAGCTAATAGGTCCTTCTCCCATCGTTCCAATCCAAGTAGAGGGAGTCTACACCAAAGCTCTGTTGGACTCAGGGGCTCAAGTGACATTGATCTACAGAGACTTCTATGAGAAGCACTTGAAGCACATACCTCTACAGAAATTAAAGGACCTTGAGATCTGGGGTATCGGAACTGAGAAACTTCCCTATGACGGATATCTACAGGTGAAGTTAGAGATCGGATCCGAAGTCATCGGACAGTCTGGGGGTTGTGATGCATTGGCCATTGTGTGTCCTCGGCCTTCAGGGGCCACCAGAAATTCAATGATAGTGGGGACGAATACTGATCTGGTGCGACGTCTCCTGACTCCTATAGTAATGGAAGAAGGTTCTACCAGGGGAGCACACCCAATGTTGCGTCCAGTCTATCAGCGAATGGTTGAAGAACAGAAGGCACCTTCCGAAGTGGGGCACCTGTGGAGATTGGGAGGAACAGAGAAGGTTCTGCAATCAGGAGAAGTGGCGAGTTTCCGGGCTTCAGTCAAGTTGAACGGATCACAACCGGGTCCCTATGTGGTACTGGAAACTGATTTTAATCATGGGAGTGAAGCCGGAGTAGAAGTAATCCCTGAAATAATCTCCACAAGAGCTTTGAAACGAACACGAGGAAGAGTCTCAGTTAGTTTATGTAATGTGTCTAATTCTCCAGTGATTCTGAAAGTACGAATGCCTATCGGGCAAATAGCGTCCGCTACGCCTCTCTCCCCTACCTATTTAGGAGGGGGAGTGAATAAAGAGACTCCAGCTGAAAGGTTCTATCCTAAGGACGCTCCCATCTCACCTGAATGGAAGAAACACCTTCAGTCCCAGATCCTAAAGTCATAAACGAAACGAACAGGGCTCAATAAGCCACTCCACAGGGCATAACCCGACAATTAACAAGAAGAACAATTGCACAAAGTGCAGCAAGAGTGGCAACAAGGTATAATTTTAATAATAAGAATAAGCTGCCTAAACAAGGTAATGAGAAAGACAAGTGGTCAATAGTAACATGAGGTAAGGTAGTGTTATATTATAGATTACTAGTTGTAAAGCCTGCCCAGAGGGCAGTCTATTGTGGATATACTGCCCCAGCTCATGGATATACTGCCCCAGCTCATGGATATACTGCCCCAGCTCGTGGATATACTGCCCCAGCTCGTGGATACTGCCCCAGCTCGTGGATACTGCCCCAGCTCGTGGATACTGCCCCAGCACGTGGATACTGCCCCAGCTCGTGGATATGCCCCCCAGCTCGTGGATATGCCCCCCAGCTCATGGATATGCCCCCCAGCTCGTGGATATGCCCCCCAGCTCATGGATACTGCCCCCGCACGTGGATACTGCCCCCGCACGTGGATACTGCCCCCGCACGTGGATACTGCCCCCGCACGTGGATATTTGCCCCCAGCTCATGGATTTGCCCCAGCTCATGGATTTGCCCCAGCACGTGGATACTGCCCCAGCACGTGGATACTGCCCCCGCTCGTGGATACTGCCCCCGCTCGTGGATACTGCCCCCGCTCGTGGATACTGCCCCAGCACGTGGATATTTACCCCCAGCTCATGGATTTGCCCCAGCACGTGGATACTGCCCCCGCTCGTGGATACTACCCCAGCACGTGGATATTTACCCCCAGCTCATGGATTTGCCCCCGCTCGTGGATACTGCCCCCGCAAGTGGATATTTACCCCCAGCTCATGGATTTGCCCCAGCACGTGGATACTGCCTCAGCACGTGGATACTGCCCCCGCACGTGGATACTGCCCCCGCACGTGGATACTGCCCCAGCACATGGATATTTGCCCCCAGCTCATGGATTTGCCCCAGCTCATGGATTTGCCCCCAGCTCATGGATTTGCCCCCAGCTCATGGATTTGCCCCAGCACGTGGATACTGCCCCAGCACGTGGATACTGCCCCAGCACATGGATTTGCCCCCGCTCGTGGATACTACCCCAGCACGTGGATATTTGCCCCAGCTCATGGATACTGCCCCCGCACGTGGATACTGCCCCAGCACGTGGATATTTGCCCCCAGCTCATGGATTTGCCCCAGCTCATGGATTTGCCCCAGGTCATGGATTTGCCCCCAGCTCATGGATTTGCCCCAGCACATGGATTTGCCCCCAGCTCATGGATTTGCCCAGCTCATGGATTTGCCCAGCTCATGGATTTGCCCCAGGTCATGGATATGCCCCCCCCAGCGCTCATACTTACCTGTCGAGCGGCGCCAGGGAAGTGAAGATTTCCCCGCTTCCTGTTTTTGAAGGACCCAAGCCCCGGTCACGTGACCGGGGCTTGGGTCCTTCAAAGCGGAAGCGAGGGAACTTTCCCTCCGCCGCTCGGGGGTAGGATGCGCGCGGCAGCCGGGTAGAGGCTGCGCCTCTACCCGGCTGCCGCGCGCATCCTACCCCTGAGCGGCGGAGGGAACTTTCCCTTCGCCGCTCGGGGGACCCGTTAGATGCGCACAGCAGCCGGGTAGAGGCTGCGCTCGCAGCCTCTACCCAGCTGCCGCGCGCATCCAACCCCGAGCGGCGGAGGGAAACTTTCCCTTCGCCGCTCGGGGGGTTGGATGCGCGCGGCAGCCGGGTAGAGGCTGCGAGCGCAGCCTCTACCCGGCTGCTGTGTGCATGTGTAACCGCCGCGGCGAGCCGACAGCCGGCTCGTGCCGCGGCGGTTGCATGCGCGCGCAACCAACCGCCGCTGGTTGCGCGCGCATGCGCAGTAGGGCTTTGGCGACGGACAGCCAAAGCCTTACTCTATTATAGTATAGATACATTAAGCTTCCCAATTTCTTGTTTAATTTTTAGTTTGTCTCCCCTTTACCTTTTCTTATCCCCCTCTTTATATCGGCCCATCTCTGAACGGTTACGTGGCTTCTACAATACCATTGTTATTAATTAGTTGGGGGTTCTTAGTAACCCAAGGTACCTTCATCATCGTTAGCTGATGGCTTATCGGCACTATTAATAATGCCGGTTAGTTAGGTATTGTTTAATACTAAACCTTACCCGGTACAATGATAGGCCGTCAACATATGACCATGTTATATTATAATCTAGGGGTCCCATCACGAATTGACCATTATGGCTGGCACAGTTTATAAGTATACATTTTATGCGTTAATACCAGCAACACTAGTCATGTTTACTAACATATAAACGTCATTATTTATCTAAGCACTACACTCTACACGGTGAACTATGTAATGGTAGGAGATTTGATCTTATATGTAGGGTTCCTTATTGCTTAGTTTTTATGTGATGGTTGCTATTACTCTTTACCCCTTCTCGATTATGAGGTTCTCACTCTGACACTATTGTGTTACCCCGCCCCCGTGAATCATTCGGCAAATCCATTAGGTGGTTCTCCATTTATGCCGAGTCACGTGACATTGTATCCCCGTGGTTGTCAGGGCCCGTAAGGTGGAGAGATGTGTATAATTTTTTACACTGGTCAACTACTAAATATATAACCCCGAATTACGCATTTATATGCCCTATAAAAATCGGGCTTCTTTATCAACTACAAGGTTGCTTGGATACGATTACGCCTTCCATCTATTGGCTGTACGTATCACATGACCATCCACGTGTTAGGAAATGCCGTTCCGATATTGGAAGTCGTCGGCCAGGATGAGCGCCGGATTTCAGCTGGTTGTAGGTAATTACCTCACTAATTTGGCACTCGGTATTTATAGGGGGGAGACAGACGGGCACTCCATCTCTTGATTAAGCCCTGGTTGGGCGAAACCGGTCGAGTAATGCTCCTTCTTTGTTTTTAACAGCTAATTTCTTACCTTATTTTTCTCTTGTGGTCTTTATCATAAGGCTATTGCTGGGTCGTTTCCTAGTTACCTTCAAATTGGTTATGTAGGTGGCTTGAACCACCGATGTACAGGTAGTCTTTTCCCTAATTGTGTATGCCTGGGCTATTCTTTATATGATGCAACACTACCTTACCTCATGTTACTATTGACCACTTGTCTTTCTCATTACCTTGTTTAGGCAGCTTATTCTTATTATTAAAATTATACCTTGTTGCCACTCTTGCTGCACTTTGTGCAATTGTTCTTCCAGATCCTAAAGTGGAGGGACTTGTTCTTGAAGGACGAGTTCGACGTGAGCCTAGCTAAGAGTACTGAGCATCGCATTCGACTACAGGAAGATAAGCCGTTTCGAGAAAGGTCAAGACGAGTTCCGCTGGGAGACTTGGATGATCTATGAGAACAGCTGAATGAACTGCAAAGAACTAAGGTGATTCAAGAATCCAGGAGTACTTATGCATCTCCAATAGTGATGGTTCGGAAGAAGAATGGTTCTATCCGTCTATGTATAGACTATCGCACGCTAAATCAGAGAACCATCCTGGATCAATATGCCACTCCTCGGATAGAAGATGCCTTACAGTGTTTGTCTGAAGCAAAATGGTTTAGTGTACTAGACCTGCGAAGTGGGTATCACCAGATACCAATGCATCCTGAAGACAAAGAAAAGACTGCGTTCATCTGCCCACTGGGGTTATTTGAGTTCAACAGAATGCCTCAAGGCCTTACGGGGGCTCCAGCCACGTTCCAACAGTTAATGGAGAAGACAGTTGGGGACATGAACCTGATCGAAGTGTTAGTGTATCTGGATGACATTATTGTGTTCGGGAAGACTTTGGAAGAACATGAGCAACGGTTGGAGAAGGTCTTGAAGCGGCTCCATGAAGAGGGGTTGAAACTGTCTCTAGAGAAGTGTCAATTCTGTTTTCCGTTACGTATCTGGGACATGTTGTTTCAGCAGAAGGCGTTTCGACGGATTCTCGAAAGTTGGAAGCCGTAGCTTCCTGGCCTAGACCCCGAAATGTTACTGAACTTAGATCCTTCTTGGGGTTCTGCACCTATTACCGAAGATTCGTAGGAGGATTTGCCAAGATGGCTCAACCACTGAACAAGCTCCTACAGAAGGAAGACGCAGAAGAAGGCCACAAGGCCTCTGATCGAAATTCATCAGCTCCAGGGCCAAGGAAGGCTCGAGAATCCATCCAAGAAGAATGGACTAATCAATGTGAAGGTGCTTTCATGAAGCTGAAAGAGAGTCTAACTCGAACTCCTGTCTTGGCTTACGCTGATCCTCATAAGCCGTACGAATTGCATGTGGATGTCAGCAGAGAAGGTCTAGGGGGAGTCCTATACCAGGAATATGGCGGATTATTATTATTTATTATTCTTTATTTATAAAGCACCAGCATATTCCGCAGCGCTGTACAATAGGCACAGTATAGACAGGGTTACAATACAATACATTGAACAACATTTGACAAACTTTACAGGAGGAGATGAGGACCCTATTCCCGTAGGAACTCACAATCTAGGAGGGTTGGGGTTGGAAACAGGAGGAGAGGACTGCAAGGTGAGAGTGATCGATGGTTGCGTCAGTGAGTTGGGTGGTAGGCTTCCCTAAATAGGAACGTTTTAAGGGAGCGTTTGAAGGAAGAGAAGTTAAGGGAAAGTCTGACAGTACGAGGGACAGCGTTCCAGAGAGTGGGGGCTGCGCATGAGAAATCCTGCAGTCTATCATGGGAAGAGGTGATGCGAGGAGAAGCTAGGCGCAGGTCACTGTTTGACCTTAGGGAGCGGGCTGGGGTGTATTTGGTGATTAGTGAGGACAGGTAGTGGGGAGCTGAGTTAGTGAGGGTTTTGTAGGTAAGGATAAGGATTTTGAACTTAATTCTGCAGTGGATGGGGAGCCAGTGAAGGGACTCGTAGAGGGGAGCGGCAGAGACAGAGCGGCGGGTGAGGTGGATTAGCCTGGCGGAGGCGTTCAGGATGGATTGTAGGGGGGAGAGGCGGGACAGAGGGAGGCCAGATAAGAGATTATTGCAATAGTCGAGTCGGGAGATTACCAGGGCGTGTATGAGTTGTTTTGTGGTGACAGCGGTAAGAAATGGCCGAATTCTGGAAATATTACGCAGTTGGTATCGGCAGGAGGAGGAAAGAGACTTGATGTGGGGGATTGTTGAGGCCTGTAGCGTATGTGAGCCGAAGTCTTACGCCTTCAGAAAAGAACTATCCTACCCACAAGTTGGAGTTCCTAGCCTTGAAATGGGCGGTAGTAGCCAAGCTGAAAGATTATCTGTACGGAGCCAAATTTGTGATAAAGACTGATAACAATCCTCTTACCTACGTCCTTACTACTGCGAAGCTGGTTGCAACGGGACATCGGTGGTTGGCTGCTCTGTCAGGGTTTCGGTTCAGCCTGAAGTATCACCCTGGAGTGAATAATCGAGATGCCGATGCTTTGTCAAGAAGACCCTACACTACAGAATGGACTCAGTTAACTCCAGATGGGGTGCAAGCTTTATGTCAAGGAGCAGAGCACCGGGTCAAGGGAGGGATTGAAGCCGAAGCCATAGGAGTTATGGCTGGTGCTGTTACAGAGTTCTATTGTAATCCTACGCAGCTGAAGGATGAAAGTTTGCCTACTTTCTCAAAACAGGACTTGAGAGACGATCAGGCTAGAGACCCTTTGATTGCATTAACCGTGAAGGCCCTAACCGCGAACCAACGGGAAATTCTACTGACAAATTCCCCAGAAGGAGCCCGATTGGTATACAAAGAGTGGGAATGGTTGAAGATGTTGGATGGGGTGGTCTGCCGAAGGGGCCCCTCAAACAATGCTGAAGAGACCCAACAATTGTTCCTTCCCACCAAACACAGAGAGGGTGTGCTGCGGTCATTACACGATGACCATGGACATTTGGGTGCAGAGAGAATTTTTAAGCTAGTGAGAGACAGATTTTATTGGCCCTGAATGAGATCTGAAGTTGAAAGTTACTGTCATTAGTGATTGAGGTGTATCCAGAGGAAAACCCTACCAACCCGAGCCGCTCCAATGAGCCACCTGCAAAGTCAAGGACCCATGGATTTGGTGTGCCTTGATTTCCTGTGCTTAGGGCTGGATGCTAGTGGGCAGGGAAATATTCTAGTAGTGACTGATCATTTCACGCGTTACGCCCAAGCTTTTTCTACGAAAGACCAACATGCTCCTATGGTGGCGAAGGTTTTAATGGGAAAGTTTTTTGTTCACTATGGCCTACCAAGGAGAATACACTTGGATCAGGGCCGAGACTTTGAGAGCAGGCTTGTTGGGCAATTGCTGGAACTACTAGGGATTCAGAAGACCCGAACTACACCATATCAGCCTCAAGGTGATGCTCAACCAGAAAGGTTTAATTGCACGCTGCTAAATATGTTGGGGACATTGTCGAACAAACAGAAGCAGAGCTGGAGTCGTCACATAGCTACGCTGGTGCATGCGTACAACAGTACGGAGAGTGACGCTACTGGGTACTCACCGTACCGTCTTATGTTCGGAAGAGAAGCTCGAATGCCGGTTGATTGGTGTTTGGGCTATCTCTGGATCAGACGTCTGTAGCCTCTCATAGAAATTACGTGGATAGACTTCGGAAGAATTTGGCCTCTGCGTTTGAACAGGCCCGTTTGACCTCAGGAAACAGGGAACAGAGGAATAAGCGAAACTACGACTTGAGAGTTCGGATACAGGATCTACAACCCGGTGATAGGGTTTTGTTGAAGAACTTGGGTGCTTCTACAAGGCATAAGTTGGCGGATAGATGGAGTTCTCAAGTCTACATTGTCTGCAAGCAACTGCCGGGTTTGCCAGTTTACCAAATCCGACCGGATGGAAAGGCTGGGCCTCTTAAAAACTGGCACCGAAATCATCTGTTACCTGTGAGGGAGGCTGTAAGGATACCAGTTGGAGACGAACTTTCTCTACCGAACCCGCCTGCTCCACGCTCGACTCCCGTTACTCGGTCTCAGCAGACACGGGTTGTTGAAGAGAGTGAAGAGGATAGTGAGGAAGCAAGTTTTTGTCTGGACTGGGTGCGCTCGCCAGAACCTGAAGAGGTCATTCCAGTTCCCGAACGGTGGGAAAGTAACCTGAGGCCTGAGGCTCCTGAATTTCAATTGGAAGTTCCCGAAACTTTGGAAATTCCTGTAGTTCCTGAAAACGCGTGCTATGATTATAGTTCTATGCCTTCACTGGAAGGATCATACTCCGAAGAGATGTCTGTTCCAGTTGTGGATGAAAGAACTGAACCCGTACCTGTAGTACTTCCACCTGAAGAGGAGCTGATGGAGCCAGAATCAAAACGTTCTATCCGACCCCCCAGAGACTTACCTACGACTCACCAGGACATAGCACTGAAGAGGCTGTCACCACAGTGCGAAGGTTGCCCAAAGTGTCTGCTATGTTAGCTGAGGTAGTCAGGAGCATGAGTCAACTTGAGGACGTATATCTGACCCATTGTTTGTTTGCTGCTGAACCTGTATACATTGCCTAATATTATGTATTGTTATACCTCCTTGGAGAGACCCAAGAGTTCTAGGAGGGGGAGAGTGTAGCGCTGTTTAAAACTCTGTTGCTGTATTGCTCGGGTTTGGCCACCAGAGGGAGACAAGCGCAATGTAAACTATACTGGACACAATGGGACTACGTTTTCCAGAATGCTTTGGGCCAGAGACAGGAAGTGGGTGGGGAAGGAGGAAAGGACATCCGCAGCCTCGTCGAAGGAGAGCCAGTGTGAGCCGAGCGGTGAACAGAGTAAGATGCACGTGAGACTGTGAGCAATTGTTACCAGGCCGGAGAGCAGGCGCTGCCTTGCCAACGCTGGGGATCGATACAGTTACTTGCCAGAGACCTAGTAATCCACCGCTGAGAGGTTTTGCACAGACACAGAGTTCCAGACTGGACCCCGAGTAAGGAGACCACGATGATCCACTGGGAGTGCAGGCGGTAGGCTGTAGATCTTGTTGTAGAAGACGGACAAGCAAGAGAAGCGGATCCGGTGGCACAGGGTCCCAGTATAATCCAGCGGAGAGACGTCCTTGATCGGGCAGCAGAACAGATTGTCTGGCAGATGGGTGAGAGGCCTTCCAGGCCACAGTCAAAGTTTAACGAAGCACGCTGCAGTATTGCTTAAATCTACAGGGCCCCAACGCGAGTAGTCGAAGATTTATTAAATCCATTCACTGGCCAGTCGAATATAGTACCCGGGTACCTGAGCTCACACACACACACTTTTTGGGACATAACCTGCACAGGACTTACACTCCAGAGACGAAGGGGTTAAACGTTTCTTTTACCGCTGCGCGTTTCTCGCATTACGAAATCCTGTTTTCTATATACCGTGCTTACATTATATATGCCGCTTTATTGAGACCAAGTAAAGTATATAATTTATAAAATCCACAACAGTGCTGGTGTATATTTATTCCCTAGTGCGGAGAGACTAACCCGAGGTTAAATTCAGCGGCTCCTCCGGGAGTGAGCGCTACAGTAGCATCGTTGTTTGAAGTGAAATTCACTTGCAGGGTTATTCAAAGAGAATCGAAAAGCCACCGCGCGTTCGGTGACTTTTCGTTCTCTTCAATTCGGTTCGTTTTGACGATCCCATTTCGGCCACCCTGCGGTGTATTCAGCAAGCACCACAGCGCCGTCGAAATGCACGGAAAAGTCGCCGCAAACCTGCCGAAAACTCACTGCAAAACAAGGGCGAACTCACACTGAAACCCGCAAAAACATCTAGATTAACCCGCCGAAGACGCCAGAGAAACCCGAGCAGGAGCCGATCACAGCGCAGAGCAGCCACCGGAAAAAGGAGGTGAAGAAAATAAAAAACAGTCCGCTTGAATGTTTGAAAAGTGAAATGCTGTTTGAAAACAAACTACTGAGCGAAAATGTCTAAAATTTACATATGAGGTCCAAGGAATGATAATAAAAATGGCTGTTACAGAAAAAATGAACAAACGTTTAAAAACAAATTTAAAAAAAATCTCCAAAAATTTTGGGCAAAAAAATCCTGAAAAATGCTTAAAATATCCCAAAAAATCTAAAAATAAAGAGACTCTTTACTGCAGAATATTATAATGATCGGTTTATTAGATATTGAATTAAAACGGGAATATTTTTAACATTGAAGCCTATGGCATTCGCCTGAATAAATCTGCCGAAATAAACCACCGAATGGCAGGGCATTAGGGGAACCTTTCACTGCTGGTTTGTGTTCTCTGAATAGCCGAAGCAGTGCATTTTCATGGGGATTTCACTGCCCTCGAACAGGCACCGAACAGGCACTGTATGTGCAAGCAATTCGCCAGGATTTGGCGAATTGCCTGCTCTCTGGATAGCCGAATGGCCAAGAAGGGTAACCGAACGCTGATTTTCAGCGTTCGGTTACCTTTCTCAAGCAATTCGGATCTCTTTGGATAACCCTGATAGTTTCAGAGGATGAATTTATTTCACTGTACAATGTATCCTCGCCACTGCAGTTGCTCAGCTTTAAGATTCTTCTAAAATGATTACATAGGGACATTACCTGCTATATTAGATAGAAGTAAAATATTCCTGCAACCATTTTAGAAAGCAAAAACCTTTCACTGCTGGTTTTTCTTCTCTGAATAGACGAAGCAGTGCTTCTCTATGGGGATTTCACTGCCCTCGAATGAACAAGTACCGAACAGGCACCGTATGTGCAGGCAATTCGCCAAGATTTGGCGAATTGCCTGCTCTCTGAATAGTCGAATGTCCAGGAAAGGTAACCGTACGCTTAATTTCAGCGTTCGGTTACCTTTCTCCAGCAATTCGGATCTCTTTGAATAACCCTGCATATGTTTTTTCAAACAACAGTACAATAGTAATTGTTTGATTAGAGGTTTACACTTCGAACAACAGTAGTACCATTGTTTGAACAGATTAAAATTATATTTGCTTCAAACAAGGGTACTACCATTATTTGAAGCTATTCTTTTACATTTTACATACGTGACATAGACTATTCCATTTTTTTAGCTGTTGTTACAAAGGTTGGCCAGGAGATGGTGACCTTACAATGGGATACCCTCCACATCTTCCAAATGCCTCCTTACCACCACAGACAGCAGGTGATGTGAAGCAGACAGGTTAGGAGAAGCTACAGTGTGCCCCACTTGTGGGAGGAAACCACACATTTAAGTATATAGGCAGAACGATCATCGACTCATGATCTGAGGTGTTGATAGCAGGTAAACTCTATTATTTTGCAAAATATGACAATGTTGGTGGAGGAAAATTGACCAAACACTGGCCAAAGTCCTGAATGGTCCCAAAGGGATTAGCTGCTTCTTTCAGTCCAGCTTTGAAAACAACTGACAATGGCAAGAATTTAATAATTTAACTGAAAAATTTTAAATAATTAATTTGTCTATTTGCATAACGAGCTCTGGTCAGCTTCCATGATCTGTCAGACAATGAAAAATACTTAATTTTAATATAAAGTGTCTGAATCCACCCACTCAATGATGTTACGAGAGTCTATACTTATAATTAAAATTGTGATTATTCAGGTTATTCCCTTAAAATTAAGGGGTTATTCAGAGAGCACCAAATGTCACAGACATTTCATTGCTCCCCCATTCGCCATACTTCGATGAGTTTAATTCATCGACCCTGTGGTGAATTCAGCATTCAACACAGGGTCCCCGAAGTGCGACAAATCGACCGGCTAAATGCAGTGGTGTATTTAGGTTTTGCGCTGCCCTAGGCCTGACTAAACTTGTGCGCCCCTAATTTAAATGTGACACACCCCTTCCTGTCACCCCTTCCACCATTAGGGCATTGAACCCCTTAACTGTGATACAATGTAATGTGCACTGTGTATGAGCGCATCTCAGAGCTGCACAGCAATAACACCCACAGAAACGTGCACTGTGTATGAGCGCATTACAGAGCTGCAGAGCAATAACTCATTTAATTCCTAACGCCCCTCCACTCCTCATTTCATTACAACCCCCACACTCTCATTTCATTACAACCCCCATTACCCCACCATCCACTCTCATTTCATTACCCCCATCTCCCCCAAACACTCTCATTTCATTACCCCATCTCCCCCAAACACTCTCGTTTCATTACCCCATCTCCCCCAAACACTCTCATTTCATTACGCCACATCTTCCCCAAACACTCTCATTTCATTACCCCCATCTCCCCCAAACACTCTCATTTCATTACCCATTACCCCCATCTCCCCCAAACACTCTCATTTCATTACCCCATCTCCCCCAAACACTCTCGTTTCATTACCCCATCTCCCCCAAACACTCTCATTTCATTACGCCACATCTCCCCCAAACACTCTCATTTCATTACCCCCCATCTCCCCCAAACACTCTCATTTCATTACCCATTACCCCCATCTCCCCAAAACACTCTAATTTCATTACCCCATCTCCCCCAAACTCTCATTTCATTACCCATTACCCCCCATCTCCCCCAAACACTCTCATTTCATTACCCATTACCCCCAAACACTCTCATTTCATTACCCCCATCTCCCCCAAACACTCATTTCATTACCCCTCATTACCCCCATATCCCCAAACACTCTAATTTCATTACCCCATCTCCCCACTCTCATTTCATTACCCATTACACCATCTCTCCCAAGCACTCTCATTTCATTACCCCCATTACCCCCCATCTCCCCCAAATACACACTCATTTCATTACCCCCCATCTCCTCATACCCCCATCACACACTGCGCCATCCCTCGAACCACGTTCCCCGCCGCCTCTTTGTTGCTGGGCACAGTGAACCTTGGGGCTGGAACCTTCACCGAGCCACCTCTCTCCTCTGCGGCATTGGCATTATGGTAGAGCGCTGGGAGGAAGTGACATTACATGATCACTTCTTCCCAGCGCAGAGACAGAAGATGCACGTGACAGTGGAGGCCCTGCAACGCTCAGCGGCGGTGGTTTCAGAAACCGCCGGCCGCCGACGGGTCCCAGTGAGCAGCGTGACAGCGGGTCCCACGGGGCAGGTGTGTCCCACAGGGCAGGGGGGTCCCACTGAGTGGCGGGGCTGCCTCCCCCTGGAAATTGCCGCCCTAGGCCAGTATACACCACTGGCTAAACGTATCTTCAAACCGCCGCATCAAAAAACATCCGCAAAACATCTGAACGAATTGAAAAATCACAGAAAAACCGCCAAAACGTTCCCGAAAAACCATTGAACACATCCTCAAACTGCTGCAAAACCACCGAATCTATACCATAACCCACCTAAAAGTGCCGAATGCATCCGACGATCCGCTGAACAGACCGCCAAATCGATCCGAAAAAGGCCGACCAGCCGCCGAACAGGGTTAAAGAAAAAAAATGCAACTTTTAAAAGGCGTTTTCAAAAAAAACCTAATGCATGAAAATGCATGGAAAAAATATATAAGGTCCTATGAATAATAAAAGGTCTGACACAAAAAAAGGCAATTTTTTAAAAAAAATTGGGAAAAAAAATTTGCCGAAAAATGCCTGAAGAATCTTAAAAAGGAAAGAGACTTAAATGAAAAGAATAGACGGATGTATAAATATTTAAGACAAGGGGGATTTTTACATTGAAACCTATGGGATTCACCTGTCGAATGAAACCACCAAAAATCAGGGTGTTTCATTGGCATTTCGGTGCAGTTTGGTGTTTTGGTGTTCTCTGAATAGATTAACCATTACTTCACTATAAGTATTTCTCTGCCGCCGAAGGTATATTGCTGGCAATTTGCTAATATTTGGCGATTCACCAGCTTTTTGAATAGACAAATTGCCATGAAATTGCACTGTTCGGTGCAATTCTGTGGCCAATTCGGTGTTCTTTGAATAACCCTTTAAGATTTCTAACAGTACTTGGCTAGAGAGTACTGTTATTGGTATAAATTGTTTCAGCAATTCCACAAATATTGTTAATAGCTAAATATATATGTGTATTTTTTTAAAAATAAAATGAAATAGATCAGTACATTTATGAAATTTATTAAATTCCTCTCTTTGAATTTTTCAAAAATATCCAATGAGGGGATTGAGGTACAATCATTTATTATGTTTTGATGACCATATCCATGCTCTTAAAAATGAAGTGATTTTCTTTGAACATAAAGAAGTGCGCTTTTTGGTAATAGTTTTCCTATAAGGACGTCAGTTTCTATACATGATGCAACAGCTATGCAATAGTATTTTGGCTCATCTGCAGTTCAATGTCCTGTTAAATTATTACTAAGGCTCCTGGTTCATTCACTTATTTTCTTCTACTTCAAAAACCTTTTAACCTATTATTAGAATGTCTGTGTAGTAAATGTTTACCTCCCAAGTCCCAAGGTGTAAAATAGGTCAGAGGCTCAAGAACGCATCAAAACTGATGCGCTGAAAACAAATGACTTTTGACACATAAACAATAAGTCCAATGTGTTACGATTTTCAATTCTTTTACATAATACCATTTAAATCATTGACTAGTCATAGCAAAGTTTTTACTTTTGTGAAACTCATACCTCCTGGTACTATTAGTTATGAAATCAGAATGGGAGGGTGGCATGGGGAGGAACAGGACAGGACATGGGCATGTTAGGTCACTGCTGAACATCACCTGCTAATACAGCAGGAACGAAGGTAAAGGTTCAGCAGATAAACTAAAATGATAATAAGTATGATTTGGCAAATCCTTTCAAAGATTTAGAGAGAATTATTATTCAATTTGGTAGTAGATAGAATTTGCTTTGGATAGAATTGAACACTTCAAAAACATTCTTGTAATTGCTGTCTGACAGCATAATATTTTGTTACATATTTTCTATATTATATATTTTTATTATATATTTTATTACTATTGTGGATGAGCCAGTAATAAGGTACCAAGAGAAAAAAAACAACACAAGCCATTATGTCTTATCAGCTCTCAATTGCTGATTCAGTTATGAGCGAGCCAGTATATTAGCAGCTTGGTTCGTAATGTTAAGGAGCCGCTAAAGAATACCAGCATTGACACAGCATATGAAATTAGGGGAACTCGGTATTTTATAGATATGGGCCGTAGTTGGTTTGGCTTGCAGCATTATTTATTGCATATCATTAGAGCAAGTGTACTAGATGGCAATATAATAGGGAAGGTACGTAGTAGGTTATAGGGGAATATACTGTGAATGTATTTTTGTAGTGTTGCTCCGGCAGTCTGGATTTTGACTGGGATCCATACATGCAGACTTTAGTGTTAGTATGTAATATTATCCTATTTGGCATTTAGAGAGAGCTCCATTGAACAGACAGTTGGTTCATATTTGACGGAATATTTATTAGATTCCTTCTCGTGTTTTAGGTTTATGTATTGTATAGTAAAGACTGTTTTTTACTAGTCTTCCTCGGTGTACTGTTATGGCAACCTTAAGTTAAGCGAGTTTAGCCCATACCCCCATATTACATCCCTAACGCTAAACCCGCTTGTAATCCGTTAGTGTATTGGTGATTGCTTCCATGAAGTCAGACGCGTCATTTAAGGGTTGTCCCACGTAAACAACGTCATTGCGCCATGCGCGATGATGTCATTTTCGGGCGACCCCGGGACATTGCACGGAAGGGAGGGGGGATACTTTCGGATCCCTCTCCCTTCCGATCAGGAGGTTGCAGCTGCTCCAACCAGGCTCCGCTTAAAAGGGGAGAGTCTCCCCTTTTAAGCGGTGCCTGGTTTTAACCCCTTACATAAAGGGCTGCGATACAGCGTCATCCGGCGTGGGTCGCAGCCTAGCTCTGGTTGGGGCTGCCATATTGGATGGAGGCTCCACCTCCGGGTCCCCCCTGGCTACCTAACTTCATCGCGCATGGTGCAATGACGTCAGTTAGCCAGGGAACCCCTAGCTGTCCGGGGATTTCTCAAGGAAATCCCCTGGTGGAGATAGGGGGGTTCATGTAGGGTATATCTCCCGAACCGTGGCAGCTAGGGGGTCATGTAGGGTATAATTTGAAAGGCCTGAGCCTGGTATTTCGAATGATACCAAACATGACCAGGTTCAAAGTAAACAAAACAAAAAAAAAAAAAAAAAATATTAAAAAATAAATAAAAACAAATTTAAAAAAAATAAAAACATGTTTTTTTTGTGTGTTTTTTTTATTAATGCAGCAATATTGTTCACATTTCAATTATAATGTGAACAATGATGCTGCACTAATGATTTTTTTCTATGGGGTGCGTTTCCTAAAAATCAAGTAATTCCCCAAAAAAATTTAACGAGTCCCCATTTCAAATTTTTGTACAAGAGTACCCCATTGAAACTATTAACGCAAATGCTCATGTAATAAAATGTGAAAAAAAAACACTTTACACGCTGTAGATGATTAAAAATTCAAATTTTATTTTGTTATAATATACAGGCAGGACATGACGTATACATATAAAAATGATATATTTTGAATCTGCCGAGTCTGCCGGAAAGAACGATATATAATATGTCTGGGACATATAATAAAATGTGGCTTCAAATCACGTTTAAACATGATGAGCAAAAGCGGTAAAAATTAGCTCAGCACACAGCGGTGAAATGCCTCAGCAGTGAAAGGGTTAACGTGGGGAGCACAATCAGTAATTAGTATTAGGATAAGTAAGTTATTTCAAAGTCCTAGTGCTAATTACCACATCGATAGGTAAGCGAAAAAATTACCCACAGCTAGAAGCTGGTGCATTTAAATATTTTGTTTTCAAATACCTATGTTCCACTTGCAGAGTTTTAGGTAGTAAGATAAGAGTTACAGATGTGTTCAAATTCCCGGGTGGCTCCTACACAACTAAACTGGAAAATCTTGGAGATTAAGTAAATATGTTGTGTTTGATTAGAAACAATGATATACTGTCAATCAAGTGGAAAGTGGTACAAATGAAAATGCCCGTAGAAATTTGGCATTAAGGTACAGTGTTATGGCGTGTGCATGCTCTTTCAGTTTTGCTGAGAAAAGCTTTAAAAACATGTATAAACACAAGTCATTCAGATGCAAACATGATGACTCAGTAAACAACAGATGTAACTTGTGATAATCTGTAACAGTGATAGTATAATCATTAAAATGATACATTAACTTTCATTGGACAGTTAGCATGCTTTGATTTAAGGAAAAAAAGGTCACATGCATGAACAATGTTTTCTCTGAAGATTGCTGTGTTGTAACTTTATCAAATGACCCATTAAGATTTTTCTGACATCAAAATTCTTATCTCTGTAAAAAATACTTACATGTTGTGTCCTGGCTAATGAAATTAAATAATCTATCAGATGCTTGAAATTAACATTAGATAGATCCCACTTTGTAGATTTTCCTCTCCCTCCATTCTATACAATGTAATACAGTATTCACAGTAATTTTGCAATTATACATTTAATTTAATATTTATAATAGGAGCTTGGCACTTGTAACTTGTCTAAGGTCTCATGGAGCAAACCGCTTGGCTGAGTCTTTTGCACTGAGCTTGAAAGATATAATATTACATACTGCAGATTCAAGGAAAGCTGTGCAGAAGGTAAACATACAATATAAAACACACACGCCGCAAGAAAAAGAGGACTCCGAGTTAGAGATACTGAAAGACGACATGCTGTGGGGAAGCGACCTGGAACATTATGTATCCATCAAAAAGAACTCAAATAGAGGAGAGAACAAATATTGGCAGCTCTGGAATTAAGCTGTGTACATATATTGAGGAAGGAAGCAGTTTATAAGGCTGGTGTAATTTAACCTTCATATTCTCAATACTCAAGGGCCTGCTTTCCAACTGTGCTTAAGAGTTCCAGCTACTATCACAACCAGGCCACAAACCTTTCTTGCAGCTCAGACATTTTGGCTACCTATTGTATATTAATAGCTTATATATTTTGTACAGTGGCAAGAAAAAGTATGTGAACCCTTTGGGATTACGTGGAGTTTTGCATGAATTGGTCATAAAATGTGCTTTGATCTTCATCTAAGTCACAACAATTTGAAAAACACAGTCTGCTTAAAATAATACAACACAAACATTATATGTTTTCATGTTTTTATTGAACAGAACATGTAAACATTCACAGTGCAGGATGGAAAAAGTATGTGAACCTTTGGACTTAATAACTGGTTGACCCTCCTTTGGCAGCAATAACCTCAACCAAACGTTTCCTGTAGTTGCAGATCAGACCTGCACAACGATCTGGAGTAATTTTGGACCACTCCTCTTTACAAAACTGTTTCAGTGTAGCAATATTCTTGGGATGTCTGGTGTGAATCGCTCTCTTAAGGTCATGCCACAGCATTTTAATCGGGTTGAGGTCAGGACTCTGACTGGGCCACTCCAGAAGGCGTATTTTGTTTTGTTGAAGCCATTCTTTTGTTGAATTGCTTGTATGCTTTGGGTCATTGTCCTGTTGCATCACCCATCCTCTGCGGAGCTTCAGTTGGCGGACAGATGGTCTTACGTTTTCCTGCAAAATGTCTTGATAAACTCTGGAATTCATTTTTCCATCAATGACAACAATCCGTCCACGCCCTGAGGCAGCAAAGCAGCGCCAGACCATGATGCTCCCTCTGCCATGTTTTACAGTGGGGATGAGGTTTTGATGTTGGTGTGCTGTGCCTTTTTTTCTCCACACATAGTGTTGTGTGTTTTTTCCAAACAACTAAATTTTGGTTTCATCTGTCCACAGAATATTTTGCCAGTAGTGCTGTGGAACATCCTGGTGCTCTTTTGCAAACTTCAAATCTGCTGCAATATTCTTTTTGGACAGCAATGGCTTTCTCCGTGGTGTCCTCCCATGTACTCCATTCTTGTTTAATGTTTTCCTTATTGTAGATGTGTCAACAAAAATGTTAGCATGTGCCAGAGATTTCTGTAAGTCTTTAGCTGACACTCTAGGATTCTTCTTTACCTCATTAAGCATTCTGCGCTGTGCTCTTGCAGTCATCTTTACAGGACGACCTTGCCTAGGGAGAGTAGCAACAGTGCTGAACTTTCTCCATTTGTAGACAGTCTGTCTTACCGTGGACACATGAACATCAAGGCTTTTGGAGATACTTTTGTAACCCTTTCCAGCTTCATGCAAGTCAACAATTCTTGATCGTAGGTCTTCTGAGAGCTCTTTTCTGCGAGGCATGGTTCACATCAGGCAGTGCTTCTTGAAACCAGTAAACCTAAAACTGGTGTATGTTTTTAAAGGGCAGGACAGCTTTCAGCAACACATCCAATAATATCACACTGATTGGACTCAAAGTTGGCTCTCTCCTGGCTCCAATTAGCTCTTGGAGAAGTCATTAGGCTAGGGGTTCACATACTTTTTCCACCCTGCAATGTGAATGTTTACATGTTCTGTTCAATAAACACATGAAAACAAATAATGTTTGTGTTGTATTATTTTAAGCAGACTGTGTTTTTCAAATTGTTGTGACTTAGATGAAGATCAGAGCACATTTTATGACCAATTCATGCAAAACTCCACATAATCCCAAAGGGTTCACATACTTTTTCTTGCCACTGTATATGTCATGCCTAGCTTTGGCTAGCATGTCTGTGTTGCTCCATCCTGTGGGTTGTTGCAGCAATGTCTCCCGTACCTTGCGTCACCCACCCGATACCTCTTCAACCACATGTCATTCTGATGAAACCTCTTCTGGCGTGCATCATTCTGGTGACGCTTTCTCTACTGTGCATTATGCTAGTGACGTCCACCATAATGTGTGTCAAATTGACAAGCCCTGCTCTGTGCAGCATCATTTTATTAGGCTGGGGTCAGACGAACTGAGTTTTTACGTCCGTGAAGCCGCACTTTAGTACGTCCATGGTAGCAGATAATAACGTCCAATGAATGACCACACACGAAGTGCAGTCGCACAACGCAAGCGGCAAATGGACGCATAGCGGCCTGTGTGCGTGATTAGGAGACCTCAGATGCTGCACATGTCCTGCCTACATCACATCCAGACACCCAAAGTTGCGATCCGTAAAATATCACGGACGTTATTGCGCACCGTGTGACCACTACCGCGTATTCCATCAAAAAGTGCATCCGGACACACGGACGCACAGTCTGTGGAAAATGCGTTTGTCTGACCCTAGCCTTAGAGCATGCACATTCTTTTGCTAAAGCAATAGGTGATGACTTTCTGTCTTCTTTGCCCGGTCATGGTTTCTGACCTCTCAATGCATTTCGTTCATGTGTGTGCATATTCTGGTTTTTGCTTTCTTTCCTGACTTTGTTCTGATCTCTCTGCTCTTTGACTCCATCTTGTCTGAATACCTTTCTATATGTTATCAACCTCGGCCTGTGTTTTCCTTACCTCTCCAGTCCCTAACTTTGGCTTATTTAGTAAACTATTATAGATTTTTACTTGGTCACTGTAAGAAAAAGATGAAGTAGGGATTAGCTGGTTTGGTTTGCATGCTAGAATTACCTTCTACCATAACAGAATAGGAGAAGTTCATTCTTGGCTAGCAAATGGCGATTCCAAGCTCACTCTTTGTTCATGGCTTGATCCATAATTCAGAAGTGAATAGCTGCCCTTGCAACCTGGTGTTATGTGATTTTTCAGACGCATAATCACTTAACACTTGAATTTAAGCCCACCAAAGATTCCCTTACTTACCCCTTATGTCACGGCAAAGGGGGCTGCATGGTCTGGCACTTCCTCTGTCTGCAAACAGCGGGAGACTGGGAACAAATAGTTGTTTTTTTTTAAGAAAGAATTTTACCAGGAAGGATACATTGAGATTTCTCTCGTTTTCAAGTATGTCCTGGGTGGCGAGTATGTACCGTTGGGTGTCTTGCCCAAGGACACTTACTGGAGAGGTGCTCGTCGGGATTGAACCCATGACTCCACAGGCTCTCTCCATGCAGAGCAGTGATGTTACCTCTACTCCACCCAGCCGGTTCCCAGTGTTCTCCCACCATCCCCGCATTTATTTGCATGAGCTCATAGCAGAGTTGTGCTTGGCTTCATGGAATCCTTAAGACATGTCTTGGGTGTTTGAGCTGCAAAAAGTATATAACATCATTGAAATAAAATTAGCGCCACACATCTCTCTATCTAAAATCCATTTCATGGAATCCTTGTCATGCCCGTGCTCAGGGAGGGCTGCCCTGTCGGGCAATCTCAATGAGCACCCGAGCGGTGTTACACTTGGGGCCACCCGGTGTGCATGTCTAGACCCGTGCTCGCTCTCTGAACGCAGCTGAAGCCTCCTTAACTATTTCCGGAGGAGGTTGTCTGAACAAGCTTGCAGTGGCAGCCAATTACGGCTGTCCATGCATGCATTCAGTGCTAACCAATCACGGCCGCCATCCTTCCTTAGCTTCTGGACGCTGATACGTGCGGCGCCCTGTCATGGTTTTCATCTGGACTCACAGCATGTCACGTATTCCTCGTTTCTCTGTTCCTTCATTGCCTGCCTTGCTCAATTTGTTATTCCTTTCCAGTTCTGTTGACTTTGCCTATCATTTATATTATTGCTACCAGTGTATGACCCGGTTTGTTAAGTGTCTCTGCCTTTGCCTAATGTTTATATTTTTGCTATCAGTTTATTACCCGGCTCATGTAGTGACTCTGCCTTTGCCTTGTGTTTATTATTGCTATCCGTGAATGACCTGGCTTGTTTATCAATTCTGCCTCGTGATTCCTCTTCTCTCTTTCCTTTTTTAGAATAGATTAGGCCATTTAAACACCAGTTTCTTAGTTTAGTGTTTTCTCTTTTCCCTCTCTGTTGGGCGTCCACGTGCTGGGCCTTCCCCATTCCTGACAATCCCACGGACTCCAGGCGCTGATACTGGCAGCAGTGCGTGGTGCTACTGATGTTATCGACCAGCAGTTCACAATGATTTGAGCCACTATTACAAAGGCTCAGTTGGAATACAGCGCTAGGTCCTTTCTTTTTATTAGCATTTACATTTCTGACCAATAGCTCTCCGTCTCACTCTTATACCTCAGACTCATTCCTTTTGAAGAGGAATATAAAAACTATGCTTTTTTTTTTTCAAGTCAATATTAAGCTATAACAACAGTATAGACCTTTTAAAGGGCCCTGGTCTGATTTGTAAATGGATTGCCTGCTTCCAGTGTATATAGTGATTCTTCATGATAAAGGGGAGTGTTATATTCTTGTATAACTGTCAACCCATATTGTTCACAATGACAAATAAACACAAATATTGAGATTTAGAAAAATGTTATTCTAATACTTACATTTCAGAAGGAATACTGTGCTGATAGGGTCTGCAATGTGATATCTGTCATACTGATTGATAAATTCCTTGGCTGGTTACAAATACGCTTTGAAGCTCTTTTATAAGAACCTAAATAGATTAGAAAAATGGGTCTGTATCGACTGCAATATTACAATTCTAAAAACATGGCATTATTAAGGTGCCTATTGCTTCCCTTTACCTATAAATGTGTTTAATTTTGCAGTATTGATAGCTTTAAATGAGAAGGGACAGCCTGAAAATTGGCAGTTCAAGTGTAGACATTGTATGCGAGACAATGCTTATCATACCTGAATAATGACACATATTATTCTTTTACTTGTTTCATTTATCCCAGGGATTTAAATTAAAAATAAATACAAGGAGGTTATTAGTTTACCTTTTATTTAGGTGTCAGGATCTCTTTATAATATCTCATAAGTAAAACAGTTGTATGCTGATTTGAGCTGATGATATTTGACACCAAGCAACCACAAACAGCTGTCACTCTTGAAAAGGCACTCATTATAAAAACATGGGCAGCTGAAAGAATATGCTTGCATTATTAAAATGTATGTTCTCAAAAGAAAGGTATAATTACTGCTCAGGTTTAACCTGTTAATATTATAACAATGGGAATTAAGTTACCTGAAAAGAAAGTTCAGTTATACATATATGTATATATGTATTTTACCACACATGTCCATAATATTATATAGTGAACACAAGGTAACAATAAGTTGGCTCATTTAGGCATCGGTTCCAAGTATTTCCTAGTGAGATATTACCTTGGGGATCTCAAACTCTGGCCCCCACATATTTATTGCCTACAATTCCCAGAATTCTTTGAATGCAATAAATTTTAGAGAATCATGGGAGGTGTAGTTCAGAAACAATTGGGGGAACAAAGTTTGAAAACCAAACTCTCTCTACGTCTTCAGTGTTATGTTTCTCTGATGAATGGGTCTCACCCAGTGGCTTAACTATAAACCTGAGGGCCCCGTTGTGAGAATTCATGAAGGGCCCTCCAAAAAAAAAAATCCATATTTTTACTTTTTTCCCCTGAAATATAAAAAGATAGTATGCCATTTATATTAATTAGTTCAACTTACTTTAATTAGGTCATTAAATAGGTCACCACCATATTGAAAGCCCCCCCCCGATAACTCAGGTTGAGGCCACCATACTGAAAATGGCCCCCCATGGTAACGCAGTAAAGCAGCAAGGACGCATATTGAAAGGCCGGACTCGACCCCACCCCCCCGGTAATGCATTGCAGGCCACGGTATAGCGGGGCTCTCAGAGCCAGATTGTAAAAGTGCAGGTAGCGAGCCGCATATATACCAGCTAGGCTGATCCTGCAGTGGTGGTGCCAGTGGGAGACAAGGAAAATTCGGAAGTGTACGCCCAGCCCCACACGCGCATCGCACATTAATCCCGCTCTACACTGTCTCCTGGGCTGGCCCGGCTGACCGTGCCCACAAACACGAGGCCACAAGAGCCAGAGCAGGAAGCGAGCAGCACTGGTAAAAAATAGAGCAGAGGCGCCGGGTGAAATTTGCCGCCGATCTCCCTAATTAAAGTGCAAATGCCTGCCTGAGCTCTGGGCCCCCCCCTAAAGTGGCGGAATGCCAAGGCCCAGTCGCAAGTGCGACCGCTGCGACCCTGGTAGTTCCGCCACTGGTCCGACCCCTCGCAACTGACGAGGCTTTCTCTCTCCCCCCCCTCGCCTCTCCCTATGATTCCAGGATTGACAAACCATATGACTACTACCTTCTGGTATAATCCTGACCACGCACATTCTACTCCCGTACTTCCCGGGCTCAATTCTCTGTGGAGGGTTCCGGATCCGGACCTTCATGTAACTGATCCTTACTTGACCAGGGGTCAAGTCCTGGGAAAAAAAGGAATAATATGCACAGCACTGAGCCCCCAGAATAATATACACAGCACTGAGCCCCAGAATAGTATACACAGCACTGAGCCCCCAGAATAATATACACATCACTGAGCCCCCAGAATAATATACACAGCACTGAGCCCCAGAATAATATACACAGCACTGAGCACGCAGAATAATATACACAGCACTGGACCTCCTCGATGAAACAGCTGTGATCTCGCGAGATCGCGGCTGGCTGTTAGATCCCAGGCGAGCGGCTGCACTTCCTGCCAGCGGCCATTCGTAGCAGGAAAGCACGCGGCCGCAGCAATGTGCGACGGCAGCCAGCGCAATCGTTTGGGGCTCGAGTCGGGCCACAGCGGGAGCCTGCGTTCCCGCAGTGGGAGAAGTGCGGGAACGCCCTTCCCTCAGGACTCGAGCCCTGCGATTAACACTGTCCTTATTGCCTTGAATGTACTGATGTTTTCCCTTGTACATTTCTATTTTGTGTTCCTCTAAATAAAAAAAAATTTATTTAAGAAAAAAAGTTTGAAAACATTGTAAGAACTAGTGCAGCTTAACTTACTAAAAAATGCTGTCTTGCTATTCATTAACAACTCATGTGACACCTCTAATTATTGTATTTTTCTGTGTCCTATAGTTTTGTGATTCTGAGTTTTTGGTATTCTCTTGGCGGGTGGGGTGAAATATCAGCTCCTAAAACCTGTTTTTCATTGATCACAAAGTAATTTAATATCATAAAATAATTGGATTCCTCAGTGAAGAGAAGAATGTGATCCTCCGTCTCTTCATCTTTGTTTCAATGACAGAGAGAACACATAGGTGGTTATTCAATAACTGCCATTGTTCACTGTTGTTGCAACTATGGTGAACTTCAGCGATCCAGAGAGGGAAATTCAAACAAAGGCAGGCAAAGTTTTACCTGTCAACTTCACTTGAAACAACAGTGAAATGTACACAGTCTATATAGAGCAGAAACTATAGTGCAAACCCCAGGTGAAAGCCCATTGAAATGTATGCTGAGCATTATGTAAAGTCAAAAGAACAATGAAAACTATGACGAACTTCATTTAGATGACCTCCCGCAGGATTGCACTTGGCTCCAGGGAATCCTCTGGATTCCAGAAAATCGATATAGTGGCTGCACACTGTCCAGTTTTGTGAGGAGCTCCAAACTACTCTGACTGAAGCTGATAATATATCGTAGCTTGGTCAGAATAGAGTCGGTAAAAGGGAACCGCTAAAAGTTACCAGTTTGTGCCAGTATTTTCCCACACACACTCAGAGAATTTTACCAATAGATGTTGGAAAGCAAGAATAAAGCTATGGGGAGCGCACACCTATAGATTAGTACAAAAGATCACCATCACTCAAGATCACCCTGATGGAAACCCCTTACATCAATAGCACAATAGAAAAAGAGACACAAAAAAAGGAAACAAATAGATATTACACTGATCTAGATAATACAATAGTCCATGGATGGCAATGAAAAATCAGTATCGTAGTAAACAGTAGTCCACCAAGGAAATAAACGAGTTGAAGATATGTAGAACCTCAAAAAGAAAAGTACATAGGACAAATATAGTGAAGTCCTGTCAAGATGGCAAAATAAAAGGTCCACTGAGTTTAGCACTCACACTTTAAGGAGCCTAATCGAGATTGTCTGTTGTCGCCTATGGGTTCTTTGGAGGCACACCCATCAGCCTATCACCCCCTATGGATCACTTCAAAGGTCATGGATTCCTAGGGAAGAAAATCTTCTCTTGGTGTAATATATGTAAATGCATAGAAATAAAGAATCCAGGTACTCACACTGTAAGTGGATGGTCACTGGCTCGATGTGTACTGCACTTGGTCTGGTCCCAAGTAATCAGGAGTTCCCAGAAAGATATCCCCAAAGCACTAAGATGTAGGATTCCAGGCATCTAAGCATCCAATGAATAAGGAAAGTTCAAATAAATATGGGCTAATGATCATATATGGTATAAAAGAAAATCTTAAAAAAGAAGGGTTTATTACCACAAAAATATTAAAATGAACAGAGATTACATCCAAAACAGGTTTCGCCTACTACGATGAGCTTCATCAGTTGGCAAAGAATGAAACAGTATCCCCACTTGAACCGTTCGATTTATCAAGGAGAAAAAAACAAAAGAATTTGGCCATGGTATACAGTGACCATGTGGTCTGCCATTCCAGCAATGAGACGCCTACAATTGACGTAATTTCAGGTCTCATGTGTGACCAGCGAGTAGAACGAACGTACTTCCACATTCTGCCTTGGAGCACAAGCGGCGGCCACCATCTTGGGGTGGGTCTGAAGTAATCTTCGCGGAACTTCAATAAAATTCACTTTAATTTTCAATCACTGTCCAGCAGAAAACGTCCATAGCTTTAAATTAGCTGGGCTTGAGACTTTAATGGCTATTGGAGTTAAACTAAAACGCTCTTTATTAATGTTTAGCATGGATATATGGGAGTCAATGCACAGATGACTATTTTTTATACAGTGAGGAAGGGGTTCAAAGAGTTTTGTTCAATGTTTAGTTTGACACCAATTTTTTATTTAGCTTTAGTCATGGTCTTTTTTTTACTAAAACGCCTTTTAGCTTTAGTCATATTTTAGTCAACTGAATTGTTTTAGTGTTCGTCTACCAATAATATAGTAGATTTAGATAACGATTCCAAAAAACAATCATGGTCACAATTGTCACTAGTTATCACTTTGTGAATAAAATTTAACTTTTATTATACCGCATATAAAACAATCTCTAATAGGCCATCCTCTGGTGTTACAAATTCACACACAAAACATGAATCGCAGGTAGGTGTTGGTTCAAAGTATTGCCTTAATATTCAATATTTCTGACCTTAAACCTCCCCTATTTTTTGTTCTCAATTTCTTCAAAAGTAAGAAGACCAGCCTTCGTGGGTTGGTAGGTATAGAACAGTAGAGAAGAATGTCAATATAAAGATCAACAAGAAGAAGTACCAACAAGAGGAGCGCTCCCCATCCTATCTCCAGAAGGATATAGACACCTTAGAGAGAGTTCAGAGAAGGGCTACTAAAACGGTGTACGGCTTGAAGGAGAAAAGTTACCAGGAAAGGCTTAATGATCTTAACATGTACAGCTTGGAAAAAAGACGAGACAGAGGAGATATGATAGAAACCTTTAAATACGTAAAGGGAATCCACAAGGTAGAGGAAGGGAGTATATTTAAACGGAAACAAAGTAGCAAAACAAGAGGACATAGTCTTAGATTAGAGGGGCAAAGGTTTAAAAGTAACATCAGGAAGCATTATTTTACTGAGAGGGTGGTGGATACATGGAACAGCCTTCCAGTTGAAGTGGTTGAGGCCAAAACAGTAATTGAATTTAAGCAAGCATGGGATAGGCATAAGGCTATCCTAAACAAAAGATAAATCCAGGTTAAGTATCCATGTAATTGGGCAGACTAGATGGTTCTTATCTGCCGACATTTTTCTATGTTTCTACTTCCATAAAGGCAATAGCAACTTATTCCTATACAGTATTCCTACTCTGCATACAAAATTCAGCACACTCTACACGTTTCGCTACTTCATAGTAGCGTCATCAGGAGTTGTGAATAGCTCAGTGTGTATAGAAGAAGTGAATCTCCTATGAATCTCTGTAACGTTCCCACGTTCCAACCCTGTCTCCCTGCCCTCTGTATTCCTCATGTTTTGGTTCCCATGTGTTTCTCTGTGCTGCTTTCCCTGAGATGCAGCTCAGGGGTTAGGTTGTCTGTCAAGTTCAATTGCTCGTTGATCATCTGCTGGTGATATGGGCTGATTACTCCCCTATATAAAGCCATGGGCCCATATCACCATGCTCTTGCATCTGGTTCGCTTCAGCTACTGTTCTGTTCCTGAGAGCTCCCTGTTATTCTGTCCAAGTTCAAGTTCTATTTCAGGTTTAAGGTTTACCTTATTTCTTTTGTTTATCCGTCTGTTTCTTTAGTATCCCCAGGTTCCAGTTTATGTCTTGTGTTTTCATGTTATCAGTTTCAGTGTTTCTCCATTGTCTGAGTTTCATGTTCTGATTGATTTCCTGGTATTGACCCTCTGGCCTGGCTGATGGATTTTCTCTGGTGCTGTATCCCCACTTTGGCTTAAGGTAAACGTTTTGGTTTTGACTCCTGGCTTATTCACTGACAACTCTTCTGGACACCCCTAGTTGTACTTTGTATTGATTTATTGTTTTATTGTGTGTCCCTGCTGACCACGACTTTTGGGATTGAAGTCCTTCCCTGCAGGTTGTGGAGTATATACTCCTTCAAGTATTCTGTGTACACCCTGGGACTCTGTACGGCTACTTGTTAACCTTTTTCTATTAGTGCAGATTCGGCCACTCCAAGGACCGATCTATCAGTATAGGGCTCTTTTGGTATAGCCGTGCAGAGGTCCCCAGTGTCTCCTGTGGTATATTCACGTATCCAAGGTTATTGTGTCCTGCATCTCTGCATATAGGGGCTTTTACTCGTACCAGGGCCCTACTTGGCGCATGCCGGGTACCGCCATTGTGGCTGACTGTGACAATCTCCTAGGTTTATATACCTTTCTTAATTACATAATGGAGCACAGTTGTTAGTATTTAGCTGTAAGATCCTCCTGCTAGTTCCTCATTGGTGTATTGATGATTGGCAGGTCTTCCCTGCCAATCATATGTTGAGACTTCAGGGGTCAATTAACGATCGTTACTATTTTTTATGTGGAAACAAAGTTCAATTAGTTGTTATGACTACATTCACAAAGTGTATTTCACTCTTTCCCCTTCTATTTCAATGATCGCTTTATGGGTTCTAAAAGACAAAGATCGTGGTGCAATGGATAGTGCACTGGACTTCAAAAACATTGAAGCAACCTGTAGTCTGTGGGTCTGAGTCCCACCTGAATCAGCCTTTTGAATATCAGTGTGTGGTATCTTCAATAAACCAAAACCATGAGGTATCATGAGTGCAAATATAAAGACATTAGTTTATGTTAAACTGATGTAGTATGGAATGCAATTATAAAGCTTCAGAGGTTTCAAAAGAAATTGAGCTATTTTGGGTATTTTTATTAAATCCCCCCTCCTATGCAAATCTTTTCTTGGTTATGGGAGGAATACCATGTCTTCCACCCTGAGATGGAGATCTACACCTCAAAAATTTGGATTTGGAAGCGCTTTATTGATGACATTCTGATAATTTGGGAAGGGGACGTGGAGACCTCTACCTCTTTCTGCAAAAAGCTAAATGAATGTCTGTCAATGCTGGTATAGCCAAACTGTTATAGACCTACTTTAACACCATTTAGTGAATTTGTTAAAAAGCTAAATGAGAATGAACTCAACCTGAAATTTACACGTGAGATACAAACTAAGTCTTTGAATTTTCTTGATTACCATCAGTAAGTCAAAAAGGGATGAAGAGGCTACTACAACGATTTATAGGAAACCTACATCAACCAATGATTTGTTACATTGGGAAAGCTACCATCCACCTTCCCTTAAGGCAGGGATACCAGTGGGGCAATATCTAAGATTAAGGAGGAATTGCTCAACTCTAGAGGAGTTTTTGATTCAGGGCACAAGACTTAAGGGCCAGATTTAGGCAACAAGGTTATCCACAGCGAGTTCTAAAAATAGCCTTCCATCAAGCCTTGGGAAAAGAGAGAGACACTGCTCAAAGATTTTTCCAAAAAACCCAAGACCGGCATGATCAGACTCATTGGTGATTATGACATAGCCAATAGCAATATAAAATCAATATTGCAAACCTATTGGCCAATCCTAACAGCCGATGAAGAACTTACGAGCGTTATCTCACCCATTGCTACATTTACTACAAGACGTGGGCGGAACATTCGAGATGATGTCTGCCATAGTCATTACAACCCACAATTGAGAAAAACGAATACCACATGGTTGACACAAACATACCGCGGTACACGGAAGTGTGGTAAATGTAAAGCGTGCAAATATATAGCCAAACCCTCTGACACTTTTAGTGACAGTACAAACCAAAACAGTTTCAAAGTTAGAAAGTCGTTCAATTATAAATCTGAAGGAGTTATATATCTACTACAATGCTCCTGTGGACTCTTTTATGTGGGTAAGACAATCCGCCAATTACGTGTACGCATACTCGAACATATTAGATCAGTCCACTATTTGAGAGAGACTCCAGTTTCAAGACCTTTGCGTATACACCATGAAAATAAATCAGATGATGTTCGCTTCATGGTGATAGATCAGATCACTCAAACAGAAAGAGGGGGTGATCTAGACAAAAAGTTACAACAAAAAGAAGCGTGGTGGATATATAAATTACAGACACTAAGTCCAAAGGGTCTCAATGAAGGCTTCACATATACATCTTTTTTGTAGCCCTGTACTCTTATCCTGATTTCTTAATTTTCATTGTCTATCAATCTATTGGTTTATATATGTTCACAATTCTGGGATATTATGTCTTTATAGTTGCATTTACAATGCTTCATGGTTTCGATCTACTGAAGATACCTTACAAAGACAATTACTGAATTCTGAGAGCTGACTTGGGTGGGACTTGAACCCACAGCCTTTGAGTTGCTTTGGAGGTCTGGCACGCTGCCCATTACACCATAGAGCCTCATACTTTTTAAGAATGCAATAGTTGATTTTTAAGTTAAAGTAATAGTCAAAATCTTAGAAGATCACCTTTTGTAAAAGATTTGGAAATTTTAGTTTTGGACCCTACAACATCTCAAGTAGGAGTATAACTTTAAATAAAATACCCGAAATAGCTCAATTTCTTTTGAAACCTCCTGAAGCTTTATAATTGCAAATATAGTTTAACATAAAGTATTGTCTTTATATTTGCACTCATGATACCTCATGGTTTTGGTTTATTGTCCACATCAAGACATTTACTGATATTCAAAAGGCTGATTCAGGTGGGACTCGAACCCACAGACTACAGGTTGCTTCAATGTTCTTGAACTCCAGTGCACTATCCATTGCACCACGATCTTTGTCTTTTAAAACCCATAAAGCGATCATTGAAATAGAAGGGGAAAGAGTGAAATACACTTTAAGAATGTAGTCATAACAACTAATTGAACTTTGTTTCCACATACAAAATAGTAATGATCGTTATATTGACCCCTGAAGTCTCAACATATGATTGGCAGGGAAGACCTGACAATCATCAATACACCAATGAGGAACTAGCAGGAGGATCTTACAGCTAAATACTAATAACTGTGCTCCATTATGTAATTAAGAAAGGTATATAAACCTAGGATATTCATAGATTTATTTCTTCTATACACACTGAGCTATTCACAACGCCTGACGCTACTATGAAGTAGCGAAACGCGTAGAGTGTGCTGAATTTTGTATGCAGAGTAGGGATACTGTATTGGAATAAGTTGCTATTGCCTTTATAGAAGTAGGTTGAGGAGCACTCCTCTTGTTGATCTTTATATTGACATTCTTCTCTACTGTTCTATACCTACCAGCCCACGAAGGCTGGTCTTCTTACTTTTGAAGAAATTGAGAACAAAAAATAGGGGAAGTTTAACCCTTTCGCTGCTGAGGCTTTTCCCGCCCCTATGCTGAGGTCATTTTTACCTGTTTTGCGCATCATGTTTAAACGTGTTTTGAAGGCTTATTTTAGTATATGACCCAGACATATTATATATCGTTCTTTCCGTCAGACTCGGTAGATTCATAATATGTCATTATTATATGTATACGTTATGTCATGTCTGTATATTATAACAAAAAATGCAATAAAATATGTATTTTCAATAATTTACAATGTGTAAAGTGTTTTTTTCCACATTTTAACATGCGAGCAATTGTGGTTATATTTTGTATGGGTGCGCTTGTTAAAAAAATTAGAGATGGGGTCTCATTACATTTTTTTTTGGGGAAAATGACACTATTTTTAACAAACGCACCGCATACAAAAATCGTTAGTGCAGCATCATTGTTCACATTATAATTGAAATGGGAACAATATTGCTGCATTAACAAACCCAAAAAAATAAAAAAAAAGTGTTTAATTTTTTTTTTAATCTTTTTTATTTTTCTTTTTCTTTTTTTTTTTTAACAAAATTTTTCACTGTAGTGTTTGGTATCGTTGGAACGGCATGCTCTGGCCGATCCAACGATACCAAAATTTAACCCCTAGCTGCCACGGATCGGGAGATAGGGAGTTCATTGGAACTCCCTATCTCCACAGTTGGTGGCAGTTAGGGGTTAAGTCTAGGACTGGCGTCATCGTGCTACGCACGATGACGCCAGTCCTCTGGGGGAGTTCCCGGAGGCTTGGCCGACATCCAAGATGTCGGCCAGCTCCGGGAAAGGATCGCGAACCGGCGCTTTTCAGCGCCGATTCGCGATCCAGCTCCCCAGGGGTTAATGCCAGGCATCATTTGGAAGGGCAGGCTGTGCCCTTCCAAATGATGCCTGGGTTAACCCCCTGTGCGCCGCCGATCGGGAGGGAGAGAGGTCCGAAGGACCTCCCCCCCCTCCCTTTCAGGCACCTCCTCCGCACATGCGGGGGGGGCGCCTGAATTAGGTGTCATCGCGCCCCCGCGATGACACCTAATTCTGGCGGCTGCTGGTCCGGATGCCGGGCTGACATCCAGGATGTCAGCCCGCACCGGAGGGGCCAGCGATCGGCCGGAACCCGGCCGAACGCTGACCCCAATGTGAGGACGCGCTCAGCGCGTCCTCAGCACACCAGCGGGACTGCTGAGGACACGCTCAGCGCGTCCTCAGCAGCGAAGTGGTTAAGGTCAGAAATATTGAATATTAAGGCAATACTTTGAACCAACACCTACCTGCGATTCATGTTTTGTGTGTGAATTTGTACCACCAGAGGGTGGCCTATTAGAGATTGTTTTATATGCGGTATAATAAAAGTTAAATTTTATTCACAAATAGTGACAATTGTGACCACGATTGTTTTTTGGAATCAATGTGATTTATTTATTTATTTTTGGGGTTACCCCCTGCTACTTTGACAATGTGGTCTGTTTATCTACATCCTTGGTAGTTTCACAATAAGCCTATTAATTTACTGTGTTTGGATCATATACAAAGTATTTATAGATTTAGATAACAAAACCTTAATGGATTTAAAGTGTAACACTATGTTCAAGCATTATTTCCAAAGCCATCATTTACTCCTGGAATAAATCTCTCTTAGCCTGGTATTGAATATCACTTTACTGTTTGAACATGCAAAACAGACACAGGTTTAACTGTTGTTCTGTTTAACCTCCCTGGCGGTATTCCCGAGTGTGACTCTGGGTTAAATTTCACTACCGTGAACGGTAACCCCAAGCCACACTCGGGCTGGATGCATACTCACCTCCTCCTGCGCTCCTTCGCTGTCCCCCGCAGTGTGATCGCGGCGAGCTGCTTCCTGGAAGGCTCCCTGCGAGTCACACGGTGCAGGGTGGGCGGGACCAGCAGCAAATTTATAAACAATTCATAAAACACTGCAATCCAAAGTTCAATGTTTATGAACGGCCACTAGGTGGCAGTACAGGATAAGAAATAGACCATACATCCTCTTACCCTTGTTTTCAGACAGATTTCAGTGTTTTTTGTTGTATTTTATTGAATATAATTTATTTGCATTATTTTAGATAATTATTTTTGGGATAATAAATTATTATGTCGTATTTACTATTTTATTTATTTTTTATTTATAAAGGATTTTACCAGTAAGGACTCTTGATTGCACGGATTTCAGTGTATGATTCCTAATTATTACAGACTAACTATGTACAAAAACACGTTTCCTTTAAAAAAAAATTGAGACGCTTTTAGACACGAAATTTTGAAAAAATTAGACCACCAGGGAAGTTAACATGTCTTTATTTGTCATAAAAGGAAATAAATCCAAGTCACATCTACACACCTAGCTTCTTCACAAATACCCAGTAATTAGACATACATTGATTTAAAACACTTTGCATATGACATTCTTCATTCTTTCAAGTATAAGTGTAACTCTGTCCGTAATGAAATTGCACATGTTATCTGAATACAGAAAACTCTTCAGTTCTTTTACTTGATGCTTGTTTCCATAATTAACTGAACACACCTGAAATAATCTCTAGAGCGCACACACATCTCCCAACACACAGAGATTCGTTCTGATTGGATCTCGTCCCAAACAGTCCCTCCCTAACATTTTCCTCTAGTTTTTAGTATTTTACGAAAATGTCAATAGATTTTCCTTATGGTTTAGTCAGCATAACTTATATTTTATTTAGTTTTAGTCTAATTTTCATCACTTACAGAATGGAGTCGACTAACAGGTCTATTCACTAAAGGTGAAACTCAGGAGAACTGGCAGCAGAAGAGGACACTCTAGACCAAATAGCCAATTGGAAAGTGAGATAATGGGAAACATTGTCTGGTTTGGCTATTTTGACCTAGAATTTTCATTTTTCCTGCCAATTCTCATGACTTCATCCTTTAGTGAATAGACCTGTAAGACTTTAACACCTTCACAATGGGTGGGCATCACCTGTTGGGCGGGTGTTAACGGCGGCGAGGTGTACAGGTACACCTTGCCCCAGTTGCCACTGCGGGCCTCTAATTTGGCCCACCCACACAGGCGAGTACAGGCCATCTCTCTGCAGCCGATGATGTGCGGCGCATGCTGGCTGCAGGGAGGGGCAAAGGTGGACCATTGAAGGAAGCAGGGCGTACCTGTACATCCTACGTCTTCAAGGCCCACCTGCCACAACGACGGCATAAAACGTCCTGCGGTGGAAAGGGGTTAAGCAAAATTTTTGGTTGGCAAGTTTAACATACGTTCTACTTCCAAATCCCAGGATGGACACTTTATATGAACTGAAATAGTACTTGATAGAAAAGTGGATAAAGTACAGACTGTTCTACTGTGAGTGTATTTACCTCCATAAACATGACCCTGAAGTGATGTAATATGCATTTCTTATCAACTAAATTTATGTTCTACATGTGTATTTTATCTTGATTATAGTTGATAATATTTTTAGCTTGCATATTAACCTCTTACTAGCAGCCACAATGTACTTACTTACAGCTAAACAATAGAAAAGCAGCACAGACCTTATTCTGGGAGGAAACCATCTCAGCCTTGGGTGCATGACCCCCCCTGGAACTGCCACAGCCAGAAACGTAATTCAAAGAAATTAATGGTACAACACTCAAATTGTCTAATGCTCCATCATGGCTTGAAAAAAGGCCCCTGTGTTGTGCCAAAACGTCGCCCTTCCTCACATGCTATACCGAATCATTTGGAGCATTAGAAGATGTTTGCAGGGCTGTAATATTCATTTCTTTTGAACCTTGTACAAGCACAATAACTTATATTTAAAGCAACATTTCTAATAATATATATCATCTCTGTATCACCAATAGCTTTTGTGGTGCTCTGAACCTTTGAGGACCCTGGTGAGATTGTTGAAAGAAGTTCAATATGTTGAACATATTTAGATATTTAGGGCAATTTTTCCTGAATACTTCTCTGTAATGTTGTGTGCATTAGTGTTTTTTGTTGCCTATTTTGGGTAAATACAGATTTTCTGTTATTTTACACCAAATACATGGTTTGTGTACAGTGGCAATGAACCAGAAATAGATGTTTTTGAGTTGCTTTGGGTTGACTGACTGGATTGTATGAAGTATTTTTAGCATGCCCAGTACTAACGTAACTATTTTGTTTCATGATGAGGTAATCGGTATGACTCCAGTTTTACCATTCGTTATCTTTGATTTTTATGCATTTTCAAATGCTGTTTTGATGGTGACTGTATTTTTCCCTAAAAAAAATGTATTTGGAGAATGTTGCGGGTTACCAGGTACTGCAAAGGCTTTCTGGCAATGGCCACGCCTTTTCCCTCAGGTGCATGATTTCATATCTTCATCACAACAACACTCTGGCCAGTTCCCAGGAAAAGTGATCCTTGATCTATGGCTGATGGAAAAAAAGAATAGAGAAAAACTGGTTTCAGATAAATAAAGGCTGATATATTAATTTATGATTGAGAATCGACTGCTTGTGAAGGGTTAACCCTAGGAAGTACTTGGCCAGTGGGAAAAAAAAGAGATGGGGTGATCCCTTTGTAAAATCTAAAACATAACTTTCGCTGTGCAGCAACTAAAAAAGGAAAAAATAAAAAGTTACAAAAGTCCTCTTTGAACAACAATGAAAATAAATAACACTTTATACTTCCTAATGAAAAATATATAGGTCTATTCAAAGAAAGGTGAAAACCAGGAGAACTGGCAGGAGAAGAGAACAATCTAGACCAAATAGCAAATTTTGAAAGTGAGAGAAATGTGCGAATTTTTCTGGTTTGGCTATTTTGACCTAGAAATTCCACTTCTCCTGCCAATTCTCCTGAGTTTCACCTTTCTTTGAATAGACCTGATAGTCTGAAAGCAGACCTTCGAGGCAGTGGTGTCCCTAGGGCTGGTGTCATCGATGTGGCAACTCATAGTGCATCCACCCAAGTTTTACTTCTTTTTTTTTTAAACTACTTTTACTCATAAATCAGAACTACCATATAACACTGAATGTAACGCCAATAGTAGTGACATTAACTGCTAGCAAAATTAAAATTACCCCTTAACCCCTTCACTGCTGAGCCATTTCTCCCTTGTGTGCTGAGCTCATTTCCACCGTTTTTTGCTCATCATGTTCAAATGTGTTTTGAAGTCAGGTTTTATTATAGGTCCCAGACAAATGATATATCCTTTCTTTCAGCAGACTTGTCAGATTCAAAATATATCATTAGTAAGTGTATATACGTCATGTTACGTCACAATGCTATAACAAAAAAACGTCCACAATTTTTTAAAGTTCCATTCAGATTTCTGTAATATACAGCGTTTTTCCCCCATTTTATCATCCAAACCTTTGTGGTAATATATTCTATAGGGTACTCTTGTTAAAAAAAATTGAAATCAAAATCCATTACTGCATTTTCCTGAGAAAATATGCAATTTTAACACAAACTGAACCCCCCCCCACAAATTTTTACTTGTGTTTTGGAGGATTGTGTTATAAAACACTGAACTTGCTTCCAGTGTGGGAAATGAGAAGGTGAGTAATAGCAGTGGTATTGCTCATTTTATACATGACAAATGGCCAATGCCATTGCTATGAAACACCAGCAAAAAAAATATAAAAAAATTGAATTAACCATTTCGCTGCTGAGCCTTTTCCTGCCCCTGTGCTGAGGTCATTTTTACCGGTTTTGCTCATCATGTTTAACCGCGTTTTGAAGGCTTATTTTAATATATGACCCAGACATATTATATATCGTTCTTTCCGGCAGACTGTGCAGATTCATAATATGCCATTATTATATGTATACGTTATGTCATGTCTGTATATTATAACAAAAAATGCAATAAAATTAGAATTTTCAATAATTTACAATGTGTAAAGTGTTTTTTTCACATTTTAAAATGCGATCATTTGCGGTTATATTTTCTATGGGGTGCGCTTGTTAAAAAAATTAGAAATGAGGAATCGTTACTTTTTTTTGGGGAAAATTACGTGTTTTTTAGCCCCCCATAGAAAAAATCGTTAGTGCAGCATCATTGTTCACATTATAATTGAAATGGGAACAATATTGTTGCACTAATAAATCTAAAAAAAAAAAAAAAAACTTTTTTATTTTTTATTTTTTTACTTTTTTTATTTTTTTACTTTTTACATGGTCATGTTTGGTATCATTGGAAAGGCCACGCTCTGGCCGTTCCAATGATAGTAAACATTAACCCCTAGCTGTCACGGATCGGGAGATAGGGGGTTCATTGGAACCCCCTATCTCCACTATAGGTGGCAGCAAGGGGTTAATTTGACGATGACGCCAGTCATTAGGGGGATATCCCGGAAGCTTGGCCGACATCCAAGATGTCGGCCAGCTCTGGGAGGGGACCGCGATACGGCGCATGTTGGCGCCATATCGCGATCCAGCCCCCTAAGGGTTAAAGACAGCCGCCGCTTGGAAGGGCAGGCTGTGCCCTTCCAGGCGGTGCCTGTCTTTAATCTCTGGCCCGCACGGATGGGGAGGGGGAGAGGTCCGAAGGACCTCCCCCCTCCCCTTCAGGCACCTTCCCTGCAATGGTGGGGGGTGCCTGAAATAGACGTCATCGCGCATGCGTGATGACGCCTATCGTGCCCGCCTGGGTCCCGGAGGTTGGGCTGATATCGATGATGTCAGCCCACACCGGGGGGCCGAGCGATCAGCCGGAATACCGGCTGATCGCGGGCTGCAAAGGGAGGACGCGCTCAGCGCGTCCTCCGCAGCCAAGTAGCAATGCGGTTGGACGCGCTGAGCACGTCCACCGCATTGAAAGGGTTAAACATTCTTTTCTTTATTTTTTCTTTTAGATTTTAACTTGTCTTGTTTGGTATCAATGGAATGGCCAGACTCTGACCTGTCCAATTCCAACTAACTTGACTTTGGTGAGTGTAAAGCATGACGATACAGGGGTCCAAAGGACCCCCACTCTCCTTGCAGCGGTGCGGCAGCTTGTGATTTAGATGGTCAAATGCGTAATAACCTTTGCTGCTTTTTTTATTTTATTCTCTGCACACTCCTATACTTTGAAACTCCTGAGGACGTTGTTGATGACACAGTGACACATGTAGGGCCATATTACATAGTTGGTGCTAACTTCCCAGAGCCATTCTAGCCTATGGAGGTTTTAAGTTTACAACAGCGCTGGTTAAGACTAGGGTCAGACTAACGCAGTATCAACGTGCGTTTAGCAGCAATAAATGACGGCCGTGCTAGCAGCAAATGACGTCCAATGCCGGGCAGCATACGAAGAACGGCCGCACAAAAGTGCGGCTGCGCAACGCAAGTGGTAAACGAACGCATTTTTTTGAGAACGTCAAACCGCTAGTACGACGTACAGAGTGTGCTGCGTCCGCTAGCGGCGTGTGTGCGTGATTTGGCGATGTCAGACGCTGCTAATGTCCGGCCAACATAACGTCCAGACACAAAAAGTGTTTTATTGATGATCCGTACAAAATCACAGACGAGAATGCGCATCGTATGACCGCTATCGCGTATTCCGTGAAAAAATGCGTCCATTAGTTCGAACGCACTTTTTCACAGACAACGCGAAAAATGCGTTAGTCTGACCCTAGCCTAAGTTAGCACCAAGTATGCAATATGGCCGTAGAGTTTATTTATTTTGTTCCATGCACGTCTTTAGCGACGGGTTCCAATGTATAATCCTATGACTGTTTTTTGCTCCTGATACTATCCAGTCTGCTGGAGCGCTCATAGACTGGTTATACTCATTATTTGCACACTGGCTTCCAGCAGGCGCTTCTTTTGCATGTGTGTCTGATAGCATCTCCCACTACAAACCGTCCACTCGCATACAACCAACTGTCCTACCTGTCCTATTACCACAGACCCTCAAAGGCCCGTTTCTTTTCTTCTGTCTAGGTTGCTGTTTGTCTAAATTACAGCAGAGAGGGCCGCGGGGAAAGCTATATGTTTATTAGGAACCCTGTGCATGTTGAACTACATGCGTTTTAAGTAGCCTATCATATATTATTATCATACTTTAATTATACAGCGCCACATTCAGCAGCACTTTACAAGATCAGTATACAAAGAGTTGATACATCAGAATACCACACATGGATGATGATCTGCGTCAGGGGGACCCTGTTCCCAAGGGAACTTACAAACTATGAGATGTACAAGTATTTTGTGAGGTAGGCACATCCATATGTTAAAAGAGCTAAACTGGCCGTCGCTGGAATCTAGACGCACTCTTCACCTTTCCAACCTGGTGTTTAAGAGATTTTCTGGGAAGCTACCACCCTACCTGAATAGACTGCTTCCCCTATTAGTTCCCTCATCCTATAACCTCAGATCCAGGACCTGCACCTTACTTGCAGTGGCACAATACAAAAAGAAAGTGCCTCGATCCTCATTTTCCTACAGAGTAACGCAAATATGGAATAACCCCCCCCAGACGCCATCAAATCCTCCCCCAGTCTTAAGTCATTCAAGAGCTCTCTATTAACACACCAGAATACAGAATGCACCTGTCAACATGTAACATAGTATATTTCCTATATATTTATTTTCTGTGTAAATCCGTATATTTGTGGTGTTTTTTAATATCTTGCATTTATTACTTTTTACAGTCGTTACAGAAATACAATTTCAATGTTCTTGAACCCAGGACATACTTGAAAATTAGAGAAATCTCAATGTATCCTTCCTGGTAAGGCTAGGGTCAGACAAACGCATTTTTCACGTCTACCATCAGTGCGTTGATGCGTCCGAACACACTTGTTCACAGAAGACGTGATAGCGGTCATACGGTGTGCAATTTCAGCCGTGATTTTTGACGGAGCTATTAAAAACAAATGGATGTGATGTTGGCCGGACATGTGCAGCGTCTGACGTCTCCTAATCACGCACACACACCGCTAGCGGACGCAGCGCACTCTGTTCGTCAGTACTAGCGGTTTGACGTTCTCAAAAAAATGCGTTCGTTTACCATTTGCGTTGCGCAGCCGCACTTTTGTGCGGCCGTTCTTCGTATGCTGCCCGGCATTGGACGTCATTTGCTGCTAGCACGGCCGTCATTTAGTGCTGCTAAACGCACGTTGATACTGCGTTAGTCTGACCCTAGCCTTAGGGTTCTCAAAAAATGCGTTCTTTTGCCACTTTCGTGCGGCCGTCCTTCGTATATTGGCCGTCATTTGCTGCTACTACGGCCGTAATAAAGTGCGGCTGCACGCGCGTTCGCACTGCGTTTGTCTGACCCCAGGATAAAATACTTTGCAAATAAATGAGTATTGTTAGGTGTCTTGCCCAAGGATAAGGAGGAGGGATGTGCTGAATGGTATTTTCACTTGCTTTTCCATGGACGAAGAGCAGAGGTGTTACCATTGGACTCCACAGATGATATTGTATGGTAGGCAGGTATGTACCGTTAGGTGTCTTGCCCAAGGACACTTACTGGAGAGCTGCTCTGGCTGGGATTTAAACCTGGGTCTCCACGGTTATAGAGCAGTGATGTTACCTCTACTCCATCCAGCTGGTACATATATATAGCTACCATTAAACTTTTTATC
Organism: Leptobrachium leishanense; assembly: GCA_009667805.1. Lineage (NCBI taxonomy): Eukaryota > Metazoa > Chordata > Amphibia > Anura > Megophryidae > Leptobrachium > Leptobrachium leishanense. Next base: position 313,949,074 of record CM019064.1, read on the forward strand.
CAACATCAGGACTTTCAGGCAAATCCCTGTGCACTTGGCACCTATTGTTCCTGTTTTTTTCCATTTTTGAATGCTTTTCGTTCATGGCTTGTGACTCTGCAACTCTAGGCTGCATTGTGTGACATATTTTTTGTCCATATATACTAATAAAGGTTATATTTTAAGATATTTTGTCCTAAACCCCAGCCTCTACACGCACATATATAGATACAAGAGAAATCACCAAGTATACTTACGGGTTATCCAGTAATTACTGGTGCCAGCTTTGCAAAAAACAGCTAAAGTTGCCTGTATTGCAGTGCTGAGAAAGGTCAGTGCAATTCAAACAGCAAAAGGAGAAGCTTTACTGGTGGGGTTAAAGGGATTAAAGTGAGGAAAGGAGTGAGATCTCACTGAGAATTTTCTTTCTTCCCAAACAGAACATTAAGGCTAGGGTCAGACGAATGCATTTTTCGCGTCGTCCGTGAAAAAGTGCGTTCGAACGAATGGACGTATTTTTTCACGGAATACGTGATAGTGGTCATACGATGCGCATTTTCGTCCGTGATTTTGTACGGATCATCAATAAAACCCTTTTTGCATCAGGACTTTATGTTGGCTGGACAATAGCAGTGTCTGACGTCTCCTAATCACACACACACGCCGCTAGCGGACGCAGCGCACTCTGTACATCAGTACTAGCGGTATCACATTCTCGAAAAAAATGCGTTTGTTTGCCGCTTGCGTTGCGCGGCCGCACTTTCGTGCGGCCGTACTTCGTACATTGCCCATCATTGGCTGCTACTACGGCCGTGATAAACTGCGGCTGCAGGCGCGTTCGCACTGCGTTCGTCTGACCCTAGCCTAACCTGGCATTAAAAAAGGTATATAAATGTGGTGCCATACGTCTGTAATTTTTTTATGTTGTCATTGTATTACAAAGCAAAATGGTGTAGATACGTTTTGGTAGGGTAAAACTAGATGGCAGAACTGAATTTTTTTTCTCCCAATTTTTTCAGTTTTCTTCATCAATGGAATGAAACCCTATGACGTGTTTAAAACAAAATGTATTTCTAAGAAACAGAGATTCTGGGCGCACCTTAACTTCTAAAACACTGTTCAAAAAATGTCATATGCAGGAAGCTTACACATGAAACAATAGCAGCTTAGCATGTAATTCTCAGCGTGTTATCATAGTTGACACGACAGTATGACAACATGTGAATGGATGTAATAAAATAACGCACGACTAGAACACACTTATATTTGGATGGTGTCTCCTTCCTCCCGGATTAAGGTCCTGCGATGCAGTCGCTGTAGAATCCAAGGGGGGGTTGCTTTAAGCCCAACATGATAGAAATAATAGAGCAGCAAGACGTTTTAGATCAGTAAAAAGTCTTTTGGACTTTTTTCATTCAAACGGACTGGGATTTTAACTGGATATCAACTGAAGAAGCCTGATGGCAGAAACGCGTTCTTGTTATCCTCTTTTTTTTTGATTTTTGATATATTATCATATATTTTTAGCCAGCCTCTGTATGGCCGATCTTTATATGAATAAAGAGCATGTTTCTACTGATCTAAAACGTCTTGCTGCTCTATTATTTCTATCACATTGGGCTTAAAGCCCCCCCACCTTAGATTCTACAGCGACTGCATCGCGGGACCTTAGGCTAGGGTCAGATGAGCGCATTTTGTACGGACTGTGCGTCCGTGCAGTAGGACGTACTTACTGACTGACAACAAGGTAGTGGCCACACAGTCCGTTTTTTTCACTGACGGATTTCTTGACTGATGTAGCAGGGAAAATAAATAAAAATGAAACAACATTCTGTCCGTCAAAAATGCTGGACGTATAAATGCAGTCCATCTGACCACGCTCCATCACTCACATACAAAGCTATGCGGACGTTGTGGACGTGGCGCACTCCGCACGTCCGTTCTAGCAGTATTACGTTCTTGCCTAACCTGTGTCCGTTTGCAGCGTCCGTCAGCCCCCGCACTTCTGTGCGCACGTACTTCGTGTGTGGGGCTCCATTTAACACAATTGTATGCTATCACGGACGTACTTATGTGCGGCAACATGGACGTTAACACTGCGTTCGTCTGACCCCAGCCTTAATCCGGGAGGAAAGAGACACCATCCAAATATAAGTATGTTCTAGTCGTGCTTTATTCTATTACATCCATTCACATGTTGTCATACTGTGGTCTCAACTATGATAACACGCTGAGAATTACATGCTAAGCTGCTATTGTTTCATGTGTAAGCTTCCTGCATATGACATATTTTTTTGAACAGTGTTTTATAAATTAAGGTGCGCCTGGAATCTCTGTTTCTTTTTGCTATTGTGTTTTCGAGGTTTGTAAACACCTATATTCTGGTTATAGCAGCACCTGTCAGACTTGAGTATGTCCCCATACAACCCCAGATACCTATACGTGCGCTATACCCACACCACTATCCCTCACCTATGAATTTCTAAGCATCTAATCTGGACTAATACGTTGGCGAAAAAAAGGATACATGAGCGCAATAACCCCTTCATATTTTCCTTTACATTTATCTGGTGCATACTAAATTTCCAAAGCATATTTGTATAGTAATCTCCTTATTGGAGTTGTGGAGGAGGGTAAAAAATGAGATAAAAAGCCTCCACACTGTAATTAATAAAGTTTATTATTGCAGAAGCCATTTGCACATCAAAGCAATTCAAAGAACTGCATCACAGAGCTCCTGTGCTACATTCCCCATATGCAGCACAGAACTCTGGGTAAGATATGCAAATGACATCTGTCTCACTTTTTTGCATCCTGGGTCTGTTTTTACAGTGCCTTTTCAATCAATTTATTTATTTATAAAGGATTTTAACCGGAAGGATACATTGAGATTTCTCTCATTTTCAAGTATGTCCTGGGTTCAAGAACATGGTTACAGAAATACAAAAGTAGTAAAATGCAAGAAATTAACACAAAACAAATATACAGATTAACAGAAAATAAATATGTAGGAAATAGTCACTATGTTACATGTTTACAGGTGCATTCCTTATTGAGGTATGTTAATATGGAGCTCTTAAGGGACTTTAGACTGGTGGAAGATTTGATGGCGTCTGGGAGGTTCTTCCATAATTGTGGTGCTCTGTAGGAAAATGAGGATCGAGCCACTTGCTTTTTGTATTGTGTTACTGCAAGTAAGTTGCTGGTCCTGGATCGGAGGTTATAGGATGAGGGAACTGCTAGAGGAAGCAGCCTATTCAGGTAGTGTGGTAGCTTCCCAGAAAAGCTCTTAAAGACCAGGTTGGAAAGGTGAAGGTTGCGTCTAGATTCCAGCGACGGACAGTTTAGGTCTTTTAACATGTCACAATGGTGGGTCATGTAGTTACATTGTAGCACAAAGCGACAGAATGCGTTATACAATGTAGTAATCAATGCTATCAGGGTAATTCAAAAAAATCCGAATTGCTTGAGAAAGGTAACCGAACCAAATCCTGGCGTATTGCCTGCACATACGGTGTCTGTTCGGTGCAGTAGGAAAAGGGAAGTGCTCATGCCACTGTACAGAGCACTGGTGAGACCTCACTTGGAGTACTGTGTGCAGTACTGGAGACCGTATCTCCAGAAGGATATAGACATCTTAGAGAGAGTTCAGAGAAGGGCTACTAAAATGGTGTACGGCTTGAAGGAGAAAAGTTACCAGGAAAGGCTTAATGATCTTAACATGTACAGCTTGGAAAAAAGACGAGACAGAGGAGATATGATAGAAACATTTAAATACGTAAAGGGAATCCACAAGGTAGAGGAAGGGAGTATATTTAAAAGGAAACAAAGTAGCAAAACAAGAGGACATAGTCTTAGATTAGAGGGGCAAAGGTTTAAAAGTAACATCAGGAAGCATTATTTTACTGAGAGGGTGGTGGATACATGGAACAGTCTTCCAGTAGAAGTGGTAGAGGCCAAAACAGTAATTGAATTTTTTTTTTTTTTGTATTTAAGATTTTTATTTTGTAAAGAAGTCAGCATATAATCAAACATTAATGCATGGGCCATGCAGGGCCAACCCCAGCATAAGTACTACTTGTGAAAAATAACAAACATCCCCCGAAGAGGGGGGGACTCAGCTTAAAAGAAATAAGGGGGGGGGGAGATGTCTCAGGGGAACACAGAGCAATAACACCTATCAAGGGATGGGGGAGTCTCGGCTTCAAAGTAACAGTATGTCATAGTGGGGTGGGAGGGGTGGGGGAAATAAAAATTAGGGGGGGGCAACAACAACGAAAGTCTGCAGTCAAAAGCACATAATACCCGGGGGGGGGTTTCATAGGAAATCATCAAAGTCTCAAATAGTGAAAAGAGAGATGGGGAAAGGAAAACAAAGATAGAAAATAATAAAAAAAAAAAAAAGAACAAGAAAAAAGTCTCAGTATCCCCAGCCGGGGAGTATCATCAGAGGTGGGTATAAGAGGACCCAAAAACATCAAGAGAAAAATAAAAAACAGTCTCAGGTGTCCCATCAACCCGTGTCTCTAAAAGGGGGTACTTGCTTGGCAGGCAGCTTGATCCCCGGAAGGCCGATTCGCGCTGCCCAAGCCGCTGCATCTTCGGGGGATCGAGGTGCCCCAGATATCTCCGCTTCAACCTCCTTCGCCATAAACACCACCGTGTCTGCAGCAAGGCAGACCTCATATAAAGTGGGGGAATCCACCGTGCACGGGTCACAGGGTGGTGCAAGAGCGGTCGGGGCCCCCCCGGAAAACGTCGCTGCCTCTTTCACTTCCTTCAATAGCAGAGCCGGGGATGGGGTGATAGGCCCAGGTTGCGGCTGCCTTCCTGCCAGCCCGTGGGGGTCCTCCCGCTCCAGATACGGACCGGGATCTCCACACACCGGCTCACAGCTCGACGGTCCACTAGCGACGGATGCAACAGAGCCTCTCTGCCCTGACAGATCCTCCCTCCGCAAGCTAAGCGGCTGCTACTTAGACTCCCAGCCACCCTTCAGACCAGAGGTCCCCTCCATGTTCTCACCGCCATTCACGACAGCCGTCTCTCCGGGTCTATCCGGCGCAGCACTGTCCGCGGAACACGATCCTCTGCAGGCTCTCAGGACCTCTGTAAAGCGCCGCATGTCGCCCCGCGTCAGCGGTCGATCCTCGTCCTCTACCTCCGCCAGGAAACCTTCCAGGCCCAGGAACGCCGCCTCCATGCAGAACCGCGGGGGATCCGGCAAGAGGCCTATTTGCCGCCTCGTGCTCATCCCGTCTGCTTCCCCCGATAAATCAGCCGTTGGTGCCGGGAGGCGGGGGCCCTCCACCTCCACGGCTCTCCACCCAGTCAGGGGTAGCATAGGAGCTGCAGCACAGGGAAAGGCTCCCCCACGGTCGCAGGCAGATCTCACCAGCCTGGAAACTCCATGCTCATGCCGGGTTGCAGGCCCCAAGATGGCCACCGGCATCGTCTTCGTGTCATCTATTGTCGTCTTCTGGTCCGGGGGGGGGGACAAAACGGGCCCCGGACCCCACCTCCCCATTGGCTAGCCGTTCTGGGCTCCCGGGGGAGAAATTTCGGTAGCTAAAGACATCTTGGGAACCCATAGAGAAAAGGACGTGCCGGAGCTCCGAAGATGCACGTCCTCTCTCATCTGCAGCCGGCCACGCCCCCCCAGTAATTGAATTTAAGCAAGCATGGGATAGGCATAAGGCTATCCTAAACAAAAGATAAATCCAGGTAAAGTATCCATGTAATTGGGCAGACTAGATGGGCCGAAAGGTTCTTATCTGCCGACATTTTTCTATGTTTCTATGTTTCTGTTCGTGGGCAGTGAAATTCCCATGAAAAGCACTGCTTCAACTATTCAGAGAACACAAACCAGCAGTGAAAGGTTCCCGAAATGCCCTGCCATTCGTTGGTTTAATTCGGCAGGTTTATTCAGGCGAATCCCATAGGCTTCAATGTTAAAAATATTCCGGTTTTAATTCAATATCTAATAAACCATTCATTATAAAATTCTGCAGTAAAGAGTCTCTTTATTTAAAGATTTTTTTAGGATATTTTAAGAATTTTTCTGGATTATAATTTTGTTTTTAAAAAGTGCGATTTTGTTTTTAACCCTTTCGCTGCGGAGGACGCGCTCAGCGCGTCCACCCGCAGGTAGCGTTCCTTGCGGAGGACGCGCTCAGCGTGTCCTCCGTTTGGGGCCAGCGATCGGCCGGGTTCCGGCCAATCGCTGTGCCCCCTGGTGCGGGCTGACATCCTCGATGTCAGCCCAGCACCCGGAACCGCCGCCGGCCTAATTAGATGTCATTGCGGCAGCGCGATGACATCTAATTCAGGCGCCCCCCCCGCATGTGCGGAGGAGGCGCCTGAAAGGGAGGGGGGGAGGTCCTTCGGACCTCTCTCCCTCCCGATCGCCGGCGTGCAGGGGGTTAATCCAGGCACCGTTTGGAAGGGCACAGCCTGCCCTTCCTAACGGTACCTGGAATTAACCCCATGGGGGCTGGATCACGAATCGGCGCCGTGATCCTTTCCTGGAGCTGGCCGACATCTTGGATGTCGGCCAAGCTTCCGGGAATGCCCCCTATGTACTATGTGCTATGCACAATGACGCCAGTCCTGGAGTTAAACCCTAACTGCCACCAATGGTGGAGATAGGGGGTTCCAATGAACCCCCTATCTCCCGATCCGTGGCAGTTAGGGGTTAATGTTTGATATTGTTGGATCGGCCAGAGCATGGCCGTTCCAACAATACCAAACTTGACTATGAAAAAATATTTTAAAAAAAATTAAAAATAAAAATAAAAAAATATTTTAAAAAAATATATAAAAAAAATAAACAAGTTTTTTTTTTTTTTTTGGTTCGTTAATGCAGCAATATTGTTCCCATTTCAATTATAATGTGAACAATGATGCTGCACTAACGATTTTTGTATGCGGTGCATTTGTTAAAAATCATGTAATTTTCCCCCCAAAAAAAATGTAACGAGACCCCATCTCTAATTTTTTTAACAAGCGCACCCCATACAAAATATAACCGCAATTGCTCGCATGTTAAAATGTGAAAAAAAAACACTTTACACGTTGTAAATTATTGAAAATTCATATTTTATTGCATTTTTTGTTATAATATACAGACAGGTCATGACGTATACATATAATAATGACATATTATGAATCTGCCGAGTCTGACGGAAAGAACGATATATAATATGTCTGGGTAATATACTAAAATAAGCCTTCAAAACACGTTTAAACATGATGAGCAAAACCAGTAAAAATGACCTCAGCACAGAGGCGGGAAATGCCTCAGCAGCGAAAGGGGTGGTTACTAAGGCTAGGGTCAGACGAATGCAGTGCGAATGCGCGTGCAGCCGCACTGTATCATGGCCGTAGTAGCAGCAAATGACGGCCACTGACGGGCAATATACGAAGTACGGCCGCACGAAAGTGCGGCTGCGCAACGCAAGCGGCAAACGCATTTTTTCAAGAACGTGATACCGCTAGTACTGACGTACAGAGTGCGCTGCGTCCGCTAGCTGCATGTGTGCGTGATTAGGAGACATCAGACGCTGCTAATGTCCGGCCAACATAACGTCCAGATGCAAAAAGGGTTTTATTGATGATCCGTACAAAATCACGGACGAAAATGCGCATCGTATGACCGCTATCGCGTATTCCGTGAAAAAAATACGTCCATTCGTTCGAACGCACTTTTTTCATGGATGACACGAAAAATACGTTCGTCTGACCCTACCCTTATTTTTTCTGTAACAGCCCTTTTTATTATCATTCCCTGGACCTCATATGTAAATTTCAGACATTTTCGCTCAGTAGTTTGTTTGCAAACAGTGTTTCACTTTTCAAACATTCAAGCAAACTGTTTTCCTAATTTATTCACTTCACTCGTCTGCGGTGTCGGCTTTTTCCGGCAGCTGCGCTGCGGGTGATCGGCTCCTGCTCGGGTTTTTCCGTGGTTTTCGGCGGGTTAATCCAGATGTTTTTGCGGGTTTTTGCCGTGCATTCGCAGGGTTTTGCGGTCAGTTTGCTGCAGCCTTTCCCTGCAATTCGGGGACCCTGTGGTGCTTGCTGAATACACCGCAGGGTCACCGAAATGGGATCGGCAAAACATTCCGAATTGAAGAGAACGAAAAGTCACCGAACATGCAGTGACTTTTCGATTCTCTTTGAATTACCCTGTATGTCATACTAGATGACTTTTTTTTTTTTTATCAGATCAGGTTTATGCAACTAGTCAAAGTCACTCCTAGGACAGCACTGTTTTGGGTAATAGTAATGTAATGTATAGTAATTATATATTGCTGATTGTAATAAAAAATGAAGAAATGAAAGCAACAACTGTATTTGTGTTGGAATAGAAATCAGGCACCACTATTGCCAGGATACGCTGATAATTCCCAAACTTTCCTACTCCCGATGACGGAAAGTTTGGGTTTTAATTAGGACTCGGAGGCGAGTATTTACAATCTCCTTCTTTATTACACCTACAGCAGTAAAGAACAGTGATTAAAAGAACATGAAAAGAAAACCAAACCCCCAACGTGGGGTACCCTCCTCTTCTGTAAGCCCCGCCTCCAAGTCCATAAATGGTCTGAGCCGGGACAGTAACACCCTCTTTCTTCATGCGACTGACAACACAGGCCAAGGAACATCAAACAGGACCCCCGTCCAGGGTGCACGTCAATCTCATACGAAAGTCCAGTCCATAGACAATCAAGTAGCTGTAAGAAGAACAGAACACAAAGCCAAACATTAGGAAGGGAAGACACCGAACCACTGGTATCCCACCCCAAGCAATAGGAGAAAAACCCAAATAGAATTATGCGCTGCGCCCAACTACAGTCGGCTCAGCCGGTCCAGAACACACCCCCCCCAGGGCGGGAGAGGCGGGAAACACTCGCCTCCGAGTCCTTATTAAAATCCAAACTTTCCATCATCGGGAGTAGGAAAATTTGGGAATTTTAACGCATCAGTGCCTGTGACCAATGAGAGACCGGCTTAAAATAAAACGTTCGAAACGTAGACTCACAGGACCAATCCGCTGACTTCATAATGTCCTCAAGGCGACAACCCGCCAGAAAAGCATTAGAAGCTGCCGCACTACGGATGGGGTGAGCGCAAAAGAGTGAAACATCCACCCCAGCCAGAGCCAACAGCCAACGAGCCCAACGAGCCAGTGTAGGGGAACTAACTGGTTTATATGGGACCCTAAATGAAACAAACATCCAGGTCCAGGTAGGGAACGATCCAGGTAGGGAACGAAGAGCCAATGTACGACTCTCATACTCCTGGAGACAAAGAACAGGACACGACTCAGGAATCATCGGAAAAGCCGGGAAGAACACGGTATCGCTGTCTTGGTCCATCGCGAGACATCAAAACAAACACCCCCCGGTAGAAACGATCGTACACCGAAATCCAGCGCCCTGACATCCGATACGCTTACAAGATATAAGGCAAAACAAAACCAACAGTTTAGCAGACAATTGAAGTAAAGACAATGAGGTATTATCCAGCCAAGAGCGAAGGAAAGCCACCACCATAGCTACGTCCCACGTAGAGGAGTAGCGCGGCGCAGGAGGTCGAGATAGATGCACCCCTTTAAGGAGACGACATACCAGAGGGTGCCGACCCAGTGGAGAACCATCAAAACCTTGGTGAGCCGCAGACAAAGCCGATTGGTACACATTAATGGTACGAAAAGTCAAGCCCGAGTCAAGCAAGGAAGACAAAAAATACAGAACCGAATCTAGAGGGGCAGAAGTGGAATCCTCACCCCGTCGCAAACACCAACTGTGCCAAGCTGTCCAGGCAGATCGGTAGCCCCCTTTCATGCCCGGGGCCCAAGCATGTTGCAGTAACTCCTCAGTTCTTGACGAAATGCCAGTGGCCCGCCACAAGAACCGGAAACCAACCAGACCACTAGGGACAATCGACCCTCCAGCAGCAGTGGATGAGAGAGGCCGTTCGGTCCAGTCAGCAGGGACGTTGAGTCCGCAATCCGCCTGGGCGGAGCCAGAGAGTACTCCAACAGGAGGGGAAACCACGGCTGGGACCGCCATAACGGTGTCACCAAGACCAATTCCTTCCTGGTGTCGCAGAGACGCCTCAAAACACGCAACAACAGTTGAAACGGAGGGAAGGCATAAAGACGACCCTCCGGCCACAACTGGATGAAGGCGTCCGTGCCTTCCGTCTCCAGATCTGGGCGCCAACTGTAAAATCCCGGCAACTGCCGATTCAGCCTGGACGCAAACAGATCCATCGTGAGAGGACCCCACAACCCATCGATGGCGGCGAACACAGATGGCAGCAGACGCCAATCCCCCGAATCTGTCAGGTGGCGTGAATTCCAGTCTGCCACTGTATTGCCGAGACCTGGAAGATACTGGGCCACCACAAACAGACCGGGGGGAAGACAGAAATTCCACAGATCGGCAGCCGCCGATGTCAGAGCCATCGAGTGAGGTCCCCCCAGGGCATTGATGTACCTGATGGCCGACAAGTTGTCTAATTTTAGAAGGACACAGCGGTGATCGGTCCCCTGGAGAAGCATTTCAGGGTGAAAAACACCGCCATCAGTTCAGGGACAGAAGTGGAATATTATGCAATGGCCAAGTCAATCACCTGACCTGAATCCCATTGAGCATGCATTTCACTTGCTGAAGACAAAACTGAGGGGAAAATGCCCCAAGAACAAGCAGGAACTGAAGACAGTTGCAGTAGAGGCCTGGCAGAGCATCACCAGGGATGAAACCCAGCGTCTGGTGATGTCTATGCGTTCCAGTCTTCAGGCTGTGATTGACTGCAAAGGATTTGCAACCAAGTATTAAGAAGGGAAAGTTTGATTTATGATTATTATTCTGTCCCATTACCTTTGGTCCCTTAACAAGTGGGAGGCATATCTGCAAACTGCTGTAAATCCTACACCGTTCACCTGAGTTGGATGTACATACCCTCAAATTAAAGCTGACAGTCTGCAGTTAAAGCACATTGTGTTTGTTTCATTCCAACTCCATTGTGGTGGTGTATAGAGCCAAAGATGTTAGAATTGTGTCGATGTCCCAATATTTCTGGACCTGACTGTATGTGCTTGGTCTTAGCACGTTTCTTATGGCCAAGCTGACCCGAGCCAGAAGGCATAGCTGGGTCTAGAGGGGGAGCAGGGTCTGCACTAGGAGCGGGAGATGCCTTAACAGAAGCAACCGCTTCATCCATAGTCCTCTGGAAGGACAGAGAGAGTGTGGAGACAGTGGACGACAGGGAGCGCGAAATGGTGCCTGGAGCGCAGCCTCCATGGCAGCAAAACGGGCCGCCGTTTTTGAACGTTTCCTCGGAGGGGGGGAGAGGCAAACGTGTCTGATTGCTCCAAGCGCCGAGAACTCCCTGCGGAGTCTGATTCTCCCGTATGGGGAGACCTGCTACCCCCAGTCTGATTTGGAAGGGACATACTACCGATCGATGTGCTCCGTCTGGAATCAGGAATCGCAAGTGAGCGCGGGGCTACACGCGGTCAGGTGGTATCCAAAATGGCCGCCGGGATCTCGCGCGACTCTCCCGCGAGATCCCGGGTGGCCGCGAGGACACCGATGCAGTAGGGAAGTGAGAAAGCCGTGCGAGTGCACCAATCTGCGGGCAATCAGACCACCCAGTAAAAGTAAACAGTGAAAAGACGTGTAATACACTTGGCGGGAAAACTCAGAAAGGTCCTTTGCCAGACCAGCTGATTTTTAACTGCCGGGCGGGTGCTGACCCCCACGGTTATAGCCGGAGTAAGTCAGCACCCGTCCAAAACGAACAGAGATCGAAATATATATGAAATAAAAACAAATTACCTGAAAATCAAATAGTTAAAGGAGAGAAAGCATATACTCATCTTGTCTGATGCAGGAGCAGTAAAGAAAGAGGGTGTTACTGTCCCGGCTCAGACCATTTATGGACTTGGGGGCGGGGCTTACAGAAGAGGAGGGTACCCCACGTTGGGGGTTTGGTTTTCTTTTCATGTTATTTTTATCACTGTTCTTTACTGCTGTAGGTGTAATAAAGGAGATTGCAAATATGAAGCCTCCGAGGCCTGCCTTAAAATCAGCTATTTAATAGTAAAACCTATGCAACTCTATAAGGCCTGGTTCACACCTGGGCATTTTACAGCGCATTCCTATGTACTGTAAAATGCTCAAACACTGAAATCCCATTATTTCCTATGGGCATGGTTCACACCTGGGCGTTTTACAGCAAGTAGGAATGCGCTGTAAAACACCCTACGCCCAAAGAAGTACAAGAGCTTCTTTGGGGCGTATTACAGCGCATTTGCGCCCATAAGGCATCAAAAAACACGAGTACAATGCGTGTTTCTAAATTGTCAAAAACACTCAAACGCCTGCAAAAAAACGCGCGTAAAACACACATATGAGATACGCTCAGGTGCGAACCCAACCTAAAGGTTCCATGAATACAATGTGCAAACTATTGATATTGTTAAATGTTGACTGTAGTCTATGGTCAGTCTATTTTTATTGAACCGTGCTATTTAACCCTTTGATTTCCTCTTGTAGACACTTACACATGTCGGGCAGGATTGTGGAACATTCTATATTACAAGTGGGCCTTGAAGTACAATTTACAAATGTCCTGTGCCTTTTGTTTGCTCAATCCTACATTCCCACAGAAATCAAACATGTAAACAAACACGCTATGACTGCAGCATTGCTTCTATCATTAAACCAAGACATCGGCAGGGATCAGCAATGTTTTTCTACCAAGCTGATACCATAAAAGAGTGGAAGGCAAAAACTGAGACAAGCTTTGAAGCCTACCCTAAAGAGAGGATTTCATTCAGTCAGTTGACATAAAAAACAGTTGCCTTCGGTACATACGGAAACACAATATTTATACAGAGCACAGTCAATGTGTTCAGTGAAGGCTGGATTACAATACATTGGAGTCATGTCCGTCTGCACTTAGAAAAACTCTGTGGCTATCAGTCTACATTAAAAAATAAAAATTAAAACCCAGCAATGACCCAACCAAGAAGTAATACTATTACTATCCCATGTGATGTCTGTAAAAAGGGGTGTCTCTCTTTGATTGCTAGGTCAGGTTTATAATATTACTACTTTCTATTTTGTCACGTTTTCATATACAACAGTTTATTCACAGAATGTGCATAGTCTGGAACGTTTGTTCAATACCCCCATTAATACACAAATTCAGGTAAATCCAATAACCCAAGGCTCAATCCAGGGGGAACATGTGGGAACACAGTTCATCCAGTATTTTTGCAGAGTAAACTGAGCTTTGGTTCCACACACTATAAAGCTTGTGTTCAGCTGTACAGTCATATCTTTCCCTGCTAAGTCACAGTAAATATATATTGGATTTATTATATATTTTCTACTAAAACCCACATATATACATAAATATATAAGATTTGAGTGTGTGTTTGTGTTAAGTGTGAGATGATCATTGCTAATTAGGGCACAGAAATCATGGTGAGTTCCCACACTTTTTTTAGGACTTGTTCTTTGCAATAACTATGTGTTATTTGGGAGACAAATTATATTTTCTTCTGTTAAAGTCATATATTACCAAGCGTGCATTGTTGTAAGCAGAAATTATTTTAAAATCTAGTATGCTATTTGTAAATATATGTAATAGCTTTTGTCTTTTCACATCTAAATTGCTTGAACGACTTATCCACGTTTGTCATGGATCACACCACTACCTCCGCAGGAAGGCCCAGACCAATGCTGCCTCAGGCTGAGCGTCCACTGGCACCGTAGTCGGACAACCGATGCATTCGTCAGACCATGGACAACGTCGGACGTCCGACTAGGTCCGACGAGGATCTTCCAGTGCAAGCGATCTGTCGGAACAACTATGGTTTGATCATATAGATGTCAGAGGTGGAGTGCAGAGACTGCCAAAACCAGGATGAACTGGTTTTACATATAAAACACAGTTCATTCTGCTTTCAAATATACATACAAGTTCACACAGAACAGTAGCAGAGAGGACCCAAGAGCTTACAATCAACCAAGGAGCCTTCCCTGCCCTACCCCTCACCCCTACACAAACAGGGCTAGTCCCACACATCTCACACATCTCACATACATATAAATCAGGGATCTGAAACTCTGGCACCACATGTTTATTGCCTACAAATCCCAGAATTCTTTGAATGCAATAAATGGCAAGAGAATAATGGGAGGTGTAGTTCAGAAACATCTGGGGGGCCAGAGCTTGAGATCCCTGATATAAATAGTTTATTTTAAATGCTTTTATAACTCCCCTGATCAGTTTCTCCACATCCATCTTCTCTGATCTGCTGAAATACATGCGATGCAAAGGAGTGAAATGGTTCTGAGCGCCCATCTGATGCTGTCTTTAACCGTCGCTGGAAGACAGACATCAGACGTCGGACGCAATGGACGATGGTCCATTCACCTGCATGTTGTTGGATCGGACGGACGACAACAGACGATATCTGATGATCGCACCATCACACAAATATGGTGCCAGTGGACGCCCAGCCTCACAGTAGTGAACCTGGCAGTAGCTTTTCCTGCAATGGCCCTGCCTGTGAAGTCCACAGGTGTCAGCTAAGCACCTGTAATGAGATCTCCTCAAAAGGAAGCCACGCCCTTCCTCCCATGCTTCTGCATTGTTCAGCTTACCTGCTGCAAGAAGCCTGTTCTCTGTATCCCTGGACCCCGGTGCTTTCTAGAACCCTCGACCGTCTTGCTTGTGACCCAGATTTTTGCTACCTTCTATAATCCTCGACCTACAGCTTGATCTCTGGACTTTGCTTTTTTGGATCACCCTTTCTGGATACCGTGCCTTGATTATTGTTCCGCTACCCAGTGTTCCCTCTCCGCTACCCACCGTGCTCCCACCTCCAGAGTAAGGTTGTCAGATAGGCCATGTTTTCCTGAACACCTATAGTTAATTCATGCTGATGGGCAGTGTATGAAAAATGTCACCCAGCAGCAATAATCCATACACTGCAGGGAAGAAAAGGGAATGCAAGGTAACTTACCTGATTTCCTTCCTGCAGCATATGAATTAAACATGTTGCAGGGCAGCACTTTTCCCTTTGCTCCCCTCTGAATGAAATAGTAATAAGTGTCCATGAAAACCTGACCGACCTGGCAACCCTACTTCAGAGTTCTATTCTCTCCTGTTCCTCAGCCCCCTTCCTGATTTGCCTAAGTCTCCTTTTTTTTATTTTTTTATTATTCAAATCTTTTATTTGGATAAAGCATCAGCAACAAGACAGCTAGTATATAACTAAGTCTCCTTTTAAGTCTTTTAGTTTCTGTTTCCAGATTCTGTTATAGTCAGCTTTCTTCCTGTCCTGCCCCAATGTTTCTATTCTGTGTGTTCTATAGTCCGCTCTATTCCTGCCTTATCCCTCAACTGTGCTTACCTGTTTGTTTCTATAACAAACCCCTGTTTATTTGCTATATCCTCATCTCTTTGTATCACTGCAATCTTGGGCTCATCCCGTCCCCAGTGAGACCCTGCCACTTTTGTTGCTGTAAACACTCTCCCCCATTACTAACAATCTGGTTTTCCATGCGGTCGCTCCACTGAAATTGCACTAGCTAAAGTAATAAATGACCTGATAGTTGCCAAAAGCAAAGGTTTTTGTAGTACGGGGTAATCCAGATGTGGACTCCTTCCACAAGGTGCCTAGAGAGGGGTGTCAGCTATACCCTCCTGACAAGACCTAATGAGGCTGAAATGATTAGGGGTTGCAGGATCTCTCGTGCAGAGATTACTTCCTTTCAGCACTGGTTGCCCTTTCTGGGTGATAGCAGCTCAATTTGCATCTGGTTTTGATTTCCCGTAATGACACCATTGAGCTTAAACTTTGAGATATAGTGGGGACCCTCTGTTGGGCAGGCCACTAGTGCTACTGAGCATTCTCATAAATTAGTTTTTGCTTGTTATTCCTTACTCTTTCCCCTTGACCTCTCTGCTATCATTTACACTGTCTACCACCTTGTTTCAGTACTATCAGTGTGCTAATAACTTCCACATTTACCTGTCCTCTCCAACCATAACTCCTTCCCTCCTGAATTGGGTATCAACATGTCTTTCCAGCATTTCCAGCACATACTTTAAAAACAAGGGAATTCTCAATGTATCCTTTCTGGTAAAATACTTTAAATAAATAAAATCTCCAGGATGAGTTGACATCACTCCAACATATTCCGCAGTACTTCCTGTTAGAGTGTAAGCTCCGTAGGGCTCAAGGCCCTCTCTCCCTGATGTCTGTACAACTATGGCCTACCTTTACCTACTGTAACTCTTTCACCATGCTGTGGAGTAAGCTGGCGTGTTACAAATAAACTAATAATAGGAATAAGGAATTGGATCAATTAATGTATGTCACCATAGCAGAATTTAACTCTTGATCAGCGTGTACATTTATTAAAATGGTATTACATAAAAATCTTTGTATATAAACGAAAATAAGAGAATGGACAATAAAGTAATATCTACAAAGAAAAACACATTGTTTTAACCAAATAAAAATTGTCCATTATGCTTATAGACTTACCATACAGATAAACAAGACTCACAACACAACTATATACTTCAGGGTATATTCAGATGAGGTCTTTATCCTCAAAATAAATTTGGCTATTTTTACAATTATTTATTAACCCATTTGCTTCAGAGAGTGCGCTGAGCACAACTTCAGGATTAATTTTTCGTTGTCTGGATGATGCACCCAGTGCATTCCTATCTACTCTGCAGCGATGGTTTCCACCCCCAGATAACAAGGATAACTTGCCACAAACTTGTGGCACATTTGAATTGTAAATCTTGCAAACTTGCTGCATATTTTCACTGGCAAGTCGTTAACTTGCAGAATACTTACAGCACAAATTCTAGTTGACACTTTTTCAATTTGTAGCAAATTTGCTTTGCAAGTCTCTAGCAAGAGCTCTGCAAGTCCAATTGTGATTGCAGAGCTCTTGCTGTGACATGCAGAGCTCTTGCTGTGACATGCAGAGCTCTTGCTGTGAACTTGCCATTCCAACTTTGCTGTTGCTAGAGACTTGCAAAACAAATTTGCGACATATTGAAAAAGTGTCACCTAGAATTTGTGCCTCAAGTTAAGGACTTTCCCCCTGAAAATATGCAGCAAGTTTGCAAGACTTACAATTCAAATGAGCCACAAGTTTGTAGCAAGCTGTCCTTGCTATCTGGGTACAGACACTGCTGGTATACCTTCCCAGTAAATTTATTTGTGTGCTCTGGTCTCTATTCTCTGATATGTCTGGAACAGGAGACCTCCAAGACTGCGTTATGCCATCCTTACTACTTTTAGTTGATGTGGAAGACTAGCACTACCTCACCTAAACATTACTACCATGCCATTCATCTACAGTTGATATAGGAATGGGTGGCCTCTCTACCTGTCAAACTCTGGTTTGCCCTCAAACATGCACACACACCACACTCCCACGTGGTTCCTCGTCCTAGCTACCCAGCTCAGTTATTAGCTTGCACCCTCCAGCTCACCCCCCGTGTGATGCCATGCTCCACTTCTGACGATCTCTCTGACTTCATACTTCCCCAGTCTCAGCCCCTTCCCCTCTCATGCCTATGCAACACTTACCAATCTACACACAGCAGACACACTCTGCCCAGCAAGATGACACCAGCTCCCACTCCTTCCAAAAAACTACATTGAGAATAGCGATCCCAACCACCTCATCAAATAGTTATCTCTCATCCATTCCAATCCTCATCTCTTTTCACACCAGATTCCACCTTCTAGACTGATAATGTACCTTCACACACAAGGCCCGATCTCAGATTTCATGTGCCCCCTTAATGCTTTTGGGCGACTGCCTCAAAAGTCAGGAGTCCCTTCACATTGTATCTCCCTACTGCATTCTCCCCTTCAGTCCCTTTCCACAGATCCTCCCATTTGGCCACATATGATGGAATGAGACCTCCAGATCCACCTGGATGAGGAATGGTGGGTAAAATATTTCACCTACAACAGCCCATGATCCATTGCTAATCTCACACAAGACACAGCCCCTTTCGTGGTGGTAGAAAACTGTCATGACCCCCGCTGCTGACTGCACCATACTCAACCATCCATGTTCAGGCAGCACAATTAAAGTGCTGTCCATGCTCAACACTGTAACAGTTAAAAACAGGAAACACATACCACACCCTCCTGCTGGAATAAAGGTCCACTCCTCCCTTCCACCAATGCTTCAGCATTAAGATTCTAAGATATGTTACAACCAGACGTGCATCCTGAGCTCTCTGTTATACTACTGAACGCTCGTGTACCAGACCCCCTGCTTTGTCCACTGATTGCCGCCTTCTATCGGCCTCTGACCTACGGACTGTGCTGTGACCATTCTCTTAGAACACCCACTAGTACCAATTGCCTGGAGAGACCCCCTTCTGTCCTGTCTACCACCGCCAGGGTACATTTCCAAGCGTCTCCTGAGTATCCTGGTCCCTCCTGTCTGTTCACCTGTGTGCCCTGGAAATACTGGGCTTAGACCACCCTCCACTGTGGCAGATTAGATCTGTATTTCTATCTATATAAGGGTCTGCTTGTATATATGTGTCTATCTGCCGGTTCATACATATCTCCTCTCCTCCATATAGAGTTATATTCATATTGGAGCGCAGTTCAACACTGATGGGTTTCTACCCTTTTTAACTGCTTTTTCACCAACTTTTTTCAATTGATTTTTCAAATCATTATGGATTGGTCTATATAGCCCTTTCTTATATATGTTTATTCCGTCTAGCCTTATATTGGCGTTGTCACCTCATTACCCTCTCTTCGGCTTTAGGCCAAATAGAGAACTCGCTTTAATATTATAGCAAGTATTATTCTAGCAGTCTATATGCTCTCTCGACAATTTCTCCACCTGGTGTGTGGCTGTTGCTAATTCTTTTATGACAATCTGCCGTATAGAAGCAATACTGGGCACCCGTCCATATGGTCAAATTGAATATATTCTATCTATACATATGATCTCAATCAAGCTTTATTATCATAGAGGCAACAGTCGTAATTACTAGTGTCAAATATATTGGAGCCTGCCGAATAGAAACAATACTGGATATCTATGCATAAGGCTAAGTTGAATACTAATTATTAGTGTTAAATATATTGGAGACTGCCGAATAGAATCAATACTGGATATCTGTTTATATGGCCAAGCCGAATACTAATTATTAGTGTCAAAAATATATTGGTGCCTGCTGAATAGAATCAATGTTGGATATCTGTGCATATGGCTAAGCTGAATATTTTTTGTGCGATCATTATTTAGTCGCAATATTATAGATGCTTTATGGTTTAAAATTGGAAATAATAATATTATGTTTAAGGGAGTTTACCGCATAATTAAAAAACTGGGCATTTGATTATATGCCTAAAATTCAACACCCTTATCCATATGTGTGATCAGAATTTAATTGTATTATTATAGTGGCTCCATGATACGCAATTTGCAATTACTAGTGCCAAATGTATTGGATCAATCAACCATAAAATGCAATTCCTCTTCCTAGCATCAGTAGCCATTTTATCCAACACTCTGGTCTGTTACGAATAAATTACTTGCTATATTTAGCAGCAACCATCAATTATATATTTGGCATTCTACCAACAGTAGATACCAACAATCTCAACATTTTTTCACACTAGCTAATTGCTTACCACTATAGACAAATTGTATATGTTTTTGTAGATATAAGGCTGCTAATATTATATCATCATAGAGGTTTCTCCGATATTCGACACCCAATACCATAGCACTGACACTATTGACTTGAATAACCTCCAATTAACCACTTTATTACCAGCAACATTAACTATCTACTATTCACTTATGTTTGCTGTGATATCTTACACCTATAAGTGGCTTCTAAATTGTGTTTGGTTTATACTCAACCAATGGCGTCGCAATTCTAATAACCTGTCTAACTATATGTGGATTTATAGATCAATCTATATCTCACTAGTCAACTATTGAACTGGTAATTATATAATCTAGTCCACTTATTATCCCTATATTAGTGTTGTGCTATATGGGTTCGTATTTATACTGTATTTTTCTCATCGATTAAATAACTTTCCTCGTCCAACACGCTGATGCTGATTCATTGCAATAATGTCCGAAATAATATGTTGCAGATATTCATCTGCCTGCTAGCCTAACCAATTTCGGTTGGGGACCACTCTACCTACAACTCAACCCCTTACCCTGAATTTATTTAACTATTTGAGAATTTTCAGGTTTAGGGCTATATCAATTGTTTTCCTTTTATTAGCACAGCTTCTAATTATACACCTATTCAACATGCTGATGCTGATTGATTGTAACAACGTCGGAATTAATACGTTGCAGACACTCATCTGCCTACCAGCCTAATCAATTCTGGTTGGGGACTATTCTACCAACAATTTAACCCCTTATCCTGAATTTACACAACTATATAATAATTCTCAGGTTTGGGGATTTATTAATTGTTCCCTCTTTATTAGCACAGCTTTTAATTATACAATTACTATTGAGTACTTCTAGTACACCCAATACCCCAATCGAGGTACCATTTGGTTGTTTTACTCATAAAATATTAGAGATTACCAATCATTTTCTTTACCAGCCCTATTCAGGACATTAGACTAGTGAGATTACATCAATTGACAACACGGAATTAACTTATTATTGGGTTTTGATCAACTACTTACTATTTGTAATTATATAATATGCTTATAATATTACAGTCCATAGTGATATTACCACTGCTCGTTTATAATAATATTGTGACACTATATCTTGGTCTATTACAATTTATATGTTGTTTTATCGGCATTGTCCACTAATAAAATTTAATTTAATCACCCTCAACCCCAACCTTTCAGGGCTCTATGATAGTGGTTGCCCACTAATCATTTGAACCTGTTCTATATATTATACGATTTTCAGAGGGTTTAATCCCATTCTAGGTTGGGGCGCCCTATCCCACTTCTCACCTTCCCAGGTTTGGGATAAGTGAACTGTTGTGTTTTTATTTTATATTCATATTTGTGTCTGGCCATTTGGCAAGTGTATCCCTGTGTCCACAGCTGAAAAGTAATCAAAATGTTTAGCTTTCTCCCTTGGGGGGAGGATATAACACGTAGCTGTAAAAAGGGAATTTCTTTGTACACTAACATAGAAAATCACACCTTGGCAGACAGGTCGGCCCCAAGAGATGGGGACCCAATCTTCAAAGACAGGAAGCACATCCTTGATCTCTAAGGGGGATCTGGAGGGAAGAGGGACGCCTTTAGGCAATTAAAGATTAATTGACAAGCTTACTGAGCATGAGCGAGAATTGCACTCTGGGAAATGGAGTCCAGGACACTGGGCCATTGGTGGGTGGGGGCTGGAAAGATCAGGAAGTGTATAAATTCGGAACACTGGCCATGTGCTTTTGGCTGATCACTTGGGGCACCTTCTAAAGAGGACTGATCTGTCCATGTTCCTACCTCCAGGCCCCAGGAGGCACCGATGCTAGTTACTGATTATTCCGTCGTAAGTAAGGCTCTGTGATTAACACCTTTTTCTTTATATTTTGCTGTGTAGTGTGTAATTAATTGATGTATTCTAGTTATAATTTTTTATGTGACAAAGCACTGATTTTTCTATCATAAATAAACAAAAAGTATTTAAGTTTTGACTCTGGCTGATGAAATCCACGCTAACTAAGAGATTGGGAGTATTGCTATTTGCTTTAAGCTCGGTTATATATAAGAAATTGTGTGTTGCGGTCGTCAGGAAACAGCAGGGAATTGTGGGATCCGTAGTCACTGTCCGAGTCTAGGATAGTGCGGCTGCTAAGCCCTGCGTCTCCTGTTGCGACGCGCGTAGTGTCCGTGAGGACTGGTGGCAGCGTTACTAATAGAATAAGAAAGTGAGCTCTGGGGTTGTGAGAGAAGTAGTTAGTACGCGCTTCAGGAAAAGACTTGTACTGCGTTGCAATCCTGGGATCAGTATATCGCGCTCTACGTGCCTGTTGTGAGAGAAAGTGTGGCCGGGACAGGTAGAGAAGTGCGCGTAATTATCTGGGTCTAGGATAGATAGATAGTGCGCGGCTTAACCCGGCGTCTTTGTGCAGCAGTGCGCGTAGTGGGTCGTGACAACTTATTACAAGAACCCCCACTCACATTGCAAAATGCTCTGAGCATGCTGATAGTTCCTGCTGGAGGTGCCACGTGCTCCACGTATGGATAGGAGTCTGTTTCACCCTGAAATAGCTGCTGAAACTCAAATCTGATAGTGGTTACTGTGAGATTTTTGTTTCCGCCGGCCAGAAAGGGGGTGAAAGAACAATGCGGGAGGACATTGGGGTAGATAGGAATGTGAAGCAGTCAGAAAGAGTGCCATGGCGTCTGTTTAACCCTGGAATAGCTGCTTAAAATCAGATCTGGTAGCAGGTTCTGTGAGATTCTGTTTCCACTGTGCGGAAAGAGGCCAATGAGTGAAAAAACAGAGGACAATGGAGTGAGGATTCCATGAGTGTGGATCCATCAGGTAAAGTGGAAAGGAGTCAGTCAGGCGTCAGCAATATAGTTGCCTGGAAGCTGCTGGGAAAAGCTATAGCATTTATTTTGCAGCTCCTGTCACTCACAGCCATCCCTGCATAGAAAGTGTGTGATCGGAGCTGCATTGTATCTGATTCAACCCTTGCAGCAGTCTGAACCCTTCATAAACAGTAGAGATGCCTGAGCGTGATAGTTGTATACAGGCTCCTGCAGGGCCATATCACATATATTGCAGCTCATCTGAAGGAAAAATCATATACTTTGCAGCTGCTATCACTCACAGTTCACTCACTACTTAGCATCCCCGCAAATACAGTATGGAGGCCAGTGAGTAATGGGAGCTGCTGCAATGGATCTGAAATAGCCCTTACAAGTAGACTGCATCCATCAGATATATTGCAGCTCCTCTGCAGGCTCTATCATACTTTGCTGCTCCTATCAGTCACAGACATCCATACTGTATATCAGGGATGGCTGTGAGTGATAGGGGACGGTTACATGCAGCCTGTGCTGTGCATGGCAGGACGCTGGAGGGAGTGTGGGGTGTGATCGTTTAGTTATGAGCAGGGCGGGGCGTGGGAGGTCCAATCATGCTAGAGGCAAGGTGGGCGGGGTTACGGGGATTACCGAGTGTCTCTGTCACAGAATTTCTATTCCTACAACACCGGGAGGAGCAGACAGCATGGAGCCTGAGCAGAGGGACAAGAAAGCCAACCCCCTGGAGACGGCCAACTTCTGCTCCAAGCTCTTCTTTTGGTGAGCCATGTGCCCCGCCAGGCAGGAGGGAGCCCCACTGAGCTGGCAGCCTACCCTGTGGTACCTGCCCTCAACCACCAGCCTGTGCTAATACGTATGCCCCCCCCAGCAGTGCCCTCAGTGTGTCAGCACTGCATGCAGGAGCTGCTGGCACCACCTGTCACTGGGTCTCAGTGTATGCCCTGGGTGTGCATGGGGTTGGTCTGTATCAGGAGGGTCACTGAGCAGCAAGAAAATACCTGCAAACAATGCATCAGTGCCTGAGAGACTATACATGTGCTGGGGTTACAATGTATCTGTGCTGGGGTTACAATGGATCTGTGCTGGGGTTACAATGGATCTGTGCTGGGGTTACAATGGATCTGTGCTGGGGTTACAATGGATCTGTGCTGGGGTTACAATGGATCTGTGCTGGGGGGACACAATGTATCTGTGCTGGGGGCACAATGTATCTGTGCTGGGGGGACACAATGTATCTGTGCTGGGGGGACACAATGTATCTGTGCTGGGGGACACAATGTATCTGTGCTGGGGGGACACAATGTATCTGTGCTGGGGGCACAATGTATCTGTGCTGGGGGACACAATGTATCTGTGCTGGGGGACACAATGTATCTGTGCTGGGGGGACACAATGTATCTGTGCTGGGGGACACAATGTATCTGTGCTGGGGGACACAATGTATCTGTGCTGGGGGGACACAATGTATCTGTGCTGGGGGGACACAATGTATCTGTGCTGGGGGGACACAATGTATCTGTGCTGGGGGGACACAATGTATCTGTGCTGGGGGGACACAATGTATCTGTGCTGGGGGGACACAATGTATCTGTGCTGGGGGACACAATGTATCTGTGCTGGGGGGGACGACAATGTATCAGCCCCTGAGAAAATCTACATCTCACTACCGGCAGATAATTTGTCAAATGTATCAGGAGAAAGTTTCTTGTAGATACAGTGTGGCTTGGGATGTGCTGCATTATGAATGGAGAGTTTCAATCCTCGTGGCTCAGTGTCTGTTCTTGGCTGCAGCGATTTATCCATGTGTAATCAGACTAATCGTCTACTCAGTGCTGTGCAGCTGTTACTACTCTTAATATTGTTATTGTCAGTATTGTTATTGCTAATATTGTTTTGTGCCAGGGTGTTGTTGGCGTTCTGCAAGCGGTGTGTGTGTGTGTATATATATATATAACTAAAACCAGCATGTTAAGGGGACAAGAGATTACAATCTGGCATTGGCTGCTATAAGGAAGGAAGATGTGACGTGTATGGGTCATATAACATAGCCAGGTATTGAAAACACCTGTGGATGTCACGGAGCAGCAATAAAGCATAATAAGCACCAATTAGGCAGCTTTAAAATGACTGTGATACTCAGCTCCTTCTAGACATTTACTGGTGTGGTTACAAACATGGAGAAGTCAAGAGAATGGTCCAGGAAGACAAGAGAAGAGGTGATTACTCTTCACAGGAAGGGCAATGGCTATAAGAAGATTGCAAAGATGTTAAACATACCAAGAGAGACCATAGGAAGCATCATTCGCAAATTCAAGGCAAAGGGCACTGTTGAAACGCTACCTGGTCGTGGCAGAAAGAAGATGCTGACTTTGACTGCTGTGCGCTACCTGAAGCGTAGAGTGGAGAAAAGTCCCCGTGTGACTGCTGAGGAACTGAGAAAAGATTTGCCAGATGTGGGTACTGAAGTTTCAGCTCAGACAATACGGCGCACACTGCATAATGAAGGCCTCCATGCCAGAACTCCCAGGCGCACCCCCTTGCTGTCTCCAAAGAATAAGAAGAGTCGACTGCAGTATGCCAAAAGTCATGTGGACAAACCACAGAAGTTTTGGGATAGTGTTCTGTGGACTGATGAAACAAAATTAGAACTGTTTGGGCCCATGGATCAATGCTATGAAGAAAAGAACACCTTGCCTACTGTGAAGCATGGCGGGGGGTCAATCATGCTTTGGGGCTGTTTTGCTTCTGCAGGTACAGGGAAGCTTCAGCGTGTGCAAGGTACCATGAATTCTCCTCAGTACCAGGAGATATTGGATGACAATGTGATGCAGTCCGTCACAAACCTGAGGCTTGGGAGACATTGGACCTTTCAACAGGACAATGATCCCAAGCATACCTCCAAGTCCACTAGAGCATGGTTGCAGATTAAAGGCTGGAACATTTTGGAGTGGCCATCGCAGTCACCTGACTTAAATCTGATTTGAGAACCTCTGGTGGGACTTAAAGAAAGCAGATGCAGTGCGCAAGCCTAAGAATGTGACTGAACTGGAGGCTTTTGCCCATGACGAATGGGCGACGATACCCGTAGATCGCTGCAAGACACTTGTGTCAAGCTATGCTTCACGTTTAAAAGCTGTTACAACTGTAAAAGGATGTTGTACTAAGTACTAAGATTGAATGTCACTTGGGGGTTGAATAAAACTGATAATGATGTGAGCACAGAAAAGACATTTGTGGTTATTTCATTATAAATGTTATGTGATATTTGTCTGACCTACACGTGCCTCTTTGATTTAATTGTAAGCAAGATGACTGAATGATCAAAATCAATGTCAAACTGGCCAAAACACTCAATTTCAGTGGGGGTTGAATAATTTTGAACACAACTGTAACCTCAGTGACTTTAACCTGTCAGTTGGGAGACATTTCTCTAGCACTACCCATCTACACCCGGCGGATTCTACAGTTTCTCCGGCACCTGTGAGGTTTCGTGCCCGCGGCCTACCATTGCGGCCTTCATGCAGCAGCCATCTTGGAGACTGACATCCGGCGTCTACGCCTGCTCCCGGCTGCACGTGCTGTTTTGCTGCCAGACTGGCGATGGGGAAGCAGTCGGGGAAGATGCTTGGCCTGCCGGAGGGGTCCAGGCAGCAGGACATAAGGGAATCCCTGGGCACAGACCGGCGACGCCGCCAGGGCGACCCCCCCCCCCACGGAGTTCCCAACCCCAGCGATGGGTTCCTCGGAGGAGGACGGCCTCTCCTGGTCGGAAGACGAATCGGCCTCACTGGGGTCCTCTAGGACAACGAGACAGTCGGGGAAGAAGACGGCTGGCCCTGCTCTGGAGGGGAGGCTAGCTGCGCATGGGTTTTCGGTTGCCCGGCGGACCCGACCTGGGCGGGATGGTGAGGACAGTCTTCTCCCCTCTACAAAAGGTGACATTCGCCGCATGATGGAGGACATGTTGGGAGAAATGCGGGCAATTTGGCGTGCCGATTTTTCGGCAATGCGGGCCGAGGTGTCGGTGGTTCAGACTCGCCTGGAGGAGGTCGAGTCGCGGGCGGAAGATACTGCGTTGGCACAGGCCCTTCTCGGTCCTCAGGTGGACACTCTGCAAACTCAGGTGGACTTACTCACTGGCGCAGTGGAGGCTGCTGAAGCGCGCCACCGTCGGCGTAATGTTCGGATCCGTGGAGTACAGAAAACGGTCTCTCCGGATGCTCTGCTGGCCTACGTGAACAGACTTGCGCTTCATGTGCTGGGCTCCCCTCCCGAGGCCTCCCCCATTTTTTTGTTCTGTCGCCCGTCTTAGAAAGGCCGCCACGGCCCCTGTGGATGCCCCTCGCAACGTTTTCGCTGTTGCTGGCACAGAGGCTGGCAAGCGGCGCCTCATGTCCTCCCCTCCTGCCCGGGCGCCCTTGATTTTTGAAACCTCACCCTACAACTTTTTAATGACTTGCCTTTTGTGACATTACTGGCCCGGAGACGCTTTCGGGAGGTGGCCTCTTTTATGCGCGTTGGTGGGATCCGTTACCGATGGGGGGGGTGGCAGGTTCCATGACCATCTCTCATGAAAACTTGACTCACACAGTAACCTCTCCCGAAGAGGTGTGGCGCTTACTGCGCTCACTGGGTCTGGCACCCGCTACCGAGCTATGTCCTGGTGACCGTTCTGGAGCGTCTGATCCGGGCTGAACGGACTTCCCCCTCCTCTATGTGCGGTCCTTCTTCCTGTATTTCTTGTTATTTTTTGCGCCCTTTAACTGACATGTTTTTTTTCCCCCTAGTTGTTAGAAATTTTTTGGGTACCCTTTGAGGCCTTTTTTGAGTTCCCCCTTCGATAGATGGATTATATATATGTCTGGTTTTTTTTTTTCTCCCTCTCCCCTTTTCTCCCCCCCTCCCTCATGCTGACACTGGGGCGTTTCTCCCAGGTGAGCCCTTCGTTTTGATGTCTATACCCCCCCCTCTCTCTTTTTTTTTTTTTTTTTCTTTTCCTTTTTCTTTCTCCCTGGCATATCCGGGATATCTTGGAGGTGCTACAGTGGCCTGGTGCCCAGCTTGGCTCCCCAACCGCCCGGGCCTGGTGCCATTATCCCCCTGGTCCCCCCCCCATGGTTTCACAGCCACACGGGAACCCGCCAGGGCAGGCACAATTTTGGCCTATGCCAGTTTTTCCCCTCTTAACCCCCCCCTCCCCCTTTTTGGTCGCTAACCACAGCAGTACTTTCATGCAGTCGTTTATTTGTCGTGTTGCATTTTTGTTTTTTAGCCTATGCCTTTCGTGAGTTTTTGCAGATGACTTCTGAAGACATTCTCGCTTTTCAGTTTCTGATGAGACCCCCCCAATCGGGAATGATTTTGAGGACACTTCTTAGTTATCTACGGCATTGTTTTTTATGGCCTCTTATTATTCTTTCTCTGTTCCCCCCTTCCCCCACACAAGCACTATTTAGGATGTTTTTTCAGCGGACTCTTTTTATTGATTTTCTATCACAGTGCTTCATGGATAAATAGTTCTTTTCTTCGATGTCTGTGCGGCCCTGCGAGGCCCTCACTCTATGTTTACTTGTATGATAACATATTTCAAAATAAAAATTTTGAATATAAAAAAAAAATTCGCTCCTCTAACATACTGCCTTTCTAATGAGACCAAACACGATCATGTAGAAAAAATACAAAATTTCCTCATTTCCCGCTTTTAACATCTAAGGCTGGTGTCAGACGAGCGTAGTGTTCACGTCCGTGATTGCGCCTAAAAGTACGTCGTGATAGCATGAAAGTAAGTCCATTGGAGCCTGACACATGAAGTACGTCCGCACTGAACTGCGGACGCACAAGGGCCGCGGCAAACGGACGCAGGTTAGGCAAGAACGTAATACTGCTAGAACGGACGTGCGGAGTGCGCCACGTCCACAACGTCTGCATAGCTTTGTGTGTGAGTGATGGAGCATGGTCAGACGGACTGCATTTATACGTCCAGCATTTTTGACGGACAGAATGTTTTTTCATTGTAATTTATTTTTCCCTCCTACATCCGTCAAAAATAACTTCAGTGAAAAAACGGACTGTGTGACCACTACTGCGTCATCCGTACTGACGATGTCCGTAATGCACGGACGTACAGTCCGTAGAAATCACGCTCGTCTGACCCCAGCCTAAAGCAATGTTATTTCTCACCTCGGGATTAAACATTCACAGGGTTATTCAGAGAGCGGTGAAGAGCAGGAGAATAACTGGAGAAGTGAAAATTCTGCCTTTTATCTCACTTTCCAAATCGGCTATTTGGTCTAGATTGTTCTCTTCACTTGCCAGTTCTCCTGGCTTTCACCTCTCTCTCAGGTTGTTCAGAGAAAGGTGAAAACCAGGAGAATGGCAGGAAAAGAGATCTATCTGGACCAAATAGCCGATTTGGAAAGTGAGAAGGCTAGGGTCAGACTAACGCATTTTTCGCAGGGACCGTCAAAAAGTGCGTCCGAACGCATTGCCGTATTTTCTTCACGGAATGCGCGAAAACAGTCATACGATGCGCATTTTTGTGCGTGATTTTTTTACGGATCCAAACCAGGAAACTTTGGGTGTCTGGACGTTATGTTGGCCGGACATGAGCAGGGTCTGACGTCTCCAAATCACGCACACACGCCGCTAGTAGACGCAGCGCACTCTGTACGTCCGTACTAGCGGTTCTGCGTTCTTGAAAAAATGCGTTCATTTTCCACTTGCGTTGCACAGCCGGACTTTCGTGCGACCGTACTTCGTATATTGGCCGTCATTGCCTAAGTGCGGCTAAACGCACGTTAAAAATTCGCTAGTCTGATACTAGCCTAAATGGGAGAATTTTTCTGGTTTGGCTATTTTGACCTAGAATTTTCCATTCTCCTGCTCTTCACCGCTCTCTGAATAACCCTGACAGGGTTATTCAGAGAAAGGGGAAACTCCGGAGAATGACTGAAGAGGAAATTCTAGGTCAAAATAGCCAAACCAGAAAAATTCTCCCATTTATCTCACTTTCCAAATCGGCTATTTGGTCTAGAATTTTCCATTCTCCAGTCATTCTCCTGCTTTTCACCAGCAAAAAATCAGTAAACTTTTTCTGCGTGTCTGAAAATGTCTCCTCTTTTCATACAGACTGCCGCTCCAAGCAGTTGTTTATGGATAGATTAAAGGAAAAGCATTTACCGTCATTTGAAATGTCATTTTTCATATTTCTATACATCCTAGAAATCCGCCACTTCACGGGCAGGTTATGGGGACCTCCTAGACACGATATTTGAAGGAATTTTTCGTTTTTATTTTTAACCCTTATTTCATGGAAAACTCAGTCCCTTTAAAAACTTTTTTTTTTACTTCTTGTCCTTGTTTCCTGTCCCCCAGGGCACTACCCGGACCCCCATACACCTTTTATGGCAAATATCTAGCATATATGCCCTCTTGGAGGGCACTCTAAAAACCGAATTTTCAGTGCCATTGACTCGTATTGAGTTCGGGTTCGGATCCTATTTGACACCCATCGTTAGGCTTCCAAGTAACCTTCCTGCAGATGACAGTATAAAGATCATATCTTGTTATGGGGCTTTGGGTGGTTTGTTCTGCATGACACTTTTAACCTGCATTAAGTTGTTTGTTTTTTGACCTTGGATACGTCAGAGACTTGGTGAAACTATCACGTTTATTTCTGGTGTTTCATAACTATTTAACGTTTTCAATTTTTATTTCTCGCGGTGAGGGGAAACGCTTACTCCTGCAGGGGATTTTCCCAGTAACGCGTGGTTATATGTCCTTGTTTCACATTGTAATTATGTCATGTGCTGTGATGCTTTTTGTGGTCTCTGAGCAGTTTTCTCCACACTATGATTTCATGTACAACTTCATTTGATTTCATTTTATTTCTGAATATGGTTATGTGCTTGTGGGATGCTAAAAGTTTCTCTGGGAGCAATAAGAAACAGTTGTGACTGCTGGTCCACTTTATATGATTTAGGGTTGTATGTATGTTTTTCTTTTATATCACATTTTTAAAATACAGGATGATTATATCCAATGCCAAGTTTACTTAAAAGGCTGCACCAAGCATCTCTGAGCTTCTTAACTGAAGTCGGCATTAACACTCTGCATCGCTAGATTGTAAGCTTTTTGGATCATGGTCCTATATATCCTTAATGAAAATTCCTTTAAATAACCCCTTAACCTCCAGGACGGTTTTCCCGAGTGTGGCTCAGGATTAACTTTTCGTACCGAAAGTGGTATCCCCGAGCCACACTCGGACTGGATACTTACATGTCCTGCGCTCCCTCGCTGATCCCCGCAGTCTCCTCCAGCCGCTTGCAAAGTCACACTGCCTGGTTCTCTTCTCGCGAGTGAAACCAGGAAGTTGTGACATCGCGATCGGCTGCAGTGTGACTGCGGGGACAGCGAGGGAGCGCAGGGACATGTAAGTATCGGCCCGAGTGTGGCTCGGGGATACCGCTTTCAGTATTGAAAGTTAACCCCCGAGCCACACTTATACCGCTAGGGGGCCAGAATAAATAGGACCGATTCTGACATATAAAATATGTCAGAATCGGACCGCCAGGGAGGTAAAGGGAAAATTTCAGTGCTCTACGGAAACCTCAATTCGCTGACCTTGCGGTGAATTCAGCTTTCAATGCAGGGGCCCTGAAGTGCGCCGAATCGATCAACTAAACTGAACAAGGGTAAAAAAAAAAAAAAACGCAATTTTTAAAATCCGTTTTTTAAATAAAACTAATGCATGCAAATATTAGGTCCTATTAAAAAAACAATAAAAAGGTCTGTTACAGAAAAAAAAGCCATAATTAAAAATATATCAAAATCAAACATTTTGTTTAGAAATGCCAAAAAAATAAGACTTTTTGCTGCAATTGAAAAGAATAAACGGTTGAAATGAAAACTAGGAGTTTTTTTTCTTCATTGAAACTGATGGAATTCGCTGGTTTAGGCTAGGGTCAGACGAATGCATTTTTCACGTCTACCGTCAAAAAGTGCGTTGATGCGTCCGAACGCATTTTTTCATGGAAGACGCGATAGCGGCCGTATTTTTACAGATCCAAACCAGGAAACTTTGGGTGTCTGGACGTTATGTTGGCCGGACATGAGCAGCGTCTGACGTCTCCTAATCACGCACACGCCGCTATGCGGACGCAGCGCACTCTGTACGTCAGTACTAGCGGTTCGACGTTCTTGCGAAAATGTGTTTGCCTCTTACGTTGCACGGCCGAACTTTCGTGCAGCTGCACTTCGTGTGTGTGGGCCTGCGTTGGACGTCATTTGCTGCTACCACGGCCGTAATAAAGTGCGGCTAAACGCGTGTTCGTCTGACCCCAGCCTAAACCTGTCATTCGGAAATCGGGGCATTACACCAACTTTTCTGGGCTGTTCACCGTTCTCTGCATACATTAAGCATCCTCTATTTCGCTGTATGGAGAAAATCACGGTTCGGTGAAATCCAGTGGCAAATTCAGCTCTCTTTGAATAACCCCTTTTACTGCCTCTACACATTTTGTAATTTTTTGAATCCCCAAGCAAATACTGCCAATAATACGGTCACAGGTTTTCATTTTACAAATGTACCACTTTGACAAAAACATACCTGCTTTGCAGTGTATACCCCAGGTCAGGGTCCTATTCCACTTTTGCGGTTAACAGCTGGAGTTCTGGTTCCGATCCTGCCACAAGCTTTGCCTACAGCTCCGTTATTCCAACTCCTTATTGTACAATAACCGTTCCTATACTTTGTATAGTTTGAGAGGGAGCCGTTAATTTGCAGCTACAGTTAGAACCAGCTGTTTCAAGGTAGCTCGTTCTTCTATTCTGGAGCTGGTATTTATGGAAGAGATTCTGACTCCCAGAACCTGGTGTTAATTGATTTTGCAAAAGCACCTTAAAATAAACACCTCCAAAAATTCCAAAATTACTTTTGATCCCGCGGTGAAGAGGGTGGCATGGTCCGGTTTCCTCTCGTGCGCAGAGAACTGGCAAATATTTCCCAGTGTCCTTCCTTCCATGCTCCTTACATAGCTGAGATTTCACACCAGAGTCATGCTTGGCTCCAGGGGCCAATATGAGCTGCAACGCGTGGCATTACTGCTGGGATCTGTGGCTCCCACTTATTGTGCCTCAAGTCACTAATAGAGCAGTTGAATTGTAATCGCTATGGTAAGGGATATTATTTCATTCATATATAATTTTCTTTCTTCATTACCAGGAACTATGGAATAAGATCAACAGTATTTGCAAAGTGCTCTGAGCATTTTGTTTTATTCATTTGAAGGCTTTCAGTGCCTGGGTATAGTAACTGGGGTGGATAGAGGGGAAGATCCTCCCAGTTGTTGTTGTTATTAATAGACCTGTGCACAATGTCTGTCTGGGTGGATTTTTATTTTTTTTCTCGGAGGATGGAGCTTATGCTTCTGTTTACTAACCTGAAGCCCCAAAATTCCCATGACCTAATATATTAAACAGAGCTTGCTAGTCTGCAGGTGGCCAACTATATTTTCCTTTGCTTACATTTCAATAAGAAGGCTTTCCCCCTCAGAATTAATTGGGTTCCCACACCGATGGTCCACCGAGAGCTGAGTGACAGCCTTCTGAGAGAAGGGAAATTCCTCAAGCTGAAAACAGCTGGGGGGGGGGGATAGTAGGGGGTATCTCAGTATAGCATGACTAGGGATGTAAAATTTCTGGAAATTTTGAAGCTATTGAAAAAAAAAAAAAAAAATTCTGGGGGAAAAATTGAAAATATGCACCATGGAGTAGGTTTACAAATTAAAATTAATTTTGTTTCACTTGAAATAAAAGTGCAGTTTATTTAGTAACTTGAATTTTGCTTTTTAGAATTTTATATTTTGTTTCAAATGTAATAAAACAAGCAAGGACTGTATATGATCGTATGTGAACAAGTAACAACTATGAAAACAAGTACTGTAGATTCTTGCGTATACCGCTAGATTTTGGTGACAAAAATTTACCTTTAAAATTAGAGGGGTCGCGTTTATATATTCGAGACATCTGTATCGCGTGTAGAAAAAAAAATTGCCTTGTTCTGGATCCCAAGTCTCCCGGAAGTTCCGGTAGTCTCGCTGAAGTGAATGCGGGCTCCCTGATGCTTGCAAACACTTCAGGAACTCCCAGATTCAGGACAGGTGGGATCCATCACGGCTAGAGGACACGCTTGGTTTAAGCCAATCATTCACCTTGCTCACCTCCGATGGCCATCTGATCTCTAGTAAAGAAGATGGGTGGTCGGCGGCTTCATACTTAGTAACAACTGCAATCATTCTAGAGCAGAGCACCCTGGCCTGAGGGGGAGCCTGACCGTGTTAAGAGAACCTGGAAGGATTTTAATTGTTTACTGGTACAGTATAATTTTGCTCCTCGCATTATATTCGAGTCTTGTGTATTCTCTCATTTCCATAACAAATCTCTATCCATCGCGTTATATTCGGGTCGCGCTATACTCGAGTATCTACGGTAACCACCCCTGTTTCCTGAAGAGCAAGAATAAAAGCAAGAAACCATCTCAAATTTGCCCCCTTAGCAACAATAGCAAAAGGAAGTAAGTGGCATTTTTTTGTGCCTGTAGGATATGGATACATCAATATTTAACCACTTGGCTGCTAAGGACGCGCTCAGCGGGTCCAACCAAGTGGTTCTCCTGTGATAAGGACGCGCTGAGCGCGTCATAGCACATGAGGCAGCGATCGACCAGTATTTCAGCCGATCGCTGCAGCCCCCCGGTGCGGGCTGACATCTTGGATGTCAGCCCAGCCTCTGGAGCCAGCGCGATGACGTCTATTACAGGCACCCCCCCCCCGCCGCCAGTGCGGGGGAGGGAGAGAGGTCCAAAGGACCTCCCCATCTGTACGGAACAGCAAGAAAAGGCAGGCCTGTCCTTCCAAGCGGTGGCTGCCTTTAACCCCTTGGGGGCTGGATAGCGATTCGGCACCAACAGGTGCCGGATCGCGGTCCCCTCCCTGGGGCTGGGTGACATCTTGGATGTCGGCCAAGCTTCCGGTATCTCCCCCTGATGACTGGCATCTTCACGCATAGTGCGATGACATCAGTTCGGGAGTTAACCCCTAGCTGCCACCTATGGTGGCTTTGGAACCCCCTATCTCCCGACATGACGAATACATATGATGATATATTATGAATCTGCCGGAAAGAACGATTTTATATATATATTCTGGGTCGTATAATAAAACGTGGCTTCAAATTGCGTTTAAACATGATGAATGAAACCGGTAAAAAATGAGCTCGGCACACAGGTGTGGAATAGCTCAGCAGCGACAGGGTTAAACTCTGAGGTTTAACTTTCGAGTGGTGCTTTTTTTAAAAAAAAACACAAAAAAAAAAAACTGGGGAGAAAAACAAAAACCAATTTACTGACCACACTGTACTGGGGAGAACATTAATTGGGATCAAATTCACTCTTGGCTATCAACCACTGTACAAGATGGAGCTCACAATCAAGCTAAACTGAAGCCTTTTCCCTGCATCGCCCCCTAGAGGCTGAAATGCATATTTTTGTTGTCTGAGTATTTCATTGAGACGTGTCACTTGAGGCTGGTGTCAGACAAGCCTTTTAAAGAGCAAAAGGAACGTCCGTGAGAGTGGACGTTCCTTCCATTCTGACGCCCGTCTGGCCACCTCTCTGAGCGCAGTTAGTGTGCTCAACACTGCAAGGTTCGATCTTCATATGGAGGATAGCGCTTTGCAGCCCTGTCGAACATGCGTCTTCGTGCTGCAAGCCTACCTGAAGCGCTGTCGCGCACGCAGTTCGTGCGCATGCAACAGCGTGTGGCCAGCCCGTCCCAGCATCACGACGCTGGGAGGCAAGTCCGTACGGGCGCACATAGTGCGCTCGTCTCACACCAGCCTTAATTGTATTTCAGGATTTGCTCATCTTCAGCTGAGAGAACTTGTAATGATTTAAGCCTTTAAAGTCCGTCTTTCATTAAGGTCTTAAGTCTATATAATATAGATCATTGGAAAAGAACATATTACACACTTTTGTGTTTTTTTTTTCAATTTATTTTATTTTTTTCTGGGGGGGGAATGGCTTTGGAGAAAAACAGGTTTCCCCCCCCCCCATTTTTCTGGTGTGTGTGTTTTTTTTTTTTCAGGCCGTGTACCACCAGACATGCTAACATTAGGAATAGTGATTAAACGCCAAAATCAATAGACAAAAAAATATCCTCCAACACCTGAGAAATTATACTACTTGTTTAAAATCTAACCTTTATTAGAACATCATAAAAAAACACTCATTTGCAATCCAAAAAAAAAATCCCAAAAATCCCATTAGTATAAGACATAGTCACCGTAATTTTATAATTGATCTCAAATGATAGTATTGACATGGATTTAATTCTAAAATTACAGTGACTAAACTCAGGTTTTCCCCCTGCATCCAATGACGTGCCACAGCTGCATAGGCAGGCCAGAGGAGGGGCCTGTCGCAGCAGACCACCAGCTGGGTGTACTATTAGGGGGTTATGGGGGAATGCAGACTGAATCCTGCAAACATTTGAGCAGCAAATCATATCCCCTGTACTGTGCTTCACATATCTGGACACCTGGGGCCTCATCACAACCTGGATGTTAAAAGCAAGATGCAAATGAAAATTGTTTGTGTCTGTCATTTTCCATTAGCAGCTCACCTTTTAACATTAGTATTATGAGCAAGCTGCTTTGCCAGCAGCTCAAGTCGTAATGCTGCTGAGCTGCAGGAAGATATTTGCTCCAGGAGTCCATATGACTAGACGGAGATGGAGGATTTCTCGTGCAAGCTCTGCAAAAGCTCACGTGAATGAGGTTGGGTTGGTGGAGGGATATGTGGATATGAGTGCCACGAAGCAAGGAAGTGTCAGATCATGCTTGTCAGGACCCAGCAGGCAGGTGAATGAATCCAGGATGCGGTGATACACAAGCAGACGCTAGGTAAAGTCCAAAACGGGGTGTATTGTAAATTATAAAATAAGAAAGTGCTGGTGACGGGCAAGGCAGGAATGGGGCTGATCGGACGTGAATGGCAAGGAGGAGAAACAAAGGGATTAAAAAGACACCTAGACACAGTGGCCAGCACAGCGGGAGACACAAGACAGGAAAAGAGTTGACTGAAGTCCTGAATAGGCAGGGTTGGAGACTGGAGATGCGTGGCAGGGGCATTGTAGACAGGCGGCTCTGGATAGCAAAGGCCACATGGCAGAGTCGCAGAATAATGGCGAGGCAGTGGAATATTAGGTTAACCAAGAGCACAGAGGCGAGCAGGCTTCTTGCTTCCTCACAGGAGTGCTGAACAATGCAGAAGCATTGAGTAGAGGGTGCAGTACTCTTTTGAAGAACACCCACCAGGCTGCTGACCACACCTGAGGTAGCCAGAGAGGATAAGGGCTGAGGCTAGGGTCAGACGAACGCATTTTTCACATTGTCCGTGGAAAAAGTGCGTTCGAACGAATGGACGTATTTTTTCACGGAATACGCGATAGCGGTCATACGATGCGCATTTTCGTCCGTGATTTTGTACGGATCATCAATAAAACCCTTTTGCGTCTGGACATTATGTTGGCCGGACGTGTGCAGCGTCTGACGTCTCCCAATCACGCCGCTATGCGGCCGCAGCGCACTCTGTATGTCAGTAGTAGCGGGTTTGACGTTCTCGAAAAAATGTGTTCGTATGCTGCCCGGCATTGGACGTAATTTGCTGCTAGCTCGGCCGTGATTAAGTGCGGCTAAACGCACGTTAATACTGCGCTCGTCTGACCCTAGCCTAACCTGGCATGGATGACAAATGGGATGGGTTGACATGGAGTCAGCTGGTTGGGCCCCAGTGTGGCTCTCACCACCGAGGGATTTGTAGGTGGGGTTTAGGTTTGTATGTTAATTGCGCTTCAGAACAATCCCATAGCACCTGGGACTGAAAAACGTTATTTTCAGAATAACTTCACAGCTGAGCTTGCGTCCCGGATGGAATATGATGGGTAAAAAATAACTGCTCAAGTCGTTAAGCACAGCGCTGAAGCCAAACCGCTTAATAGCCAGGTTTTGACCAGGCCCCTGGCTTTTTGCTGGGTCCTGAGGACCTGGGATCCACTGACTTACACATTGTGCTACTGGTTTTTATGTAGAATAATATTTTCAGACATGTGACACTCTGTTAATTTTTCGCATGTCTACTTGTTGCTCTACAACTTTAAAACCTGTTTTCTGTGAATTTGTGTCGTGTAATTTTTTTCTGTTTCCCCCCCCCCCCCCCACACACACCTTTTCAAAATAAATGAAATTTTCAGGGTGGAAAAATATCTTGGAAATTAAGTAGTGGTGCATTGCGGGCATATACTTATCGTGCTCCTTGCAACATAGATCACAAGACCATTTTTAGGTAGATACACCTTCAATGTCACTGCACCACGCAAAATGTTAAATAAATTCTTAATAAATGAAACTGTTATTTTCTAAAGCCCCTCTCCTCTGGCTCCAGGCTGCAATGTGTGTATTACCCATGGATTCTGCATGCGTAGGCCATATAATGGTGAGGGGGGGGGGGGAATAGAATTTAACTTGTTCTGTATACTTTAAACCATATGTTGTACTAGACACAAATGATAAATTCACTCAAACAAGTTTGACAGAAGTAGATTGATGGGAAAAGCAGGCCCTTCTCAAGTGACCCTAAAAGATGCACTTTTTTTTTCTGTATGCCTTTTAGAATTTGTCATAAAATGTCACATTTTCATTGATCTGCTTGCGTAAGGGCTTAAATTGACAATAAGTGCTCAGCTATGTGAGCGTTGGCGCTGGGTTAAGTGACTTTAACGCATGACCCCCATTTTACAATCCTAACGCTAACGGGTTAAAAAATCCATTTCCGCCTCGGTGATTGCACTAGCTTGCGAATGCTTAGTGTACTTTGCGCTCCCTATGATACGTATAGGGAACGCAAACTCCTAACACTACCGCACCGATGTGGTAACGAAAACATTAGTACCAGCTTAAAGCTGTGGTTAACTGATGCCGCTTCTGCAGAATCAGCACCAGCTACCACCCCCCCCCCCAAAAAAAATAATATACTCTCCTCATATCCTGCGGTGAGAAAGGTGGCCCGATCCACCGCTTTTGGCTGCTGGGAGCTGAGTGAGACTGGGGACAAATTGTCCCCAGTCTCCCTCTGTGAATCACTCCAGCCCTGCATGATCTTGCGAGATTGAGCAGGCCTCGTGGCTCGGCAGCACAACCCTCC
The DNA here is from genome assembly GCA_009667805.1 of Leptobrachium leishanense. Classification (NCBI taxonomy): domain Eukaryota; kingdom Metazoa; phylum Chordata; class Amphibia; order Anura; family Megophryidae; genus Leptobrachium; species Leptobrachium leishanense. The sequence continues at coordinate 313,987,914 of CM019064.1, forward strand.
ATGGAGTCCTATGGACTCCAGGAGGTGATCCTCGAGTATCGGAGATTGTTGCACTGCGTTATGGGGCAGGCTGCTAAATTGGGGCCTGCCCTGTAATATGGTGCTAAAACTAGGATGCTTCGAGCAAACCTGCATGTTTTGGCACCAGTAATGTAATATGGCCCTAGGTGGGCGGCAAGTGATAATGTAAATTTGCACTCAGGAGAATGTTTTTTGAGGTTGCTGAGTGGTACTTTTTGTGCTGAAGTTCAAGTTAGGAACATGAAGGGCGCGATTACATTCTTCACGCTAACGTTAGCGCTCACCTCTGTGAGCGTTAACATTAGCCTTGGTGGCCGTAGCGTGGGCGCACCATATTACAATCCAAACGCTAATGGATTAACAAACCCATTAGCGATTTGGATCTTGTGCTTTTCAGTGTGAGGTTACTGTACTTTGTGCTCCCTATGCTCAGGTGAGATCTGGCAGGTCATGTGACCAGCATTTGCCTCAATGGACTTCTATGGACTCCATCGAGGGGATGCTCGCGGTGGCGCTTAGTGCTGCTGCGCACATCCCAGGGTTTAACGCCGGATTACGATGCAGGCAGTGTTTTCTAGCACCTGCATCGTAATATCACCTTAAAACGGGGACGCAAGGGAGAAAATTTTCTCCCTATTGTCCCCATTTTAGCATGAAGTATGTAATTGTGCCCTTTGTGTCAGGGCAAGGAAAGCTGTAGAGTTAGGGGTACATCAGTTTAGAGTTAGTGGGAGAATGGTATGCGGGATTTATAGTGCCAATACAAGTATTTGGTCATCCTAAATTGACCCACATCCTCACGAAACCCCAAGTTGTCACTAAAAATTATTAGCTGTACTTATCTTTTTACTTTGTTGCAGTATTGTCTTACTATAATACAGAACATCAACTTATAAAATTCTTAAAGTCCCAAAAATATTTTGTTAGGTTTTCCATTTAATTGCATTATTTGTTTCTCAACCTATATCTCGCTGATACTTAATGTGAATAATTGCAACAGATGCTGTCCATCTTGACTCTCCAGGACAAAGTCCAACATGTTGCTGTAAGGCTAGGGTCAGACGAGCGTAATTTCTACGGACTGTTCGTTCGTGCAGTACGGACGGACGTTAGTACGGAAGACGCAGTAGTGGCCACATAGTCCGTTTTTTTTCACTGATGTTATTTTTGACGGATGTAGGAGGGAAAATAAATTAAAACGCAAAACCATTTTGTCCCGTATATAAATGCTGTCCGTCTGACCACGTTCCATCACTCACACACAAAGCGTTGCGGACGCAGCGCACTTTGTGCTTCCGTTCTAGGAGTTCTACGTTCTTGCCTAACTTGCGTCCGTTTGCTGCGGCCGTTGTGCGTCCGCAGTTCAGTGCGGACGTACTTTGTGTGTTGGACTCAATTGGCCTTTATGTCATGCTATCACGGACGTACTTTTGTGCGCCACCACGGACGTGAATGCTGCGCTCGTCTGACCGGAGCCTAAATCAGGAATCCGCAACCTTGACCTTCCAGATGTTTTTGAACTGGATTTCCCCATGTGTCTCCACCAACAAAATCAGTGGCTGAGCCTTATGGGAAAATAGTAGTTCCAAAATATCTGGAGGGCCCCGGTTGCTGCTGACCCCTGCTCTAAACAGAACATGTATGTATGCTATGTTTGCTTTGTGCTTAGGTCCCCCACGAAGAGCTACTTTCTAGCCATTCATTCGGCTAAAAGATTGTTAGAATGAAAACTATTGCAACGGATGCCACCATAACATCACTGCACAGGCTACAGGGAAAATGTTATTTACATGAGATGACACCCGCGTTCCTTGTATGGGTCTGTAAAATAACACTATAATATACAATATCTGTGTAATATTTAATAGGTTCCTGTTGACCTGTTCTCTTTACACACATTCTTGGCCTGTTGGTGACATGTATATGGGGGGGGGGGGTGTTATTTTTGGCCAAAATGTATGGGTTTAGAATTTTTCTTTTAAATCCTGTATTCCTTCTGAGTGATTTGAACAAAACCCATTTTCTTCTCTAACTGTTCACACCTTTTAGTGAATGACCCCTTCAGTACTAATTGTATTAACTGTCCCTCTTTGTCCATCTGTCACATATATAACTAGTTATTGTGCAGATTTATATCCTGGCTTATGTGTTAGGGGTCAGTAAGACATGTAAACATTCGAAGGCTAGGGTCAGACAATGCCTTTTTCGTGTCGTCCGTGAAAAAGTGTGCTCGAACGAATGGACGTATTTTTTCACTAAATACGCGATAGCGGTCATACGATGCGCATTTTCGCCCGCGATTTTGTACGGATCATCAATAAAACCCTTTTTGCGTCTGGACATTATGTTGGCCGGACATTAGCAGCGTCTGACGTCTCCTAATCACGCAAATAGAAAACACCGTGGTACACACAAGGAGGAGCCCCACCTTAAATCCACGATATCCACGAGGTCACTGCTATGGTAGGATGCCGCCAGTCCAGATGGGTAGCAATAAAGATGATGAAAAAACAGGATCTCAAGTGAAAATAAAGTGTTTTATTCGGTAACAGCAAGCCCCATCAAACAAAAGTGTTGTGACGTTTCGACCCTAAGGTCTTAATCATACACACACGCCGCTAGCGGAAGCAGCACACTCTGTACGTCAGTACTAGCGGTATGACGTTCTCAAAAAAATGCGTTTGTTTGCCGCTTGCGTTGCGTGGCCACACTTTCGTGCGGCTGTACTTCGTATATTGGCTGTCATTTGCTGCTACTACGGCCGTGATAAAGTGCGGCTGCACGCGCGTTTGCACTGCGTTCGACTGACCCTAGCCTTGGGCTCGGGTCAGACGAGCGCAGTGTTCACGTCCGTGTTGCCGCACATTTTAACGAATGTCTGTGGTAGCATACAATTATGATCAATAGAGGCGGACACACAACGGATGCGGCAAACTGAAGCAAGTTAGGCAAGAACGTAAAACCGCTAGAACGGATGTGCAGAGTGTGCCAAGCCCGCAACGTCCGCATAACTTTGTGTGGGAGTGAAACGTAGTCAGATGGACTGCTTTTTTGACGTCCAGCATTTTGACGGACAAAATGGTTTTTCATATTAATTTTATTTCCCATCTACATCAGTCAAAAAAACGTCAGTCACAAAAACGGACCATGTGGCCACTACCTTGTCAGTCAGAAAGTACGTCCGTTGTGCACTGGTGCACAGTCTGCACAGAATGCGTTCATCTGACCCTAGCCTAATTTGTTCCTTCTGTTATACTGAAGAAATCTCCAAACTCGACTATAACATCACAAATCCGTTGATATCTAGTAACCTTTTATTCATGAAGAATACAGCCTCCCTTCCTGTATTTCACTCGTGGCTGTCAACGACTTTAAAATATAAAATAAATAAATATAATATAAAATATAAAGAAATGCTCTTTCCCAGTTGACTGAGAATCTCCCAACATGTGTTTGTGTTTTGCAGCACAAATTTTTGGAATATTGGCAAATTTGAAGAATTACTCTAAATGTCGACCAAATTTAGCGTCGGACTCTGGGCATTTTTTAAGTGACTGCAACTTGAATAAGCCATTCTGTTTCTGTCACACACACATCCAGCTCAGATTTCCAATCGCTTCTCCGCTGTTCGATTTAAAAAACAAACTGTGTAATTGACTGACATTTTGTTATTTTTACTTGTTAATCTGTGTTCTGTTCTCTGCTTTGTGTTCACTCCCAACCTGGCTAATTTGTATATACTGTAGTTGGAGAGTCCAGGGTAAGGATAGTATTGGTTGCGTCTCAATCTATTATTACAACATAAATTGTTTATGCTTAGTTATTGTCTTATGACATCTACACATGACATAATTATAACTTAATGAGATTTTACCTTTCTTAACTCTGCTTTAGCAATAAGATTGACTCCATGTTGCAATGTCATTGGTTTGTCCTATCCTATAAAAAAGTTGGCCTTGCCGAGAAATACACCCTGAAGCATTGCACACACTGACCTACTGGACCAATTTCCTGCACAGACTGAGCAACAGGAGAACCATTTTATAGGAAGGTTATTATACTGTCAATGTCAATAAAGACCTGTATAATGTCAGTAACGAGTAATAGTATCACAATGCCAAATGTTACATATAGTTTCGGCACACAACATGCAGCATATAGCAAGGCGGCCCCACAGGCTCTCAGCAAACATAAACACAAGGAAAACCAAATGGCTGAACCTGCAAAAAGCAGCCGAAACCTAAAGTGCATCCCTTGAGAAAGGCGATAGATCGCCGAAATGTTGGGGTACCTTGTCTTGGCTATCAGGAGTCAGTTTGTACTGACCCACTTTATGTTTTGGCTGCTTTTCGCATTGTGCTTTCTCTAATATTGTATATGTCATATGGTTCGGCTATTTGGTTTTCCTTGTGTTTCTTTGAGCATGTGGGACCGCCTTACTATATGTTGTGTGCTGTAACTATATAACATTTGGCATTGTGATACTATTACTCTTGTTACTGATATTACATATTTTTGTATCTAATGATATTTTTCAGTTCTACTTTTGGTGTATATTATTTCATGGTTGTGCCATCTTGATTTTATTGTGGTTTGGTTACACATTTACAGGACTTTGAGTCCTTTTTGTGACTATTGTTTCAATAAAGACCTGTATGCCATATATTTGTTTCACAAAGTAAACCTATAGGAGCTTTCGAACAGCCGCCCCAGCTCCTCGGATGCCGGCTCAATGATGGCTTCCGGTATCGGGGGGAAAATATCGGGGGTACTGCACAAGTACTGAGTACTCCTGCAGTACCAGGTATCGGCACCAATATCGATACTAGTATTGGTGCAACCCTAACAAAGACCATACAGCGGTTTAACAGGACAGGTTCCACTCAGAACAGGCCTCGCCATGGTCTACCAAAGAAGTTGAGTGCACGTGCTCAGCGTCATATCCAGAGGTTGTCTTTTGGAAATAGACCTGTGATTGCTGCCAGCATTGTTGAAGGGGTGGGGGTCAGCTTGTCAGTGCTCAGACCATACGGCGCACACTGCATCAAATTGGTCTGCATGGCTATCACGCCCAGGTACCGGGGTCGCACTGGGATGTAGGGGATATGAACTCAGTATGCAGTTTCCTGCACCGATGACCAGGTGGGTAAGGTTTGGAAGGGGATGAAGAAGGGTAACTGACCGGATGAATTCTGAAGGATGGTGGGAAGCGTGGAATAAATGCAGGATCCAGGAACAAAATAGGCTTTGCAGAGCAGCGAATAAACCATATCTGTCTCCGCACATGAGCTGTAATGAACAAGCAAAGTTTTGTTTGGGGCAGGGCCCTTTATTCAATTTGAGAGAGTGTATCGTGTGGTGCTTTTTCACTGTTTCACTGCTCGGTGGTATTACTCAATGCAGATTCAGGGGTGGAACTGAAATCAAAGTGTGCTGTCAGGAACATCAGGGGATGGTGATGAGGTACGCATGACGTGCCTCTTCTAAAGATGATGCACCTCTTCTAAAGATGATGCACAAGAAAGCCCGCAAACAGTTTGCTGAAACCAAGCAGACTAAGGTCATGGATTACTGGAATTGTGTTCTGATGCGTAGGGATGAGCTGTTCGGTTCGATCAGTTCGGAGTTCGAAAGTTCGCGAACTTCGAACATTTTGGGCTGTTCGCCAAAAGTTCGAAAAAAAATATATATTTTTTTTTTTTAAAAAAATGCTTAAAAAATCTAGAAATAAAGAGACTCTTTACTGCAGAATATTATAAGCAATGGTTTATTAGATATTGAATTAAAACGGGAATATTTTTAACATTGAAGCCTATGGGATAAAACATTCTTGTTGCTAAAACATCAGGCAGAGGAGGCCATCTAATCAGGCACTGTAGAGGGCAGTCTGCCGGGGCCTCCCAAGGATCCCTTGAGGAGCATGCGGCGGCGGAAGGATGACAGAGCTGCGACTGTGCGGGCTGGCCAGCCGGGTGCATGTGGCAGAGAGGTGGCGCAGGGACTCCAGGTAGGGAGCCACGGCAGACCCCCCCCTTCCCATCCCCCCCCTTCCCCACAACCAGGATCCAGGGAGCCCCCACTGACCACCAGGCTAAGGTAAGGCAACACATTTTTAAAAAATATAAAATCCGAGGACATTTTTAAATGTCTCCAGCAACATAAAATAAAACCTTTTCTTTCTAATACTCACCTGATTCCTGGACCCACAAACTGTAGAGGTGCTGCTCGGCAGTGTGCGGAATCATATGCTGCATTAATTATACTGTAAGGCTGGGTTCACACCTGCGTTTTTTTACGCGCGCAATACATGCGTTTTTAACGCGTGTGTCGGGCAAACGTAAAAAAAATGTGAACGCGCATTGCAGCGCGTTCTCGGCCATAGACTGCAGAGTGAACACGCTGCAATACGCCCCAAAGAAGCTCCTGTACTTCTTTGAGCGTAGGACGTTTTAGATCGCATTCCTGCGCGCTGTAAAACACCCAGGTATGAACGGGTCCCATAGCAAATAATGGGATTTCACTGTTTATACGTTTTACAGCGTGCAGGAATGCGCTGTAAAACGCTTGGGTGTGAACCGGGCCTTAAGGTGCTGCCCGGCAGTGTAAGGATTTATATGCTGCATTAATTATTCTTCTTACAAACTTGGTTACTTAACCGGTTTGTGTTTGGATTGTAATATTGTGATATCCAGGGCCCCGGGTGGCGATCAGGGGGCCCCAGACGCATGGTGCCACCAGCTGGCCGAATGCCAGGAGCTCTGGCGCAGCTGAGTGATCAGGGGGCAGGGCACGGCGTGATGACGTGGAGCCGCCGGGACTGGTGTGAGCCAATTCTCACCATATACAGTAGCGCAGTACTAGTGCCTAAACGTTGAGCTGGTTTTGTTATAACCACTACTCTCGCTCTGTGCCCCTGTCTGGTATATTCCGCTGCTTGTTACTGCTGGTGCGCTTCCATCCTGCCATACACTATATAGCGCAGTAATATTTGGGTGCACTGCCACTGACTCCTATATTACCAGATTCATATAATTTTAATATTGGACCACAGGGTCCAACCATGCACTCTTCCACAATACCACAGAGGGGTTACGGTGCGACGGCCAGAGATGGATTTGCACCTCAGGAGCCTGTAGGCACCAAAATGCGGAGCGCCCCTACCCCCCCCCAAAACTGAAACAGTTTTTCTCTGTGCTCAAATCAAAAGAAGAGGCAGAATCTGTTGCCTTAGTTGAACTAGTTAAAGTATTTATAAAGCGTCAACAAATTCCTTAGCACTGTACGATGGGAGAAACAGAATAACAAATATACATACACGTTACACACACGGAACAGAAGGAGGAAGGACCCTGCTTGAGAGCTTACAAACTAAGAGGAGAGGGGTTACACATTAACGGGTTGGACTGTATGGGAAGCAGGAAATTACAGTGGGGGCCCATGGAGTGAGCTGATAGGCTTCTCTATAGTAATGCATTTTCAGAGACTTCTTGAAGGACTGGAGAGACCAGGCCCGTCTTTAATATTGATTGGACCCTGGGCAAACATTTTCTTGGGCCCCCCCTCCCGATAACCCGCACACCGCATGATTTTTCTCTCCACCCCAACATCCAAAAAACCCCAAAACAAATACATCGTGGACTTATATATTAGAAGACATATATATTTACACACATTCTATATACATAAACACATAATGTATAGACTGGACAACAAGAACCTGCATTTATTTATACCACAGTAGTAAGTTATAAAATGAAAGTGCAGTATCTGGGGTAGTGAGTGGAGAGGGTTAAACTTCTTTGGGTAAGGGAAGTTAAACTCACTCCCTACATGCTGCTCCCGGAATGCAGCCTGAGGCGCGTTCAGTTGCTCAGCCGCTGCAAGTGCTAAGTTAGCAATTTGCCACTGAACGCTGTTCTGCAGCTCAGCGCTCGGCACTGCTAACTTAGCACTTGCATCCAAGGCGAGAGGTGCTGCGGGGTTAGCTGAGTGTGACATACGAAAGATGGCTGCCTCCACGGAGAAAATAATCCAATAAGGAAATGTTCAGTTTGTAGGTTTGGTGGATGTAGGTTTGGTGGAGCAAAACATTAACACTAAAGATGTAATAAAATGGACAAAAGTGGATTTTGCAGACACAGCACCTTTCATTAAGCAATCCTCTGCCCTTTCGGTTCCATATTCCCAGCCAAAGCGTTCAGTGAGACGGATGCAGCAAACTGATCTGCTGCAATGGAACAATTCAGCAGCTGCTGAGGAACTGAACACAACTCAGATCACTGACAGATAAGTGCTGCTTGCTCAACCATGGGCAGCTCCTTCTCCCAAACCTCTGCAGCCCCCAGAGTCAGATTGCAAGCTCAGAGGTTTAATTTCTCTGTGTATTAGGATGTGCACACAAACCTTGCTACACACAGATTGTGACAGTCACCCTCCCTGCACAGCTCTTGCTGCATTAAGGAGAGGAGCCTCTGAGCTGAGAGCTGGAGGGAGAATGTGATGTGCAGACAGTTTTTTAGCAGGACCTGTCCTGTGTTTCTCCTAGGTCCCCTCAAATACCTTCTTGTACTCCAGCAGCACGTGGAGGCTCATGGCTCTGTCTGTGGAAGGAGGGGGTGGAGTCAGCACAAGGAGCTGCAGCCTCCATGTGAGGTCCTTTGATTAGGGTGTGTCCAGGCCTATGCAGTCAGGAAACCTCAACAGGCTTCCTCCCGTTTGGCCCCGCCCCCTGTGGCACGCCCTCTCTGACATCATCAGAGGGGGCCCACCGGGCCTAGGAAGGCTGCAGTGCTTCCACAGAAGCCTGGGGCCGCCAACAAACACAGAGCCACCACTGTAAAACGGCCCCAGCAGACCCCAAACAAAGCAGCCTGCTTTGGGCCCCTCAACTATGACTGGGCCTGGGGCAGCTGCCCCTCCTTAAAGACGGCCCTGGGAGAGACGGGTGAGACTGTTGCGGGGGAGGGAGTTCCATAGAAAGGTTGCAGCTCGCTAGAAGTCTTGAAGCCGAGTCTGGCATAGGCGTTCATTACAGACTGCAGAGGGAGAATCTGGGATCTCTTAAGGCCAGAGAGAAGGAGGTTACAGTAGTCAAGGCGGGTGATAAGAGCTTGGATGAGCATTTTAGTAGTCTCGATTTAAGAAAGGGACGGATGCGTGCAATGTTTTTTAGGTGGAAGTAGCAAGATTTGGTTAAATCCTGAATGTGAGGAGTAAAGGATAGAGTGGAGTCCAAAAGGACCCTGAGGCAATGGAGTTTGAGAGGTAGAAGTAATGGTGGCACCATTCACCTGAAGAGAAATTGGCGCAGGAATGGAGGTTTTAGAGGGAGGGAAGATGAGAAGTTCAGTTTTAGAGAGGTTGAGATTTAGGGAATGGGAAGTCATCCAGTTGGAGACAGCCGATAGGCCGGCAGTAACACGGTCCAACACCGGAGGAGAGAGATCAAGAGAGGAAAGGTAGATTGTCAGCATGGGCAGGTTAGCATATATATCACATTCCTGGAGAAGCAAGTGATAACTTCCCTAATTTTGATTTTCTCGCCATTTTTCTATTTCTGTGGTTGTATGTTTCTTGCCTTTTGGTATTTATACAATTCAGGCAATTACCACACTGATGAAAACCTGCTCTTATTCCAAAGTGGTTCATTGGTCCTTTCTTTCCTGGCTTCTGTGTAAGTTTCATTTTCAAGTTCTTGGCCCCTCTGCAGATAATCCGTGGTACCGAGGGCAGAATTTCCCTCAACATAGGGTCCTTACATAAAATTGGCCGATGTTTTTTGATACTTTGGGTAAAGGTTTTGGTCCGGCCAAGCATGTCTCCTGACCTAAACCCTAATGAGCATCTGTGGGGCATCCTCAAATGGAAGGTGGAGGAGTGCAAGGTCTCTAACATCCACCAGCTCCATGATGTTGTCATTGAGGAATGGAAGAGGACTTCAGTGGCAAACTGTGAAGCTCTGGTGAACTCCATGCCCAAGAGGGTTAAGGCAGTGCTGTAAAATAATGGTGGCCACACAAAATATTGACACTTTAGGCCTAATTTGGACATTTTCACTTAAGGGTGTACTCCCTTTTGTTGCTGGCGTTTCAGTCATTAATGGCTGTGAGTTATTTTGAGGGGACAGCAAATTTACAGTTATACATGCTGTACACTCACTACTTTACATTGTAGCAAAGTGTCATTTCTTCAGTGTTGACACATGAAAAGATATAATCAAATATTTACAAAAATGTGAGGGGTGTACTCCCTTCTGTGAGATGAATAATTATATTTACGTATAGTGTGTGTGTTGTGAATAGCAACATCTAGGGTTAGCCTTTTTCGTCATTGGGGAAGCCGGTTACGCCACTGTCTGACAAGACATCCAATCGGTTTTGAGTTTTGCGTGGTCATCAATGGGTGTTCTGTTTTGCCATCCAAGCATTGAGAATGTGATCTCTGAATTTACTGCTGTGATGAGATAGCAATAACTCCCAATCTTGTCTGGATTGGGTCACTCTCTGTAATTCAGCTAACACCTTGAAGATAGGGTTGCCACCTTTTCTTCAAGCCAAAACATAACAAGGAAAAAAAGTGTCATCTGCACTCGTTTCTATGTATTCCATGTACAACACAACATCTATATGAGGTTTTTGTTTGCTTCAATGGCCATTGCAACGTAAGCTCACTCGCCACTTCAAGGCACCTCTTTGGTTAGGTACTCACTCTATAATGTAACCAAAAAGCTGCTCTACTGAGCAGCTCCAAGCCCCTCCTGCTGCTTTTCAGCTAAGAGGCAGAGATATGGTGGGTTTTATTTATACATGCTTTTGGTGACAGTCCGGTCGGAGAGTGGATGGATCGTGGAGAGCGTTGCAGCACTGTCAGCACGTCTCTTTGGCAGCTCAGTGCTAGTAGGGAGCCGCATGGATGCTAGGGCACGATCAACAACGTGAACGTTGTCATGTGAGCCCATTGCTCCTGCGCGTGTTTACTTTGATGGCGGCTCATGGGAGGAGGTGGATAGGACGAGCGACATGTGACCGACAGACCACCCAACCCCTCCCATAGTGGGCGGTCAAAATGAAAAAAAATAGATGGAGAGGACTGCGGCGCCGGGGGAACGCAGGAAATGTAAGTATGAAGTGGAGACTTGCGCCGGCACCTCGAAGTCATGTATCCGGGTGGCAGAGGGTGTCAAACCCGGGCACATGACTCCAAACCCGGACAGTCCGGGTCAAAAACGGACAGGTGGGAATCCTACTTGAAGATCTGAAGTTTTATTCCATAAACTGTAAGAATCCACAACAATGTACACCGGATATGTAAAAAAATCATAATATGATACACTCCTTGAGGCTGCTAAGCATTACTGGGAAATGAACAAGGGTGGAGCTATCTAGACAGGAAACTGTCATGAGGAGGGGGGGAGGGAAACCCAGGGGTAGATGAAATGTGAAATACTTAAAGGAATATCACAAGGCATGTGAAACATGACAATGGGGTATATAGTTTGTTCTTTGATTATTTTTTTTGCATATATTGTAAATGTTATTTTGCCTGTGGTGTATTTAGGCTGGGTGTTGTGCTGGCCACTCCAAATCCCCCCTCCTGTAACAAATATAATTGACAGGATAATATGAAGCCAAAAATATTCCTGACCTTTTTGGAACCACTTGTATTACGTTATATTAAATAAAAATCTAATCTGGACTCCAAGCAAAGCAATTTCTAACAACATTTATTATAGTTTAGAGACTCATTGCTGGCAGTTTTATAGCTTTATTGCTCTTGTAAACACCTGCACACCTCCAAATATATTCAAGTTCTACAAGGCTGGAACAGTGGCGGAACTACCAGGGTCGCAGCGGTCGCAACTGCGACCGGGCCCTCTCAATTCCGCCACTTGAGGGGGCCCACTTGCTTGGAGAAGTTTGACGGCTAAATAATTTCGACCATGGCAGGCTGAGCGCACTATTTTTGGCGGCAGCCGCGATCAGCGCTTTGAACTCGTTCCATAGCCTCGTGCTCGTCATCTTCCTTCCTGTCCTTTAAGTTCCTCCCCCGTCCCCCTCTCCCTGCTCGCTCGCCTGCTCCGCCTCCGCACACACGTGTGTCCGTGTGTGTGTGTGTGTGTGTGTGTGGGCGCGGCAAGGAGACAGTGAGCAGGCCGGCCTGGGATTAATGCGCTGCCTTTCTCTTCCTCGCGGCCAGAACGCTTTCCTCTCCCGGGCCGCGTCTCCAGACTCCAGTCCTACAGGGCGGCTCCCGCTGTCTGTCAGTCTCTGTGTCACTGCTGAGTGCTGACCTGACAGTCTGTCAGGCTGTGTGTGTCTGGCACCCGGCCGTGACGTGAGTGACCCGCACACCCGCCACATCGCAGCAGGCCAGCAACAGACTCCCGAGTCTCGACCCGTGGCATGCCCTGGGCCCCCCCGTGACAGTCTACTTACGGTCTCCAGTCCAATTGCCTCCACTCCCACTGACTACTCACCCACTCAGAGCCGACCCGGTCATCCACAACATCACGATCGGATCACATCACAGCACATCATTCAGCTGGGCCTGGCGCCACCACCGCACCGCTGCAGCAGACTCTGCCCGTGACAGTCACTGCTGTCTCTCCTGACCTGAAGCCACACATCAGCAGCACACCGTCGCCACCTGACTCTCAGGTAATTATGTTCAATGATCAATCAAAATCAAATTGGGGGGGTCTCAATACCAATATTGGCAGACACAGCCTGGCCTGCGTTATCATGGGGGCCGCTGGGGGGCCCTTCCAATATGGCAGCCAGGCCTGCATTACAGTGGGGGCTGGGGCCTGGCCCATGAGTACCGTGGGGGGCCCTGCCTTGAGTATGGTGGCCTCAGCTCAGCCTGCGTTAGGGGGCGGCTTTCAATAAGGTGGCCTGCATTAAGGGGGCAGCCCTTTCAATAAGGTGGCCTCCTGGCTCCTGCATTAGGGGGGGGGCTGTGTCTACCATGCCAATTACATTCCGTTTGAGATTCAGGCTGATCCTGTTTGTTCTGTTTTCCGCACTTGGCTGTAACATTTACCGCACTTGGCTGATACAATTGGCAAATGAGAAGACTGGGGGCTATGAATTGAAAAGAGTGGGGACTGGGAGGGTTAATGAAAAGAAGTAGGGCCATGCATGACTGATCTTTGTAAAAATGGTTGAATTTAAACATTAAATAATTTTGATTATCTCAATAGATACAACATTAGCTCCTTGCCTAAAGAGCTTGCATACTATTAGCTGTCATATGCTTTATTTACAGAAATATATAATGTCGTCATCCACTCACTCCAAGAGCTGTGCTCACAAGCATCCTGCAATAATAATAAATAAAAGTTAAAATATGGATATTTTTTTTTGGGGGGGGGGGGCCGTCATGGATTCTTGCACCGGGGCCCTCAGGTTTCTAGTTACGCCACTGGGCTGGAACATTAAATACCACTGAGCCAGGGCCGGCGCTGCCGCTAGGCGAGCTAGGCGGCCGCCTAGAGCGCAGTGCTCGCCTAGGGCGCAGCCGGGCCAGACCATTGAAAAAATCAGTGTCCGCGGGCGCCACAATTTACTCGTGGCACGCTCACACACCAGCCGCAGTACGCCTCTGCCGCCTGCGCTCCAATAGAAATGCTCCTCTGGTGGGGGGGCGGAGCTGAGCAGCGAGGTTAGTGGCCGCATCTCTCAGGAGTTCCGTGAGTCAACAGACCTTCTTGCTCACCCGGACGGTTGTGGGTCCGGTGGAGCCCGATATCGGCGGTTTTCTACTGCTAGGTAGGATGCCTTGTTAAGCGGATACCGGGTCCGTCTCTGCTTTGAGGCCTGGAAGATGCAGCCATTTTGGGAGCCTTGGGGGGAGGTTTCGCTCATCACCTGCCGCAGAACGTGGTCCCGGAGGAGAAGACCGGTACCCTTTGAAAAGGCGCTCCTGGACTGCCCCCGCCTTGCCCGGGGGCTTCTGGCCCGAGTAGCAGCTATTTCTGTGCCTGGATGCCGGGTGGGTGTTCTGCCTCCCGTGAGCTCCGACCAGAAATGCTCCTCCTCCTGACTCCTTGATGCCAGCGGCTGACGCCAGCACGTGTTGGGGCTGGCGGCAGCACGTGTGCCCTCTCATCAGTCGCTGGCTGTGGGGGTCTCGCATGAAGGAGGAGGAGCAGTCTGCAGGGCCCCTGCCGTTTCTTCTAAAACGTCCGTTTATCCCTTCAAGCGGCCGAAGCAGTACCCGGAGTCCGCTTCTTCTCTGCAGGTTCTGCGAGCGGCAAGGGAAATGATAGCGGCTACAGGGACTGGGATGACAGAACCATCCTTAAGTGGCTGGCAGAGGAGGTGTAACTGGAGGAGAGCGAGGAGAGTGCTGCTTTAGTGACCCCCTACTCCACCTCCGTCATTAATGAGGCACAGAATGTCTTCAATGTGCACCCCGACATCAAGCAGCACAGCAGCACTGGTAATGGACCTCTCTACCTGTGATACGGGGGGCAGTGACTCACAACCCCTGCACTGCATGGGTACCATGTGTCAGATGTGGGACTAGGCAGAGCGCTGCATCACAATACCCAGCGCTGCAGCACGAATTGGCACTTTTAGTTTTTGTTTAACTGGTTTCCCTAGAATTTTCATTCTAGCTGGAATATCAGGTTTAATGGCCGGGTTTAATGCATGGGTTGGTAACCCTACCCCCCAAATGTTTTGGGCCTACATTTGCCATAAGGAGCAGACGAGGTGCTGTGAGAGACAAAGCTGCTCTGTCCTGGTCACTGTGGTACGCATTGCAGTCACTGCATCCGACCTGGATGAATGAGAAGGAGGGGTGAATCAGGAGAGGGGTGAATGCGAAGAAGGGGGAGTAGAATGAAAGAGGGGAGGATGAAATGCATTGTAATGAGAAGAGGGTGAAAAGATGGGAGATTTGAATGAAATGTAATGAGCACTGCACATTACCGTGGAGCTCTGTGACACCCATACAACACTGCACATTATGAGGATGTCACAGAGCTCCACAGTAATGTGTGGTGTTTATGAGGGTATCACAGAGCTCCAAAGTAAATTGCAATGATTATGAGGGTGTCATAAAGCTTCACAATAATGTGCAATGTTTATGAGGGTGTCACAGAGCTCCACAGTAATGTGCAGTATTTTTTTTGGGGGGGCGCAAGTAGCTGGTCTTGCCTAGGGCGCAAAGTAGTCTAGTACCGGCCCTGCACTGAGCTGCAGGTAGATAACGGCAGCGGTGCTGAGCGTTGCCTTCTTAGCAGTTCCAGGAGTCCATAGGATGGCACAGACGGTGGAAGGATATGTAGAGGAACAGTGAGAACCATTTTTTTCCCCCAATGTTCTGCATAAAGCGAGAGGAAGTGGCAGATCATGCCGCTCTCTTCACTGAGGGATCTGGTAAGGGATTTTCTAGTTGGATTAATTAATGTGTTAAGGGATTTTACTTTTGCAAAATCCCTTAACAACTGGGTTTAGAAATTGACATTCATTGCTGAATAACGTTTTTTTGCGGGCGAAGCTCATTCTTCATCTATGTAAAATATAGAAGCTGTTCATGCCAGAAGGTTCAAGCTGCAAGGAAAGTTTGCGGCATGTTTGGTTTAGCAAGTGGGAAAATTAAACTAAATTCTTGAAGTTATGCTGCACAGCTTGAGGACTTAGCTTAAAAATGGCATTGAAATACGACCCAGGAAGTATAAAAGTACAATGCAAATACGAAGGGGTAATACAAGTTACCACATGGAGGAGCATAAATGTACCTACACAAATTATTAAAATAATTTACATATTTTATTAAGTAATGATTCATGGTGAACCCTACTGTTTTTAAGCATATACTTGTGTGTGATTATATTTCACACTCGTGCATAAAATTAGCTTCTGGTTTATTTTTTTTTTATTATTTTTTTTTTGTGTGAAGGAATAGATTTTATATGCAGCGCAACCTGTCTCAGACACTGTTTGGGTGGCATGTTCTCCTAAATTAACCTTAATCCCTTTTTAAAACGGGATGTGATGATGTGATGATGTGCTGTGTGCTCCGAGGCAAATGCTTTGAAAATAGTGAGTGGCAGAATCTGTCTGACAATTCTATTATACTGCTGAAGCTCACACAGCACTTTAATAGAAGGTAGCCATGCAGCTGAATCCCTGGTCACGAAACAAAGCAAAAGATTGTTTTCTCTGCATATATACAGCATTTTAAAGGGGCATTTTGATATACATCAATTCAGTATGTTAAAACAAGCATTTTTCTAATTCACATCTATTATTTAGATACAGGTGGATAGAATTGCTGAAATTCCCTGTACAATCCAAAATACATGGGGCCCTATCACCTGGTGTGAACTAAAACGCCATCGCTAAACACCTGCCGTTATCCACCTGCAGCTCAGTGGTATTTAATGTCCAGCCTTGTAGAACTTGAATATATTTGGAGGTGTGCAGGTGTTTACAAGAGCAATAAAGCTATAAAACTGCCAGCAATGAGTCTCTAAACTATAATAAATGTTGTTAGAAATTGCTTTGCTTGGAGTCCAGATTAGATTTTTATTTAATATAATGTAATACAAGTGGTTCCAAAAGTCAGGAATATTTTTGGCTTCATATTATCCTGTCAATTATATTTGTTACAGGAGGGGGGATTTGGAGTGGCCAGCACAACACCCAGCCTAAATACACCACAGGCAAAATAACATTTACAATATATGCAAAAAAAATAATCAAAGAACAAACTATATACCCCATTGTCATGTTTCACATGCCTTGTGATATTCATTTAAGTATTTCACATTTCATCTATCCCTGGGTTTCTCTCCTCCCCTCCTCATGACAGAATTTAGGACCGTTTATCGTGGCAATAACTCTGTAAGGGGTGTGAAAAAAAAAAAAAAATCTACATTATTTTAATTTCTCTACCATCTCAGAATTACAATCTTTCTGCCATATACCAAAGCATGCCATGTTTCAAATAATATACAACACAGTCCTGGTGTATTCTTAACTGTTCAGTTCTGATACTTTTGAAGTCCCTCGTAGGCTACTATAAAGGAATATAGGGGGTAACCCTTATTGGTTACTGTGATTTTAATGATTGAAGTAAACCACCTTAAAACTTAACCTTTTATTAAACACTGTATACAAAAATCATTGACCTAGAGATCGGAGCGTCTCCTCCTATCTCCTAATTTTAAAATGGTTAAAAGCAGGTAGACACTAGTGGAGTGGGTAGAGCCCACAACCAGAGATAGTGTTGGCTCCTGGTGACAGAAGTATCTGGATCCAGTTTGGGTAAAAGGGATTTCCCAAAACTGTACTAGATCAAAGTAGCCAACAGTAGTAGCGTAGTAGTAGCGCGGCGATACTCAGTCATCCGGGAGTTTTTTGGGGTTTTTTTTGAGAAAGGATTTTACCAGGAAGGATACATTGAGATTTCTCTCGTTTTCAAGTATGTCCTGGGTGGCGAGTATGTACCGTTAGGTGTCTTGCCCAAGGACACTTACTGGAGAGGTTGCTCGCTGGGATCAAACCCATGACTCCACAGGCTCTCTCCATGCAGAGCGGTGACATTACCTCTACTCCACCCAGCTGGTACTTAATACTGTACGGTATATTGGAGGCTATGTATATAGTGTCTACCAATATACTGTACAGTATGAACTCCTGGATGGTTGAGTATCGCCACTCTACTACTGTTGGCTACTTTGATCTAGTACAGTTTTGGGAAATCCCTTTTACCCAAACTGGATCCAGATACTTCTGTCACCAGGAGCCAACACTATCTCTGGTTGTGGGCTCTACCCACTCCACTAGTGTCTACCTGCTTTTAACCATTTTAAAATTAGGAGATCGGAGTAGTCTCTCTGATCTCTCTCTGTCACCAATGATTTTTGTATACAGTGTTTAATAAAGGTTAAGTTTTTTAATATGGTTTACTTCAATCACATGTTTCAAATTAACATTACGTTGTTTTTTTAATTTTATATTTTTCACTAAAAAGTGCTGGTTAGTGAAAGGGCTAAAAGAAGAGCCTATATTCTTTTCCCTTATGACCTAACTCATGTAATAAAGGAGAAAAATGAAAAGGTGAAGATGACAGGAATTCTTTTGTGTTGATCACTAAATTGAAACAATTATTCCTGGACCAGTAAGGCTAGGGTCAGACGAGCGTGATTTCTACGGACTGTACGTCTGTGTACACAGACGTACGTTAGTACGGAAGACGCAGTAGTGGCCACACAGTCCGTTTATTCACTGACGTATATTTTGACGGATGTAGGAGAGAAAATAAAATAAAAAGCAAAACCATTTTGTCCGTGAAAAATGCTGGACGTATAAATGCAGTCCGTCTGACTACGTTCCATCACTAACACCAGGGCTCGAGTCGAGCGGCAACGGCGTTCCCGCACTTCTCCCGCTGCGGGAACGCAGCGCTCCCGCTGTGGCCTGAGCCCGAACGCTTTAGCAGGCGGCCGCCACACATTGCCGAGGGGGGGCATTATCCATGAGAGCCGAGGGGGGGCATTATCCATGAGAGCCGAGGGGGGGGGCATTATCCATGAGAGCCGAGGGGGGGGGGGCAATATCCATGAGAGCCGAGGGGGGGGGGGCAATATCCATGAGAGCCGAGGGGGGGCATTATCCATGAGAGCCGAGGGGGGGCATTATCCATGAGAGCTGAGGGGGGGGCATTATCCATGAGAGCCGAGGGGGGGGCATTATCCATGAGAGCCGAGGGGGGGGGGCATTATCCATGAGAGCCGAGGGGGGGGGCATTATCCATGAGAGCCGAGGGGGGGCATTATCCATGAGAGCCGAGGGGGGGCATTATCCATGAGAGCCGAGGGGGGGCATTATCCATGAGAGCCGAGGGGGGGGCATTATCCATGAGAGCCGAGGGGGGGGGGCATTATCCATGAGAGCCGAGGAGGGGGGCGGCATTATCCATGAGAGCCGAGGGGGGGGCCGAATTATCCATGAGAGCCGAGGGGGGGGGGCGGCATTATCCATGAGAGCGAGGGGGGGGGGGCATTATCCATGAGAGCCGAGGGGGGGGGCGGCATTATCCATGAGAGCCGAGGGGGGGGCGGCATTATCCATGAGAGCCGAGGGGGGGGGCGGCATTATCCATGAGAGCCGAGGGGGGGGGGCGGCATTATCCATGAGAGCGAGGGGGGGGGCGGCATTATCCATGAGAGCCGAGGGGGGGGGGCGGCATTATCCATGAGAGCCGGGGGGGGCATTATCCATGAGAGCCGAGGGGGGGGGCATTATCCATGAGAGCCGAGGGGGGGGGGCATTATCCATGAGAGCCGAGGGGGGGGGGCGGCATTATCCATGAGAGCCGAGGGGGGGGGCGGCATTATCCATGAGAGCCGAGGGGGGGCATTATCCATGAGAGCCAAGGGGGGGGGCGGCATTATCCATGAGAGCCGAGGCAATTATATCCATATAACCAGTGCTGTGCATGTTATTCTTGGGGTTCAGTGCTGTGCATGTTATTCTTGGGGTTCAGTGCTGTGCATGTTATTCTTGGGGTTCAGTGCTGTGTATGTTATTCTGGGGGCTGTGTATGTTATGTTTTTCTTGGGGGCTCAGTGCTGTGTATATTATTCTGGGGGTTCAGTGTTGTGTATTATTCTGGGGGTCCAGTGCTGTGTATATTATTCTGGGGGTATATATTCTCGTTAGTCCAGTTGCCACAATCACGAGTATACCTGTAGGTAGTGATACCTTTCACTGATCAGTATAGTTTCCAGTTTACACTCTTGAAAGCTTGTCTTTTAAATGTAAAGTTAACCCAATAAAAATGGTATCACCACGCACTGCTATACTCGTGATATATATATATATATTTTCTTCAGGTAATGGGGGTTGTGGAATTTGGGGGTGAGTTCCCTCACTTTTTTTCCCGGGACTTGACCCCTGACTCACACACAAAACTCTGCGGACGTTGCAGATGCAGCGCACTTTGTGCGGCCGTTCTAGGAGTTGTACGTTCTTGCGTCCGTGGGCCGCGGCCGTTGTGCGTCCACAGTTCAGTGTGGACGTACTTCGTGTAACGCGCTCCAATGGGCTTTCTTTCATGCTATCACGGACGTGAACACTACGCTCGTCTGACCCTAGCCTAACAGATTGCTGGCTTTCATTATTCACTGAAGGTGAGATTAACGAGCAGCCTTGGATAGGGAGCATTATGTAACGGTCTCCACTGGCAGCTGTGTATCACCGTATAACGGCTATATTGGGTTTTCGTCTGTGAAATATGAAAATAAAGTCAAAATGATCATCATTGCAACTTTTTGTTTACACTCTGCACCTCTATGCTTCATCTTGCTAGTACAATACACTGTTGCAACGGAACTTTGTTAGTTTGACATGCTTTCAAACTCTGCTTCTCCTTATTCTGTATATTTGTGTTTAAAGTTACATGGTGTTGTGAAAATGGAGGAAATTTGTCCTTTTAAAGTCTTAATGTTACCTTTTTAAAGACTTAGAAACAAGAGTCAGGTCGCGCAGGTACGCGTGGGAGTGTAGTTCAGACTCTAGGTGTTATTGAAAGAGCACCAACATTTTGGTGCGCTTTCATTCAGCGCACTTCGGCGAGCTCAAATTTGAAGTGCGCCGATTTCAATCAGCCGAATGCAGTCACAAACCACCAAACACATCTGAAAAACCAATGCCAATCCACTAAACAGAGCGCCAAAAAAAGCCGCCCAACAGGGATAAAAAAACTAACAAAATGAATCGCAACTTTAAAAGGCGTTTTATATATAATCATGTATTCGGTCCTATGAATAACAATAAAAAGGTTTGTTACAGAATAATAAAAAATAATCTGAATAAAAATTTCACTGAAAAATTCTAAAAGACTTACTGCAAATAAAAATAATTGGTTGAATAAAAAGGGTTATAAAAACTGGGAATTTTTATTACATTGAAATCTATGGGATTCTCCGGTTTAAACCTGTCAAACAAAACCACCAAGAATTGGGTCTTTTCACAGCTGTTTGGCGTACTCTGAATAGATTAACGATTCTCTATGGGGAGTTAACTGCTGCCAAATTGCACCATATTTCGCTGGCAATTCATCAATATTTGGCAAATTGTCAGCTTTCTGAATAGCCGAATTGCCACGAAATTGCACTATATGGGGAAATTCACTATTCGGTGCGATTTGGTGGCCAATTCAGCTATTTGTTCCCTCTGTAAAAATGGTAGGGTTATTCAGAGTTCCCACCTGGTAGACACATTGGATGGATGGATGGATGTATATATTTATTTTTAGGTCCAATTTTTTTCAAGTCACACTAAATATATGTTCTTTTAAATATCACAATACTCCCAAACAAAAACAGCCTGGGTAGGCTAATATCAGATGAACGCAGTCTGAGCGCACTCTGCTTGCGTGCACAACGAACGGACGTATTGACGGAAGATACTGTAGACACCACACGTCAAGGTGCTGGACGTCGCAAATGCGCTGCGTCTGACATCTCCTCACTCACACAGAACACTACGCGGATGTGGCGCACTCTGTGCGTCCGTCTAGCGCAGTGTTTCCCAAACCTGTCCTCAGTACCCTTTGCCTCGCCAGGTTTGCCAGATATGTGAAGCTCAGCACAGGTGATATGATTTGCTGCTCAGTGATTGCAGGATTCAGGCTGCATTTCCTCAAGGTGATCTGCAAAATCTGGCCTGGTTGAGGGTCCCGAGGACAGGTTTGGGAAACACTGGTCTAGCGGTTTTACGTTCTTGCCTAACTTGCGTCCGTTTGCCATGTGCTTTGTGAGTGCGCAGTTCGGTGCGCACGAACTTCGTGTGTGGGTCTCTATTGCCCATGATTCTATGCTACGACAGACGTTAAACTGTGCGGCAACACTGATGTGATAACTGCGTTCGTCTGACACCGGCCTTATAGTTTTACTATCAGTAGCACATTTAAAGATGAGCTAATAGTGATCTAAAAAGGATTACTGCCAGGTCTATTCACTAAAGGCCGATCCACTAAAGGTGAAACTCAGGAGAACTGGCAGGAGAAGAGAACAATCTAGACCAAATAGCCTATTTGGAATGGGAGGTAAATGGGGAAAAAAAATTCTGATTTGGCTGTTTTGACCTAGAATTTTAACTTCTCCAGCCATTCTCCTGAGGTTCACCTTTAGTGAATAGACCTGTATGTGATAGTGGGTAGAAATCATGGTGAATTTTCAAAAATATTTGTTGGATTTGACCGTGTGTAATTGTTGGGATGTGTAAATTACTTCTGCAATAATAAACTTTAGAAGCCTCCACACTGCAAATAATAATCAAATTTTTTTGCCCTGCACCACAATTTAAATTCGTATTGTTTTACCCTAGGGCAGTGTTTCCCAAACCTGTCCTCGGGACCTTCCGCTTCGCCAGGTTTGCAGGATATGTGAAGCACAGCACAGGTGATCCGATTTGCTGCTCAGTGATTACAGGATTCAGTCTGCTTTTCTCTAAGGTGATCTGCAAAATCTGGTCAGGCTGAGTGTTCCGAGGACAGGTTTGGGAAACACTGTCCTAGGGGTTAAGCATCAAACTGCAACTGGTCATGCCTAGCTCCTGCTGATGAGGGCACAACAAACCTGAAACTACTGTACAGGAGTGGCTGTGACCTGTTGCATAAACCTGATCTCTACTTTAAAAAAAAAAAGCCTTCTAGTATGGCATGGCATAAAGGGTTCTGTGTGAAAACAGAACCAGGATACAAGAAAATTTGAAATTGTGGATGTCATTTGCATGTCTTGCCCAGAGTTCTGTGCTGCATATGGGGAATGTATCACATGAGCTCTGTGATGCAGTTCTTCTTAGAATTGCTGGGATATGTAAAAGCTTTATAGATCGATCGAAATAAAAAAAAATGTTTTTTTGAGGAGCTTTGTGTATATCATTTTGTATCAAACACATGAACATTCAAAGCTGTGTTCAAAGCTGTGGCTCTTCCGAAGTCTGAAATAACCTTGTTAAACCCCATTTATATAAATTTGTTAAACCCCATTTATAATATTGAGTCGGCTTAATACAGGAAGAAATAGAGGAAATAAGGAACAGATAGAAAATATTATTCTTTTTAAAAAGGAAATACATCTCTAACAATGACAATATGGGTGTTTCTTACGTTCTGGAATTGTGACAATACCAGCAAATATTCCAGCAAGGAAGTATATTTTGTACTTTGGCAGCAGACAGCATTTCAGATGTTGTAACACACTTGTGTGCGAGGTAATATACTGGAATATTGTGCCAGGGCAAACAATTAAGCCCGTGGCATCCCTATTCCTCGCAGGAAATATCCGTGTGGCTTTGTGAGAAGGGTAGAGAGTTTCTTAAAAATATTCTAGCTTCAGTCCAAAACAAACTAATATGTTGAACACTATTGCTGCTTATGGTACAAGGAGTTGCTATTTGTACCATAAGTACACTCTTACTTGCTATTTGTATTTGTTCTTAATGTCATGCAATGCTCTCAAACGTTTGTTTTTCCTTTTCACAAAGATTCTGAATGGAATAAATATCGCTCACAACTATGAAAGGATATTAAATTTGGTATTCCAAAAATGATAATCTCTCAATCGGAAGTACTACGGAACAGAATGTTATACAAATTATAACCATTTGAAATGGTTGCTGTAGTTTTTACAGCTAAAAAGAGTAAAATATAATCTTGGTTGTAATGTTGATTTAGGCAAACAGTCACACTTGTTTTAAAGGGCCTAGTGAATTGTCTGTATATTACTTCTGATCACCAGATGGTAATTCCAAGAAATGCAATTTGATATTGCCTTAATTCGTATCTCTTCTTTCACATGCTGACAAAGTGATTATTACACAACATCGGAAACTAACTCTCATATCGGAGAAGAATTATTATAACATTTGGGTTGTTTCAATGAAATTAACAAAAGATAAGTGAAATAGACTATTCTGCAATTATTTATTATTGTAACCTGATGTGTGTGTGTGTGTATATGTAAATCTGGCCTGTTAAGGGGGTACTTAAAGACAGGAGTTGAGAACCACTGATCTAGATAAAGGTTTACTAGTATTTAATAGGGAGAGGAAATGAGGAGCTGAAACAGTAAAACAGCCTCTTGAACAAAAAATTTATTATAATATATATAATACATTTTTTGTTCAAGAGGCTGTTTGTTTCACTGTTTCAGCTCCTTATTTCCTCTCCCTATTAAATACTAGTAAACCTTTATCTAGATCAGTGGTTCTCAACTCCTGTCTTTACTACCATAGTAACCAGGCAGTTTTACCATTGTCTGTCCAAAGGTACCCCCTGCTGTTTTTAAATTTCTGCGCTGTTTGTGTTTAGGTCTAATTTTCCTCTTACTCGTTTATGGAAGTCACACATTATTATATACAGGTTTTTTTTCATGCCATTAAATGGACTTTCTAAAGATACCATTATTGTCAACATATCGTATAATTTGCTCGCATTTTATGAAATCTGGTGAACAAAAGCACGTTTTTGAACGTAGACCCCCGAATTTACAACTGTCAAACACCCTGGCTAAATAGTTTCTAAATCTTGTCCTGAGTTTAGAAATACCCAATGTTTACATTTTTTTTTTGCTTTTTAACCCTTTCACTACTGAGCCATTTCACCTGTGTGCTGAGCTAATTTTGTCTATTTTATGCTCCTGTTTAAACGTGATTTCAAGTCCTGTTTTTATTTTTTAATTTCTATTTTTTAACCTCGAAACGTGGTCATGTTTGATATCATTTGGAAAGGCCATGCTCTCCATACAAACAAAACCCTCTAGCTGTAACTGGAGATACAAAGTATCAAATGTCCAAAGGGTCCCCTGGATCTGTCATGAATCCCTGATTCCCAACACGCATTGTACATCAGAAACTGAACTGCCAGTCTTTAGAGTAGCCGGTAAATAGCTAACTCATAAACACACAGAAAGCACAGTCACAGAAAAAGCCATAGACAAGAGAGGCTAGTCTTACAAGCTAAGGGTTGGTACACAGGGTTAAAATAAACAGAATGGATTAAAGCTCAGAAGATGGTCAAAAGAGGTAAACCGAGGTCATTACACGGGGTTAATACACAGGAGCAAGAACACACTATTTGGCAAGTGGAACCACGATAGGGTACTGATATGAAGGGAATCCCGGCATTTAAACCGGCAGGCGCGTCCCATCAGACCGCGCTCCAGTCTGGCGTACATTGTGAGACAGGATATTCTTATAGGTGCCATGCTTCCCATGAAGATGACATTGAAGGCTGTCAACCTTGGGACAAGCTGTCTGCAAAATGAGCAAAGCCAAGAGCTGTGTAGTGTTGTTTTAACAAGATAAAGCCTTGATTGCTTTGTTTTGAGAAGAATGTTTATTTTACCATGTTTGTTGTTGCAATAAATAACAAAGAAAAAATCTGCCAAAGACTTGTGTAATTTTGTTGGTCAATCCCAAAGTTTACTAGAAAATGTGACAATTAATATATTTCTTCCTGGTAAAACCTTTTATTAATAATTACCAAACCTGATAATCTATTACAAATCCTCTCCATATCAAAATAACAGAAAAATGGCTATATTGCCCCATTCCTTCCTTAATTTTAGTCTGTTTTGAAGTTAAATTATTTAGCGATAGATAATTATGTGATATTTACAAAAGTGAGACTTCATTAGATTGTAAGCTCGCTTAAGCAGGGTCCTTTTTTTGCTTATTAATTTTTCATTTGCTATGCCCTACTCATTGTACAGCATTGCAGAATATGATCGTTACTTTATAAATAATTGAAATGCTGCACAAAATATGGAAAAGATATTCTGGAAGTCACTGTGAAAACCAATCGTATGTCTATGCATTCAGAGACTTGCTATTCCCACCAAGCTCCTTTTAGCATGCACTTCACCAAATGTAACAAGCAGGGGTGTATTCTTGCATAGGCCAACCAGTCCAGGGCCTAGGGCAGCACATTGAAGGAAGCAGCGTTTTTTACTATTAGCCTTTCTTTAAGAGATCCAATATAATCCGGGTAATAGAGGTGTAACACGATTGAGACTCAGCAATGAGTCTCTAAACTATAATAAATGTTCCTATAAATCTCTTGGTATTTATAAATTACTTCGATTTTGTTCTTTATCACTTTTGATTTTACCAATATAATTAAGTTGTGAATATATGAATAGGTCTTCATTTCATGTTTATTGTCATGTATGGTGCAGAAGGATGCTCCCTCCCTCACGGGGTCTCTGTTGATTTAAAATGTCATTCGTTATATTTTGGTTGTCATATTTTGCTGGTCAGTTGGCTAAAGAATGACTTTTTTTAAAAAATAATTTTCTTTATGTCACTTCAGCTGCTCTGATGAGCAGTAATAGGATACAGAAATAGCATCGCCCAACACCCAGTTCTTCCTTACTGATGAAGACCTTGCTCACACTGGGACCTTACATCAGGCATCACGTTGATGACACTTTATAATCCATGAAATATCCATTCAATGGGATGTCTATATGGAATGTGAGCATTTGTGGCGTTAAATCTAACTAGTCAACAAATCTTAATTTTAGCCACTGTATGTATATTTCTCCTGGGGGAAAAAAACTAAATTCCTCAGTTATGTCTTCGTAATATTTCGTTCTATTGGAAGAACTAATAGCAAAAAATGGGGTTTGTGAGGGTCCTGAGAACGAACAGCACTAGCGGCTTGCTCTACGGTGAGGCTCGCTCCGTTCTCACAAGGCTTTAGCTTGCTTGTGCCATTACAGGAACAACTGATCCATATGCAAATCAGACTGCAATCACCCAGAAAGTGTGACCAGTACTGATTGTCAAGGACATCATCCCTGTACAAGAGATGAAGCAACCCCCGACTATCGTTTTGGCCTTGTTAGGCCTCGTCAGGAGGGTATAGCTGACACCTCACTAGGCACCTCGAGCAAGGGGTCCACGTCTGGATTATCCTGTAAACGTATAGTAAGCCAGAAAGAGGGTTTGTGGGGATCCTGAGAAAGAACAATGGCACTAGTGGCCTGCTCTACAGTGGGGCCCGCTCAGGTCTCACAAGGCTTTAGCTCGATTGTCAGGGTATGCTGCATCTCTTGTGCAGGGATGATGTCCTTGGCATTTCAGTACTGACCACCCTTTCTGGGTGATTGCACTCTGATTTGCATATGGAGCATTCGTCCCTGTAATGGCACAATCGAGCTAAAACCTTGTGGGACCTGAGCAGGCCCCACCGTACAACAGGCCACTAGTGCTGTTGTTCGTTCTCCGGACCCCCACAAACCCCCTTTTTTTTAGTTTTTTAAGAAATAAGTTATTTTTTTATCAATTAAACAATATCGTATCCATTCTGTAACGTCTAGACACTGTGTATTCTTCTTCCAGGCGTGATTTCAGAATGATACTCAAGGGACCGGCTTGCGCACGCAGAACAATTAATGGCACTAATTTCCAACAAACGTAGCTTCCTTTCTGACAGTAAAGATTTTCTTAAAACAATGGGGCTGCATGCAGCCACTTAATGTCAGAAGCCTGGCCAAAGTCATCAGGAACGGTTTCATGTTTCCTTTCCACTCTGATTGTGTACTTCATTGAGCATTTCTCTGTGCATCGAAGAGGTACTGGGAGCTGATTTCTTTGGTGATTGGGGAATTTATAAAAGTATTTCCATTGCTACAGTATAACAAATACAGTGAGATGGATAAATGTTCTCCATTCAAGTAAATTCAATAGCAAATGCATAAATGCTCCGTTATATTAGACTAACGTTAGGGAAACTAAAGTGGTAATGGCTAGTTTTACATTTCTGCAACTGAATAGTTGTTAATGTTTCTTTTCAATCCACTATCCTTTTATTCCCCTTTAAACATATTATTTATCATGGAGGTAGAGGCACAGGGGTCAAGTCCTGCAGGAACGCTTGGGAACGCAGTTCCTTCACCATTTTAGTAGGAGGAACTTCTTTCCCTTTTGGCTGATATACTGGGAAGCTGCAATACCTTTTCTATATAGACAGATTTATAAAATTGTGTCTATAAGGATTTTCCTGGATTTAGGCATATTGGGATGCCATGGGAATGACAATTTATCAGTGTTTGCCTGAGCAATGGCATCCTCTTGCATAAAGAAGTGCTGCAGCTGCTGCGCCTCCAAGTAAACTTTAAGACCGGAATGGATAGAAATGTTGGTGAATTCACTCACTTATTTTTTTACGACTTGACCCCTGTGCCAGAACGCACAGTAACCAATTAAAGGATGGATAGTAAAGTCCAGAAAAACTAGGACTGTTGAACCATGTTGCCAGGATCCATGCCTGCATGTGTGAAAGAACATTACATGCATGTGGGCAACTGCTTGTAAGGTGCTGCCCATGCTCAGCACTGAATCCGTTAAACACCACACACCCTCCTATCTGCAATAAAGGTCCACTCCCTCCTATCCAATGTGGCTTTGCATTGCCAGTAAATTCTTGTGTTCAGACCTATTCTGCTTACTCCTGATCTACCATGTACCAGACCCTGCTTGCCCACCGACTACCGCCCTGTACCAGCCCCTTGACCACGGATTGCTCACTTACTATTCTCTGTATTACCCCCTTGTGCTATGCCTTCAATCTCCCAGTATCTGCCTACCCAAAGGTACCACCTGTGCATCCCTGCACACTGGGCTCAGACCCCCTGAACTAGGGTCCCACCAAAACACATGCCTGACACACGTTATTCAGCCATGGGTTTGTAGCTTGTATCATTTGGCTAAAATAAATTCTATTGGTCTATTGGAGGTTGGGGGCTGGTTGTGGCCAATTTGATTTATTTATTTATTTTCAATGTCTGCTGACTAAATTGAAAATACTTGACCCAAGCCGATATTTGAAAAATGCTGCTGGTCTGAAAAAACATTGATTTATTAAAACGCCTGATTGATGCTGGCTGACAATAAGCTCTTACGGATTTGTGGCTTTAAACAAGTCTGTTAGGAAATGTTTAAAAAAATAATAAAAAAAAAATTGAATTTCCGCCTTTTATTCCCTTTAGGTTTCTGCCTGAAAATCCACACCTGTACATAAAAACACCTTTTAGAGTAAAAAATAGAGCTGATATTTGAGCTGAATTCTTATCAGGAATTGAATTGCTGAATATGCTAGATATTTGTGTAATGTTCTTTACCTTACACGGATTTTGGGTTTGCTTCATTCAATTAATTCATAGTGGATGAAAGGCAAATGGAGGCAAGTAAATTTATTTTTTGTCAACAGTATTTCTTTTCAGGAGCTCATAGTATTTGACAATTTGTTTTAAGGTTTAGGTAAGCTCGGGTTGGGAGGTAAATAAACTGCTATACTTTTTCTGTATAGCAGTGTTACTAATTTGAGCATTGCGTAAGACGTTTGCACTATGAAATGGCAAGGATGCCCTTTGTTACCATTTTTGTTTTACGACCGCTGAAAGGATTAATAAATTCTGTGTTAATAAGCTTTCACACTGTGTGGATTTATTTGGCGCCAAATCATTGTAAATGTGAAACCTATTAAGAAGACCAACTGTATTAGTGATCCAAAGATTGCTTTTTATGATCACAGGGCGGATCTCCATAAAATATTACTCACCCACCGAGCACTTCTGTTCCTACGAGCGGCCGCCGGAATGAAACTCAGCCACTCGCCTGGAATCCACCTGACCAGCCGTGATCTTGCGGAGTTCACGTGAACTTCTGGGATCTTGCGAGACCGCAGCTTGTGTGTGGTTCCCAGGCGAGCGGCAGAGCTTCATGCCGACGGCCACTCTTAGGAACAGAAGCACTCGGTGGGGCCTGGCAGAGGGGAGAGGAGACCGCTTGGGACCATGTGAGCTGGGGCCAATATATCCATGTGTGAGCTGGGGCCAATATATAAAATGTGAGCTGGGAGGGGGGGTACCCTGGGCCCCTGGTATGGAAAGGGTTGGCAGGGCTGTGTAAATGGGGTGCCACATGTGTCCTGCCAGCATGGAAAGGGTGCACTGGGCAGCCCACACCTGGGTTACCCTACACTGCATAGCTTCAAGGGGTATGTGCTGGGGGGTACCCTGGACCCCTCTTATGGAAAGGGTTCGCAGGGTAAAGATCAGGAAAGTAATTGGGTATAAGGTTGTATTTGATTTCGACAAATCTTCTGTAGCAGTTAATCTCTCTGTGATCATTGATCGGAAAAAAATGTAATAAAACTACTTCAGATATTTTAATTTACAAGACTTGGCATTAAATTGTGATATTTAACCCTTTCACTACCAATAACGTTTTGCCATGAAAGCGTTTTTATTGTAATGTTTGTGATGCAGATTTAACACACAAATGTACGATAAAATAGTAATTTTATATAAAGATTGTTTTTCTGACATTGTTAAAAGAATAATTTGAATAAATTTGTACCTCATTTTTTTCAAATCCCCCCCCCATACTTTACAAATATATTGCTGAGATGAAACGATCTAAACTCTAGATGGTGTCCCTAATTTTACACAAAATCAGTGTCTGCATTATTAACATGGCCTTTGTGTCAAATATAGTAAATGTCACTAAAGGCAGAATAAGAGGTGAGATCTCTTGCTTATGCTCTTGTATGATCAGTGATTATTAGCAATACACCTCCCAAAATACCAGTACTATATAAAAAATAATGTGTGTGTGGTGTAGAGGTCGGCAGGGCTGGGTCCTGGATGGACAATATGTTTCACCCCTATTTGGGTTGTGGACCCTTTAAGGGCAACCACAGGGTTAATCTTCCTGTCCAGGAAGAGTTTTAAAGCCAGCAACTCCCAGAGAGGATGGTGGGATTTCAGGAAAAGGAAAGTAATCAGTGGAGGCTGTGTGTTTGTGTTCCAAAAGCAGGAGACGTGCTGTGCCTTGCTGGAGAGGCTTCTACATACTGGGGAAAGGATTCCCTAGGTTTGGGACTGTTTAAAGCGTTGGTGAGCCACTATTATTTCTCTGTTTATTTGTGCTGAAGATCAGGACTTTGCTTTAATTTCACTGAACCAAAGCGTGTACTTATTATGTTGCCTTTTTGACTGCCCTGAAAGGGTGAATAAAACTGTTTTGTTTGTGAAAGACATTGTGCACGTGCTCTGTGGGCCCCCAAACGTCACAACTGGTGTTTCGAATGCGGGCAATTTGCTACCCCTCACACGCCAAGCAAGAGGAATTTTTGTGAAAAAAAAAAAAAAAACTGACATTTTTAAAGGACAGTGTTCTGATTGCATGTCCTGGGCTAAGGCTGCACTGAAGTCCACAGCCATGGAGGAGCTCGTTAAGCAGATGGTCTTTGTTAATGTGCAGGCCCAGACTCGCCATGAAGAGGCGATGGCTCAGCAGCAACAAGCCCTGGCACAGGCTGTTGCTGCCCAACAAGAAAGCACCCATTTGCTGGCTGCACAACTTGCAGCACAGCAGGTAGCCACACAGACGCAGATCAATGCCCTGCGGGAGGCCATGCAGCAACTTGCACCTGGACGTGATCAAGCAGTGGTCACTACTGGTAACCATGTCTCCATAAGGGCCAGTCATTTCCTCCAAAAACTGTCTGCCAGTGATGATGTGGAAGCATTTCTTACCACGTTTGAAAGGACTGCTGAGAGAGAGGGGTGGCCCCAAGACCAATGGGCCGGTCTCATTGCCCCGTTTCTGACAGGAGACCCTCAAAGGCATATTTTGACCTGCCACTAGAAGATGCAAAGAATTATGACCGGCTGAAAGCTGAGGTTCTGGCCCGCCTTGGGGTAACTGTTGCTGTCCGGGCTCAACGTGTTCACTGCTGGAAGTACTGCCCTGACCAGCCACCCCGGTCCCAGATGCATGACTTAGGACAGCTGGTTAAAAAGTGGTTGCAGCCAGAGACCCTGACTAGAGAGCAAATGGTCGAAAGGGTTGTGATGGACCACTACCTGAGGTCTCTACCAAGGATCTACAGCGCTGGGTCAGCCATGGGGACCCCAAGACTGCAGCACTGGTAGTCGAGATGGTGGAGAGATACACCGTGGTGGAGGACCTGCTCAGACCAACCAGTCATCGAGGACCAGTCTTGCCACCGCCTGTGAGGCCTGCTTCAGTTCCTCGGAGGGAAGCGTCACTGGACCTGGGAACCAGCACCCCAAAATCATTTCCTCGGTTCTGCAGAGGCCTGTCGCTACCCGAACTGCTGGCGATATACAGTGTTGGAGGTGTCGCGCCTGGGGCCATACCCGGGCACAGTGTCCGCTACAGGAGGAGCCCATGGAGTGTGGATCCGCTCGGAGAGTGTCTTTCTACACCCTCACAACGTGCACTACCCACCTTGACCTAGAGGGGGGTCAGTTTGAATGTACTGTGTGGGTGAATCACCGCCCAGCCAAAGCTCTCCTGGACTCTGGGAGTATGGTCACCCTGGTGCATGCCCGGGTAGTCGGAAGGCTCGGTCCAGTACAAAGAACCCTCCGGGTTGTCTGTATCCATGGGGATACTCGGGAGTATCCGCTGATCCCTGTCACCATTTCCGCCAGGAACACTTCGGTCACCCAAGAGGTCGGGGTGGTGAGTACTCTGATACATGATGTGATTGTGGGACGGGACTGCCCCTTGTTTGCTGAACTATGGTGCTTGGCACAAACTGAACTGCCCATCGAACTGGGGAACAATTCAGGGTCACCCCCACCAAACATGACTGTGGACACTGTTGATGAGGAGTTGCTCAAATGTGTTCAAAATAAGAATGTTGTAACTGATGTGAGTGTCCTAGCTCCTCAACCTGAGTTGACACCCAAGGAGGGGGAATCCCCTCCCGTGCCGGTTATGGTAGGAGAGGATGAAGAGGAATTATCCCCTGTAGATATTACACTTGGGGTGGATGAGGGGAGGGTTCTTCTTATCCAGTACACCCTGACTTAGATGTGTCCAGAGGTGCATTTGGCAGGGCTCAAATGGGTGACCCGATGTTGATAAATGCTCGCGAACAGGTAACTGTTGTCAGTGGGGTACCTCAAGCACCAGATGCAGAGAAAAGATTTCCTCACTTTGCGGTCAATAATGATCTGTTCTACCGGGTATCAGATATTCGGGGAGAAATTGTGGAACAATTACTAGTACCCCAGCCCTACCAGAGAATGGTGCTGGATCTGGCTCACAATGATGCTCTAGGTGGTCACCTGGGAGCTGAGAAAACTGAGGCCCGGATAACAGACCGGTTTTACTGGCCAGGGATCGGTGCCGCAGTTAAGAGGTACTGTTCCTCCTGCCCTGTTTGCCAGTTAACTGCCCCAGCACCCCATTATAGGAACCCCTTGGTGCCTCTGCCAATAATTGAGGTGCCCTTTGAGCGCATCGCTATGGATATAGTGGGTCCCTTAGAGAAGTCTGCTCGGGGACACCGATATATCCTGGTGGTTCTTGATTATGCCACAAGGTATCCAGAGGCGGTTCCTTTAAGAAACCCTACATCAAAGGCCATTGCGCGGGAGTTGTTTTTTATGTTTTCGAGAACTGGCCTGCCAAGGGAAATTTTGACAGACCAGGGGACCCCATTTATGTCCCGGGTGATGGCAGATGTGTGCAAGTTGTTCCAAATCAAGCAGTTGCGAACATCTGTTTATCACCCTCAGACAGATGGTCTGGTAGAAAGATTCAACAAAACTCTGAAAATGATGCTTAAAAGGGTTGTGCAGAGAGATGGAAGAGACTGGGATCATTTGCTTCCCGCACTGCTGTTTGCTATTCGAGAGGTTCCTCAGGCCTCCACGGGGTTTTCACCTTTTGAGCTGGTGTATGGTCGCAGACCCCGGGATTGCTAGATTTGGTGAAGGAGACATGGGAAAGTGAGTCCTCTCCACACAAATCGCTCATTGAACATATCTCTCAGATGAGAGAGAGAATTTCTAAAGTGATGCCTTTGGTACAGGAACATTTGCAGAAAGCTCAGGAGGCCCAGAAAAGGGTGTACAACCGGTCAGCCAAGCTGCGGCAATTTCAGGTGGGGGACCGGGTAGCAGTACTTATACCCACGGTGGAAAGTCAGTTCCTAGCCAAGTGGCAGGGACCGTATGAGGTGGTTGAAAAAGTAGGGGAAGTAAACTACCGAGTGCATCAGCCTGGGAAAAGAAAACCATACCAGATCTACCACATAAATTTGTTAAAACCCTGGAGAGACCGAGAGGTGTCCGCCATGGTTGGGGTGGGTATAGAGTCTGATGGTGTTGACGCAGTACACATTGCTGCCACCCTGTCCAAACCCCAAACCCAAGAAGTTAAGGAGTTTCTGCAAAGAAACAAAGGCATGTTTTCAGGACTACCGGGACACGCGTCCGGGATTCAACATGATATTGTGACGGAACCCCATGTAAAGGTTCGGGTAAAGCCGTACCGCATCCCAGAAGCCCATAGAAAGGCTGTTTCTGAAGAGGTTAAAAAAATGCTTCAGCTTGATGTCATTGAGGAGTCACAGAGTGAATGGTCGAGCCCCATCGTGTTGGTACCGAAGCCCAACGGCACTCTGCGATTCTGCAATGACTTCAGGAAACTTAACGAGGTGTCAAAATTTGACGCGTATCCCATGCCAAGGGTGGATGAATTAATAGAGAAATTGGGTCCGGCCCGTTATATCACCACCCTGGACCTTACTAAGGGATACTGGCAGATACCCCTGACTAAGGAAGCCAGGGAAAAGACTGCTTTTTCCACTCCAGAGGGTCATTTTCATTATAAGCGGATGCCTTTTGGGTTACATTCAGCCCCGCCACCTTCCAACGAGCGATGGATAGGGTGCTCCGCCCCTACCTGAGATATACCTCGGTCTACCTGGATGACATTGTCATCTTCAGTCCAGATTGGGAGTCCCATCTTCCCCGGGTTCAGACGGTTTTGGACGGTTTGAGGAAAGCGGGCTTTACTGTTAACCCTGAGAAAAGTGCGGTAGGGATGGAGGAAGCTAAGTACCTGGGATATGTCGTAGGCAGGGGTCTGGTAAAGCCACAATTTAACAAAGTAGAGGCTATCCAGAACTGGCCACGCCCCCTCACGAAAAAGCAGGTTCGTGCTTTTCTGGGTATAGTGGGGTATTACCGGCGGTTTGTCCCCAATTTTGCCTCTATTGCTGCACCACTGACTGACCTGACGAAAGGTAGGAAGTCAGTGATGATTCAATGGAATGCCAATGCTGAAGATGCCTTTGAGAAGCTTAAAAATGCGTTGTGTCAGCACCCAGTGCTGGTAGTCCCTGATTTCATGAGGGAGTTCATTGTACAGACGGATGCCTCAAGTGAGGGTTTGGGGGCTGTGCTATCCAAGAAGTCAATGGGGAAGAGCACCCCGTGGTTTTTCTTAGTCGGAAACTGACGGCAGCGGAGAAAAACTATGCTGTGGTGGAAAGAGAGGGCTTGGCCATAAAGTGGGCCTTGGATTCTTTGAGATACTTCCTGTTGGGCAGGAAGTTCCGTTTAGTGTCTGACCATGCCCCATTGACCTGGATGAGGCAGCACCGCCACGCTAATGCCAGGGTTACCAGGTGGTTCCTGTCTCTCCAGGAGTTTAACTTTGTGGTGGAACACAGGCCTGGGAAACAGCACCAAAATGCTGATGCCCTGTCCCGGATGCATTGTGGGCTGTCTGTTGCCTCAAACACCTCCGCGTTGAGACAGAGGGGGGGATATGTAGAGGTCGGCAGGGCTGGGTCCTGGATGGACAATATGTTTCACCCCTATTTGGGTTGTGGACCCTTTAAGGGCAACCACAGGGTTAATCTTCCTGTCCAGGAAGAGTTTTAAAGCCAGCAACTCCCAGAGAGGATGGTGGGATTTCAGGAAAAGGAAAGTAATCAGTGGAGGCTGTGTTGTTTGTGTCCAAAAGCAGGAGACGTGCTGTGCCTTGCTGGAGAGGCTTCTACATACTGGGGAAAGGATTCCCTAGGTTTGGGACTGTTTAAAGCGTTGGTGAGCCACTATTATTTCTCTGTTTATTTGTGCTGAAGATCAGGACTTTGCTTTAATTTCACTGAACCAAAGCGTGTACTTATTATGTTGCCTTTTTGACTGCCCTGAAAGGGTGAATAAAACTGTTTTGTTTGTGAAAGACATTGTGCACGTGCTCTGTGGGCCCCCAAACGTCACAGTGGACATTATGCTTGTATATGGTAATTACATTGGCACTGTATAGGAATCTTCAGCAATTATTCCTGTACAGTAGTGATTGTCCACTATCTGATGAACTGTTCTCTTGGGTGTTGGCTGCTCCTTGTAGTTTCTTTACAGTAACACACTCACAGGGTGACAGGAGGGAGATCTGATTGAGGATTTAATTTCACCCTGGAGAGAACATTAACTTTGCAATAAAATTATATGCAATTTGGCTTTTACGTGTTAATCTTCATTCTTCATTATATTTCAAAGAAACATTGTAGTTGTGCATACACATTTCTGGTAGTGCAAGGGTTGGACACGCACCTAATTACATAAGTTGATTGCAAGAGAGACTGTCCTGCCCAGAAATCTTGGGCCCTACTCCAACCCAGCCGATAATTTGACTGGGGCCAGTATACGTAATGGCTCCAGTTATCAATTTAATGGGTCAAGCTACTTTTCTGACAGATCCAAAAGATTTGCTGATGGTTCGGCAGCTACTTGCCTTTCATTAACCGCTTCTATACTTTTGTAACAATGGATAAGCCAATGAATAACTAGCAATTTTAAATCTGCTCATTATTTTCGGCTTGCTGCTAAACGATACCGCAGTGGTGCCCATCTGGTATCATCCATTGGATTCTGTGGGACTCCATGGAGACAAATGGGAACCTACACCTGCTCTGCGCGAACTCTGCAGAAGAATACTAGCAACTATTTGTTCCCAGTGTTTAGTTGAATACAGCCAAAGGAGGTGGTAGATTGTACTGCCCTCTGCATCATGGGACCAGGGATAAGTTGTTATACTGAAGCAAAAACCAATTACTAGGGTTAGCAGTTCCTATGCAAAGTGTATGCAGCATTCACATTCAGTCAGAACCATTAAGAATATGAACCAGCTATAATATGGTATAGCTGCTCAAGCTGTTCACGTAAGGACTCTGGAGCTGTTAAGTTAATTACTGGTGCTCTTATACTTGATGGCGTGCATTGAATAAGGCCTTCTCTGGCTGTACGCATTGGAACATGGGGAACAAATACAGGGTTATTCAGAGAGCAGTGAAAAGCAGGAGACTGACTGGAGAATGGAAAATTCTAGGTCAAAATAGCCGATTTGGAAAGTGAGATGAATGGGCGAATCTTTCTGGTTTGGCTATTTTGACCTAGAATTCTCCATTCTCCAGTCATTCTCCTGCTTTTCACCTCTCTCTGAATAACCCTGTTAGTTTCCAGTGTTCTTTGAAGGCCATAGAATGCACGAGCGTATGGGAGCAGGGTCAGAGTCGCAATTCTCTGAGGTCCTACGTCCGTATCATGTAGTGGCATCCTACTATTATGACCAAATCCTCTAATATAGCAGCTATATCACATGTTACAACTAGTAACACGGAGCCGCTAAGGGTAACCTACTTCCATCAATATTTCCTCTTACAACTCCTTGTTATTGGCTATGTTGGAATAGGGTTCTTTTGTGTTTTATGATGAATGTTGGGTTTTATTGTATTTGTCTGAATATTTTCTTATGTTGTTGTTGTTTACGAAGAATCCGTTTTAGGTTAAATTAGTTGGTGTTGAATAGATCTGTTTTACTGCTTCCTTTTGACAGAACTAGACTTTTGTTCACTTGTCTCTTTGGTTTACAATGGCCTCTTTTCAATACATGATCTGCGCATTCAATAGCGTAAACAGATCCTGTAAATTTATGTGCTTTATTGTGATCATTAACCAGTGGCTGACTAGTTTAAAATGAATATATTTTTCAGCATATATTTAAAGAAGTGCACATTTCTGAAATAATGTATACTTTCATATGGCAGCTGATGATTTAATCCAGGCTGTGGGTTTTGTAAAATATTGTAGATTAATATAATGATGAATGTGCAACTGTATTTTTTTAGGATGACTGCCAAATTGATTACATGCAGGTGCCTACCTAGAGATTTGTGATGCTGCAAAGCCTATGCGTGTCCACATGCAAACGCTTGTGATGCTGACCTTTCTAATTTAGGGCTGGCTGTAGTTACTTTGAAAGCAGTGGAGAAATGTGCATCGGCAGAAACCAAGTTAGTCATTGAAGTATAAATTCGTAAAAGAATATGACAAACCGGGATAGATATATTGGAGTCAACCTTTCAGAAGTACAGCACTGAATTTTAGTATCTTAATTCTCAAATGACTTTTGAATTGGTCGGAGGTTTAAATTACCACTACAGGCTTCCTTTGCTGCACTTTTGTGGTTCACATCTAAAGTACAAAAATGGTACAGTTTTGTGATTTTTGGTGTTACAGAGGAATTGTCACCTCACCAGAAATCCTACTATCACACCAAGCAAGAAAACCTAAATACAGTATAACGAATACTAATATTTTTTTATTTGTATTTGTTTTCTTCAATGTAATCGACACATGTAGACATTGTGGCATCAGACACCGTTCCTCTTTAGTTATGTCAAATCAAATCAAAATAAGCTTTATTGGCAGGACCAAATACATTTTAGCATTGCCAAAGCATATGGGGAGGAGGGGGGGTAGTGGGACATATATATGGGGGGGAATGGGCAAGTCCATGGACATTATCAGGGGTAAGGGATAATGTGAAGGGGGATGGGGGCGAGTCCGTGTTGGGGATTTATAAGTCCAGGATCTCTCATGTTCCTCTCAGTCTGTGACATTCTGCGACGTATTGGGCAGATATTTTCACCGCCGGCTCCTCTTCTCCCAGTATGATGTGGAGTTTCCTCGTCTCTTCTATAGAGGTGAAGTCCGGGATGAGAGCGGAGAGTCTCTGGAAGTGAGTGTCCCTCAGTGCTGAGTACTTGGGGCACTGTAGGAGGAAGTGGACCTCATCTTCCAGGGCCTCCTGGTCACAATGCTGGCACAGTCTATTCTCCCTGGGCTTGTAGGTCTGTCTATGCCACCCTGATTCAATTTCCAGGCTGTGGGCGCTCAGTCTGTACCGGCTCAGGATCTGTCTGTAGCCTTTGTGACTGTCAGCCATCGTGCACAGTACAGTTGCACATCTATCCTTAATAATAATCTACAAGTGGGATTAAATCCTCATAATTTTGTAAGTAAACTGATTCCTGTTTCTTTTTCTTTCCAGTTTTCATGGTACTGACAATAATGTAATAAAAGTGTCATTATTTTATGGTCTGGTAGTGCTTGTCACATGCCGTGAAAGTCATGGCCAAATGCTGTGCAGTGCTGCCTTTGACTATAAATACTTTACATATGATCCAAACACGGTAGGTTGATGTGCGTATTGTGAAGCTACAAAGGATGTAGATAAACAGACCACATAGCCTTTGACTATGCGTGTATTTTATAAACGAATTGTAGAAGGCAATACTATATGGGTTATTCCGAGAATTTCAGTGCTCTCTCATCCGGTGCGTTTCGGCAATTTCAGTTCAGCGACTCTGCAGTGAATTCAGCATTCACTGCAGGGTCCCTGAAGCTCGCTGCGCGATCTGATCAGCGGCCAAGCGCCGCTGAAAAAAGCCAAACAGGGCATTTTGCCAATATTTCGGTGCAGTTTGGTGTCCTCTGAATAAATTAACTGTTACATCTCTATGGGACAATTTCACTGCAACCAAAGGTGGACGAATTGCGGCGATCTGAGGCGAACGGCACCGCATGTCGCTGGCAATTCGCCAATATTTGGCGAATTGACAGGCTTCTGAATGGCCGAACTGCCATGAAATTGCGCTGTACTGTGAAATTTACCATTTGGTGCAATTCAGTGGCAAGTTCAGCTCTTTATTGAATAACCTTTTGAGTGTGCCTTTCCAAATGTAGACAATGTCTTTTTCATATATTTTAAATGTTAATGGTCACAGATTGCTCATTTATTGAGCATTTATTTTCTCGATTTGAAAATTTTTAAAAATCCCCATAGAACTATGCAATAAGGCAGGCTGGATGCCTCATCGCTACTAGGTATAGAAGGTAGATGTGTTACTGAAAATAATTTTTTAGCCTCTAAAGACCTTTCAATTTAAAAAATGCAATTGTACAAAAACAAGCATTCATTTTCCATCTTACTGCTAATTTTGCTTCATTGTGAAAAATAAAATGTTATTTCATGGGTAATTATTGTTTTAATTTTAAATTGCATGTTTATGGGGCATCACAATCTTTTAAAGGGATACTCTAACAAAAAATCACCCCCCCCCCCCCCGTTTTTTAATCCTAACCTATCCCTATTCCCTTAATAAATAGTTATTTTTTGGTTTTGTGTTTTTAACTGTAATACTTACCCTAAAATCCACTTGTTTCCAGCGCTGTTTTTTTTTATACTCGCCTCCCTCCTCTTCCACTCCCGTCCTTGTTTCTTCTTCTTGCCTTCTGGTTTACGTGAGAAGCGCGCATGCGCGCCTCTCACGTAAGCCAGCCAATCGGCAGGCTTCCTACCGGCTCCCTCTGAGGATTAGTGTTGCGCGCAAGAGGATGCGCGCAACACTAACCCTCAGAGGGAGCCGCCAGCTTCTGCGGTGAGTTGGAGACGTCATCGCGCTGAAAGCGCGATGACGTCTCCTACTCGGCAAAAGTCGGCAGAAGCGGGAAATATGATTCCCGCTCTGCTGACTGACAGCTGGGAGGGCGGAGTAAAGTTCTCTGCCTCTCTCAGCTGTTTTCAGCATTTACAGCTGAACCGCTGAGCGGAGGGAGGGGTGACAGAGGGCAGCATACTCTGGGCATCATGACCACCTAAAATAGCTTAGGTGGTCATGTTGCCTAGAGTGTCCCTTTTTAAGTGCTTAAAGGGATATGCATGTCTAGAGATATTTTTTTTTTTGAGATCTAAACACTTTTTTATACCTATAGACAAACTAGAATAAATGAACAAAAGCTAAAAAATGATGAGTTTCTTGCTTTAACCTCTGTCATTTCATCAGCTAGGGGTGTTTCTTCAGCTCGTACTTCCTGAATATTCCCCGCCTCCTCCCCGCCCACTACTCCCCCCAGTTCCACCCATCAAAGCTTCACATGAACATTTCTTGCTCCATCTTGCCCACAGCCCCCATGCACCCCACTACTTCACATACTTAGCTATTACCCTCCCCTAGTGTGCCACTCCTCTTAGATTGTAAGGTCTTGGGAAGGGTCTTCTCTCCTACCATTTGATGCGTTTAATTTGTATGCAGGGCCGGATTAACATATGGGCTGATAGAGCAGCAGCTCCAGGCCCATGCCCCAGAATAAGCCCAGAGAAAGCATAACTATGTCTGCACTGATTGGCATTTGGACCCCTGTATCTCCAGCTGCATATCAGCTACAGGGTCATGTGAGGCATCACTAGAAAGACCAAAGCATGGCCTGTCCAATGATATCAAACATGACCAGATTTTATGCAACATAAATAAAATAATAAATATTTATTTTTTTCTTTCTAACACTGCAATATTTTTCACTTTACAATTATAAAGTGAACAATGATGCTGCACTAACTCACCATCTCATTTTTCATGTCAACAACAAGTGTGGAGGTGATGGCACAATCTGTTATTACAAATTGTTACATCAAAAACCTAAACCGCTGCACTGCAGTAAAGAGCACTGGGGGGGGGTGGACTTTGGAACACCGTGTCACTAATCTTTACACCTCACAAGGTCAAGTGAGGTGTCATTGGACTGGTCAGAGTCTAAACGTGACCATGTAAAATCTAAAAGAAAAGGAAATATAACTTTATATATTTTTAGTTCGAAAGTGATGGTATTGTTCGTTATGTATAAAATAAGCAATACCACTGCCATTACTCACCTTCTCATTTCCCACGCTGGGAGCAAGGTCAGTGTTTTATACATAGTCATATTATTCATAAAACACCACCCTCCAAAACACCAGGGAAATATTTCATTTTTTTTGGTTAAAATTGTATATTTTCTCAGAAAAATGCAGTAACAGGTTCCCATTTCATTTTTTTTTTAAAATACGAATTCCCTATAGAATATGTAAGAATTGATATTCTTACAAATATATAACCATAAAGGTTTGGGTGATAAAATTTGAAAGGAATAATTTTACATATTGAAATCTGGAAATTTCCTCACGCAGTAACTGCCTGGCTATATATCTACACTATTAAGTAATCTAAAATATGTGTTCATTTCACTAAATTCCAAAGAAGCCACCAAAATCTTCCGCTCCAGATCCATAAAGTGTTAGATTTTAATTTCCTGTAAAATATAATAAATATTTTGTCTTGAAAAGCCTGTTCTTATAAAATGGGCTGTGAAATTTCCCCCCCCCTCCATTTTTGTTAGTGTCAATACTGCATAGACCGTTGTTCCTTCTATAGGATATGAGCTGTGGCCGATTTCCTGTTATGTTCAGTGCAGGAAAATGTGCGCAGAAGCGGGAAGATGGGAAAAGTATTTCTTGTGAACCATATATGGTAGTAAGTTAACTGAGTGGCTAAACTTTGATGTTGTAATGTATCTGTACACTGATTGGCTATAAATTCTGTGAATTTTAATAAATAGATCTGGCTTTACGAGGAAAGCTAGACTTCTGAGAAAGACCAACACAGTCTTGTGATTGATTCTTTTTGGGGGTCTCCGCCATGGCGTAGCGCAGCTCTTACTTCGGTTTTGATATATAAGAAGAAACTTGGAAAAGGTTTATGGTAATTATAATGAAAAATAGAATTTTTCATAGAGATCTTAATCCGGCCCTGCTTGTATGGACATTTGTTATTCTGCCTCTCCCATTGTACAGCACTACAAAACTTGCTAGCGCTTCATAAATACCAGTGACTGTATGAACTAACACAAGCTGTGCACGTGAATCCCTGTGCATGCTCAGGACCTCAGACCTGGGGAAACCTTAGCTATCTCTGCAACTGTGAGAGCAAAACGCACTCATGCTCTCTCACACACTCACCTACTGACTCGCTCACACGCTCTCACACACAGATTCACTCACCCACTGACATGCTCACTTGCGCTCTTTCCTGGTTTACATACTCCCGGTCTCACTCAAACTCTCTCTCACAGTCACTCCCCCTCACACCCTTTCTTGTGCTGT
Organism: Leptobrachium leishanense; assembly: GCA_009667805.1. Classification (NCBI taxonomy): domain Eukaryota; kingdom Metazoa; phylum Chordata; class Amphibia; order Anura; family Megophryidae; genus Leptobrachium; species Leptobrachium leishanense. The sequence continues at coordinate 314,031,065 of CM019064.1, forward strand.
CTGTCTCTTGTGTGCGCTCTCTCTCACTGCACCTTTTCTTGTGCTCTCTGCTTTATCTTGCTGTCTTTCTGTCTTTACCGTTTCTTGCTGTGTCTCTGTGCTTTTCTTTGTTGTCCCTCTCTCAGCTGTCTTTCTCCCTGTGTGTATGGATTGCTTTCCTTCCCTGTCTCTGCAGTAGCTGGGGTGAAAATTCAGCCCCGCCCTCCCCTCAGCTCACAGTGCAGGAAGGAGGAGGAGCAACCATGCTCAGTGCGTTTATTATTTATTCCTAGGTATAGTTACTGAATGGTTAGCTCAAAGTTCCTCCTGAGGTGGGCGTGAAAACGTCAAAGAAAAGCAGCTAAATATGAAAAAATATAATATTTATTGCTTTTTATGTCTGCTGAATGACGCTACTGACTCATTCAAAAGGCATAGCATGTTTTTAAAAGCACTATAGCAAAGCATGCATGTCCCTTTTTAAGGTCTCTAATGCGGCCCTGCATCCCCCCCACGTGTAGGTCAATTTCATTTAAGTTATCCTGTGTTCTGAGTATTTTATAATTTCTGTGGTTACTAGATATCTTGCTGTACCAGTTGTAGATTTTGCACTGACTACAATACTAAGAAATAGTGACTTGTGAGAATGGGGAAAGCTGCACTGCAGAAAACCGATTATCCCCATGATTGCCTTCAGGAGCACAATTCCTATTGACCAGTGTTATGTTAGCACCCAGTAATGGGTCCAAAGTATGTCACGACATGGCATAGGTCATCACTTGATGAGATATCCTATCAAACATTGATCTTTATGACCTGATAGATCCACGTCTTGAGATAATTTACAGAAATTATGGCAGCCCTACCATTTACCTCAGATTTTGTTTTTACTTTCAACGCCCTTGCTTGCAATTAATTTTTTAGGAGCAAAAAGAACATTCAAGGCACTTTCCCAAACAAATAGAACTCCAAATTGACACTTTCAAATTACATACTTGTTGCTTCTAAAAAGATTTTTGGGATTAATGTTAAGGGCGGTTCGGACCATAATCAGTAAGTCAGTGATTGTACATTGTTTGTACACAAGTAAAAACACTTTTCAATGTTATACTTTATCAGCTTTAGCACTAAAATGCTATATTCCGATTTGAATATAGCTTTTGATTTCGTGTAAACTAGTCTTCCAAAGATGCAGGAAATCATTTTCGTACAGCGACACATTTTATTGCCTGAAAAATCTGCAGAAATGTTAACAGCGGGAGCTTTATATTCAGAGAATGGAATTCTACAGGAAACCTGCATTAACCGCAGTGTGTGTGTGTGTGTGTGTGTGTGTGCTGAATGATTAGGCCACAGGTACGGTATGACATTCAGCAACACACTTACACATGTGGAGGGAAATCCTACGACTTGATTTAATTATTGACGTATTTTATGCATATTGCATCTTTTCATCGGTTTTCTAAGTTCTGGAAATCCAATAGAAACAGCATATAGTAGGGGCCCTAGCATTGGCATGTTTTTGCATTAGCGCTGGGTTAAATGAGTCTAGCACCTAACCAACAGATTGTTTGCCTCTCGCTAGAAACGGGAAAAATCAGCATGTCGCTTTTAGCGATTCGTAGCATGAGCTTACTGTACTTTCAGCGTCCTATACTTAAAATCATCAGCACTAGAGATCTCTAGCACTTTTGTAACTAACAGATCACTTGGTGCCTGCACTAATTTTTACACGGATACTAATCGCAAAATTAACCTACTGCTCAAACCCTGGTGGGAACTCAAAAAAAACCTCAAACAGGTCCTCGCCCAAAATTAACAGTCAATTGAAAGGAATGCAGCAGAGGTGTTCTCTTGGCCCCATACACCATAGTAAAGGATCTGGTCAGCAATATCGCTGTTGTTGCAGGGGCTAGATTATGATATATATGTATCCTTTATCCACATATATCCTAATTCTAATACATTGCCTAATTTTAAAATTTTATGCTGGGGTTATTCATAGTATGTAAGCGGTTGAGTATTAGGGTGATCATGTGGACTAGGTTTAAAGGGATACATGGATAGGTTTTGCCCTGACACATGTATTATTTATATGCTGCAGCAGGGAAGTTATTGTTGGTCACCTGGCCTTCCTTTTGGATCCATTAAATGCAGTGTAATGATTCTACATGCTGTTGGGTGGCATTTATCATGCAATGCCCATCAGCTTTAACCCCTTCGCTGCTAAGGACGCGCTCAGCGCGTCCAACCGCACGTATCGTTCCATGCGGTGGACGCGCTGAGCGCGTCCTCTCTTTGGGGTCAGCGTTCGGCCGGGTTCCGGCCGATCGCTGGCCCCCCCGGTGCGGGCTGACATCCTCAATGTCAGCCCAGAACCGCCGCCGGAGAAATTAGGTGTCATCGCGGGGGTGCGATGACACCTAATTCAGGCGCCCCCCCCGCATGTGCGGAGGAGGCGCCTGAAAGGGAGGGGGGGAGGTCTCTCCCTCCCGATCGGCGGTGTTGCGGGGGTAAACCCAGGCACCGTTTGGAAGGGCACAGCCTGCCCTTCCAAATGGTATCTGGCATTAACCCCATGGGGGCCGGATCACGAATCGGCGCTGAAAAGCGCCGGTTCGTGATCCTTTCCCGGAGCTGGCCCGACATCTTGGATGTCGGCCAAGCTTCCGGGAATGCCCCCTGAGGATGATGCCAGTCCTGGAGTTAACCCCTAACTGCCACCAATGGTGGAGATAGAGGGTTCATTGGAACCCCCTATCTCCCGATCCGTGGCAGTTAGGGGTTAATCTTTGGTATTGTTGGATCGGCCAGAGCATTGCCGTTCCAACGATACCAAACATGAGTATAAAAAAGTTTGTAAAAAAAAAAATTTAAAATAAGAATAAAAAAATATTTAAAAAAAAATAATCTTTTTTTTTTCTTTTTTTTGGTTTGTTAATGCAGCAATATTGTTCCCATTTTAATTATAATGTGAACAATGATTCTGCACTAATGATTTTTGTATGCGGTGCGTTTGTTAAAAATCGTAATTTTCCATAAAAAAAAATGTAACGAGACCCCATCTCTAATTTTTTTAACAAGCGCACCCCATACAAAATATAACCGCAATTGCTCGCATGTTAAAATGTGAAAAAAAAACACTTTACACATTGTAAATTATTGAAAATTCATATTTTATTGCATTTTTTGTTATAATATACAGACAGGTCATGACGTATACATATAATAATGACATATTATGAATCTACCGAGTCCGACGGAAAGAACGATGTATAATATGTTTGGGTAATATACTAAAATAAGCCTTCAAAACACGTTTAAACATGATGAGCAAAACCGGTAAAAATGACCTCAGCACAGAGGTGTGAAAAGCCTCAGCAGCGAAAGGGTTAATAATGCGGGGGTGCGAGGGCTATTCATTTGTTTCTACTTATACAAGGTTCTATACTGTACACAACCACATTACCAGTACACTGGGTCTCAGTGTGGGTCTTGGCCTTTCCTTAGCATGCGCTAAATGACATTACACAGACTGCTTTGGACGAGGTGATCTGTTAGTAGGTCGTCAGGTGCTACGTTTTAGCGACTCGGGCTAAAATTGTATCTTTAGCGATGGAATTTTAGCTCATACAAGGTGATGGGGCCCGCTATTTGTTGGAAATTCATCTCCAATAGGCTCTGTCAACCTAATGAATGGTTGAGTATCAAGTGAGATGTAGTTCCAAAATGTCAAGTTTGTGCTCCCCAGGCTTTTTTAGGCTTCTAAAAATGTGACTGGTGGTCCCAGAGATCCTCTCAATGAATTCTTTCCAAATACAATGGTTCTTATGACCGATAAAGAAATTGTTGTGCCAAAACAATCGTTCTTTTCTGTTTTTCAAAATGTCAGTATTTCTCAATGTCTTTGTTTCATCTTGGCACGTTTTGGGATTTAATTTGTGGTTGCCTTACAATTTGCCAGCAATTCACCACGTAGTGAATGACTAAAATGATTTCCAAGTTTTCAGGAAAAAAAAAGAATAGTAGAACTGCAATCTTGTATGTAATTGATGCACTGCTCTCTGAACTGTTTTAGATGGGGGACATGGTACTTGCCATATAAAATTATATATATATCCTCTTCTTTTTTTGTCTTTTTAGCCTGAGATAGGCAAGCTTGGTGGAAAATAACTTCCATTATTATTATTCTTTATTTATAAAGCGCCAGCATATTCCGCAGCACAGTATAGACAGGGTTACAATACATTGAACAACATTTGACAAACAGTACAGGAGGAGATGAGGGCCCTATTCCCGTAGGAACTCACAATCTAGGAGGGTTGGGGTTGGAAACAGGAGGAGAGGACTGTAAGGTGAGAGTGATTGATGGTTGGGTGGTAGGCTTCCCTAAATAGGAATGTTTTAAGGGAGCGTTTGAAGGAAGAGAAGTTAGGGGAAAGTCTGACAGTACGAGGGGAGAGCGTTCCAGAGAGTGGGGGCTGCGCGTGAGAAATCCTGCAGTCTATCATGGGAAGAGGTGATGCGGGGAGAAGCTAGGGGCAGGTCACTGTTTGACCTTAGGGAGCAGGCTGGGGTGTATTTGGTGATTAGTGAGGACAGGTAGTGGGGCGCTGAGTTAGTGAGGGTTTTGTAGGTAAGGATAAGGATTTTGAACTTAATTCTGCAGTGGATGGGGAGCCAGTGAAGGGACTCGCAGAGGGGAGCGGCAGAGACAGAGCGGCGGGTGAGGTGAATTAGCCTGGCGGAGGCGTTCAGGATGGATTGTAGGGGGGAGAGGCGGGACAGAGGGAGGCCAGATAAGAGATTATTGCAATAGTCGAGTCGGGAGATTACCAGGGCGTGTATGAGTTGTTTTGTGGTGACAGCGGTAAGAAATGGCTGAATTCTGGAAATATCACACAGTTGGTATCGGCAGGAGGAGGAAAGAGACTTGATGTGGGGGATGAAGGAAAGAGCAGAGTCAAGTGTAACTCCAAGACAGCGAACTTGGTTTGATGGGGAGATGGTGATACCCTCCACCGTGATATAGAAGTCAGGAGGTGGGGAGGCATTTGGAGGGAGGAATAAGTAGGAGCTCAGTCTTTGACATGTTGATCTTTAGGTGGTGGGAGGCCATCCAGGAGGAGATGCCAGATAAACAGTCACTGACTTTTGGAAGGACAGGGGGAGAGAGATCAGGGGTAGAGAGGTAGATCTGAGTGTCATCAGCGTAGAGGTGGTAATTAAAGCCAAAGCTGTTGATGATTTTGCCCAGGGAGGAGGTGTAGATGGAAAAGAGCAGAGGACCAAGGACAGAGCCTTGAGGTACACCAACAGATAGAGACAATGAAGAGGAGGAGTTACCAGCAAAGGACACACAGAAGGACCTGTTGGATAAATAGGAGTCAACCCAAGCAAGTGCAGTGTCACCGAGACCCAGAGAGTTGAGGGTCTGTAGAAGGAGGGGGTGGTCAACAGTGTCAAAAGCAGCCGAGAGGTCAAGCAGGATGAGAATAGAATAGTGGCCGTGTTTTTTTAGCAGTTAGGAGGTCGTTGGTGACTTTGAGGGCAGTTTCAGTTGAGTGTAGGGGACGGAAGCCAGATTGCAGGGGGTCAAGTAGGGAATTGGAGGACAGGAAGAGGGAGAGGCGGTTGAAGACTAGTTTTTCTAAGAGCTTTGATGTGAAGGGAAGCAGGGATACAGGGCGGTAGTTGGATGGAGAGTTGGGGTCTAGGGATGGTTTCTTTAGTAAAGGGGTAACTAGCGCGTGTTTGAAGGCGGATGGAAAGGAGCCAGTGGAGAGAGATAGGTTGAAGATGTGTGTGTGAGAGCAGGGGTGAGGGAGGAGGAGAGGGGAGGAATTAGATGTGAGGGAATGGGGTTGAGCGGGCACGTGGTGAGATGTGAGGAGGACAATAAGGAATTGACTTCCTCCTCAGTGGCTGGGAGGAAGCGGCAGAGGGTGGCAGAGGGGACCTGTGGGTGTGGAGGTGGCAGATAACTATCTTGTGTTGGGATGTTGCTTCTGATAGTTAAAGTTTTACTGAGGAAGTAGTCTGCCAGGTCTTGAGCACTGAAGGCAGCTGAGGGGGGAGGTGCAAGTGGGTAGAGGAGGGTGTTGAAGGTGGACCAGAGCCGTTTAGGGTTGGAGGACAGCGTAGATATAAGAGATGAGAAGGAGGATTGTTTGGCCAAGTGGAGGGCAGAGGTGTATGACCGGAGAATAAACTTGAAGTGAACAAAATCAGCTTCAGAGCGGGATTTCCTCCAGGCACGCTCTGCGGTGCGGGAGCATCTTTGCAGGTAGCGAGTCTGGAGGGTGTGCCAGGGCTGTAGCTGGCGGCGTGGGGCCTTACAGAGTCGAAGAGGAGCAAGAGTGTCTAGAGCAGAGATAAGCATAGTGTTGTAGTGATTAGTGGCAGCATCAGGGCAGGTGAAGGATGAGGTATGAGGGAGGTGGTGAAGTAGGTTGGAGAATTGATGGGGGTCCACAGCATGTAGATTTCTGCGAGTGTGTGTGCGGGGTGGGGGAGCAGGGTGTTTAGGAAGTCCAGATAGGTTGAAAGCGAGAAGGTGGTGGTCAGAGATGGGGAAAGGGCGACATTTGAACTCAGAAATGGAGCAGAGGTTGGAAAAGACCAGGTCAATAACGTGACCATCGCGGTAGGTAGGGAGGATTGTGTGAGTCCAAGGAAGGACGTGAGTGAAAGAAGTTTTGAGGCAGCAGGAGCGGAAGGATCGTTAATGGGAATGTTGAAGTCCCCGAGAATTAGGCATGGAAGATTAGAAGACAGGAAGTGAGAAAGACAGGTAGCAAAGTGGTCAAAGAACTGGGAGGTTGGTCCCGGTGGGCCGTAGATGACTGCCACCCTGAGGGCCAGAGGAGAGAACAGGCGGATGCAGTGTGTCTCAGAGGAGAAGGAGAGGGATGGGGGTGGAGGGAGATGCTGGTAGGTGCAGGTGGGAGAGAGCAGGAGTCCGACCCCGCCACCATTTCTCTCACCCGGTCTGGGGGTATGGCTCAAGTATAGACCGCCATGTGAGAGAGCAGCAACGGAGGCCGTGTCAGAGGGAGTTAGCCAGGTTTCAGTTAAAGCTAGGAGGTTGAAGGAGTTTGAAAGGAAGAGGTCATGGACGGCTGTGAGTTTGTTGCACACAGAGCGAGCATTCCAGAGGGCGCAGGAGAAAGAGGACAGGCGCTGAGGGATGATGGGAATGAGGTTGCTGGGCTTGCAGGGAGGTGATTTATGTGCGATGGAGATGGGATGAGAGGGAAGTATTGGATGTGTTGTGGGGCCAGGGTTAGGGGATATGTCACCTGAATAGAGTAACAGCAGGAGGGTGAGAAAGAGAAGGTGGGAATGGGATTTGTGGGAGTGATTGGCAGCACGAGAGTTAGAGGAGACCATGTTCTGAGGAAACAAAGGAGCTCATGCGAGGCCATCATGTGGGACGAGAGGAGGGAGGGAGAGATGCAGATTGTGTAGGGGTCGGTGGTAGAGGGGCAGGAGTTCCATTTAAGGAGAAAGGTAGAAGTAAAGAGCAGAAGCGTGAGAGAAAGCATGATATAGACGTGAGTTTACCAGAGTAAAAAGTGGGCCTTGCAGTTTTGCAGTTCCTTCCTCCAGTCCCGCAACTCCAGGAATCAACTCTGAACGTCTTCTTAAGAATGCCACTTGGAAATGACACTGGAGCCTGGCTCAAATGGAGCCTGTTATAGTTGTTATATAGGGCGGACTGATTGCATTCAGGCAGTTAAAGAGTCAACACCTGAAAAAGTCAACACCTGAAGCTGGATGGGCTGTGTCAATAGGGCAGGAGATTCACATGCTAATTAGCAAAGCAAATGGTGGAGAAAAACAAAAATAAATAAAAAATAAACCGCAAAAAGACCAAGGTAACGCTGCAATGTGGGTGCCTGCGAATACTGGGTGATGGGGGTCCTACCAGCAAAAGTATGCAGGGGATCAGTTGAGATGTGGGTGTCTGTGGATGATGGGTGATAATGCCTACCAGCAAAAGTATGCAGGGGATCAGTTGAGATGTGGGTGTCTGTGGATCATAGATCTGATTGTGGACAGTTACTTGTGTGTTTAAATAACAGTACTCAACAGAGCAAAATATTTTCATAAATCATATTAGTTTTATTACGGAACAGAACATTTTCATGTAACTTTTTTGCCTCCCTCTAATCCTGTCCTGAGAAATTCCTCTGTAAAGCTAGTGACTGTTTGCTTAGAGATCACATTAATGAAGGAATTACGTTCTATTAACTGTGAAGCTGCCAATGAAAACACCCCACTTTTCCTATTTTTGATGCAAAAGGCATCCGGTGTCTACCTCACTGTATAATCCATTTTATTTACACACAAAAAAAACAAACATTCTTTTTTGCTGCCTATCTTATTACTGGAACATTATTCTTTGAAAAAACAATATCATTCTACTATAGTCTTATTGAAGTGGAGTCCTAAAAGTGCTAAAACCCAAGAACCTGAGATCAGCAAGTAGGACTAATGCTCTGCACGTAGGGCAGAATCAGCCCTCCAAGACACCCTCCCTACACCCCCAGAAGAAGGGATGGGGGCACTCGGGTCACTGTGACAATTGAATTTGAGTGGTCACAGTACGTATACATGGTTATTCAAAGAGCACTGGAATTTCGGTGCTCTTCATTCCCCGCACTTCAGGGAGTCAAATTCGCCAACCCTGTGGTGAATTCAGCATTCACCGCAGGGTTCCCAAAGTGCAGGGAAAGCCACCGAATGCGTCTAAAAAACCGCCACTAAGCAGCCGAATCGAACGGAAAAATCATCGGATTGATCCGAAAAACGCCAAACGCACCCAACGATCCGCCACTGAACACAACTGAAAAATCAGCTTATCCGCCGCACAGTGCCAGACGTTGGGAAAAGCCACTGAACTGGTTAAAAGAAACTTGAACTTTTTAAAAATGCGTTTGCAAAAAAACTACTGGACGAAAATGCTTGGAAATAATATCCAGTCCCATGAATAATAATAAAAAGGTCGGTTTAAAAAAAAAACCACATATTTAAAAATTGGGGGGGGGGGATTTCACGTTAAAAAAAAAAAAAAAAATCTTTTCTGCTGCAAATAAATAGCATAAATGTTTGCATAAATAATTAAGAAAAATGAGGGGAATATTTTTTTTGCATTGAAACCTTTTGGCATTCGCCTGAATAAACCTGCCGAATGAAACCACCGAACATTATCTATTCTCTGAATAGATTAACCGTTGCTTCTCTATGGGGAATTTCACTACCGTCGAACAGGCACCGTATTTTGCTGGCAATTTGGCGAACCGCCTGCTTTTTGAATAGCCCCGAAAATGCAGCGTATGGGAAAATTCACAGTTTGGTGCAATTTCGGAGCCAGTTCAGCTCTCTTTGAATAACCCCTATAGTGTTCCTTTTTAATAATAATAATTATTAATAATAATTAATATTATGTTCTTAGACCTAGTTGAAGTGATGTGACTTACATTATTAAACTGTATTTGCCGTTTATGCAAGCTGTAAAATGTATTGTCTGACACAATCCCTTACACTGCATAAGCAAAGAGGCAGTTTGCATTGGACTAGCAGGGTATTTCCCATTTTAATTATCTGAATTTTTTTTTACTTTTCTTCTGTTTTAAAGGTATCCAATACTCAATATGTTGATTTTTTTTTTTTAAAAGGCTGTTTTAATATAGTAATGACATGCCTTTTTGAGAGCGCTTGGGATTTGTTTTTGAATTACCCTGGGAAAGTGTTTTTAATCCTCAGAAACCGATTAAAAATAGAGTTTAACTGTGCTCTGATTGCACTACAACCAGTCAATGGGTGTTTTCACCATATTTATACTGCTGTCTCTTGACTCAAGTACTGACTGGCTTTCTGTGATATATATATACCTTATTTTAGCTCCATAAGACGCACCTAGTTTTTAGAGGAGCAAAACAGGAAAAGAAATATTCTGAATCAATTAGTGTAATAAAATATTTAATAAACTATAACAGAATAACATTTGAACCATGTAAAGTGAACAGCAGTCAACAGTGGCATTAAGAACCATTATCACTGTCCTCAACAAGTGGAGAGACTTAAAGGTTTGAGTACTCTAGTTTTCTGGAAATCCCAAGAACTCATCGCTAGAGTCAGAATTTATAAAGCTCATTTGCTCACAATCACTGACATCACTTTCTTCACTGTCTTCATATAAAATACCGTCTTCACTTCCATCTAAGGCATTGCTAATGCCACAAAGTGGAACATCATATGTATGGGGTAAATCAAGATTTAATGCGTGATTTAAGTTTTTTTTTTTTTTAATGAATTGTGCCCCCTGCAGCCAGCATTCATAGTACCTCAGACAAGCCCAGCCGTTGAATGGAGAGTAATGCGCATGCGCACTGCTGTCCCCTAGGAAACACCACCTACTACAAACTCTTCTCCAATCAGCGCGGCGATAACACAGCCAGCAACAGCACTCACTCCTCGCTTGTAGCCTTCCCTCGTCCTCTGTACAATCTCCTCCTTTTTGGCCGTTACCCGCTTCTCCACGCTGCCACTATGGAATTAAGTTTCCTGCCTGGACCTGCTCTCCTTCCATGCAGTCCCTGCTTTCTGATCTGGCTACAGGCTTCCCCACTGCATCATTAAGGTCCCCAACGTGCACTCTTTTTTGCAGTATTCGCTCCATAAGACGCACACACTCCCCCCCCCCCCCACACTTTTCTGGGGGGAAAAAGTGTCTTATGGAGCGAAAAATACAGTGTGTGTATATATATATATATATATCACACGTTCTGGAATAATTTGAAATGTTCAGAATAAAATGGCCTGTGTTGGCTACAATATGTATAATGTAACTTTCAGTGTAATGATGTCTTTGTACCTTCATGTGCCTGGAAATAAAGTCTTTAAATTTTTTTTAAGGAAACTTTGAAGCTGTCGTCAATCCTACATGCCACCTGCTTTCTTTGATAATACCTTAACCACTGCCTTGAGATCCCCTCTATATTTTGGACCCTTTGGTCACCATTTGGATAGTTACTCTTAGGCTAGGGTCAGACTTTCGCGTTGTCCGTGAAAAAGTGCGTTCGAACGAATGGATGTATTTTTTCACGGAATACGCGATAGCGGTCATACGATGCGCATTTTCGTCCGTGATTTTGTACGGATCATCAATGAAACCCTTTTTGCGTCTGGACGTTATGTTGGCCGGACATTAGGAGAGGTCAGACACTGCTAATCACGCACACACGCCGCTATGCGGACGCAGCGCACTCTGTACGTCAGTACTAGCGGTTTGAAGTTCTCGATAAAATGCGTTCGTTTGCCACTTGCATTGCGCGGCCGCACTTTCGTGCGGCCGTTCTTCGTATGCTCCCCGGCATTGGATGTCATTTGCTGCTAGCACGGCCGTGATTAAGTGCGGCTAAACGCACGTTAATACTGCGCTCGTCTGACCCTAGCCTTCGATTGTAAGCTCTTGAGCAGGGTCCTCTCTCCTACTTCTGTGTGTTTTGACCTGTATGTATATTTGTTATTCTGTCTTACCCTTTAAACTTGATTCCCGTCTGGACCAAATGCAACTCCAACCAAAGCACTGGAGAGATGAATATGCGGCAGCACACCATTTGTGCCATATATTCCAACCGGTCTATTCACTAAAGGTGAAACTCAGGAGAATGACTGGAGAAATGAAAATTCTAGGTCCAAATAGCCAAACCAGAAAAATTCTCCCATTTATTTCACTTTCCAAAATCCGCTATTTGGTCTAGATTGTTCTCTTCTGCTAATTCTCCTGAGTTTCACCTTTAGTGAATAGACCTGTAATTGTTCACCCAGTGTCAAGTTGAGGGGAAAATGCGTGGTTCCTTCACTATTTTTGCAGAGAGAATTGAGTTCCCATTGGCCCATGAACTTTAAAGCTTGTGTTGAGGTGTTCAAATCATGTTTCCCCTGTTAAGTTACAATTAAATATGATTTATCATAAAAATTCTCTAAAATGCACATCTAGGTAAACATCACATTTGAGCATATGTTTGTTACGTACTACAGGATAATGCTAATTGGGGGACTGGTATCTGGAGTTTCCGCAGTTCTTTTTAGGACTTCACTCCTACCTTCACCACATTGGTGGAAGTGGATGCTGTTCTTGGTGGCTCATGTTTAACAGTATTCTTACTGCGTTCATAGGAAAGTTTAGTTCAGATGCAGATTTTTTTTGTGCTATTGTTTTTCCTGATAAGATAAGGTATCTTAAGGAATCCTAAGCATTTTAATTAATTCTTAGCCCGGATTATAAGCAAGCTAAATGATTTTATAAATGTAAGCAGACAGGCTCATATGGGAGTCTTTAATTACGTTTCTTTGTTTTAATTTAGATGTACGTAGATATAGCAAACTTTGTGTTTGCTTCCAATGTCATGACAATCCAAGGAAATACATTCTGATGTTTGGGCATTCTCAAACCTTTTTTTTATGTTCTTTTAAAGACACTTCTATTGGTGGGTATCCAAGTTTGGGTTCTCATTGTACTGATAGCTTTGCTAAAATACTTACAGGTAACCTTTTTGAGTTTTATCTTCTATTTCAGTTGGCTGAATTCCTTATTTCTTATTGGTCACAAACGAAAACTCGAAGAAGATGACATGTACAGAGTGCTCCCGGAAGATACATCGGAGAGACTTGGGGAAGAACTTCATTGGTATGAATCAGTCCCTCATTATGAGTACTTTGCCCAGATGAACATGTAACTCATAAATCCAGTCTTCTGTTGTATTACTACTGGAAGAGTATTATTACATATGAGGTTTTTCAGATTATTATTTCCGATTGTCTGCTTAAAGTTAGAAGCTTGATGCCCAACTGAGGATGATCATCACATGGGTCAATCAGATGCTTCTTGATGCTCATTCAACCTACGGACTCCTCCTCAAAATAAAGTATGTCAGCTAGCTATATAGTGTGCTGGTATACTTTATGAATTGAGGTGCACAGAAACACTAGAAGAATGAGCAATGTTGAGCAGATTGAGGGCAAGGGTATCCCTTTAAGAACAGGCTTTTATAATTCATGCCCTGGTTGTCATCTATTACACTACCCCCAGACACGCAACTAACTTGCCAGCCAGAGTGCTTGTTACCATTATTTTAATGCCTTTAAACAGCATGCTTCCCTGGGTCAATTGAGTAATATAAAACAAGCAGATGAGATTGATGTTTCAGCGTGCGATATGTCATTATGCCAGATTTTCCAGGAACAGCAGTTTGTTCAATTCTAGACATGATCTGCCATGATGTAGAAGAGGGCACCAACAGCAGCCAAAATTTTCCTATTCTTCATGATAGAATGAGCAACACTTCGTTCTTAAAATACAAACATGCAGGAATTAACATTCTGGACATATTTTCTCTATAATACAGTACAAGAAGTTGCCTTCCAATGTGCCAAATATGTGTATGTCCCTTTTGTAGGCCCCAAAGATGGTTAAGTTCTTTCACTTTGTTTTAATTTTTTTTTATTTTTGTTTTTATTTTGGAAAAAATGTCATCAATACAGCAAACAGGGAAAAATAAGAGAACGGCTACGCACGGCCACCATAGATCTTCGAACATAGCACACAGTAAAGGAAAAAGGGAAATAAAAACCAAACTCATCTGAGGAGGAAAAGCACGGCAGAAAGGCAAATGTGTCCACTGGAATGTCATAGTAACTCAAAACAGGAGGGAAACAAAATCATACTCAAACAGAAATTCTCAGCATTGTGAGGGGGATGGGGAGGGGGAAAAAAGATCTCTAAGGAGTGGAACACTGGGATTCAAAAATGGGTCGAGGGCAAAAGGGTGTAGAAGGGTATAACTCTTCAGCCTGTGTCCAGCCACAAGGTCGGACTAGCATCCCCTCCAAACGCCGAGCCCGTCAGAGGAGCGGCCCCCATTCGTACATCACCTCTAAGGGGGAATTCAGTGCAGCCGTCGCAACAGTCTCGCAGTAGGCCAGCCATCTGTCCCGGTCACTCCGGTGTCCGGATCCAGAGGTGGCCCCGTCTGGGTCGTCGTCTGCATCAGAGACGTCCTTCATAACCGTGGTAGACGTCAGGCTGTCCGTGGGCACCAAGGATGGAGCAGCCACGTTCTCGCACTCCTGTGTCCCAGCACCCCCTAAAATGCAGCCATCAGCTCATGCCATACACCTCTTGTGAGCAGCCCGTCCTCCTCCTTCAGCAGTATTGCCAAGCATGTGTCAAGGCCGGCCATCAGTGCATCCACAGTTCCAAAGTGGTGAGGGGAGACACCCCATCGCCAGCTTCCATTCTCTTCAAACACAGCACCTGCAAAGTTGTCCCCAACGGCTGGGAGACAGGGGTGCTCTGTCCCCGAAGTCCGCTCAGGGGTCTCCGGCAAGGTCCGGGAGGCCATCCTTCAAAGGTACAGGGAGACAGCTGGGTAGGGATCCCGGCCATGAGGCAGGCAGGCTGCCAGGGAGATCTCTAGTCAGAAAGCAGCTGCTAAATCCCAGGTCTCAGGTCTGAAGGGGGGGGTGGCAAAACAGCTCCAGACCGATCCACCCGATTGTCAGCCGCATAGGGACACCAACTGGGGAGAAAAAGATGGAGGATTCCATTGGGAAAACCCCCTCTTAAGGCTCCAGATAGCGGAGCTCTGTCAAAGCATGTCTGCTTCCTCTCGCAGCCAGCCATGTCCCTGTGTTTACTTTAAAGCTCAATCAAATGGTATGCTAGTGGTTAAGTGCTAAAAGTTGTTCTGTTACTTTTTTCACAATTGTTTAATTTCTGCTTTCTGTAGAGTGTAACATTTTTCACTTGGTGTAATTAGGATAATTAGTTAATACTCATACAGGGTTATCCAAAGAGATCCGAATTGCTTGAGAAAGGTAACCGAACGCTGAAAATCAGCATTCGGTTACCTTTCCTGGCCATTCGGCTAAACAGAGAGCAGGCAATTCGCCAAAATCCTGGCGAATTGCCTGAACATACGGTGCCTGTTCGGTGCCTGTTCGAGGGCAGTGAAATCCCCATGAAAAAGCACTGCTTCGGCTATTCAGAGAACACAAACCAGCAGTGAAAGGTTCCCCTAATGCCCTGCCATTCGGTGGTTTAATTCGGCAAGTTAATTCAGGAGAATCCCATCGGCTTCAATGTTAAAAATATTCCCGTTTTAATTCACTATCTAATAAACCGTTCATTATAACATTCTGCAGTAAAGAGTCTCTTTATTGAGAGATTTTTTAGGATACTTTAAGCATTTTTTTTTTATTTTTTTTAGTTATTTTTTCTCTAACAGCCCTCTTTATTATCATTCCCTGGACCTCATACGTAAATTTCAGACATTTTCGCTCAGTAGTTTCTTTGCAATCAGCGTTTCATTTTCACAGATTCACACAAACTATTTTTGCTAATTTATTCACTGCCTCTTCTGCGGTCTCGGCTGCTTCGGCTGTGTGTGATCGGCTCCTGCTCGGGCTTTTTCCGTGGTTTTCGGCAGGTTAATCCCAGACGTTTTTGGGGGTTTTCGGCGTGCATTCAGGGGGTTTTGCGGTTAGTTTTCGTTGGGTTTGCGGCAGCCTTTCCCTGCAATTCGGGGACCCTGTGGTGTTTGCTGAATACACCGCAGGGTCACCGAAATGGGATCGGCAAAAGGAACCGAATTGAAGAGAACGAAAAGTCACCGGACGTTTGGTGACTTTTCGAATCTCTTTGAATAACCCTGATAGTAAACGTTTAGTTACTAAAACTCGTCATTTAATGAGACAACAGAATTTGGATGTTTTCAAACTACAACTGTACAAGAAATTTATGGTTTTCTGTTGTTTAATAACACATCGTTAAAAGTAACCTTTGCACTACATGTTATCTGTGTTTCTTTGCTAACACCATGCCTGTAACTGTGCATACACACTAGAAGCTTCAATTCTTCAAATCATTCCTTTCACTGTGTTTTTTTTTTTTGGTTTTTCTTTCCTGCGGTGAAAAGAATGTAACCACTTATTTGTGGTGAGTTATGAAATTCTTTATCGCAGATTTAACCGAAAGGCATTTAAAAACGCTTTTATTTTTATTTTTCCAAACCAGAAGGCCCTGGAAAGAGTAACTGATGGAACAGTGTTTAAAGTGGACTTAATTTTGACTTTTTTTTTAACTGAACTAGAACATGTTACAACATTGCATCTACGTTTGTCTTCTGGAAAACCTCTTTCTCATAAGACTTCCTGTCAGTCCGTACATTAACAACTTCCTTTTTGCCTAACACACGAAGCAGGCTGAGTACCTACTGGATTGAGGAGGGAAGTCGCCCGATCCCTCATTCATAGACATTGCACTGCTATTAATATCTGTCGGCTCCTTCTCAGAAAATTGCGACTAATGTCTC
The DNA here is from genome assembly GCA_009667805.1 of Leptobrachium leishanense. Taxonomy (NCBI): domain Eukaryota; kingdom Metazoa; phylum Chordata; class Amphibia; order Anura; family Megophryidae; genus Leptobrachium; species Leptobrachium leishanense. Next base: position 314,047,429 of record CM019064.1, read on the forward strand.
CACATGTTCTGAGAAGGAAGTGTGACTGCTGCCAGGACTTCACTGATAAATTATTATATTGCTGTGTCATAGCAGTGTTTCTCTTCTGGCACTTCAGTGACAGCAGCCATAATATCTGAATTCATTTCCAGCTTTTGATGAATATCACAGTTATTATTTCCTTGAACAGGAAACTGTCACAAGACAAATATGCAGTTGTACATGGAGTGACATTACTGCCAGCGCTCACAGCAGTATTAACTAAAACCTAATCTGATGTCCTGAGATTCGGTTTTCTGATGTGTCACGCAGGATAGAACCATACTCTTTGGTGCGCGCATAGATATTTGTGTGTGTTAATATACACGCTGGATATAAACCTTTACACATCCTTATGAAATTGTAGTTTTACACTTAAATCTATAAATCGTGTAATGACAATGTACATGTCAGACTTATCCCATCAGTTCTGTGATCTCCCAAGAAACAAAAATCTAGAGAAAAACCTTTTTTGTTGAAATGTATTAAGTCGCCTACTGATGACCGGTTCGGACGCAGGGAGACAATAAACACTCGAAAAATACGCAAACACATAACTGTGGAATAATATATATATTTTTTATATATAGGCCACAGCTAAAAACTCCACACAATAACCCACCACCATGACATAACCATTCCCATAACAAAATTAAAACAATTACCCAGTGCTGAAAGAGGACTCCCCACAACCACCACACACCACCAAAAAACTTACCAACTCCCAACCATTTGACCAAAGTTATCCTAACTAGCCAGCACTGCCTACAAGCCCCCGCCACGAGCTCCTCACATAACCCCCTTATGGGAGAGCTCCCCCACCAAGAAAAAACAGGGCTTGTTCAATCCCCTCGTGTCCCAGGATGAACAGATCCTTGCCCACACCCGTCAGGTGAACGCCATCCGCCATAAAATAACACTCCGCATCCTCCTCTTCAAAGGGTAGATGTCGCACCACCACACCATCCATCCGCCTCACAAACCTTCCCATGCAGCGATTCAGCTTGATCCGGCAAAGCCGCAACGCCTCCTCATTCTCAACTTGCTCCCACACCATCCTTGGCATCACCTCGGACCACACCACCACTGTCCATGGTGACCACACCCTCAACCTCCGCAGATCTTCCTGCATCTGCTCCAGCAGCATACAAAGAGGGAGCACACCCAAATCGTTCCCTCTAATGTGAACCAGCAGCACATGGGGAACGTCACCGTGCCTAAGGGCACCCAAAACTGTCGGCTTAAACTCCTCCCATAGGAGTCCACGGATTCCGAACCACCGTACCAGTGTTGACGATCCAAGAAGACCCATCTGTACTCCAGATGATCGCACCAACGCCCTTCTTCTTGCCCAAAAAAATCAGCGAGTCTCCACAACGATCCACACAACTATTGAAGGATCTGCAAAAACAAAAACCAATTACCAACAATCTCCACCACACAAAATACTTTAAAAGAAAAAACTCCCCACCAAACCACCACACATCCCACCAAATAAACCATGACCATAGCTGTAAAGAAAAACATAACATAAACACCATACTCCTCGCCTCAAATACTCCAAACCCCCACACTCCTCCCCTAACAACCAACAAATTTACAAAGATAAAATAGAATAAATATATATATTCCGTATAAAAGGTATAATTCATATTCCATGTATAAGTTTGATATTTTTCATATTTCAAAATTTCTCTTAGGTTTTTTCAATTTAAAAAAAAACAACAGATCATACAGCAAACTGTTCTCCACATTACCTCCCAGCCGTAAGAAGTGTTTTCAAAATTCATAACACCAAACCAGGACGAACGTAAGACTGAAAAGCCCTTGAGTTCCATCTTCCCAATTCTTGAATTTCCGTTGCCGCCAAACCCAACCTTGAATCTTCTGTTGCTGCCCCAATACGAAAAGAGTGAGAACCAAATTCTTTTGGATTTCTCCCTAAACTCAACAAACCCTTCTTAAAATTGGAAACAAACTGATACCTCGATAAAGCCGACCCGTCCACGTGACATAAAAACGCCACACCAGACTCCACCCGTACCTCCAAAAATTCTTTAACGTTCTTCACTGGACAAACCACACAGTTATCCAGACTGAATAAACCAACTCTACGCCCCCTACCCAACTGATCAGTCTTGGAGTTAGCAACCCAAATAACCAGTTCATTAACTCCCAACCAAACCGCATCAGCTCCCAAACCACCACCACCTCTCCTAGAATTACACACCAGCTCACCCACTCGAAATGCCCCAAAAACCCAAACAAAAAGCCTCCCTCATAAGCAGAACCTCATAAGGTGAAGAACAAAAATTCCCAACAAAAACCCATAGACCCTCCAATAATTGTCTCGAAACTGGACGCCGAGCGTCCGCCCTGCACCTGCCCTTCACATAACCCCGAACTGCACATCTGATAACAAAATCCTTAGTGACCTCGCTTTTCCCCGATACCTGAAAAAGGAAAGCCAAGAAAGCTAAAGACTGCCAAACCACTCCAGGAGATGCCCTTGACTCAAATAACAAAATGAGGTATGCCCTGAGCAGACTTTCCTCATCTAATCCACCCACTGAAACGTACCTGAACCTTTCAGCCAATGCGTTCCATACTTGCGAGTAGGCCTTCCAAGAGGACTCAGACAAAGAACCTCTCACCCATCTTCCAAAAATTCCGAGCCTAGCTGCCAAAGGCCCTCCGGACAAGGGGTGCCCACCTCCTCCGCCAACGGAGCCAGGGAACGAAACTTGTCCCACTGAAAACGAGACAAAGCATCCGCCACTGAGTTAATGCAACCCGGAACATGCCTTGCCCTGCATAAAACCTTAAACTTAAGACACATCAACGCAAACCTTTTCAGCAATCTGATGACTGGCAATGATGAAGCTGACAAAGAATTAACCGCCGACACCACTGCCATGTTGTCAGAACGGAACAGAATCCTTATCCCCTCCAGAGCACCTCCCCACAGCTCCAAGGCCACCACTAATGGAAACCACTCCAAAAATGCCAAATTCCGCACCAAGGAAGATGCCAACCAACTATCAGGCCAACGAGAAGCACACCAACGTCCCCCAAAATATACCCCAAAACCAACACCTCCCGAGGCGTCCGTGAAAAATTTCAGTTCCTTCGCCAAAACCTCTTTCGAAGGGAATATGGCCACCCCATTAAACAAAACCAAAAAGGATCTCCACACTTCCAAATCTTCCTTCATTGCACCAGATATTCTAACAAAGTGATGACCTTCCCGAATACCCCGTGTCGCCAAAGAAAATCCACGTAAAAAGACTCTTCTGGAATGACCCTGCACGCAAAATTCAAACGACCAATCAGCGATTTGCATCTCTCTCAACTGTAATTTCTTAACCGACAGGGCCCCTTCTACTTTACTGAATCAATCTCCATTCCCAAGAAAGTGATAACTGACGCTGGACCTTCTTTTTTATCAGAAGTCAAAGGAACACCAAATCGGTGTGCCACCCACTGAAAAGACCGAAGAATGTGCAGACACTCTCCTGTCCCTTCCCTTCCCACGCACAAAAAATCATCCAGATAATGAGGCAGTTTATCCAACCCTGCCACTTCACGGCCCACCCATTCCAAAAATGTACTGAAACACTCAAAAAAGGAACAGGAAATGGAACAACCCATAGGCAAACATAGATCCACATAAAATTCGCCTTCAAACCAAAATCCCAGAAGATGATGACACGAAGGATGAATAGGTAATAGCCGAAAAGCCGACTCAATATCCACCTTAGCCATTAAAGCCCCCTGTCCTGCATCACGGACCAAACTGACCGTGGAATCAAATGACACGTACGACACGAGGCCAAATCCTCACCAATGTTATCATTCACCGATTCCAATGAATGCAATCCTCCACAATTTGAACATTCGTACTTGTACCTGCACCCTGCACCAAACTTGCACTGACCTTCGTTAAACTGCCAGCACGATCCCTTTTTAACACCTGCCGGTGGGGAACTGACCCCTCCCCCACCTGCTCCCCCTGGAAAGTACAACGCCTTTTGTGCCCCCATCAAATGCAAACACAGCGTAATGTCCATTTGATCCCACCCAATGCCTGGGTGAGCCGCCAAACGTTGCCTAAACTGCTCATCGTATTTCCACCATAAGTCCAATAAGCCTCCCAAATCCCATCCACATAACAAAAAAGACCCGAACAGTGCTGTGGGCTCTTCTCCCCAACCACATTTGCCAAAATACAAAAAGACCGGAGCCAATTCCCGAATGACTTACGAATCCTCCGAAACCTCTTTTTCCTTTCCTCCTCTTCCTTTAAACCATCCTTAGACCAATCATCTTTTACCCCAGCCACCTCATCCAACGGAAGCAGGGAAAAAAGTTCCACATACTCACCCCGCCATATGCCTTCTTTAACCTCCTGTTTCAAATGAAACCCCAAAGGCCCAGAAAATGACACGTAAGCATTCCTCCTTGCCACATCCGCCACCCCTGCGAACTCACCGAGTGAACCCTCATCGCCACTCGGCCCTCTTGAAGCCATAACTTCACCCCCAAGAGCCCCACCAGCTCTCACAACTGGCCCACCTGCACCCTTCCATGCTTGAGCCAAATCCACACCCTGGTTCACACCCCTTGGTGAAACCGACCAAGCCTCAAAGGCCCCCTGTAAAAAAGACATGAAAGAACTCACATCACCACCATTTCCGTTACCTGTTGCCACACAAGGTCCACCGAACTTCCTGGAACCTCCTGTGCCACAGTTTCCGAACCTCCTGCACCAACTCCAGCAGCCTGGAAACCACCAACCGGCTGTGGACTCCTCTCCTGAACCATTGGAACTGTGGACGAAAAAACATTTGTGCGATGAGCCCCAGAACCCGAAGTACCAAAATCATTAACTCGCTCCCTCACACCAACAACCGGAGCCTCATCATCTCCACCAACTGAACACCAATTTACTTCGAGCTCCTGAGTGACCTCATCCCGCACCCCAACACCCTGTGCCACACCATTGTCCACATCCCTATCCACCAACTGTCTTACCGCCGAAACATCAGTCCCTGAGACAGCCCTTGCTCCTCCTCTGGGACCCCTCACGGATCACCGAACTCTTCTTCTCCCCGAGGAACTCCTCGACCTCTGCACTCTTTCTCTTCTGGTAGAGCTCACCACACCACCCCTCCGACCAGAAGGATCCTTAGCCCCAATACCGGCCTCGAGCTCCTACCTTCCCCATGTCTGGAAGCGCTCACGCCAGCCTTATTCCCAACTGCGTCACCACCAGCCAACATCCGCTGAACCAACGGTCCATGGCCTATCACGGCCTCCAATCTCAACCTCTCGGCCGCCGGTATACCACTGCATTCGCCTCCCGGACTGAACCCCTCTGGAGGCCTCGAAATCCTGGCAGGCCAAGATCCCCCTTCCGATTCTGCCGCCAACACCTCCGACAGGCTTCTGGCCCACTCCACCCCACGATGCCGAGCCGCCTCCCGCACTTCCTCCAATAGCGACTCCAGTTCACCGCCTTCCGCCATTCACAAACGATTTAAGGCAAAAAAAACCGAAAAAACACCGCTTCTCTGACGCAGCACAGATTTTAACCGCTCTACCTCAGGAGAAAAAGGCGCAGAGCCTCTCCACACACGCCTTAAGTCTCTTGTTCGTCCGTCGAATCGACGAGGACCATCTAGTCATCCATTTAGGGAATGGGGTGGGTCACGGTGAGTGCGTAGATGGCTTTCCAAACCAATTCGCACTCGAAATAGTCTCGGACAATGTGGACAGTGAATAGCCGCAGAAGATAGTAGTATATCACTACCTTTCCTGGCCAACCTTTTTTGCTCAGCTGCCGCTGCCCTGCTGGTTTCATAGGATTGAGCTCCGTTCTTAATAGCTGATCTCCACTTGGTTTTGTCCTGAGCAGCAAGCTCCCAGTTAATGGGGTTAATATTGAAGGCCTTTAGAGCTGCTTTCAGTGTGTCTTTTGTAGTGCTTTTTTTGACCTCCTTGGGAGCGCTTGCCTTGTGTAAGTTCGCCAAATAACAACATCTTTTGGAAGTCGATTTGTCTTTTATACGAGCTATGTGTCCTGCCCATCGTAATTGAGACTGCGCCAGGATGGTGAAGATGCTGGGTAGGTCCGCTCTAACAAGGACCTCGGTATCAGGCACTTTGTCTTGCCACTTAATACCAAGAAGTTTTCTAAGAGATGTTGTGTGAAAATGGTTTAATTTCTTGGCGTGACGCTGGTAGATTGTCCACGTTTCACATCCATGGAGCAACGTCGAAAGGACTGCTGCGCGATACACCTTAATCTTGTTTTTTTGTCTGATACCTCTCCTGTCCCACACATTTTTGCGGAGTCTTCCAAATGCTGCGTTTGCTTTTGCTTTTGCGAGTCTAGCAATCAACTCGTTGTCCATGACGACAGATCTAGAAAGGATGCTGCCCAAGTACGTTTTGTCCACCGCGTTTAGACGCTGCCCACTGATGGTGATGCTGGGTTCAGCGTAAGGCTTCCTGGGAGCTGGCTGATACTATCAATAGAAAGAAAACTGAAGTGATGTGAGACCAAAGTTATTGCAGGCATCAGCAAAAATGTCAGCGCTGTGTTGCAGATCGCCTTCCGAAGCAGCATTGAGGGCACAGTCGTCTGCGAACAGAAACTCATTTATGATGTTATGTTTGACCTTGGTTTTCGCTTGACGTCTTCTGAGATTAAAGACTGATCCATCAGTACGAAATCGAATTGGCAAGCCCATGGTGGATTCCTTGAACGCATCAGACAGCATTGCAGAATACATGATGCTGAAGAGTGAACAGCCCTGCTTCACTCCATTTGTAACAGGAAATGCTTGAGATGATTGACCGTTTTCCTGGACACGAGCCAACATGCCCTCATGTAGCTGCCGGATGATAGCGGTAAACTTGTCTGGGCATCCATACTTCTTCATGATTTTCCACAGGCCATCTCTGCTGACCGTGTCAAAAGCTTTGTTTAGGTCAATGAATATGGAATATAGGTCCGAGTTTTGTTCCTGACATTTCTCTTGAAGCTGTGTAGCAGCAAACACCATGTCAATAGTCCCACGTGCTTTACGGAAGCCACATTGACTCTCGGGAAGGAGACCTTGCTCTAGATGTACATTCAGGCGGTTCAGCAGGGCTCGGGCCAAGATCTTGCCTGCAATGGATAGCCGTGAGATTCGGCGGTGGTTGTCACAGGCCTGGCGATTTCCTTTTCGTTTGTACAGATGGATAATGGAAGCGTCTTTAAGATCCTGTGGTACAGTTTCTGTCTGCCAGATGATCTGGATTAGACAGAGCAACTTATCCGTCAGCGCTGGTCCACCCTCTTTATAGATTTCAGCAGGAATCATGTCGGAACCAGGTTCTTTGCCACTGGACAGCTGGCGGATGGCTGTTTGTATCTCGTCCAGAGTTGGAACAGCGTCCAGTGACTGATTCGCTGGGACCTGGGGTAGTCTTTCGATGGCTTCATCATTTATGACAGAAGGCGTATTCAACACACTAGCAAAGTGTTCCGCCCATCTTTCCAAGATTTGCTCCTTTTCTGTGATAAGTGATCAGCACTGAGGAGAGAAGACCCTGAGGCAGTAGGGCCATAGATTTCTGAGTAAAAGTTCTTCATATCTTTCCTGTCTGCAAAGCCCTGAAGCTCTTCAGCTTTCGCACTCAGCCAGGAGTCTTGCATCTGGCGCAGTTGCAACTGGATGTTGCTGCGGATGTTTCGCAGTGCAACTTTCTTTGCCATTGACATTGGGTCATCATAGAGTGCCTTGTACGCCCGACGTTTTTGCTCAAGTAGCAGTTGAGGCCCCCGGCACACGAGTGTTTTGAGAGAATGGAAGGAACGTCCGTGAAAGTGGGCGTTCCTTCCATTCTCTGCGCTCAGCGTACAAAGCACGATCCTCCTATGGAGAATTGCGCTTTGTATACTTTCAGCGTCCGTTTAGCTTTTTGACGGGGAGGCCTTTTTCACGTCCGGTGGAGGGCTTTCCCCGTCATAAACCCACGGACGCAGGGAAGTGCGGGCGCACATGAGGCAAAAACACGCTCGTGTGCCGGGGGCCTAAATCGTTATGTTGTTTTCATCAAACCAGTCCTTGTGTTTTCTGGTAGAGGGTCCGAGGTGCTCAATGGCTGTGCTATACACCGTCTCGCGAAGTGTGGTCCACGCTGCTCCCGCATCCGGATTATCCAGTGTGATTGAAGCAAGGCGTTCATCCAGGGTGTCAACAAAAGTCTGTTTGACATCAGGACGCTTCAACTTGCTGATGTTGAGGCGTTTCAGAGCTATGGCGGCATGAGCTCTTCTCTTAGGTTGAATGTGGATTTTCATCTTTGAAACGATGAGACGGTGATCCGTCCAGCAATCTGCGCCGCACATGGCCTTAGTCACCTTCACATCCTGCCGGTCCCAATTTCTGACGATTACATTGTCTATTAAATGCCAGTGTTTTGAACGGGGGTGCATCCATGATGTCTTGTTGCGTGCGGGAAGGCTAAAGATGGTATTTGTCACCAGGAGGCCATGCTCAACACAGGTCTGAAGGAGCAGCAGGCCGTTGCTGTTACACTTTCCAACCCCATGCTTCCCCATCACTCCGTCCCAGGAAGTGTGATCACTCCCGACACGAGCATTAAAATCTCCAAGGACAATGAGTTTATCAGCAATAGGAGTGGAGGAGATGACGGTGTTCAGATCATCATAGAACTTGTCTATGGTCTCTTCTGGATTTGTCATGGTGGGTGCATAGGCGCTGACTATGGTGGCAAACTTCTTTCCATGGCAGAGAGGGAGTTTCAGCGTCATAAGACGATCATTTATTCCTTTCGGGGAGCCGGAGAGTTTACTCACGAGAAGTTTTAATAGCAAAACCAACTCCTGCTTCTCGCTTTGCATGAGAGTCGCGTCCACTCCAGAAGGAGTAGCCAGCAAGCCTTTCTGTGAGTTCTCCTTCACCGGAGAGTCTGGTCTCACTTAGGGCGGCGATGTCTATATTGTATCTGGCAGTGGCGTAACTAGAAACCTGAGGGCCCTGGTGCAAGAATCCACAAAGGGCCCCCCCCCAAAAAAAGCTCTATATTTTTACTTATTTTTCACTGCAAAATAAAACAAAGATAGTATTGCCCCCAGCTCACATGGATATATATTGCCCCCGCTCACATGGATATATATTGCCCCCCAGCTCACATGGATATATAATGCCCCCCCAGCACACATGGATATATATTGCCCCCCAGCACACATGGATATATATTGCCCCCCAGCTCACATGGATATATATTGCCCCCCCAGCTCACATGGATATATATTGCCCCCCAGCTCACATGGATATATATTGCCCCCCAGCTCACATGGATATATATTGCCCCCCCAGCTCACATGGATATATATTGCCCCCCCAGCTCACATGGATATATATTGCCCCCCAGCTCACATGGATATATATTGCCCCCCCAGCTCACATGGATATATATTGCCCCCCAGCTCACATGGATATATATTGCCCCCCAGCTCACATGGATATATATTGCCCCCAGCTCACATGGATATATATTGCCCCCAGCTCACATGGGTGTATATATGGCCCCCAGCTCTCATGGGTATATATTGCCCCCAGCTCTCATGGGTATATATTGCCCCCCAGCTCTCATGGGTATATAGGGCCCCCCAGCTCTCATGGGTATATAGGGCCCCCATTTCTCATGGGTGTATATAGGGCCCCCAGCTCTCATGGGTGTATATATGGCCCCCAGCTCTCATGGGTGTATATATGGCCCCCAGCTCTCATGGGTGTATATATGGCCCCCAGCTCTCACCTCTGCTGGCCCCAGGGCAGGCTCTGCCGGCATCCCGTTCTTCTCCGAGGCGAGCGGCTGCTGGAAGCATGCGTCTTGGCTGCTCGCCGGAAGCCACCTGATCAGCGCAGAGGTCTCGCGAGAGGATCTCGTGCGCTGGTGGTCAGGTGGTTCCTATCCCACGTGAGCGGCCAAGCTGCATGTCAGCGGCCGCTCGCAGGGAGAGGGACGGCCAGCGCGCGGCTCCCAGATTCCGGCGCTGATTGCCGGAATCTGGCGGGCGGCGCTGGGCCCCCCTCCAGTGGCGGAATGCCAGGGCCCGGTCGCAACTGCGACTGCTGCGACCCTGGTACTTCCGCCACTATCTGGCAAGTTCATGGGCAATGAGCGCCGTGCGTCGTTGGGGCCTATTTGCGGTATCCCTGTCAAGAAGAGTGCGGATGTTCCATGTAGCAAATTTTATTGTGATTGAATTTGTTTTTGATTTTCGACTGCATAATTGGGTCCCCGCCGACCGTGGTTAGCCGGCCAGGGTGTAAGGAGCAGGCAATGTTTAGGGCACCTTTTCTAGCCCCTTCCTCATGCATGGAGGGGAGCAGTGCTACCCTGAATAGGACTGCTCAGACACTCAGGTGGCTGCCGAACTTCACTTCTGCTCCGGTCAGTGAAGAGCGACCCTATAGCCTGAGTCGCCTGTGTGCAGGCTTGCGGCTACGACTCCCAGTGCACCACACCTGCCGCTTCGTCGCTTGCCCATCGCCACAGGACTTAAATTGTGGATGACTGATGACTTGCGCAGAAAACTTTGTTTAAAGTGAAGAAGAGTTGCGCTGCGTCGACCTCACTCTCTCGTCCGGGCCCACCAGTATCCAGTGGCAAGAAGAAATCAAGACAACCAGAGATGGGCACGGATGCAGTGGATGACCAAGAAGATACGTGCCTCGTCTTGCTCCATACACTCCACAGTGCATTGCTGTAGTCGCCGTCACCTCCGTTGGACCTAGATGGTTTCCTCCACAGGCTCAGCCGATGTTCAGACTTCGCATGCATAGGTAGGCAGAAACCTAATTCACCGAGGGTTTTGAGACCCTTCGGCTACCCCCACCTGGTTTAGCCGGCCAGTGGAAGCCGTTGCCCAGGGTATGGCCGCTGTTGCATGCTAACAGCTCTGAGGAGCCACAGATGAGAGCTGAGTGACCGGTGAGGACCAAGGTGGACGATCTGCTCCGAGGAGCACCACATGTTCCCCATCAGAGGTACTACCTCTACCTGAACACCCCAAATACCTTAAGTACCCTCCTGTCGACTCCTCCCGCTCAATCTCCTCACGCGCTGCAAAACCTTCTAGAAAAATCCTCCCTGCGTCCTGGCATCAGAGGCAACTTAAGGGCCCTATGCCTTAGGTGCTTCAGGCCTTCAAAAATTAAAAATAACTACTTTACCCAGATTACATAAACGAACAGGATGTGTATAACTCTTACTTTGCACCTGTTAACTTTTACATCCAGATTTTGGAATTTCCTCACTCTTCATAAAGTTTAAGTTCCTTCTAACTGCAAGCTGGGTGGAGTAGAGGTAACAACACTACTCTATAACAGTGGAGACTGGAAAGACGGGTTTCAATCCTGGCCAGAGCACCTCTTCAGTAAGTGTCCTTGGGCAAGACACATAACTGTACTTACTGACCACCCAGGACATGCTTGAAACCAAGGGAAATCTCAATGTATCCTTCCTGGTAAAATACTTTCTAAAAAAAAAAAAATCTTTTAGGCCCGGGATCTCAAACTCTGCCCCCCCCGATGTTGATTGCCTTCAATTCCCAGAATCCTTTGAATGCAATAGATGGCCAGAGGATCAAAGGAGGTGTAGTTCAGAAACATCTGGCGGGGCAGAGTTTGAGATCTCTGCTTTAGGCCATTACACAAGTTTTTGATTTGGATTAGGTTCTGGGCTGAGTTGGCCTTGCCTTGGCCATGCCTTGGTCAACTTGGCTATGTGCTTTGAGTCATTGTCTTGTTGGAATTGGATATCTGGAACTATGTATTATTTTGTTTTGACAAAAGTCCTGACCCAGCTGAGAAGCCTGCCCAATGCATAATGTTCTACCTACCACCGTGCTTGAAAGTCAGTATGACGTTCCTTGGATGATGTGCTTTATCGGCTTTGGGCCAAGGCTGACAAAGATCACCATTTGTCTTGGCAAACTAAAGCAAATTGTTTATGTGGTATGGGGTGACTGAATGAAAGAAAAAAATGAAAGTACAGATGGACTTTTTGTAAGAAAGAATGTATCATATTTTTCCGTGTATAAATTGTCTTTTTACCATACCTCTAGCACAGATACAGTGGCAAGAAAAAGTATGTGAACCCTTTGGGATTACATGGTGTTTTGCATGAATTGGTCATAAAATGTGCTCTGATCTTCATCTAAGTCACAACAATTTGAAAAACACAGTCTGCTTAAAATAATACAACACAAACATATGTTTTCATGTGTTTATTGAACATAACATGTAAACCTTCACAGTGCAGGGTGGAAAAAGTATGTGAACCCCTAGCCTAATGACTTCTCCAAGAGCTAATTGGAGCCAGGAGTGAGCCACTCGAGTCCAATCAGTGTGATATTATTGGATGTGTTGCTGAAAGCTGTCCTGCCCTTTAAAAACACACACCAGTTTTGGGTTTACTGGTTTGAAGAAGCACTGCCTGATGTGAACCATGCCTCGCAGAAAAGAGCTCTCAGAAGAACTACGATCAAGAATTTTTGACTTGCATGAAGCTGGAAAGAGTTACAAAAGTATCTTCAAAAGCCTTGATGTTCATGTGTCCACGGTAAGACAGACTGTCTACAAATGGAGAAAGTTCAGAGCTGTTGCTACTCTCCCTAGGCAAGGTCGTCCTGTAAAGATGACTGCAAGAGCACAGCGCAGAATGCTTAATGAGGTAAAGAAGAATCCTAGAGTGTCAGCTAAAGACTTACAGAAATCTCTGGCACATGCTAACATTTTTGTTGACACATCTACAATAAGGAAAACCTTAAACAAGAATGGAGTACATGGAAGGTGGAAGGACACCACGGAGGAAGCCATTGCTGTCCAAAAAGAATATTGCAGCACGTTTGAAGTTTGCAAAAGAGCACCTGGATGTTCCACAGCACTGCTGGAAAAATATTCTTTGGACAGATGAAACCAAAATTGAGTTGTTTGGAAAAAACACACAACACTATGTGTGGAGAAAAAAAGGCACAGCACACCAACATCAAAACCTCATCCCCACTGTAAAACATGGCGGAGGGAGCATCATGGTTTGGGGCTGCTTTGCTGCCTCAGGGCCTGGACGGATTGTTGTCATTGATGGAAAAATGAATTCCAGAGTTTATCAAGACATTTTGCAGGAAAACGTAAGACCAGCTGTCCGCCAACTGAAGCTCCGCAGAGGATGGGTGATGCAACAGGACAATGACCCAAAGCATACAAGTAATTCAACAAAAGAATGGCTTCAACAAAACAAAATACGCCTTCTGGAGTGGCCCTGTCAGAGTCCTGACTTCAACCCGATTGAAATGCTGTGGCATGACCTTAAGAGAGCGATTCACACCAGACATCCCAAGAATATTGCTACACTGAAACAGTTTTGTGAAGAGTGGTCCAAAATTACTCCAGATCGTTGTGCAGGTCTGATCTGCAACTACAGGAAACGTTTGGTTGAGGTTATTGCTGCCAAAGGAGGGTCAACCAGTTATTAAGTCCAAAGGTTCACATACTTTTTCCACCCTGCACTGTGAATGTTTACATGTTCTGTTCAATAAAAACATGAAAACATATCATGTTTGTGTTGTATTATTTTAAGCAGACTGTGTTTTTCAAATTGTTGTGACTTAGATGAAGATCAGAGCACATTTTATGACCAATTCATGCAAAACTCCACGTAATCCCAAAGGGTTCACATACTTTTTCTTGCCACTGTATGTGAGATGGTGATCACATTTGAGGAGTGACCAGTACCAGACAAAATTTTCTCTAGCTCCTTCAGTGTTGCTGTTGTCTTTTTGGTAGCCTCTCTGATAGGTCACCTCCATTTCTGGTACGTTTTGGAGTGTTGTCCTGAAGTTTGCAATGTCTCTGTGGTGCCATGTTTTCTCCACTTTTAAATTAAGGTTTTGTTTAGAGGTACATAAAGCACCTTTCTATTGTATTCCTCTCTTGATTGGTACTTCTTGACACCCTCACAACTTTCTGCTTTTTTTTTTTTTTTTAATTCTGTAATAGACCTTTTTATTATTCATGGGAGCTTTTTTATATATTCTTTTCGTGCTTAACCTTTTTTTTAAATGCCGTTTTGGTGGCTTATACTCGTGTTCGGCGGATCGTCAACGGCGTTCAATAGTCTTTCAGCGGAGTTTGACTGTTTATCGAATGCATTCGGTAGTTTTCCGTCTGGTTTATCGGCAGCATTCTGCGGATCGACGCATTGAATGCTGAATTTACAGCGGGGTGGGTGAATTGAGCTCGCCAAAGTGTGTCAAATCAAATTTCAGTGGTCTCTGAATAACTTCTTAACTTCAGTGTTCGGGTGAGTAAGCATTACCATCAGGTTTAGTGACTTTAACGTATATGCACCCCATATTGCCTTCCTAATGCTGAACCTCCATTAAATTTGCTAGTGCATCAGTGATTGCGCTAGCTTCCGCGAGCTTATTGTACTTTGTGCATCCTATACTTAGACTTTGCACCCCACGTGATAACACTAATTATCGTTAAGTTAACCACAACTAGAATCTGGTGCTAACTGATTGCACTTCTGCAGAATCAGATGGCACCTAATGAACCCCCCCCCCCAAATCCGATACTCACCTCTCAATCTGCGACAACAACGCTGGCCTGATCCACTGCTGCTGGCCTCAGAGTGAGACTGAGGACAAATAGTTCCCAGTCTCCCTCTGCAAATCCATCCACGACCCAGCGCGCTCTCACAGGTCTCCTGTTCTATGGACTCCAGGGGAAGGCTGCTGAGTTAGCGCCTGCCCAAAGGAATAGTGGGGTAAAATTGTGACGCAATGGGGAAACCTGTAGGCAAAGGTTTTCTCCGTTAGCGTCCCCAATTTAGCACGGGCACAGAATAATGCCCACACAATCTCCACGAGCGAAGTAAATCTCCTATTGGGAGGTATGAAAAAAGAGGGGAACAGAGGATCAGTTGCAATAATGACACTATGGATGCCACTACACCAATGGAAAACTATCCTAAGGTATAGGGTGGCATGAATGTCTGGCTTCTAGTGCCAGTCACAAAAAGAAAGCAAATATACATGGTATGTAATTCAAGTAGAGCCACAAAAACTAGGATCAATGTGCTTGGGCAAATGACTCCATTTTGAATTACTATGTTGTTAGCTGTACTTCTCTTGCGTAATTTCATATTCTGTATGTTTTTTATCTTTTCTAGGTACTGGAGTGAAGAAATGGAAGCAGCCAAAAAGGCATCGCGTCCCCCACGTTTAACAAAAGCCATCATACAGTGTTACTGGAAAGCCTATTCAATTTTAGGACTTTTTACATTTATTGAGGTAAATAACTGAAACTTTTTTCATTTTTAGTTGTGTTTATATGAAGTATCACTTGCCTTCCAATAGTAATACTATAGAAATAGTTATGTTTTATCAATGAATTTACTGAAATTTTGTTTATCTTCGACGTATGTACTTCGCTTACTTGGTCACTTCACCATTTAGACCACATCAATACAACATGTATAAACCCCCATGATATAACCCATAGAGGCAGCATCCCTGATTTCTACCAGATGGCATCACCGTGAACTGTTACAGAAATAATGATCTTTTGTTCCCTTTTATATGACCACGGTATTCTGTAGGAAAAGTGCAGCACTGAGATTTATTAAGGGCCGAGTTAGCGTCTCTAAGTATATTTGTAATATTGGAGCTTTAGGATTTTATATCCGTATATATTGTTTACCAATGCTATTTTGCTCCTCGTGTATTACATTTTATTAGCGTGGGGGCTTTTATTTTATAGATACTTGCTGTGACACTCTGTCCTCTTCCTTTTACATACTCCCTATCTTTTCTCTCTCAATATGCAATGCAGGATGTCATTTGCATTAGGTAGATCTTTATTATACATTGACATCTCTTAGATTGTAAGCTCTTGAGCAGTGTCCTCCCTCCTACTGTTCTATGCGTATATCCTGTATGTACAGTATTTTCTGGTATATAAGACTACTTTTTATACTTAAAAACATCCCCCAAAAATTGGGGTTCGTCTTATACGCGGGATATACAATACAATATGACGAGTATAGCCCAAAACCTATTTTTTAACTGGAAAATTAGGGGGTCGTCTTATACACCCGGTCGTCTTAGGCTGGGGTCAGACGAGCGCAGTTATCACGTCTGTGTTGCCGCACATTTGTACGTCCGTGGCAGCATAGCATTCTGACCAATGGAGCCCCACACCCGAAGTACGTCCGCACGGAAGTGCAGATGCATGGCGGACGCAGCAAACGGACGCAGGTTAGGCAAGAACGTAATACTGCTAGAACGGACGTGTGGAGTGCGCCACGTCTGCAACGTCCGTGTAGCTTTGTGTGTGAGTGATGAAACAGGTCAGATGGACTGCATTTATACGTCCAGCATTTTTGACGGACAGAATGTTTTTTCATTGTAATTTATTTTCCCTACTACATCAGTCATAAAATACGTCCGTGAAAAAAACGGACTGTGTGGCCACTACCTTGTCGTCAGTCAGAAAGTACGTCCGTACTGCACAGACGCACAGTCCGTACAAAATGCGCTCATCTGACCCTAGCCTTATACTCCAGAAAATACGGTATATTTGTTATTTTTCCCATTGTACAGCGCTAAGGAATTTGTTGGCGCTTTATAAATACTTGTATCTGTAACTGACATAGTTTCGCATCACTGCCATGTTGTTGCCACCATGTAGAGAACACTGAAAGGCAAGGCTTTTTCATAAGCCACAAACGTTCTTTTTATGCCTGTCTGACTGTTTGTATAGTATCCTGTAAGGTTTGCTATTTTTATGTGGTAAATGAAAGTACATGCGTCTGGTTTTTACAGCCTTTACAATAACAAAAAATAATATATTTTAACAAGTTTTAAGAAATATTATATGCTATTTGTGCTTCCTAATTTCTTTTTGTTTTTGAACATCCTTTTTCACATAGAATTATACTTAAACAAAATATGTATAGATATAATATTTTATATGTTGTGGCTGTCTACTGTAAAATCCCAGGTCCTATACTTTGCATGCAATGTATAGGAAGCACTAATTTATGGACAGCTGGAGAATAATTAGCGATTTCAAGGTGGATTGTTTTTGATTCAAGCAGGCCTTAAAAAAAAATAAAAAAATACAGGGTCTTAAGTGATTTTTGCAAATGCAAAAATCACTTGACACAAAGATTTTTTTTAAAAATCTATACTAACCTATGGTCCCAACAGAGCAAAGGATGACGCGATCCATTGCCTACTCTTGACAAGCAGAAAGACATTGGGCACAAATACTCATCTGATAGGGGTTGTTTGTAGTTTCCATGGAGTCCTATAGAATCCAGGAGATACATAGAAACATAGAAAAATGTCGGCAGATAAGAACCTTTCGGCCCATCTAGTCTGCCCAATTACATGGATACTGGACCTGGATTTATCTTTTTGTTTAGGATAGCCTTATGCCTATCCCATGCTTGCTTAAATTCAATTACTGTTTTGGCCTCTACCACTTCTACTGGAAGACTGTTCCATGTATCCACCACCCGCTCAGTAAAATAATACTTCCTGATGTTACTTTTAAACCTTTGCCCCTCTAATCTAAGACTATGTCCTCTTGTTTTGCTATTTTGTTTCCTTTTAAATATACTCCCTTCCTCTACCTTGTGGATTCCCTTTACGTATTTAAATGTTTCTATCATATCTCCTCTGTCTCGTCTTTTTTCCAAGCTGTACATGTTAAGATCATTAAGCCTTTCCTGGTAACTTTTCTCCTTCAAGCCGTACACCATTTTAGTAGCCCTTCTCTGAACTCTCTCTAAGATGTCTATATCCTTCTGGAGATATGGTCTCCAGTACTGCACACAGTACTCCAAGTGAGGTCTCACCAGTGCTCTATACAGTGGCATGAGCACTTCCCTTTTCCTACTGCTAATACCTCTCCCTACACAACCAAGCATTCTGCTAGCATTTCCTGCTGCTCTATTACATTGACTACTTACCCTTAGATCCTCTGAAATAATGACCCCTAAATCCCTTTCCTCAGATGTTGAGGTTAGGACTGTATCAAATATTCTATATTCAGCCCTTGGGTTTTTACGTCCCAGGTGCATTATCTTGCACTTATCCACATTAAAACTCAATTGCCACAACTCCGACCATTTTTTTAGTTTACCTAAATCCTTTGTCATTTGGCTGATCCCTCCAGGAACGTCAACCCTGTTGCAAATTTTTGTGTCATAAGCAAAAAGACATACTTTTCTATTAATACCTTCTGCAATATCACTAATGAAAATATTAAAGAGAATGGGTCCAAGTACTGACCCCTGAGGTACCCCACTGGTAACAAGACCTTGCGCCGAATAAACTCCATTTACCACAACCCTCTGTTGTCTGTCACTCAGCCACTGCCTAATCCATTCAACAATATTGGAATCCAAGCTCAAAGATTGCAATTTATTGATAAGCCTTCTATGCGGAACCGTATCAGATGTCATTAGTATCACATGGTGCTTCTGTTGGTAAGTGATAGTGGTTCCCAATAATTAGGAGTTGAGCTGTTAACTTTGTGGCTCACTGGTAATGGGGACTCGGGGAGCTGCAAATGAATTCTTCACATCACATTTTTTTTCTATAGGCTCCCTTTTCACAACTCAGTTGTAAAAGTGCCCTTAATTTTTTTTATTAAGTTAATTTAGTATGTATAATGTTGGGGTATATATTTAACTTTCCTTTTTTGTATTTTCCTTTTACCTTTTTTTTATTCTTTTGTATTTCTGTGTGTTCTGTTTTTTTTTTCTTTTCTCAACGCTTAAAAAAGCTCTAAGGTTGTTATCGGAATCTGCTAGGTTCACTCGGGACGAGGCCGGACCGGACACGAGCAAGGATTGTCTGAACACGAGTCTCTTCAGGAAAGGCAAACTTTATTGTGACGTCACACAGAATTCTTACACAGGATTAAATCGCAAAGAGTGAGCCAAGAACTCACCCCGACAAGGTCTTATACCCGAAATACATAATTAGGTACATCCCAATTAACCCACCTCCCGGTGACACTATCCCACCCCACGTGGGTTAGTACCTCCCTTGGTCAATTACAAAGACATTCCATACATTGGCCGTAAATTGGCAAGCTTCATGTTAGTGTAGCGCTCACTCCCGGAGGAGCCGCTGAAAATGAACCACGGGTCAGTCTCCCCGCACTAGGGAATAAATATACTCCAACACCGTTGTGAGTTTTTATAATTTAAATAGTTTACTAAAATAGTAAGCAGACGTTGAGACACGGTATTCACAGGTATTATTACAGTATTATCGTATCGCGGTAAAAACGCGTAGCGGGAAAGAAACGAAACACGAGGCTTCGTATTTCGGAAAAATATTATATTCGCAACCGAACAGAAAAGAAATGCAATTTCCCGAAAATTCGGAAAAAGGGACACGTAGCGAAACCCAAAACACAATCTCTTCGTATTTCGATAAACGCGCAGCGGAAATGAGAAAAATATATTCGGAACGTATCTTTAACTCCCGTTCCAATTCGTAACAGAATGAGTCCTGCACAGGTTAAGTCCCGGAATGTAAAAGGTGTTTATGTGTGTGTGGTACCCGGGTACTGTTCAACTGGCCAGTGAATTTACTTAAGGAATGTCTTCGACTAGTCAAGTTGGGGCCCTGTGGACTTTAAAAAGAAAACCGCAGCGTGTTCCTTTTTTACATACAGCCTTGGAGGCCTCTCACCCATCCACCGGTTGCTTTAGGCTCCGCTGACCCAGGACGTCTCTCCGCTCGATATTGACTGGGGATACTTGCGGCCGGATCCGTTGTCTGACTTTCTGTAGCTTGTCCACGACTTGTCCAGCTCACCGCCTGCTCTCCGTATCCGATCAACTCGCGGCAACTCCTCACTCAAGGTCTTCGGTTTCTTTGATCTGCAGCAATCCCTGGAACTTGGAGGTCTCCTTCTCCTTAGGCTGAATGACCCGATAAAGGAACTGACAGGTCTCACTCGCGCTCTGGCCTAGGCCCTCTAGCGATGTCTTGCACTGCGTCTGCTCTCTCTCGTTCCCTCGCGCGCTCTGGCGCGTTCTCCACGAGGTTCGGGATGTAAGCGTCCTGTGTCCCACCCACTTCCTGTCTCTTTGCAAAGCACGCCGGGAAATGTAGTCCCAATGTCCAGTGTCTCTAATCGCGATTGTCTCCATCTCGTGGCCAAAAATAGGTACTGCCAGCAGCAAGATTTTAACACAGCGCTACACTCTCCCCCTCCTAGAACTCTTGGGTCTCTCCAAGGAGGTACAACAGTTACATTACATTTCCACAATATTTGAATACAGTTTACATAACATGTACAGGTTCAGCAGCATACATGTAGTGGGTTAGGAACACTTCCTCAAGTTGATTCATATTTTGGGCTACCTCAGCTAGCATAGCAGACACTTCGGGCAACCTCTGCACTGTGGTGATGGCCTCTTCAGTGCTATGTCCTGGTGAGTCCTACTTGAGTCGTTGGGGCGGTCGAACAGAGCGTTTTGGTTCTGGCTCAATCAGTTCCTCTTCAGGTGGAAGTACTATAGGTGCTGGCTCAGTCCTTCTCTCTATCACTGGAGCAGACGTTTCTTCAGAGTATGATCCCTCCAGTGAAGGCATAGAACTATAATCGCCTGAATAAGCTTCAACTTCCGGAGCTACCGGGATCCGAACAGCCTCAGGGACTTCCAGCTGAAATTCAGGAGCTTCAGGCCTCAAGTTACTCTCCAGCCGCTCAGGAACAATGACAACCTCCTCAGGCTCCGGTGAGCGCATCCAGTCTAGACAATAACTCTCTTCTTCACTGTCTCTTTCGCTCTCTTCAACAACCCGAGTCTGTTGAGACCGAGTAACAGGAGGCAAACATGGAACAGGCGGATTTGGCAGAGGCAGTTCATCCCCAACTGGCATCCTCACAGCCTCTCTCAAAGGTAACAAATGATTCCGGTGCCAGTTCTTGAGAGGCCCAGCCTTTCCATCCGGGCGAATCTGATACACTGGTAGACCCGGCAGTTGTTTGCAGACAATGTAAACCTGGGAACTCCACCTATCCGCCAACTTGTGTCTCGCAGCAGCACCCAAGTTCTTCAATAGAACCCTATCACCGGGTTGTAGATCTTGTATTCGAACTTTCAAGTCATAGTTCCTTTTGTTTCTTTGCTCCCTGTTTCCTGAGGTCAAATGGGCCTGTTCAAACGCAGAAGCCAGATTCTTTCGAAGTCTATCCACGTAGTTTCTATGGGAAGCTACTGACGTCTGGTCTAGAGATAACCCAAATGCCAAATCAACCGGCAGTCGAGCCTCCCTTCCGAACATAAGACGGTACGGTGAGTATCCAGTTGCATCGCTCTCCGTACTGTTATATGCATGCACCAGAGTAGCTATGTGACGACTCCAACTCTGCTTCTCCACATTCGACAAGGTCCCCAGCATGTTTAGCAGTGTGCGATTAAACCTTTCAGGCTGAGCATCACCTTGAGGGTGATATGGGGTAGTTCGGGTCTTTTGGATTCCCAACAGCTCTAACAATTGCCCCACCAGTCTGCTTTCAAAGTCTCTACCCTGATCAGAGTGTATCCTCGTTGGTAGTCCGTAATGAACAAAGAACTTTTCCATCAACACCTTGGCCACTGTCGGAGCGCGTTGATCTTTTGTGGAAAAAGCTTGGGCGTAACGAGTGAAATGATCAGTCACTATTAGAATGTTCCCTTGCCCACTAGCATCCGGCTCTAAGCACAAGAAGTCAATGCACACCAAATCCATGGGTCCCTGGCTCTGCAGATGGCTCATTGGAGCAGTTCGGGTCGGTAGAGTCTTTCTCTGAATACACCTCGGACAGGAATGACAATAACTTTCCAGTTCAGCTCTCATGCAAGGCCAATAGAACCTATCTCGCACCAGCTTAAAAGTTCTCTCAGCAACCAAATGTCCATGCTCATCATGTAGTGATCGCAGCACACTCTCCCTATGTTTAGTGGGGAGCAATAACTGTTGAACCTCTTCAGCGTTAGTTGAGGGGCCCCTTCGGTAGACCACCCCATCCAACATCTTTAACCGCTCCCACTCTTTGTAGACCAATCTGGCTCCACTCGGTGAGTTGGTTAACAAAATCTCTCGCTGGTTTGCAGTCAGGGCCTTTATGGTCAAGGCAATTAAAGGGTCTCTGGCCTGATCCGCTTTCAGGTCCTGTCTCGAAAAGGTAGGTAAACTTTCATCCCTTACCTGCGTAGGGTTACAGTAAAACTCAGGAACAGCCGCAGCCATGACTCCTATGGCCTCCGCTTCAATCCCTCCTTTGACCCGGCGCTCTGTTCCTTGACACAAAGCTTGCACCCCGTCTGGAGTCAACTGAGTCCATTCTGTAGTGTAGGGTCTTCTCGATAACGCATCAGCATCTCGATTATTCACCCCAGGGCGATACTTCAGGCTGAACCGAAACCCTGACAGAGCGGCCAACCACCGATGTCCCGTTGCGTCCAGTTTTGCGGTAGTAAGGATGTAGGTAAGAGGATTGTTATCCGTCTTGATCACAAACTCAGCTCCATACAGATAGTCCGTTAACTTATCTACCACTGCCCACTTTAAGGCTAGGAACTCCAACTTGTGAGTAGGGTAGTTCTTCTCTGAAGGCGTAAGGCTCCGGCTCACGTACGCTACAGGCCTCAGCAATCCACCATACTCCTGATACAGGACTCCTCCCAGACCTTCTCGGCTGGCATCCACATGTAGCTCATACGGCTTGTGAGGGTCCGCATAGGCCAAAACAGGAGCTCGGGTTAGACTCTCTTTCAGCTTCACGAAAGCTCCTTCACATTGACTGGTCCATTCACCTTGTATAGACTCTCGAGCTTTCCTTGGCCCTGGAGCCAACGGGTTTTGGTCAGAGACCTTGCAGCCTTCTTCTGTGGTTCCCTTCTGCAGGAATTTGTTCAGTGGTTGAGCTATTTTCGCGAATCCTCCCACAAATCTTCGATAGTATGAACAGAATCCCAAGAAAGATCTAAGTTCAGTGACGTTTCGGGGTCTAGGCCAAGAAGCTACGGCCTCCAACTTCCGAGGGTCTGTCGAAACACCTTCTGCTGAGGCCACATGTCATAGATACGTAACAGACGGTAGACAGAATTGGCATTTCTCCAGAGACCGTTTCAGCCCCTCTTCATGGAGCCTCTTCAAGACCTTCTCCAGACGTTGCTCATGTTCTTCCAGAGTCTTCCCAAACACAATTATGTCATCCAGGTACACTAATACTTTGATTAGATTCATATCCCCGACTGTCTTCTCCATCAACCGTTGGAACGTGGCTGGAGCCCCCGTAAGGCCTTGAGGCATTCTGTTGAATTCAAAGAACCCCAGTGGACCGATGAACGCAGTTTTCTCCTTGTCTTCAGGATGCATTGGTATCTGGTGATACCCGCTTCGCAGGTCTAGTACACTAAACCACTTTGCTCCAGACAAACACTGTAGGGCATCTTCTATCCGAGGAGTGGCATATTGATCGGGGATGGTTCTCTGGTTCAATGTGTGGTAGTCTATGCATAGGCGGACAGAACCATTTTTCTTCCGGACCAACACTATGGGAGATGCGTATGGACTCCTGGTCTCTTGAATCACCTTGGTTCTTTGCAATTCATTCAGCTGCTCTCGCAGATCATCTAAGTCTCCTAGCGGAACTCGCCTTGATCTTTCCCGACACGGCTTGTCTTCTTGTAACCGAATGCGGTGCTCAGTACTCTTAGCTAGGCCCACATCGAACTCATCTTTCGAGAACAATTCCTTCCACTTTAGGACTTGAGACTGAAGACGTTTCTTCCACTCAGGTGAAATGGGAGCGTCCTTGGGGTAGAATCTCTCATCTGGAATCTCTTTATCCACTCCCCCTCCTAAATCGGTAGAGAGGGGTGTAGCAGACTCTACTTGCCCGATAGGCATTCGTGCTTTAAGGACTACTGGAGAATCCGTCACATTGCACACGCTGACCGAGACTCTTCCTCGTGTTCTCTTCAGAGCTTTGGTGGAGATTATTTCAGGAATTACTTCGACTCCGGTTTCACTCCCATGATTAAAATCGGTTCCCAGCACCACATAGGGACCTGGTTGCGATCCGTTCAACTTGACTGAAGCCCGGAAACTCGCTTCTTCTCCTGCTTGCAGAACCTTCTCTGTTCCCCCCAGTCTCCACAGGCGCCCCACCTCAGCAGGTGCCTTTCGTTCTTCGACCATCCTCTGATAGACCGGACGTAACATTGGGTGTACTCCTTGAGTCGAACCTTCTTCCAATACAATAGGTGTCAGGAGACGCCGCACTAGGTCAGTATTCGTCCCCACTATCAGGGAGCTTCTGTTCGCACCTGAGGGTCGAGGACACACAATGGCCAATGCATCACAACCCCCAGACTGCCCGATGACTTCAGATCCGATCTCCAACTTCACTTGCAGGTACCCGTCATAAGGGAGTTTCTCAGTGCCGATACCCCATTGTTCTGCCCTCACAGTGTGTCTGAGGCACAAAGCTTGGCAGACAGCTAACATAATAAAAATCTGGAAGCAGGATTGAAGAAAAGTCTTTACTGAACTTTATTTGTATCTTTACTTTTCAGATCTTTAAACTTTGTAAAACTGTGGAAAATACGGAATTATGGCAATATATTAGTCTAGGAATGCAAATCTACACAAATAAGTGACAGGCATGCTACCTAGATGTAAATTACTGGCTAACAGAAGTTTAACTTAATGTGAAGACAATCAAACACTACTAAACTAATCTAACAGTGCTTTGAGTTGCTAAAAATATATACATAACTAAAAACATGAAGGTTCTACTTACAGACTTATAAGCAGAAGGCCTGTGTAACAGAACTGTGGAGCTTGCTTTCTGCTTGACTCACTGGTAGCTATGCTGGTTGAATCTGGCTCTACCAGGAAGTAACTGTACTGCATGGCATCAGTAATGGCCGCTCAATTAAAGAAACAGTACTCTAATAAACTAAATGCTTAGAAATTTGTGAGTGACAGAACACCCATATTTCCAAATCCTTCAATTCTTGCAGAGGAATGTGCTTTAAGTGTTTCTCATAGAAGTCTTTGTAGATCAAACAGGGCTTTAGTGTAGACTCCCTCCACTTGGATTGGCACAATAGGAGAAGGACCTATCAGTTGGTCAGGAAACTTGGTGGCGGTATCCGGACGCTTAGACCCAGTTTGCTGTACCCTGGCCTTTTTCTTGACCCGTGTAGGTTTTGGGTGTGCATTGCTTCCCCATGACGTAGACCCGGATGCTAAGGGAGTGACTCTTTCAGTCCTGGCAGGCTCAGCAGTTGGCTCGGCTTTGGGCCCTCTCGCCCTCTTGGTCTTGGCTTGGTTTTTGGAGCGGGGTTCAACCTTCGGGCACCTAGGTTGCTCCTTCACGTGTGCCCTCTGGCGTTTCCCGCCGGTGAGGTAGATAACAGTCCTTCTAGGGCTTCCAACAGTCCCTCGACTCTATCCTTCTCAGGCCTTCGGCCTTTGCACTGTGCGCGGAAATGGCCCATTTCTCCACAACCGAAACATCTCTTCTTAGAGAGCGGAGACGTAGCCGCTTGTTGATTTGGTTAAAGGACTTGGACCAGACGCCACAGCAACTCCCGTCGTCTGCATATCTGTGAGGAATTTCTGCATTTCTGCCTGCATTTCGGTCACCTTCATCAACACTCGGCACAGTTCCGCGTGCGCTTGTTGCAATTCAGCTTGAGCTTCCTGTACTTTCTTGACGGTTTTGGACAATTCACCACGTTCAGGGAGGTTCGATTCTTTGGCAGCCCTCTCTGTAGATTTAAAAACGACTAGGTGTTCTTGTCCGTCCTCGTCAGATCCATAAGTATCTAGAGAGTCGCTTTCAGGCTGCAGACCCTCGTTATGTCTCACAGGTTGTGCATAAGCCCTTTCCCCCCGCCTGAAGGATTTCTCTTCCAGTAAAGCCTCTTCCTCTCGTACAACTCGGATCAGTTCCAGGTACTTCAGCTCTTGGTTACCTGCTCTGCTTCTCAGCTGCATCATTACTGGATCTAGAGGTTGAGAGCCCCTCAGGATCTGTTTTATTCGGATCTAATCCACTTCGGCCGGTTCGGCCCCTTTCTTCAGGAGTATCTGGTGTAGAATCTTATCTAGGCGCCTCATGTACTCGGTCATCCTCTCACCTCTTCTCTGATAGGTGTGTTCATACTGGTATACCAGTTCGGCCGCTTTTTCGGTTCGCCCAAAAACTTCTTCAAGAACGTTTAAGTAATCCAAGGCAGTACAATCTTTTCTACTCAGTTTCAGGTTTCTCACCGCTTCTGACGCAGGTCCCTTTAAGCTCTCGGTGATCCTTTGCTTTTTCTGGGCCTCAGGGACATCCCACTCATCCAGAGCCTGCATCGCCTGTTCCACCCATTCTTCAAAAGTTTCTTCTCCCGCCGGAGTTGGTACGTTTCCTGTAAAATTTCTTAACCGTCGATAACCGAAGTTAGTGTGAGGAGGGCTTGTTTTCTGACATTTAGCCAATAGATCTCCAATAGCCACGATAAATTCAGGCCCGATCATGGCCAACGGACTAGGCGCGGGAACACTTGCGGATTCGCCACGTGGCACACTTGGCTGAATTAGTTGGACTTCCACCTCATCGGCCAGTTTCACGCTCGCGCCCTGAAAACATGGTGGAACACCCTTTCTCCATTCAAGAAGAACATACGTGCGAGAGGTCCCGGGTTCAAATCCCGGACGAGCCCCCACGTGTAGCGCTCACTCCCGGAGGAGCCGCTGAAAATGAACCACGGGTCAGTCTCCCCGCACTAGGGAATAAATATACTCCAACACCGTTGTGAGTTTTTATAATTTAAATAGTTTACTAAAATAGTAAGCAGACGTTGAGACACGGTATTCACAGGTATTATTACAGTATTATCGTATCGCGGTAAAAACGCGTAGCGGGAAAGAAACGAAACACGAGGCTTCGTATTTCGGAAAAATATTATATTCGCAACCGAACAGAAAAGAAATGCAATTTCCCGAAAATTCGGAAAAAGGGACACGTAGCGAAACCCAAAACACAATCTCTTCGTATTTCGATAAACGCGCAGCGGAAAAGAGAAAAATATATTCGGAACGTATCTTTAACTCCCGTTCCAATTCGTAACAGAATGAGTCCTGCACAGGTTAAGTCCCGGAATGTAAAAGGTGTGTATGTGTGTGTGGTACCCGGGTACTGTTCAACTGGCCAGTGAATTTACTTAAGGAATGTCTTCGACTAGTCAAGTTGGGGCCCTGTGGACTTTAAAGAGAAAACAGCAGCGTGTTCCTTTTTTACATACAGCCTTGGCCTCTCACCCATCCACCGGTTGCTTTAGGCTCCGCTGACCCAGGACGTCTCTCCGCTCGATATTGACTGGGGATACTTACGGCCGGATCCGTTGTCTGACTTTCCGTAGCTTGTCCACGACTTGTCCAGCTCACCGCCTGCTCTCCGTATCCGATCAACTCGCGACAACTCCTCACTCGAGGTCTTCGGTTTCTTTGATCTGCAGCAATCCCTGGAACTTGGAGGTCTCCTTCTCCTTAGGCTGAATGACCCGATAAAGGAACTGACAGGTCTCACTCGCGCTCTGGCCTAGGCCCTCTAGCGATGTCTTGCACTGCGTCTGCTCTCTCTCGTTCCCTCGCGCGCTCTGGCGCGTTCTCCACGAGGTTCGGGATGTAAGTGTCCTGTGTCCCACCCACTTCCTGTCTCTTTGCAAAGCACGCCGGGAAATGTAGTCCCAATGTCCAGTGTCTCTAATCGCGATTGTCTCCATCTTGTGGCCAAAAATAGGTACTGCCAGCAGCAAGATTTTAACACAGTGCTACATTAGTTTGACAGAAAATGATTTGCTACCACACTCAAGCTGGCCTGTGCCCACCTCCCTAGAGCCTGTCTGTTATTCGCTGTAGATAAGACCTGGTCTGTTTCTACGCTCTTCTTTGTCTCGCTGCAAGCCTCTGTGACCTTGGTGTATCTATTTCTCATCCTGTCCCCTTTGTGCCAGGAACAGCCCGGATCTTCCTTAATTTTAATTGCTTCTCTTCTGATCTAGCACATTCCTAAAATTCTATGTAAGCTTCATTCTAATTCCAACTAAAATCTACCTAGTTAATTTCAAGTGAACCAATATTCTGAACAAGATGGCCACCTGGCTCATAATGGCGACCATCTTCTGGCCTGATTCTCCTTCAAGGTGAGTTACACATCCTATACAATGAGCACTATATATACCTTAATTTTTAAGTAATATTTATTTGAAAGACTTTGTTTCTTCACTTGGTGCATGCACGCCAGGAGGACATTGAATATTTACTCTCTGACACACGAATACTATTAAGGACTGTGTACTAATTGATCTTAACATTAACCTTTGTTGCTTGTGGCACTTTCTCTGTATCACATTTATATATGTTGTCAGTTTCCATATGGCGCAAAGATAAAATCTTCTGTTTTTTGCACTATATATACGGTGTATATATATGTGTCTGTGTGAGCTATATCTATTTTGTGCTCGTAAGTTTACAAACCCTGGCAGAATTTATGATTTCTTGGCCATTATTCAGAGAATATGAATGATAATACAAAACCCTTTCTTGCACTCCTGGTTAATGTTTAGCTGAAGCCATTTATTAACAATCAAGTGTGTTTACTCTTTTTAAATCAAAATGACAACAGAAACTACCCAAGTTGTTATTATCATTTTATATAGCGTCAACAGTTTCCGTAGCGCTTTACAAAAACCAAAGGGAATGAGATACATATAACCTGACATGATGGAAACAAGAGGTGTAGTGGGCCCTGCTCATAGGAGCTTACGGTCTAGAAGGATTGGGGGTTGAGGAAGACGAGAGGTATTTTACTAGATAGCAGGATCATGAGTGCCAGTGGTTTGGGAATGGTGGGGCCATAGAAGCAGCTTCAATCATGTGTGAGTGGATGAGCAGAGGGAAGCGTTGCATCAGTGATGTGATACGCTAATCTGAAGAAATGGGTTTTGAGGGATTTCTTGAAGGCCAGGGGAAAGTTTTATAGAGCGAGGCAAGTCCTTTCACAGGACCGGTGCTGTCCTTAAAGTCTTGGAGGCGAGAGTTGACCGTGCTTGTGTAGACCGATGACAGGTGGAGAAGATCAACTGCTAACCGGAGTTGTCTAGACGGGATGTGCTTGCGGAGTAACGAAGACATGTAGGGAGGAGTTGAGTTACTGAGCGATTTGATCTCTGTTTCGGGTTTGTTGGACCCTCATCCGCTAGGAGCTAGGCATGATGACCAGTTGCAGTGGCTTGGACCCGTAGGGTAAATCCTGCTTACAAGGGTTGTGGTGGAGGACAAAAAGTGAGATGATAAAAAGCCTCCACGCTATAACCACAAACCTGAAACAGCGCTGTCCTAGGAGTGGCTTTGACCAGTTGCATAACATTATCTTTGCTACAAAGCTACAGTGTGGCATAGCATTGATTTTAGGGTTCTGTGTAATAACAGATCCAGGATGCATAAAGGTGAGACAGAGGTCATTTGCATATCCTACCCAGAATTCCTTGCTGCATATGGGGAATGTGGCACAGGAGCTCTGGGATGCAATTCTTTGAATTGCTGTGATGTGCAAGTGGCTTCTGCAATAATATATAAATTATATATATATAATTTTTTTTTTTCTACGTACATAAACTCTTCAGGGGCTTTCATCTAGCGAGGACTGAAACACTATGTTTTGCAACTTTGTGTTTATAGAGTTATACAATAGATCCTTATTAATACTGCGAAACTGTCAGTTCTTCGAAAAGCACCAATTTACAGCATTTATTAAGAATTCCCACACATGCTAATTCTTGGCTGGAGATGCTTTGAGGAAATGGATGTGAAGTTGCTTGTTTTCAATATTTGTATAAACCTAGGTATATATAATTCGTGTCCCTACCCTATTGCACAGCTGACTTTCACAATTACGACATGTGATTAAAGCTAGAAGCAGAAGTTGATTTCCAAGACAGCATTTCTTCACCACTGGCATTTGAGTTGATATAGGTAGGCTAGACAGCATGTTACACTTTACCTAATTGTCCTATATCTAATCCCAATAATTCAAAGTTGATTTACTGGACAGCCTTATAAGGTGTAAGAAATAAAAGTATTTGATAAATTAAAAGTCAAACCTACAGATAATTCTTTATGCATTATCCCCTAAGCAAACTGTGTCAATAAAATTATGCAGTTGAGATGATATTTTTAAGCAAAGATTAATTTAATTACACTTGGAATTTAGAAAGCACATTTCCTTGAAATTTGTAGGCTGAAAGTTACTATTCAGTCACTGTTTTTCATTTTGTTTAGACAAAACTGTGCAGAATTGTTTGAGAGAATTTTATCAGTTGAGCGACCTTGGTTTCCTGATTATCAAATACCTTTGTTTGCAGCATCATGTTTTTGGAGGAAGATATTTTGTTTTCTCATTCAAAATTGAGTTGTTCATCTCTCCCATATTGTAGAATTCTAGGAAATGTGCAAAAAATGAATGGAACTTTTACATGTCCCATTTAGTATGGTACGCCTGAGTCTTCGGAACAACCCAATCTTTTACACAGCCTAACAAGTGTGGAATTTTTTTTTTGTTTAGAAAATCTAGGGTGGCGATTTGATTTTTATATACCCCAATCCTGCATAATCCAGAATTCCAAAATGTATCTCCTATTTCAGTTTTCCATGCCCTAGATACAGTAAACTGGGATTCTGATGTATTTCTATTTCCCCCTTTCTCAATCCAGCTATGGATAGACCTTGGTCTTTAGGGTAAAATTGCACCTCTAACCATACATCCCATTTATGTGTATCCATTGCAAATGTATCTGACAAAATGTTTGGATTTCTTTACCCTGGTGGATTTTAAAAACGCATTTGAAAAACACATTAACCTGAAGCCTCCAAGATATATGCTGCCATTCGGGAAGTCCCTTGGCTCCCAGGAATGGGCTAGGGACATTCTAACTATTTCGATAGATGATATTGTGTGAACAGCATTACGGTGACGTAAACTTATTTTGTCTGTGGGCTATCGGGACATCTTTATATAAGATTCTACATCTGGTGAATCCTCCTCCAGTGCGATTGGTACACACCTCGATCCACCCTGATACGTGCCAGAAATTTACTGCGTTGTTTATGGAGTTGCCTTGTAATTCAGTTGGTGTGGGATTGAGTCCAACGATTTAGGGCCCTATTAGCTGGTGTGAGCTAAAACACCATCGCTAATGGAAAAATCTAGCGTGAGTTGCTAAAAGGTAGCGTCGTCTGACCCACCAAACGATCATCTTGTTCACGGTAGTCCGTGTACAAGGCCTGCTAGGGAAACTCTAAGACCCGGGCTGGGACCCAGTGCTAATGCGGTTGTGTACAGGATAGAACTGCTTTCTTCCAGTGCAGAGTGCCGGGCCATACCTATCCTCTGCCCTCACAAGCATCTAAAAGTATGAACACATCCAGCCAGAAGCCCTCACATCCCTGCATTAATAAAATCCTCCAATATGACCAAATCCTCCATGTTTATATGCACACATATATATATTAAGGCATGCTAAATGCCACCCAACAGCATGAAGAATCATTACAGTGCATTTAATAGATCAAAAAGGAAGGACAGGTGAGCGACAATTTTCCTGCTGCAGCATATAAATAATACATGTTTCAGGGCAAGACTTATCCATGTGTCCCTTTTTAAACATGGTCCACATGATCACCCTAATACTCAACCGCATACATACTTTGAATAACCCCCAGCATAAAATGTTTCTAAAAAGCCAATATATTAGAATTGGGTATATGTGGATAAAGGATACATACAGTCAGGTCCAGAAATATTGGGACATCGACTCAATTCTAACATCTTTGGCTCTATACAGCACCACAATGGAGTTGGAATGAAACCAACACAATGTGCTGTAACTGCAGACTGTCAGCTTTAATTTGAGGGTATGTACATCCAACTCAGGTGAACGGTGTAGGACTTACAGCAGTTTGCAGATGTGCCTCCCACTTGTTAAGGGACCAAAAGTAATGGGACAATTGGCTTCTCAGCTGGTCCATGGCCAGGGTGTGATATTCCCTCATTACCCCAATTACAATGTGCAGATAAAAGGCCCAGAGTTCATTTTAAGTGTGCTATTTGCATTTGGAATCTGTTGCTGTCAACTCTCAAGATGAGATCCAAAGAGCCTCCACTATCAGTGAGGCAAGCCATCATTAGGCTGAAGAAACAAAACAAACCCATCAGAGAGATAGCAAGAACATTAGGCGTGGCCAAAACAACTGTTTGGAACAGTCTCAAAAAGAAGGAATGCACCGGTGAGCTCAGCAACACCAAAAGACCTGGGAGACCACGGAAAACAACTGTGGTGGATGAATGAAGAATTCTTTCCCTGGTGAAGAAAACACCCTTCACAACAGTTGGCCAGATCAAGAACACTCTCCAGGAGGTAGGTGTATGTGTGTCAAAGTCAAAAATCAAGAGAAGACTTCGCCAGAGTGAATACAGAGGGTTCACCACAAGATGTAAACCATTGGTGAGCCTCAAAAACAGGAAGGCCATCATAGAGTTTGCCAAACAACACCTAACAAAGCCTTCACAGTTGTGGAACAAGATCCTATGGACAGATGAGACCAATATCAACTTGTACCAGAGTGATGGGAAGAGAGGAGTATGGAGAAGGAAAGGAACTGCTCATGATCCTAAGCATACCACCTCACCAGTGAAGCATGGTGGTGGTAGTGTCATGGCGTGGGCATGTATGGCTGCCAATGGAACTGGTTCTCTTGTATTTATTGATGATGTGACTGCTGACAAAAGCAGCAGGATAAATTCTGAAGTGTTTCGGGCAATATTATCTGCTCCCATTCAGCCAAATGCTGCAGAACTCATTGGACAGCGCTTCACAGTGCATATGGACAATGACTCAAAGCATGCTACAAAAGCAACCAAAGAGTTTTTGATGGGACAGAAGTGGAATGTTATGCAATGGCCAAGTCAATCACCTGACCTGAATCCCATTGAGCATGCATTTCACTTGCTGAAGACAAAACTGAAGGGAAAATGCCCCAAGAACAAGCAGGAACTGAAGACAGTTGCAGTAGAGGCCTGGCAGAGCATCACCAGGGATGAAACCCAACGTCTGGTGATGTCTATGCGTTCCAGACTTCAGGATGTGATTGACTGCATAGGATTTGCAACCAAGTATTAAGCAGGGAAAGTTTGATTTGTGATTATTATTCTGTCCCATTTACCTTTGGTCCCTTAACAAGTGGGAGGCACATCTGCAAACTGCCGTAAGTCCTTCACCGTTCACCTGAGTTGGATGTACATACCCTCAAATTAAAGCTGACAGTCTGCAGTTAAAGCACATTGTGTTTGTTTCATTCCAACTCCATTGTGGTGGCGTATAGAGCCAAAGATGTTAGAATTGTGTCGATGTCCCAATATTTCTGGACCTGACTGTATATATCATAATATCACATTCGCAGTTACGTTGCTGACCAGATCCATTACTATGGTGTTTGGGGCCAAGAGAACACCTGTGCTGCATTCCTTTCGATTGCCTGTTATTTGGCTGGGTGGAGTAGAGGTAACATCACTGCTCTATAACCGTGGAGACACAGGTTCGAATCCCGGCAAGAGCACCTCTCCAGTAAGTGTCCTTGGGCAAGACACCTAACGGTACATACTCGCCACCCAGGACATACTTGAAAAAAAGAGAAATCTCAATGTATCCTTGTACAGTATGCACATGTTACGTATTGTAAATTACCACGCGCTAAGTGATTTCTGCCATTTCTAGCGAGAGGCGAATGATCATCTGTAGGTCAGGTGCTAGACTAATTTTACCTGGCGCTAACGCAAAAACATGCTGACGCTAGGGTTGCTCACACCAGATGATGGGGCCCTTTATGTTTCTGTTTTGGGGTTGTGTTTTCCCATTATGGCAAAATGGCCCCTTTTTAGATATGTCCCTAAATCTTCTTTACCCTCAGAATACATCTGTGCAGATATATTTTGGCAATGTTTACTGGCTGGTACAGGGAAATAACCTATTCTGAGTAAATGGGCCTCGCCTACTCCCTAGTCCTATATCCTATTGTATATCATTAAAAAGAAGTTCTTTATTAATGATTGGACGGAAACCACCATTCAAAAAGAAGAATTCAAAAACAATTTTGTCATTGGGCACCAATAATGACCCATTTACCCCTAGACCCTAAGGGCCCTAACACTAGCGTGAGCGTTGGCTTACAAGAGGTGATGGCACTGCACCCAAAACGCCTCTGATTCGTTTAGGGGTTAAAAAACCCATTAGCAAATCGTAATTTTGCGATTCATTGCGTGAGCTTACTGTACTATGTGCTCCCTATACTTACTCTGTGCTTGTACTTTGCACATGTTAACTAGTGTTGGGATCACAAGGTCCGGCAGGAGAAGCCTCCATAGGACTCTATGGAGCGACTGTTTGGGACGGCGCGTCAGCGCTGCCCCCGGCATCCGCGGGCCTAGTGGCTGCTACAGGTCAGGCTGCCTGACTCTGTGCATGCCCTGCTATCTGCTGGTGAAACCGGGACACGAAGGTGAAATTAGCTATCACAAATTTTTTGCCTTCACATCCCGTTTTTAGCGAGGGGCACACGATAATGCCCTAAGGCGGCTCTATAATTTCCTTTTACATCTAATAAATTGTATTCTTTACAAACCCTTGGAGGTCACAATGTATTAGCCTCCATACTACCATCCTCTAGCGTTTCTTAGAAAAGAACTGCTCTATTTCGACTCTACCCAGAAAGGCTGAGTAATAAGTTCTAGTTCAGCATCATAGGGTTGTGGCTTGACGTCAGGTGACAATGGGCTTTATATTAACCTTTTGGGGGGGTTTGCTTATTCTGTGTTAATTCCTTACTACTTTTGTATCATTTTGTCGGATTGCAGTATTCTGTTAACCTGCTCCAATAAAAAATGGATGGAAATGAGGGACAAAATCTGAAGAATTGCAGTTTCCATTCTGCAGGAGAAAAAAAATCACTATCTAGTTCTGTATGATGACAATACGTATATATAAAAGATACAAATGTCTACGGTGTTTCTGTTTTAAAGTTACTTTTGGCATGGAAAATGCGTGAAATAAGCAGTACAAAAGATAGGATGTTGTACAGAGTAAATATTCCGATATTATTATGTGACACGCTTTTACATATTGTTTCTGTGATTAATGTACAGTAATCCTTTTTTTTTTTTTTTTGGAAATTACTTTTATCACGTAATATTATGGGAGTATTAAACATTGCCTTTCCCCATGTCGTTTTCCTTGCTTGTAAAGGGTTGATTCTAAAAGTTATCACTTAAAAAAACTTTTGCAGTAGACAGGTGCGTTTTGTTTTGTTCTGAATCAAAATTTGGACGAAATTTACCTTTTTCGTTTTTCGGAGCTGCTTCCGAAAAATTAAACTGTCCGAAAAACGAATCAACTCAGTCCGAAATGGTCCGAAAATGAATGGATTCGGACCGAAACAATATAAATCGAATTGATTTGTTTTTAACAGTTTCACTTACTCTCAATTCCCCATAGACACGTAGTGGTTTGTTTAATCTTTTCAGAAAACGCCAAACACTGAAATGTCAGTGACTCCCATATGTTTCAATGTAAAAAAAATACCCCTTTTTATTCTTTTTATTTTGTAAAGCAGAAAAAGGTCATACATCGACCATCAAACTTGACCACGCAGGGCCGAACACATAGGTCATAGAGAAAACATACAAATATAAAGTCTTCGAGATCAGCATATTTTGAAAAAACATATATAAAACTCAATCAGGAGAAGGTAGCCAGAAAAAACAAAAAGAGAAAAAATAAACTCCCAGAGAACCGTAAGGAGGGAGGATGAAGAAATTGTTAAGTCCACAAAGGCGACTACACAGATTGGACTCATCCGTATTGCAAGCAACTCTAACCCGGATCTAGCACAGCAGCAGATGAAGCCCCGGGGACAAGGCCTGGAGACACCTGGGTAGAATAGAGGCCCAAGGAGCTTAGCAGAGACCATGCTTCCGGTGGGGTGAACACCAAATGAGACCGGTTGTCGTGGTTTATATACATGGATCCAGCTGCCCCATCTATATCGAACCCCACAACCCATCAGAAAAGCCGAGACTTCACGAAATTGCCGACATGCAATCAGTGTGACAAACGGCAAATCCTTAAATAACGACAAAGATAAGGCCTCAAAAGCGATCGGGTCACGGGCTGCAGTAGTCGACATCAAACTATGTTTATAGGCCTCATTCCCCGCCACCGCTAGCACTTCGCGGGGGGACTCAGCCAGGTCCGTAGCCGCTTTCCTTAGGCGGATAGCGTTCCTAAAAACAGTCCAGTTCGGTGTCTCCATTGACTTCGATACAAATTTGTTAACATACAGCAGCAGGGCATCGTCGGCAATCGTCTCCGGGATCCCCCAGATACGAACGTTTCTTCGGCGATGTCGGTTTTCAGCTGCCTCCGCCGCTCCCGTGAGCATCTTAACCTGGGATTGTAAGGATCCCACCTGTGGCAGAAGTCGGGCCTGCGTCGCCACAGTCTCCTCAACCTGAGCTTCAACAGCCGTCAGCTGTCCTTTAACATTCCTCAGGTCCACAGTTAAGGCCACAAAGTCGGCAAGCCATACTGCCCTCATCTCTTAAAGAGCCTCTCCCAGCAAGTGGCGGACATCGTCCCGTGTGAAGGACAGAAGGCCTGCCTCTGCTCACGTCCCGTTAAAATCCCGAAGTGAGTCAGCATGCCCGGGAGGGGCAGAAGACGCCTCAAGCCTACGTGCCACTGATTTCTTCGAGCCGCCCATCTCGGCCACCGACCTTCCTGCCGTCCCCGGTGTCTGTGGTGACTGCTGTGCAGCCACGGAGGCCTTTGACCAGTATGGGTCTCTGTCCTCTGAGGAGCTCGTCGTGGGAGACCGGTATGTGGGGGCTCACCTTGCCGCGTCCGTCGGGTCTCAAACAAGGCATCACGGATGTCCCTCTGCCCAGAGCCCTCTGGCATTTGGGTCTTCTTCGCCGACTTGCGACCCATAAATGTAGGAAGCCCGTCTGTGGAGTCACCAGCTATTTCGCAGCCAGGGGTAATCCAACAAAATGGCCGCCAGGCCCTGGCCGCCGAGCCAGGCCTCACTCGATACTTCCCCAATCCAAGCTAGACAGGTCGGTAACCGCAATCCGGGGCACCGGTACAGGTCCAGGAGGTCTCCACCTGCCGCAGACACAAAAATAGCTGGGGGAAATAATCCAGAATCGGAGCCGGAGAGCGTTGGGAGATGCGACTGGTCCCGCCGAATGTCAGCTCCGCCCCACCATACTCCTGGTTTTTATTAAATATTTATTCAACCGTTTACGTTTATTCTTTTCATTTGCAGTAAAAAGTCACATTATTTGTATTTTAGGATAGTTTTTTTATTATTATTATTATTATTTAGGCAATTTTCAGGATAAAAAAATACCAGTTGTACAAAATAAAATACAGCTGGTACCAAAATAAAATACCAGCTGGTACCAAAATAAAATAAACCCATTTTTATCAAATATTTATTCAACCATTTATTCTTTTCACTTGCAGGAAAAATGTCTTCTTTTTTAAACTAGGCTTTTTTTATTTGCTGAATGCAGCATTTTTTTTTTCTTCATTCTTGCTACGTTCGGGGGCTGTCTAGGGTGCTGAAAGTATTCAGTACCAAGGACAGTAGCTACTCTTGGTGCTGAAAGCTATTCAGTGCCAAGGACAGCAGCTATTCTTGGTGCTGAATCCTATTCGGCACCATGGAGAGAAGCTCCGTGGTGCTACGGAGGTGGTCGGCGTTCTCTGAATAGATTACTTTGTACGGCTGGTATTTTTAATGTAGTACCGGCTGTATTTTATTTTAGTACTGAGATTTTCATTTTATTATAGTACCAACTGGCTGCTGTCCTTGGTGCTGAAATATTTCTGCACAAAAGATGGGGATTACGTATTTTTTTCCCTTCCCCTAATCGAAGTAATTATTAATCATTTTCACATTCCAAAATAACGAAGAAAAACGAAATACGAATCAATGATGATGTTCGTCCATCGTATTCGATGAGGACCTTGACATCTAGCAGGTTGTGGGTTGTCCACGGTGTGTCCGCAGATGGCTGATGAGGCCTATTCGAGCACGAAATGTCCTGCCACACGTCGAGCAGACATGTGTGGGTACCCCTGTTGCAACGAATCAATATGAAAAGAATTAATAACAATGAAATACGAAATACCGGCCATCCGAATGAACAAATCAATCCGAAATACTGAATCACGGTAACATAACGAACGACTCGAAACAAAAAAGTAACAAAATGATCCAAAACGATTTTTTTTTCCTGGTGCACATGTCTAATCTGCAGCACCCTCCTAACTAACATGAAATGCACTATCAAATTAATTTGTGGAGACTATACTGGACATCATTCTCATTGATAAATCTTTAATAAGTTCAATGTCATAATTAGGCTTGTAGACATTTTTACTTTGTAGAACTAGTGCTGCACTAGATGTATCTTTTCTTCTTTGTTGTTTTCTACCTGTAAGTTTTTTCTTTTTTCTTTTCTTCCTATTCAGGAAAGTGTTAAAGTGATCCAACCAATATTTCTAGGAAATATTGTGAGTTACTTTGAGATGAATGATCCAAGTGAAGGAGCCCTGGCCAGTGCCTATATCAATGCAGCTGCCTTATCTGTGTGCACCCTCCTTTTAGCCGTTTTGCATCACCTCTACTTTTATCATGTTCTCCATGCTGGTATGAAGCTTCGAGTAGCCATGTGCCACATGATTTATAAGAAGGTAAGACTCTATCATGGGAAACCTACGTGGGATGGCCAGACAATATCTGAACGTCTTCATAGAACTTATCTTTCATCAAATAAAGTTTACATTTTTTTTTTAATTGAATAAAACTAATCCATACACGGATTTAATTTTTATATCAATGCTTTATTGTGAAATTGGTGCAAAATACCCTTTATCCAACTTGTATGGAAACCGTTCGGAAATAACAAGGGTACTTGAAAACTAGAGAAATCTCAATGTATCCTTCGTGGTAAAATCCTTTATAAATAAATAAATTTGCTAACTTTACAACCATTTAACCAGGCAATAGGAATAATTTTG
The DNA here is from genome assembly GCA_009667805.1 of Leptobrachium leishanense. NCBI lineage: Eukaryota > Metazoa > Chordata > Amphibia > Anura > Megophryidae > Leptobrachium > Leptobrachium leishanense. The sequence continues at coordinate 314,086,768 of CM019064.1, forward strand.
GAATTTTTCCATCTTGGCTATTTTGCCACATTCCCATAGTTCCAGTGTCAGTATGTCTCTCTAGTAACTCCATTTACTTTCAATGCTCATGTAAAAAAGTAAAGAGTTTCCATCAGTTTTTTGGTTATATTTAATAAGTAAAAACCGAGTGGGCGAGAGTTTGATTTTATGTTTTAATAAAAAAAACTAGGATAAAATTGCATACCTGATTGTGGTAAAATAACAATTCTGGAAAGCTTTGTACTTAATATTTTATTTTGTTTCCAGGCTCTCCGTCTTAGTAACACAGCCTTGGGTAAAACAACTACAGGACAAATCGTAAACCTCTTGTCAAATGACGTGAACAAGTTTGATCAGGTTATGTCTGTTTCATTTCTCCTATCGTTATTTCAAGCTGTTTATAGAACAAACAAAACCTTATTTAATGCTATATAAAAAAGGTGTGTATGGTAGCAACACCCTGTGAAAGAATTATTCCATGTAGGAGGGCTCACATGTTTGGTGGAAATCATGATGGATATGTACAAGTTGTAGTTCAGATGGACCTGGACGTCTTTTATTAATCTCTGATAAACATCCATGATAAAGGCTGACGATATTGTGCATCTACTAACACTACATGTGTTCCTTTATCATATGGAGGTCTTTGTATACGGCTCGACTTCGGAAAAGTCTCAAGTTATATTACCTTCTGGATATCTATCCTGCCTTATATAGATTGCTAGTACAATCCAACTCTCTGTTTTAAATCCAACTTCCCTTTGGCATCCAGATTCTTGATTAGTTTCTATTGTATATAGTTACTTGCTTTCCATACTAAATCCTGATAAAACCACATAACCTGTTGGTGGTTTCTAATGTTAACAGGTCACCATTTTCTTGCACTTCTTATGGGCTGGACCTCTACAAGCCATAGCTGTAACAGTTCTCCTTTGGATTGAAATTGGCCCATCTTGCCTTGCTGGAATGGCCGTGCTGATTATCCTGATGCCTTTGCAAACGTGCCTTGGAAAATTTTTCACTTCTTTAAGGTAAATAACAGATGTGTAATGTATCCTTAGGTCTTTGAAAAATAGTGAGTGTGTAGATTTCTCTACCAGGAATTTTTTGAAAATGTATATCAATTCATTGGTTGACTGACTTTGAGAGTTTTGAAGGAAGAGCTAGTGGTTTTAAATGTTGTCGTTGTTAAATGTAGAACTTTGAGACCGTGTAATCTGGAATTTACTGTCACATTTTTGAATTGATTAAAACCACGTACTAAAAAGCTAGATGACGAATTCCGAACATATTTTTGTGTTTTTCCTGTCAGTTATCTGACCATAGCAGGAATTGGCTCAGCCAATGGGATACTCAACTTCTATAATTTTAACCACAACAACACAGCAGAGGGTTATGCAATATGTAATCCATCACTCAACAGCCCTCCCACTAATCAAATAAAATATTTGGAAATGCCGACCGCTAGAGCACCACACATTAAAGCAGCATTGACTTTTACAAGATGGGTTTTGCACAAACACGTAGAAGCAGATGGCTTCATTTAATCAAAATCTAACATCATTTTGTAAATCGTCAAAATTGCAAGGAGCAATGCTCCAAAGGTGTGAGAATTACTGAAACAAATCTTAGGGAAGACCATGTCATACGTAATAATATGTCCTCAAGACATTGTTGGGTATAATGTACATCACATATACTGTAGAACTTGTTGGGAGAACCTAAAAATGTAAAATTTACGTACAGCTGAGGATTCTTTGTTCTCAACAGGTTATAGTAATCTGTAGTTTTACACTTTTCCTTTGTGTTATTCTGTAGGGGTAAGACGGCAGCATGTACAGATACCAGAATTCGAACAATGAATGAAGTCATATCAGGAATGAGGATAATTAAGATGTATGCTTGGGAACAACCATTTACAGATCTGGTCAATAACATAAGGAAGTAGGTTTTCATGTTTATAAATTATATAGTTTTGAATGTTCTGTGCTCAAATATGTTAATCCAAAAAAAGTGCAACAAGTACTTACTTTGCCTGCGCTACACAACAGAAAAATCCCGTCTCCTCCACACTACAGGAAAATCCCGTCTCCTCCACACTACAGGAAAATCCCGTCTCCTCCACACTACAGGAAAATCCCGTCTCCTCCACACTACAGGAAAATCCCGTCTCCGCCACACGACAGAAAAACTTCAATTTAAATAGCTGCTATATAACCATAAACTAGCAGATGAACACCTAACACTTGAATAACGAATATGACCATAAATATTACTGTATATACATTTTTTTTAATACATAAACATAACACAATAGGCCAGAAGAAAGACAACCCCCAATTTTAATTGATTGGCAACACTCCACCACTTGGCTGCTTAATTGGTCAACGTAGTTAAAGCTTGATAAGTGGGAGTTTTCCATAAACTATCATTTTGGTCTCGTAATACAGGAAAAAAAATCACTAAAAATTCCACCTGTGTTTTTGTTTTCTTATCCATACTACCCTTGTTATTCAGGGATGTTTATAACACTGGCTGGGTTATTCACTAAATCATGAGCTAGCGAATATATTTAAGGCATAACAAATCTAGCCCGGAATAGTGAAAAAGCAAACCTGAGAATTTAAGACCCAATTCCTATATCTGCTCTGCACACTTGATTTGTGAAAAATTTACTTTCTGAGCAATGTATCTGTACTGTAAGCACTAGGTACAGTATTTAGGGCAGTATTACCAAGTTTGTGTCAAGTTAACCAGAGCTGTTATAAACTTACCAACCCCATAGGCTATAATGGCTCTGGTAAGTTTACAACGGCTCTGGTTAAGTTAGCACCAGCTTTGTAATACTGCCCTTAATGTCTAGCAGTGATACGAGTGATATTCACTTAGTCGCAGAGTCTGTAGAACTCCATACAGTTTCTCACATAAGCAAGGTTTGGTTGGAGGAAGAAATCCATGAACTATTTATTCTTGGCTTTCTTCTCAAAGCAGAGTATACCTTCCTTTACTTTGATCAGAGCTGAGTTTTTAAATATATCTTATTTTCATGGTATAAAGTGATTTCACCATTACAAAATCATTTAACACCACATTTGATCTACTGGTATTCCCCCCCCCCCCAGCAGTTAGGAGTATAGTCACTTGAAATCACGCATTTTTCTGTGGTTCCCTGTACCTTTTGTGTGGCCTACACAAGATGTAAAGCATGTAAATGTACAGTGTGGGCCTGTTAATGTTGTGTGTTAAAAGTATACTCTAAGCTAATTATTAATTGATAATCTTAATCATATTCTCATTTTTCTTTTTTTCTATTACATTTTTTAAATGCTATTTAGCTTACAGTATCATTATAAACACATCTCCTTCAGCACTTCCGAGACTGGCAGCATCTGTTTCTGGAAGAGTGTTCAGCTAAGTCAATCCAATTGGTCAGGCCATTTTGCAGATCATGGGTGGTGTGGATGGTACTGCCAAAAGATTGTTCGAACGCATGCTTAGTAGCCTTCCCAGTAGTGAGCAGCTATCCACTTCAGAAGGCTGTCATACCCTTTTGAGACTCCACAGGATGTAGGCCGGGGACCCCTAGCACACCACGATCAATTTACCCATATTTTTCCATGTAGAAGACTCCCCCATGTAAAGGCCGACGACCCCAACACTCAGAACAGGCCCACATCTGGTATCTGGTACCCGTTACTCCCGTGTACAAGACACCCCCCAATTTCTGGCTTAACAATTTTAAACAAAACTATAGTCTTATACACGGAAAAATACTGAAACTGATAATTTGGCCCAGGAGGTTAGATTGTCCCGTACCTAGGTCTACATGGAATAGAGTCCTGATCCATATATTCTTTGGTCTCATGGATGTAGCAATGGCCATATTACAATCCCTAGACTCTTTTCTATAGTAAAGAAATGATTGCAGTACTGTAATTGCACTTCAATTTAATTGTCCTGTGTTTGTGGTTTGAAGGTGTTTAGTTTGCTTTTTTGTATCCTTTCTTAATTTTAGGAAGGAAATAGCCAAGATAATGCAAAGTTCTTATCTGCGGGGGATCAACTTGGCATCATTCTTTGTTGCAAGCAAAATCATCGTGTTTGTGACTTTCACTACGTATGTTCTGCTTGGCAATGTTATCTCTGCAAGTCGAGTGTTTGTTGCAGTGTCACTTTATAGTGCAGTGAGACTCACTGTGACTCTCTTCTTCCCCTCAGCTATTGAGAGGGTATCTGAGGCAAAAGTCAGCATAAGGAGAATCAAGGTACAGTTCATTTGAATGGTTTAAATTGTTTATGTGCAGCAGAAATTACAGTAATATTAATGTGTTTTATGTTTACACTGTATCGATTAAAGGTGTAGGACCCTATTCCAAAGTTGGTACTAACTTAACCAGAGCTGTTGTAAACTTACCAGTGCCATTATAGTCTCTGGAGTTGTTAAGTTTACAACAGCTTTCTTTAAGTTAGAACCAATTTTGGAATATTGTGAGTAAAAAACACACTCTAAAGTGCAAATGGGTACCTAATAAGGTAGGATAGTTTTCTATCTACATAAAGAACAGTGGGTGTTACTGATCTCACTTTGTGGAAAATTTCTTGAAACAGGATTGCATATAACACATATTTGGTGATTATATATAAAAGACAGCTAAAGCCTATAATAAATGCTGCATAGAAGTAGTCCAAAGTGTGCATCGCACCATATTTAGTGGCGGCGGGTACTCGGTAATGTATTTTCTGAGCAGATGAACCTTTAACTCTTGTAGGTATAATTGTCCACATTTGGGTGTCTTTGGGATTTGTTTATCTCAAAAAGAGCAGAAAACAAAATCTAGTGCAGTATTGCCCAGACAGTTGAACTCAGTGAGTCAAAAATAAACATGTGGTATCCAACTCACAATGGTGGAGCCCTTCTGTTGGCTCTGTAGGTAGCGTAGTGTCAGCTTATTAAGGAGTGACACCGTCCTCTATTCTGGGTAGTCTATTTCGCTCTATGTCCCTCAGGGAGAAATGGTGACAGAGACAATCTCCTAGTGCAGTATGTTAAGGCATCCTCTGTTGGACTGTATAGTCCACAAAATGTAAATTTCTGCTCACCTGGTTTAGAGCCCTGGTAACCGGCTCTAGTATGAAGTGCCTCGGCAAACTCTTTAGGGGGGTTGCCTTCCCTTCCTCCCGATGTCTTTGTGGGTGGTCTGGATCCAGTGGTGATGCACCTAATATTTTGGTGCTGAAAGAGTGATGGTCCTCTTTGGTGGTTATATAACCAGGGAGAGGATAAAGTGGATTTAAAAAATGAAATTTAATATAATAAAACAACAAACATAAAATATATCCATGCAAGTTACTTTGTATTTCTATGTATATCTCCAGATTTGCAAAGGTCCCTTTAAAAATGATAAAAACAGTTTCACCGCTCAGAGGACGGCTTCATCAGTCATCAAAAAAACATACAGGGTTATTCAAAGAGAATCGAAAAGTCACTGCATGTTCGGTGACTTTTCGTGCTCTTCAATTCGGGCCGATTCGGCAATCCCATTTTGGCGACCCTGCAGTCTATTCAGCAAGCACCACAGGGCCGTCGGAGCGCAGGGAAAAGCTGCTGCAAACCCGACGAAAAGTCACCGCAAAAACCCAGCGAATGCACGCCGAAACCCGAAAAAACATCTGGATTAACCCGCCGAAGACGCCGGAAAAACCCGAGCAGGAGCCGATCACACGCAGCGAAGCCGCCGAAAAAAGCCGACACCGCAAATGATTGAAGTGAATAAATTAGCAAAACCGTTTGCTTGAATGTTTGAAAAGTGAAACACTGTTTGCAAAGAAACTACTGAGCAAAAATGTCTGAAATTTACATATGAGGTCCAATGAATGACGATAAAAAGGGCTGTTACATAAAAAATAAGTAAACTAAAAAAAATCCAGAAAAATGCTTTAAAATTTCCTAAAAAATCTATAAATAGACTTTTTACTGCAGAATTTTATAATGAACGGTTTATTAGATATTGAATTAAAACGGGAATATTTTTAACATTGAAGCCTATGGGATTCTCCTGCAAAAACCTGTCGAATGAAACCACCGAATGGCAGGGCATTAGGGGAACCTTTCACTGCTGGTTTGTGTTCTCTGAATAGCCGAAGCAGTGCATTTTTATGGGGATTTCACTGCCCTCGAACAGGCACCGAATGTGCAGGCAATTCGCCAGGATTTGGTGAATTGCCTGCTCTCTGAATAGCCGAATGGCCAAGAAAGGTAACCGAACGCTGAAAATAAGCGTTCGGTTACCTTTCTCCAGCCATTTTTGGATCTCTTTGAATAACCCTGATAATGGAATATTGCCTGTAACCTCTTATAGTTACTTGTATCCACTTCACTCTCGTGGTTCGTCCTTTCTTCCAATGACATTACTCAAGCTGATTTGTCAACATCACCATTTTTTTTGAGAAAGGATCTCACCAGGAAGGATACATGGAGATTTCTCTTGTTTTCAAGTTTGTCCTGGGTGGCGAGTATTTACCGTTAGGTGTCTTACCCAAGGACACTTACTGGAGAGGAGCTCTTGCTGGGATCGAACCCATGTCTCCACAGTCTCTCTCCATGCAGAGCAGTGATGTTACCTCTACTCCACCCAGCCGGTACATAGGATCAAATGTGTCCTTTCACCCATCTCCTTAACATAATTTATCAATATGATATGTAAAGAAAAACATAGATGGTCTGTAGTTTTTTTCTCTCAATAGGTTAGCACCTTCAAATCAAGATTTTCATTTGCTATGGCAACAGAGAATTTATTTTGACTTTCTCTTTTTGTTACATAGCAAGAGGCGATTATCAGTCTGGACATAATGAAGCGTGAATAGACAGTGTTTATGTTTCAGGAATACAAGGCTGGGTTATAACTGTTCAAAGGTCATGGACTTTATAATATTACAGGTGTGCCTGATGTAAGGATGTACAGTCATAATGTCAACAATTCATTTAGAAAACAAAATAAAAGGCAAACGTATTAACGGCATCTTCTGTAACCAAGCAGGCTTAAAAAATAAGATACAAAGTAACAGTTTGTTGCTGTTGGTTAAGCAGATGATACATTACAGAATTCTAACATAACTTCAACATTGAATAACAATTTAACTCAAAATAAGAATTCAGGGTGTAGATATACTGTGCGTCACGATGTGACTGTGCATTTGATAAAGGGAAGCATGGTGTAATTCCTCAGATGTTCTTGTGAAAGAGCGCAAAATGTCCGAAAGGGAACATGTTATCAATGCAAAACTGGGTTCCCTTCTGGTCACATAACTCTTTGTGGTTTGAAGAAAGCTGCTAAGAAATTATGGAGTTGAATAATCAAATGTGTAGGTAGTTCTGATCTTAATAAATAGTATAAAAATAAAATAACAATACACTGATATACAGATTAATGTAGAGATTGTAAAGTATAATTCACACTTTCCTAAGAAAATGAAAGCTCCTGTCCTTATCTAGCTGCATCTTCCTCACAGGCCAAACACAACAAATGAGCTACAGTATATGTTTGCCATGAGATTGCTTCTTTTTGTGTTAATTAGCATGTTGTTGACACTATAAATGCAAATAGATGGCTTCTTTAAGATCAATAATTGTCTGCCTGTTCATATGCTCAGTTGTTTGCTGTCACCGGCCCCTAGATCAGGGCTTGACAAATTTATTTCAAATGCAGACTGCAGTTAATTTAGAGCAGTGTTTCCCAAACCTGTCCTCAGGACTTGCTGACACGCCAGGTTTGCCAGATAGCTGTAGCACAGCACAGGTGATATGATTTGCTGCTCAGTGATTGCAGGATTCAGTCTGCATTTCCCCAAGGTGATCTGTGAAATTTGGCCCGGTTGAGGGTCCCGAGGACAGGTTTGGGAAACACGGATTTAGAGGATAACTACATATTTTTAGGACCAGGCAAAAAATTTGTATTTTGAGTCTTATTGGATAATCCAAAAATGAGTCTGTGCTAACATTCTAAGAACCAACAATTACCTGGCTTCTGGGCTTTGCAATTCTGCACTACTACTTCAATATAGTATTGAATGTCTGATTTTTGGTTGCCGAAACAACCTAATTACCCAGCCAATAGCAACATAGAGACCTTTACCACTTTCCAGCAGACTAATGGAACTCTAGCTATGCACCTAAACATTCACACTGACCTGTTCACGCATAAACGTACAGGCACATTTTTTTAATTGCATCTTTAACTCTTGGCATGACAAAGTATGTATGTATGAGCCATACAATGGTTTTGAGTGGTCCATGGTCACATCATGGTAACAAGTTAGCAATATTTAAGAGTGATGACACAACCATTAACCTCCCTGACGGTTTTCCCGAGTGTGGCTCGGGGTTAACTTTTTGTACCGAAAGCGGTATCCCCAAGCCACACTCGGGCTGTATACTTACATGTCCTGCGCTCCCTCGCTGATCCCCGCAGTCTCCCCCAGCCGCTTGCAAAGTCACACTGCCTGGTTCTCTTCTCGCGAGGAGTGAAACCAGGAAGTGTGACATCGTGATCGGCTGCAGTGTGACTGCGGGGACAGCGAGGGAGCGCAGGACATGTAAGTATCGGCCCGAGTGTGGCTCGGGGATACCGCTTTCAGTATTGAAAGTTAACCCCGAGCCACACTAATACCGCTAGGGGGGCCAGAATAAATAGGACCGATTCTGACATATAAAATATGTCAGAATCTGACCGCCAGGGAGGTTAAGTCAAGTTGACCTAAACCTTGCTGTACTCTTAAAATGGCTAATATTTAAATTTAAAAGCGGGGATACAACAAAGCAGTGTTATTAATATCAAACAAAAGGCAAAGTAAATACATCTAAAAAGCAATCAGAGCGACAATCACTGTGAAATGAAGCTGATAATTGGCACAAGTCGTATTACATAACACCATAGAAACATGTACAGGCAGCGAGGGCTGATAAATACAATAATTACGACATGCATATTAAGAAGAGAGAACAAAAGATTATTATACAGGTGAAAACCCTGTGTGAAACAATTGGAACAGAAATGAGACTGGGTGGAAGAGACGGTACCAGTGGGGAGGGGAAAAAACTAATTAGGGTTATTTAGGTCAGATGTCATTTGCATTTGTCTGAGACAATATTTTTTTATTTATGTATGTGAATTGCAAAATGTGATGGAGTTTACTAGTTGGTTGAGAAGTAATGCGTTTAAGTGGTAGGGAACAATCAGTGAGTAAAATGAAGCAGTTGTGGGAATATTGCTGTGGTTGAAGGATGTGGAGGTGATTTTGGAATAGACATGTTCTATTTTGGGCTATACAGAAATCTTTGAACATCTGAATTTCTGAATCTGAATTTTAGTTTTAGCGAATTCATACAAATAGTTTTGGATCCATTTGTTTTCATTTGGATTACTTTTTCAGGATGCCAAACTATCTAGTAGGCAGATCAGCGGTCTGGCACAGGCACTACATATTAGTCAGTTGGATCTTCTTGGCATCCTGAAACATGTTGTACGGTTTAAAGCAAAGCCTTGGGTGTCCGTTTGTTTTAAAGGGATATGATGCCATGGGGGGGGGGGTCTTGTCCCTTTTAAACATGTGCTCATTCAAAATTTCGGTTCATCTAAAACAGCAGTTTCCAAAATTTATTATTTTTATTTTTTTTTGTGAAAGGATTTTTACCAGGAAGGATACATTGAGATTTCTCTCGTTTTCAAGTATGTCCTGGGTGGCGAGTAATGTACCGTTAGGTGTCATGCCCAAGGACACTTACTGGAGAGGTTGCTCGCTGGGATTGAACCCATGACTCCACAGGCTCTCTCCATGCAGAGCGGTGACATTACCTCTACTCCACCCAGCTGAATCTGCAAGTATCAGTATTACGAATTTTTCCAAACCAAATTTTTCAACTGTGCACATGTCAGTACTTCGGGAGATGATTGAGGATGCAGGGATAAAAGATCTGTGAACACTGCTTGACATTATTAGACTGTACAATATCGGGACATGAAGGTTAAAGTGCGGAAAGAATCTGCACTGAGACATGCTAAACATAATGTATTGTAGTGCTGTGCAGAGTAGCAGAACATTGGCTGTTTTAATTAATTTAGGCTGAAAACAAGCTCTCGTTGTGCTATACTGAAGGCACACATGATCTCTGGTGGTTTTTCTTCCTGATTTCCGTATAAGTGGCTTATTCATTAAATTGGGAATTGTAGAGCACTAACATCCACCTTGCAAATTTACTCAAATCTGGTGGAAAATGTTTCCTATTTGTTGTAGTGTAAAGCATTGCCTCGAAACTCTGCACAATTTCCAAGTAATCAATAACAACCATGTTTTATTTGTAAGTCAGATCATGGATAAATTCAGCTGCTTATAAATTTTTAACTGCCACTATGCCTGTACCTATTGACAGATATTTATGTTTTAATTAATATTTTGCCTCTGGTATGTGTAGTACTAATAATGTGCTTGATGCAGGTGCACGTTTCCACATTTATGTACACTGTCTTTTTATTACGCTATCAGGGTTATTCAAAGAGATCCGAATGGCTGCCGAAAGGGAACCGAACGCTGAAAATCGGCGTTCGGTTACCTTTCTTGGCCATTCGGCTATCCAGAGAGCAGGCAATTCGCCAAATCAAGGCGAATTGCCTGCACATACGGTATCTGTTCGGTGCCTGTTCGCCGGCAGTGAAATCCCCATGAAAAGCACTGCTTCAGCTATTCAGAGAACACAAACCAGCAGTGAAAAGTTGCTGATTTGCCCTGCCATTCTGTGGTTTGAGGCTAGGGTCAAACGAACGCATTATTCGCAGCGACTGTCAAAAAGTGTGTCCGAACGCATTGACGTATTTTTTTCACGGATTGTGCAAAAACGGTCATTCGATGCGCGTTTTTGTGTGGGATTTGTTATGGATCCAAACCATGAAACTTTGTGTGTCTGGACTTTATGTTGGCTGGACATGAGCAGCGTCTGACGGCTCCTAATCTCGCACACACGCCGCTATGCGGACGCAGCACACTCTGCACGTCAGTACTAGCGGTTCTGCGTCCTCGAAAAAATGTGTTTGTTTGCGTTGCGCGGCACTTTTGTGCGGTCGTACTTCCTATATTGGCCGTCATTGCCCGTCATTTGCTGATACTGCAGCCGTGATTAAGTGCGCCTAAACGCACGTTAAAAATGCGTTAGTCTGACCCCCAGCCTGATTCGGCAGGTTTATTCAGGCAAAACCCATAGGCTTCAATGTTAAAAATATTCCCGTTTTAATTCAATATCTAATAAACCATTCATTATAATATTCTGCAGTAAAAAGTCTCTTTTTATAGATTTTTTTGGGATATTTTAAGCATTTTTCGGGATTTTTTTTTTGCTAAAAAAAGTAACCCTTTTTTAATTTTTTTTTTTTTTTAAAAGTTTGTTCTTTTTTTTGTAACAGCCCTTTTTATTATCATTCCTTGGACCTCTTCTGTAAATTTCAGACATTTTCGCTCAGTAGTTTCTTTGCAAACAGCGTTTCACTTTTCAAACATTCAAGCAAACTTTTTTCATTCCAGTCTGCGGTGTCGGCTTTTTCCGACGGCTGCACTGCGTGTTATCGGCTCCTGCTTGGGCTTTTCCGGCGTTTTCGGCAGGGTTAATCCAGATGTTTTTGCAGGTTTTCGGTGTGCGTTCAGGTTTTGCGGTGAGTTTTCGGCGGGTTTGCTGCAGCTTTTCCCTGCAATTCGGGGACCCTGTGGTTCTTCCTGAATACACCACAGGGTTGCCGAAATGGGATCGCCAAATCGAACAGAGTTGAACGAAAAGTCACCGAACGTCCTGTGACTTTTCGATTCTCTTTGCTAAATAATCAGGGTTATTCAATCTGATCTCATTTATGGCTTAAGAATACATAATTGTAGCAAACCAGTGAGGGACTGATCTGCTGTTGATGATCCCATGTCAAGAAGTAATGACATCCTGACACTGCACATTTTTAAAGATCATAGACCTTTACCAGAGGAAAAAAATGACCGTGATGATGGCAACCAAAACCGTATAGTCCATCTGAGACTATACACTATAAACAGCACTACCCAGGGAGAAAATTAATAAAACCACCCCTGACAAAGCATTGGGGGGATATTCAGAAAGCACTGGTGTTTGCCGATTTTGCAAACAATGGCAAAAATCACCATTGTGCAACAATGAAAAAATTCATGGTGAAACATCTCCTGTGGCCGTTTGGATTTTTTTTTTTTTTTTTTTTTGAAGCTCCAGCTTTTGATGGTGACGGTTGTTGCGGTTTTCACTGGTGTTTGCAACATTGGGAAAAAGTGTCTCTTTCTGAATAAGCCCCATAATGTGAGATATGGGAGTCAAAATGTATGACCCAATCTGGATATTGAATATTGGGTATGGATATGGCTTATCACATTTACTGACACAAAGGCCATGTATATTGGTATGCTAATAATGCAAACCCCATTTGAAATAACACCATCTAGAGTTTAGAATCTTTCTGCAAAAATTCCAATGTTGTCCTACACTAAGGACACATTTAAGAAAAAAGTATTACATTGATGCATAGGTGAGGTTGAGTTCCAGTACGCTTTGCCCTTATGAAGTCATTTTCACAGCATAAATGTTGGTTTTAATGTGTCTTCTAAAGGGTCAGTAATGCTATAGTACAGTTGTGTTCAAAATTATTCAACCCCCACTGAAATTGAGTGTTTTGGCCAGTTTGACATTGATTTTGATCATTCAGTCATCTTGCTTACAATGAAATCAAAGAGGCACGTGTAGGTCAGACAAATATAACATAACATTTATAATGAAATAACCACAAATGTCTTTTCTGTGCTCACATCATTATCAGTTTTATTCAACCCCCAAGTGACATTCAATCTTAGTACATCATCCTTTTACAGTTATAACAGCTTTTAAACGTGAAGCATAGCTTGACACAAGTGTCTTGCAGTGATCTACGGGTATCTTCGCCCATTTGTCATGGGCAAAAGCCTCCAGTTCAGTCACATTCTTAGGCTTGCGCACTGCAACTGCTTTCTTTAAGTCCCACCAGAGGTTCTCAATCGGATTTAAGTCAGGTGACTGCGATGGCCACTCCAAAATGTTCCAGCCTTTAATCTGCAACCATGCTCTAGTGGACTTGGAGGTATGTTTGGGATCATTGTCCTGTTGAAAGGTCCAACGTCTCCCAAGCCTCAGGTTTGTGACGGACTGCATCACATTGTTATCCAATATCTCCTGGTACTGAAGAGAATTCATGGTACCTTGCACACGCTGAAGCTTCCCTGTACCTGCAGAAGCAAAACAGCCCCAAAGCATGATTGACCCCCCGCCATGCTTCACAGTAGGCAAGGTGTTCTTTTCTTCATAGGCCTTGTTCTTCCTCCTCCAAACCTAGCGTTGATCCATGGGCCCAAACAGTTCTAATTTTGTTTCATCAGTCCACAGAACACTATCCCAAAACTTCTGTGGTTTGTCCGCATGACTTTTGGCATACTGCAGTCGACTCTTCTTATTCTTTGGAGACAGCAAGGGGGTGCGCCTGGGAGTTCTGGCATGGAGGCCTTCATTACGCAGTGTGCGCCGTATTGTCTGAGCTGAAACTTCAGTACCCACATCTGACAAATCTTTTCTCAGTTCCTCAGCAGTCACACAGGGACTTTTGGAGAAGGGGGGAGATCCTAGTGGCGCAATCTTTGGGAAGAGTGATTATTCGTGTGTAGGTGGACACAGTTTCGGGTAGGCCTAGAATACTGTGTAGTCGCTGGCCTAGAGTGGGTGCACGGTCAGAAAAGACCACTGAGGTGCTGCCGTGGAGATCGGAGTATACGGTGGTCACTTTGCAGCTAGGCTGTTAATACATGCGTTAATGCATGTGTTTGAAACACAAAAGAGCGGCCTAAGTCACATGTGTGCAAATGCATGAAATTGCATAATAAAAGGAATAAAAAAACAGTGGAACGAGTAAAAACGATTCAAGGAACGGCCTAAAATCACATATAGTGCAAATCCAGAATTACGTATTAAAACAATTAAAATAGGGGAGCACCCGTAGGTTGTGCAATTGTAGTATCACATAAAGTGCAAGTGCAATCGAAAACACATAAGTGCAAATGCTTCAAGTGCAAAAAAGTGCAGTAGGTGTTCCTGGATAAGGTAATGGAGTCCTATTGGCCAAGGTATCTGGTATGAGAAATCAGATAAAGTTCCAACCGGCCGTGTGTTTTCCGTTGAAGAAGGGGTAGTCTGATTAGATTTCCATATGGGTCGTTTTAGGATATGCGTCTAAGTCCTGGTGTAATATCCTCACTGGAGTCCTATAAGGGCTTCCAATCCCCAAGTAGTGGGAAAATGGAGTGAAGAGAAAAAAGAGAGAAGAGAACCAATGGTGCAATATGGTCTATATGAGGTCAGGTGTTCGTAGACAATGGAACACTTACAATTTGAAGAGCCTTATGGACCGGCTCTGGTGTGGATTGCCTCGGGCCTAGTTGAGGGTGGCCTCTACCCTTCTTTAGGGTGTCCTTTAGCGGTGATTACTGCCGATCTATGGGTTGATCATCTCAAAGTAGAGAGAAAAATTCATAGCGTAGCTTGCAGATAAAGGTGAGGTGGATAGGATTAAACGAACTCACCGTTGGTGGAGCCTAGAGTTTCAGGCTCAGCTTGTAAGCGTTGAGTACACCTATTCGGTGGGTACTTTCACCTCTTTAGTCTGCGTGAAGTTCTCCTGTATGCGATCCTCCTGCGTCACTTTAGACAGGATCTGTAGCAGGATATCTTTAAGGCTGGAGACTGTAGAGGGGTTATCTGCAGAACGTAGAGAAGGCAGGATGCAACAAGGGTCTGAGCAGGTATGAGGAACTGGAGTAGCTTCTTGCTAGTGAAGAAAATACTAAGTTAATGAAGAAGCCTTCATTAACTTAGTATTTTCTTCACTAGCAAGAAGCTACTCCAGTTCCTCATACCTGCTCAGACCCTTGTTGCATCCTGCCTTCTCTACGTTCTGCAGATAACCCCTCTACAGTCTCCAGCCTTAAAGATATCCTGCTACAGATCCTGTCTAAAGTGACGCAGGAGGATCGCATACAGGAGAACTTCACGCAGACTAAAGAGGTGAAAGTACCCACCGAATAGGTGTACTCAACGCTTACAAGCTGAGCCTGAAACTCTAGGCTCCACCAACGGTGAGTTCGTTTAATCCTATCCACCTCACCTTTATCTGCAAGCTACGCTATGAATTTTTCTCTCTACTTTGAGATGATCAACCCATAGATCGGCAGTAATCACCGCTAAAGGACACCCTAAAGAAGGGTAGAGGCCACCCTCAACTAGGCCCGAGGCAATCCACACCAGAGCCGGTCCATAAGGCTCTTCAAATTGTAAGTGTTCCATTGTCTACGAACACCTGACCTCATATAGACCATATTGCACCATTGGTTCTCTTCTCTCTTTTTTCTCTTCACTCCATTTTCCCACTACTTGGGGATTGGAAGCCCTTATAGGACTCCAGTGAGGATATTACACCAGGACTTAGACGCATATCCTAAAACGACCCATATGGAAATCTAATCAGACTACCCCTTCTTCAACGGAAAACACACGGCCGGTTGGAACTTTATCTGATTTCTCATACCAGATACCTTGGCCAATAGGACTCCATTACCTTATCCAGGAACACCTACTGCACTTTTTTGCACTTGAAGCATTTGCACTTATGTGTTTTCGATTGCACTTGCACTTTATGTGATACTACAATTGCACAACCTACGGGTGCTCCCCTATTTTAATTGTTTTAATACGTAATTCTGGATTTGCACTATATGTGATTTTAGGCCGTTCCTTGAATCGTTTTTACTCGTTCCACTGTTTTTTTATTCCTTTTATTATGCAATTTCATGCATTTGCACACATGTGACTTAGGCCGCTCTTTTGTGTTTCAAACACATGCATTAACGCATGTATTAACAGCCTAGCTGCAAAGTGACCACCGTATACTCCGATCTCCACGGCAGCACCTCAGTGGTCTTTTCTGACCGTGCACCCACTCTAGGCCAGCGACTACACAGTATTCTAGGCCTACCCGAAACTGTGTCCACCTACACACGAATAATCACTCTTCCCAAAGATTGCGCCACTAGGATCTCCCCCCTTCTCCACTGTATCCTTCACACATTTCAGTCGAGGTTTTGTGTACAAATCCCAGTAGGCTGCATAAACACCAATACACTCATCCAACAACACTAGCGCCTCCGCTGTACTCCCCCCCCACCCATCACACAGGGACTTTTCTCCACTCTACGCTTCAGGTAGCGCACAGCAGTGGAAGTCAGCATCTTCTTTATGCCACGACCAGGTAGCGTTTCAACAGTCCCTTTGCCTGGAATTTGCAAATGATGCTTCCTATGGTCTCTCTTGGTATGTTAAACATCTTTGCAATCTTCTTATAGCCATTGCCCTTCCTGTGAAGAGTAATCACCTCTTCTCTTGTCTTCCTGGACCATTCTCTTGACTTCACCATGTTTGTAACCACACCAGTAAATGTCTAGAAGGAGCTGAGTATCACAGTCATTTTAAAGCTGCCTAATTGGTGCTTATTATTATGCTTTATTGCTGCTCCGTGACATCCACAGGTGTTTTCAATACCTGATTGAAAACACTTGAATGAAACTCTGTTCTTCAGAGTGGTAGTCTTTAAGGGGTTGAATAATTGTGTCAATGAAGAATTCACAAAAGAAACATTTACTACTGTATTACAAAACCAATTGATGTCATTTTAGTTGCATATGGTTCTTTAAAAAGTCCTTGTAGGATTTCATTCTGAATACAATTACAAATGTACACTAAATTCCCTAAAACCCTTTACAGCATTGGGGCTTGAATAATTTTGAACACCACTGTATGTCTTTCAATTTGCAGGTACCACAAACCTTTTTTATTTTGTAAGTGAAACATAATGTACATTGTAAAATGATAGAACGCTTGTGGAATCATAATCAAACACGTAGAATATTAGTCATGAATATATTCGCTACACCTTGTATACGTTTACCTTCAGATTTGTTTATAAATGTCACATGGCCTACCTGCTGTACTGTATATCACAGAGAGGCATGCATAAGATTTGTAAGGGATGAATGAAAGTATCAGGGTTATTCAGAGAAAGGTGAAACTCTGGAGAAATTTTGGAGAAGTGAAAATTCTAGGTCAAAATAGCCAAGCCAGAAAAATTCTCCCATTTATCTCACTTTCCAAATCGTCTATTTTAACCTAGAATTTTCACTTCTCCAAAAGTTCTCCAGAGTTTCACCGTTCTCTGTATAACCCTGTATGAAAACGGAAGTTCTGAACGATCCTTTTTAACTGGCCGTTGCTTTAAGTCAATTAGGATACAGGTTTATAGATTACAAAAGATGCTGTCTATTTCTTTCCTGCTATAAATTGCAAAATTTCTGCAAAACTAGGCAAGATTAGTAATTCACATATTAAAATCCAAGCAGGGCTCGAGTCCTGTGGGAACGCATGGGAACGGTGTTCCCGCACTTCTCCCACTGTGGGAACGCAGGTTCCCGCTGTGGCCTGAGCCCGAAACAAGCTGGCTGGCTGTCGGATCCCAGGCGAGCGGCTGCACTTCATGCCAGTGGCCGCTCGTCGTAGGAGGAAAAACACGCGGCCGCCGGCAATGTGCGGCCAGCTTGTTTCGGGCCTGGCAGAGGAGAGCAGTGAGCTGGGGCAATATATTCATATGAGAGCTGGGACAATATATCCATGTGAGAGCTGAGGCAATATATACATTTGAGCTGAGGCAATCTATCCATGTGTGAGCTGGGGGCAAATATATCCATATGTGAGCTGCGGAAATATATCCATGTGAGCTGGGGCAATATATCCATGTGTGAGCTGGGGGGCAAATATATCCATATAACCAGTATTGGGTATATTATTCTGGGGGTCCAGTGCTGGGTATATTATTCTGGGGGCTCAGTGGTGTGTATAATTCTGGGGGTCCAGTGCTGTGTATTATTTTGGGGGCTCAGTGCTGTGTATAGAATTCTGGGGGTCCAGTGCTGGGTATATTATTCTGGGGGCTCAGTGCTGTATATATTATTCTGGGGGCTCAGTGCTGGGTATATTATTCTGAGGGGTCTGTGCCTGGATGTGTGTGTGTGTGTGTGTGTGTGTGTCTATTTTTCAGGGGGTACGCAGTACCGGCACCTCACCACCAGCCAGAACTAACAGAGTATGATGCTCCTCCTGCAGTGGCAGGCAGAGAATCGGCAGCTCGTGTGACTCCTGAATGCTTCCGATTGTCAGTGTATGTAGGGACTGATAACCCCCTTCCCCCAGTAAGTGACAAGGGAGGGCTGCTCCCCCTCTCTCTGCAGCCGCTGAAACTTTGAACAGCATGGGGAGGGGGCTGCAGCATGTTCACACCTATCTGCCAGAGCTGAGGATTGTCAGGCAAGCGGTGTGATCAGAGGAGCTGGCACTGTAAGGTGGTAGTGAGTTTCATTGCTGTGGTGCTCATACACACTGCGCATTACTATGAGTTTCATTGCTGTGGAGTTCATACACTGCATTACTGTGAGTTTTATTGCTGTGGAGTTCATACATACTCAGAAAAACTGAGTTTCATTGCTGTGGTGCTCACAAATGCTAAGGGATTATCCACTCAGTGCCATTGTTGCAAAAAAAAAAACAGCTAACTGCCCTGCAATATAGATTTTTCTTGCAACCGAGGCACTTAGTGGATAACCCCCATAGGGTTACAACAATAGTTGTAGTTCATTTAAAGGACCACAGTATTAAAAAATATGGTCCCCTTTTATAGTGTCTTCCTTTTTAAGTGAATTACAACAATTGTTTATGAGGACATGAAAATAGTAATAATAATCAGTTTTTCCCTGGGTGTGAGAGTACCCCACCTATTTTTCCAAAAAAAGCACGGTATTTATATATATATATATAACGTGTTTACTCCAGTTGCCAAAATCGGGAGTATACCTGTACGTAGTGATACCTTTCACTGATCAGTATAATTTCCAGACCTGAAGAAGAGCGTTACACTCTCGAAAGCTTGTCTTTTAAATGTAGTGTTAACACAATAAAAATGGTATCACCACGTACTGCTATACTCGTGATATATATATATTTTTCTTCAGGTAATAGGGGGATTGTGGAATTTGTGGGTGAGTTCCCTTACTTTTTTCCCAGGACTTGACCCCTGAATCCAAGTATCTGAAAACTTTTTTAGTTTTTGTATGAAAGGAGTAGAAAAGCAGCCATTGCCTGCGTGACACCCAGGAGATGGGGATAGGATGGAGGTACACCCAGGTAACCATGCCCAATAAATAAATAAAATAATAATTAAATAATCATGGTGGATAGAGTATCCCTTTAACTCTCGAGTGCTGATCTCAGGAATTTTAAGTGACACTTCAAAAGACATTAGATACGATATAAACTAATATGCATTTTTCGGATTTCAGAATTTTTTATTGCTGGATGAGATTTCAAAACCTGCACTCGAGCAGGAGGATGAAACTGAGGATAACCTGCTTGTACAAATTCAAGATCTGACATGCTACTGGGATAAAGTAAGCTGAACCTATCAATTTCCTTTCAAACATGTTCTGTCAATTTGCATAAATTCCATTTTAATTTAAAGAGTATAGTGCTGTAAACGTTGTGGTGATCGCCGTTTTAATTGATTCTTGGTTTTTAAACTTTCAATTGCAAGTACTTAGAACGGCTAGAATTTCATTAGTCTTGTTTAGAGTATATCAACTTTAAAATCAAGGAAATAACATTCCAAAAAATGCTTAGCTACACCCCTCCTCCCCCAATAGGTAGCCCTTGATCGCTGTTGGCAGAGGTCTTATTATTTGTTTTCAGACAGGTCTGGCCGCATGAAAGCAGTTATAGCACTGTATATCCCTAATCTTATTATAAATGGTGTGTGTGTGTACGAATTTTATTTTGTATGTCACTGTTTCTGCAAAACAAATTCTGCAATGTTTTCTGATACCCCCCCCCATCCTTCCCATTCCACCCACAAAATGTTGATCCTTTATGACGTTTGGCATAATATGAGTTTTGTGTTTATACAATCATTTAACTTCACATAATAACTATTGGCAAGTTCGATTTTGACAGTGCGTTAGCACTGCCGCAAACATCCTAGAGGTTCGCGACTGCACATTTTTCCCCTTAGCGTCCCCATTTTTAGCTTTGGGCACACGATAGTGCCCATAATTGGTAATCCAGTTCTAGTGGTGACCTGACCAAGCATGTCCAGACAATAACACAAGTTCCTTCGTGAGATGAGCTGGTATGCAGGTCCAGCCTTCAGTCTTTACTAGGGATGAGCCGAACACCCCCGTGTTTAGTTCGCATTCGAACTCGAACAATTTCAAAAGTTCGAGTTCGAACACTATCCGAACTCAATGCAAGTCAATGGGACTCGATCGTTCGATTTTTAGAGTGCCCTGCAAGAGTGCATATATGCAAGATATTTGCCATAAAAGGTGTATGGGGGTCCAGGTAGTGCCCTGGGGACAGGAAACAAGGAAAAAAAGTTTTAAAAATAAGTTTTTAAAGGAACAGTGATTTTTCCATGAAATAAAGTTCCTTTTCCTCTTCCTCTTCCTCTAGCAGCATGTCATTGTAGTCAAACAATTCAGCTGACTCCTCAGTGTATGTTGGTGAGGCTACGGCAGGAGTAGCTGTGGACATGGAGGCTGAATTAGATGTTTTGGCAGCTGAGGTGGACTGTAAACCACTACAAGCCTGGCTGGCAGAGGACTATGAGGATGGCCTGGTTAGCCAAGCCACCAAATCCTCTGTATGTTGCTGCTGCTTAAGACGGCCAGCACCAATTAGAAGGGACAAGCGTGCCCCTGCAGAGGATGCACCACGTTCACGACGACCAGGGGCACAGCCTTCCGACACAGAGGCTGCTTGCCCTCTTATCTGTGTCTGGGAGCGTCTGACTGTCCTTTTTGGTCTTTCTGACATGGTGAGTGATAAATAGATTAAAGATGTACAGATTTTGCAGAACAATGCTATACGTCAGTGATACAGCCTGGCTGATAGCTGGCAACATCCAGATTCTACTCTGAATAGATAAACAGATGAACTCTGATTAAACTGTGCTATTGTATGGTAGCTAGAATTAGATTAAAGATCTACAGATTTTGCAGAACAATGCGATAAATCCGTGATACAGCCTGATAGCCTGGCAGTGCCAACACATAGATTACAATTCCCAGATATCTGCTAGAAGTATGTGGGACCCCCTGATAGCTGGCAGTGAGAAGACACAGATTACAATTCCCAGATAATTATCTGCTAGAAGAAAGTGAGACCCCAATAGCTGGCAGTGAGAAGACACAGATTACAATTCACATAAATCTGCTAGACGTCTGTGAGACACACTGAAAGAACAATCTCCTCTCACTCCTGAAAAAAAAGTGCGGCCTTGCGCTTTTTCTGCGCCCGCTTCCTTGCCGCCGTGGAGAGTGGGCGCGAGTCCTGCCACAGGGTCTGAGGGGAGAGCCATGCTGTCCCCGCTCCATCCCTGTCTGGCCAGGAACCGTCGTCCTCCGCGGACGATCCATAATCTGGAGGGAGAGATGAAGTCACCATCTTTGCCGTCCGGCTGTTTGCGGTGACCAAGGCAACATGCCAGATGTAGAGGTGCAGTCTGTTACTCGCACGAGGCTTCAAAGATGGCCGCCATCACTAGGCCCAAGCCCGAGAGAAAGCTGCAGAGCACCTCGGATCACTCGGTCTAGGAGTTGGTAAGGAGCGCGGCAATCCCTGAACCTCCCCAGAGCAACCGGGCACTGCGAGGGACCTGGTAAGAGGAGGAAAAAGGCAAAAGTCGATGCGGAGCTCCTCTAAAACTCGGCCGCTCGCTGCTGCTGCTAGCGGGACTTGAAATTTTGAGCCCTGACATAGGGTACACCAATAGGCACAATCGCCCTTTCACCCACACGTGTCGTCCCTATCTGCGACACCAATAGACATATAGCAGACGAAGTGAGTATGGTGCCGTCAGTGCAAAAAGTGTTAAAGTCCATCCTTTATTACATAACACTTTTTGCACTGGAAGCGCCATACCCACTTTTTCTGCTATATTATCAGACACACGTTGACACTGACAAAGCCAAAGGGCATGATTCACTAAGTGGCAATATGGGCAGGGTATGCCCCTATCACTGCTAATGTACCTGTGTCATTCACCTTGTAGTCCATTAGCACTGCAGGGCAGTGCCACCAGAGTCCTCACAGTGGGGTGTTCCGTTCTTGAAAACTGAGATCTGCACAGCCGTGTGGCTGTGGTTGCTTAACATCAGATCGCAGTACATGGCAGTTGATTTTCATGACCCTTCCTGAACTACTGGTATGTTGTGTTGCTCGCATAAGGAGGGCTCCAGATCTCCCTTGTGTCCAATTAACCCCACATATGAAAATAAATGATAATACCAACCGTCCCTATTGAACCATTAAAATTTAAAAGTGCTATGCCTCCAAGTCTAACCCTTGCCTAAATCTGATCATAAAAACGTTAATAACTGAAGACCTGCCCCCCTACCCACTAGTCAACCCCGTAAAATGGATTACAGTACTGTTGAAATACCATTTAAAGCCCCTTTAGTAAATTATAGTTGCCATCTGTCGATCAGCCAACACCAGGGAGGTCTTTCTGCACCAGAATCTTCACCAGAAAAGAGATGCATAGACTCTGGGATAACTAACAAATGAATGCTATGCTATAGTATTCCTTGTTAAAAAACAAACTTATTCAGTCAATGAGAAAGTTACAAAGCTGGAACTCCTCTTGTTGGCTGACGTATTTCCTTGTGAACTCATCCTGTTCTGATTGGCCAATTGTGTATACACCAGAGAAGAGATGCAAGGACATCTTCCACATCTTCTGATTAGTTTGGCCAATTTGGCCACATATATAAAATACGCCAATCAGAAATTATTTTAATTTGTGTTTCTTTGCCATATATATTGTTGCTTCTTTGTAACCCCTACACTATGATTTACATGCTAAATTTCACCAAGTGTAGTAGTTGCTGTGACCATAAAATCCGTGTTGCATTTCTATGAAATTAAAATTAACATTCCACACCAAAATGTGGTTTTAGCGCAAACAATCGAGATTCCTTGCCAATATTTCTCCCTTTGAACCAGGTGCACAATAGTTTCAATGCTTGGATCAAACCGCATAAATTTGTTTTTTTTCCATGTCTGACTTTCCCTTGGTTTAAAAATTAAATATAAAATGTTTCTTTTGTTCTCAAACTCTATGAAAACAAAGCCGCTCTTGTAGTTGCTTTTATATTGGATGGCCTCTGCACAGTATTGTTTTGTCTTTTGCTTCGTAATATTTGGTAAACATGTTTTATGGCTGGAAAGTTTGAAGGGACAAATATCCTGAAGGTTTTTAGAGGCATCATTCTCATGATTTTCTTTCTGTAGTTGGTGGGATGGCTGATCGTTTATTTAAAAGTAATTAATATTTACTATATTGTTTTGAAAAACTAGAACATGTTTAGAAACAACTATATATTCACATGGGAGAAGTTGTGATAATGTCATTTGTATATTTAATCTTTATCTCTTCTGTGGAGTAAACCTCATATTTTTTATGACTGGTAAACAGCATTAATAATGAATTAATATTGACGTTTGCAGTGTTAACATAAAATAAATATTGATATTGCTCATGGTGTTTTTCTATGTTGTTCTTATTATGGTTTACTTTGGCCTGCTTTTATTAATAAAAATGCGCTCTATCACAACTACCTTGGAAACGGCCACTTCTGGCAGAAAATTCGCTTTCATTTTACTTTATCTTCTACTTAAATGCAATGTGTCGGTGCGTCACGGTTTTATTAATCCGTAAAGATTAAAAATAGCTATACTGCTGCAAAGATGGGAGGCTATGCCTATTGATTTTATATCTAAACAGGGGGAGTATCTCTTAACCCCTTCACTACCAAGTGAGTTTGCAAAAATCCACTGCCAGGAACTATTGGATTTTTGGAAAACCATTTTAATTGTACAGTAAGACATTTGAGAATATTCCCAGTGTATTTCTTACTGTAATATCCTATTTGGCAGGCAGATGTCGCCATCTACTGGCCACAAAGAGTTTATGCCTGATATGTCAGGACATTTCCTAGCCAATTTATTTTTTTAACAGTTTTAGCACCTTGGGTATTATGTTCACAGGGCTAAAAGTTTGAGGGCAATTTCTGGAGCCCAATGGCTAACAAAATTTGTTTGCAGCAAACAAAACTCATTTTCAATTACACAGCACATCCCTAGATCGTGTTAACATGATCTCTGGCTGCTGTATCTACTACTGCTGGTCATGTACACGCGATCACTATGGTGAAGGGTTAACTTTAACTTTAAATGCTTCGGACCAGAATTGTTTTGGTTTTATGATTTTGGAATATTTTCAAATAATAATGAGATGTCTTGGGGAAGGGACCCAAGTCTAAACAAGAAATTAATTTGTTTTTAAACACTTGAAATTATTATTTTCTTTGAATCATGAGATTTTTAATCATAAGTGTGATATATATATATATATATATATCTATCCCTCTCATAATGCTGAAGCATGGAGTTTATTAAGGATTTTACCGGTAAGGATACATTGATATTTCTCTGGTTTTCAAGTATGTCCTGGGTTCAAGAACATTGAATTGTTACAGTGTACAGAAATACAAAGTAGAAAAATGCAAGATATTAACACAAAACAAATATACAGATTAACAGAAAATAAATATGTAGGAAATAGTCACTATCTTACATGTTTACAGGTGCATTCTGTATTGAGGTATGTTAATAGGGAGCTCTTAAGTGACTTTAGACTGGGGGAAGATTTGATGGCGTCTGGGAGGTTATTCCATAATTGCGGTGCTCTGTAGGAAAATGAGGATCGAGCCACTGTCTTTTTGTATTGTGGTATTGCAAGTAAGGTGCTGGTCCTGGATCGGAGGTTATAGGACAAGGGAACTGCTGGGGGAAGCAGCCTATTCAGGTAGGGTGGCAGCTTTCCAGAATAGCTCTTAAACGCCAGGTTGGAAAGGTGAAGGGTGCGTCTAGATTCCAGCGATGGCCAGTTTAGTTCTTTTAACATGTCACAATGGTGGGTCATGTAGTTACATTGTAGCACAAAGCGGCAGAATGAGTTCTACAATGTAGTAAGTTTCTGGAGGTGTGTTTGCGGGGCAGCTGCATACACTACATCTCCGTATTCAATAGCTGACATAAGCATTTGTTGTACAATCTGCTTTCTTACCATGAGGCTCAGGCAGGATTTGTTTCTGTACAGGGCACCTAGTTTGGGGTAAAGTTTATGAGAGTTTTTCAATGTGGGGGCCAAAGGATAGATTTTGGTCTAACCACATACCTAGATATTTGAGAGAAGTGACTGTGGTCAGTGTGCCATTTGATTTTGTCCTGACACATAGATGGGGTGTTTGCAATTTGTGTAGTTTAGGTGCTGTTCCAAAGAGCATTGTAACAGTTTTGTCAGAATTTAGAAAGTTTGTTGTGTTTGATCCACTTTTCTACCTCTGTGAATTGTTCTTGCAGCACGGCCTCCAGCTGTGGGAGATCTGGTTTGTTGGTATAGATTACAGTGTCGTCTGCGTACATATGTACAGTTGAGGCTTTGCAGACATTGGGCAGATCATTTATGAATATCGTGAATAGCAGGGGGCCGAGTATCAAGCCTTGGGGTACACCGCATGTGACTGGGAGGGGGAGGGAAGTGCTGTCAGAAATGGGAACATATTGCGACCGATCAGATACATATGATCGAAACCAGGTTAGCGTGTGATCACCAATACCAGAGTTTTTAAGTTTTTATAATAGGATGCCATGGTCTACTGTGTCACAGGCCTTGGCAAAATCAAGAAAGATGGCTCCAGTTAGGTTTCCTTGTTCCATCCCAGCCTGGATATCATTGCAAACTTTTTTTATAGGGCAGTTGTGGTTGAATGATTTGGACGGAAGCCGGATTGACCTGGGGTTAAATAGTTCCAATACTGATAGTAATCGCGTAATTGAGTGTAAACACATTTTTCCAGAATTTTTTACATTACATGAAGCAATGATATTGGACAGTAGTTGGATACCAAAGTAATGTCTCCACTTTAATGGATAGGTACCACTCTCGCAGTCTTCCAGAGTTTGGGTATATATCCAGTCGCCAGTGATTCATTGATTAGGGTTGTTGTAGGTTTTGCAATTGCCGGCACGCTGATTTTCAGCAGCATTGCCGGGATTTGGTCAGGTCCTGACTGGTGTTTCATTTTTTTTTGGTTACAGAGAAGTTTAGTAATGGCACTGACAGGCACCGGTCTAAAACTGAATTTTCCTTTTGATACAGGGTTTTTGCACAGGTTGGAAGGATCTGACTTGTGTGCTGCCTTTCTGAAGGGGTTTCAATTGCTAGCTTAGCAATCAGGGTGTTGGCGCATCTAACGAAATAATTATTAAAAGCATTTGCTATATCTAGGGGGTGTTGCAGGGTTTGGTTGTTTACTTTGACAGCAGCTGGTTGGGAGTGGATGTAATGTTGGGGGCTTCCAGCCTCTCCTGTGTGCTTGAGGGCAGCACGTCTGATGCTGCTCGCTGACCAATGCCCGGTTTAAATGGAGACGGGCAGGGAGGTGGTTGCTTGAGGCACGGCTTGAGAGGGGGGCGCGGTCTGGTGAAGGTCTTTAAAAACCCTCAGTTACTTCTCAGCAGTGCCAGATCATGGTTATCCATACCTGAGCTCCTTGTGCCTGAATTCTATTGTGATTTAACCTGTTATTGACCTCTGCTTGTTTTCTGACTATTCTGCCTTCCGTTGCCCTAGACCATTTTCTTGTACTACGCTCCTGCACTGATATCGACCCAGATATTCCATTTGACTATTCTATACTCTGTATTCCTGGTTCTGGCTCGTCTGACTACCCCCGTGTTGCTAACCTGGTTTTGTATTACAACATTGTCTTTTGCTTAACCTTTTTCTGTCTAGCTAGTTTACCTGGCCAATTCTAAGGACCAGACAGTTAGGGATTCTTCATGGCTACTCTGTTGGTAGCTTTTGGGCTCTGTGGAGTGTTGGGCGTTAAGTACTGCGTGGTGGGATCCGGGAAGTTGCCGATTTGCTTTGTGAGGGGCATTACGGTCTCCCTCCCCAAGGAACACTCTCCAGATAGCCAAGGTTCATTCAAATACCTCAAGGTCCTTTTTACATACCACTGTCCCTTTTTGAGGCAAGAACACAAAAGGTTCAAGAACCTTGAACAGTCACAGGGTGGCAAGACCTCGGACAAGCATACTGACAGTTTATCTACCACAGCATCTTTAGGAGTATTGTGAGGGATCATATGATGAGCCTGCATGGCGACCGTTATAGGTTCTTGAGCAAGAGCACAAACATTATGGGCATGACACCAATGAAAGAAAAAGACAATCTATGCACATCCAGTCTACTCCTTCTACAGGCTTTCAAACTGTGGCATGTTTGTCAGAGCATAGGTACCATGGAGTCCATAGGGTTACAAATTGGGTATTGGTGTCTGTCAATATGGCTGCCATTTCTCCAAAGAACCTAATGTATGCCACCTTTTGATTGAATGTAAACCAATCCATTTTCAACATCTGTGCTATGCAGCATCTTGTAGGCAACTTGAGGTTGTGAAATAGTACATTGGCTAGCTTGTTGACTTTTTACACCCTGCAACCTACAATGGCAGCGTCTGGAGAGGGTTTTGTATAAAGTCCCATGACTTTAGAGCCAAGCCAAAACATTTCTCTGCCATAATGGGACAATATATGGACAGGACAAGACTACATGTAGCAGCAATCCCTTTTCTGAGCTCCCTCAAAGAAAAAGATAACGCGGCTGGTCAGGTGGTTCCTGGCGGGTGGCCAAGCTGCATGCCAACGGCCGCTCACCTCGTAGGGAGAAGACCGCCAGCAGATGCGCGAAGCCTGGGGCTGGGCAGTGGCAGCAGAAGAGGTGAGGGGCAAATATACCAATGTGACCTGGGGCCAAATATATCTATGTGAGCTGCCTAGGTGCAATATATATATCCATGTGAGCTGGGGACAATATATCCATGTGAGCTGGGGACAATATATCCATGTGAGCTGGGGGCAATATATCCATGTGAGCGTGGGGCAAAATATATATATATATATATGAGCTTGGGGCAATATATATCTATGTGTGAGCTGGGGACAATCCTCCGTAGAGCCCTATAGACTCAAGGAGGTGATACTTGTGGCGGCACAGGTTTTCCCAGTCAGCATCCCTGTTTTATCGCTTCCTTTGTAATATGGCCTATAGTCAATGGAGTTGTTAAATTTACAACAGCTCTTGTTAAGTTAGCACCAACTTTGGAATATTGCCCTTCATAGGGAATGTGGTGGTGGAGGGGGCAGGTTTCATAAAGTTGCCGTAATATTCTTATGTGAAACATTACATTCAAATATAAATGTATTTGTTTTACATTAACATTCTGTGGCAACAGTTTTTCTTGTGATTAATATCTCCACCTTGTGGCCATTTCATATTTTAGTCCAAACTGTCACAATAAAGCACTAACAACAACATTCTGTCTGCTGTAAACTTAACCAGAACTATGTAAACCTTCCAGAGCTGTTAAGAGTGTATGGAGTTTTCCAAACAAAATCAATATACATGTGATTTCTTAATGTAAGTGTTAATGTGTTAATCACCTTTATTAAAACTGCAGGTGAAATCCATATCCTCAAGAAAAAGCTATTCTTTAACAGCTAGGGTGGAATAGGGCCCATGGTCATGAGGACGAGAATATTTTAACCTCTCCACTACTAAGGGAGTTTTCAAAAATCCACTGCCAGGAAACCAGTGTCGTGTTTATTTTTTTGGTGGTGGGACGGACTAATTTTTAATTATACAGTGAGAAATATTTGGGAATATTCCCAATGTATTCCTTACTGTAATAACCTATTTAGCTGGCCATCTTCTGGTCAAATAGAATTACTGCTGTTAGAACTGCAGCTACCTGCTTCTCATGGTTCTGTGTCGGCTGGGGAAAGTCTGATCTATCCAAACATTCCCTAGCCGATTTTTATTTATTTAATTAATTAATTAATTTATTTATTTTACCATTTCAGCATCTTGCACATTATGCCCACAAGGCTAGAACTTTGGGGGCACCTTCTGGAGCCCAAAGGCAAATTAAATTGAAATGAGTTTAAGTTGGAATCCTAAAGCCCACCCCAGATCGTGTTAACATGATCTCGGGCTGCTGTATCTGCTACCGCTGATCGCGTATACTTAATCGCGGTAGTGAACGGGTTAACAAGCCTTCTTTATTTATTGTAGTTAAGTATAACCGCTCCACAAGTTGTAATGCTAACTGTTCCCAATCTTTATCAGCGACCTGCTCTTAAGCACATTTCTGCTGTTTGGACTTTATATAGGAAGCACCAATGTGGGGGCAGTCAGAGAATAATGAGTGATTCCATGGTTTCTTCTTATGATACTAAACAAGACCATGTAAGGTGTAAAAATAAAAAAAATGAAAAAAGTAAATGTAAAATATTTTCTTGCTGTTCTACAGCAAAGGCAATATATGCTTTTTTTATATAAAACAAACAATGCAGCGGCATTCACTGCCCTCCTCCTTTTAACCATTCTACCCCACTGACTCCCTCACTCCCTGCCCCCTCTTCTACTATGTCTTCCTTTTCTACAGTCTCGGAGGAGGATGTAACAGAACTTATGTCCTCCTACCCGACCACCCGACCACCTGTCCACTTGATCCCATCCCCTCACACCTTATTCGGCCTGTCCTACCAGTTACTGTCCCTGCTTTGACTTATTTTTATTTATTTTTTAAATACTTTATTTAGGGTAGTACACGCGATACAGGATTAAATTAAGCATCAGTCATCTATATGTAGTTTGCAAACCACCCACTTTTATATTTTATATGAAGAAAAAGAAAGAAAAGAAAATACACGAGGGGGGAGGGGTCTCCACGAGCGCACCAGCATATACCAGCTAACCTTCTGTAGCGTAGGAGAAATATGTCTTGTTCATCATTGGTGGTATATACAAGCATATACTCTATAAAGCCGTATGCAGATTTGCGCAGCAACCTCAAGCCCTAGAGTGTCCCAGGGATCCCAAGTCTTCCTAAACGAGGATATAGTCTGATGAAGGGTAGCTGAAAGTTCATCCATCAACCTGATGTAGTCCATAATCTGGTGAACTCGAGTCAGAGGTGGTAAGGTAATCGAGCGCCACTGTTCTGCAACCGCCTTCCTGGCCGCCAATAAAATTTTAGATGGCGATTTTGAGCGGGAGATAAGGCCTGTAGTGGTTTGACTCTACTTTTTAACCACTCCCTCTCCTCTCGAATCTTCTCCTGGGGTGATCAAAGCACGTTTGAATACATTCTAAAAAAGCCATCTCTTGATCCTACCTCCATCCCTCTACTGTCCAATCTCTCTGCTTCCCTTTGCCTCCAAAATCATAGAGCGTCTGGTCTATAACCAGCTCACCAGTTTTCTTGCTGCTAACTCTCTACTTGATCCGCACCAGTCTAGCTTTCGCTCCCAACAATCTGAGACTGCTCTGACCAAGGTGACTAATGTTTTAGCTGCCACTGAAACCAAAGGTCACTTCTCCCTCCTTATTCTTCTTGACCTTTCTGCTGCATTCAACACTAGTGATCACCCTCCCCTGCTCCTCACGCTGCGTCAACTTGGCCTCAGTGACCTCACTCTCTCCTGGTCCTCTTCCTGTCTCTCTTTTCGCTCATTCAGTGTCTCCTTCGCTGGTGTCTCTTCGTCACCAGTTCCTCTTTCAGTTGGGGTACCTCAAGGCTCTGTTCTGGGTCCCCTACTCTTCTCGATCTATACTGCCTCTTTGGACAACCTCATCTCTTCCTATGGATTCCAATATCACCTCTATGCTGATGACACCCAAATCTACCTTTCCTCTCTCGCTCTCTCTCCTCCGGTGTTGGACCATGTTACAGCCTGCCTATTGGCTGTCTTCGACTGGATGACTTCCCGTTTCCTAAAGCTCAACCTCTCCAAAACTGAACTTCTCATCTTCCCTCCCTCTAAAACCTCCATTCCTGCGCCAATTTCTCTTCAGCTGAATGGTGCCACCATTACCTTCTACCTCTCAAGCTCGATTGCCTCAGGGTCCTCTTGGACTTCAATCTATCCTTTACTCCTCACATTCAGTCTCTAACCAAATCTTGCTACTTTCACCTAAAAAACATTGCACGCATCCGTCCCTTTCTTAATCCAGACTCTACTAAAATTCTCATCCAAGCTTTTATTATCACCCGCCTTGACTACTGTAACCTCCTTCTCTCTGGCCTTAAAAGATCCCAGATTCTCCCTCTGCAGTCTGTATTGAACGCCTGTGCCAGACTCCTACACCTCACCTCCTGTCTCACCTCTGTCAATCTCTACACTGGGTCCCGGTTTCCTTTAGAATCCAATTCATTATACTGGTGCTTACATACAAAGCTCTCCATAACCGCGCCACTGCCTACATCTCCTCCCTTATTAGTAGAGATGGGAATTTGTTTCAGAAAAATTCGGAATTAAGAACGGAATTTGATAATTCGTATTCGGAAGTACTTCCAAATAACGAATCAATACGATACGAACTAAATGAAATGGTATAACAAATTTATTTCATTTTACACGATATCATCATCATAAAAGAAACATTTGAATAATTGATATCAACTATAGAATTTGAAATGAATTCAATACGATACGAATCCGATACGATACAAATCAATCTGAAATGAAACGAAATACGAAACTAAATTAGTTAGGAAATTCCAGAAAAGAAATTATTTAAAAACGTAACTAAACGAAACAAATTTTTCAGCCATGCACATCCCTACTTATTAGCAGGTACATCCCATCCCCACCACTTTGCTGATCAATGATCTCATGCTATCAATTCCTCGTACCCGCACCCACCAACTTTCGACTTCACTAAAGCTGCAACCTTTCTATGGAACTGCCTCCCTGCAACATCAGACTCGCTCGTCTCTCCAGTCCTTCAAGAAGTCTCTGAAAACGCATTACTATAGAGAAGCCTATCAGCTCACTCCATGATCCCCACTGTCATTTCCTGCTCCATCCTCCCATTCAGTCCTCCTGCAACCCGCTACTTCAAATACCCTATTCATCCTCCCCTAATGTGTCACCCCTCTCCTCTTAGATTGTAAGCTCTTGAGCAGGGTCCTCCCTCCTTCTGTTCCGTGTGTTTAACATATATGTATATTTGTTATTCTGTTTCTCCCATTGTACAGTGCTAAGGAATTTGTTGGCGCTTTACAAATACTTATAACTGTAACCAATTCAACTAATTCAACTAAGGCAACAGATTCTGCCCCTTCTTTTGATTTGAGCACAGAGAAAAAAAACAGTTTGTTTTTTAAAATGTATTTTTTTTTGGTTTTTTTTCTGCCTCAAAACTAAAATTTAAATAGTTTTGGCG
Source organism: Leptobrachium leishanense (assembly GCA_009667805.1). Lineage (NCBI taxonomy): Eukaryota > Metazoa > Chordata > Amphibia > Anura > Megophryidae > Leptobrachium > Leptobrachium leishanense. The sequence continues at coordinate 314,119,353 of CM019064.1, forward strand.
TGTTTTTTTTTTTGTTGGGGGGGGGGGGGTTGGGGCACTCCGCATTTCTGTGCCTACAGGCTCCTGAGGTGCAAATCCAGCCCTGTCTTCCTATGCTTACATGTTTTTTTTTTTGTGTTTCTTTAATGTATTTTCTCTCCAAATTAATTAGAGGCAGTAAACTATATCCAATGGAAGTAAAGCAAACCCTTTGCATCTTTTATAGACTTTGGAAATGCCAACTCTTCAAAATATTTCCTGTAGTGTAAGACCTGGAGAGCTGCTTGCTGTGATTGGACCTGTTGGATCAGGAAAAGTGAGTATTTCATCTATGTACTGAAAATGCTATTACACTGTAATCCAATGTTCGTCAAATTGATGGGCCAAGCAGCCATCCTGGCTTCTAAATATGTATATTATAGTATGAAAAACTTAATACAAATCTTGCCCTGGCTAAAAGCATGTGCAATTGGCCTCCAAGTTGTCTTTCTGACTCCCAAATTTAATTTGAGTTTGTCAGTCCTTGTTGGAAGCAGTTTTAATAATCTAGATCCTGGTCATTAGAGTGTGTGTGTGTGTTTTCACTTATTTATATGGATTTCAAGGGGGTGATACAAACTTACATAAAGCTGCCCAGTATGCTACATTAATTGCATAACGATAACTCCGTTATCTTCTACTTTTTAATCTCTTTTGTATACTCCTCTATATGGTTGTTAGGATTGCTATGAAGGGCACACTTTTGTGAAAATTATACAGTATTTTGTTTCCCTTTTGGATCACATTAATATGTTAACAGGAACCTGTACCAGAAAAAGGAATGCAGGGAGTACACTTTAAGAGGGCAAAGAAACCTTTCATGGTGCAGCATAAGGCTCATAAATCTATAGAGGCTCCGTAGATTAGCACTCACAAGATAAAAATATTAAGAAGGCACATAATCAAGCAACTGCTGCAATGTTACCACGCTGGATTCTCTTTCTTCAACTCGGTACCCCGCCGTCACAGGGAAAAAAGCAAGACAAGCAGTTCCAGTCGTTCAGAATTTACATAAAAAAAGGTAAACAGGCAGTTGACACAATCTCCAACGCATTTCGTTTATATACAGAAAATAGACTTCATCAGGGAGAAGATAATAGTGGACTGTCCTTAACATGTTCTTTAAATAGTGTGCAGAATATCTCCGGTGCTCTGCGTTCCGCTTGTTCTGTGTATCCGGAATTCAATCATCTCCTTCCGGAAGTGACCTATCGGGCCATCGGCACTTGTTCAATAGCATGTGTGAGAACAGAAGTATCAAATGATTCTCTGGACAGCGGTGTTAGCACACGCTCTTGGGAAATGTAGTACATCCATCGAGTCACCATTGATTAACCGTGTGTGTGTGTGTGTGTAGTATATATATATATATATATATATATATATATACAGTTGTGTTCAAAATTATTCAACCCCCACTGAAATTTAGTGTTTTGGCCAGTTTGACATTGATTTTGATCATTCAGTCATCTTGCTTACAATTAAATCAAAGAGGCACGTGTAGGTCAGACAAATATAACATAACATTCATAATGAAATAACCACAAATGTCTTTTCTGTGCTCACATCATTATCAGTTTTATTCAACCCCCAAGTGACATTCAATCTTAGTACTTAGTACAACATCCTTTTACAGTTATAACAGCTTTTAAATGTGAAGCATAGCTTGACACAAGTGTCTTGCAGCGATCTACGGGTATCTTCGCCCATTCGATGGGCAAAAGCCTCCAGTTCAGTCACATTCTTAGGCTTGCGCACTGCAACTGCTTTCTTTAAGTCCCACCAGAGGTTCTCAATCGGATTTAAGTCAGGTGACTGCGATGGCCACTCCAAAATGTTCCAGCCTTTAATCTGCAACCTTGCTCTAGTGGACTTGGAGGTATGCTTGGGATCATTGTCCTGTTGAAAGGTCCAACGTCTCCCAAGCCTCAGGTTTGTGACGGACTGCATCACATTGTCATCCAATATCTCCAGGTACTGAAGAGAATTCATGGTACCTTGCACACGCTGAAGCTTCCCTGTACCTGCAGAAGCAAAACAGCCCCAAAGCATGATTGACCCCCCGCCATGCTTCACAGTAGGCAAGGTGTTCTTTTCTTCATAGGCCTTGTTCTTCCTCCTCCAAACATAGCGTTGATCCATAGGCCCAAACAGTCCTAATTTTCTTTCATCAGTCCACAGAACACTATCCCAAAACTTCTGTGGTTTGTCCACATGACTTTTGGCATACTGCTGTCGACTCTTCTTATTCTTTGGAGACAGCAAGGGGGTGCGCCTGGGAGTTCTGGCATGGAGACCTTCATTACGCAGTGTGCGCCGTATTGTCTGAGCTGAAACTTCAGTACCCACATCTGACAAATCTTTTCTCAGTTCCTCAGCAGTCACACAGGGACTTTTCTCCACTCTACGCTTCAGGTAGCGCACAGCAGTCGAAGTCAGCATCTTCTTTCTGCCACGACCAGGTAGCGTTTCAACAGTGCCCTTTGCCTTGAATTTGCGAATGATGCTTCCTATGGTCTCTCTTGGTATGTTTAACATTTTTGCAATCTTCTTATAGCCATTGCCCTTCCTGTGAAGAGTAATCACCTCTTCTCTTGTCTTCCTGGACCATTCTCTTGACTTCACCATGTTTGTAACCACACCAGTAAATGTCTAGAAGGAGCTGAGTATCACAGTCATTTTAAAGCTGCCTAATTGGTGCTTATTATGCTTTATTGCTGCTCCGTGACATCCACAGGGTTTTTCAATACCTGATTGAAAACACTTGAATGAACCTCTGTTCTTCAGAGTGGTAGTCTTTAAGGGGTTGAATAATTGTGTCAATGAAGAATTCACAAAAGAAACATTTACTACTGTATTACAAAACCAATTGATGTCATTTTAGTTGCATATGGTTCTTTAAAAAGTCCTTGTAGGATTTCATTCTGAATACAATTACAAATGTACACTAAATTCCCTAAAACCCTTTACAGCATTGGGGGTTGAATAATTTTGAACACAACTGTATATATACATATACACACCCAAGGGGGGTTAATCAATGGTGACTCGATGAATGGACTACACAGGCTTACGCAAATTATGATCATACTTTGTTAACTGAATCCATCATTTTACCTCAGTCAGGTTTTTTGAAAAATGTGTGTTTTTTTTGTTGCAGAAAATAGTGGATGAAGGTGGTCATTGAGAGAGATTATATATATATATTATATATATAATATTATATATATATATATATATTACTCCTGATGTATAAACTGATAATAAATATATATACATGTTTAATATGTTGTATTGTGTGTTTTTTGTATCCCCACTGCGAGTATATTGCAGATATGGGACAACCCAAATCTCCCAGAAAATATATATATATTCTGGGAGATTTGGGTTGTCCCATATCTGCAATATATTCGCAGTGGGGATTCAAAAAACCACAAATACAACGTATTAAACGTGTATATATATTTATTATCAGTTTATACATCAGGAATATATATATTATATAATACTCTCTCAATGACCACCTTCATCCACCATTTTCTGCAACAAAAAAAACACACATTTTTCAAAAAACCTGACTGAGGTAAAATGATGGATTCAGTTAACAAAGTATGATCATAATTTGCGTAAGCCTGTCACAGTCGCCAATCTCACTTGACTGTGTCTGCATTTACAGAATTAACTCACCATAGAGCTTCCCAGCATGCACTAGCCTGAAGGTGGTCATTGAAATGGAGTGCTCTTTTTTGGTGTTTTGTATTTAAAGTCTGAGATGCACCCGCTGTGTTGCAAATTTAGGTTGCGTGCAACCCCCCCTGTGGTTTGTGAGATAGAAAAAAAAAATATATATCTCCTAAATAAGCACATAAAAATAGAATTATATAAACTTTATTGGTGCAGAAATAAAAAGTAAAAGATAGTAGCCTAACCCTAACTTTAACCTCCCTGGGGGTTTTCCCGAGTGTGGCTCTGGGTTAACTTTCAGTGCTGAAAGCGGTAACCCTGAGTCACACTCGGACTGCATACATTACCTGTCCCTGCGTTCCCTCGCTGATCCCCGCAGTCTCCTACGGAAATCGTGTTGTTTTTACTTCCTGGTTTCCTTCTCGCATTCGCCGGCGGAGACTGCGGGAGACATTGAGGGAGCGCAGGGACAAGTGATGTATCCAGCGGCTTCCCGAATGTGGCTCGGGGTTATCGCTTCCAGCATAGGAATTTAACCCCGAGTCACACTCGGGAACACCGCCACGTTGCCAAAAAATAAAAATATTGAAACCCTTTCGGACTAGAAATTTGGAAAAAATCTGACCACCAGGGAGGTTAATTTCTAACCTTGGCAATGGAAAATGATTCTCCATTTCGGCCCGAAGCTACCAAAATTCTGGGCGTCAACACGTGGCCTTGACTGAGGGTCCTTTTTAAGGCGTGACTTTTTTACCGCTTCATTTTTTGATGCTGCTTTATTTTTAGCAATTGTTCAAAAGGATTTCAAATCTTTCTTTGCTTGGGAACAAAAAATATTTTTTTTTTTTAATGCCCATGTTTGGTATTATTAGAAAGGCCACACTCTACCCTGTCCACTGACCCCTAACTTGAACTTGTGGGGTGTGAAGAATGGAGATAAACGTTTCCAAATGGCCCTCTCTCTCTCCACGCAGCAGAGCTTGTGTAGTTGAAAAAATGTGTAATAATGCATTGTACCATCACCTCTATATTTGCTCCCGGTGTGGGAAACAAGAAGGTGGGTTAGTGCAGTGGCATTGTTTGATTTATATGAAAAAGTCCATAATGCCTCTGCCTTTTGAACAGAGAAAAAAAGTAAATTTTGTTTTAATTTTTCCCCAATTTTTTTAGTTTTACACCTTGCATGGTTATAATTGCTTAGTTGGAAAGGTTGTTCATGAAACATTGCTTTGTACCATCCCCTCTTGTTGGCAGTGTGGGAAATGAGAAGGTGAGTTAGTGCAGCATAACTGTTCACTTTATAATTGTAAAGTGAATAATACTGCTGCGTTAGAAAAATATATATTTTGTTATTTTTGCATAAATATTTTTGCATAAACCTGGTGATATTTGATATCACTGGAAAGGCCATACTCTGGCCTTTCCAATGATACCTTACATGTTCCTCTAGCTTGTAGAGCTCCAGAGATGCAGAGGTCTTAATGATTGTAAATTGTAATTTATTTATTATTCTTTTTACGGAGCAAGGCGCCACCTTGTGGCAGGCACCTGTAGGCACATGCCTTCTTATCCTAATTCTAAATCCCTGCCTCTGTGCCACGCACTGGAAATGTCAGCAGTTTTTGGAAATATGTGTAAAGAGGGATTTCTTCAAACCAACTATCGTATGTATATGGAGGGATGACCTTTTGATAAATTACGAAATGCCCCCTTTCACCGTCAAGAGGCATAGGCCCAAGAACCCTTAGTGATCAAGGATGTCCCAGTAATAGATCCATCAACATGGTACTATTTATTGCCAAGTGATCTCATATAATCAGGGCATAACTTGTACATACAGAGTGAATTGGATTATTATTAGCACCCAGAAATTCACACACCCCATAATTTTTAAGGTAAGACAGAAAATTGCAAAATGTTGTGTCCTGTGTCAGTATACTGTACTAATTGGTTCCAATAAGAATGTAATGATCAATAAGTGCCTTCTCTTCTTGCACAGCTTTTTAACTGACACTGAATATATGGAATATATGGGGGAGTTCATTCAGTTGAACAATTAGAAGGTACAGTTGTGTTCAAAATTATTCAACCCCCAATGCTGTAAAGGGTTTTAGGGAATTTAGTGTACATTTGTAATTGTATTCAGAATGAAATCCTACAAGGACTTTTTAAAGAACCATATGCAACTAAAATGACATCAATTGGTTTTGTAATACAGTAGTAAATGTTTCTTTTGTGAATTCTTCATTGACACAATTATTCAACCCCTTAAAGACTACCACTCTGAAGAACAGAGGTTCATTCAAGTGTTTTCAATCAGGTATTGAAAACACCTGTGGATGTCACGGAGCAGCAATAAAGCATAATAAGCACCAATTAGGCAGCTTTAAAATGACTGTGATACTCAGCTCCTTCTAGACATTTACTGGTGTGGTTACAAACATGGTGAAGTCAAGAGAATGGTCCAGGAAGACGAGAAGAGGTGATTACTCTTCACAGGAAGGGCAATGGCTATAAGAAGATTGCAAAGATGTTAAACATACCAAGAGAGACCATAGGAAGCATCATTCGCAAATTCAAGGCAAAGGGCACTGTTGAAACGCTACCTGGTCGTGGCAGAAAGAAGATGCTGACTTCGACTGCTGTGCGCTACCTGAAGCGTAGAGTGGAGAAAAGTCCCCGTGTGACTGCTGAGGAACTGAGAAAAGATTTGTCAGATGTGGGTACTGAAGTTTCAGCTCAGACAATACGACACACACTGCGTAATGAAGGCCTCCATGCCAGAACTCCCAGGCGCACCCCCTTGCTGTCTCCAAAGAATAAGAAGAGTCGACTGCAGTATGCCAAAAGTCATGTGGACAAACCACAGAAGTTTTGGGATAGTGTTCTGTGGACTGATGAAACAAAATTAGAACTTTTTGGGCCCATGGATCAACGCTATGTTTGGAGGAGGAAGAACAAGGCCTATGAAGAAAAGAACACCTTGCCTACTGTGAAGCATGGCGGGGGGTCAATCATGCTTTGGGTCTGTTTTGCTTCTGCAGGTACAGGGAAGCTTCAGCGTGTGCAAGGTACCATGAATTCTCTTCAGTACCAGGAGATATTGGATGACAATGTGATGCAGTCCGTCACAAACCTGAGGCTTGGGAGACGTTGGACCTTTCAACAGGACAATGATCCCAAGCATACCTCCAAGTCCACTAGAGCATGGTTGCAGATTAAAGGCTGGAACATTTTGGAGTGGCCATCGCAGTCACCTGACTTAAATCCGATTGAGAACCTCTGGTGGGACTTAAAGAAAGCAGTTGCAGTGCGCAAGCCTAAGAATGTGACTGAACTGGAGGCTTTTGCCCATGACGAATGGGCGAAGATATCCGTAGATCGCTGCAAGACACTTGTGTCAAGCTATGCTTCACGTTTAAAAGCTGTTATAACTGTAAAAGGATGTTGTACTAAGTACTAAGATTGAATGTCACTTGGGGGTTGAATAAAACTGATAATGATGTGAGCACAGAAAAGACATTTGTGGTTATTTCATTATAAATGTTATATTTGTCTGACCTACACGTGACTCTTTGATTTAATTGTAAGCAAGATGACTGAATGATCAAAATCAATGTCAAACTGGCAAAAACACTCAATTTCAGGGGGGGTTGAATAATTTTGAACACAACTGTATAGATGTTTGCAAATGCAAGCAATTTTTTTTTTTTTTTTTTCAATTTTAGAAGCTGTTTATTAATCATTGTCTTTTTATGTGATCCATTCATGGCTTGCAAATTCCCTCAAGTCCATTTAGTCTCCTAATTGCATTTTGAGGCGTGGCTTTGGTCATATTATTGGTTTTCTGATGCTGCATTTGTAAACAGGTTTATTTTGGTTTTTTATTGAAAACGAGTGTATCTTTGGTATTACTTTACAGTCATCACTCTTAAGTGCGGTGCTCGGTGAGCTGCCCAAAGATAAAGGCTTTGTGGATGTCAGAGGAAAAATTGGATATGTCTCTCAGCAGCCATGGGTTTTTTCAGGCACAGTCAGGAGTAACATATTATTTGGTAAAGAATATCTTCAGGAGAAATATGAAAAAGTCCTCCGGGTCTGTGCTCTTAAAAAGGTAAGTGCTAAAAGTTGTTATAGATGGCTAGTCTGTTGGAGTGGATTGTAGTCAAAGGGTGTTTCCATTTTGGATCCATTTATCTAACTGGAACACTACACTGCTAATACAGTTTAGTGGGACACTACCACCAAAAGGTGAAGAGCCATGTTACAATGTTCATGCTAACATTAGCGCTCAGTTGTGTGAGCGTTAACGTTACATGGTCGACCCGTGCTAGGGCCATTTAACCTAACAGGTTAAAAATCCCATTAGCGATTTGGAACTTGAGATTTTTAGCGCGAGCTTCCTGTACTTTGCGCTCCCTATGCTTAAAATGGGGATCGCAAAGTCCTAACGCTAATTACGTCTCGCTGTGGTTAACTCAAAAGTTAGCACCAGCTCCAAGCTGTGGTTAACTGATACCGCTTCTGCAGAATCAGTCAGCACCAGCTTCAAGTTACTCTGAAAATCAGATACTCACCTCTCATCCCACGGTTAGAATGGCAGCTAGATCTACCTCTTCTGGCCACTGGGAGCAGAGGAAGACTGGGGAGGGGAAGACTTTCGCCTCCCTTTGCAAATCACTCCACTGACCTGCAGGATCTTGCGAGAGGCGAGATCTTACAGGTCATGTGACTGGCAGTTGAAGCCTCAATGGAGTCCTATGGACTCCATGGAGGGGATACTCGCGGCAGCTCTTAACACTGCCTCGAGCATCCTGTGGCTTAGCGCTGCACTACGGACAGGCTGCTGGATTAGCGCCTGCCCCTTAATATCATGCTAAAATGGGGACGCTAAGGAGAAACCTGCAGGCACACGTTTTCCTCCGTGGCGTCCCCGATTTAGCGGGTACGTTGTAATAGTGCCCGGAATGTCCTTTTATTATTATTATTTTTTTGTCATGCTGATATCTTACAAGTACTTTTTCTCTTGTAAGAAAAGAACAGCAGCCTGTGCTTTTATAATCTAGTTGCAGTTTATGTAAGTGGTAGTGTCCCTTTTATGAGAATATGGTTTGTAAGGAGATAAACCTTTTGAACTCTGATATAATATGATTAATAGTCCTGCCTATCTCCTGTTTCTATTTAGTGGATTTTTCCCATGAGGCAACATTTACCAAAATCAGTGCAAAGGTTTAGTGTGATAATAAGTGTTCTCAGGGAGGCAGCCGAAGGATCGGATCTTCGCATGCATGTGCAGCTCTGAACCATTGTTCTGCGCAAGCACTGTGAAATTTGTGCATTTAAAGTGCCCAAGTTTGTAGCATTGCGTAATTTGCGGTTCATATGCTACACAAGTTGAGTAAGAGCGGAAATCGCATTCGATAGCTGCAGGGAGTTCCGGGTTTGTGAGTTTGAGCCGAATAGGAGGAGCTTCGCCCGGCGAGGGAGAAAAGGTGTGTAAGATCACTGGAAAAAAAAAATTATAATCGTGTTTAGAAAGGTGCTGTTAGCAGCATCTGCGCAATTAGTGAAGGGCAAAAGAAGGAACTATTTTTGAGTATTTTAAGTTGGACCTAGTGTAGCAGTTTTTCTCCTATGTCCTTTCTTTTAGGGTTACAGTCTTGAGGTGTACATGTGTATATTGCAAAAGCAATGAACTCCCAGCAATGAGTCTCTAAACTATAATAAATTATGAGAAATCACTTTGTTACGAAGATTCTTTTGTTTTGTTCCAAATGAGATATATATATATATATATATATATTATATATAATTATATAATGTCATGGGCATGGGTCTTCATTTCATGATTATGTTCCTATTTATTTGATTTCAGATGTATGACATACAGTAAATTGATATTTTGTTACGTTTTGGAGAATGGACCAACAATCTAATTTCTCTGAATTGCAGTGAACAGTTTTGGAAAGAACAACAAAAAAGGAATCAAAGTATACAATGAATTAATTTAACATCTCTTTGCAGGACATGCTGCAGTTAGACGATGGAGATCTGACAATAATAGGAGATCGAGGTGTTACACTAAGTGGTGGGCAGAAAGCGCGAGTAAATTTAGCAAGGTAAGACATGAGTTATATTTAACAGTAAATGGATTGAGAAAACCAACGAAGACTCAAAAGAACAAGTCGGCATTGCAAACAAAGTATTTAAAGAAAATAAACAGAAGTTAAAACAGAGCAACAATTGTAAACATTGGTAAAAATGCTGTTTGAGCCTGGGCCATCGTTAGACTTCAGACTACCTGTACCGGTTACATTGATGTTGCCTCAATGACCAGTAATGATTGTCCTGACTCCTAAGGCTGAGGTCAAACCAGCGTCTTTGAGAGCGGAAGGAACATCCGTGAGTGTGTACGTCCTTCCACTCTGATGTCTGTCTGGCTGAGAGCAGTTAGTGCACTCAGCGCTGCAAGGCTCAATTCCCCCCCCCCCCTATGGAAGATCGTGCTTTGCAGCCCCATCAAAGTGCATCTAGTGTTTTGACGGGGAGGCTTTCTGCACGGACGCTTGTAGCACACACTACAGAATGTGATCAGCCCCGTCAAAGCGTCACATGCTGCGACGGACGCAGGAGGCATATCCGTACTAGCGCACCTGGTGCGCTCGTCCGACCCAACCTTAATATGTCTCATATTACAGACAACTGCTTTAAAACAGAACTGCAACTCGCTATGCCCCATCAGACATATCCTGTAGTGACCGAAGTCTAAGATATTGCTGATTGAATAATAACATTGTTACTTTTGATTAATTTTCCTTTATGTATAATTGTGAATACATTTGCTTTTTGTACTGCTCCAAGTCCCCATTCTTCCTAGATTCATCTATTGAAATGAGCACTAAAACCAGTTCCATAAAGTTAAGCAGTGTTTGCTATGAATATGATCTCTTTTCTGTTTGGTTTTATCTGTGGTGATTTTTTTCGTTTTTTCCCATAGAGCGGTTTACCAGGATGCTGACATTTATCTTCTTGATGATCCTTTAAGTGCAGTTGATGCAGAAGTTGGGAGGCACCTGTTTGAAAAGTATGTTATTTACACCGACTTAAAGTACATCATGTTTTATGAATTAATGATTTTGTAGGTTGAGATATTGTTTGGAATATATCCAATAAGTAATTTTTTTAACCTTAAAAATGTAGTTTTATTTAAAGCCACAAAACACAAAATCCTCTTCTATTACTGATGAATTTTAGTTCTTAATGGTCCAGATAACAAGCCTAGGATTTTTACACCCAATTTTAAAGATCTGAACCAAACTGGAAAAAAATATATAACATGAATGCACAGTAATAGAATCAAGTGACAAAGTTTACATTAGGGTTGTAATACAGCTCAAGATCAGCCAATGTGAGAGACAGGGAAGGCAACCATTGGCACAGGAGCACCACTTTTTTGCCTGCTCAACCCAGGGCCAGGATTGAGGGATTCCTTCTCACAGGGCAGTGATGTCATGAAAGACTGGGCATCCCAGCTTGGGCTGGTGGATTATTTTGGGAAACAACTGTCTACAACAATGGTGAATTCAGAGAGGGAGCACTAGAAGCATTTGCCACCCTGAGCTGCAAACCCATTGGTGGTTATACAGGGGACCTTTAAACATTTATATGTATCTGTATCTCCGATACCCACATGGTCGAGTGAGGTGTCACTGGAAAGGCCAGAGTCTGACCTTGCCAATGATATCAAAAATGGCCATGGAAATGTAAAAGGAAATAAAATATTGTCAAAGACAAAAATTTGATTTTATTGATATAAATGGCTTGATAGTTTGTGATGCTGAGGTCTTAGAACAGCCTAGTTTTTGAGCCTGCCTCCGGTTACTTCCTTAAGTGGTATGGTATGTGTGTAATGTAGATGTTATGTGTGTAAGCTATATCTCTGTTGGGATCTCTGACTTACATTGCTTTTTATGTGTATGAGTGGGTGTCTGGTCCTGTGACATTTTAATATGGTGGTGCTTTATTCTCAGAGACTGGTAGAGCATTTTCCAGAATGCAGACTACAGAGCATTGCTGTGCGGGGTCTGTCAGGTGTCGCCTGAGTAGCAGGAGGACAGACCCTGTGTGGCAAAGTTCTGAGAGTGCGTTTGATGAACGCACCTGTTCTGCCTATCACTGAAAACCAATCCCCTTCTCTTAGCCAAAATTGGTTGAGTGCCCTTACTGAAACTTGTGTCTGGATCCACCCCTGGTACACAAATACAGTACCAAGGAGAGTGATTTACATCACACCGTGCAGAAGCTTAAACTGAGGAAGGGCACTAGTTAACGTTAGCAATAGGGCTCATATGGTGAACGTTAACGCTAGGCTAAGTACCTTTTAATGCATGCCCCCCCTATTACATTCCGAACGCTAACAGGTTAAAAAAACCCGTTGGTGCATTGGTGATTGGGCTCGCTTCCAGGAGCTTACCGTACTTTGTTCTTCCCATGTTAGGTATAGGAAGCACAATCAGTTATTGGCATGTGGTAACTAAAAAGTTAGCACCAGCTTCAAGCTGTGGTTAACGGATACCGCTTCTGTGGAATCAGTTAGCACCTGCTGGAACCCCTCCCCCCCCCACAAAAAAATCTGATACTCTCTTCTCATTCCACGGTGTGAACAGTGGCCTGATCCAATGCTTCTGGCCGCCGGGAGCAGAGTGAGACTGGGGACAAATAGGGAACCACTCCATGGCCCTGCACCATCTCATGAGAGTGAAATCGTGCAGGGCTTGCGTCAGCACAACCCTCAATTGAGTCCTATGGACTCCAGGAGATGATACTCGTGGCGTCGCATTAGCGCTTCTGCGAGTATCCAGGAGGGTAGCGCTGTGTAAAACGGGGATGCTAAGGGGAAACCTGCAATCGCAGGGTTTCCCCTTTAGTCTCCCCCCCATTTTAGTGCAGGGCACGGAATAGTGTCCAATGTCTTTTGCAGTTAACATTCAAGAGACAAAGATTAAAATCTTTACAAAAAAAGCAATGTATGCCAATATTAAGAAAATCTACTCTTTGCAGCACAGAAACAGACACAAAGTATTCTATTTACTAAACGAGTAATTTTAGATAGAATTACTGGGTTCACATTCCCTTTGCCATTTGTTTGCCAGATTATAATTTCATGTAGTATGTCAAACAGGAAAACTACATATCAAATCAACTCTAAGAAATAAATAAGGGGGGGGGGTTAGAAAGCACAAAGCAGTATTTAAAATCTATCTTTTCATTTCCTGAACTTCAGTTTCAAGTATTTAAGCTCATTTTCTGCTCAGATCCTAAATCTTCTAACACCGTTTGTGCTTAGATATTGTGTCTGCAAGTTGATATTCTGGATGCTCATTGTATCTTCATGGTGATGCTTTAAGTGTTTGTTTCTGCAAGTTTGGATTTTTTTTCCTTTTTTTTCAAAAAAAAAAAAAAAATCATTAATTTTTTTATTTTGTTTGATTTTAGGCTTATTTCTTCAGGTTTGTTTGTTTCATAACATTTGCGTTTGCCTCTGGTAACAATTTCTGTTTCCATCTTTGATGTTTTGTTTTTCTCCACTAAACAACACTGTTATCTAAATAAATTCAGACATTTGTTTTCACGACACAGGCAGATGAATTTGGATCTGTATGACAATGCTCACAAACTTACTTTGATGATTAGTTACCCTTTCATATTCCCACAAACCGAACCGATGCTCAATGCCTTGATTATGCCGTGAAACATATTCACTATACAGAACACATTTGTTACCCGTCAAGTCCCAAGGATATGAAACATTTATCAGTTCAGCAATACTGTAGGAATTTGCACATGAAATGTGTCAGACAAAGCCTTTAAATTAAGGCATAGAAACTTGTCATCTGGGTATTTTTATCAAGACAGAATGTAACCTAACAGACGAATGGGAAAATAAAAATGTTCTCTATCTGCATTCTGTCGAGTCCTTTTGAAAATGAACGTCTTTCTGTTTTTGTCCTTTACAATTGAAAATACAAATGCATTCTAGCAGTCTTTTTCAGAGCCCTTTCTTACAAATATATTCATAATGGCATTAAAACATCGGAGCTATAGAAAAGCAACTTTTTATTCGGATTCTCAGTGTGTGGCCCTGACAGGAGCCGACCAGAATTTCTTCTACATGTAGAACATTAGCGATCTCCTACGATCTTCAGGTGTCACATGCAAGTCCATGTGTTTGTATGGCACAAGTGATCACACATCGAAAAAGTGAACAACTGAGAAATTACTGATATCTGTTACCATTTTATGGTAATGGTGGCTTTATCTCTATCTACTTTTGTAGTAGTCCAAAAACACAGCACGTTGCATGGTTCAGCACTTTGGTTAAAGAACCAATAAACGTTATAAATTTTCATTTTTACTACCCGTATGCGATTACGTTTGGGATTTGGAACATCCTATAATTTTTTTTTTAAGTTGCAGAATTTCTCCGGAAATATATCTCCGGCTTTTAATGCAGTGGCCCATCTTTTGTTTTGGTGGAAGCGAACGTTTTATTTCTTTGTTTCCTATTCTGAGTGTATGATCTAGAAATAGAGGCTTAGTTACGATGATATACTTTAGGTTTATGCTTTGGTTTGTTTTTGGTTTTTTTCTTCCTTCGATGTACTTTGCTTTAATGTTAAAATGTTTCTGGATATTTCCTAGTTGGATATTGTTTCCTTACTTTTTTTTAGGTGCATCTGCCAGGCTTTACGGAAAAAACTCTGCATTTTGGTCACCCACCAGTTACAGTATCTCGGTGCGGCCAAGCAAATTCTGATCCTGAAAGAGGTACCGGTTTTCTTATGAGCTCAAAACGATTTTCATAGCATATGAAGGCATCTGCAATCAAAATATTAATTGCTAGATACCAAGCCTGGTTCACTTACCAGAGCCACTGAGACGTATGGAGATACTGGGCCTGATCCCATGCAAAAGACAATAAATGAACGTCTGGAGCTGTTGGACAAAACCCCTCCAGTCGATGGTTTAAAATCTTATCCAGCTATGGGCTTGCGGCTTGGCTGTTGTGGCTGCATACTGTAAAGTTACATCTTCTATACCTTTTTATATAGAACATATTCGAGCATGTGGAACTTACTTGCATCTACCTAGAGAAGAAGGGGCTATTCTGAGATGGCTCATTCTCCTCTAAACGAGACGGTATGCAGAAATAAGATGTTAAGTGATTTTGCTTTTGCAAAAGGTGCTGAAAATTTGAAGGCACATTCTGGAGCCTATTTGCATACAAATGCCATATTCAGTAAACACATTTTCATTGCATTGCTCCAGAATATGACCGGATCAGGTTTACTTAATGTTAGGCTCACTCAGGAGCTTTGAAGATCAAGTATTCTTGATTATCGTAGTAAAGGGGTTAATGTCACCCAGTAATCACCTTGTAAATTTAGAATTTTGTAACTTGATTGGTTTTTCTTTTCCAGGGGCAAATGGTAGGAAAGGGTAACTTTAATGAACTTCTGCATTCTGGGGTTGATTTTGCTTCCCTGCTGAAAAGTGGAGAAGAAGAGCAGTCTCCAAATGATGGCCAGATGATCAAGTCTTCTCGGATTCGCACCTTTTCTCAGTCTTCTGTCTGGTCTCAGGACTCCTCAGTGCAGTCTCAGAAAGAAGGAATTTCTGATGTTCCACCAGTGAGTAGTCAAGGCTATGTTTATTTAGGTAACCTACTGCAAGCTTCTGTTTTGGATTAAAAAGTATCATTAAAGGATGTATACTTTATGCCAGGGCTCAATATTTCAAGTCCCAAGCTACTAACCAGGTCATAAGAGTTCCTCGCCACCAGTTGCTCCACCTAACCCCTACCCAGCTGTTATCTCTGCCCCTAAACACCCCCTTTAAAGTATCTTAAGAAATTACACTGTTAAAGGTTTTATTTAGAATAAAGTTACAAAAATAACATCAATACCCAGACATCAGACCCCAGATATATATATACCCAGTCATTAGACCCCACTGTGAGCAGAGCGAGGAGGCAGGGAAGCTCCTCTCCACCCCCCTGCCAGTGACCGAGACCAGCTGGGTCAGGTTAGGCAGCTGATCCTTGCCACCAGGCAGCCTGGGCAAGGCAGGGCTGCAAGTTGGCACCGCCGGAATATGCAGCATGAAATTATTTATTGTGTTGCCTGCGTGTGCATTTACACTCGCCAAATGCGAGCAGGCGAGTGGAAATTTTGAGCCCTGCTTTATTCCATTCGTGGTACAAAACCTACTCAGTGCTATAATATTTGTAAATGATATGTGATACATCTCTTTAATTTCCTGCACGGGAGCTTTTTATTTATTTATTTTTTATAGATTTTTATTGTATAAATTGAAAGTAAATAGTTTGAAAGTAAATCTATTCTTTTTTTTATGTGCTTAAAGTCTTTTGAAATCCATCAACATTTTCAGTCGTTTCTTGAAAGTTCTGCCATTAACCCAGTACAAAGTTTTGACCTATATAGAGAAAACATTAACCTGTATTTTAAGCGAAAGTGCCTGCTTTGATGCCCAAATAATCTATTCTGAGTTGGCAGTGTTTCGTGGTTTCCTTTTGATAGGTCACCATTTAACGAAGACCATTTATTCAAGCAACTTTTGTTTTAAGAATTTATGGTGAACACCATTGTTTGAATAGAAGTTCACACTTCAAACAGTGACAACATTGCTTGAATAAACTACTGCTAAACTCTTGCTACAACACCATGGGTTTTCACCTGTTCGCCGCTGCATATTGAGCAAATATGTACAACCAAAGGAATATAAACGGATAGTAACTCTGCGTGTGTTATGATATGTAATAACATATCACTTTGCTGAATATTTTACATTGCATTGTCAGAATTTAATTTTTATGTTGTCTTCTAGGCAGAACCAGTTCTGACTGCTGTTCCAGAGGAAAGTCGATCGGAGGGCACTGTTGGCTTTAAGGTGTACAAGAAATACTTTTTGTCTGGATCAAGTTATCTGATGATATTTGTCTTGTTTGTTCTGAACATTTTATCCCAGGTATGTATTTTGTGATGAAGCAAGTAATTTAGAAATACTCAAAGATAGTTTCGTGAAAGGTTTTTCATTGTCTAGAATGTATGCCTGCAGTAAACACCCTAAAACCATTGTCAGCGTATGGATATGTCAATTGATATCAGGGGATGTAAGAATGAGTTATATACAGGGTAATTCAGAGAAAGGTGAAAACCAGTAGAACTGGCAGAAGAAAAGATCAGTCTAGACCAAATAGCCGATTTTGATAAATGGGAGAAATTTTCTGGTTCGGCTATTTTGACCTAGAATTTTCACTTCTCCAGTCATTCCCCCTGAGGTTCACCTTTCTTTGAATAGCCCTGATAGTGTGAAGTGTGCAGTACTCTTTCTTGTCCTCAATTTAGACTTCAACCAAACAGAAAAGCCTGAGATTTGACGTGTGGGTTTCAAAGGTTTTAGCTCCAGCTTGAGTCACAATATTGATGTAGACGTTGCCTAAGGCTAGGGACAGATGAGCGCATTTTCTGCGGCCACCGTCAAAAAGGTACGTCGATGCGTGCGCACGCATTTTTTCACGGAATACGCTTAAGTGGTCAGACGACCACAGTCGCACAGTCGCAGGTACTCACCAACGCAATTCTAGGGAAATCCGGCTGTTTGAACGTTATGTAGGCCGCACACTAGCAGCGTCTGACGTCTCCTAATCACGCACACACGCTGCCATGCGGCCGCAGCGCACTCTGTACGTCTGTAGCAGCGGTTTCACGTTCTGAGAAAAATGCGTTCATTTGCCGGTTGCGTGGTGTCGGCGCACTTTTGTACGCACGTACTGCGTATATTGGCCGTCATTGGCCGTTATGTGCTGCTACTGCCGCCGTGATTTAGTGCGCCTGCACGCGCGTTCCGACTGCCCCACTCTGACCCTAGCCTATATTAGCATTATTTGTTGTGTGTAACAACATTCTAAATGGTATGTATAAAAAATATTGTGGAATGTCTTTCGCCATTACCTCTGATACTGCGTGCAACCGCTATAACGTACACTATGCGTAGTATTGTGTAACTATAACATGTGTTTTGTCTTTCAAGGTTGCATATGTGTTGCAAGACTGGTGGCTTTCATACTGGTAAGTTTCCAGTTGCAATAGATCACATCCTTAATCCTGGAAGGTGCCATTAAGATGATCTCTGCATATTCCAGAGCAATCAAGTTTCTCAAACTTCTTTCTACAACATTTACGATGTGATTTGAACGCAATTAATCTAAACTATTATTATTTGTTTATTTATGCACAAAACCCATGTCTGTGAACTTGCTGAACATTCTAGATAATTATTTTCCCAAAGTCTCTGGAGTATAGTGTGTAAATTTGATCGGAGCCTACATAAATAAAATAAATAGTTGGAACCAGGAGCTGCCTTTTTAAAAAGGACACTAGCCTTTATGACTCCTTATGCTAATTTAAGTGGTCATGGTGGAAGGAATTTGTTCCCCTAATTGTTCTTAGGTAAATATTCAGAAAGAAAGGCACAGACATCTGATAAACTAAAAACACAGTATCCATCCAAACAAGGTAGCAAACGTCAGTGTCAGTAGATAAAATAAATAGGCAGTCACATGGTGGGGGGGGGGGAATCGAGAGGAGTTATTTATTGGGATTCACAAAAATGCAACGTTTTAGTACACTTAAAAAGTAATATTCTGTTAGCACAAGGACTGAAAGAAACTTTTTCATGAATGTTTAATTATTCCAAATAGCCTGTCTCATATTAGGGTTTACTGTCATGAGGATGACACCTTGTCGTCGCCGCATGAAACAGTCACTGTTTAAAAAAAAACTATTCTTAGATTAGGAAAAAAAATGTAAAATTTTGCATAAAAAAATGTCACACTTATAGTGAATATATGAAACTTAAGTCTGCCATTTTACCGATGCAAGTAAGGTGCAAAATCACTAATGGTGGTAGTTTTAGGGTTGTGGTCCTAAAGAAGTAGAATCTGTTGCCTAAATATGGAGCAGAGTATGTTGGATAGCATTAGGGTTTATCTGTAAAAGTAACTCCAACCTAATACCCCAAAACAATCACAAATACAATAATAACCTGAATACTAACAAACCCCAAAACCAGCAGAAATAGATTAATAACCTTACTGTCGGTTTTGCACAATACCGGAGCCAGTAGAATGATGCTAGTATAGTTTTAAGTGTCACCAAAAAAAAATGTAAGTACGCATGCCATATTTTCCTGTAAAATACACTGGGCACTATTACATAGTTATCGCTAACAGCGCTCAGCTCTGTGAACGTTACCGTTACCTTAGGTGACCCTAGCGCGGGCTGACCATAATAACGGGTTAAAAAAAAAAACATTAGCGATTCTGAGCTTGCACTTTTCAGCACAAGCTAACTGTACTTTGCTCTCCCTATGCTTACCATGGAGAGTGCAAAGAGTTAATTTGTGTTAGGCTTACAAAGTCCGAACACTAATTACCGTCCTGCTGCGGTTAACTCAAAAGTTAACCACAGCTTGGAGCTGGTGCTGATTCCACTTCTGCAGAATCAGTCAGCACCAGCTACAAAAAAACAACAAAAATCAGATACTCACCTCTCATCCCGCAGCGAGAATGGCGGCTCAATCCGTCACTTCTGGGAGCAGAGTGAGATTGGTGGAAAATATTCCCCGATCTCCCTCCGCAATCACTCCGCTGACCTGCAGGATCTCCCGAAAGGCTAGATCCTGCAGGTCATGTGATCCGACAGTCAAAGCCTCAACAAAGTCCTATGGACTCCATGGCGGGGATGCTTGGGGTGGCGCATTGGTGCTGCCTCAAGTAACCCGATGCTTAGCGCTGCATTACAGAGCGGGCTGCTGAATTAGCGCCTGCCCTGTAATATGGAGCTAGAATGGGGAATCTAAGGAGAAGGTGCAGGTGCAGGTTTCCCTCCTTTAGCGTCCCCGTTGTAGCAGGCATTATGTAATGCTGCCTGAAGTGTTCTAACTTTTGGACCTGTGTCATAATTCTGCTGACATCAAAGGGAACCCTCTTTGAGAGCAGAGGAATCACAGCATTTAATTGTTTGTGCATCTGCATCCTGTAGGTGAATGCTTGCTTTCATATAATTTTTGAAATCCTTGCATTTGTTGAGTTTTCAGCTTTCCAGAGTATTGTGATATGTAGTTCTTCATTTGGAAGTTATATATAATTAAAGAAAATATTTAATCTGTGAGTAACTGAGCAACCCAGTATTCATACTCCAGGTAACTACTCTATAGGGCTGCAGAGACATTGACACGTTATATGACAAAGTGTGCATAGGTTTTTACGTGTTTCCAGGGTTCCCTTTATCAAAACCTTTTCCTCATCACTAATGTAATGTATGGAAAAGTTTGCATAGAAACGTAAAAAAATATTAAAATTTTACAAAGCTACATGTGCGTTAAATCATAGCTGCACCGAATTGAATTGATACTTTTTTTTAGAAGAATATATTTCTGGTCTAAAAATATATATTTATTTTTTTATGGCAGGGCTAGTGAACAAGAAAAGCTGAATGTTTCTTCAACGGCAAATGGCACAGAGACAGGAAAACTGGATCTCAACCTCTACCTGGGAGTGTATGCAGGTACTAGAGCAAGTAGAAAAACCTAAGGGATTGAGGACCTCTTGTACTGACATGTCCTGTGCATTCTTGCATTTGGCAAACTCGGGAGTTGGAATAAGGGCTTCATTATTCTGGACCTGTCAATTTTGGTTGATAGATGTGTCCACTGCTTTCTATCCTTTCCGTTGGTAGTGCAGGCTGTATTGAGTTCCTGAGCTGCGGAAGGGACCTTCCATCTGTGACTCTGTTCACTAGTGCTAACATGAAGACTGTTCTGATTGTAGAGAGATCAGCATTGTGATTTAATTTTGTATCTACAAAAAAGTGTGTCAGAACTAATGACCGAGAGGAGGCCAGCAATGCCAGACCTGTCTGGCTGAACTAAACAGAAGGCTGAGTCACGGAAGACTCAGGTCCACCATGTTGCCCACAAGTCTAAATTAAATGACAATTTGTCACCTTTGCCAATGACTCGCTTCCCCTCTCTTATATCAAGGCTTATAGCTGCAGCTTCATCAGCCCCTATTTTATTACAACACTGCACTAATATTTACACATTTCTGGTTTTTAGTACTTCTACTGTTCTTAGATGTCATTTCAGACTAGTTGCTGCAACAAACTGTAAAATATGTAACAAAACCGCAAAAGTAAACAAGAAAATGCAGCATGCAAGTCGTGCTCATCAGCTGACTAGCTGGATGCTTGCTGTAACTTTCAAGAGCTGATAGGACTCCTTCCTTTTTATGTTTCATGTAAATAAAAAATCAAGACAGCTATGGTCCTCCAATGCTAATCCCTTACAGTGTTTCAGATAGCTTAGCTGCTGTTTTTCCATCTGACATAAATTATACAATAGACGGGTCACATTTGCTTGGTCCCTGGAAAAGGCAAAGCTTTCAGTTATGCTAATCAAACCCTGATAAAGGGAGTTATCACGGCAGATGCATAGTTACATAGGCTGAAAAAAGCCGTGCATCCATCAAGTTAAGCCTTCCACACATTACCTACTGCTGTTCATCCGTAAGAAGGCAACCCCCCCCCCCAGTCTGAAGCGCTCTTCAAATATGCAACCTACTGGGAAAAAATTCCATCCTGGACCCAGAGGGCAGTCAGATTTCTCTTTCGATCAAGCAGCTTTTACCCATATATGAAATATTATGTCCCTGAATATAATGAAGGCATATAAATGGTTGGGCCTAAAAAACACAGCCAGAGGCGTAACTACCACAGGTGCAGTGGGTGCCATGACACCCTGGCCCTTGAGTCCGTAAGGCCCACAATCTGGGGCGGGGCCTGGGGCCTCAGCTGGGGGCCTGGGTCTTGCCTGGAGCCTGGGGATGGGGCCTGGGCCTCATCTGGGCACCTGGAGCTTAGAGTCTCACTTGGAGGACTGGGGCCTTGACTGGGGGGTAGGGCAAGTACCTTGCCTGTGGGGCTGAGGCAGGCGCTTCGCCTGGGGTATGGCCACCTGCCAGAGCCCCCTGTCTGTAGCAGAGTCTAAAAGGGCTCTGTGTCGCCAAAACATTTGTCCACTGCAGGCAGCATGATTTTCTGGTGCCTGCCACTAGAAGTGTGCTATGCTCCACTTTCCAAAGGGCATGACTGTTTTGAAGCAATAAGACCCTGTTTGAGTTTAGCTGTCATGATTCCAAAAGGTTTGAGTACATTAAGAACAATGCTCTCCCGAGGTGATAGAAACATCAGAAAGATGGGTGTGCAGACTAATTACTCATTTATTAATGATCCTCTTGCAGTCAAAATGCATTGACTTTAAATACCCCTGGTCCATAAAGGGTTAATAATTTAAGCATTGCTGGCATTTTCTGTTCCAAATAACCATTTACAAAAATATAAACTTTTTTATGTCGTTGTTTTTTGTAACCTTTTGGATATATAGCTCGCAAACACCAGCAGCCACCATTGCAATGTTTCCTCAAACATCTTTTATGCAGAAACAAAACCCAATATGTAATAATAATATCAGCCACAAGGTGGTACAGCGTGTACATTTAATAAACTTACAATTTTATTTAACCCCGAAGTGGCAGTCCTAGGATGGTGTCCACACACACTGCAGTGGCAAATCTGTAACACAAAAATAGAAGAGCAATATATGAATAGAGGATATAATTGCAATTAAATGAACATATGGGACTTATTCCACTGTACAGCACCTGGAAAAATTGGAGGATGAAAAAAATAAATATGACAAAGCTTCCAAACTTTTCACGTATTGTTTATATGGTTTTTCATCATCTGGACTAACAGAGCTTCTCTTAGCTACCTGAAGTACAACACAACACAAGTTAGCCACGATGGTACAAGACCATTTGAACCATTTAAAGGTGCTGTTGGTTGTCAGTCCCCATTTACTAAGTATGTAAAAACATATTAAAGTAATTTATTATAAATGGGCATGTATCGAAAGAACTTTCTTAAATTGCAAAAATTCCAGGCAAAGTAAGCGTAAATAAATCACATTACAAAATGATTAACATAATGCAGGTCCATAAATATTGGGACATCGACATAATTCTAACATCGTTGGCTCTATATGCCACCACAATGGAGTTGGAATGAAACAAACCAAACACAATGTGCTGTAACTGCAGACTGTCAGCTTTAATTTGAGGGTATGTACAGCCAACTCAGGTGAACGGTGTAGGACTTATTATTTATTATTATTATTCTTTATTTATAAAGCGCCAGCATATTCCGCAGTACAATAAGCACAGTATAGACAGGGTTACAATACATTGAACAACATTTGACAAACAGTACAGGAGGAGATGAGGGCCCTATTCCCGTAGGAACTCACAATCTGGGAGATTTACAGCAGTTTGCAGATGTGCCTCCCACTCGTTAAGGGACCAAAAGTAATGGGACAGAATAAAAATCATAAATCAAACGTTCCCTTCTTAATACTTGGTTGCAAATCCTTTGCAGTCAATCACAGCCTGAAGTCTGGAACGCATAGACATCACCAGACGCTGGGTTTCATCCCTGGTGATGCTCTGCCAGGCCTCTACTGCAACTGTCTTCAGTTCCTGCTTGTTCTTGGGGCATTTTCCCTTCAGTTTTGTCTTCAGCAAGTGAAATGCATGCTCAATGGGATTCAGGTCAGGTGACTGACTTGGCCATTGCATAACATTCCACTTGTGTCCCTTCAAAAACTCTTTGGTTGCTTTTGCAGTATGCTTTGGGTCATTGTCCATCTGCACTGTGAAGCGCCGTCCAATGAGTTCTGCAGCATTTGGCTGAATGTGAGCAGATAATATTGCCCGAAACACTTCAGAATTCATCCTGCTGCTTTTGTCAGCAGTCACAGCATCAATAAATACAAGAGAACCAGTTCCATTGACAGCCATACATGCCCACGCCATGACACTACCACCACCATGCTTCACTGATGAGGTGGTATGCTTAGGATCATGAGCAGTTCCTTTCCTTCTCCATACTCTTCTCTTCCCATCACTCTGGTACAAGTTGATCTTGGTCTCATCTGTCCATAGGATCTTGTTCCAGAACTGTGAAGGCTTTGTTAGGCGTTGTTTGGCAAACTCTAATCTGGCCTTCCTGTTTTTGAGGCTCACCAATGGTTTACATCTTGTGGTGAACCCTCTGTATTCACTCTGGTGAAGTCTTCTCTTGATTGTTGACTTTGACACACATACAACTACCTCCTGGAGAGTGTTCTTGATCTGGCCAACTGTTGTGAGGAGTGTTTTCTTCACCAGGGAAAGAATTCTTCGGTCATCCACCACAGTTGTTTTCCGTGGTCTCCCGGGTCTTTTGGTGTTGCTGAGCTCACCGGTGCGTTCCTTCTTTTTGAGAATGTTCCAAACCGTTGTTTTGGCCACGCCTAATGTTCTTGCTGTCTCTCTGATGGGTTTGTTTTGTTTCTTCAGCCTAATGATGGCTTGCTTCACTGATAGTGAAGGCTCTTTGGATCTCATCTTGACAGTTGACAGCAACAGATTCCAAATGCAAATAGCACACTTGAAATTAACTCTGGGCCTTTTATCTGCACATTGTAATTGGGGTAATGAGGGAATATCACACACCTGGCCATGGAACAGCTGAGAAGCCAATTGTCCCATTACTTTTGGTCCCTTAACAAGTGGGAGGCACATCTGCAAACTGCTGTAAATCCTACACCGTTCACCTGAGTTGGCTGTACATACCCTCAAATTAAAGCTGACAGTCTGCAGTTAAAGCACATGGTGTTTGTTTCATTCCAACTCCATTGTGGTGGTGTATAGAGTCAAAGATGTTAGAATTGTGTCGATGTCCCAATATTTCTGGACCTGACTGTATAGTACGCTGTATATTACATAGCTAGCAATGTTCACATTAATATTCTGATACACTGGGGAAACGCTCGGTATTGGCATGATGACATTTCTTTTTCTTGTACGCTTTGTACATTTCATTATGGTACATTAGTGTGCATAAATACTGTGTTGATTCATAGCTAATTGTTAGAAATGACAATATGTCTATACTGAAGTGACCATAAAGGCATAATACGTTCATTTATGACAACTCCAGCTCAGCTTGTCCTATTCATAAACATTGGCCATGAACAGATTGATCATCAGACATATAGGAAGGACTGTTCAGCCCTATTGTTGTTGCAAGCCTTGTTTTGTTCTGTAGGTGTTTTATTTGATTGAATCTATTGTACACCCATCTGAGAGCAATGCAGCTCATTTATATTATATAGCTATTTAACCTCCTTTATACAGTTTCTTCAACAAATGTTTTATTTGTGAACAATTCTCTGCATTCAATTACCATTCTAGTGTTCCCTCTACATAACCTCCCATACTGAAGCCCCATTGATATGTACAATGCGATGCTTTGTGTTTTACGCTCTTCTCCTGTTTTAGGCATGACTGGTGCCACCATTGTGTTCGGCGTCCTGCGGAGTTTGCAGGTTTTCCACGTTCTAGTATGTGCTGCTCAGGCCCTGCATAACCAGATGTTCCAGTCATTGCTACGTGCACCTGTCCTGTTCTTTGATAGAAACCCTATTGGTAAGTTCCATTCATGATCTGCTTCATCCTCCTATTCTGTAGCCTTTCACTATTTGATACACACATGGCCAATGTGGGGTGTGATGGGTTAATGTGGCAAAGATAAGGACAGTGTTCATATGAGGTTAATGGGCTAGAGAACACAAAGTGGTAAATGGGTTGGGGTTCATGTACCATAGAATGAAATGAATGAGGTGGAGAACACAAGGGGATAAGTGGTCGCATTTGGAGTGTGGACATATGGAAGGTAAAAGGAAAGCAAAGAATGAGAGCTATGTAGAATGGTACACGGATAGGCTAACAAAATAAAGGTGATTATCCCAGAATAATCCGAACAGATATTTTGTGTGCTGCACATGTCTATTTGTAGAGGCTCTTGCAAAACTTACCAATGACCTTGCAACTGCTAAATCTAATGGGTGCTACTCACTGCTGATCCTTCTTGACCTCTCTGCCACCTTTTGATACAGTTGACCACTCAATCCTCCTTCAAACTCTTAGTGATATAGGCCTTCAAAGTACTGTTCTTTCATGGTTCGTTTCCTACCTGTCCCAACGATAATTTAGTGTCTCACTTGCAGGAAGTACCTCCTCCCAGCAGCCTGTCTCTGTTGGAGTGCCCCAAGGTTTGGTACAGTTCAGTACTACACTGCCTCTCTAGGAAAACTGATCAGCTCCTTTGGATTCCAGTATCCCCTATATGCTGATGACACTCAAATTTACCTCTGATCTCCAGCTCTCCTGGATCGAGTCACTGAATGCCTCTCTGCTCGAATTGGATGTCTTCCTGATTCCTTAACCACTTGGCTGCTAAGGACGCGCTCAGCGCGTCCTGCCAAGTGCTCCTCCTGTGCACCTAGATAACGGACGATTGCAGGGCCCCCCCCCTGGTGCAGGCTGGCATCTTGGATGTCAGCCCGGCACTCCGGGACCCCTGCGGAGACGATAGATGTCATCGCGCTGGCGCGTTAACATCTATTTCAGCCCCCCCCGCGAGTGCGGAGAAGGTGGCCTGAAAGATAGTGGGGAGAGGTCCTTTGGACCTCTCTCCCTCCCGATCGCCGGGGGCCAGTGGTGAAAGTCAGGCACCGTTTGGAAGGGCACAGCCTGCCCTTCCAAACAGTGGCTGGCTTTAACCCCTTGGGGGCTGGATCACGATTCGGGGCCGAAAAGCACCGGATCGTGAACCTCTCCCGGAGCTGGCCGACATCTTGGATGTCGGCCAAGCTTCCGGGAACTCCCCCTGATGACTGGCGTCATTGTGCATAGCGCGATGTCAGTTGTGGAGTTAACCCCTAGCTGCCACCAATGGTGGAGATAGGGGGTTCCAATGAACCCCCTATCTCCCGATCCGTGGAAGATAGGGGTAATGTTTGGTATCGTTGGATCGGCCAGAGCATGGCCTTTCCAACGATATCAAACATGACCATGTAAAAAGTAATGAAAAAAAAAAAAAATATTTAAACAAATAATAATAAAAAAAAAGAAACTTTTGTTTTGTTAATGCAGCAATATTGTTCCCATTTCAATTATGTAAACAATGATCCTGCACTAACGATTTTTGTATGCGGTGCATTTGTTAAAAATCGCGTAATTTTGCTCCCCCAAAAAAAGCAGCGAGACCCCATTTCTAATTTTTTTAACAGGCGCAACCATAGAAAATTTAACCGCAAACGCTCGCATGTTAAAATGTGAAAAAAAACCACTTTACACGGTGTAAATTATTGAAAATTCTAATTTTATTGCATTTTTTGTTATAATATACAGACAGGACATGACGTATACATATAATAATGATCTATTATGAATCTGCCGGAAAGAACGATATATAATATGTCTGGGGTCATATAATAAAATAAGGCTTCAAAACGCGTTTAAACATGAGTGAAAGCAGTAAAAATGAGCTCAGCACACAGGCGTGAAATGCCTCAGCAGCGAAAGGCTTAAACTCAATCTTGCCAAAACTGAAAATCTCGTCATTCCTCCCTCCAAGAAGAACCCTATATCACCTATCTCTCTACGAGTAAATGGAACGCCCATTAGCCCAACACCCGAAGCTCGCTGCCTTGTTGTCACTTTTGATTCTGACCTAACATTCTCTTCCCACATCCAGACAGTGACCAAATCCTATTACTTTCAACTCAAAAACATTGCCTGTGTTCGCCCCTTTCTGACACAAGATAACGCGAATGTGCTGGTTCATGGTCTTGTCATTTCACGACTTGACTATTACAACTCGCTCCTTATTGGCCTCCCCAACTCCCGTATTGCCCCTTTGGCTTCCTGTACGTTCCAGGATGCAGTTTAAGATACTGATGCTCACATTCAAATCGCTCAATAACTCAACTCCACCCTACATGTCTTCCTTACTCCGCAAGCACGTCCCCATCTAGACAACTTCGGTCAGCAGCTGATCTCCACCTGTCATCTGTCTACACGTGCACAGCCAACTCTCGCCTCCAAGACTTCTCAAGGGCAGCACTGGTCCTGTGGAATGACTTGCCTCACCCTATCAAACTCTCCCCTGACCTTCAGGCCTTCAAGAAATCCCCCAAAACCCATCTCTTTAGATTAGCGTACCGCATCACTGATGCAACTCCTCCCTCTGCTCACCTACTCACACATGATTGAAGCTGCTTCTATGGCCCCACCATTCCCAAACCACTGGCACTAATGATCCCGTTTTCTAGTAAAATTCCTCTGGTCTTCCTCAACCCCCAATCCTTCTAGATTGTAAGCTCCTATGAGCAGGGCCCTCTACACCTCTTGTTTCCATCATATGTCTGTTTATATGTATCTCATTCCCGTTGGTTATTGTAAAGCGGTGCGGAAACTGTTGGTGCTATATAAATGATGATGATAATAATAATGCGATGCCTACCATGTGAGTGTAACCCATCACAGTCCTATCCTTAGTAACCCAATGCCTGCTCTAAAGAGATTAATCCACTTACCAAGGACATTCGTCCTCCTGAATCTCTACAATTCAAGGTTTAATTAGTTCCAGCAATGAGGCAGCAGGGAGGGGATCAAAACCAGAGAGGGTGCTCAAAATGCAACATACAACATATCCAGAATGGCTACACTCAATCTGAACATGCATTTCTTCTTCTGAGACCAAAGATCGCAACGTACCAAACACAAAGCATTCACTTTTAAATACTTCAAACACAATAAAAGATGGGGATTTTTTTACATTTCTTTTATCATTCGTTACATAGACCTGTCACAACGTTTATGTGCTCAATCATGGCACGTCCTGCTCTGCCCTAACCAAATGACTGCCCTTATGAGATCAAGCCTCTGTGACAGAAGGGTGTATGTATACATACATTTATAACATTGTGTGTGTTACACATCTGACAATGTGCATCTATAGCTTGGCTTTCTATTGAAATCCTACACTAGTGCTTTGTGTAATGTGTAAGAGCATAATGCTCTACAAAGGCGTAGTTGACCTGACCTGTCAGTAACCCTTTGACAAGACTGATGCAGTATTAATCTCTAACCTTGTATTTTCTTTGTTGGTAATTTTTTTTTAATGTATACGTTTATTGTGTAAATATGCACCTTTTTTTTCCCTCTTCTGTTTATTTCATGTGGTCTTTTCTTCTTGAACATGCCAATGGAGCTTGAAGTAAAAATAATGACTCCGTCACCACCGACTTTATTACGGAGTTCTTTGCCTAACTAACCTGCCTACGCAATTTCCCTAAATTCACCTGAACGTCTCCAGGGGATACAGGACTAAAAATAGACTGTGTATTTCACCTGGTGTGAGGCGCTTCTTGTCTTAACACGCTTGAAGTAGCTTTCAAGAGAACATTATAAATGTTTCCTCAGAATTGTCCATTTTCTATGCCAGGTAACACACCTTAAGTAGAATTGCACCGATATTGTTTGTAATAATGAGAGGCCGTTGTACAATTATCATTCCTTTTATGTCTCCATGAAAGGGCAATTTACCTGTCTTCATCTAAGTTCGGTTTCTGTTTTTTATTTGTGTGGGTTTGGAGGATTTGCAGGACTGGTAGCATTGACTTTTTAATTTAAAGTACCGGCTGGGTGGAGTAGAGGAATGTCACCGCTCTTCATGGAGAGAGCCTGTGGAGTCATGGGTTCAATCCCGACGAGCACCTCTCCAGTAAGTGTCCTTGGGCAAGACACCTAACGGTACATACTCGCCACCCAGGACATACTTGAAAACGAGAGAAATCTCAATGTAGCCTTCCTGGTAAAATCCCTTCTAAAAAAAAAAAAAAAAAAGAATGAAAAAAAAAATACAAATATTACAGTGTAAAATATATTTACATTATGCTGTATATCTTAGTCTCTCTCTTGCTCTCTATATATTAGTGTAATATATCTCAAATCGATCCCATTATGTAGACACTTCTGGGCTAGTTTGTTTATGGGTCCATCTATAGAACGCTAAAAACCCACTGAATCACCAGTAATCTATTTCTTTCCTTTCAGAGATGCTATATTCTTAGCTGCATTATACAGCTATTTTTAAAAAAAGTATTATGTTTTTAAACAAAAATATAGGAAAAAACTCTTCTTGTGGTCTGTTTAAAAGAAGAAAAAAAATTGAGCATCGGCCGGATTTCTAATTGGGCAGAGTAGGCATGTGTCTACTGGTGCCTGCTACAAGAATTTTTTTTTCTATAGTCTTTTAGACCTCTGTATCTCTGGAGCCCTACAGGCTACATGGACATCATTGGAAAGGTCAGATTATAGTCTTTACAATGATACTAAACATGATCAGGTTTATTTAAAAATATAATGACACCTAAAGCAATAATATATATATTTTTGTTTCTAACGCAGCACTATTGTTCAGTTTTCAATTATAAAGTGACCAATGATGCTGCACTAACTCATCTTCTCATTTCCCACACTGCCAGCAAGTGTGGAGTTGATGGGGCAAGGTATTGTTTCACCAGCAACCTAAATGCGGCACTGCAGTGAAGAGAGACGGGGGGGGGGGACTTTGGAACATGCGTCTCTGATTTTGACACCACACAAGGTCAAGTGAGGTGTCATTGGGAGGTCCAAGTCTGGCTGTATTCTACCTGTCAAATATGTTAAAATATATGTAGTCTTCCGAGGGATGCCTGCTGTTATCGCTAGGCTTGTGCCAATGCCTCTGTATATTCCGTTTCTACAGAATAAGGCTAGGGTCAGACGAAAGCATTTTTCCCCGCGAACGTGAAAAAGTGCGTCCGAACGCATTGACGTATTTTTTCACGGAATGCGCAAAAACGGTCAGACGACGCGCATTTTCGGGCGTGATTTTGTACGGATCGTCAATAAAACTCTTTTTGCGTCTGGACGTTATCTAGGCCGGACATTAGCAGCGTCTGACATCTCCTAATCACGCAAACACGCCGCTATGCCGCAGCTGCGCACTCAGTACGTCAGTACTAGCGGTTCAGCGTTCTCAAAAAAATGCGTTCAAATTCCACTTGCGTTGCACGGCCGGACTTCTGTGCTACCGTACATCGTATATTGGCCGTCATTGCCCGTCATCTGCTGCTAGTGCGGCCGTAATTATGTGCGCCAGAACGCACGTTAAAAGTGCGCTGGTCTGACCCCAGCCTAAAAAGAGGGGCTACCTCTAAAATTATTGTTCATCTTAGGAGCCAGTACCAGTGCTTTACGAGTGAGGTCTCCGATTCTGTTTGAAGCTTAATCGTCTGTCTTGGTAATCACTAAAAAATTTAGATAAGCTGTAACTAGATTACTTGTACATTACAAACAAAAGCACCTTCTAAAACACGTGATGCTGTGTCCATTATGTGGATTTTTCCCATGATGCAACATTTACAAAAATGTAATGCTCAGTTCTACTTTGTGACTGTACTTTGTCTTCTACAGTATTTAACAGTTAATGATGTGGAGGAGGGAATGTTTAGTGCAGTCCCATAAAAACAGTCTTGGATCTAAAAATGTAGAGATCCAACACACTCGCACAGCCAGGAGACACAGCTCTTGCTATGACGGCTATGGGTTGTTATGAGGCCTACACCCTTTTTCCAGATTTCTACCGATATGGTATTTTAATAAATCTAGTTAACTCTATTGACTACTCCAGTTTTTTCTTCATCCCTGAGGACCAGCTGGGAAACCAGGAGGGGAAAGCAGAGACCATAGTGGCCCTAGCAGGGACCATAGGGGCCTTAACAAGGTTGTGCCTTGAAAATACAATATCAGGAGAGGTATGGCAGATGGGTAGGGCTCATAACAACCCATAATCTCCTTAATTTAACCACCTTTTGGGTGACCCAAGGTGCTGCACCAGTGTTTACTGGTTTTGTGTTGCTCTATTGAGGTGACTGGGGGCACCTTATTAACCGGGCTTAAAGCAACGCCACAACACTGTGTATTTTTATTTAAAATATTTTCTTAACTAAACCTACAAGAGAAAACCAATATACATGTAAGACGTCCACAAGATCTAATAAACAAAATACGGACATTTCCTTTTTTTTTCGTGTTAGTTCCTGCTATTTAAAGGGCAACTCGGGCATCTCATTCTTGTTAGATGGATGACTTCAATCATTTTCTTGCCCCTTTAAATTCTCTAAAAGCACGCTGCATAGGGAGGCCGAATTAAAATATGTATTTGCTGGTATTTTGTTCCTTTTATATTAAACTAAATGTATATGGTGGGTCTGCAAAGGTGCTGGAGATGAGCATTTAAAAATGGGGTGTTGTCATAAACCTTATGGACTTGTCCCCTGTCAGTTTCTTTTTGGGAACATATGTAACATCCCCTTTATGTGTACTTGGACCATCCTGCTACTAGCTATTGAAATTTCTTTAGAATCGTTTTTTAAACATGTTAAACATGCTAAAAGCTATATTGGGCAACTGGTCCTCTACTACAATTCGATATGATGCAATAACACTTGGAGAGCTGATAAAGTAATACAAAAATATTTTTATATAATAATGAACAAATGTTACACTGTATTCAAGGATCAGTGATTGATTTTTTAACCCATTCACTAGCAAGTGAATCATGATCTTTATTTTGAACACTGGATGCATAGTTAGCAATAAAAGGGTGAAATAGCAATTTTGTGTACAGCTTATTTTCCTATTTTAACTACTTTGGCATAACAATGTAAATTTGCTGATTTTTCATGTAGTTGTTTATCCCTTAAAAATATTACTCATTTTAAAAGGTTCTAAACTCTAGGTGGTGTACTTTATCTTGCATAATTTTACTTTGGGATCTGAATTATTCGCATAAAAGCAGAAATAGTAATATTAAATAGCTCACTGTAGCTTCGTTACTGTAATACAAGGTGACAGTGTGATCTCTCTAGGAATTTTATTTTTCCACAGGGAGCACAATAATCATGCATTATCAAGGTATGCAAAATGAGGATTATATATTATGCTACAATATACACAATATATGACACTTACATGTATTGTATTCCATTGCATGTGTGCCAGGATGGCACTACCCTTAAAGCTAGGGTCAGACGAACGCATTTTCACGTTGTCTGTGAAAAAGTGCGTTCGAACGAATGGACGTATTTTTTCACGGAGTACGCGATAGCGGTCATACGATGCGCATTTTTCGTCCGTGATTTTGTACGGATCATCAATAAAACACTTTGTGCATCTGGACGTTATGTTGGCCGGACATTAGCAGCGTCTGACATCTCCAATTCACGCAAACACGCCGCTAGCGGACGCAGCGCACTCTGTACGTCTGTACTAGCGGTTTTACGTTCTCGAAAAAATGCGTTCATTTTCCACTTGCGTTGCGCAGCCGGACTTTCGTGCGACCGTACTTCGTATATTGGCCGTCATTGCCCGTCATCTGCTGCTAGTGCGGACGTGATTAAGTGCGCCTGCACGCGCGTTCGCACTGCGCTCGTCTGACCCTAGCCTTAGGGTAGAAGACGCAGTCAGTGATGCAGTTTGCATCATGACCACTTCCCCTCAGTGTTCACACCCCACCTTCCTGATCTTGGCACGTCTTTTACAGATCTCTCCAGTAGACAGTAATTTACATCCTGCATGCCTGCTTTCATAAGAATTCTTGTGAATGCCTACTGATATGAGGCTAGTTCTCAATTTGGAGAAAATGTATGCAGGGCTCTTGCAAGGATTTCTGCTAGTCTAGGCAAAAAAAATATTAAACCTCCCCTCCACTCCCCATTGTTTCCCACCAAATATTGTATCTGCTACCTTTAATATGTCTCATTCGCTTGTGGGATCAAATTGTATTGAAGAACAAGAGTCGTGCGCTTATACTAGAAGATCGCTATATATGTCCCCAGAGATGATCCTTCCAAATCTCAGCATGCAATAAACAAGAATACAGTTTGGGACAGCGCTCTAAAATACACTACAAACGAACAAGAGACAGTGGGTGGACAGTGTTAATCTAACGCACCTTAATATTGGAAGCTGGTACAATATCCAATGGGTGTGGTGTATACTATGATATATATTTCCCTCTTTATTTTGAGGTCTATATGAGCTACCACCTATGCACCCATTGGATATTGTACCAGCTTCCAATATTAAGGTGCGTTAGATTAACACTGTCCACCCACTGTCTCTTGTTTGTAGTGTATTTTAGAGCGCTGTCCCAAACTGTATTCTTGCTTGTGGGAGCAGCAACATTGCTCACTGTGAGACAGGGGAATGAGCTTCCGGACAGAGGGTGCTCGTAGTTAGTTTCGTAGCTATGAACTGGCCAACGGCAGGAGAGTGCTGCTGCATAACCTCTGCTATAGTACCTATGGTTATATTAACTCAAAACTGCGCCCGCTTTTGGTGCCCAAGGCAATTGCCTAGTTGACCTAAAGGATGCACCGTCCCTAACTGTATGTTCATATTGTCTCTTGTTCTTTACATATATGAGGCTTCCTCCCTTTCTATTATCTTTGCTTACTGCTGTTTGATAAAATGTTCTCAAGGACCTAGATTTAGATACCGTTATTTAGTGAAGATTTCATTCACTATTTTTGTTCGCCATGTATGCATTAACTGCCCACTTGGAATAGATACTGATATCACGTGAGAATTACTGATTTACCATTAGTGATCTTTTCATGCTACAACAATAACAAAAAAACTGTGCTACTAAAAGTACATACTTCCGAATATTGGGTGGAATTGGATTAGGATGGGGGTGGGTGAGTCTCCACAGGGCATGTCAGTGACCCAATGTCATGTGCTGTCAGCAAGCGGGCGTTGATGATGTCTCTGCCTCCACTCTTTCCACCTTTTGTTTGTGTGTCCTGATCTTCAACCAGGGGTGTAACTGTATCAATATGTGTGGAACCAGGAAGGAGAGTGTTTGTAACCAGGGGGAAGGATATATGTGTTACACTGCAGCTCAGCAGGATATAGGGGAGGAGTCACATGGACACGGACTAGTTAGCAGAACTGTAGATTAGAACCTGTTATAAGATGATCTCTTAATAAATATATAAAACCCTGCAGCTGGAGTCAGAGACAATATTTACAGAATCAGTCTCATATATACATGGTGGCAGCGGATCTAATTTGAAAACTACTCCAAAAGCAGATATGGAAGGTTTAAAAGCACCCAGTCTCCTGGATTTTCAGGCAAGAAATCTGTCTCAGGCATGGAAGAGATGGAAAGAAGAAATGCTTCTATACACAGACCTGGTCCTGGTTGATAAACCAGAAGAGATGAAGGTAAAGCTGTTCCTGTACTTGATTGGGGATAAAGGCAGAGAAGTTAAAGACACCCTTCTCCCAGGAGTGGCAGCTCCCTCACTGACTGTCCTAATGAAAGCATTTGATGATTATTGTGAGCCAAAACAAAATGAGACTGTGGAAATATATAATTTTTTTCACGGAGTCAGAGGGAAGAAGAAGGCATAGACGCATATGTCACAGAGCTGCGTACACTGGCAGCCACCTGCAATTTTGGTAATATCAGAGACTCTTTAATAAGGGACAGAATTATATGTGGCACAAGAGATTCTAACCTCAGGGAAAGTTTACTGAGAGAAGTGGACTTAACACTTGATAAATGTCTACAAATCGGCAGAGCTGCTGAACTGTCTACAGAGAGGGTGAAGCTCCTGGAGAGGTCCAGCACCGGTGCAGTGTCAGTCCATGGAATGGAAACAAGCTACACTCTTAGGAAGAGTCCGAGCAGAATGGCAGAGACTCCACATAAGATAATACAGTGCATATATTGTGGTAAGTGTCACGAGAAACTGAAAGAGAAATGCCCAGCATTTGGAAAGCAATGTAAGGGGTGCGGTAAGGCCAATCATTTCATTAACCAGTGCCGTGCCAGTCTGCACCAACAAAGGAAGCCGGCAGTACAAGCTGTATATAAGGAAACAGCGGATTCAGAGGAATACGAAGACATTCTGGGTCTGACTTTGGAACCAGCTTTTCAGATTTGTGCACTGAAGAAATCTACGAGCAAATTTTCATCAGCTTTGTTTGCTACCATGCTCATCGACCAGCAAGCTGTGAGATTCCAAATGGATTGTGGGGCGGACTGCAATGTCCTACCAGCAAGGATGGTGAAAGACCAATCTAAAATTCTACCCTGTGATAAGATACTAAGGATGTACAAAAAGAGTACACTGACACCAGTAGGAACCCATGCAATCAAAAGTTATATCAGGCTGAATTTGTTGTCATTGACTCAGAGCTGTGTCATCCTATACTAGGAAGTAGAGCTATCCAAGCCATGGATCTGATCTCGGTGCAGCACCAAAATATCCTAACTGTGGAACAAGACAGCAAACAGTCAGATAGCGCTATTGGGGCTGGTCAACCATCAACAAGGAGTATGCTGATATTTTTCAAGGAGTGGGCTGTCTAGAGGGAAAATTGAAATTGGAAGTGGATGCTCTTGTACAGCCTGTTAGACTTCCAAAACGAAAAGTTCCTGTATCATTACTCAAACCCCTTCAAGAGGAGCTCGCCAGTTTAGAAAAACAGGGGATTATCACCCCTGTAGAGAGAAGCACAGACTGGATTAGTAGTATGGTGATAGTGAAGAAACCATCAGGGAAGTTAAGGATTTGCATTGACCCTAAGCCTCTAAATAAAGCTTTGAAAAGGAGCCACTATCCTTTGCCTACACTTTTTTTTGTGAAAGGATTTTACCAGGAAGGATACATTGAGATTTCTCTCGTTTTCAAGTATGTCCTGGGTGGCGAGTATGTACCGTTAGGTGTCTTGCCAAGGACACTTACTGGAGAGGTTGCTCGCTGGGATCGAACCCATGACTCCACAGGCTCTCTCCATGCAGAGCGGTGACATTACCTCTACTCCACCCAGCCGGTACTTGATGACATACTTCCTGATCTAGCAAGGGCAAGAATTTTTTCAGTGTGTGATGTAAAGAGTGGATTTTGGCATATCGAATTAGAGGAAGACTCCAGCTACTTAACCACTTTTTCTACTCCTTTTGGCCGATACCGGTGGGTTAGGATGCCTATGGGTATTAGTCCTGCCCCAGAGGTTTTTCAGAGAAAACTAAATCATGCACTGGAAGGGCTACCAGGTATCAGGGTTATTGCAGATGATATCCTGATTGTAGGAGAAGGAGAAACTGATGTGGAAGCCATTAAAGATCACGATCAGAAGCTGAGGAAGTTACTAGATCGTTGCAGAGAACGACAGCTCAAACTAAATCCAGAGAAATTCCAGTTAAGAAAAACTGAAGTACCTTATATTGGTCACTTATTGTCAGCCCAGGGACTTCAAGCAGACCCCAGCAAAGTAAAAGCCATTACTGAAATGCCCAGACCCACAGACGTTAAAGGAGTACAGAGATTTTTGGGGATGGTGAACTATCTTTCAAGGTTTTGTGAGAACATATCAGATGCAGGTGAACCTCTGCGCCAACTAACCCAGAAGGATGCAGTGTGGGAGTGGACTGAAGTGCAGGAAAGGGCATTTCAGCAGATCAAATCAAAAATCAGTTGTGCGCCAGTACTCAAGTATTATAACCCAGAAGAACCATTGGAACTACAATGCGATGCGTCAGAGAGAGGTCTGGGAGCAGCACTGATGCAGAGTAAGCAACCATTAGCTTTTGCAAGCAGAGCATTGACGGAGACAGAGCAAGGTTATGCCCAGATTGAGAAGGAGTTGTTAGCAGTCCTCTTTGGCATGGAAAAATTTCATCAATTCACATTTGGACAAACAGTAGCTGTACAGTCCGACCATAAGCCCCTTGAAAGCATTATGAAGAAACCTTTACTTAAAGCACCCCGACGTCTTCAGCGTATGATGTTACGTCTTCAAATGTACGATGCATGTATCAGATACTGCCCAGGAAAGTCTCTGGCAGTGGCAGACACATTGAGTAGGCTTATCTGGACGAGGGTTCCGTGGAGGGCTCAGTGGAGCACCAAATTGAAACGGTAAACATGCTCCAATATCTACCCATCTCAAACAGGAGACTTGACGCTATACAAAAAAGCACCGATAAAGACAAGACTTTACAAGCAGTGAAGCACATTGTTTTGAGGGGATGGCCTCATGCAAAGGAACTGGTACTCTCTAGAGGCTTCACCATTTTACCACATACGTGATGAACTGAGTGTACAGGATGGTGTACTATTCAAAGGCGAGCGAGTTGTTATACCATCTGAACTTCGATCTGATATTATGTCTCGGATCCATTCTTCACATTTCGGCGTGGAAGGATGTCTACGTAGAGCCAGGGAATCTGTTTACTGGCCAGGAATGAATGCGCAGTTGAAAGAGTACATTGACCAATGTGACATATGCCGGTCATTTGATACTAAACAACAAAAGGAGACCTTGATGCCTCATGAGAGATCCCAACTAGACCATGGGAAAAGATCGGTACTGATTTGTTCACATTCCACGGACACGAGTATTTAATAACGGTGGACTATGACTCTAACTTCTGGGAGATAGACCAGATTCAGGATACAAGATCAACAACAGTGATAAGAAAATTGAAGGCTCATTTTGCCAGATATGGAATCCCAGACACTGTATGTTCAGATAATGGACCCCAGTTTATTTTGATGGAGTTTAAAGAATTCAGTATGAATTGGGACTTTGACCACATTACCTCATCACCAGGATATCCCCAAAGCAATGGGAAGGTAGAGTCGGCAGTAAAAACGGCCAAGAGACTCCTGCAAAAGGCTGTGTCCTCTGGTAATGATCCCTACCTAGCATTATTGGATCATCGCAACACACCAACGCAAGGTCTGGAGTGCAGTCCTGCTCAAAGACTGATGGGTCGAAGGACCAAATCGTTACTTCCCATGAGAGGAAGTCTGTTAATGAAGGATCACGGGATGAATGACAGGCACCAAATTCTATGCACAAAACAACGTGCATTGCAAGCCGCTCAATATAATAGGGGAGCCAAAGACCTGCGGCCTCTAAATGTTGGCGAACAGGTGTGGGTACAACCACCAATTAACCAGGGAAAAGAGTGGCGGAAAGCTTGCCTAAGAGCCCCTGCTGGAATCAGGTCCTATGAAGTTGTAACAGAGTCAGGACAAGTTCTGAGAAGAAATAGGAGGCACCTGAGAGGCACTGGACGATACAGGCCTCAAAT
This sequence comes from Leptobrachium leishanense, assembly GCA_009667805.1. Lineage (NCBI taxonomy): Eukaryota > Metazoa > Chordata > Amphibia > Anura > Megophryidae > Leptobrachium > Leptobrachium leishanense. Next base: position 314,158,307 of record CM019064.1, read on the forward strand.
AAGGACCCAAAGTAGCAATCAAGAGGAATATGACACGGACGAGACAAACCAGCCATCAATAGAAAATACCCCAGAAGAAGATCAGGAAGAACCACACTGTGAAATATCAGACACAGAAAGACTGGGGGATGACACCAATGTTCTACGAGAACAACCACAAGGATACAGAAACACCCAGACTAGAAGCAGGAGATCCATCCTAAAACCAGCATATCTAAATGATTATGTGGACTAACATGTGACCCACTACAAGAATCCGTTTCACGATCCATCTACCTCCTAGACTTGAGCTAAAGGAACAACTTTCATTTTCCAAAAAGGGAAAGCTGTATCAATATGTGTGGAACCAGGAAGGAGAGTGTTTGTAACCAGGGGGAAGGATATATGTGTTACACTGCAGCTCAGCAGGATATAGGGGAGGAGTCACATGGACACGGACTAGTTAGCAGAACTGTAGATTAGAACCTGTTATAAGATGATCTCTTAATAAATATATAAAACCCTGCAGCTGGAGTCAGAGACAATATTTACAGAATCAGTCTCATATATACATAACTACCAGGGGTGCAGAGAGTGCCACCGCACCTGGGCCCTTGAGTCCACGGGGCCCACACTCTCCTGCCCGGGCCTGGGTTCCCTATATTATATAGAAATATATATATATATATAATTTTTAATTTTATTTTATACTTATTTGTGAGTTTTACTTTGGAGCTCTGTGATAGGCTCATACACACTGCACTGGAGCTCTGTGATGCCTTCATATACACTGCCCATTGCTGTGGAGCTCTGTGATATGCTGATACATAACGCACATTGCTGTGAGTTTTAATTCTGTGGAGCTCTGTGATACGCTCATACACACCGCAAATTGCTGTGAGTTTTATTTCCATGGAGCTTTGTGTTATGCTCATACACGCCGCACATTACTGTGAGTTTTATTGCTTTGGAGCTCTGTGATACCCTCATAGACACCGCACATTACTGTGGGGTTTATTGCTATGGAGCTCTGTGAGATACACATAGTGCACATTACATTAAAAATGGGATGGACGGAAGAAGTCATAGTGAACCTGGAAAAGATGGGACACTGGAGTCAACATTGTGGATTGGAGGGGACCAATGCATGTTGACGGGAGGGGGACAAAATATGGTGGGGGGGCTGTCATGGTTCCTGCACCCGGGCCCTGAGGTTTCTAGTTACGCCTCTGTATTCAACCCCTCTCTGTGCACCCGTTTTCTAACCTCTTGTTTGCACTTCCATTTTTCATCCATTCTATACTCTAATTTTCCAGCTCCACTATCTGTGCCTGCATTTTTTTTAGCTCCCTTTAATTGCCTCATTTTCCAGACCATCTCATTGTGTGCTTATATTTTAATACCCCCCTCCACCCACTCAATTTTCATCTCATGTTGCCTGGCATTCTGACACCGGAAGTAGTACTTTGTAGAGAAGTAGACATGTTCTTTTCTCATTACAGTATGCTGCACTGTGTGTCAGCATATCAAAGACGGTATGTGGAAGGTGGTCTCCGCCTCTATACAAAGCACCTACCACTGCAGACGGAGGTCAGTCTTGTAGTGACTGGTGGCAGGACCTTTGTAAGGTGATCTGACATTCATTCCATACCTCTTCTTCTGTTCAGTCAACTTGCAAGCGGTCTGATAAACCTGACTGAAATAAGGCTAATAAACCCATCTGTGGCATGGAGCCCAACAGTGCTGCCCCGCTCGTTCCATCCTATAGGTAGCCCTGTAGGTTTCAACAACATGGTTGGCCCTTATTAAGAAAAACTATCCTGCTGCCTCAAGGAGAAAGTAAAAATAAAGAAAAAAAATTGGTTTAGACAGCACTCACTCAGGGGCAGATTTGCTCAACGGTACACTCAATGCTATGATTTTGCCATATCTAGTATGAAATCCCAGAAACTAAGAAATACCATCACTACTAGGCTGTTGAAGTGTAATTTTGTAGATGCTTGATTAGACCTGCTGGTACTTGTCTTGAAGGAGAAAGTAAGACTGATGGCTGTCTCAATGGGACAGTCCCCCAAAAACTGATCTGTTTTTACCTAAAGTCGGACATCAATGGATATTTCTGTATATGTGAATTCTTATAAATGGTGTCACCAAAACATAAAAATTCTCATAGCAACCTTTATATAATGTGCATTAACCCTTCCTCTGGCCTTTATGACCCAGTTACTTTCAGTCTCTCGATACACTTGAGCCACCATACTGTGGCTAACTATTGCAGTGACTTTTTAAAAGCTAATCTCTGACAAGCTGTAACGCAATGAGTCACTTTGCTTTTATGAGCTATCGAAAGCCATTGATTTGAACTCCCACTTGACTGGCAATAAAAGAAAATCTTTTTCCTTGCTACAGGTATATTACAAACCGGAAAACATTCTTGCCATATTCATTTTATGAACACAGGGAAATGCAGTTCTGAACAACAAAGTTAAATAAAAATATTTAATCGCTGAATGCACAGATTATTTTTGAGATAATTTCCATTTTCTGAAAACAAATAAGTTTGTGTCAAATGTGACATTGTCTAAGAACTATAAACTGAATGGAAGCTGCATATCTTTGAACAATAGTGACTGACCCAACGCTCCCGGCTAAATGTAACATTTAGATCAGGAAGTAACTTCTACCTAACCCTGATTTACATAGTGTATAGAATGCAAGACCTTTTAAGTGTGAAATACAAATGTATTTTGCCTAAAGCTGTATAGTCTTTGTATTCTGTATGAATTATGAAGTCAATGAAGGAAACACTCCAAACAACATAGCAACTCTTTGTAAGCGGTGTGGTGCTTCTCTTTCCCTGCACACTGTTTAAATGCCTTTTAGCCCACCTTTCCCCTCATGAGTCTTAAAGGACCATGCGATGTGTCCTTGGAGCCATACAAGTACTTGTATGACAAAAGCCGTTTCCCTTTACAACAGGACCAGACTTTGTAATTCCCACTGAGTTTGCTGGCCCACAGATTGCACTGAAGAGCTCTTGAGTCAACACTGTTGATGATTAAATAAAAATTATTCACAACAAACCAAGTGGTGAGCACTTCATTGTGTGATGACGCAATGTCTTCCTGCCGTGTCCCTCGCCCAGAAGCTGTACCTTCACTAAATGGACCTGGCCTGTCTCCAGGCCTGGACTGGGACAACTAAAAATAGGCCTGTGCATTTTAAAGTGAACAGCACACAAACACACACGCACCTAATCACAAACACACACGCGCCTAATCACAAACACACACACGCGCCTAATCACAAGCACACACACGCGCCTAATCACAAGCACACACACGCGCCTAATCACACGCGCCTAATCACAAACACACACACACGCACCTAATCACAAACACACACACACGCACCTAATCACAAACACACACACGCACCTAATCACAAACACACACACACGCACCTAATCACAAACACACACACGCACCTAATCACACACACACACGCACCTAAACACACACACACGCACCTAATCACAAACACACGCACCTAAACAAATGCACCTAACCTAATCACAAACACACGCACCTAATCACAAACACACGCACCTAAACAAATGCACCTAATCACAAACACACGCACACCTAAACAAATGCACCTAATCTCACACACACACACACACACACACACACACACACACACACACACACACACCTAACCTAAATAAATGCACCTAATCACAAACACACAGAGCATGGGATGGGGCATCAGTGGCTGAGATGGCGATAGAACATCTCAGCAATAAAACTCACAGTAATGTGTGTTGTCTATGAGCATATCACAGAGTGCCACAGCAATAAAACTCAGTAATGTGCGGTGTCGTTGTGTATGAACGTATTCCAGAGCTGCACAACAAAAATATATATATATTTTCAATTAAAATCTACATTCAAGTAATTACGTAACAAATTTAAATATGGATTAAATTCTATTACAGCATTTATTTTAATATATAAATTATATTAAGTCTATTAAAATATATTAGATTAAATTAATTATATTTTAAAATATTAAAATAATTCAAAATTTCAAAAGGGATATATTAAATTATTATATTCTTTTATTTCAAAAATTACTAATAAATTATTGCCCCTCTCCTGCTTGCTTTTTGTGCAGGGAGGGGGCCAAATTACTGGTGGACCAGTGGGAGTAAGTCAGCATGTCTCCCTGGTGGTCTGGGTCCCTGGTGCCATGGACTGGGTCGAAGGGGCCCTTGCTCCTCTGGTACTCACCTCCTGACAGGGCGTTCGGGCACGGACGCACTCTGATACGTCATCAGAGTGCGCCAGTCGCCTCAAAGTCAATCATTGGTGCCGGCAGAGCTCAGTGTGTGCTCCAGCCGTGCCAGTTCTTCGAGGCTGCTTGCCAGCCAGGGCTGCAGGCTGTCTGGCCAGTGGAACGCGATCCCTTGAGTGACGCGAGGCATTAGCCCGTAGTGTACCTCGAGGACCACCAGCCACAAAGTCTACCGGACAAGCACCTGGTACACCCGATGGCCAATACGAGCATGCCTGTCTCTATCACCCTCCCTCCTACCCCTCCTCATCCGATCACTCATCCACTCTCTGTAACCACTACTCTCCCCCCTCAGGCTTCCACTCTGGCTTCTTTTCCCTGCCTCCACGCCCTCAGGCTGCCTCACCTCACCTCTCCCTCCCTCACCTCTTCTCTTCCCTCACTTCTCCTATTCCCCACAATCCCTATGCCCATACATCTCTCCTTCTTTCCCCCCTTCCCTTTCCAGCACTCACCTCACCAGTGGTGTAACAACTGGGGGGGCAGCCGGTGCCCCGGGCGCAAGGCCGGGGGGCGCCATCCGCCGGTTATTATGCCACTGGCATCGCCCGGAGACCTGGAGGGCAGGGCCCGAGTCCTGCGTTCCCGCTGTGGCCCGAGCCTGACAAAGTGAGCGCCGGGGGGGGGGCAACTGTCTGTCCCCCCCCCCGAGTAAATATTGCCGGCAGCCGCATTACTATCCTCCTACGAGTGGCCGCCAGCATAAAGCTCTGCCGCTCGGCTGGGGATCTGTTCACCAGCCAGCCACGATCTTGCGACATCTGGCTGGTGGATAGATCCCCAGCCGAGCGGCAGAGCTTTATGCTGGCAGCCGCTCGTAGGAGAAGCACGTGGCCGCCGGCAATGACACTCGGGGGGGCAGACCGGAGGGGAGCTGGGGGTAATATTCCATGTGTGAGCTGGGGGTAATATTCCATGTGTGAGCTGGGGGCAATATTCCATGTGTGAGCTGGGGGCAATATTCCATGTGTGAGCTGGGGGCAATATTCCATGTGTGAGCTGGGGGCAATATTCCATGTGTGAGCTGGGGGCAATATTCCATGTGTGAGCTGGGGGCAATAATCCATGTGTGAGCTGGGGGCAATAATCCATGTGTGAGCTGGGGGTAATATTCCATGTGAGAGCTGGGGGTAATATTCCATGTGAGAGCTGGGGCAAATATATCCATGTGTGAGAGCTGGGGGCAATATTTCCATGTGAGCTGAGGGGGGGTACCCTGGGCCCCTCGCATGGAAAGGGTTCGCAGGGCTGCACAGATGGGGTGCCACGTGTGTTCTGGCAGCGTGGAAAGGGTGCACTAGGCTGCCCACACCTGGGTTACCCTACACTGCATAGCTGCAAGGGGAATGTGCTGGGAGGGGGGTAGCCTGGGCCCCTCGTATGGAAAGGGTTCGCAGGGCTCATGAGCCACACGAGGACAGACCCTATGCAATGTTCTGGGGAGAGTGAGTGTAACGAGCACAGCTTGCGATTAGGCGCGTCTCTGCCTGTCAATGCGAATCCAACACCAGCTCTTGGCCAAAACTGGTGTAACGTTGGGGGCTTCCAGCCCTACCTGTGTGCTTGAGGACAGCAAGTCTGATGCTGCTCGCTGACCACTGCCCGGTTTAAATGGAGACAGGCAGGGAGGTGATTGCATGAGGTGTGGCTTGAGTGGGGGGCGTGGTCTGGTGAAGGTCTTTAAAAACCCTCAGTATAGTTTCAGAAGTTGCCAGATCGTGGTTATCCATACCTGAGCTCCTTGTACCTGACTGCCAAATTGATTTAACCTGTTATTGACCTCTGCTTGTGTTCTGACCATTCTGCCTTCTGTTGCCCTAGACTATTTTCTTGTACTACGCTACTGCTCTGATACCGACCCGGCTATTCCATTTGACAATTCTGAACTCTGTATTCCTGATTCTGGCTCGGCTGACTTCTCTCCGTATTGTTAACCCTTTTCTGTCTAGCTAGTTTACCTGGCCAATTCTAAGGACCAGACAGATAGGGATCATTCACAGCTACACTGTTGGTAGCTTCTGAGTTTTGTGGAGTGTTGGGGGTTAAGTACTGCGTGGTGGGATCCGGGAACCGTGACAACTGGTAGAATGCCCCCCCCACGAAACCTTTGTCTGGATCCACCCCTGGTGAGCGCACACCATGCTGCCTCGCACTGCCGCCGGCCTTCTGAAGGTTGTAATGCGGCCTACAGCGAGATCTCACGCGATCTCGCGAGAGCGCATCAAAAAGCCTTCAGAAGCCGGTGGGCCTCGTGGAGGAGTATGATGGCGCTTGCGGGTCCCCATCTGAGGCCTGTGAGTGATTCTGGGGGTCCTCCTGTGCCTGTGTATAAAATTCTGGGGGTCCTGTGCCTGTGTATATAATTCTGGGGGTTCTAGATTTTGTCCCGGTCCGGGCTTGCTTATAACCAGAGTGGACGTTTATAGAATAGGGGGGGGGGGATTCTGCCCCGGACGCCCATAACTCTGGTTACGCCACTGCACCTCACCTCCTTCCTTCATCTCCTCTCCCAACGTCCTCCATGACACAAATGGTGACAATGAATGGGTAGAATACACAGGGTAAGGGGACAGGATGGAAACAAAAGGGAAGCAATGTCCAGGTAATGAAAGGGAGATGTAGTGACGTGTGGGCCTGTGCGTGACGTGGATTTACGTGTTTTGTAGGGTTAATGTAATATTTATTTATTTATAAAGGATTTTACCTGGAAGGATACATTGAGATTTCTCTCGTTTTCAAGTATATCCTGGGTTCAAAAACATTAAAATGTTACAGTTGTTACAGAAAAAGTAATACAATGCAAGATATTAAAAAAATAAAAAAATATACAGATTAACAGAAAATAAATATGTAGGAAATAGTCATTATGTTACATGTTTACAGGTGCATTCCGTATTGAGGTATGTTAATAGGGAGCTCTTAAGGGACTGGGGGAAGATTTGATGGCGTCTGGGAGGTTATTCCATAATTGCGGTGCTCTGTAGGAAAATGAGGACCGAGCCAATTTCTTTTTGTATTGTGGTATTGCAAGTAAGGTGCTGGTCCTGGATCGGAGGTTATAGGACGAGGGAACTGCTGGGGAAGCAATCTATTCAGGTAGGGTGGCAGCTTCCCAGAAAAGCTCTTAAGCTCCAGGTTGGAAAGGTAAAGGGTGCGTTTAGTCTCCAGCGACGGCCAGTTTAGCTCTTTTAAATGTCACAATGGTGGGTCATGTAGTTATAGTGTAGCGCAAAGCGGCAGCATGAGTTATACAATGTGATAAGTTTCTGAAGGTGTGTTTGCGGGGCTGCTGCATACACTACATCTCCGTATTCAATAGCTGGCATAAGCATTTGTTGTACAATTTTCTTTCTTACTGTGGGGTTCAGGCAGGATTTGTTTCTGTACAGGGCACCTAGTTTGGGGTAAAGTTTGAGAGTTTTTCGATGTGGGGGCCAAAGGATAGATTTTGGTCTAACCACATACCTAGATATTTGAGAGAAGTGACTGTGGTCAGCGTGCCATTTGATTTTGTCCCCACACATACAGTTGTGTTCAAAATTATTCAACCCCCACTGAAATTGAGTGTTTTGGCCAGTTTGACATTGATTTTGATCATTCAGTCATCTTGCTTACAATTAAATCAAAGAGGCACGTGTAGGTCAGACAAATATAACATAACATTTATAATGAAATAACCACAAATGTCTTTTCTGTGCTCACATCATTATCAGTTTTATTCAACCCCCAAGTGACATTCAATCTTAGTACTTAGTACAACATCCTTTTACAGTTATAACCGCTTTTAAACGTGAAGCATAGCTTGACACAAGTGTCTTGCAGCGATCTACGGGTATCTTCGCCCATTCGTCATGGGCAGAAGCCTCCAGTTCAGTCACATTCTTAGGCTTGCGCACTGCAACTGCTTTCTTTAAGTCCACCAGAGGTTCTCAATCGGATTTAAGTCAGGTGACTGCGATGGCCACTCCAAAATGTTCCAGACTTTAATCTGCAACCATGCTCTAGTGGACTTGGAGGTATGCTTGGGATCATTGTCCTGTTGAAAGGTCCAACGTCTCCCAAGCCTCAGGTTTGTGACGGACTGCATCACATTGTCATCCAATATCTCCTGGTACTGAAGAGAATTCATGGTACCTTGCACACGCTGAAGCTTCCCTTTACCTGCAGAAGCAAAACAGCCCCAAAGCATGATTGACCCCCCGCCATGCTTCACAGTAGGCAAGGTGTTCTTTTCTTCATAGGCCTTGTTCTTCCTCCTCCAAACATAGCGTTGATCCATGGGCCCAAACAGTTCTAATTTTGTTTCATCAGTCCACAGAACACTATCCCAAAACCTCTGTGGTTTGTCCACATGACTTTTGGCATACTGCAGTCGACTCTTCTTATTCTTTGGAGACAGCAAGGGGGTGCGCCTGGGAGTTCTGGCATGGAGGCCTTCATTACGCAGTGTGCGCCGTATTGTCTGAGCTGAAACTTCAGTACCCACATCTGACAAATTTTTTCTCAGTTCCTCAGCAGTCACACGGGGACTTTTCTCCAGTCTACGCTTCAGGTAGCGCACAGCAGTCGAAGTCAGCATCTTCTTTCTGCCACGACCAGGTAGCGTTTCAACAGTGCCCTTTGCCTTGAATTTGCAAATGATGCTTCCTATGGTCTCTCTTGGTATGTTTAACATCTTTGCAATCTTCTTATAGCCATTGCCCTTCCTGTGAAGAGTAATCACCTCTTCTCTTGTCTTCCTGGACCATTCTCTTGACTTCACCATGTTTGTAACCACACCAGTAAATGTCTAGAAGGAGCTGAGTATCACAGTCATTTTAAAGCTGCCTAATTGGTGCTTATTATGCTTTATTGCTGCTCCGTGACATCCACAGGTGTTTTCAATACCTGATTGAAAACACTTGACTGAACCTCTGTTCTTCAGAGTGGTAGTCTTTAAGGGGTTGAATAATTGTGTCAATGAAGAATTCACAAAAGAAACATTTACTACTGTATTACAAAACCAATTGATGTCATTTTAGTTGCATATGGTTCTTTAAAAAGTCCTTGTAGGATTTCATTCTGAATACAATTACAAATGTACACTAAATTCCCTAAAACCCTTTACAGCATTGGGGGTTGAATAATTTTGAACACAACTGTAGATGGGGATTTTGCAATTTATGTGGTTTAGGTGCTGTTCCAAAGAGCATCGTTACCGTTTTCAGTATTTAAAAAAAGTTTGTGTTTGATCCACTTTTGCACTCTGTGAATTGTTCTTGCAGCGCGGCCTCCAGTTATGGGAGATTTGGTTTGCTGGTATAGATTACGGTGTCGTCTGCGTACATATGTACAGTTGAGGCTTTGCAGATGTTAGGCAGATCATTTATGAATTTATGAATGTAGTGAAAGGGTTAACAAATGTGACAAAAGACAAAGTACCACCCCTTCCTATGCTCGCAAACTGCACTCCACACCCTCTATACTCACTGTTAACCACCAAATGCCCAGGACCTGTGTCTGACTCAGGAAAGCGAGATCACGGTCACTGTGTTGCGTGCGCTTGTAGTCCATATTTATAATGCCTTGAAGGGTGGCGTAAGGAGAGAATGAGCCCAGAAATTGTAATCAACTGGTCAGAAGCTGCACGCGCACCCTTGCTTCTTTTCGGCAAGGCTAATTGTTGTGCCTCAAGGTGTAAAGCTAGCATTTTGCATCGAGACGCTAAACGATTGAGTGCCAACACCTGAGCAAACCTTTTAATACGCACAGTAATCGGCAGGTGCTAACATTTACCACCTCACTCAATTTTAGCTGTAACGTCTGCCGTTTTAACGTTGACAATGGAATAGGGCCCATTGTTTGTTGCTATTCCATTTTCCTCCTTTCTGTGTATTTTTCCAAGGACACACAACATCTGAGAATGCTTTTTTTATGCTAATTTTCTAGAAACCAATACTTCCAATGCACAGAATATACGCCGATGCTGTTATGCTTTGCTTATAGCTAGGCAAAAGGGAAGGGGTAGAGTGCAGAAAAAACTGGATCCACAAACCTGAACAAAATGTGGGTGCTCAAATTGCCTGGGAAGCCAACATGAAAATAACTTCAAAAGAAAAGCAATCGGGCACACTAAAAATTAGTAGGTAGGAGGTTTTTATTTAGCAATGTTTCAGTTGCAACTGCAACCTGTATCAGGACTAGGCTTGATAAAGGTTATATTTGCATTTAAAACCATGTCTAAATAAAGATCTTCTTCCTACTAATTTGTTACTGTGCCTGATTGACTTTTTCTTATTTAAAAGGGAATGTCACAGCAAGACAAGAAGTGGAACTATTTGGAGGCCGTCATTACAGCATACTTGATGGTCACACAGACTGAACAGATCCTGTTGTTGTTGGGAAGTCCTGTCCGACCCATCGCGACCCCGTGGACAACGTTCCTCCAGGTCTTCCTGTCCTCTAGCATCTTCAGGAGTCCATTTAAGCTCACGCCTACTACTTCAGTGAATCCATCCAGCCACCTCATTCTAGTAGTCACCTTCTTCTTTTGCCCTCAATCTTTCCCAACATTCGGCTCTTCTCCAGTGAGTCCCTCCTTCTCATTAGGCGACCTAAATATGAGTTTCACTGTTCACTTTGAGTTATTGTAGTGTTATTGTCATTGTAGCATCCTTGGACAAAGACTCCTATATCGCCTTAATAGGAAACCTCAAAGCTACTATTTCCTTAATTTTTTATTTTTTTGAAGGTTTAAACACCTCTCGCTGTATTTGCAGAAAAAAGTAAATGAAATAATATTTCCCGGTCCAAGGTTCCAGAACGACAGTCACATAATTGAATCGTGCAGCATTGAGATGAAGCCTATTTTGCTTCTTACTCTTTACTGTGGATTCTTTGCAGCAGAACATTTTGTACTAAGTATGCAACTCGTGCGTCAACATAAAGGATTAACCTTGCTATGTATTTTTGCTTTGTCTTGAAAATCTTCTAAAAGTTCAAGGAAGCAAGCAAAAGATACATTTACTATAAAGATGTAACTAGTTTCGAAAAAGACAGCAATAACACCTTCTGATTTTTTTTAGATCTGCGTGTATTCGCGCGTATCGTTTTACTTTATGTATTTATGGTTATTATTCAATTTTGTAGAATATTCTAGTCCTTTATAGATATATTAACTGCTCCATGCTTTGTTTCATATTGGTCACTAGGGGGCAGTGTAACTTAGCTCAGCTACAGAAGACATTCTGCAAACTGCAAAGGTTCCTTTTTATGAAACGACAATCCATCAACTTTTTTTTTCTTTCCTAGACAACATGATTGTATGCACAATGGAAAACAAAAACAACAAAAAACAAGTCATTTAACTTGTTTAGGTTGTCAATTATAGGCTTACAAATATGTCTTCAAAGTATTTTTTTTAAAATTGGAATGCAGGGGTTTGTTCAGATGAATAATACTCTCTTGTTGTTTTACCCAGTGGAAAAAGAGAACTGCAGATTTCACCTGGAGGCGATGTACTGATACATAATACGTCAGATTGAATGCATAATTCCAATATTTGTTGCAATAAAATGCATAAATCAGAATGATAGTGGGTCCTTTGGCTTCTACAGTTGCATTCATTCATTCTTACTATTTAGGACCAAAAATGACCTCTAGGTCTTGTGCTCTGCAGAAACTCTTTATCGCACGAAATCACACATTGTGTAATATTAGATGATATGGCTCGGCACCCTACTTCATGTATGAATGTGATAAAAGGGAGCATTTACTATCCCGAACTTTCTTCATGGACTTATTAATCCAATTCATTTCGATTTTGCTGCTGGTTCCTTTAACCCCACAACGGTTATCCGAGGGTGTCTCGGGGTTAAATTTCACCACTGAAAGCGGTAACCCCGAGCCACACTCGGGCTGTATACATCACCTCTCCCTGCGCTCCCTCAATGTCCCCCGCTGTCTTCTCTGGCGATCGCGGCGTTTTACTTCCTGGATCCCTTCTCACGAGGAGGGAACCAGGAAGTAATGAGGTCGCGATCGCCAGAGGAGGCTGTGGGGGACATCGAGGGTGCGCAGGGAGAGGTGATGTATCCAGCGGCATCCCGAGTGTTGCTCGGGGTTACCGCTTCCAGCATAGGAATTTAACCCCGTGCCACACTCGGGAACACCACTGTGGGGGGGGGGGATTAGACCACTTTGGTCAAGAAATTTATAAAAAAATCAGACTGCCAGGGAGGTTAATGATGACCAAAGCCAACTTCTAAAAGAACATTATAGGTTCTATCTACAAAGCACTGAAATTGTGCCCACTTCTGCGATTAAATTTTTCCAAAAACACCATCAATTCACTATTCGCCGTATTTTGTGGAAGTTAAAGTCCGTTATCGGACGTCTGCAAAAGTTGCTGAATTACACCAATAAACGCCGAATTGGCAAAGTCCACCAAACTGGGGGGGGGAGTCTCCTAATAGGAGTTTCAATCAGTAAAAATGTGTCTAAATAATAAAATGCCCGTTAAAGAATAATTAAAAGGTCTGTTACAAAATTAAAAAGTCTTTCAAAAAAAATAATAAACAATAAACCGTTTAATATTCTGCAGTAAAAAGTATTTTATTTATACATTTTTCAGGATCTGTTAGGCATTTTATCATCTTTTCTTTTTACTGTAACTACCCTTTTTATTATCATTCATTGGATCTTCTATGTAAATTCCAGGCATTTTCGTTCAGTAGTTGTTTTTTTTTCACCTCATTCGTCTGCGAGTCGTTTTTTTCTGGTGGCTGCTCTGCGCTGTGATCGGCGGCTAGTCGGGTTTGTTCAGCGGGGTTAATCCAGCTGTTTTATGCAGGTTTCGGTGAGTGTTCGGTGAGCATTCAGTGGGTTTGCGGCGGGTTTTCCCTGCACTACGGGGGCCCTGTGGTTCTTGCTGAATACACTGCAGGGTCGACGAAATAGGATCGCCGAAGTGCGGGGAACGAAAAGTCACCGAATGTCCGGTGACTTTTCGATTCTTTTTGAATAACCCTGAAAGAATTTTGCCTGGAAGGAGACATTGAGATTTCACTAATTTTCAAGTATGTCCTGGGTAGGCAAGGCCTAGGCTGGCACTTTCCAGGGGGCGGTAAAAACAAAATACCACTAAAGGGGTTACTCACAGAGCACTGAAATGACGTCAACATTTTGGTGTTTTGTTCCCTGCACTTCGGGGAATCAAATTTCCCCACCTTCCAGTGAATTCACCATTCACCGCAGGGTCTCCAAAGTGCAGGGAGTTGGCTGCCAAATGCCGCCACCGCAAACCCATGGCCTGCTGTTTTCAAAAAAAATACTGAACGAAAATGTCTGGAATTTACATACAGTTGTGTTCAAAATTATTCAACCCCCACTGAAATTGAGTGTTTTGGCCAGTTTGACATTGATTTTGATCATTCAGTCATCTTGCTTACAATTAAATCAAAGAGGCACGTGTAGGTCAGACAAATAGAACATAACATTTATAATGAAATAACCACAAATGTCTTTTCTATGCTCACATCATTATCAGTTTTATTCAACCCCCAAGTGACATTCAATCTTGGTACTTAGTACAACATCCTTTTACAGTTATAACAGCTTTTAAACGTGAAGCATAGCTTGACACAAGTGTCTTGCAGCGATCTACGGGTATCTTCGCCCATTCGTCATGGGCAAAAGCCTCCAGTTCAGTCACATTCTTAGGCTTGCGCACTGCAACTGCTTTCTTTAAGTCCCACCAGAGGTTCTCAATCGGATTTAAGTCAGGTGACTGCGATGGCCACTCCAAAATGTTCCAGCCTTTAATCTGCAACCATGCTCTAGTGGACTTGGCGGTATGCTTGGGATCATTGTCCTGTTGAAAGGTCCAACGTCTCCCAAGCCTCAGGTTTGTGACGCACTGCATCACATTGTCATCCAATATCTCCTGGTACTGAAGAGAATTCATGGTACCTTGCACACGCTGAAGCTTCCCTGTACCTGTGGAAGCAAAACAGCCCCAAAGCATGATTGACCCCCCGCCATGCTTCACAGTAGGCAAGGTGTTCTTTTCTTCATAGGCCTTGTTCTTCCTCCTCCAAACCTAGCGTTGATCCATGGGCCCAAACAGTTCTAATTTTGTTTCATCAGTCCACAGAACACTATCCCAAAACCTCTGTGGTTTGTCCACATGACTTTTGGCATACTGCAGTCGACTCTTCTTATTCTTTGGAGACAGCAAGGGGGTGCGCCTGGGAGTTCTGGCATGGAGGCCTTCATTACGCAGTGTGCGCCGTATTGTCTGAGCTGAAACTTCAGTACCCACATCTGACAAATCTTTTCTCAGTTCCTCAGCAGTCACACGGGACTTTTCTCCACTCTACGCTTCAGGTAGCGCACAGCAGTCGAAGTCAGCATCTTCTTTCTGCCACGACCAGGTAGCGTTTCAACAGTGCCCTTTGCCTTGAATTTGCGAATGATGCTTCCTATGGTCTCTCTTGGTATGTTTAACATCTTTGCAATCTTCTTATAGCCATTGCCCTTCCTGTGAAGAGTAATCACCTCTTCTCTTGTCTTCCTGGACCATTCTCTTGACTGCACCATGTTTGTAACCACACCAGTAAATGTCTAGAAGGAGCTGAGTATCACAGTCATTTTAAAGCTGCCTAATTGGTGCTTATTATGCTTTATTGCTGCTCCGTGACATCCACAGGTGTTTTCAATACCTGATTGAAAACACTTGAATGAACCTCTGTTCTTCAGAGTGGTAGTCTTTAAGGGGTTGAATAATTGTGTCAATGAAGAATTCACAAAAGCAACATTTACTACTGTATTACAAAACCAATTGATGTCATTTTAGTTGCATATGGTTCTTTAAAAAGTCCTTGTAGGATTTCATTCTGAATACAATTACAAATGTACACTAAATTCCCTAAAACCCTTTACAGCATTGGGGGTTGAATAATTTTGAACACAACTGTAGGTATGTGGTTGGACCCAAATCTATCCTTTGGCCCCCACATCGAAAAACTCATCTAAACTTTACCCCAAACTAGGTGCCCTGTACAGAAACAAATCCTGCCTGGACCCCGCAGTAAGAAAGAAAATTGTACAACAAATGCTTATGCCAGCTATTGAATACGGAGATGTAGTGTATGCAGCAGCCCCGCAAACACAACTTCAGAAACTTATCACATTGTATAACTCATGCTGCCGCTTTGCGCTACACTATAACTACATGACCCACCATTGTGACATTTAAAAGAGCTAAACTGGCCGTCGCTGGAGACTAAACGCACCCTTTACCTTTCCAACCTGGAGTTTAAGAGCTTTTCTGAGAAGCTGCCACCCTATCTGAATAGACTGCTTCTCCCAGCAATTCCCTCGTCCTATAACCTCCGATCCAGGACCTGCACCTTACTGCAATACCACAATACAAAAAGAAAGTGGCTCGGTCCTCATTTTCCCACAGAGCACCGCAATTATGGAATAACCCCCCAGACTGTATAAGGTCCTATGATTGATAATAAAAAGGTCTGTACAGGGAAAAAAAAAAAAAATATTAAAAAAAAAATTCAGGTAAATGACTAAAAGATACGAAAAAAAAATCAAGAGACTTTTTACTGCAGATTAAAATAATAAACGGTTTATTAGATATTGCATAAAAACGGGAATATTTTTAACATTGAAACCTATAGGGTTCGCCTGAATAAACCTGCTGAATGAAACCACCAAACATCAGGGCATTTCACTGACATTTCTCTGCTGTGTGGTGTTCTCTGAATAGATTAAGCATTACTTCTCTATGGGGATTTGCACTGCCTTCGAACAGTACCATACTTGCTGGCAGTTCGCCAAAATTTGTGTGTGAGCATATCACAGAGCTCCATTGGCATACTTGGGGGAGGGACAGGGGGCGGGCCACCCCAGGTACCAGTGATTATTGGGGTGTCATTAGGGGGTACTAGGAGGTGCCACTGTCACTGTGTCTCCGCTTTGAGCTGTGTTCTCAAACAACGAGCAGTGGAGCAGGGCTTTTACATTAGGAGAATTTAAAAATCCCCCTCTCCTCCCTCGATACCTCCTCCCCTGCCCCGCAGCAGCTCTAGGAGAGGGGAGGGGGATGTGATTTGTGTGCAGAAGATGACAGGAAATGGCATGTAAAAGGGGGGGTTTATCAGCAGAATATGAAGCCCTGTCTGCTTACTGCTGTTTAAAGTGGACCGTTTCTTAACCAGCGCTGCAGTGATGAGAAATTTGTCACTGAGCTGCCCGACTCCTGGTGAGGTCCCGCATAGAGGGGGCCAAGCTGCATTCACTGCATCACCAGGAAATAGGCAGCCCATGGTAAACAGGGACAGGGAAGAGTGAGTCTTAAACTGGAATAGTAAAGAAAAAGACCATAGCATCTCATACCTGCAAAACACACGCCCATTCTCTGCTCAGCAACTCCAATCCACAAAACCAGCCACCCAGCACACACACACACACACACACACACACACACCTCCCATCACACAAAACCAGCCACCCACACATAACTGCCATTACACAAAACAAGCCACTCAGCGCGCACACACACACAACTCCCATCACACACAACCAGCCACTCACACACAACTCCCATCACACAAAACCAGCCACCCATACAACTCCATCACACAAAACCAACCAACACACAACCCCATCACACAAATCCCATCACACAAAACCAGCCACACACACACTCCCATCACACAAAACCAGCCACCCCAACACACAACCCCATCACAAAACCGGCCACCCACACACCACTCCCATCACACAAAACCAGCCACTCACACACAACTCCCATCACACAAAACCAGCTACCCATACAACTCAATCATACAAAACCAACCAACACACAACCCATCACACAAATCCCAGCACACAAAACCAGCCACCAACACACAACTCTGATCAAACAAACCAGCCACCCCAAAACACAACTCCCATCAGCAAAACCAGCCACATGTGTACTTTTGTTCATAGCATGAGGATGGCTATGTTGTGAGTTTACAAAATCACTTCAAAATAACAAATATTCAAAAAGAATCTACACTCGCCTCTTATTGCACAGCACAGAGGACGCATGATCCACCATCGGCAGATTCGTAATATATCATTATTATATGTATACGTCATGTCCTGCCAGAATGCTATAACTAAAAATATTTTTGAAAACCTTAA
Source organism: Leptobrachium leishanense (assembly GCA_009667805.1). Lineage (NCBI taxonomy): Eukaryota > Metazoa > Chordata > Amphibia > Anura > Megophryidae > Leptobrachium > Leptobrachium leishanense. Next base: position 314,175,827 of record CM019064.1, read on the forward strand.
AAAAAAATGTGGGTTTTTTTACATTTTAAAGTGGGGTGCCAAATATAGGATCCGCCTGGGGTGCCAAGTGTTCTAGGTATGCCCCTGGTTAAGTGGTCATGGTGGCAGGAGTATCTCTTTAATGTCCTACAAGTCCATGAACTATGATAAGAAGTAGCAAGGAGATGACTTGGAATGGAAGTACCATGCCTCAGAAAATTGGCAATAGACTGCAGTGAGTAAGATGTTGCTCTGCACACTACCATTTAGTTTGTCATAAAATATAACCTTCAAGTTGTCTGCAATTCTAGGAAGATTCTTGAATTAAGTTGAATCCAGAGCAGCAGTTTTGGTTGAATTTTTCAGATTCAAGTGACATAAAAATGCATAGATTATAGAGGCCAAGCTGTAAAGCCGTGATAAAACATGCTGATTACATTGTCACCCTCTTATCGACAGATTCCCTTTAACTCTTAGACTTGGATACACATGAATTATGTCTTTGTGGTGTAGCTTTAACACGGGATACGTGCTAACACTCTGTAGAACTCCTTACAAATAATTTCACTTGCTCTTATCAGTCTTATCAGGATATTATGTATGCTGTTTCATCTTGCCGAGCTCTCAATGCAAGTGACTGGGGTGATGTGTGAATTACATCAATCACGATAATTGTAGGCAACCACATAATAACACCCTAAATATTATTTTTTGGGTGTTTTGAATTGCACAGCTAATAACTCAGGTGGGTGTGCCAGTGAAAACCAATATGACTTTGCACGTTGCCAAACCGCATACTGGTTTCCTACATTGGAGGTTTAATGGACTTCAGACGTTATCAGGGCGTGATGATATTAAATTCTATTTCTAATGGGAGTTGCTCATTCGCACCTCATAGTGTTCTAATAGTATTCGTTACTAATTGACATTGTTCTCTAGTGGCACATTTGCGATTACACCGTGTATTCATTCAGCTAATCTCTTTACAGACTGATTACCGAAGGCCAAACAACAGCATAGTAGATTGTTTTGTTTGCGCGTATTATCTCCCCAGATAACCTAATTTATACATTTTATTTGATGCAGTCATAAGCTGTCCTCAAATCAGAGCACAGCATCCAACAAGACTGATCAAAGCACACTGTTGGCTTGAGATGAGGTGTAGCATTGCATTCTCTTTTGGAATCGGGTAGTTAAATATGAATTCTATAGATAAATGTCTTAAAGTGTTGTAATATATTCCCTTTTATATATTGTAATGTAATATATTTCCTTTTATCAATCTAAAATTTATCGAATTAAAGTTAATTTAATAAAAAAATATTTTAATTATATCTTTGTAATAATAATATGATAAAAGGTAACTGAATCAAGTGATTCGGTTGAATGTTTCAGGTTTCTTTGCATTTTGTATTTAAACCGTATATTAAACAAGGTTACATAAGCCGAAAAAAACCAGACGCGCGTCCATCGAGCTCAACCTTTCACACTTCACCTTCTGTGGTTGATCCAAAAGAAGGCTAAAAACCCAGTCTGAAACATTTGTTTATTTTACAATTTCTTTAATTCTCCATTAAATAAATGTATTCCTCCTTGCTATCTGGTATAGCACTGCAACATGCTGAACTTGCTAAAAGATACAGCATAGTGACGATATTTTCTTTTTTTCTGTAATTTAACTTAGGTATAACGCTAGGATAATTTTTTTAAGTGGTTTTTTTATACTATTTTATTTTTAAATACAGAAATAGAACTGTATTTCTCTACAGATAGTGACTAAGGCTGCTGAAAATTACAGAAAATTTTTATTTTAAATGGCAAGACCAATTGTTTCATGTGAATGAATAATGTGAAGAAGAATATAGCCTTTGAGGTTTGGGGAAAGGCAGTGTGTGAGTGATGCAGAGGACCTGAGGAAGGATGAGGCTCAATACTGTTTTATTGAGGATGGAAGGCGAGATGTGCTCTGCATGCTGTCCTAGATATTCAACTCAGAACTCTGTGTATGCTTTCTCCAGTAATATTGATCAATTCTGGGCTTCCCCTTAGTCCCCGGACATCTCCAGTATTTGCTACATGTGACATCACATCACTACCTCCTGTGCTAGGAGGCAGAATGACATTCAGCAATGTAATCATAAGGCTGGGGTTATTCACAAAGCACCGAAATGTCACTTTGTGCATGTCGGCGATTCTATTCCCCCGACCCTACGGCAAATTCACTATTCTCCACAGGGTCATCATAGTGCACCGCAGATAGTTACCAAACTGGCTGCCGAACTGCAGGAAAAAAAATGTAACTCTCCCTTTCTCCTAATAGGTGTTTAAATCCGTAAAAATGTCTTAAAATGTGTTGCATAAAAAAGGCCCTATAAAAAGGTCAAAGCATAAAAAAACGCCCTTTTAAAAAATTGGGAATCAAAAGTGTCACCAAAAAAGATATTCTAAAAAAATAGACGGTTTGCTGAAAATGAAAAAGAATACACAATTTTTTTAAATGAAAAATATTTTTTTACATTGAAATCTATGGGATTCACATGTTTAAATCTGTCGAACTGAATCACCAAAAATCAGGGCATTTCACCGTCACTTCGTTGCAGTTTGATGTTCTCTGTATCGATTAACTATCATTTCTCTATGGGACGATTTTGCTGCTGCTGAAAATTGGTGCTCTGCGGCGAACTGCACTATATTTCACTGTAAATTCACCATTATTTGGCACGTTTGTCGCTTTGTGAATAACCCCTTAAATCATTGGAGCTGTTAAAGTTGGGGGTAAAAAAAATTATATCTTGCGTAAACACAGATTGTTGTGCCTGCTGGGTGAATTGTTCTGTTCTTTTTTGACATTTTATGTCTCCATTTGCACTTTATTGGGTATTTATTATTTGGTTCATGATAATGAACATAAAATTGATCAGTTTGTATTTATCTATTTGCTAATAAACATAACGTGTGCGACACCTTAATATATGGACTGCACAAGCCTCTATAGCATATATTGTTTTGAATAACGTTCTTTTCTTTTAACCCCTTCACTGCTACAGTCGTGTATACACGATCACCTGTAGTAGACACAGCAGCCTGAGATCGTGGTGTTAAGATCTGGGGTTGGTCTGGGCATATGATCTGGGCAAATGAAAACTATGAAATGTGTTTGTTGCAAACTAATTTCTTTCCTTTCGGGCTCCAGAAAGTGCCCACAACATTTTAGCCCTGTAGGAATTTATGCCCAAAGTACTAAAACTGTTGAAAAATCAGCTAGAGAATGTCTCTATCGGACGTTCCCCATCTAATGATGCACAGAGCCTTGAACTGCATTTGTAACTGCAGTAGCTCAATTTGGTTAGTAGATGGCAACATCTACCTGCCAAATAGGTTATTAAAATAAGAAATACATTGAGAATATTCCCAAATATCTCTTACTCTATTCAAATGATTAAAAATGATTTTCAAAAAAAAACCACTGATAGTAGATTTTTTGGAAAATCACTTGGTAAGGAAGAGGATTAAAGTCTTCATGAGGCACTGTTGTGAATTCACATTCAGGGTTATGCAAAGGGATCCGAATTGTGGCCGACAGGTAACCGAACATTGAAATTCAGCGTATGGTTACCTTTCCTGGCCATCCGACTATTCAGAGAGCAGGCAGTTCGCCAAATCCTGTCAAATTGCCTGCACATACGGTGCCTGTTCGAGGGCAGTGAAACCCCCCCGAAGCAATGCTTCGTCTATATTCAGAGCACAAAAACCAGCAGTGAAAAGTTGCCGAATTGCCCTGCTGTTCGGTGGTTTCATGCGGCAGGTTTATTCAGGCAAATCCCATAGGCTTTAATGTTAAAAATATTCCCGTTTTACTGCAATATCTAATAAACCGTTGATTATAATATTCTGCAGTAAAAAGTCTCGTTATTTATAGATATATTTTTTAGGATCTTCTAGGCATTTTTCAGGATTTTATTTGCAAAAATTTTTTTGTTTATTTATCTTTTTTTTGTTTTTTGTAACAGCCCTTTTTATTATCATTCATTGGATCTTATATGTAAACTTCAGACATTTTCGTTCATTAGTTTCTTTGCAAACAGCGTTTCACTTTTCAAACATTCAAGCGAACTGGGGTTTTTTGCTCACTCCATTCGTCTGCGGTGTCAGATTTTTCCGGTGGCTGCTCTGCGCTGTGATCGGTGGCTGCTCGGGTTTCTCTGGTGTGTTCGGCAGGGTTAATCCAGCTTTTTTTGCGGGTTTTAGTAAGTGTTCGGCAGGGTTGGCGGTGAGTGTTTGGCGGGTTGTCGGCGGGTTTTCCTTGCACTTTGGGGACCCTGTGGTGCTTGCTGAATACACCGCAGGGTCACCGAAATAGGATCGCCATATCATACCGAATTGAAGCGAACGAAAAGTCACCGAACGTACGTGACTTTTCGATTCTCTTTGAATAACGCCGATTCTTTTACCTATTTTTCCCCCCAAGAAGGGAAAAAAAAAATATGGTAATATAAGACATGTAGTGGGATCAATTACTGATTATTTTTTTTTTACATTTTTAAAAAAAGCACTCCTTGAGTATTCTCTTTGGAATCATTCATGTGTATTGTTTCACGTTTAGAATTCTGCCCTAGAATAGTAAAAACAAACATATTTTAAGGGAAAGCTCAATAAGTAAATTTACAAGATTGCAAAAAGGGTCACATTGTTATTTCAGGAGCGGAGAGTGACAGCGCTAGGTCACATTTCATAAAGTCAGGTCAAGAAATATAGAACGCGTTTTGACTTCAATTCTATTTTCCTGTTTGTTCGCTGCCCAAACTTTCCATGGTTTCCACAGTTTGTCTTTGGTGTTAAACTTAATCTCCTTTTTCCAAAATAGTCTGTGTTGATATGGAGGTTTTTAACTGAATGAGCAAGTCCTGATACATGTCCGTATGCTTAACCATCTTTACTACTGATGTGTTTTTTTATTATTATTTCAAAATCGCTATGTGTGAGTTACGTTTTTTTATTGTAATAAATAATATTTGGTTATATTAGCATTCAATGTTCAATGCACTTGTTTACTCTTGGTTGTGTGCTAGTTTGACCACTTACACAATCACACCTACGACAGGTGGGTGTTGTTATGCTAGCTGTCAGTCAGCCTTACAAACATTTCCTTAGTGTAGTTTGCTTTGGGTCAGCATCAGGCAAAAAGGAATAACTTACTGTAACCCATCCATGCACATGTTTGTTTACAAATATAAAGGATTGTTTTTGGATTGAAATCATCAGTGTGTCTGGCACTGGAATATAAAGAAGTATACATTTGCAAATGTTTGCTTTTTCACCTGGAATTAATACAGTTTAAAATATATACATAGCTTCGTTTATGTGAAATATGATGCTGCCTTCCGCGCATTTCTGGAATAGCAAAATAGTCTAGAATCTAATACTTACAATACATGGTGACAGCTTGTCGATCCAATGAGTAACCTGATTGTTCTTGTGTATTCAAGAAGGGTCTGTTTTTTTATTTGTTGCACAATAGTAAAACACACACTTATATTTTTTGATTTATTTCTTTCCTCCGGATACTCTGCAACTAAAATAAAAACTCATCCCAATTATCATTGAATTATTCAACTTTTTTCATTGTGCAACAATGTATGTATATTTTCACCTGTGTATACTTCCAGTCAAACTCATGTTAACTTTTTCTGTTGCTCCTTCAGTGACAGATACTCATTTCAAAGTGTTTTTGCTTGACTGGATCTTTTTCTTGTTTTATGATTAGAATTTAACGTGTATTACGATTTTTCACAATAATCGCCAAGAAACATATATACAGTTCAGCAGTAATAAAACTAAAAAAGCAATATGGTAAAAGAACAGAAATGAGAACTAAAATGTACTTGTGTCCTAACCAACCACATGTCACTGGGCAATGGGAAAGAAAGAGAGGAGGAAGGGGAGAAAGACAAAAGGGGAAGGACTCGATGATATGTAAAAGTAGATATGTTTAGGCTAGGGTCAGACTAACGCATTTTTCACGTTGTCCGTGAAAATGTGCGTTCGAAGAATGGACGTATTTTTTCACGGAATACGCAATAGCGGTCATACTATGCGCAGTTTCATCCGTGATTTTGTACGGATCATCAATAAAACACTTCTTGCATCTGGACGTTATGTTGGCCGGACATTAGCAGCGTCTGATGTCTCCAATTCACGCACACACGCCGCTAGCGGACGCAGCGCACTCTGTACGTCAGTACTAGTGGTTTAACGTTCTCGAAAAAATGCGTTCATTTTCCACTTGCGTTGCGCAGCCGGACTTTTGTGCGACCGTACTTCGTATATTGGCTGTCATTGCCCGGCATCTGCTGCTAGCACGGCCGTGATTAAGTGCGCCAGAACGCGCGTTCGCACTGCCTCAGTCTGACCCTAGCCTAAATGGCAGAAAGGTGAGTAAGTAAGATTTCCCCAAGGTTCGTCCAAGACTCCAAAGCATGGAGTGGGAAAGAGCAGAATACTTTTCTCAGATTGCTTATGAAATATGGTGTCTCTCTTAAAATTAGAGTTGTTGTCATTTCATGTTTGAAGTTCACAGGTTGTGGACTGGGGGTATATGGCAGAAAGAAAGCTTCCTTTGTGTTTCAAATTACTAGTTGTATTCCATAGGCATAGGGAAATTATATATATATATATATATATATATCGTTTTTTTAAATTTTATGTAAAGTATATCCAGTACTGCGCAAAGGTTTTAGGCAGGTGTGAAGAAATGCTGTTATGTAAGAACTATGCTTTCAAAAATATATTTTTTATTTTTAGCAATTTAAAAAATGCAGAGTGTCAACAGAAGAAAAATCTAATCAGTATTTGGTGTGACTACCATTTGGCTTCAAACCAGCATCAATTCTTACAATTGCACACTTTGTACACATGCAGGATTTTGTAGGATCAAAATCTGATGCATGATTAACCAAGTGGCTGCTAATGATCGTCAATTTCATATGTAAGTTGAAACGTGGTCACTGACTAAAACCGAAACAGCTGTATAGGAGGCTTAAAACTGGGTGAGGAACAGCCAAACTCTGCTACTAATGTGCATTTGTGGAAGACCGTTTCATGTCACAGGTCATACACTACGGCACGACAACAAGACACAAGGTAGTTATTACTGCATCCGCAAGATCTCTCGCAGGCAAATATTTCAAAACAGACTGGGGTTTCAAGATGTGCTGTTTAAGCTGTTTTGAAGAAGCACAATGAAATGGGAAATGTTGAGGACCACAGACGCAGTGGTTGGCCAAGGAAACTTAATGCAGCAGACGAAAGACACATCATGCTTACTTTGACATCGGAAGATGTCCAGCAGTGCCATCAACAAAGATCTGGTGGAAACCAGTGGGATCCAGGTACACTCATCTACTGTCCAGAGAAATCTGGTCACAAGTGGACATCATGGAAGAATTGCGGCCAAAAAGCCATACCTCCTACATGGAAACAAGACTAAGCGACTCAACTATGCACAAAAACCTAGGAACTGTGGTGCAGAAAAATGGCAGCAGGTGCTCTGGACTGATGAGTGAAAATTTGAAATATTTGGCTGTAGCAGGTGGCAGTTTGTTTGCCGAAGGGCTGGAGAGCGGTACAATAATGAGTGTCTGCAGGCAACAGCGAAGCATGGTAGACATTCCTTGCAAGTTTGGGGCTGCATTTCTGCAAATGGACTTGGAGATTTGGTCAGGATTAGTGGTGTTCTCGATGCTGAAAAATACAAGCAGATACTTATCCCTCATGAAATACCATTAGGGGGGCTCTTGATTGCCCTGAAATGTATTCTGCAGCAGGAAAATGACACCAGTCATATAGCCAATGTTATTAAGAATTATCTTCTATGGAGAGAAGACCAAAGAGTCCTGAAAGTGATGGTTTGACTCTCACAGAGCTCTGATCTCAACTTCGAGTCTGTCTGGGATTACATGAAGAGACATAAGGATTTGAGGCAGCCTATATCCACAGAAGATCTGTGGTTAGTTCACCAAGATGTTTGGAACAACCTACCTACTCAGTTCCTTCAAAAACTGTGTGCAGGTGTAGCTAGAAGAACTAATGTAGTTTTGTAGGCAACGGGTGGTCACACCAAATATTGATTGGATTTGGATTTCTCTTCTGTCCATTTACTTTTAATTTTGTTAATTACTAAAAATAAACTATTAGCACTTCTTCTGTTTTTGAAATCAGTCTTACTTTACAGAATTTTTTTCACACCGGCCTAAAACCTTTGTGCAGTACCATATTTATATAAAATATATATTAATATTTACTTCACATTATAAAAATACCAATGTTCTCGTGTGTTTGTATATATGTATATAGATTTATGTATTTTACACAATAAATACTCTACTTTTAAATGCTTGTGTCAATTTTGGAATAGAATAATTGGCGTTACGTTAACCGTCCATCTAGACTATTAGACTGCAGCCCTTGCATGCATATTAATCATTACATACCCAGGTAGGATTAATCCACGCCTCAGGGAATACACTATCTCATTCGTGATGCTTGGGGTGCTGGTACACAGCTGATATGTATATTTTCTTTCCTGTCTTCATCATTACTTTTCTCTTTTCATCCTGATCCCATAATTGGCTGTTCTATCTGTACAACCGAAAACTGCTGGAGGATAATTTGATGAAAATATTTTACATGGCCTGATCCCTATTGTGATTTTCTAGGAAATAATTTAGAAGTCATTTGTGAATGTAGTAGAAATTCAGAATACCCCTATTTAACCAACAATGAAGTAATTGAAGGTTTTGCAAAGGGTTCCTAAAGAAATATTTTTTTTTTTAAAAAAAAAAATCTGTATTTTAGCTCCTATTAAATCCCATAAAGCAACAATCAAATAATCTAAATGAAGTTCATGCTCAGATAGCAATCGTTCACTTGGCATCTGTGCCGTCGCAACAGTGTGTTACTGGTGACCAGGCTATTCTAACCAGATGTGTCGAGCCCATAATACAGAACAAAATAAAACTACCACATTTTCCGACTTGTAGATTGGATAGAAAATGAAGCTTGTTACAATTTTTATAAACACTTTGGTGTTCTGATTTACAAACTTAGAGGTGTGCAAGAGCTAGATTAGTTTTGGCCCCTATGTAGGTCCTATACAAATACTTTTTGATGGCCCCTATCTGTTTCAAGATAAAAAGCTTGGAAATAGTCTGTTTCTTTAAACACTTATTCATGCAAAATGTTTACATTTTGCTCATAATTTAATTAAACTTTGTGTTTTTAAATGTTATTTAATTTAAATTGAATGTATTTCTAATTGTAATTAATGAAGGTTCCACAAATGAAAACATAAACCCGCAATCCCTCCCAAACTACCAGTAGAGATGTTTGTGGTGCATATATATATATATAACTAGAGAAATCTCAATGTATCCTTTCTGGTAAAATACTTTGCTCAATTTTAAAATTTAATATTTATAAACGTTTTGGCACCTAGCATTCCACTAGCATGTCTTTTTTTTTTTTTTTTTTTTTGCGCAGCACACTTTTGATGTAAAAATTTGAGCAATTGTGGAATTAATTTGCAAAGGAACTCTGGGCAAAGTAAGTCTCTGATTTTCTTGGATATTTTTTTTTTCTTTTTCTGAGAAAGGATTTTACCAGGAAGGATACATTGAGATTTCTCTCGTTTTCAAGTATGTCCTGGGTGGCGAGTATGTACCGTTAGGTGTCTTGCCCAAGGACACTTACTGGAGAGGTGCTCTTGCCGGGATCAAACTCATGTCTCCACAGGTTCTCTTCACGCAGAGCAGTGATGTTACCTCTACTCCACCCAGCCGGTACTGTGGATATGTGGTTGTTTTTCACAGACTTTCCTATGTTGATTATATATATTTATGTCTAGATCTGGGATCAAATATCCCAGTCTCCACTAGACCGTGTGTCGCAGCATCATGGAGGATGTAGTTCCATAACATCTGGAGGACCAAGGTTGCTGCTCCCTGGTCTAGATCTATAGAAATACATTTTCATGTTACAGGGAACGATCGTGTCTTTAAGAAATTATTAATCCGTGCAGATGACCTAGTTATCAGCTTCTTTTTGCGAAGTAAAATGTTGTTTAGGATTGCTACTCGTAGTTTTTCTGTATAGATATTAGGATAGTGGTAATGCTAAGGGTTTAATTGCCAATGGCCCAGTGATGGGATCTCTAGTGAAATCTTTCAGTGCTCCTTGGTTCAGAGGCAGCGCAGAGCGTGTTTTCTCTTTTAAAGTTTGCCCATCATTTGCCATGTTAGCATGTCTTGAAGTTGGGTCCTATTAGGGAAATCATTTCACTTTATATTAGATTCCTGTCATGTGGGCTTAGATAAAGAGCTTAAACGAAAATCTCTTCAAGTTCAAGCATCTGCCACTAGGGGCAATAAATTATTTGCTTATAGGCAATCAGGCTGTGTATTGTGCTCCTTCCGAGCAGTTAATCTAATTTAAGCCTCCCAGATGATTCATAGCACCTCAATGGGATTTATACTTCGTATTAAATTCTCCCATGTCAGGAACTTTCAAACATTTCCACCTGCATTACTGAATATATATTTTCAAAACGATTGGCATGTTTATTTTTTGGTTTCTCTTCAGAGGAAGACACAGTGTACGTGTAGATTTTCTGGTTTGTTTTTGTAGCCACTGAAGTAATACTTTAGAGCCACTTAAGTTGCTTTTACTACTTTACTTTATTTTTTTTTTACAAATTTTAATTCTAGCAAAGCACAACATTATCTCTTAATTTTCTACCAACTACATAATTTTTGCTATTTTAGTATGCAATACGAAATTATAAAAAGTATAAAATTGCAAATGCACAAATGCAATAGCAAAATAATTTAATAATAGAGAGAGAGAGAGCGCTATACACACACAGGTGTGTGTAGATAGATATCTATCTATCTATCGGGATAAAACAGGAAAAGAACAAAAAATGATTTTGCTATTGCTATATATATATATATAAGAAAAATTAGGAGAACTCTGGAATTTATAAAATAAAAGAGACTTTATTAACTAAACCTACAATCCGATGTTTCTGTTCCGAAGAACCTTTTTCACTGACGTTTCCAATTTTGCAGACGGAGTGCTCTTCTCACTTGTTATATATATATATATATATATATAACAATACACACACACACACACACACACACACACACAACACACACACACACACACACACACACACACACACACACACACACACACTTTTCTCTTTATATCAGGCAGTGAAAGCATTTTTTTTTTTAATTCTGGTAATATTTTTACTGTTTTTTGTTTTCTGTCAAAATTCATTTTTAATAAAAACAACTCTAGTGGAAAAAAAATCCCATATTCTAGACTTGATTGTTCTGCATCCATTCTGAGCTGAAATAATCTTGAGTTTTAATTTCTATCCTATCCTGGGGAGATGTAAAAGGAGCCAACAATTAAAATCCCATTTTTCTTAGTAGCGGATGTCCGAGTTTACATGTTAATACATTTTTTTTTTTCAAGATACTGTGTTTATATCCTATATAAATTACTCATGATTATATTTGTAATTTTCATATAGCTTGGTACTCTTACTTGTTGACTTAAAGTCAAGAATACTTCAGGGATAGGAATATATATTTTAATTCGGTTCTTTATGGACAGTCCATGCTAATTAATGTGTTTTTCCAGCTGTGTGCATCACTAGTCCCGTCTCCCTGATTATGTTTTATCTGCAAGTTCTCTATACAACATAGGACATTTCATCATTCTAATAGTGTAAGGTTTCAACTTCTTTTGTTAGATTTGCTTGTCCGTTTTCTGTCCTAGAGAATTCATGAGAAAAATTACAATACCCAGTCCATATGCTCTACAAATCTAATTTTACAGGGAAGGACCAGCAACTTGTCAGGTACAGTGATTGTATTTAAGGTATTTTCCATGGGTGTATATCTGCTTATTATAAAATTCAAGCTCTTTTATTATTGATATGACATTCTGTTATATCGAACGGTAATTTTCCAAGCAAAATTAACGGTTTTCCAAACAGTCGGTCTGCTGAAATGTATAAAGTGCTTTGGATAACAGCTATAAAAGTGTTAAATATTTTCCTGTATTTGTCATTGGTTTCCCTGTGCTTGCCCTGCATCAGAGAAGCATGTTCACTAGAGGGCATGCGTTGGCAAGACTTTTAATAGTATGAACGGCTTTTTTCAACATCTTTCACTCATAACGTATATGTTTGAAGATCGAAATGCGTCTAACCTGCTAATTTGCACCCAGTACATCTATATACTACGTGTCGGCATAAATTTAGCCAGAGATGCGAAAGGTATTCTTCTTATCTGTGGATAAGGTATTGCTTATATAGATACTTTTTTTTAAATTTATTTGAAGAATTTGTATAAAAGAAATTATATTATTCTTGAACCTGAAAAGAGAAAGCTGCGTAATAATAGATATAATAACTTTAGGTCTTTATTTTTCAATCTTACATTTTTTAATGTTTTTTCTCATATTAGATAGCATGTATTGAAGTCAATAATTTTGCAAAACAATGTCTATCCACTCCTCTACACATTTACAACTGTGTCCTCTGCAACCGAAAGAAAAATACGAATAAAATACATAGATTTCCTTTAAAACTCTAAAAAGTGTACAATTCAAATATTTAGCTTTTTATTAAAAAAATACACATATTAAACTTGACTTTATCACAAGTATTTAAATTGAAAGAAAGACTTTTTCTTTCTTCTTTTTTTGTTCATTCACAACAGCTACTTGAATGTCATCCAAATACAGGCTATTCACAAACAGATGAGAATGGGGGAAAAAAAAATAAACTAACATAGGCCAACTTGAACCGACCCTGAGAGCTCTCGTTGGTGTTGATTGGATGCTAAATAATGCTCCATGACAACTAGGTTCTCCTGGCTCCAAGGGGAGACATCCTCTAATAACGGTCTAAAACATAAACATTAACAAATAATTATTTTCTGGTCTCTGCTATAGTTCATTTATTTAGAAATCATGGAGTTGTTTATGATATTTAAAACTGAGCCAATATATTCACAAAGCAAAATTATTCTAGCTTGGTAGATAGGTGTTGCTTTGGCAGACAAATCTTTTTTCCATAGTCGCACAATTTTATTCGTGAGTGTTCATTTTGGCACCTGTAGAATGTACAAGAATAATGCAATTTAGCTGTTCATTTGTCTATTTTTTTTCCTGTTGTGTCTATCTCAGTATTGTAATAGGCTTATGTCAGAAGAACGCAGTCTGAGCGCACTCTGCGTGCGTGCATAACGGACGGACGTACTGACGGAAGATACTGTAGACACCACACGGTCTGTTTTTTTAATGGATGTAGAAAAAAAGGGAAATATGGGAAACAAAATTAAAATACAGGTACAGTCAGCCAGACCAAAAAAACTTCTGAGCGTCAACGTGATGTCGCAAATGCGCTGCGTCTGACATTGTGTCATCACGCACACAGGCCGCTACGCGGACGCGGCACACTCTGGGCATCCGTCTAGGGTAAGTGTCAGACGAACGCAGTCATCATGTCCGTGTCGCCGCACAGTTTAACGTCCATCGTAGCATTGATTTGTGATCAATAAAGACCAACACATGAAGTACGTGCACACCGAAGTGCGCACGCATCATGCATGTGGCAACAGACGCCATTTAGGCCTCAACGTAAAAGCGCCACGACAGACGCCCAGAGTGCGCCGTGTCCGCGTAACTGCCTGTGTGTGTGTTGACGCAACGTCAGATGCAGCTCATTTGCAACGTCCATCACGGTGAGGCTCAAACGTTTTTTTTTGGTCTGGCTGACTGTACCTGTCATTTAATTTTAATTAATTTTGTTTTCCATATTTCCTTTTTTTTTCTCTACATCCGTCAAAAAAAACTGGACCGTGTGGTGTTTACAGTATCTTCCGTCAGTACGTACATCCGTTACGCACGCACGTAGAGTGTGCTCAGGCTTTTCGTTGAGGCCTAAATGGCGTCCGTTGCCACCTGCGTGGTGCGTTCGCACTTCGGTGCGCATGTACTTCGTGTGTTGGTCTCTATTGATCACAAATTAATGCTACGACGGACGCTAAACTGTGCGGTGGCACGGACGTGATGACTGCCATCGTATGACGCTAGCCTTAATGATTATGTAAGAATGTATTGGTGGCACACCATGAGGGCTGCACTCAACCTAAAAATGCATAGTTCATAACGGTGCTTATGATCAACACAACACGCGAATTTGAAGCACTCCACCCAAACATACATCTAAAGATTTAAACATATCTGTCGTAGGTTTTAACTAGATGTTGGTATAATTACAACATGTGATCACACATTGCATAAACCTTCCACAACAATGTAGCCCATCACGTCAGGTTCTATTTATACCAACCTAATGCCTGCTTTTATGAGATTAACTCACTTAATGGAGATATACATCTTTGTGGAGCATTCTGCAGTTTGCAAGGTTTAAAGAAGTCCTTTTAATAGAGAACCTGTAAACCATGTGACGGATGGAGTGCGAACCTGGAGGTGCTCTGGCCTCCCATTACATCACACATAGCAAGAGGGTAGCACTCAACATAGATTGGCACATCCTGTAACTAAACAACTGAAGATTATATAAACAACATACAAAATTCACAGCTTTCAACAGAATGCACAACTCCACAGCATTCTTCTTTTTTTGAAACTCCTATTTTCTGCAACTCCTATACAAATAAATACTAAAGTATCCACTTGCATGCTTTTTCATGGAAGCTAATAATGAACTTGGTGGATCCTTATCTTTTTATATTCCACTACGTAGGTCAAGATTGCAGCTTCTGATTAAATTCATGTTATGAAGTTGAAGGGATATGTACTATACATCAGTTTTGAGTTTCAAAAAGTGTCGCAAATGTAAAAGACATGAGCCCAATAAACTACTCTTAAAGTAATAAAGAAAAGAATATATTTTTGTTTGTAATGGCAGTAAAAATCTACTCCTACATGACTTCAGGTTTATCTCCAACCCTCACAGAAAGTGGAGCATTGTCTTCAGTGAAATGAAAATAATAAGAAGAGAAGCGCAACCTAAAAAAATAAAATGAAAATACACGGAGCTATTGCAGGCTGTCTCGTATTTGTACTAGAGCAAGTGTAGACAGACACGCAAAACATTGTGATAAAAGCCTATTCTAATATAAAACATTGCCAACAAACTCCCCATCACCCCCCTTTAATGATAGCTCTTGGACACTAGCCAGCTCTGCAGGAAAGGGGACTACAATCATTCAAAGGGTGTGAAAAAAAGAAATTAGTAGAAGCACAAGCCAAATAAAGGTAATAAGAGAATAATATATAAATATGGTCTCTCAATCCTTCACGCTTCATAGCAGTTCAACTGTGATCTATGAGAGGACCAATAATAAATCAGCCTCATACAATGTGGTGTTAATAAAATATCTGACCTATAAATACCTATTACGAGAACGAGGACTGCAACCATGGCACTATACGTCTGGCTTTGAGTCTTCGAGTTCCTTATGCGCATACACAATAAGACGCAAGTTCCAGTGATCATCTGCTATTGTATAGTTCTTCAAAATTGCACAGACCAGTCATCAGAATAAAAGTGAATGTGACTTGCTCTCTGACCCCCAAAGCATTTGTGCATACATGACTCTGTCATCAGGTGGTGACTAGGAAAGAGCAGCTATTGTGATCCTTCCTAGTCTCCACCTGATGTTGAGTCATCTCTGTGATACAGTATATACCAGCAGTTGGTTCCCAATAATATATATTTACAGTTAAAAGTACTTACAAAGCGCCAACAAGTTCCATCGTGCTGATATATATACTCTTCACATTGTCCAATAATCAGAGTGACTTGATACTTTCTTACAAAACTATACATGTACCATTTTACTATATCAATACTGGGTGGTACATTTTTGCTAAACCTAGCTAGTGACTGTCCTCTCCATTTTCTTCAGTTATTATTTCTTTAGTCTGAGCAAGTAGAGCTTTGTATGCTAGTCACAAAAAGCATAGAGCAGAGTTTCTATTTAGCTTCAAGATGTTGAAACTCCTTGAGTAATGCCACCTTCCTACTGCTTTCACTGAAAAAGGAATACATAATCTTGAACAATAGGAACTCTTAGTTGATAACGTCTAGCCTGTTTCGACATGTCCTCTCCACCAGCCCAATCCAAAAATGAGTCTTGGGAAGTTGATGGAGAAATTTAACTTGTAGAATTATCACCGTATACCTGATTCCATGGGAATTTGTGCTTTTCAGTATCCCAAATATCATGTACAGGTTTGTGGTTCTTATGATTCTATTGTTGCTGTAGCGGAGATGAATGTTAATGGTGACCACTTACTCCGTTTGAAGATATTTTGTCTTGCTCAGATAGAAACATAGAAACATAGAAAAAATGTCGGCAGATAAGAACCTTTCGGCCCATCTAGTCTGCCCAATTACATGGATACTTTACCTGGATTTATCTTTTGTTTAGGATAGCCTTATGCCTATCCCATGCTTGCTTAAATTCAATTACTGTTTTGGCCTCTACCACTTCTACTGGAAGACTGTTCCATGTATCCACCACCCGCTCAGTAAAATAATGCTTCCTGATGTTACTTTTAAACCTTTGCCCCTCTAATCTAAGACTATGTCCTCTTGTTTTGCTATTTTGTTTCCTTTTAAATATACTCCCTTCCTCTACCTTGTGGATTCCCTTTACGTATTTAAATGTTTCTATCATATCTCCTCTGTCTCGTCTTTTTTCCAAGCTGTACATGTTAAGATCATTAAGCCTTTCTTGGTAACTTTTCTCCTTCAAGCCGTACACCATTTTAGTAGCCCTTCTCTGAACTCTCTCCAAGATGTCTATATCCTTCTGGAGATACGGTCTCCAGTACTGCACACAGTACTCCAAGTGAGGTCTCACCAGTGCTCTGTACAGTGGCATGAGCACTTCCCTTTTCCTACTGCTAATACCTCTCCCTACACAACCAAGCATTCTGCTAGCATTTCCTGCTGCTCTATTACATTGACTACTTACCCTTAGATCCTCTGCAATAATAACCCCTAAATCCCTTTCCTCAGATGTTGAGGTTAGGACTGTATCAAATATTCTATATTCAGCCCTTGGGTTTTTACGTCCCAGGTGCATTATCTTGCACTTATCCACATTAAAACTCCATTGCCACAACTCCGACCATTTTTTTAGCTTACCTAAATCATTTGTCATTTGGCTGATCCCTCCAGGAACGTCAACCCTGTTGCAAATCTTTGTGTCATCAGCAAAAAGACATACTTTTCCATTAATACCTTCTGCAATATCACTAATAAAAATATTAAAGAGAATGGGTCCAAGTACTGACCCCTGAGGTACCCCATTGGTAACAAGACCTTGCGCCGAATAAACTCCATTTACCACAACCCTCTGTTGTCTGTCACTCAGCCACTGCCTAATCCATTCAACAATATTGGAATCCAAGCTCAAAGATTGCAATTTATTGATAAGCCTTCTATGCGGAACAGTATCAAAAGCCTTACTGAAATCTAAATAAGCAATGTCTACTGCACCACCTGTGTCTATTATTTTTGTTACCCAATCAAAAAAATCAATAAGATTAGTTTGGCATGATCTCCCTGAGGTAAACCCATGTTGTTTCTGATCCTGTAATCTATGTGTTTTACATTTTTATATCTGAAACTAGTCGAGGTATGTGTGTTTGAATGCCATTGGAGCTGCACTACAAAAGCATGGTAATTATTGGACAACGGTTTCATCTGGATATTATCTGGATTGGTGGGTTAGATGGGTCCAAACACTAGATTCATTATAAATGATTGGTTTCAGGTATGACAAACCTTTCTGCTCAGGTTTTGGAGAACTGATTTGGATATAAAACAGTGCCAGAATGTTCTAGGTTACTATTAGAACACATTGTTATCTGGCAAAAGATTTGCCTGGTACTTTTCTATAAAACAGGTTTCTTGGTAAACTACCTGGATTTTATTAGGAGTTTATTTTTATTATTAGACACTTCATACTGTCAATCTGCCAATATATACTATAGGGGTTATTCAGAAAGCACTGAAATTTCAGTGCTTTCTCATTCGGTGATTCCATTTTGACGACCTTGCGGTGAATAATTTACTATTAACTGCAGGGTCCCCAAAGTGCGCCGAACATGTAGCCACCAAACTGCAAAAAACAAAACAAACGGAACGCTGCTATTCTAATAGGTGTTTTACACCAATAAAAATGCAATAATGTGTCTAATAAAATAGGTACTATAAAAAACTAATAAAGGTCTGTTACAGAATAAAAAAAACTTTAAAAAAAAAAAAATTATGAATCAAGAATTTCGCCCCCAAAAAATGTAATATATATTACATAAATAAAAAGACTGCTTAAAATGAAAAGAATAAACGGTTGAATAAATAAATAGAAACGCTAATATTTTTTTACATTGAAGCCTACGGGATTCGCCTGTTTAAACATGTCAAACTGAAAATCAGGAAACTTCAGTGCAATTCGGCGTTATCTGAATCGATTATCCATTACTTCTCTATGGGACAATTTCGCTGCCTCCGAACGTCGCCAATCTGTGGCGAACTTCATTGTATTTCACCATCAAATCGCCTAATATTTGAGAATTGACCGTTTAGTGAATAAATGAAATTGCTCCGCAATTGGTGGCAAGTTCAGTGCTTATTGAATAAGCCCCTGTTACTTCAGTTTGGAGTGTCATGCCAATTAATTTTGATTTTGTTATGACATCCGTGTTTTACATCATCAGTACGCTTTACAATTTTATTGGTAATTTGAGTGCAACCCAAAGTCGCTTGTAGCTTGGCATTTCCTGTGGACTCCTGGTCTAAAATTGTTAATTGGAATTCCCTCTAAATTCTCCTTTCCACTTGCAGGCAACTATTATTGCATCTTTGCTCTTCTTTTTATAGAACATTAACGATCTTTGAATTCCTATTTGAATATTGACATATATTTGGGAGGGCTGACATGAACGATTGTGTGAAAGTCTCTAGACGGTATTCCCTACTGAATCCGAACTGTAGTGTTTGGATGTGTAAGGCTTTACGTCCGGGTAAGTGACTTTTTTTGAGTAAGGATTTTACCAGGAAGGATACATTGAGATTTCTCTCGTTTTCAAGTATGTCCTGGGTGGCGAGTATGTACCGTTAGGTGTCTTGCCCAAGGACACTTACTGGAGAGGTGCTCTTGCCGGGATCGAACCTGTGTCTCCACAGTCTCTCTCCACGGTTATAGAGCAGCGATGTTACCTCTACTCCACCCAGCCGGCACAACAAAAGGATGAGGTGAGATGGGCACGACGATGGTGGGATTTGAGCCCACACGTGCAGAGTACAATGGACTAGCAGTCTACTGCCTTAACCACTCAGCCAACTGGTTGCCTGCCCCCGAGAATTACCTTCATAATGCTACAACCCTCTAAAATTTTGTTAGCTCATCCGTGATTGCGCTAGCTGGCACAAGTTTAATGTACTTTGTGCCCCACTATGGGGAAACCTACAGGTGAAGGTATTCCCCGTTAGCATCCCCATTGTAGCATTACCTATATAACCTGGCCCTCTGTCTTTGAATAGGTTGTTATGCACCTCTGGATAACGTATCCTCTATATTCCATTGGTGGTCAGTTGTTGGTGGCAGAGGATCTGCATTTTAGTTGTGCATCCATGCAGAAGGTGCGATTTGT
The DNA here is from genome assembly GCA_009667805.1 of Leptobrachium leishanense. Classification (NCBI taxonomy): domain Eukaryota; kingdom Metazoa; phylum Chordata; class Amphibia; order Anura; family Megophryidae; genus Leptobrachium; species Leptobrachium leishanense. The sequence continues at coordinate 314,195,582 of CM019064.1, forward strand.
TTTGGTTAAAGAAATTACGTCCATACTCAGCGAACACAAGTTGCATCATTTGTAGCATCATTATCACTATTTTTTTTTTTTTTTTTTTTTACAGGTGCAGGTGCAGGTTATTTATGTTTGACTGAATATAGCTGACACTTTTATGGTGATTCCTTTATGAGTAATTAAATTAAGGGTTTTCATTTTTGAACACCTTAATTTGCAAAGGTATACTTACATATAATTATGTCATAAAACTCACCACCTGAAACAACTATAAATACATCATTTGTAGCATCTTTGTGCTAATAATTTTATGTCTCGTCTTAGCAGTTGAATCCTTTATTATTTTGTTTATCAGATGAATCAAAACTACAGGGATTGTACATTTATATGCCAACTTTCAGCTTTGCTTACAGTTTGAATAACTTTATGACAGCCTATAGCGTTTACCTGAAAGATTTATTTTTTTTGTTATGGATCGAAACCTCCTGTTGTAAAATGCCGCTGGTAGAACAATAGAAATCATTCTCATCACGTTTGTCTTAACTACTTTAATGGCATCATAATTAACGAGTAAAGTAGACTCCTAGAATAAGTCAAGCAATACTGTCTGCAAAACTGTATATTGCATGACCTATTAATAAAATGTTAGGATGTTACGAAGTACAACGGTATCTTTATTCTGCTACTGTCCTCTTCCAACGTCGTCTTGTTAGTGGGGTAGAAAGCTGAATAAAATTATGTATCCCCACGATAATTTGTTATTCAGTTGTTACTTTCTTTTGTTTGGAGAGGAGAGCAGGAGGCCCTTGGAACACCTGTTCTTTGGACTTCAGTAGCCTTACAGGGACACTACCGTTATCATAAACTGTATCTAGATTACTTGTGCATTACAAACAAAACCACCTTATAAAACACATGCTGCTGGTTTTTTATCTTTGTTTGAAGTAATTGCATGTAAAAAGGGAAAATAAACGTAAGTTTTTTTTATCTTCCGTTTCCATTATGTGGAGTTCTCCCATGATGCAACATTTAGTAAAATCTGTGCAGAAGATTTACTTTACTGCTGTGGTTTATTTTATACAGGATTTAACAGTCTGTGGAGGAGGGAATGTTTATATAAGGTAGTAAATGGTCTATTGTGCTGAATAAGATAAAATGGGAATCTTAAAAGACTTCTAATCTATCCCCTGGTGATGTCCTTTGAATACATCCCACACAATACAATGATACGAGTCGGTGAGTAACCATTCACTCTATTCTATGGCCAAAGCCAAACAGTGAGGCGCAAGTGATGAAAAGATACGGGGGGAGGGCAGGACAGTTTACAACACAAAAGATCACACAACTGATACTCAGAATACATGCAGAGTAAAATATTTTCACAACTAAACATACAAAAGATAAACCGAGCACATGTAAGATATCGGCAACATAAAAGAAACCTAATAAGAACATTTTTTGGTGGTCGTGTCCCTTTAACATGCCCATATTCTTGAACTGTTTATTTGCAATGTATTTATTCCTGTGTCCAATCAGAACAGATTATTAAAGTGTCAAGCCAATGCTTTGTGTGTATGGTCTTATTTGGCAACTTGTCTGTTCTTTGCCATGCTTGTGGACCTTTAGTTACAAGCCCAATTCTGAAAAAGTTGGAACAATATGGAAAATGCAAAAAAACACCATAAAAAGTCAATTGAAAATAGAGTTCACCCTGTTCTATATTGAAAACACATTAACACATTATTTGATGTTTTACTTACAGGGTTATTCAGAGAAGGTGAAAACCAGGAGAATGGCAGGAGAAGAGAATGTTCTAGACCAAATAGCCGATTTGGAAAGTGAGATAAATGCTATTTTGACCTAGAATTTTCACTTCTCCAGTCATTCTCCTGCTTTTCACCTCTCTTTGAATAACCCTGTTAGTGAGTTCAGTGTATTTTTGAATATATACCCTCATTTTCAAATCTGATGGCGTTCAACACACTCAACAAAAGTTGGGACAGGGCAATTTTGGACGAATAGCGATGTGACAAGTTGAAAGAAAAAGTTTAGGGGAAACAAGTGAGGAAATTGTGTAATCAGAGTATATTAGGGGCCTCCAAAGAACGCCTAGTCAATCAAGAGCAAGGATGGGTCGAGAATCGCCAATCTGCCAAAAGATGCACCAGCAAATAATCCAACACTTTGAGAATAACATTCACCAAAGGCAAATCGGTAGGAAATTGGGCATTTCACCTTCTATAGTGCACAATATAATAAAAATTCAAATCTCAGTGCGTAAAGGGCAAGGCCGAAAACCACTGAATGTGTGTGTTCTCCAATCCCTCAGACGTCACGGTCTCAAACACCGTCATGAGTTTGTAATGGATATCCTGGCATGGACTCCAGAGTCACATTGGTAAACCTTTCAGTCACAGATGCAAGTTAAGGCTTTACTGTTGCAAAGCAGAAGCCCTACATCAACACTGTCCAGAAGCACTGCTGACTATTCTGGGCTCCGTCTCAACTGAGATGGACAGTAGCACAATGGAATAGTATTTTGTGGTCCGATGAGTTAACATTTAAAATAGTTTTTGGCAAAACAGTTGTCATGTTCTCGAGAGGAAAAAGGACCTTCCAAGCGGTTATCAGTGTCAGGTCTAAAAACCAGCATCTGTCATGGTATGGGTCTGTGTCAGTGCTCATGGCATGGGTAACTTGCACATCTGTGAGGGCACTATTAATGCAGAAAGATTTGTACACATTTTGGAGTAGCATATCCTGCCATCCAGATGTTGTCTTTTCCAGGACATCACTGCATCTTCCAGCAGGACAACTTCAAACCACATTCTGCCCAGATTCCAGGACACATTATTGCGTAAGCAGAGAGTGCAGGTGCTAGCATGGCCTGTCTGCATTCCTGACCTTTCTCCCATTGAGAATGTGTGGCGCATTATGAAGCGTAACATAAGACCATGACTGCCCCGTACAGTTGCACAGCGGTAGACATGCATATTGGATGAATGGGGGGAAATTTTGCTTGCTAAGCTTAGCCAACTGGTGTCTTCAGTGCCCAGATGCATAAGTGTTATTAATTTAAAAGGTGATGTTACACAGTCGTAAAACGTAAACCGTCCCAACCTTTGTGGAGTGTGTTGCAGTCATCAGATTTGAAAAGAGTGTATATTTCAAAAATACATTGAATTCACAAAAACATCAAATGTGTTAATAATGTGTTTTCCATGTAGTACAGAGTGAATTGAGTTTTCAAATTACTTTTTTCTTCTTTGTTTTTTTGCATTTTCCATACTGTCCCAACTTTTTTAGAATTGGAGTTGTATATTGCATGTTGTGTATACTTCCTCCTTTTATGTGGCTCCTGATTAAGTCGTTCTCATCCTGGTCTAAGGAGGCCTCCGGTATGATGCTACAAAGTATGAAAATTTACAGCAACAGTGAGAATGTCAGAGGTATAAATAGTTAATTTTTGTTTTACTGTGATGGCTGGTGTTGATGTATCTGCTCAGGTTGCAGTTAGGCCCCCTGTGTAGAGGGGGGACCGTTCTAGATGCCTATACTCTGTAACTGCGGCATCTAATCTGAAGCTTGAGCAGAGGTTGAAATGGTAGCATCTGACACCGCTCTGTGCCCCGCCGTGGGTTCCAGTAGACCCCTCGGAGTGTTCCTGATTCTTTGAGGTACTTGATTCCTCACTTTAACCTCTAGCTCAGTATTTTTTCTTCTTCTAATGTCTGCTATTGTCCCTGTATGGCTATTGTTCTGATTCTGCGTTCCGACATCTGGCTATAGATTTTGGGTATTGGCTTGCTCGCCTCCCTGATTCTGATTCTGTAAACCAGCCTTTGGCATTGTATTTGGACTTTGATTTCTATCTTGTCCTCGTGGGTTCTGTATTTCTGCATCCTGTCCTTGTGTATATTTTGGCATTCTTTATTTAGCTTGGGTCCGGCCACTTGGAGGACCAGTTTATCAGATTAGAAATTTCCTATCTTAACTGGGATTTTGTCTACTGAAATACTTTCCTGACATTGTTTTTCTTTTGTTTTTCTTTTGCATCTGTATTTTTGATGGTCTGACTGTATTAAAAAGCAGGTTATTTCAATCCGCAGCCCCTGTATTCTTTTTAGGATTTGTTTAATTGAACTAAAGAGTTAAACTATGTAACATGGAATGGAAACATTTACAGATGCCGTTCTAAAGTCTCTGGTAGCTTAAATGAAGTGTGTTTTGTTGTGTATCTTCCGGGATAATTAATTTGAAAATGGCAGACAAAAGGGAGATTCTAGAGTTTAATCATTATGTTAGCAGTGTATTGTTAGAATAAAAATGACATGGCGTAAGGCCAGGCTTGTATAAAAGATCAATGTAACTGCATCCTCCTGAGCGCAAGAGTATCTTCTAAGAAATGTGAGTTGTATGATGGTCAGGACAATTTACCTAATGTGAAAGTAAATCCCAGAGGCGGTGGCACATGATTTTGGGTCAGATGGACTACAATATGCCTTTTGTTTTGCTACATTTTCAGTGTTTTTTACGATTTGCGTTAAGCTTTATTGACTTTTTTTGTTGCTTTTTTCGGTATGCAACAAAACGCACCGGAATAAGAAGCAGAAGAATAATGGCTTGTGCTTGTGCTAAAGAATTCCAGGAAATCCAGACAGCTAGATAGAAGATGTAGGACTTTTCCGCTGCCAGCGGTTTAGTGGCTATTATCTTTATGCTTTTCCTTGTTTACATAATTTATTTTTTTTGCCTACACTAAATGACTTTATTTGGCAGTGTATAATAAAATAGTTTACTAATCAACTGCAGGTTATGGGGTAGAAGGCCAGAGGATAATCCATTTCATGGGTGATTTTCCATTTCAGATAATCTGGTGGAAAGGTGGATAATTATCAATCTGTAAAGCCAGATCACCCACTTTTACGGATTGATTTTTCCAGTAGAAAAAGCGGATAATCTGTCTCAAAAGATCTACTGTGCTCTTCTACAGCTTGAGTTTCCACATAAAACGTACATTTTGCTTTTTCTCAAGGTTTTGCAGAAAATCAAATTGTAGACTTTTAGGCCAAGCAATGATCTAATGTATTGTACGTTTTCACGTGTGATTTTGCAGTATTTCCATGAAAACCAAGGGCAGGCCCTTTGTAGTGATATTGCTTGGTATGTACGGTATATTTCCAATGTTGAATTCTGCTTGCTCTGTACATAGAGCATTATTTGCAGCTCAGTTTTTCATGGCTATTTATATTTTTAGAATCTGTGGTGCATTCATTTTCTTTTCTTTACACCTGGGTAGTATTGAATTAACAGGGTTATTCAGAGAAAGGTGAAACTCAGGAGAAATGGCAGGAGAAGAGAACAATCTAGACCAAATAGCCGATTGGGAAAGCGATATAAATGGGAGAATTTTTCTGGTTTGGGTATTTTGACCTAGAATTTTCACTTCTCCTGCCAAGTCGCCTGAGTTTCACCTTTCTTTAATTCTAAGTAAGTCTATTTGGAATGCGAGCTACAATAATAACAATAAGAAAAACCATATTGAGTTAATCTATTGTGCTTATTGTTCTTTTAATTTTGAGTTATTATCTTTTTGAATTTGATAGAAATGAGCGTTTTGCCAAGAACTTGAATTTACACATCTGTGTTTGCTTTTCAACATTCACCCTGAACCAGGTTCTATTTATTTTGCCGACTTTTGACTTTTCTCTGGTTGTAAGAAACACAATCATTGTGACCCTTTGCTCCAGTGTTCCTTACTTCCCAAACTGAGTAGCGAACTTTTCGATGGTTACTTGGGTTCATCTGAACACGAAGATTCTGCTTCTTCAATAACAATACAATGCAAACTGTCATCTTGACCGCAAATACAGCAACATTTCAGCCCTCTATCGGGTTTTCCTCAGGCTGACAATTACTGTATTAGCCGATGTGTCGAATTGCTATATTTTGTAAGGGTGTCTTGTCAAATGGCTAGTGATTATTTATTCTATGGGGAACGCTTGTTAAAAAAATTTAGAACTGGGAAACTGTTACTTTTATTTTTCTGAGAAATGATGTAAATTTTAGCTAACCCCCCCCAAAAAAAATCGTTAGTGCAGCATCATTGTTCACATTTATAATTGAAATGTGAACAATAATGCTGCATTAATAAAAACAAAAAAGTTTATTTTTTTTCCTGTACATATAACATGGTCATGTTTGGTATTATTGGAGAGACCATGCTCTGGTCATTCCAATGATATCAAACATTAACCCCTAGCTGCCAAGAATCAGGAGATACAGGGGTCATTGTACCCCCCTATCTCCACCATAGGTGGCAGCTAGGGGTTAACTCCCGAACAGACGTCATCGCATCCATGCGTGATTATGTCAGTAGGCAGGGGGACATCCCAGAGACTTGGCCGACATCCAAGATGTTGGCCACCTCTGGGAAAGGACTGCGATTCGAAACCGATTGGCGCTGAATCGCAATTCAGCCCCTTAGGGGTTAAGACAATAAATAAACTCCGGATACCGCAACATTAATTCAAGTGGATTTATTCCAAAACCAAGAGATAACGACGTTTCGACCACAACTGGTCTTTGTCAAGCTTGTCAAGCTCAAGGCTTGACAAAGACCAGTTGTGGTCGAAACGTCGTTCTCTCTTGGTTTTGGAATAAATCAACTTGAATTAATGTTGCGGTATCCGGAGTTTATTTATTGTTTTGATTATTGGGGCTGTACAGCAAGAGACCTTCTCTCCGGTGACCCACCAAGGGGGATGGTGCCTTAGCTTTAACTTTTTCCTTAGGGGTTAAGGGCAGACTGCACTTCCAAGCGGTGTCTGCCTTTTGGCCTGCGGCCCTTAACGATGGGGACGGAGAGAGGTCCAAAGGACCTCTCCCCTCCCCTTCAGGCACTTTCCCTGCTCTGGCGGGAAAGCGATGAGCCAAAATACTGAGCGATTGCGGCTGCAATGACAGGACGCACTCAGCGCAACCTCCACAGGGAAAGCCCATTTGGCTGGACGCACTTGTCGCAGCCAAGTGGTTAAAGAAAATAAAAAATGGCCAGATCCTGTTTTTGCTTCTGCTTTTGCAAAATCCCTTAACATTATAAATATTTAAATACTTTCTTGCCTCTGGTCCCACGGTGCACAGGACCGTGTGACACAATGCCCCCTCGCACTTTCTGCAGTATAAAACTGGGTACAAATAACTGCTTAGGAGTTGTCTACATGAGCGGCCACTACTGGCATCTGTTAACGATCCCTACTGTTACAAGAACAACTACTAACATAGCTACTCTCTTGTAATAGAGCAGTGGTTCCCAACCGTGGTCCTCAAGTACCCCTAATAGGCCAGATATTAAGGATCACCTTGGGGAAATACAGACTGAATCCTGCAATCACTTTAGCAGCAAATCATATCACCTGTGCTGTGCTTCAGATATCTGGAAAATCTGGCTTGTTAGGGGTACTTGAGGACCGTGGTTGGGAACCACTGGTAATAGAGTATATAGTAGGAAGCCACCAAGGGTTAACAGCTTAATTATTTTTGGTGGCTCCATATCGCCTCTCTCCTATATTGATAAGCCTGAAATTTAAAAATGAACCTGGAACTGCTATGTTCTTCCCCAGTGGGCACTGCACAGTCCGTGACTACTACGTAGGTCAGTGTGTTGGCAGATGGCAGTCAATAACCTGCCAGGAATAAGCGGTGGGCTGTCCTGTGCCACCTTGGTGCTGTGGTACTAGGCAGCGATTGTAACTTGCTAGAGCTCCATCGCTTTTTACCGCAATAACTGCAGTCTTGCAATCATTTGAATTTGTGACTGAAAAACTGTTTTATGTAATTTTATGGAAACTATTCCAATTGCAGAGATTTTAAAGGGAATGTTCAACCTCAATTAAGAAGAATCCAGAGGATTTAGGTTGTCCAAGCTATATCTTTTCCTATATTGCAAAGCCTGGAAATTTGTGGCAAATGCAGGTGATAATTTGTCTTTCGGTGTACTCCTTTAAGGCTATTTCTCTTGTAATGTATCATTTTAATTAGTAATGCACAATGCTTGCAGTGTGTGATGTCCCTAAAGCTAAACTACAATGCAAACTTTTAATATTTGCTTTAAGTTAAGTGTTGTTTTAATTTTATTGTGTCCCAGTACAAAACATAAGGGGGAGTGGGGCGAGGTTTCGAAGGTTAACAAACAAAACAAACCCCATAATTTAAGCCCTGGCCAACAATGCAAACCTTGGCTTCATAAGAAATAAAAGGCCCAGGTGTGGTACAATGTCAAATGATTTCATACATGGATCAAAAGGGTTTAACAAATTGTCTGTGAACAACCGAAAACACCTGTGAGAGTGAAAATGGATTGTGAGCACCTGAACACATTTCAATTCAAGCTATTAAAGTATTTTACAGTGTTAGCATGGAAAGAATAATACACACTGCGGTTTGATGTCTTTTATTGCAGAACAAAAGATTTTCAAGTCATTCGCTCCAGGTTTAGCCTCTCCATTGTGTGGCAAGGGAGGTTTAATGAATCATTGTTTAACTTAGATATTGCAAAGTATTTGAGCATTAAATAGTCTTGGATGTGTACATAGCACTCTTTCACAGGTCTCTTATTTTAACAGTGATTAATTGGCATTGAACGACTATTTAATTACTGGAAGACAAATCTGCAAACAGTGTGTATTCTGATTAAGTTATTTAACGTTATAGGATATCCATTGCAGGTATTAGTATGTTACTTACAAGGGAATATTACCAACACCAGCACATTTTGAATTCACATGAACACTGCCAAAATGAAAGATAATCTATACTGTGCTCATATATTAATCACAATGAGAATTGGACAAAGAACATTTGATAAATGGCACCTTTTAATCATCAGCACTATGAGGTGACATATTTCTTCTCTGCATGGGTTCGGATTTAGGATGACGAAGGATCACCAGACACACCGTTCTGAGTTAAATTACTATTATAACATGTTAACAGGCCTTATAGTTTGAGTCTGCATTGTGCAAGAAGTACAAATCTTACATAAAAGGTACCCATCAGAGATATATTTTTTTTTTACATAAATAAGAATATAAGGAGTCTCACTGTAAGCCGAATGAAAAAAACCATAGGGCAGAACTGCATATATAAATGATACAGAAACCCCTGCTTATATAACATGCTCACAGGATATTAATGCAATAAGGGCACATCAATCAATATACTCAGCCGCTGTAATCCGCCTGTAGACCTGTGGTGTAGCTGGAAACCACTGGCGAATCAGCTTTCAGAATCACTGAACACCATATAGGATGCAGGATACCACAAAAAGGCTGGACTAAATAATAGTATTAAAATCAAATTTAATAGGACATAAACGCTGACGCGTTTCGTTACATACTTAACTTTCTCAAGGCAAAAAGTCCATTCTTTTTTACTCTGCTTTCAATTTATTAATATTTTATTAATACACATAGTGCTCAATTTCAGACGGGCCCTTTACGTTTAAAGTGAACTAATACTTTTTGTAGGTAGTGAAAATCTTCTGGGAGCAGGTAATTCCCAGGTGCTTGTTATTCAACTCTTGGTTCTCGAAGCTGGTTGAAGCCAAATTCATAATCAAAATTCAAAAAATGTTAAACTTGACATGCTGTTGAAGAAGATGCAATCTGCAGCCCTTTCCTCCTTTTGGAATATGGAGGACATGGTGAAAAACAGATCACATATACACAATCTCAAGTGACACCTCATGGAGTCATTTGCATTCCGAAAGTAATAATAATAACCCCCCTATTCTGCTTGGGTTAATTATTATATGTCGGAAAGAAAATACATGGTTCTCATACCTATTTAAACTGTAGTGCCGGTCTCAATACTTTTCACCCATTTTATATGGACTGTCTTGCCAAGCACAGTGTCAAGATCAATGTTAACATTTCTTCAGTCCTACCTCATATTGAATGTGGTTCACAGAGCTTTAGAAAGTAAATTAAACACTCTGCATCTTTTGAAGAATATCTTCCAGATTAAAAGACTCACAGCCTTCCAACCTTTCTATGGCCTTTTTAATACATCTCTGCACCTAATCACTCAACTATAGCCAAGCAGTTTTTCATTTCATTTGCACTTTGTCAGCATTTTCATTACACAATACCTCTATTTGACAGACCATTGTTGGTCACCAAATATGAAAGATTTAAGGATTAACAGTCTCTTCACACCACCCATTCTGACAGAAATCAGGAGCATGGTTGTAATCTGCAGGATAGTTGCCGAATGCCATCACAAGGGGCATGTCGTTTGTAGGTGGAACTTTACAACTTGCCAATTAAACCGTGCGTATCTTAAAAATTGTCAGAATCCCAATCTGTTTGTATTTCTTATGCCCTTGCGTAAGAACGATTGGAGTGTATTTTCAAAAGGAGAAATATAAATTTTTATATGTAGATATGTATTTTATCACCATTACAGTTATCACATTTCAAATGGGTGACTCTTATTATAGAAAATAGACAATATTTATACAAATATATACATTTTATAAAGTTTATTTTCTTGCGTATCTCTTAAAACTACTATCTGGTTACAATGGGAGTGGGGATAACAGGGAGGTGAAGCAATAATCCCTCACGACCACACAACCCCTGCAAAAATGGGTTTACTTCCGTAGACTCCTCAATAGCTGAAATTCAATGGAATCAATCGGTAGCTCCTGCACTTGGCAGGGCAAATTACAAAAGTGGTCACAGAACCTAGAGTGTCCCTTTTAAGAATTCTTATCAGAAAAGGAAGTGTAGCACAACTAAGGTTTATTTTCTTGCTAGGAATAATTGGAAACTTATTTATATAATTTGGTTTAGAATACACTGACAAGCAGTATAGAATGCTACATCGTATAGGGATATGTGATGCCACTGTTTGTATCTGTCTTTATATAACTTATCCAGGGCACTTTAAAAATATTAATACATACCTATCTTGGTGTTTGTCAACACATTTCTATTATTTCATAATGGATCCTAAGGCCGGGGTCAGATGAGCGTTTTTAAGAGTGGAAGGAACGTCCGTGAGATTGGTCATTCCTTCCACTCTGACGCCCGTCTGGCCACCTCGCTGAGCGCAGTTACTTAGCTCAGCGCTGCAAGGCTTGATCCTCCTATGGAGAATTGCGCTTTGCAGCCCCATCGAATGTGCAACATAGCGCTTCAAAGAGGAGGCTTTCAAAACGTCCGCAACACGCCTGCTGTAGCACGCGCAATTAGTGCTGTGCTACAGCGTGTAGCCAGCCCCGTCGAAGCATCACAATGCTGCGACGGACGCCAGGAGGCAAGCCAGTACAAGCGCTCTTCTGACACCGGCCTGAAAAAAAATAGTTAACTCATTGGCTGCAGATATACATAAAACTTTCATACATTTATTGGGTGCTATTACTTGGCTGTGTTCAGTGTTGAAGCTTTGATTGGCTTGCCCAGTCTCCACTCATATCTTCTAAGTACACTTGGGTAGTTCCAACGCAATTCCAAAAAAAAAATCAGACTGTAGAATTCTACTTCCATTCATTTCCCTGGTTGTCTGTAAATTATGGCACATAATCTTATGTCGTCTACGGAAAGGATTCAAACAGTCAGAAAGATGGTGGCACTCAATGCTGTACTCCATATGAGCCGAGGGGTGCAATATCTCCTTATACTAATGATGCTATACTTTAATGGGGTATTGGGTAGTCTCTCTGCTTAAAAGGAATATTGTAACGGTTATTAAACTTCAGATTTATTGAATCAACAGTATTTTATGATTAGCAATTCCTGTTGAAAAAGAATTTAAGAGAAACCTACCTTTTGTTGAATAAAAGTGATTTCTTCTTAAACACCACAGTATTTAAGTATATTATTTGGCTTTACATTTATTACTTCTTTAAATAGAATGTCTTCAGAAATGTATGCTAATTCATTTTTGACATACAATAAAGCCAATTGATAATTGTAATGGTGAATTTACCCCTACCTGCTTTTCATGTTTCTGGTTTAACATAATCACATTAAGTGGCAATGATACATTTATATTTTCTTTCAGACATTGGGGGGTGTACTTTACACTTGAAGTCTGCATGATTAGGATACTTTTCATCTTTTATGATAATTGGAGAAAAAAAATATCTGAAATGCTATTTTAGCATTTAGTGTGTTTTTAATATAATCTAAAACGCTTTAAAGGCCTAATCACATCTATGTCTTTATTTTAAAATGAATTCTGCTGTTCCCTGCAGGTATCCTTTTTAATCCCAGAGCATTTCTGATAGTTACAAGTATAAATTACATTCTGAAGAGTTAAACTCGTTTTTTCTACGTTTTCCCCCGATTCAATTAGGAAACTGTCTAGTTCCCTGCAGAAATATAGTAATCCGGCACTTGATTTTATTTTACTTATCACCTTCAGTTTGAAGTCTATTTTTAATACCCAAGAGGTATACTTAAAATTCCATTTTTAATATTTTCTTCCCATTTTTGTTTCTTTGGAGAGTTGATATTTCTCTTTGCGAGCAACATTCAGGATTTGACAATGTCTACTTTATAGGAGAGAGATTTACCACACAAGGAGCAAGGCACGTATCTAAAGCTGGCCATGAAGGCAGATAGTCACTTAGATATATGACTCGTGGGGCCACCGCTAGGACCTGACCACCTGGTGTGAGCCAAACCGCCATTGTTAAAGAAAATATTTAGTGCGAGTCGCTAAAACTTGGCGCCGTGTCTGCGGTATTCTGTTTACAAGGTTGTTTATCACACACTAGGACCCAGCGCTAATGTTGCTGTGTACAGGATAGAACTTTGTAGAAGTATGAACACATCCAGCGAATAGCCCTCACACCCCTGCATTATTAAACTCCTCCAAGGTGGCCGTATTATCAGGGTTTTGATACACACATATATTAAGGCTGATGGGCATTGCATGATAAACGCCACCCAACAGCATGTAGAATCATTACACTGCATTTAATAGATGTAAAAGGAAGGGCAGGTGAGCGACAAAAATTTCCCTGCTGCAGCATATAAATAATAAATGTTTCAGGGGAAGACTTATCGATGTATCCCTTTAAAAAATGGTCCACACAGTGACCCTAATAATCGACCGCTTACATACTATGAATAGCCCCAGCATAAAATGTTTAAAATTAGGCAGTATATTAGAATTGGAATATATGTGGATAAAGGATACATATATAACCAGTGCTTTTTTTCTGGAAAAATAGGTGGGGGTACTCTCGCGGCCAGGGAAAAACAGTGATTATTTTGACTATTTTTCGTGTCCGAATAAATACTCCTTGTATTAACCCTTTAAGGACAGAGGCAATTTTACAAGTAATTCATACTTTGTGAAGTGCAGGCAGCAGATAATGTGGCGATTCTAGGAGCAATTACAGCCCTTTGAGTGCAGGGCAAGGGGACAACACCGGACTGCGACAAGCACACAGATGCAGACTTTTACACACAGCAGCCTGTTTAAAGACAAATACACGCATTACAGCCAAGCCATAAATTCACAAACATAGCCATATATCACTCCGGGAGTACAACTCACAGTAATGTACCAATATCAATTTATTCAACGCCTACGCCAATGCATACCAATTAATTAATTTCTCCCCAGAATACCAATTACTTTCTCCCCCCAGCATATCTATTCCCAATATCAATTTATAGCCCCAATATCAATTTATCCCCATATCAATTAATTCCTCCCCAATGTCAATTTATACCCAATGTCAATTAATTCCTCCCCAATGTCAATTTATACCCCAATATCAATTAAATTCTACCTCCATGTCAATTTACACACATGGATATATTGCCCCAGACCAGCTCATACATTGATATATTGCCGCAGACCAGCTCACACATGGAATATATTGCCCCCGACCAGCTTACACATGGATATATTGCCCCAGACCAGCTTACACATGGATATATTGCCCCAGACCAGCTCACACATGGATATATTACCCCAGCAGCTCACACATTCATATATTGCCCCAGACCAGCTCACACATGGTTATATTTGCCCCAGCTCATATGGGTATATTTGCCCCCCAGCTCATATGGGTATATCTGCACCCCAGTTCATATGGGTATATTTGCGCCCCAGTTCATATGGGTATATTTGCCCCCAGTTCATATGGGTATATTTGCCCCCCAGTTCATATGGGTATATTTTCCCCCCAGCTCATATGGGTATATTTGCCCCCCAGCTCATATGGGTATATTTGCCCCCCAGCTCTCACCTCCTGTCTGCTCCCCCGATTAGATCCTGCCGGCGGCCGCGTGCTTTTCCCTCCTACGTGCGAGATCGCAGCTGGCTGGTGTATAGAACCCCAGGCCAGCGCCAGATATTCATGCTGGTGGGCACACGTAGGAGGGAAAAGCACGCGGCTGCCGGCAGGATCTTCTCGGTGGGAGCGCTTGGATGCCTGGGGCTGCCGGCCCCCCTCTGCATGCCGCTGCTGCCGCGTAATCTCCATCTGTGTTGGAGCGATGGGAGGAAGTGACGTATAGGATAACTTCCTCCCAGTGCCGCAGCGCACAGTAGAGAGTCCTTCAAGAGGCAGCACTCGGCGGCCGCGAATCAGTAACCTCTCCCTGCCAAGAGGTGCCGGTACGTGCCGAGAGGTCCCAGTACGCCGTAACGGCTCAAAAAAACCCTGTATATAACATAATACAGCCTACTGCAACAGCAGCGACGCTGCTGACCAAATCCATTACTATGGTGTTGTGGGCCAAGAGAACACCTGTGCTGCATTCCTTTCAATTGCCTGTTGATTTTGGGCGAGGACCTGTTTTTTTTTTTATGGAGATCGCACCGGGGTTAAGCAGTAGGTAAAATTTAGAGATTACCGTCCGTCTAAAAAAATTACTGCAGGCACCAAATGATCTGTTAGTTACAAGACTGCTAGAGATCCCTAGTACTCCTTAGTCCCCTGAGTCTTACTGCTGCCACAGGTCATTTAGATTTCATTGCCCCTGTGCTCCCTCTACCTTGTTGCCCCGTGTCTCATTGCCCCCTCATATAACCCCTGTGCCTAATTTTTCCCCCGCATGTATCACATATAGGGGAGGGGCAGAGAGACCAGGGGACACATATGGGTATGCTGCCTCATTTTCACTTCCAGGTGTCTCATTGCCCCCTGTGTCCTCTTAGTTTCATTGCCTCCTCATGTTTTTCTGTGCTTCACTGCTCCCTCATGTTTTTCTCTGCCTCATATCTCCTATGCATGTCGCCTTTGCTTCACTGCTCCCTCATGTGTCCCTGTTCCCCACTACTCCCTATGCCCTTATGTTTTGCTCTCCATGTGTATTTGCAGAGCCAATCAGTATGGCCAGGAGTAGTGTGCACCCTGCACCGGCCATGAGCTGGCCCCTATGCCTCAAATCATTATTAATCAATAGTGAATCTAGAATAGAGTCCAAAGAGTAACAGAAGAAGCTTCACAGTGCAGCTTCTCGTTCACTAACTTTTTTAAACGTCTGTGGGCCACATTACAATCTTGGTGCTAACATTAGCGCTCACTTGAGTGAGCATTAACATTAGCCTGGTGGCTACTGCACATTACAATCCAAACACTAACGGGTTAAGTAACCCATTTGCGTTTGGTACCTTGTGCTTTTCAGGGCGAGGTTACTGTACTTTGCTCTCCCTATACTTGGGGAGCGCAAAGTGTTAACCTCCCTGGCGGTATTCCCGAGTGTGACTCGGGGTTAAATTTCACTACTGCGAACGGTAACCCCGAGCCACACTCGGGCTAGATGTTTACTCACCTCCTCCTGGCTCCCTCGCTGTCCACCGCGGTGTGATCGCGGTGAGCTGCTTCCTGGAAGGCTCCCTGCAAGTCACACGATGCAGGGGGGCGGGACCAGCATAAAAGAAATCTTTCTTACAGTTTACACTTTGGATTATACAGTGTAATGCTTATGAACATACAGGATAAGAAATAGACCATACATCGTCGTACCCTTGTTTGCAGAAAGATTTCAGTGTTTTTTGTTGTATTTTTTTGAATATCATTTATTTGCATTAATTTGGATAATTATTTTTGGGATAATAAATTATTATGTCGTGTTTCTAACTTTATCGGACTCAGTGTATTTACTATTTATTTTTTATTTATTTATAAAGTATTTTACCAGTAAGGACTCTTGATTGCACGGATTTCAGTGCGTGATTCCTAGTTATTACAGGCTAACTATGTACAAAAACACGTTTCCTTTAAAAAAAATTGAGACGCTTTTAGACACGAAATTTTGAAAAAATTAGACCGCCAGGGAGGTTAATCAGCGTTAGGATTACAAAGTCCTAACGCTGATTAACGTCCAGCTGCGGTTATCAAAAAGTTAGCACCAGGTCTAGACTGTGGTTTACGGATTCCGCTGATGCAGAATCCGTTAGCACCATCCAGAAACCACCCAAAAAAATCAGATACTCACCTAGTATCCCGCGATGAGGACTGCGGGTCCGTCCGCCGCCTCTGTCACCGGGAACAGTGGGAGAGCGACTGGGGTAAAAAGTCCCCCAGTCTCTCCCTGCAGATCACTACGCCGACTTGCCCGATCTCGCGAGTCCTATGGACTCCATTGAGAGGATGCGCGTGGCGGCACTTAGCGCTACTGCGCGCATGCTGGGGCTAGCGCTCGCTAACAATGCAGGCAGCTTTTTAAGCGCCTGCATTGTAATCTCCCTTTAAAACGGGGATGACAAGGAGGAAGCTGCGGGTGCAGTTTTTTTTTGTCCCTAGCGCCCCCGTTTTAGTGGGAAGAATGTAATTTAGCCCTGTGTTTTTTGAAGATTAAGCACTGGCGGTTTTCACTGGTGTGTGTAACTTCAACACACACCAGTGGTACATGAAGAACCTCCCCAAGACTTTGCTGTCCTGGGTGTAGGAGAAAAGAGTATACTGCTTTTTATGTTCATTATAAAAAAGTTTGAAAACTTTCATCTTTCACTATACTACTCCAACTTGATTACAATACTTTGGAAAACTATTTATTGCTGATTTCCGTTGATAAAAAGTTTGATTTCTACGGTAATCTCCTCTTGATCTTCATTTTATTGACACCTCATTTTTGAACAAGAGATTGAAGAGACTGAATACCTTATCAAAGGCTGCACATTATCCTAAAGTATAAACAAGTGACGGTGAAGTCATACTAACAATGACATTCTGTTATACACTACAGTTGTGTTCAAAATTATTCAACCCCCAATGCTGTAAAGGGTTTTAGGGAATTTAGTGTACATTTGTAATTGTATTCAGAATGAAATCCTACAAGGACTTTTTAAAGAACCATATGCAACTAAAATGACATCAATTGGTTTTGTAATACAGTAGTAAATGTTTCTTTTGTGAATTCTTCATTGACACAATTATTCAACCCCTTAAAGACTACCACTCTGAAGAACAGAGGTTCATTCAAGTGTTTTCAATCAGGTATTGAAAACACCTGTGGATGTCACGGAGCAGCAATAAAGCATAATAAGCACCAATTAGGCAGCTTTAAAATGACTGTGATACTCAGCTCCTTCTAGACATTTACTGGTGTGGTTACAAACATGGTGAAGTCAAGAGAATGGTCCAGGAAGACAAGAGAAGAGGTGATTACTCTTCACAGGAAGGGCAATGGCTATAAGAAGATTGCAAAGATGTTAAACATACCAAGAGAGACCATAGGAAGCATCATTCGCAAATTCAAGGCAAAGGGCACTGTTGAAACGCTACCTGGTCGTGGCAGAAAGAAGATGCTGACTTCGACTGCTGTGCGCTACCTGAAGCGTAGAGTGGAGAAAAGTCCCCGTGTGACTGCTGAGGAACTGAGAAAAGATTTGTCAGATGTAGGTACTGAAGTTTCAGCTCAGACATTACGGCGCACACTGCGAAATGAAGGCCTCCATGCCAGAACTCCCAGGCGCACCCCCTTGCTGTCTCCAAAGAATAAGAAGAGTCGACTGCAGTATGCCAAAAGTCATATGGACAAACCACAGAAGTTTTGGGATAGTGTTCTGTGGACTGATGAAACAAAATTAGAACTGTTTGGGCCCATGGATCAACGCTATGTTTGGAGGAGGAAGAACAAGGCCTATGAAGGCCCCCCCTTGCCTACTGTGAAGCATGGCGGGGGGGTCAATCATGCTTTGGGGCTGTTTTGCTTCTGCAGGAAAAAGGGAAGCTTCAGCGTGTGCAAAGTACCATGAATTCTCTTCAGTACCAGGAGATATTGGATGACAATGTGATGCAGTCCGTCACAAACCTGAGGCTTGGGAGACGTTGGACCTTTCAACAGGACAATGATCCCAAGCATACCTCCAAGTCCACTAGAGCATGGTTGCAGATTAAAGGCTGGAACATTTTGGAGTGGCCATCGCAGTCACCTGACTTAAATCCGATTGAGAACCTCTGGTGGGACTTAAAGAAAGCAGTTGCAGTGCTAAGCCTAAGAATGTGACTGAACTGGAGGCTTTTGCCCATGACGAATGGGCGAAGATACCCATAGATCGCTGCAAGACACTTGTCAAGCTATGCTTCACGTTTAAAAGCTGTTATAACTGTAAAAGGATGTTGTACTAAGTACTAAGATTGAATGTCACTTGGGGTTGAATAAAACTGATAATGATGTGAGCACAGAAAAGACATTTGTGGTTATTTCATTATAAATGTTATGTCCTATTTGTCTGACCTAACACGTGCCTCTTTGATTTAACTGTAAGCAAGATGACTGAATGATCAAAATCCATGTCAAACTGGCCAAAACACTCAATTTCAGTGGGGGTTGAATACAACTGTATATTGCCAAAAGTATTCGCTCACCTGCCTTGACTCGCATATGGATGGGTGAGCGAATACTTTTGGCAATATAGTGTATGTAGATCTGAGGGAACCTAAACTTTTAAAATACTTGGAATGTTAACATTTTAACCAATGAATATTTTGCAGTACTATACTTTTTTTGGTTCATTTTAAGGCATTTATTACTCTTTGCAGCCTAGAATACAAACCTGTTGGACAGTATTACAAAACTGGTGCTAACTTAACCAGAGCTGCGGTAAACTTAACAGTCCCATAGACTATAATGGCTCTGGTAAGTTTACAACAGCTCTGGTTAAGTTAGAACCAACTTTGTAATACTGCCCACTGTCGATTACATTTAAACAAATTTCCTTTATCATGTGTTTAATTGTATTGTGAAATAAATCGCTTGATATTTGTTTATTTTTAAGTGATATTGTGTGGTTAAATTCATTAATTGTTTTCTTGCTATATCTGACGACTAAATCAAAATTTATGGAGATAAAATTAAAAAGTACTTTGGTATTTAAAGTATAAAAGATCAAAAATACACATCTTCCTTTCAAATATATTATCTCTTCTTTCAGGGTGTTTGATAATAAATCATCTAGCCTATAAGTTTGCTAATGTGTCCTGCTGTTAACGGTCTTCCTTGGCTCCCTGTGACGCATTGCCCACCAAAGTGCTCTGTTAACAAAAGAACACTCACTGAATGTGGTCTGGTGCATCAACAGTATTGATTGGTAACATCATGCACCAAAGAATCTGTAATTTGATTTTATTTTCATTTCTATACTCATGATTTCTTTGTCTGCTCCATAGGAGAAAACGAACAGTTCCTCTTCTACTGTATTTCTCTTACTTTTTCTATGGAGCATAATACACTACCTGTTGAGATAAAAATGAAGCTTTGTCATTCAAGCTCTGTTTCAAGTTAGTATTATTTTATTTCCTACAGGACGGATTTTAAACAGATTCTCCAAGGATATCGGCCACCTGGATGACTTACTTCCGTTTACATTTTTAGATTTCATGCAGGTAACATTTTTTTTAGTATTTATTACCTTTGTCAATTTTGCACATTGTATCTACATATACTGAAAATAATAACAATAATAATACATTTTTATTTATGAAAAGTAAAAATCCTAGAAAACATTCTGTATTTTTTTTACAATAGACAGTCTTCATGCTTTTTTTTCTAAATATTTTCTCTGATAATCTCATTTGACTGCAGTCGGAAAGTATTAAAATGGTTTGATCTTTGGGAAGTTACTGGATATGTGACCTGAGGACATTTTAGAATAACCTGCTAACTTGCATGTGAATAATACCTGTTATCACACAGTGTAGTCTTAGGCTGGGGTCAGAGGAGCGCACTGACTGCGCACTGTAACGGACATACTTTTTAACTGATGAGATTGTGGTTACATTGTATCAGTTAATTTTAACTGATGTTGAGAAAAGGAAAAAAACTGTATGCAGTTGTTTCTCTACATCCATCTAGCTTTTTCACGTCGATGCCATTTTGGCGTGTGTTGCGCGCGTGTGAAAAAGTGCGCACGTGCTTCGTGTGTTATTCTCTATTGACTCCTTTGAAAAGCTACAACAGACAGCAAACAGTGCGGTCAGACGGACGCAAAAAGTGTGCTCGTCTGGCGTGGGCCTGAAACTTAAGTTGCTGCAACACTGGGAGAAGAGACGGGAAAGTTTGACCCCTTTATAACCCACAAAGTCAAGCGGGGCATCCTCGCCTGGTTAGGGTGTGTAAATATAGGCAGTAGCATTGTCCACTTTTCACTTGTAAATTGAAAAATGCAGCTGCCATTATTCACATTCTTTTTCTCATACTGGTAGAAAATCCATTGTTTTATATCTAATCATATCCTTAATTAAATTTTTGCTTGTATTGTGACAAGTAACATTTCAGTGTTTCAATTTTGATAAAATACGTTATTCTTATTGAAATACAGTAAAAGGTTCTCTATTAATATTTTTTTAAAGAGTAACCCATAGATTATAGAATAACAATAGTTTGGATGATAGGTGGAAAAATTATTTTACAAACTGCGCATACAATCCTTATTTGGGGAATCTGCCAAGTCCGTTGAAAAAAAATATTTATAATTTGTCTTGGTTCTACAATAAAACATGACTCCAAACAACATTTAAACATCAGGAGCAAAAAAATGGTCGAAATGAACTGGACACAAGGAGGTGAAATGGCTCAGTAGCAAAATTGTTACAATTAATCACTTTGTTTCTTAATTATTTTACTTATTGAATGTAAACCTGCTTAGGCTGGGGTCAGACGAACGCAGTGTTAACGTCCGTGTTGCCGCACATAAGTACGTCTGTGACAGCATACAATTGTGTTAAATGGAGCCCCACACACGAAGTACGTCCGCACAGAAGTGCGGGGGCTGACGGACGCGGCAAACGGACGCAGTTTAGGCAAGAACGTAATACTGCTAGAACGGACGTGCAGAGTGCGCCACGTCCACAACGTCCGCATAGCTTTGTGTGTGAGTGATGGAACGTGGTCAGACGGACTGCATTTATACGTCCAGCATTTTTGACGGACAGAATGTTTTTTTATTGTAATTTATTTTCCCTGCTACATCAGTCAAAAAATCCGTCAGTGAAAAAAACGGACTGTGTGGCCACTACCTTGTCGTCAGTCAGAAAGTACGTCCGTACTGCACGGACGCACAGTCCGTACAAAATGCGCTCATCTGACCCTAGTCTTAACTGTTAAGTTACCTGAAAGTAATATACTGTAGGTGTAACCTTACCTTACCTTATAGGGGACAGTTTGTATGCAAAATGTTGCATGCTTTTGGCTGCCTTTTATAGTATGAAGATTTTATGGTGTTATCTTATTCAATCCTTGTGAATACAGGTTGTATATAAATGTATCCCATGTGCTAAATTCAAGCATTTTGTGTTTTAGCATACAGCCTACAGGTCACAGCTTTTACCATCGTGATATTATTTTGTAGGCAGATTATATGGCTACAAGCAGTTATTCCAACTCCTTTAGCATTTTACAGATTGTATCTGTAGCTGTAGCACTGATAAAAATTGACCCGAGCGGTACATTGATGTATTTTTTTGTTAATTTGCTAAGAAGGTATAGTTTGCAGAGTCGCAATTTGGTCATTATTTCTAAAGAACTTATTAATTTATAAAGTATTTTTACCAGGATGGATACATTGAGATTGTTATTATAAACTCAGTAATGGGACACCAGGCACCAAAAACAGAAAGTGCTTTACATGTTATGTGAAACAATTTCCTTTCATTATGTTGCATCTTGTGGCTTAGAACAGCAGCATTTTGCATAAACAAAACACGCTATGCAATATGTATTTAAATGCTAATATAGATTTATTGAATTTATATCAATTCCAATTATAGCAATTTCCATATAAATCCTTTACATTTCTCTCCTTGTACTTTTATTTCCTTTCTCTAAAGAGGCATTCTAGAACAAAGCTACCTTACTTCAATGAACCAAACTTAGTGGTTGTGTTGGGACATTCTGTGTAACCCAAAAGCTTGCTCAAACTCCAAAACATTGGCATTAGAACAAGATTGCACTTCCACCTTAATGTATTTTAATTATGTGGCTTGGCAAAAGTTATACACCAAAAACTACAGTTTGTGTCTTGTTTCTGTACTCCAGGCTGGAGTTATTTGAGTGTTGAGGGTTAAGAGTTTAAAAACCTATAAAATAACAAAAAGTGTAAAATAAATTAAATAAAAAAAAAAAATCCCTTTTTCTGATACTCTAGTCTCCCTCACCTACTGCACGAAGCAGCTTAGACCTGGCCTCTGACAATCGGCACAAGCACAACTAGTAGGGATGTGCTTTTCGTACTGATTCGTTTTTCTCATGAAACCGGCCTATTCGGTGCTTTGGATTCGACCGATGTTCCGAACCGGACTGGCAACGAAATACACACCATACGAAATATTTCCCGATACGAAACGAAAAAATTCGTTATTTCGTATGGACATGAAATTTGTAAAATCACAAGTCATGTCATTTTCGTTCTATTCGCGATTTCGGTTCCGTTTCAGTTAATTTTGGACAACGTATCGTCATATAGTTTTGAGTCCGTTTCGTTTCCGTTGCTGATTTCTTAATTTCGTATCGTCAGTCACTTTTTTCACTTTCTGCATCACTTTCTTTCTGCATCAATAATATATTTATTTTAAATCTTTAATTAGCTTTTCCCTAAATCCCCAGTCTTAACAGTACAAGATATTGATATTTTATGATTAAATAAAGTTGTGCAAAGCATAGTCCTAAGAAAAAAAGTATCTTACATAAAAAAAGTTACGTCCGAAGGAACGAATCGGCAGGATTACTGTATTGACCGAAATTTCAGAGCATCCGAAATACCATACGTCTAAAGTCAAAACAAAATGGGCACTTTGAAATGAAAAGAACAGGCGATCTGAAAGACCGAAATTCCCCGATTTCACGAAACAAAAATCGAGCCAAAATAAAAATGGGCCGAAAGATACTTTTGAAAAACCAAATGAAACGAAACAAAAAAAAGTGCACATCTGTAACAACTAGCAATTAGGTGCATTGTGCAGTCAACTGGTCAAACCAGCAACTTAAATGTCAGTGTGGTAACTTCTGGTGTCAATGAACCCAGGGGCTATCCAGCAATACCTGAGTTTCAGAATTCAGGGTAGAGGGGAGGGTCAATGGACTGCTGGGCTGGAATATTGGGCAGTTATTTCCTTTTTCTAGAGAAATGTTCATGACGGAAAAAAGTGTTAGGGACAGAATCAACTGATTGACTGTGTGAGTGCTGCCAAGTACCAGCAACAAAAGGAGAGAGTCTGTCAGGAATCCAACAGTGAGGTGCAGCAAATCTCCAGGAAGTCCTGTGCGGTGTGTCCCCTGGCAGCCCCTTTCCTCCCCTGCTCACACTAAGGTTCCAGACCAGATTTTGCCTCTGTCCTGTTCAACCTTCAGACTCCTAGGAGTCCACACCAGATTTCCACAGTTCTCTCCCACCTCAGGTGTGGGCTGACTCCTGGACCAC
Organism: Leptobrachium leishanense; assembly: GCA_009667805.1. Lineage (NCBI taxonomy): Eukaryota > Metazoa > Chordata > Amphibia > Anura > Megophryidae > Leptobrachium > Leptobrachium leishanense. The sequence goes on from CM019064.1 coordinate 314,219,462, forward strand.
CTAATATAAAGGAAAAACACACCCTTCCTTGAGTGCTTCAACATTGAAGTCCCAGTGTGCTCTGTTTACCAGTGATCCACCCATGTTTCCAATCTGTGATCCTGCCTTGCTACCCACCGTGTTCCTGCCTTGCTACCCACAGTGTTCCTGCCTAGCTGTATGGATTCACTTTGTGGTGAACTCTTCCTATGGACATTGACCACGCTTTCTGCCAGCCACCTGCCATGACCCTTGCTACAGACATTATCCACACTTTCTGCCAGCTGTCTGCCACGAAAGTTGCTTCCGAGATCCCTGCTGCTTCAGCACTGTTTTACCCTTGCCCATCCACACATCTGCCCTGTGTAATGTGAGTCTCTTTGTGTCCTCTAGAGATGTGCACCGCTAAAAATTTCATTTTGTTTTACTTTCCAGGTGTTTTTTTTTTGTTTCGGGTCGTTTCGGACCGTTTTCATTTCGATTCGAATTGATAATTTTTTTTTTTTTTTAAATGCTCAAAAGATCCTAAAAATAAAGAGATTCTTTACTGCAGAATATTAAAAGCAATGGTTTATTAGATATTTAATTGCTCTCACAAAGGGTTACTAATGACCTCCTCTCTGATAAATGCAATGGCCACTACTCCATACTGATCCTACTTAACCTCTCCTCTGCCTTCGATACAGTCGACCATCACCTCCTCATAGAGACCCTTTTCTCTCTTGGTCTCTGTGATACCACCCTCTCCTGGCTAAAATCGTACCTCTCCAACAGATCCTTCTCAGTTTCCCTTGCTGGCAATTCCTCCTCTTCAATGCCTCTGTCAGTCGGTGTACCTCAAGGCTCAGTCCTAGGTCCTCTGCTCTTCTCCTTCTATACCTCCTCACTGGGTAAACTCATCACCAGCTATGGCTTAAAGTATCACCTATACGCCAATGACACTCAGATCTAACTCTCCACTCCCGATCTCTCCCCCTCCGTTCTCTCTCAGGTCAGTGATTGTCTGTCTGGTATCTCTGCCTGGATGGCCGCTCACTACCTGAAGATCAACATGTCCAAGACCGAGCTCCTTCTTATTCCCCCCTCTAACTCTACTCCAATTTCTGACTTCTCCATAATTGTTGACGGTATCACTATCCTTTCTTCTGCACAAGTCCGTTGCCTCGGAGTGACACTTGACTCCAGTCTTTCCTTCAGCCCCTACATCCAATTACTCTCATCATCTTGCCGCAATCACCTCCGTAACATTGCCAAAATTTGTCCATTTCTGACTGCTAACACCACCAAACAACTTATCCACTCGTTGGTTATCTCCCGCCAGGACTACTGCAACAACCTCCTGACTGGCCTTCCTATCTCCCTCCTCTTCCCCCTGCAGTCCATCCTAAACACAGCAGCCCGGCTTATCCATCTCACCCGTCGCTCTGTCTCTGCTGCTCCTCTCTGTGAATCCCTGCACTGGCTCCCCATCCACAGCAGAATCAAATTCAAACTACTCACCTTGACCTACAAAACCCTTGCTAACACCGCCCCTCACCACCTGTCCTCACTAATCAACAAATACACCCCAGCCCATCCCCTACTATCCAACAATGACCTGCGCCTGGCATCCTCCATCATTACCTCTTCACATGCCAGATTGCAGGACTTTTCTCGTGCGACGCCGACCCTATAGAACACGCTTCCTCGCAATATCAGACTGTCCCCAAATCTGCCTTCATTTAAACGCTCCATTAAGACCCTTCTATTTAGGGAAGCCTACCACCCAACTCCGTAACAAGACATCCGACTGACCCAAAAACAGTCCTCACCTCTCCCTGCATTAACTCATCACTGCAGTCCCCCCTCCTATTTCTAATCCCCCTCACCATCTAGATTGTAAATTCCCATGGGAATAGGGTCCTCATATACTCATGTATCTGATGGCAGGAATACCGACCTGTCTCCTTTATGTATTGTAGAATTGTCCTGTCTTTACCCATTACACCTTGTTCAGCACTGCGGAATGTGTTGGCGCTTAATTAATAATAATAATAAATAATCATAATAAAACGGTAATATTTTTAACATTGAAGCCTATGGGGTAAAACATTTCCCACACCATTTTTAACATTGAAGCCTATGGGGTAAAACATTTCTCACACCTTTTTTAACATTGAAACCTATGGGGTAAAACATTTTCCACACCATATGCTGCAACTATCGAACTTGAAATGAACTATCAAATGGATCAACTATCGAATTTGAAATGAACTATCAAATGGATATCAAGTAACTATCGAATTTGATCGAAACGATACGAAATTGCGGAATCAGCAATGGAACCAAAAAATACGATGTCCGAAATGGAACTGAAATCATGAATGGAATGAAAATGACTTGCGATTTTACAAATTTCACGTTCATACGAAATAAGGAAATTATTTTGTTTCGGATCGGAAAAATGTTCGGATGCTGTGTATTTCGGTGCCGATCCGATTCAGAACATCGGACGTATCCGAAGCACCGAATCGGCCCGATTTGTGAAAAAGACGAATCGGTCCGAATCGAAACACACATCCCTATTAAATATTAAGCTGTGTCACGGATTTTGTACTTGAGTCAAATTAAACAGTGAAATTAAATTAATTTGTTTCATAAAGTCCTTTGCTGACTATTACTTGTATTGTAAATTAAAATCAATTTGATAGTTGATATCAATTTGAAATTTGATTTCAAATTCGTTAGTTATCAAATTCAATAGTGTGGGAAATGTTGTATCCCATAGGCTTCAATGTTAAAAATATTCCAGTTTTAATTCAATGTCTAATAAACCATTGCTTATAATATTCTGCAGTAAAAAGTCGCTTTATTTTTAGATTTTTTTAGGATCTTTTAAGCATTTAAAAAAAAATTATATATATATTTGTGTTCAAAATTATTCAACCCCCACTGAAATTGAGTGTTTTGGCCAGTTTGACATTGATTTTGATCATTCAGTCATCTTGCTTACAATTCAATCAAAGAGGCACGTGTAGGTCAGACAAATATAACATAACATTTATAATGAAATAACCACAAATGTCTTTTCTGTGCTCACATCATTATCAGTTTTATTCAACCCCCAAGTGACATTCAATCTTAGTACTTAGTACAACATCCTTTTACAGTTATAACAGCTTTTAAACGTCAAGCATAGCTTGACACAAGTGTCTTGCAGCGATCTACGGGTATCTTCGCCCATTTGTCATGGGCAAAAGCCTACAGTTCAGTCACATTCTAAGGCTAGGGTCAGACTAACGCATTTTTCACGTTGTCCGTGAAAATGTGCGTTCGAAGAATGGACGTATTTTTTCACGGAATACGCGATAGCGGTCATACGATGCGCAGTTTCATCCGTGATTTTGTACGGATCATCAATAAAACCCTTTTTGCGTCTGGACGTTATGTTGGCCGGACATTAGCAGCGTCTGATGTCTCCAATTCACGCACACACGCCTCTAGCCGACGCAGCGCACTCTGTACGTCAGTACTAGTGGTTTAACGTTCTCGAAAAAATGCGTTCATTTTCCACTTGCGTTGCGCAGCCGGACTTTTGTGCGACCGTACTTCGTATATTGGCCGTCATTGCCTGTCATTTGCTGCTAGTGCGGCCGTGATTAAGTGCGCCTGCACGCGCGTTCGCACTGCCTCAGTCTGACCCTAGCCTTAGGCTTGCGCACTGCAACTGCATTCTTTAAGTCCCACCAGAGGTTCTCAATCGGATTTAAGTCTGGTGACTGCGATGGCCACTCCAAAATGTTCCAGCCTTTAATCTACAACCATGCTCTAGTGGACTTGGAGGTATGCTTGGGATCATTGTCCTGTTGAAAGGTCCAACATCTCCCAAGCCTCAGGTTTGTGACAGACTGCATCTCATTGTCATCCAATATCTCCTGGTACTGAAGAGAATTCATGGTACCTTGCACACGCTGAAGCTTCCCTGTACCTGCAGAAGCAAAACAGCCCCAAAGCATGATTGACCCCCCATCATGCTTCACAGTAGGCAAGGTGTTCTTTTCTTCATAGGCCTTGTTCTCCCTCCTCCAAACATAGCGTTGATCCATGGGCCCAAACAGTTCTAATTTTGTTTCATCGGTCCATAGAACACTATCCCAAAACTTCTGTGGTTTGTCCACATGACTTTTGGCATACTGCAGTCGACTCTTTTTATTTTTTGGAGACAGAAAGGGGGTGCGCCTGGGAGTTCTGGCATGGAGGCCTTCATTACGCAGTGTGCGCCGTATTGTCTGCGCTGAAACTTCAGTACCCACATCTGACAAATCTTTTCTCAGTTCCTCAGCAGTCACACGGGGACTTTTCTCCACTCCACGCTTCAGGTAGCGCACAGCAGTCGAAGTCAGCATCTTCTTTCTGCCACGACCAGGTAGCGTTTCAACAGTGCCCTTTGCCTTGAATTTGAGAATGATGCTTCCTATGGTCTCTCTTGGTATGTTTAACATCTTTGCAATCTTCTTATAGCCATTGCCCTTCCTGTGAAGAGTAATCACCTCTTCTCTTGTCTTCCTGGACCATTCTCTTGACTTCACCATGTTTGTAACCACACCAGTAAATGTCTAGAAGGAGCGGAGTATCAGTCATTTTAAAGCTCCCTAATTGGTGCTTATTATGCTTTATTGCTGCTCCGTGACATCCACATGTGTTTTCAATACCTGATTTAAAACACTTGAATGAACCTCTGTTCTTCAGTGTGGTAGTCTTTAAGGGGTTGAATAATTGTGTCAATGAAGAATTCACAAAAGAAACATTTACTACTGTATTACAAAGCCAATTGATGTAATTTTAGTTGCATATGGTTCTTTAAAAAGTCCTTGTAGGATTTCATTCTGAATACAATTACAAATGTACACTAAATTCCCTAAAACCCTTTACAGCATTGGGGGTTGAATAATTTTGAACACCACTGTATATTTCTTAATCAATTCGAATTTGACCCGAAATTTCATGTGGTTGAAATTTCGGATTCGGGAAGCCCTCGGAAGCACGAAAATGGTAAATTTCATAGGAAAAACGAATCTGTACGAAACGATTTGCACATCCCTAGTGTCCTCTATCTCTCGGTGTCCCCAGGTTCTGTTACAGTCAGTTCCCTTTAACTACATTGCTTACTATCCCCCAGTTTTCCTACCGATTCTCCAGGTCCGCTGTCTTCTCGTGTTGCCCTGTTAGAAAAATATTATTATCTTCTGTTCATTTGTGGCTTTTGCCCATTCCAGTGTGGCGGTCTGATGTAGTTTGCAGTGGTTCACACACAGTATATATGTATACTACTGTGTCACCAAAAATAACACACATCTGACGTCTTGGTTCTAAAAACAAGGCATATTTCTTGATGCAAAGTAACTTGCAAGTATATTAATCTGTTCAGCTTGCGAATGATGGTATAAAGAGATGGAGTGGGTAAAGAGGGGGTGGGCTGTGTCCTTCTGTATCGAAGAATGGAACTCCACAAAGCTCCAGCCCATGGCTCCTATGGAGTGCATGACAAATCTGCATTCAAGTTATCCAATAGTATTTGAAAAGGACTGTTTTACAGTATATGATCTTGTCTTTCCCAGGCATCACGTACACAGATATCTTAATCTGAACCAAACATTCATATCAGATATGTATGTATAGCTAGGAACAAAGAATATGAAATATTCTTCGCACCCCTTTGACTCTTTCCTGTATTTAGTGCACCCAGTGTCTCGCTCTCTGTCCCGTATCCTATGTGCCTCTGTACAGCCCTATTCCTGTCCTGCCCAGCCACCTCCAATATTCAGCTCTGTCTCCAGTGTTGCTTTTGACCTTATCCTTTTTGTACTCTAATAAACCCTGTCTGGTCCTTCACTGTATTACTGCATACTGGACTCGTACCTCCAAACCCCGTGCACACTCCTAACAGAGTCCTTATGAAAATGAAAATTCTGAAGCCTAGTACTTTATATCAATACATCTTTTTCAAACATTATAGATAAAATATAGTTCCTCTTGGACATGGGTGCCCTTTTGACTTGCACATAGCCGTTGTAGGTGTTGAGATTTATTGTTTTTAATTTGATAACATTTGTTAAACCAAAAAATTCAATTTTTGTGTCTAATGAAGAGTGTATTGTAAACCAGTGTTTCGTCCTCAGGACCCCGTAACAGGCCAGATTTTAAGGATCACCTTCGGGAAATGCAGGCAAAATCCAGCTATCACTGAGCCGCTAATTATATCACCTGTGCTGTGCTTCAGATATCTGGCAAACATGGGCTGTATTGGGTCCTGAGGACTGGAATTGAGAAACTATCAGGGCTATTCAGAAAGAGGTGAAAACCTTGAATGACTGGAGAATTGAAAATTCTAGGTCAAAATAGTCAAACCAGAAAAATTCTGCCTTTTATCTCCCTTTCCAAATTGGCTATTTGGTCTAGATTGTTCATTCTCCTGCCAATTCTCCTGGTTTTCACCTCTCTCTGAATAGCCCTGATTGTTTTAAACCCTTAAAAAAACGGTAATGGCATACCATGCCTCCTGATCCAGTATTCAGTGGGCGTTTTGCATTTTCAGATGAAAGCAGTTGTTTACTCTTGGAGCTACAGAGTATGTAAACAATATGTTTGCACAATAATTGTGGATTATTCCAGCCTTGGTGTTAGAATAATCTTAATTTTAATAAAGACAGGAGGCGAATATTTTGCAATCTCTTCTCTTTACAAAATCACAGCAGCAAAGAGCGTTTTACATAGCAACAGTAAAAACCAATAAACAAATAGCATTCCCACAAGAGAGCAGTAAGTCCCTCCCACAGCCTCTTTTCTTTTTTTTTTTTAAAATTGAAACGTTTTTATTGATTTTTCAACAGTACATTTATAAATGGTAAAGCCATACTTCAATAACCAAAGAAACGAACAAAAGAAACAAAAAGAAACAAAAAGAAACGAACAACATATATTTGTCGCTGCTGCGTTTGTCGACAATAAAGTGTAACCTAACAGTTATTCTAGGTGTGCGCCACATTCCACATTCCGCTTCTCCAGGCATTCACCAGAGACCCCACAGCCTCTTTTCTTGCGTGCGGGACGAGCAGGAATGTCCATGAAACAAAGTCCGGAACAACTGAAGATGAAGAAACCTAAGTGAACTTGACGTCAATTGGCCGAACAGGAGGAACCGGAGTTCAACAGGCGAGTCGCAGAACTGCAGACCAGCGGAGCAACGGAGTCCAATTAGGCTAAGGAGAAAACAGAGGATACGTGAAAGTACCATGTGATGGAAACGTGTCAATCAGCAGGTAACTAACTCACTAGCGAAGAGCTATCAAGAACACTATGAACAAGGTCGAGAAGACTAGCCCTAGACTAGACTAACTAGACATGCAAACATTGAATCCTACTAATGGAGGGGAAAAACAATTAGATAAATGATGGACACAGAGTCGTTGAAGTCGTGTTTTTTTATTTTTATTTTTTTATTTATTTTTTATTCAGTAGAAAATGCGGTAAATGTAAACAACCAGGGCATGGGCGGGAGGGAAAAATATTCGCCTCCTGTCTTTATTAAAATTAAGATTATTCTAACACCAAGGCTGGAATAATCCACAATTTTATATCAAGTCAGGCTTCATATTTTTGCAGTTTTAAAGCTGCACTAGAGCCCCAGATGCATGGGAACGAGGGCGAAAATAGAAGGTATGGAACGTAACCGCCCTGGACCAATCAGCAGCCGCCAGTATATCGGACAGAGAACCCCCGACGTCCGCAACAGAGGAAGCCGCAGCGCCCCGCACAGAGTGCGTGCCAAAGTGAGGAGCAACGCCCGCAAAGGAGAGGAGCCAGCGAACCCATCTATAGAGGGTAGGTGAAGAGACGGGTTTGTAAGGGGTGACATAGGAGACCAAAAGTTGGCCAGTAGGAGAGGAGCGCAAGGGATGCAAACGAGAGAGGTAAGTGGAAACACAACGAGCAACACACAATAGGGGATCGGAAGGAAAGTAAGGATAGGAAACCTCCGGAGAAAGTGTTTTAGTACGCCTGGTAAGTGTGAGACCTACGCCCTCAGGGGAGAAAGCCACAGCGTGCGCATCGAAGGCCTTAACATCTGAGACACGTCGAAAGGACACCAAACCTAAAAGGACTGTTTAGCCGAGAGCTGACGGAGGGACAGCGAATCATTATCTGGCCAGCTACGCAGGAACTCGAGCATCAGCACAACATCCCAGAAATGAGCATACTTAGGGGCCGGCGGGTGAGCGAGCCGAATGCCTCGGAGGAGACGACACACGGAAGGGTCCCGACCCACAGGAACGCCACCCAAGGGAGCGTGAGCTGCCGAAATGGCCGAGCGGGACAGATTAACCGTACGGTATGATTTTCCAGTCGTGGAAAGGTCCGCTAAAAAATTAAGTATTAGAGGTAGAGGGGCTGTAGCGGGATCAGCCTGTTGTTGCACACACCAACTACACCAAGTTCTCCAGGTGTAACGGTAGCTCTTTCTTGTGCCAGGAGCCCAGAATCCCCATAATAAGGAGCGAGCTGCATCTGATAGGCCTGGCAGCATGCATGGTCCCTGGAAATCGTCCACGCCACCAGGGGAAGGTTGCCCTCCAAAACCAACAGGTGTGGCCTGCCTTGAGGGTTCATCAGAATTGAGTGGAAGGACGGTAGCAGAAGCGGGTGGAGACAAGATTCCAACGTCAGAGGAAACCAGGGCTGAGCATGCCACAGGGGTGTGATTAGGAGAATCTGAATCCTCCGTCTGCGGGCTTCCTGGATCGTGCGTGTGATCATCGGGAATGGTGGAAAGGCGTAGGCTCCCGACGGTGGCCATGGTTGGAGGAAAGCGTCCACTGCTGTCGCCTGCGGGTCTGGAAGCCAGCTGAAGTAGGCCTGCGTCTGATGGTTCAAGCGGGAAGCGAACAGATCGAGATGAAAAAGGCTCTCTCAGCATCGACAAGTGTTGGAACGTCGCATCGTCCAACTTCCAGTCGCTGGAGTCTCTCCAGTATCTTGAAACCCAATACACCACATAGTTTGATGAACCGGGCAGATATTCCGCTGTGAGGGAGATGTTCTGTTTCAGGCAGTAGTTGAAAAGGGAGAGCGTAAGGTCCAACAGGAGCTTGGAACGGGAGCCCCCTAGCCGGTGGACATATTGGACCGTGGAGATTTTGTCCATTTGGAGGAGTAGAGAGCAGTCCCTGAGGTCTTGGGTAAAACTGCGGACAGCAAAGGAGCCGGCGATGAGCTCCAAGCAGTTGATGTGAAGGTGCTGTTCCTCTGGCCTCCTGTGGACACGGACCCGCAGGCCGCTCCCCAGCCCGATTGGCTGGCGTCCGATTCCAGTACGAAGTACGCCCATTCCATGCTTCCATGTGTCGCAGCCACCATAGGAGCTCCACTCGAACCTTCTGGGTGATAGGAACCAACTGGTCGTAGGAGGGATTGAGGCAGAGGTATGTAGTCTTCAGACGTTGCATCTCCCGATAGTGCAATGGGTCTGGGAAAATGGCTTGGATGGAGGAAGAGAGTAGGCCTACAACTCTCACCAGATCTCAGAGGCAGAGGGTGTCCGTCAGGACACCCCGTAGGGTCTTCTTGATGGTTCAAAGCTTTTGCAAAGGGAGACGTAGTTGGCAAGACGTGGAGTCTATTTCAAATCCCAGGAAGGTGACCTTTTGGGCTGGACGAAGTGCCGACTTGTCCACGTTGATGATGAACCCGAGGTCTTGCAGGAGTGTAACCACTAAGGCCGTGTGACGGGAAGACTGGACGGGATCCTGAGCCAGTATTAGTATCTCGTCCAGATAGATGATGGTCCTGATGCCTTGAGCGCGTATGAAGGCCATAACCGGTTTGAGGAGCTTTGTGAAGCACCATGGCACGGAGCTGAGGCAGAACGGTAAGCAGGTGAACTGCCAGAGGTCGTGGTGCCAGTAAAATTGCAGGATTGACCGAGACCATAAGGTACGCGTCTGTGAGGTCCAGTCCTGTGAATCAGTCGCCGTCTCAGAGGAGGTCCCTGAGCAGGTGTATTCCCTCCATCTTGAAGTGGCGATAGGACACGAAGGCATTGAGGGCTTTCAAATTTATGACCGGATGGAGATTAACAGACTTTTTGTGTACTAGGAACACATGGCTTATGAAGCGTGGGTGGTCTAGTGCGGGGAGGATGGCCCCTTTTAACTGCAGGGAACGAAGCTCCCTGTCTATCAGTGACTCGGGCCGAGGGCTGTTGAAGCCGCGACCGACGGGAACTCCCCGAGGATTGGGCTTGGTCTATATTGCACGTCCGTGCTCTGATTGGTGGTGAGGCGAGGTCTATAGGAGTTGTTGTATTGGCTGGGGACCCGACCTCTTTGTGCGCCAGCCATGGAGGAAAAACGAGTCTGTGGGTGGAAGACTCTTTTCATATTATACTGGACCTTCTGCAGGTTCGTATAGACCTTAACCTTACGGTTAGCTCTTTTAAGAAGAGATCCCCAAACCGCAACCCCTTAGCTGCAGGACCCAACTCCTTGGTGCACATGCTGGTAAGTTTTGTATCAAAATGAAAAAACACCGCCTTGCGGCGTTTGGAAGAGATGCCAACATTGGCGGTACCTAAAAGACAGAGAGCACGCTGTGCCCATTCTCGGACCATCACGGGGTTCTAGCGGAGTATTGTTAGTTAATGCTTTGTCCGCCATGACAAAAATAACAGAATGGGGGCCAAAAACGTCTAGCAGTTTGTCCTGAGCGACACGGAGGCCCTGTTCCAGACCACGACGAGGATCCCTGCCAGCCTTACCCATGAAGGTGACGAAATCCTCGAATTCTGGGGTAAGAGAGACCTTGTCTGGCAAGGTCGGGCGGGGGCATTTTGCTCAAACGTGCCCTGTCTGCTTTTTCTAAGGGACAGCGTAGCCGAAAGCACAGGAGCTCGGCTATGTGGTCAGGTAGGAGCTAGGCCGAAGACCTGGGGTGGTTAGTAGTGCGCGAGTCGAAAGAGGGTACTCCTCGAGCGTTGAGGATCTACAATGGGGTATCCGAGGACACCAGGGAGCGTGGCGGTACTGGCGCGGCAGAGAGGCACAATGGCCATGGTATCAGAACGGGGCTCACCCGTTGAGCTAGGAGTAGCCGGCGGGTCACCGGCGGTCTCTGCTCCTTCCTCCTCCGGGTAATCAGCCCGCTAATCCTCCAGGTCGCAAATATCGTCCCCTTCATGGTGGGCAGACATGCAAGAGGATTTTTTAGCGGGCCCTTGCCTGCGGAGTCAGACTGGCCCTTCCAGGGTCTTTTGCGTGACGGTGCGGCAGCTTCGGACCGAGAGTCCACAGATTGAGCCGGGGACTGGGCCCGAGAAAGCACCGGAGGATCCGGCTGTGGCAGTGGAGGTAAAGCTGCCAGGGCTATGGGTAGGGTCTCGGAAATAGCAGTAAGGAGCCAGGCCTTAAGCTCCTCCTGATTGAAGGGATTTAATTGTGGAGGGTCCATCAAAAAAAAAAATCGGGAGTTACGGGGCTCACCCGTTGCGGATCTTTAAAATATATATATATATATATATATAGTGTATGTAGCGCAATATATTGCTGTGTGATCGGGGCTCACCCGATGTGTTGCGGGCTGGTAATAACAAAATGCCGCTTGGTATATGCGTAATGTATCGGGGCTCACCCGAGTTAACCGCGGAGGCTGTTTATTTCTCAGGGCGCGTGAAGTGTGCTGCCGCCTGTCAGCGTTGCGAGCTCCGAATGGCGGCAAACGCATATGGGAAAACCCCCAAAATGGCTGCCAGGGTGTGCAAGCGCATTAAAAACACCACGCTCTGAGGAGAAAAGACCACACGCGAGGTTAAAACTGGGAAAGCCGCACAACGGGTAATTAAGTGCAGAAAAATACACAAAAAAAGTGGCAAAACATCGCCGATAGTCACCTGACGGTCAGAGGTGTAAAATGCTCGTCCCGTCGGGAGACCACAAGCAGATGGCAAAGCGCAACCTGCTGGTGGGAGAGTGCCCGCACAGCAGGGGTGAACCTATGGAGGAAAACAGATTAAATCCACAGTAATACAGTAGAAAAAACATAATAAAATTACAGAAAGATCGATCGAAAATACAGTAAAATACAAATTAAACTAGGCCTGACAACCAGGAGCTGTTTCAAAAACGTCTCACCTGGTCGTCAGCAGCAAAGAGAAGAGGCTGTGGGAGGGACTTACTGCTCTCTTGTGGGAATGCTATTTGTTTATTGGTTTTTACTGTTGCTATGTAAAACTCTCTTTGCTGCTGTGATTTAGTAAAGAGAAGAGCTTGCAAAATATGAAGCCTCCTGACTTGATATAAAATTCTGTATTCTCAGTTGCCCTATAAGCAGGGCCAGCCTGTCCATGGGGCCCTAGGGAGCCATGGCTCCAAATGGCGCATTGCTGGGGGGCTGCATTTTTGCTTATCAGGGGCTGGGTTGGTGGTCTGGCTCCTCCTCCACATCCTCTTGCACTTCCTGTCCCCACACTGGGTAAAAAAAAGTGAGCAGTGAGGGGAGCAGGCGGTGAGGTGCTGTGTGCAGTGTGATAGATTGCAGTGTGAGGTGCTGTGTGAATGAGTTTTATTGCTGTGGAGCTCTGTGATACGCTCGTATACACAGCACATTACTGTGAGCTATAATGGAGCTCTGTGAAATGTGTGGGTGTTTTTTTAGGGAGGCAGCATTTCATCCTTGGTCCCAGGCAGCACAATGTCTTGGGCTGGACCAGCATATGATTATATCATCCGTTTTGTAGAATACTTCATGTACAAGTTATAAGTCTTCTTTCCTATAATAACATTGATAGTACCTATCGACAATTTGTTATAAAGACTCAAATCTTTAATTTGGAATCCTAGGTCTTTTCAATATATTTTGGACTAGATTCCAAGCCTGGTGTAAATATAGACCAGAGCTCTGGTAAACATAACTCTATTGATTTTAATGGCTCTGGTTTACCCTAGGTTTGGAATCTAGCACTTTTTGTTAAGGAGTAACAAATCCTAAATCGATTTTAAAAAATAAGTTAATGTTAGTAATATGTCGTAGGTAGTCATATTCTCCCAACAAATGTTGCAGTAAATGAAACCATTGTTGAGTTTTCCGTTGCATCTTATTAGATTTAGAGCCTGTAAGTTGACTCGTCTAGGTCCACCACTGAGATTCTTCAGCATTTCTTTACTTGCCTGTCCCTTGGCCCCTTGTCTCCTACAAAGTTTGCAACTAAAATGAGGTGACCCAATCTCTTTGAGAGCAAATCTATCCCTTAAATATAGTCCACAAGAGAAACGGCCAACCGCCCAAGTAGTTGTGCTTGTGTTTGAACAACATGCAGTAAAACCTCCGGTAGTTGCTAGAACTACTGATCATGTCTTGTCCTTTTAGTAGTCGAATATGAGGTACCTTATCCTATTTATGTTCTGTAACTCTTGAAAAATATGAATAGGAAGCCCACACAATATATCATTTCTCATACTGACACGTGTCACTTTCTCAAAGGTTTACCACACCGAGACATTCCACTATTAAGCTAATCTACAGGGTTGCCAATAATGCCATGTTTTCTTGAACTAATATTCCTCCTTCGTGCCCATGTAATGTTCTGTCCATTACCATGTAAATGTTGGAGGAGGGTAATCAATCATGTATAATGCAGTTAATATTTTTGAAGCCCCCATCTTGTTAATTGAAAATGTATCTGCAGAATGAAGATCGGGTTTCTGTATGTCCAGTAAATTAGTTTACTGTTGCAATCCAACTGTGTAAAATAGCCAAGAATAGCTTCAAACAATGACTTTACTGTTGTTTTAAGTGAAAATCTCAAATTTATTCAAACAGTATTGCAGTTGTTTGAAGCAAAGTTCCCTCTTCAAAGAATGGTAGCAGTGTTGTGTGAGTAAACATAAGCTATTTTTGCTAACCCATTAATTGTAATCCTGACCCTAATTCCAATTCTAACCCCAAGCCTTATTTTCAATTTTTTTTAATAAAGTACCCAAATTCAATACACTAAAACTATGGGAAAACATATTCAAACAGTTGTGCATTTGTTTTTAGGAAGTATCGTCGTTTTGTTTTTTTCTGTTTTCGTGTTTTTTTTCGGTTTTTTTCTTCAAACAACGGCAAGACCATTGTTGGAAAATACACATACAAACAATACACAATAGGGACATGCATAAATTTGGGCAATACCCAATTTGAACATAGAAATAACACTGGATAGGTTAGAAATTGTTGTATGGGAGTCAGATGTCAGCTGGTCACGTCACCCTGCCTGCATTTAAAACATTGGTCAAGGTCGAAGCTATAGACATACGTAAGTTACATAAATTGGAAAACAACAAGCATGAGATGTGCCCTGCAAGTCCATGAACCATAATCTCTGAGGGCCCTCTTGGTATACAAACTGAGAAATGCAATACCCTTGCTCTTTGACTGGCAGGCTTCTATGTGGATTTAAATTATTACACAAGTGACTCAAGTAGTGCAGCTCATCCAGGATGGCACATCAATGCGAGCTGTTGCAAGAAGGTTTGCTGCGTCTGTCAGCGTAGTGTCCACAGCATGGAGGTGCTACCAGGAGACAGGCAAGTACATCAGGAGACGTGGAGGAGGTCGTAGGAGGGCAACAACCCAGCAGCAGGACCGCTGCCTCCGCTTTTGTGCAAGGAGGGACAGGAGGAGCACTGCCAGAGCCCTGCAAAATGACCTCCAGCGGGCCACAAATGTGCATGTGGCTGCTCGAACGGTCAGAAACAGACTCCATGAGGGTGGTATGAGGGCCCAAACGTCCACAAGTGGGGGTTGTGCTTACAGCCCAACACCGTGCAGGACGTTTGGCATTTGCCAGAGTACACCAAGATTGGCAGCTTCGCCACTGGCGCGCTGTGCTCTCCACAGATGAAAGCAGGTTCACACTGAGCACATATGACAGGGTGTGGAGAAGCCGTGGAGTACATTCTGCTGCCTGCAACCTCCTCCAGCATGACCGGTTTGGCAGTGGGTCAGTAATGGTGTGGGGTAGCATTTCTTTAGGGGGCTGCACAGCCCTCCATGTGCTCACGAGAGGTAGCCTGACTGCCATTAGGTACCGAAATGAGATCCTCAGACCCCTTGTGAGGCCATATGCTGGTGCGGTTGGCCCTGGGTTCCTAACAAAAAGGAAGCCAATGCTAGACCTCATGTGGCTGGAGTGTGTCAGCAGTTCGTGCAAGACGAAGGCATTGATGCTATGGACTGGCCCGCTGTTCCCCAGACCTGAATCCAATTGAGCAGATCTGGGACATCCTGTCTCGCTCCATCCACCAACGCCACGTTGCACCACAGACTGTCTAGGAGTTGGGGGATGCTTTAGTCCTGGTGTGGGAGGAGATCCCTCAGGAGACCATCCTCCATCTCATCAGGAGCATGCCCAGGCGTTGTAGGGAGGTCATACAGGCACGTGGAGGTCACACACACTACTGAGCCTCATTTTGACTTGTTTGAAGGACATTACATCAAAGTTGGATCAGCCTGTAGTGTTGTTTTCCACTTTAATTTTGAGTGTAACGCCAAATCCAGACCTCCATGGGTTTCTCAATTTGATTTCCATTGATAACGTTTGTGTGATTTTGTTGTCAGCACATTCAACTATGTAATGATTACAGTATTTAATAAGAATATTTCATTCATTCAGATCTAGGAAGTCTTATGATTGTGTTACCTTTATTTTTTTGAGATAAATACACACATATATATATATATATATGTATATATATATGTATATGTGTGTATCTATCACTAAATAGTTTTCAAAAGTGGGACTGCCTGGATTAGGAATTTGCCATAAAGCTAGTCTACTAGTCTCCAACATGGTAAACGCAGGTCAGAGTGGATATGTGATGTACGCCACGTCTTTTACAGAAGACATAGGAGTCAAGTTGCATTCCATGTTTTAAAAAAAAAAATAGTCCATTATTTTTGAGATTTAAGGGAGAAAGCTGCTTTGCAATCTGCAAGGTTTTAGAAAAAAAATACTCAAATGCGAATGACTATTCACTAAGATAAACAAGGTTTCTATATTACTTAAAAAAAAATTAATTTTTATGTGTTTTGTGTTTGGCTTAACTGCGTGAAAAAATATTGTTTTGAAGGTATTAATTGCTTCATATTTATATTTTTAATATTTTTTTATCTTACCCTTCTCTCTGCGCTATTGCCTCGGAGCATTCTGGCAAGCAAAGGGATACATTGTGAAACGTCAAGGCCATGCAAAAACAGTCAGCTCTCACGGAACGATAACACAGATTAAGCAAACTCTGAATGTGTGTTGGCTTTGCAAAAGCCAGTATTTACTGCACCTTTTGAACAAAACCAGGAGTGGTTATTTGTAAAGAAAGGAAGAGATTAGCAATAATAAGGTAAAAATAATGCTGTCTTAATATGAAGAAAAGAAAAACAGTAACTCAAGATAATAATCTGCAAAGACACAAAAGATTTACGTGCCAAGAAGATTGTAAGAGATCAAAGGTATTACAATATAATGCTATTTGCTGCTGTTCCCGTTCCAACTTTTATGCATACAACATATGTATCATTAACCTGTACAAGTAGATTTATAACAATTAGAATGTAAATATGTGTAGACTGTAAGCAGGTAAATTCAATCCTCACCACACCTATTAACACTTTCAATCTTTTCTTTTGGCGAAATGATTGCTTTTACGCCACCTGTAAAATTGAAGCTACAGAAGGGGTTAATGGTGCTACTGTGGGTTGGGTCTTGTGTGCGTGCAGTAAATCCACTGCTAATTATGCCTTCTGAGGATTGAAAGGTTTCAAAGGTGTTATGGTTAAAGAACCAAATAGGTGGGGATGATGTTCTTTTATTGCAGTTGCAATTTATTAAAGCCCATAAATCACAGCAGTGATGACACTGTCTTCTCACACTTTTGATTCATTAGATTTTTACTCAGGTTATTGTGCAAGTAGAAACTAACTTCATGGATATATGTATAGGAACATGTTCACCTATCCAGCTAGGTCATAGAAATTACACATAAATCTGAATTAATGTATATTTACCAACTCAGAAATTGGACAAGCTAAGGAGCTGGTCTCCTTGCTAAGAGAACTTAAATATTTCTTGCTATTGTCCACAGGTGTTACTGTCATCTCTCTGTCATCACATTTTTTTAATGTTGCCACGTGTTTAACAAGTTGGTATTTGGTTGGAAAAGCATTTGCATGCCAAGGCTTTAGCAAAACCTTAAGCAGCATCTTCTCTAGACTGATCAAAGACCAGGTAGCCCAAAGAAAGACTGGCCAAGATTTAGATACTCATCATTTGAACAACTTCACATGGTGCTTTGTCAGTCAAAGCATTGGGATGGGGAAAAGTAGTTCCAAAATATTCGAGGTCCTACCTTTTTCCAAAAAACTGCTTTACAGTAAAGGTATGATCTCTGCTTTCTGACCATGGCTGAGATACTAATCAAATGACCATGTTATTTGAAACTTGCATTTACATTGCTTAGTTTGTCTGCTTTTAATCTAGTAATGCTTCCAGAGGAATGTTCTGCTAACTGGTCAATGTATTTGAATAAGTCAAGTAGCCAAGTAATCATTGATATTCCTATATAAAATCGTTTTTAGTGTTTACTGCACATATAACAGATATATTATTATTATATATATGATCACTATCTGAACTTTATCAAATTGAGGCAAACTACTCCAGAAATTAGAGAGGACCATGTTCATTTATTTTTAAATTTGTTTGAAAAAGAGACCGTACCGTTGGTTAAATTGTATTGTAGGCTACAGTGGATTGACTGATCTAGCCAGGGCCAGATTAACATAGGAGCTTTTGGAGTTGCAGCTCCAGGCCCATGCCCCATAATAGGCTCAGAGAAAGGCTATAGGGGTTATTTGCAAAGCACCAAAATTTCAGTGCTTTCTAGTTTTGCACACTAAGGTGCGCTTCAGCGATTCCATTTCGCCGACCCTGCGGTGAATTCACCCTGCAGTTGAGTTCAGCACTATATAGTATGGACAGCTACGTTGTAGCTGTCCATAGTGCTGAACTGGTGGTCTGAAACGATGTATCAGGACCTTGGACAGCTATTGTAGCTAACCATGGTGCTGAAAGTAACAATGTTTTTTTTACATTGAAACCTATGGGGAAAAAGCCTGGTTTCTTTAAAACCTTTTAGGAAACCTAAATTTCACCCAAAAAATCCCTAAAAAAATAAACAAAATGACTTATTGCTGCACGTGGAAAAAAAAATAATGGTTTAATAAATATTTAATAAACACATGGATTTTTTTTAACATTGAAACCTAGTGGATTATTTTGGTACCAGTTGGTATTTTTATTTTAGTATACCGGCTGTATTTTTATTTTTTATTTTTTTATGAGGCAATGTAAGCCATGAACTGGTCCAGCTAGCAAAGAAGCAAGGTATGGTCATCTTGTTCAAATCCATGTGTGCGCTTCACTTCTCTTTTCTTGTAGGATTCATATGCTGCATTAATTATACTGCAGAGCGGTGCTTCCTCCCAGCAGTATGTGGACTGGATTCATATGCTGCATTAATTATACTGCAGATAGGTGCTTCCCAGCAGTGTGGATTCATATACTGCGTTAAAATTATTTTTGGATCATTTGGCTCCGTTTTAGATCACTTTGTTGTGGTTTTGTTTTTTCGTTTCTTATCATTTGGTTCCGTTTTTTATTCTTTTGTTAGGTTTTTTTTGTTTCACATCATTTGGTTGTGTTTTTTTAATTTTTTTTTTTTTTTTCGTATCACATCCTTTTGTTCCGTTTTTTGATTATTTCGTTCTGTTTTTTTTTTTTTTTTTTCAGCATTTCTTACAATTTTCGTTACATTTTCATTTCGGATCCATTCCGAATCGATTTCGTTTGTGTTTACCTCGATTCAAAATTTCGGATCGATTCACATTTTCAGACGGCTGATTATTTTTATTTTTTTCGGAAATGCCCCCGAAATACGAAAATGGTGATTTTTTTTTTTTTATTGATTTTTTTTTTGTCCGAATTTGGATTCGGAACGAAACGAATTGCACATGTCTGTCTCTCCGTTATTCTAGGAGTCAACTGTCACTACGTGTTTTGGTACTGTGATGTTTCTGTCAATTGGTTAATGCTCTGGTTTCAGGTTTGATGGTGTCCATCCAATTCTTTGTTTGGCTGCCAGGTTTCCTCTTTTCACTTAATCATTCTGAGCATAATATTCTTCTCCAGGGAGACTGATCACATGACATGGGCAAAATATACTAGCCTTAACTTTGTGATTCCACCCCCCCCTTATTTTTCTTCCAGTTATGTATCTGGCTTTTTACGCTCTAGTACTTGGCTATTGGTCACCTTATCTGTAGATGGAATTTGTAGAACTCTTCACCACAGCTCAAATTAATCCGTTTTCTTTCTGTCCAGCATTTTTACAGTCTGGCCTGCGCACCTGTAGGTAGCTATTGGGAATACAATACTGCAGACAAGTCTGCATTTGTTTTTCAAGCTAATGTCCTTGCTTTCCAATTATGGTCCATGCTGATCACTGCTGCACAACCCAATGAAATACAACATTTATTTCTGCACTGTATTCACCGCTACGACTGATCAGTGATCCTAAGAAGGTGAATTCTTGCACACACTTAATCTCTTAACTATCAATGGCCACTTTGTTGTTACCATTTTTTTTGCAGTGATCATGAGCTTCGTCTTGTATTGTTCAAAAGGAGGCCGAACTTCTCACGTTCTTCTTTCGTTTCCTTGATGAGGTGCTCCAACCCTTCTTTGGTTTCTGATAGTGTTGTTTGTATTCATATTAGTAAATGAACCGGTACTATATCTTCTTTTAGATCTGTCTATAACATATTTAAATAAGTTTAAATTGTGGGGTAATTAAGAGGTTTGTCCAAAATATACATACAAATGATGTGGACTGCTGCAACACTATTGTAGGTAACTCCCAAATGAAAGCTCCTCTAAAGAGGAATGAGAAGTTGATAAATCTAGCCATTAATTACTGTCACAATCAGATACAAATAAATCATTCATAAGGACAGGATTACAGCAGAATTATGACCTACAATCCAAAAATGAAGCCTTTCGCTTCTGAGCCATATCACCCTTGTGTGCTAAGAGCAATTTTACAGTTTTTGCTCATCACGTTTAAACGTGATTTGAAGTTCTGCTTTATTATACGACCCAGACAAATTATATTTCCTTTTTTTCAGCAGACTTGGCAGATTCATAATATATCAGTATTATATGTATATGTCATGCCCTGGCAGAATGCTATAACAAAAAATGTGCATTTCCAATCATCTACAGTATGTAAAATAATGTTTCTCACATTTTATCAACCGAACATTTTGTGGTTTATTCATTCTATGGGCTACACTTATTAAAAAAAATTAGAACTGGGAACCCTTTAACTTTTATCTTTCTGAGAAACTACGTGATTTTAGCTAAACACCCTAAAATAAAAAATCATTAGGGCAGCATCATTGTTCACATTATAATTGAAATGTGATCAATAATGCTGCATTAACAAAAAATGTTTGTTTTTTAAAAAAACAAAAAACAATTCTTCTAACATGGCCATGTTTGATATCACTGGAAAGGACATGCTCTGGCCCTTGCCACAGATCGAGAGATACAGGGGTCATTGGCCCCTCCTAACTGCCAAACGGACTTCATCATGTCCATGCAGGATGACGCTAGTGGGTGGGGGAGAGATCTACAGAAATATAAGTATACCTCTTGCTTCACTTATGTTATGAAAGAATGGTTGGTGTATAGCCATCCAGATGTGTTATCGTTTTGAACATGCTCATAAGGCAGCATTCCTTTCACTTTGTCATTGTAGTGTTTGTTGTCTTGATATAGTGAAAATACCTTGCTACAGGAATAAATGTATTACATGCTGAGCAGAGTTGCTAAGTATTTTTCTAATCATTGCAATTGTCAAACATGCTTAGATTTTAAACCAGAAATTGTAGTAGCAATGGAAATTTATGCAGGTAACGTGTTCGTGCAATCCTTTTATATGAAAACACAGACTAAAGGATCTATTCACAAAGCACCAAATATGCACACAATTTCAGTGCTTTGATTTTCGCATGCTTTGGCTATTCCTTTTTCCCTGAAAATCTGGTGAAATCTCTATCTAGGGAATGGTCACCATATTTTACCAAAATAGGAGTCACAGAAGCGTTTAACGGACATTGTTAAAAGCCACCGAACTGCGGCGAAATCCGCCTGACTGCACATAGGAAAAATGGAGACTTCCAATTTGTTTTCTATTAAAATGTGTCTAAATAATAAAGAGGTCCTTTAAAAAATAAAAAGGTCTGTTACAGAATAACAAAGGGATTTTTTTAAAAATTGTGAAACAATTTTCATCTAAAAACTACAAAAAGGCGTTCTAAAAATATTAAAAGGGTTTTTGCTGAAAATGGAAAAAAGTAAAGTGACTTTAAAAAACAAACAAAACTAAAGCTATCCTGTTTTACTTTGAATCCTATGGGATTTGCCAGTTTAAACCTGTCAAACTGAAATGCCAAAAATAGGGGCATTTCAGCAGACTTTTGGTGCAGTTTGGTGAATAGAAGACACGATAGTCTTCTATGGAGCAATTTTAGTGCCGCTGAATTGCGACTAACTGCACCATATTGTGCTGTCAATTCGCCAGTATTTGGCGAATTGACTGCTTAACGAACATACGAATTGGTCCAAAATTACACTGAACAGTGAATTTCATCATTCGGTGCAATTTCAGGCCAATTTTGAGGTTGGAAAATAAGCCATTAAGTATTATTATTGTCATAGACCACTGCTTTCATGTTAGAGGTTACATTCTTCAATGAGAACCTTTTAATTTAGCCACCAATCATCCCACTGCTAATTAATAACATTTTAATGATTCTTTGTAACTATAATGTATTTTTATGTATTGTAATTTAATACAATATTTAAATATTACATGTACAGAATAATCTAGCAGATGTATTACAAGATTGTTATCAATGAATGACAGACCTGTATGATTGGGTTATTGTTTTACTAAAATTATTCAAACTGTTGTAAATGTAACTCTTGATGACAACTTAGAGATTCTATCAAAGAAACATTGGGCCTTATTCCAAAGTTGATGCTAACTTGGCCAGAGCCTTTGTAAACTTACCAGAGCCACTACAGTTTATGGCGTTAACTTTACAGCAGCTCTGGTTAAGTTGGCACCAACTTTCAAAATTTCTCATTGTCAGCTAGACCAAGGTAAAATCCCATGAGTCACCCTGGCTCAACCTATTGCCATATAGTTGAGCGTGCCTCAGCCTCTTGTTACTTTGTACCTGAGACTACCTCCTTGACCTGTTGTGTTTCTGCCTCCATCTAATTTTCTGTGTTCTTGAAGTGCCCTCTCATCACTGTGTTCCGGTTGTCAGCCTCCACTTCTCCAGCCTTTTTCCTGTGTTGCTCCTCTGGTTATTACAGATTCCAACTCCTTAGTTTCTCATGATTTTTAGTTGCTGTATTCACTGTTGTTTAACACCTGATATTTGTGTTCCTTTTTAATTACCCAATGTACAGTACAATCCTCAGAAGCCATGAGGTTTCTTCCTGAAACACAGCTAATTTAGGACACTATACCATGCCCCGTGGGCCTGCAGGTTTCCCTGTAGCATTCCCATTTTACCGCGATATTCTGGGGCAGGCTTTAGTTCAGCAGCCTGCCATGGAACACAGCACTACCCTGGGGATACCGGTGGTAGCACTTCCGAGCCATCGCAAGTATCCCCTCCTGGAATCCATAGGACTCCATGGAGGGTTGCACTGCTGGGCCGCTAGAACTGTGACATCTTGCTCTCGCGTGATCGCTCAGGGTCACGGATTAATTAGTGGAGGGAGACTATTTGTT
The DNA here is from genome assembly GCA_009667805.1 of Leptobrachium leishanense. NCBI lineage: Eukaryota > Metazoa > Chordata > Amphibia > Anura > Megophryidae > Leptobrachium > Leptobrachium leishanense. The sequence continues at coordinate 314,242,378 of CM019064.1, forward strand.
CCCAGTCTCCCTCTGCTTCTGGTGGCCAGAAGCGGCGGATCGGTCTCACCGCAAGATGAGAGGTGAGGGGGGAGATCAGCTGGTGCTAACTGATTCTGAGGAAGCACAATCCGTTCGCTCCAGTTTATAGCTGTTAACTTTTTCGTTAACCCATTGGTGCGGTAATTAGCGTTAGGACTTTGTAATCTTAACTCTATCTACTGATCCCGCTCCCTATGTTAAGTATAGAGTGCACAAAGCACAGTAAGCTCATGGAAGCTAGCACAATCACAAATGCGCTAACAAAGTTTTAGAAGGATTAGCGTTACGAAGGTAATATGGGGGGCATGCGTTAAAGTCACTATACCTGACCCTAACCTTCACTCACCCGAACACTACAGTTAGTGTTAAATTTCTATTTGAAAGAAGTACTACCACCTTGCTAGGTTTCACTCCTCAAACAGTCGTGGCTCTCCACTTTTTTAATTTCAACTTCGCTATTTATTTTGGAAATATATAAGACAACATATACAATATGTATACAAAATATATAACGGACACTGCTTGGCTAACATACCACATCACCTACAAACATTGTTAGAATTTATAAGCCAATAAAAGTGTCATCATCACTGGAAACAATCCCCAAAAGGCACCCACATACTGCACCACCCCATATTCGTATGCCAAATGGGCTTTAATTCCATTTATCACACAGCAGCACATTATGAGTCATATGTTGTTGTAATTCATTGTCTGCATTGACAGCTGTGCTTTTATCAGACTATTTATCTTTTATTGTTTATAAATCAAATAGCAACAGTGTGAACATCACTTCATAGTTAGAACGAAGTGCCAGGTTATGCTACATGCCGAATCCTTGTATCATGGCAGAGCTGCAGTTCAACAGCAGCAATATCAATTATGATAAAGATCTTTTGACACTTGTTTTGTTTGCAGGTGTCTTTTATAAGACGACCTCTAATCCTTTCAGGAAGAAATAGTTTCTCCCTTTTAAAGAGTATTAAGCAAATATAAAAGCTCTGATCCCCGGCATTGTGGTTGTTTCTTTGTGGGATATTTCCCAACATTCATTGTTTAAATGGTTGTCAGGAGGAATCAAATGAAACTTGATAAACAATGCAGTAACTGGTTCATCTCATTCTTTCTGCTGAAGGCTTTCTTGAGAGGATTTGCATTTAAGAAGTGCTTTTTTGGCAGAGGGTACACTTAGGGTCACTTTCAGCTTTTGGAGTTTGTACTATCAGCTATGTGAAGTTCTATGGAGTGGTTTGATATGGGACAATGGAAAACTAAACGTTAATGCTACCTTAGAATAACATTAATCAGCATTCAGATTCCATTAGATTCCATCATCTGTCTTTCTGGGTTTTCAGTTATTGTGGTGGAGAAACATTTCATTAAAGTGGGTCAGCATTTCAGAATTTTAACGTTTCTTTAATTATAAAGGTTCTCCTTGTACATTTGAAAAGTAATGTCAAAATATTAATTCTGTTTATCAATATTTAAAATTCAACTTTTCAGTCTAACTAGACATTTTATGTACTTGAAAATAATAATTTACACTGTCACAAATGGGATGCAAGAGATTAGTAAGAATAATGAATGAGTTTTTTGCAACATTTTTAATACATTTTATTTTTTTCACATAATATGGGATCGGGATATTGATAGTCTTTGCTGACAGAGTATAGTATTACTGTATGTTGAGCTGTCACATAGCCCTGTTTGTCCATACAATTACTTTGAATATAGGATCAAGTGTTTATGTGAGCTCTCCCACTATGGGCTCTACTCCATAGTTGACGCTAACGTTGGCACTTCAATATGTAACTGTTGGTGTCAGGATAAGTGTGTTTTATATATTACATTCCTGACGCTACCCCTACTAGTAACCCGTTGGTGCATTGTTTTGTTGCACTAGCTTCCGTGAGCTTACTCTTCGCATTCTATACTTAATACAGGGAGCGCCAACGTACATTAGCGTTTTGATAATTAAGGTATTACAATGTGTTAGCACTAATTACCGTAGTGATGTGGACAGTCAAAGTTAGTAATTTCTATATTTGCAGAATCGTATGGACTCAAAGAGGTGATAATCGAGGCTGCTCAGAAGCGCTACTGCAAGTATCCCAGCAGTTGGCGCTGCATTCCGAGGCAAGATGCTGAGGTAGCGTTTGCCCCGGAATATCGCAGTAACATGGGGAAGCTATGGGGAAATCTGAAGGCGCAGGTTTTCCCCGTTAGTGTCCCCATGTTAATGCGAACAAGGTAATGGTGCCATATGTATTTGCTGACATACTTGTACGATATTTTCAAACATGTCTTTAGCAGCCCCCTGCGCATGCTGATTAAAGTTTTGCAAAACTTTTTTTCCTCACAGCATAGAAAAGCATCTAAGGAGAAAATATAGCTGCCATCCATTACACACAGCCAGACCTCACTGTCACCTCTTGAAATGGTTTTTATATGCCGTGAAGGATAAAAATTAAGTTTTATGAACCTCCGACCGGGTTGCCCTGGAATTCTAATTTGTACTGCCCCCTACTTAGAAAACTTTGATCAGCAGCTCTCTCCTACATGAGAAACACAATTTTGTGATTATATTTTTAAGTCCGTAACAGAATTCCATATAAAATCCACTTCCACAGACCCTTAATCATGTGTTGTATAACTTGTTTTCCAATTTATGTGGCTTTGAAAGCATCTATGTTGTCAGATGGCATACATTCGTCACAAGAGCAGCATTCATATTTGTGAATAGGTCGGTGTTTTCTTCAACAATGAAATAAAATGATCTGACCTTGTTGTTTTCTATAAGTGATTAGAACCATTTGCAACAAGTACACTTGAGGTGCATTGGAAAAAAGCGACTTTTAATCACTGACAAAGCACATTAACCGCTAAATTGTGTTTCCTTGAAATGTTTTCCAGTTATTAAGACATTTAACTTACAGAGTATAAGAGGAAATGTTCATTTCTCGTAGATACAAACTGTGTGATATAATTCCTTCTGTCGGCAAACAAAATGAGAAATTAAATTCTTTTCTATGTGTCCACAGAGACTATAAATGCAACTTTTGCCCATGATTTTGCACATATTATTTTTAATAGCTTGGCATTGTTAGGAGTTTACCCTTTGTATATTTTCTAGGACACTCCAGAAATCATTTATAATGGATAAGCTGTATATAACTCCAAAACTCTAAGGAATGTACATGTGTGTTGTTTTCTATTACTATTACTTTTTGGTCACTGATGCAATAATGTGTTCTCCGAAGTTCAAGTGTACATATTTTTTCCAACTTGTACTTTCCAAACTCACCTCGGTCAAAACTAGGATTCAAAACCGAGCTTTGTACTCAATTGTGCATAATATATGTATGAATTCATATTATCGCACTAGGCCACGGTGCTCCTTAGCTTGGTTGGCCATCTACCCAAATACATATATTAATGTAGGAATGGAAATCCACGCACTCAATGCAGTGATAAGGCAGCAAATGTATTAAGGTGTCCTAAAAATACATGGCTGAAGATATTTTGGTTGAGGACTCCAGCCTCTCCCAGACCCCTGAAACCTCAGTTTTAACATTGCATGCCACGTTTTCTATAACATTTTAATAAATTTTGCTGGCTTTCCATTCCTACATTGATATAACAATCATAACTAGTGACCCCCTTTCTCATTTAACCAATTGACGTATTTTGGTAGGACATACCAGTCACCACTGCCAACTCGGCAATTAAGATGCAATTCTTTATTCCCTGCCATTTAGTGATTATTAGTTTATTTTGCAGACTTTTTCCTGTTTTTGATGATTAGGGAATAAGAAGGGACTGCTAGCCAAGAACCAGTTACATTGTTTCCAATGAACAATTGCCCTTGTGCTTTTCTGCGTATTTGGCTGCCTACAATGACGTGTGCGATTTCTCCTACCATTGCTTATTTTTCCATTATATTTGGTCTGAGACCTTTCTAGTTTGCTTTTTTGCTGAATACCTATACCCTTTTTGGAGAACATTACAAGATTGTTATATGATGCCGGGGCCTGAACATGATAAATTTATAGAGATGTTAGCCAGTCTTCAGATGGGCCTTGTCCCCCCCCTTTCTCTTCAAAGATATAATTAGTCTGATTTTATATATTTGTTTATTTATCGCCCTGCTTGTAAGCCTGTTCCCCTGGAGTTAGGTATGTGTTTGTCTTTATTCTCGTACCTAGTGTTATCGTGTTGTCATGCGCCTCAGAAGAATTTTATGAAATTGAAAGAAGCCGGTCACACCATCTACAGATTATAAAGGAGCTTGTTTTATTCTTGGGAGCATTACAGATTAGCTTTTGACTCGAGCCTTTTTCACGTATGAAAAAGGCTCAAATTAATTGTCGAAAACTTGTGTTCTCCATAATAAAATCTGCTGTTTTTTACAGTCTGAAGACTGTGTAACCAGCTTCTCTTTCAATTCCATTGAGTACCGTCAGGTTGGCATCCACTGTTGCTCTGAGGAACCCCTCCTTCTTTATTAAAATTCTGTTTTGCTGTTTGACGTGTGAAAGTTCCCTCATTGTTTTTCATAAACATTTACCTAGGTACACTTCTTTCCTCCAATGTAGATTTGTGGCTCCTGTAAGTTTGAATGGTTTCCCTGGTTTTCTTTCTGGGAACCCACTCTTTATGCTGATACCTGATCTTTCATGGGACTCCATCATCTTCTCTGTTTGTATTTCTCTTGCTATGTTTGTGTCCATGGCTTTGGCGTCATTGAAGAATGTACGTTTCTGTGTACAACTTGTAATATTATTTATGGCCAGCTATGGGCTAACATTTTGTTGGTTACTTTACATATTCCATAGCACTATGCAGTTATCTACCGTATGTCTCCCTAATGTCAATTCTACATGCAGGCTTTCACAATGCAGACCTCCAAAGATGCATCTTTGTGTGTGACTGCATGGAATTGATCCTCCATCATTGTTATGACCCATCAGGTTTCTGGCAGGTGTTACTGAAAACTATGTAAAGCTATATTTCTAACGCATGTTTACGTTCTATATTCTGATCCATCTTGGATTATTTTAAAAGAATAAACAAGTTTTAAATCCTTTTTGTTTGAAAATTCCTCGATTTAATAAAGACTATCTGTAACAAAATCCACTAAAACCCCGAACATGTTAAGAGAGGAAGCTCACAGACAATGTACGAGCTCTTCTGCAGCTGCTTTGAGAAACATCTTGTGATTTATTAAAGAAAGCCGATCTGCAAAAAGAGCCTTTATCTTAAAATCAACAGCTTGACTAATTTTAAATAACTGACTTTTCAGACCCTTTCTTTTCAAACAAAAGCTTAATCCTGGGACTACTTCAACCACCAATGAAGGCTGTATCATAGACCACCACTGATTCCTCCTTTACCACACAAAATGCATTGACTGCAGCTTTATGAAGTGAAAACACCAAGGGGAAGGAAAAATGTGAAGGAGGTGTCCACAGTAATTTCTTTCAAAGAATGCCTCTTGCATCTGGACATTGAGAACAATATGTGCCTGAGATGGCAATAATAGCTGAGGTCATTCACTTCCATAGGCGCAAACAACTGGAACTGCCTTTGCTTGTTTCGCTACCACTGACCCTTACATTTTATTGTGTTGAAATGTCAGAAAAAGTGTGTAGAAGGAATTCTATCTAAACAATGATTTTGTTATCTTGCTGCCTTCTCGGATCTGTTACAATGATTCCGATTTTGCAAAACAACACGGTTAATGTATTGGATCACAAGCATTCCCACAGATTAATTATTAAGCAGAAACTGGGTATGTTGGAATTTTAGAGATTTTTTTATTTGAAAAATAACCACTAAACATTTTGTTGTGGTTTGCTTTTATGTTGGTAGCTAGTTCCTTTACTGCGTGTAAAAAAATAATTACTCACTGAAGAACAATACAGAACCTCATGTAATTAGATTTACTGACACGTATATCTCTTTTTCAATTTGAAACTTTTATTAATTTTCAGTAAGTGAACAGGTACAGAAAAAGAAGAGGGAGGGAAAGGTCAAATGTAGCAGGTATTTAAAATTATGCACACTTCTGATATACCTCTTTTTATAAATGGAGAGCTTGGTGGGCTTCCCATTTAGGCTGTGTTTTCTTGCTAATCTACATGAAAATTGCTTAGGTTAACAGCTGTCTCAGATGCCCTTGCCTTTTACACAAAGGACAGTAGCAGTTAATCAGTTAGGGGTCCATGGTTGCTCCTCTACTTGTATTCACAGTCCTAATTTGTCATTCTCAGCATGCGAGCAACACTTGTACCATTACAAGTTAACAAGAGGCTAATCGGGACACTTGAGGATAAAATTGGGCTATCTCTTCTGTGTTCCTTCTGAGAGATGGCACTTGATGTTTTTACATCTTTACTTTTGTGGGGGGGGGTTCACACCTCTAAAATGTGGAGGATTCATCAGTGTTTAGGAGCCATCTATATGTTTGAAGCGATTTTTGCGAAGTGTCGCAGGTATATGATACAGCACACAGAATACAATCTTCTTGCGGGATTAGGTTTGTAAATATATGGAATGCAGAGAAAAGTATTAAGGCAAACATTTTTCAGAAATTAAGGTTACGGTACCCTCTGTTATCTCAAGTAGCTGATCACAGCATATAGAGTGTAGTTATTTCAGATTTTATCTCTGTCTCGTTTGTATTTAAGGGACAATGGTCAAGTTTAAGCAGGCATTGGATAGGCATAAGGCTATCCTAAATAAAAGATAAATCCAGAGAACGTATCCTTAGAATTGGGCAGACTAGATCTAACGAAAGCTTCTTATCTGCCGTCATATTCTGTGTTTCTATGTTAAACACCGGCCAACAAATTTCATGAAAAAAGTTTGTTTCCTCTACATTTTTTGGTGAAACCAAAACATTTTAACCTGCTGAACACAAATATATATTTGTAATTTCTGTATAACGTAGTTTTTTTTTTTAAATCTGTAATTACACATTTAAGATTGTAACCTCTCCAGCGTCATAGTCCTGTGCTATGATATTGAAACTTGAGCAACACTAGAGAGAACTTAAAAGGTTTTGCTGCAGGATTTTGTTTGTCGTCCCTGTTCAATGCTTCACATATCCGTGTACAAACAATAGTCTCCCAACATACACAGACTCCACTTTCCCTGGTAGAGTTTCTCCATGCCGACAATGCCTTGGTGCAATCTTTCAATCATTGGTAGCGCAGAGGTTGGTTGGGAAGAGGTCCAAGCGAGAATTAAGAAAATGCTTCTTCAGTGATACGGTGCAGTTGATCGACCTGTATGCCTGCAGCAGACTTTCAACTTGTTCGACATAGTATGGTGCCTTGTAGATGCCCAGAAAGCTAAAAATGACATTCCCAAAAGCGGTCCAACATGTTCGGTACCTTGCAGAAGGCCTTCAAAGTGATTACCCGTCATTACCTCCTGGATCTGTGGACCAACAAAAATACCGTCTTTTACCTTTGCATCACTGATCCATGGAAACAACTGTTGCAAGTATGCAAAGGCTTCACTTTGCTTGTTAATTGTCTCGACAAACTTTTTCATTACCTAAGTTTGAATTGCAAAGGTGGAAGAAATATGTTGTTCCGATTAATCAGTAGGTCATTCTCAATATTCTCCTGCCTTGGAACCAATTTCCTGCGAGGTGGCCAGTCCTTTATCACATGATGTGAACCTCTTGCTTGGCCATTGTTATTTATTATTAATCTTTATTTATAACGCGCCAGCATATTCCACGGCGCTGTACATCCCACTCGTAAAGAAAGCAGCAGTACTTGGCGTATCCAAGCTGTAGCGTAAAACTGCAGAAACCTTGATCGACACATATATTTCAGTTGTACCTGGAGTTCTGAATGTGTTTCAGCAGCAGCTGCATGTTCTTATAGGTTTCCTTCATATGAACAGCATGTCCAACTGGTATGGAAGGGTAGATATTGCCATTATGCAGCAAAACGGTATTCAAATTTAACGCCGATGAGTCCATAAACCGTCACCATTCTAACATTTAGACAAAACCAAATCTCTGACTAGATTGTTGAGCTCTGCCTGAGAAATTAAATACGGGTCACTGGATGTTGATGATGCGAAATCTGGATCCTCAGTAGCGGAGTATCTGCAACTGCTTCCATCTGCATCAGCTCTGCATGAGTGTCCACACCTCTGTCAGTTTTGGAACTGGAAGACTGGTGTTGTGTTGTGTTTGCCTCATTGCAGAGGCAAGGTTCGGGTATTTTAATAAACTTCTTGTACTTGAAAGAAAATCCTGAGATATTCGTCATGCAGATACATACATGATCCTTCTGCTCCCTCCATATAACTGGGGTGGAAAATGGCATGGATGGACGCACACCCTTCGGCCAAGGAGGCAGACTGGTAGCGCAAGATGCTCAACATAAGAGGAGCCATACTTTGTCTTGGTCACCAATTTTGCAACTGACGTAAAACTCGTATGCCGCCTTTATGAGGGCTGTCATACTCCATGCACTCTGTGCTTTCAAAGTGAACTTGCCATGGATGTAACAAAACGTGCAACGGTTATTGCGACATTTCAGAAATTATGTGCAATTAAATTCACAGCCTTTGACCTCAAATGTTTTATGTAATACTCATTAACAATGACATCAGTTAGAATGACTGCAGCTGCTACTCACTGCTGCTGCTAGGATACCTAGAGTTGCATTTCCATGGACACAATATCGTTTTAAAGATATGAGGTAGTATTATATTGCTAACGCTAAAATGGGGAGGCTAAGGTGGAAAACCTGCACCTGCCATTTTCCCTTGGCATCCCCCTTTTTGGCTCCCTTTTACGGGGCAGGCAATAATTCAACAGCCTGCCCTGAACTGCAGCACTAACGCGCCGTCCAGAGTATCCCCTCCATGGATCCAGCTTGTGCTACTTCTTGAGAGATCCTGCAGGTCTGCAGCGTGATTCATGGAGGGAGACTGAGGACTTTTTTCCCCGGTCACACTCTGCTCCCAGTGGCCAGAAGCGACGGATCAGGCCGCCGTTCTCGCTGCGGGAAAGGTGAGTATCTGATTTTTGGCGGGAGTTTAAGCTGTCTGTAACATTTCGGTGCTCTCTGAATAATCCTGGTTGGGCTTATTCTTCTTTGTAAGCAGACAGCGTTTTGACTTGACAAACAGGGTTATTCGGAGAAAGGTGAAAACCAGGAGAACTGGCAGGAGAAGAGCACAATCTAGACCAAATAGCCGATTTGGAAAGTGAGATAAATGGGAGAATTTTCCTGGTTTGGCTATTTTGAGCTAGAATTTTCAATTCTCCAGTCATTCTCCTGGTTTTCACCTTTTCTTTGAATAACCCCCAAAGGCTTGTTAAAGGTCAAAACGCTAACTGTTCACTGAAGCATTAAACCCAAAGTGTCAAATATGTAGTGTTGGATATATACATTTTGTTCTATAAATATTTTTTGCATGTTACCATTTGGGGGAATGAGAAAAAAGTTCTTCTTTGACAGATTAGGAGAGAACAAGTGATGTTTCTGCATCTTGCCCATCTCTCCGCGCACTGCTCTGGACACTGCTTGAAGGGACTATGCACCTCTGCAGACCTTTTTAATTGCCTGTGGTCTTGCCTATTTTTTAGCACATGGTGAGGTTTGGTTCCCAAATTTTAAACTGCAGGTACTGGATAGTCCGGACGGGGCATTGTTTAATATACTTCCCGATCGTGGAAATAGCTTCACACCTAGATCACCAAGGATCACATTAGGCGTCCTAACTGCCAAAAAGGCCATTCTCAGGCAATGGATATCCCCCTCACCTCCAACGTTCCGTATGCTCTATTCTTGTTTCTATGCCATCTTTCAACGTGACTGGGCTATGGCTACTCTCCAAAGGGACACAAAAGGGTAAGGAATCTTTTGATGTTTGTGGATCTGATGTGAGTTTATGTTGCATTGCCTGAGGAAGTTGGTGCCAAACTTCGTAGGACGTTTGAAAACATAAGTTTGTATTTACGACCATTCTTGTCGGGTCCCCCATTACTACCATCTAATCGACCTCCTTCTGGGCTTTCGCATTTTCTAGAAACTGTCTCTGGTTGAAGTTGTGGGACATTGAAAATGAGAGAAATCTCAATGTATCCTTCCTGGTAAAATCCTTTATAAATAAATAAATTGGTCTATGGTTACTGTATATTCATACGTTTCACCTATTCTTTATCTTGGGGGGGGGGCTGATAGACTATTACTGTGTACTTTTAATGTTACATATTGTGGTATTGTACTGCAGACCTGAATCTATAAATAAAATTTGGAAAACAATGTTAATTGCTGTCCATGATACAAAGGAAACCTACACGCATTCAAATTAAGCCTGTATTATAAGGGATTTATATTTCTTACTGAAGTTGTTGATTTTTGTAGAGCTTTGTTTTGAATGACATTGACCATTTCTAGTTGTTTTAAACTTATTTTATGAAACTAATACTACTGTGTGTTAGTATGTAATAAACCTCTAATGAAACAATATCTTTATTTCTAGGTGCTGCTCCAAATTTTAGGGGTGATTGCTGTAGCAGTAGCTATCATTCCGTGGATTTTAATTCCCCTGCTTCCACTTGTCATCGTTTTCTTTTTCCTGAGGAGGTATTTCCTTGAAACGTCCAGAGATATTAAACGTCTAGAGTCAACAAGTAAGTGGGTCTGAACAGGGCAAACAAATGCATGTTTCTGTTCACCTTGTAATAAACAATGGGCACTATTCCTTAGCTTGTGTTAATGTAGCGACTCAATATGTAATCGATGGCGCCAGCATTAGTAAGCTTAACGTCTGGAATTCATGTTCCGATCTTGACACTAAACTGGAGTGAAAACGTTTTACACCCCACAGCTTGCTCAAGCTTACTGTGCTTTGTGTCTCCTATACCTAACACGGGGAATTTAACATCGGGTTGCGAAAACAAAGATTTTAAAACCTCCTAAAAGTTGGTGCTAAATGATTTTGCGAACCCAAAACCCTTTAACTAGCTCCAACCCCCCCCCCAAAAAAAAATCCCACACTTATGTCTCATCTGCTGCTAAAAGGGTGGCTCAACCCACTGCTGCTTCTCGCCAGAAGCAGAGTGAAACTGGTAAAAAAATAGTTCCTAGCCTCCCTCCACATTCGTTGTGCAGTGCTGAGCTATCTCGCAAGCACGAGGTCACACTAGAGATCATGGCAGGGAAGTGTAAGCCTCATGGAATCCTATCGACTCCCAGTGCTGGTACTCGCAGTGGCGCAGAACTGCTGTTGCGGATATCAGGGAGGTTAGCGCTGCATTCCAGGGGCGAATACGATGTTGTCATGGAGATGGTAATGGGAAATCTGCAGGAGCAGATTTTCTTGCTTAGGCTAGGATCAGACGAACGAATTCTGTGCGGACTGCGTCCATACACAACGGACGTACTTTCTGACTGACGACAAGGTAGTGGCCACAAGGTCCGTTTTTGTGACTGACGTTTTTTTTGACTGATGTAGATGGGAAATACATAATATAAAAAAACATTTTGTCCGTCAAAAATGCTGGACGTCAAAAATGCAGTCCATCTGACTACGTTCCATCACTCACACACAAAGCCATGCGGACGTGGCACACTCCGCACGTCCGTTCTAACGGTTTTATGTTCTTGCCTAACTTGCGTCCGTTTGCCGTGTCCATTGTGCGTCCACACTTCTGTGCGGACGTACTTCGTGTGTGGGTCTCTATTGATCATAATTGTATGCTATCACTGACGTTAAAATGTGCGGTTACACGGACTGCGTTCCTCTGACCCGAGCCTAACAGTCTCCATGTTGACGTCAACTAGTCAATATGGCCCAGTTTGTGCTGAATATTTTGTTCCAAAAATTCTCCTATCTCCTATTAATATGTTACACAGGTCAACCAAAAAAGAGTTTTTGAAAAACTTTTTCCGTAATTCAATCTCTTTAATTTTTTTGAGGTGCTGAATTCAAATATTCAATCACCTACCATTTTTCTGCAATTTCCATAAATGTTAGGCTATTATAACACTAAAATGTAGTACAATTAAGTGAAAGGTGTATAATAAAAAAGTATAAAAGGTACTTAGAAAATATTATATTTTTTAACAATGTGACAGTGAAAGTTAGGGTAGGTACAGTACTTCTTAACCACTAGCAATATCGAGATGTCTCGGGCTTCAAAGTCACCATCCGGTTGTAACGTGCGCTATGGCGCTCACCCCGGATCAGCGTTGTCTGTATCTTTATGGACAGATTTCTTTGAAAGCAGAAAAGACTGTAATACCTATAATCCCCAGCCAGGCAGGTAATACAAAACTCTAGATACCACTCGGCCTCAAATGGTTTTGTGACCAAGAGATCGCTGAGCGAAAACACGTTAACTATATTTAACTGGATACAGTGATTCAAGACTTGTACTAGCGTGATTATTCGTGGATTTCAGATTGGTACCAGTAACGATTGTGGTACATTGATAGAGGTAATACTCATATACTTGATCTCAACCATATAGAGTAAATACTCACTGTATTCGACAACCTGCAGGGCAGGCCTACAATCAGAGAATGCTTCTGTACTGCGACTTGGTGTTAAACAGACAACTTGTAGGAATATTGTATGTAGCAACCTGCAGGGCAGGCCTACAATCATAGGATTGTGCGATATGCTTTAGAAACAGACCAGACCTTATTCAAGCAATAATAACTGTTGAGTAATCTAGTAACATGAAGGACAGACCCACGTAAAGAGATGATACATGGTACTGCAGAGCGAGGCCCGGTACTCGTTAGGCAGATTGAGCAGTTGATGAAATGAGCAACCTGTAGGGCAGATCTCCCAAGTGAAACCATGCGGTACAACATACGCATTAAATACAATTAAACACACAGGGATCAAGAGTAAGAATCGTCAGTGGGTATTCCGGCCGGGTAAATAAACTAAATCAAGGTCCTCCTACAATCAAAGATCGGCAACGAATACAAAATATCAAAGAGACAGACTCAAGAGTCAGCTGGCGATGTGGGAAAATTACTCCACGTCAGGGCGACGAGCAAAGGCGTGCGCCCTGTACTTAAGGCAGGCGGCTCTGTGTCACACGCCAGGCCCCGCCCCCTCAGACACCGATCGACCATCTCGAATTCCTGGCACCCGGCTAGCCAGCAATGCCGTCGGGTGCCCAGACCCCCCAGGTAGCGCTGCGGGGGCTGAGGACGTAACACCGGTGCCCCGATATAGAGATATCTCGATCTGCTGATCTACAGCCTAAACAAATTTCTTTTCCACTGTTTTCTGACAGTGTTTTTTTGGAAAATCACTTGGTAGTGAAGGGGTTAAGTATCCACAGGGTGTATTTTCTCAACCTTTTGTCGTAAAAGTTCGGGAGTAGCTCTGACTCTTATGGGATGTTTCCGGATTTCCCGATGGAGAGACCAGCAGTAATCTCCAATCATGTTTACATCCCAACGGCCTTGATATCGTTTTTCCATCTCTTTAATATCTTTGTGGAACCGCTCACCTTGCTCTTCACTAACTAATCCAAGATTTTTAGGAAGAAAATTCAGTTGTGAATATAAAAAATGTACCTTCGACTCATATTACATTCTAATTCTTCAAATATTTTTAACATCATTTCAACTATATTTTGGTAATTGGGGTCTTTTTTTGTTCCCTAGAAACTTTAAAATTACTTTTTTTAAATGCAGTCCAAGCATCCCTTTGTTTTGCGTTCATCATTGTTTTGATCTGATTTGAAAAGTGTTTGATTTTAAGTAAATTGATAAGTACCTAGATGCTTTCGTTACACATTCCCGATACATAATTGGTGTAGATTAAAAATGTATTTTGTGACAAAAAACAGTACGTCCTATGACAATTTGATGGTCATTTTCAGATTCAGAATGCAAAAAAACATACAAGAGAGCCAAAATTCTGAAAAAAGTTTTTTTTATGGTCGGCCTGTGTTTATCAGTGTTTGAAGGAAGCTAATGTTGAATTGGTGCTTTTCAGATTAAAATCACTTCATATTATTTTATGTTCAATGTAAATCAATGTGAATCCTCTGATCAAATTTTCTGTTTTTTTTCATTCCTTGATGCCTGTCATTGTTGTCATGGCATGGATATATTTGCATGCTGTGCCAAGGTGTCAAAGGACCACTTAAAATAATAAAGTCTTATAATTGCTAAATTGAATTGACTGAGCAGACTAAGAGTTGTAATTCAGAACAATGTACAGAAGATTAGATGTCTCATTTATCATATACCAACTAGCAAATGTCACATGCTAGTAATTAAAATGACCCATGTATAGCCTGTGTGAAGCATGCCATAATACTCATATAGGAATAATATAGAAAGTGCTGAAGAGGGCTTTGCTTAAACAGACCCGCCATTGCAAATAGGATAAAGGTTTTAGTAAATGGATGACATACCACTATACCCATTGTTCACCCTATCACTACAAAGTTGTTTTCCATAAAACCACTGTCAGGACCTGGTGGCATAATGAAAAACATATTCCTGTTGCAGACAGTGTAATCTTTAATGTACCTTTCATAAAAATACATTTTAGATACCGTAAGCTTCAGTACTTTGTATGACATGTCCAAGGCGCTGAAAATTTGGGGGGACAGTCTGGAGCCCATCTACAAACAAAACTAATTTACATTAACCACTTTGCAGTGGAGGACGCCTTCAGCGCGTCCTCCCGCAGGAAGCGTTGGCTGCGGAGGACGTGCTGAGCCCTCCCTTTGCAGCCTGCGATCGGCCAGATCCTGGCCGATCGCTGTGCCCCCCGGTGCGGGGTGACATCCTTGATTGCAGGCCCCCCCCGCGAGTGTGGAGGAGGTGCCTGGAAGGGAGGGGGGAGGTCCTTCAGATCTCTCTCCCTCCCAATTGCCGGGGGCCAGCGATCAAAGCCAGGCACGGTTTGGAAGGGCACAGCCTGCCCTTCCAAATGGTGCCTGGCTTTAACCTCTTGGGTGCCGGATCACGATTCGGCGCCGGATCGTGATCCTCTCCCGGAGCTGGCCGACATCTTGGATGTCGGCCAAGCTTCCCGGGAACTCCCCCTGACGACTGGCGTCATCGTGCATAGTGCGATGACGTCAGTCATGGAGTTAACCCCTAGCTGCCACCAATGGTGGAGATAGGGGGTCCATTGGAACCCCCTATCTCCCGATCCGTGGCCAGAGCATGGCCTTTCCAACGATACCAAACATGACTATGTAAAACATACAGACAAAAATAAAATAAATAAAAATGTAAATAAAAAAATAAATAAATAAAAAAAAACATTTTTTGTTTAATGCAGCAATATTGTTCCCATTTCAATTATAATGTGAAGAATGATGATGCACTAACGATTTTTGTATGGGGTGCGTTTGCTAAAAATCTCGTGAGTTTCCCCCAAAAAATAATGTAACGATTCCCCGTTTTCTAAGTTTTTTTAACAAGCACAACCCATAGAAAATATAACCGCAAACGCTCACATGTTAAAATGTGGGGAAAAAAACACTTTTCACGGTGTAAATTATTGAAAATTTTAATTTTATTGCATTTTATGTTACAAAATACAGACAGGACATGACATATACATACAATAATGATATATTATGAATCTGCCGAGTCTGACGGAAAGAACGATATATAATATGTCTGGGTCATATAATAAAATATGGCTTCAAAACTCGTTTAAACATGATGGACGAAAGCAGTAAAAATGACCTCAGCACACAGGCGTGAAATGGCTCAGCAGCGCAACGGTTAAAAAAATTCCTTTGCACTGACCCAGAATTTAACCATATCAAGTTTACACAATATTGTGCTCATGTAGGAGGTTTTGCAAATCATCCATATTCTACCATGGTAATGAAGGATTTAAGATGTGGACTTATGCTGTGCATGAAGATTGTGGAGATGTTTCAGACAAATATGGGTAGAGACTAACACAGAATTGTGTGAGTTAATGTAGAAATAGAGATCTTTTCAGAGGTAAATGGTTACTGTAGATACTCGAGTATACCGCTAGATTTTGGTGACAAAAATGTACCTTAAAATTGGAGGGGGTCGCGTTATATTAGAGACCTCTGCATGGCATGTAAGAAAAAGAAAAAAAAACTTGACCTGCTCATGGATCCCATGTCTCCCTGACTTTCAGCGGATGAGCCTGCCTGACAGAGCAGGAGGTCAGAAAACACCTCCCTGCATGCTGGCTATTGGTGAATGATACACTGTTTTGGTCATCTTGCTCCGTCGGCCATCTTATCGCAAGTAAGAAGACGGGTGGCAGGCGGCTTCATATTTAGCAACAACTACAATCATTCTAGAGCAGAGCACCATGGCCTGAGGGGTATCCTGACGGTGTTAAGAAAACGTTGAAGGATTTTAATGGCTTCCCAGTACAGTATACTTTTATAATTTTGCTCCTCGCGTTATATTCGAGTCTTGAGTATTCTCTCATTACCATAATAAATCTCTATCCATCACGTTATATTCGGGTCGCGCTATACTCGAGTATCTACGGGTAGATGTACTTTTCTGAAAAAGTAGTAATATAGTTGAATAGTGCACAACAGTATGGCCATATAGGGCAAGCTAGAAGAAAAGGGTGACAAATGAGAATCGATAAGAATAGGGTAACCCTACAGAAGTGACATGTGAAAGAGTGAACAGAGAACAGCTGAATTTCGAAAATTTCCGATGTGAATGTTTTACTGATTTTCTGTGTTCCGCTTTGGTAATTTAAACTTCTGTTTTTTTTATATGGAAAAGATGTATAATTTTGCATGGGCATTACTGAGATAAACAGGGTTATTCAGAGAAAGGTGAAACTCTGGAGAACTTTTGAAGATGTGAAAATTCTAGATCAAAATAGCAAAACCAGAAAAATTCTCCCATTTATCTCACTTTCCAAATCCGGTATTTTGACCTAGAATTTTCAATTCTCCAAAAGTTCGCCAGAGTTTCACCTTTCTCTGAATAGCCCTGTTAGTTTTTATCATAAAGAAATTATTAGAAATACCTGTACTAGTAATATTGGTAGTAATCAACAATATCTGTATGCCGACATATTCTCCATTCATCCATCTGTTGACACAAATTATATCCGGTCTATTCACTAAAGGTGAAACTCAGGAGAATGACTGGAGAAGTGAAAATTTTAGGTCAAAATAGCAACACCAGAAAAATGCTCCCATTTATCGGCTATTTGGTCTAGATCAGGGGTGGGCAATTACGGCCCTCCAGATGTTTTGAAACTACATTTCCAGTGAAGCTCGGCTGCTCATTCGGTTTGTACAGCCTCAAGGGAAATGTAGTTTAAAATATCTGGAGGGCCGTAATTGCCCACCCCTGGTCTAGATTGTTCTCTTTGCCTTCCAATTCTCCAGAGTTTCACCATTTAATGAATAGACCTGTATATGTTTCATATCTGCATCAAATGTATGAAAGACATACATTAATCTTGAGTGAGCATCGTGTAACAAATGGTTCTGAACCATCCGGGTTGTCAAGACTAAGCATCAATGCCTATATGAATAATTTAACTTTTTTCCTGATTATCCTAAATCCTTTTCTAAAACTCCCTCTATACAGTGCAATCAGAAATACTTTAATGTCATAGTTTAACCAGCAAACCATGTTGTGTCTCCTTTAAAGTGAAATGATTGACGTGTCTTCTGGTGTGTAGATCATGTATGGGTGACATTTATTTTCTATAAGAAAGTGACCACCGAATAAAGGGGAATAACAAAAAGAAAGCGCAAGAGCCACTGTAGCTTGAAAGAGCTTTAGAATGGGTCTTTTGTAAAACTGTCATACCTGCTGATCAGCACAACCATTTGCCGTCCCTTTGTATCCTTTTAATGTAGGAGAATGAACATCACTCACAATAACGACATCCTCCCGGAGAATACTGTGAATTTATGTAGCCTTCCCCAAATTCAACAGCGATTTAACCATGTATGAGAAAGAGAGGATCGACACCTTTCCATAACCTCATGAACACTTGATAAATAATAATGCCGCTTATCAGTCAATTACCAGAAAAATGCCCTTGCATTTTAAATGCGACACAAGCTTTCTGTAGCAACAGTGCTGTCAGTTAATGACAAGGATGTGGGGAAGTAATCGCTTTAGAGTTTATGTGTGCCTTTGATCCTGAATGTGTACTCCATAAATAGTGTACAGTTGCTCATAATGCAGTTACCTGTCCCCAGGGTCAAGCATTTGTTATTAACCCACTGGATGGAAAAATTAGGATTTGCACAATTCAAAAATGAATGTCATAAAACCCACAGAGGCAAGATGAGAAGTCTTCCTTCCTCATTGTGAATTTAAATGTATATTTCAAAGGGAAAAAAAATAATATATGATAATCTTACAGAAAATGTTCCACGGAGAAGAGCAGTCTCTGGTGTACTTTTTTATTGCTTAACACCAAAAAGAATATAGAAACCAAAACACAGAAATGTTCACAGATTGAATACTCCTACTCTGGCCTTGGGGAGAAAAAAGAAGCAACAATGAGAGTATCTTACACGGCGCAAGAGAACTATTTGAAATTGTGTGAAAATATTTCCAGACCCTGGCTAAGCATGAAATGAGGCATAAAGGTTCCTCATTCATTCCGTTAAGATGCTTTCCCTGTATCTTTATGGCGAAGTTTGACAGGAATATGTCCTTTTCTTCAAATATCTTGTATTTGTGCAACAATAGTGAAGACATGGAGGTTAAAGTGAAATCTTTACCCAATGCTTATTATAAAAAAATATGCAAATTGATAAAAAGCAATAGCTCAATACAGCTATAGCTCCGAGAAGAAATGGCCAGGTCGTATCTAGCATGGGTCATCTTGTCACCAGAAATTACGCTTCTCGTATTACAGAGCTTCCTCAGAAGACTCCTCTTTCACCATTCAGCAATCATTAGGACTAAGTTTTCCCATTTCTTGGAGGATCTGATGTGGTTTGAATATTTATCACTTTTAACCACTTCATAAAACATAATAGATTATATAGGTCAAGAAGATCATCATGATGAGCCCATAGGAGCAAACTGTTCATTAATTCCATCAGGTTGAAGTCCTGCATAAGCATAAAGAGCAGCTTAGAATTGATGAATACGTCAACAGATCATTAATCATTGTCCATTAAGCAATTTGTCTGCATGTTTAGTTAAAGCGAAACGTTCTACCCTCTTACTGTACATGTGCACATCTAGGATTCTAATCTGTGTGAGCCGGTAATAGGGAGCTGCACTGGTGTAATAAGGGTTACACATTTTCAGAATTTTATATGGTATACTTCACCTGCGCTTTGCGAATTGTTTCCTTCTAATTATTTTCATTTTTTTGGCATTATTTCAGAGAATTTTTATGTCCCCTCTTCCTACTAACCATAAGAACTTTCATCTTAAAATATGCTAATAATGGGTTTTTATATATTGCAATATACAGTAGTTTGTAAATTCATTTTAAGTTTGAATAGTTATCATAAATGATGAAACAAAGAGAACATGATTAAAATAAAACACAAATGTAAGATTTTATGTATAAAAAGCAATTTGGTGGGGGGCGTAGCCTGGTCACAGGAGCAGACGTGTTTTGTTGGAGATCCACACGTCTGCTCCTTTTTAAGGGACCTTTCGCAGATTTTCCCGTGATGTTTATGGTGATTCCGGTGCCTGTGTGGCTGGCCACCGGTTCTGAGTTGTCCAGGGGCCGTTTAGTCCCCCCCCCCCTCCGGACGAGAGACAACCTTGGCTGCTGTTGCTGAGGGGAGACGCCGGTGGCCATCTTGAGGCCTACCACTTGAGAAACGCCTTGCGGTGCTGAACGCTTGCCCGAGCCCGTGTCTATACTGCAGACAATGGAGATGGTGGGCCTACAGTCATGGCCGAAATTGTTGGCACCCCTGACATTTTTCCAGAAAATCAAGTATTTTCACAGAAAGGTATTGCAGTAACACATGTTTTGCTATACACATGTTTATTCCCTTTGTGTGTATTGGAACAAAACAAAAAAGGGAGGGAAAAAAGCAAATTGGACATACTGTCACACAAAACTCCAAAAATGGGCTGGACAAAATTCTTGGCACCCTTAACTTAATATTTGGTTGCACACCCTTTGGAAAAAATAACTGAAATCAGTCGCTTCCTATAACCATCAATAAGCCTCTTACACCTCTCACCCGGAATTTTGGACCACTCTTCCTTTGCAAACTGCTCCAGGTCTCTCTTATTGGAAGGGCGCCTTTTCCCAACAGCAATTTTAAGATCTCTCCACAGGTGTTCAATGGGATTTAGAGCTGGACTCATTGCTGGCCACTTCAGAACTCTCAAGCGCTTTGTTGCCATCCATTTCTGGGTGCTTTTTGATGCATGTTTGGGGTCATTGTCCTGCTGGAAGACCCAAGATCTCAGACGCAAACCCAGCTTTCTGACACTGGGCTCTACAGTGCGACCCAAAATCCTTTGGTAATCCTCAGATTTCATGATGCCTTGCACACATTCAAGGCACCCAGTGCCAGAGGCAGCAAAACAACCCCAAAACATCATTGAACCTCCACCATATTTCACTGTAGGTACTGTGTTCTTTTCATTGTAGGCCTCATTCTGTTTTCGGTAAACAGTAGAATGATGTGCTTTACCAAAAAGCTTTCTCTTGGTCTCATCTGTCCACAAGACGTTTTCCCAGAAGGATTTTGGCTTACTCAAGTACATTTTGGCAAACTGTAGTCTTGCTTTTTTTATGTCTCTGTGTCAGCAGTGGGGTCCTCCTGGGTCTCCTGCCATAGCGTTTCATTTCATTTAAATGTCGATGGATAGTTCGCGCTGACACTAATGCTCCCTGAGCCTGCAGGACAGCTTGAATTTCTTTGGAACTTGTTTGGGGCTGCTTATCCATCATCCTGACTATCCTGTGTTGCAATCTTTCATAAATTTTTCTCTTCCGTCCACGCCTAGAGAGATTAGCTACAGTGCCATGGGTTGCAAACTTCTTGATAATGTTGCACACTGTGGACAAAGGCAAATCTAGATCTCTGGAGATGGACTTGTAACCTTGAGATTGTTGATATTTTTCCACAATTTTGGTTCTCAAGTCCTCAGGCAGTTCTCTTCTCCTCTTTCTGTTGTCCATGCTTAGTGTGGCACACACAGACACACAATGCAAAGACTAAGTGAACTTCTCTCCTTTTAATCTGCTTTCAGATGTGATTTTTATATTGCCCACACCTGTTACTTGCCCCAGGTGAGTTTACAGGAGCATCATATGCTTGAAACAATCTTATTTATCCACAATTTTGAAAGGGTGCCAAGAATTTTGTCCAGCCCATTTTTGGAGTTTTGTGTGACATTATGTCCAATTTGCTTTTTTTCCTCCCTTTTTTTGTTTTGTTCCAATACACACAAACGGAATAAACCTGTGTATAGCAAAACATGTGTTACTGCAATACTTTTCTGTGAGAAATACTTGATTTTCTGGAAAAATGTCTGGGGTGCCAACAATTTCGGCCATGACTGTAGGTCTCCCGGCTGCCCTGGATGTCGGGTTTGCGGGGGCAGCGGACGGAACCCTGGGGCGAGGAAGGGATTCAGAGGCCACTCTGTCTGGCCTGGATGCTTGCCTGTTAGTGCTTGAGGGGAAGATGAAGACGGCCTGCTCACTAAGAGGGTATGGCGCAGACTGATGGCTGCTTTGGGAGGCTGTCGTGAGACAGGAGGTCAGACCCCGATGACAGTGGAGTCAGAGAGTGTCACGTCCCTCGACCCCACTGAGACTTGCCTTCTGGATGCTGCTGCTGAGGAGAAAGGTGTCAAACGGCAGCCTAGACGAGGTTCTGGCCCAGAAGTCTTGCCGCCTCCAGGCTGTTCCTGATTTCCAGCGCTGGAGATAGAGCTGCGACTCGCCCGCCCCGGAGGAAGGCTGTGTTGGCAAGACCGGTGCCGACGGTACCCCCTTGACAGCCTGGATTGGATGGTCCCACCTGGCTGGAGGTCAGGAAGGCGTGGATGCGCCCATCGAGGTATCAAGCAGATCTGCCCGGAAAGCCTGGTGATGGAGTTTGCGCAGCGGCTTGGGCCTCGAGGGGACCGGAAGGTTTCCTCCGAGGCACTGAATTGGCAGTGGATGGGCACCACAGCTTGTTGGATGTTGCACTACCTGTCCCATGCCCGTGTTTATTTCGTGATGCAGGCTGTAGGGACCTTTGGACTACGTTACTGAAGATGTTGAATTAGGCCCCCCCTTTTTTTTCTTCCCCTGATTTTTCTTTTTCTAAGAGAACCTTTCGCCGTCTTTTGTTTTCTCTCCTCCTCCCTCCTTCAGAGACTTTATTTTCCGAGCCGTTTTTTTTTTTTTTCTGATTGTTGTCCCCCCCCCCCTCCCAATTTATGCTGAGAACTCTTTTTGATTTTTGGCAGGGCATTTTATTATTTTTTTTTTCTCTCTAAGAGGACTCACTTTCAAATGTGACTATTATTTTTTTCTGTATGTCCCCCCCTTCCTACATGTGCCCCCCCATTTTTGTTCCTTTGGCAACTTTGGGATGCCTAGGGGGACATAGCTGAAGCCAGGCGCCTGGCTTGCCCCCCCCCAGTACCCGGGCCTTGTGCCACTTAACCCCCCATGGCTATCTCCCACGGTTTTTGGCCGCGTGGGAATTCGCCAGGGTTAGCACACTATTGGCTTATGCCACTTTCTCCCCCCCCCATTTTCTCCCCCCTCCCCCTTTATTTAGCTCATTCAGCTGATTGCTTAAGTACTGTTATATGCGACTAATTCTTCCTTTGTTATTTTTCTTACGCTGAGTTATATTTGATGACCCTTTGTGGCCCTGCGAGGCCCTTATTTTCAGGTTGATGTCTTGCTGACAATATTACAAAATAAAAATTGTAGATTCAAAAAAAAAAAGCAATTCTGCAGTACGTTTTTTTTAAAGTTGAAATGACAAATTGTTCATTCCAACATTCCTCACAGCTGTTTATTAATGATAACCAGAGAAATGTTAATTTAAAATAGTTAATTTACGGTATGTATTGCCATTTTATTTTTTTACTTTTCAGCTCGCAGTCCAGTATTTTCCCATTTGTCATCGTCCCTTCAGGGATTGTGGACAATTCGTGGCTTCAAAGCAGAGCAACGCTTCCAAGAGATTTTTGATGCCCAACAAGATCTGCATTCTGGTGAGTATCTGTTAGAGTACTTTGCATCAGTGACGTGCGGTTAGGTCAGTTGCTGGTGGTGGCACTGGCTAGTATCAGAGCCAGATATACACAGGTTACGTAGGTTCAAGTTCAATGCTCCCCAGGATCTGGCTGCTCTCAGTGCTCCCCAGGATCTGGCTGCTCTCAGTGCTCCCCAGGATGGCCTGCCTCACATGGAGTTTTTATTTAATAGCTTTAGACCAATGGTGCTTTCCCATTGGTCCAAGCAAGTCCATTGCTCTCAGTGCCTCTGAGGCACTGAAGAGCATAGATTCAGGAAGTAGGCAGCGCCAGACACACGCTGCAGACTTCATTCTGAATCTATTGGTCAGCTTGAGCTACGTGATTAGTGTAGTGTTCAGCTACGCAAATTGCATAGGCTAGGCTCACTCAGAGCAGGCTGTCGCTGCTGTGTGATGATTCACATCACACAGCAGCCGGTGAACTCAACGGGAAAAAAAAGCAGAGGAGCAGAGACGGATGGCGAGGAGCGTGGAGCAGGGGAGTTTAACTTTTTTTTTTTTAAAAAAATCAGGTTTTATTTTAGTCACTTATTTTAATATTATTAACCACCATTTACCATTTAATACATGGGCAGGTGAGGCCCTGCCGCCCCTGACGGTACATCTCTGCTTTGGCTAATTTGAAAATGAATCAAGAGGATGCAAAGAGAACAAAAATTAATAATGTTGGGCTTTTGGAAAAAAAATTTAAGAAAATCTTAGCAATGTAAAATGCCGTGACTCTCATTTCTACGGAGTCAGTGTTTGGCAGACACAAAGGTATAAATGCTGAGGTTGAGCTATTAAGTCTTTGCTATTGCCAAACATCAGCAGTTAGAGTTATAATGGCAGCTAGATTCAATATTTTGGATTCAATAGACCTCCATGTAGTATCATTCAAGATTCTCAAACGACTCTCACGTCTTTTCAAATAAAGGTGAAACTCCGGAGAATGACTGGAGAAGTGAAGATTCTAGGTCAAAATAGCCAAACCAGAAAAATTCTCCATTTATCTCACTTTCCAAGTCAGCTATTTGGTCTAGATTATGCTCTTCTCCTGCCAGTTCTCTTGGTTTTCACCTTTCTCTGAATAACTCTGTCTGTCTTTGCAATCTCAAGAATCAACCTGGGCAAGCCGAAGGACACTATGTTTTCAGTGCCCATCAAAGTACATCTAGGGAAGGCAGCGTATTACACACCCCTCTTCATCATTTACATTTGTAAAATCATTTGCGAGCTGGCCACTTTTCTCCTAAGGCTTGAATAACAAGGTATTACTTGCTATTCATTACTAGCTTTCTGTGAATTTTAACTTCCTATACAGCGTGTAGGAGGTGTAATTGTACAATAAGCTACCACAAGTATCAAGCCACAACAGAAGCTGTAATTTGACTTAGAATAGTTGCTGAGCCATCAACATTTGTGAGTGGAGCCATTACAGTAAAAGAACGTGTGTTTCACTTGGAATAGATCCATACTATGATGTGACTTGGGATGCTTACTTCGATCTTTCACAGCTGCCAGATCAAATAGAGTGCCTCATTTTACAGTATCAATGGTGCTCTAGTGATGTAAATTACTGATCAAATTTGTACTCTCCTAATATTTAATTCTTTTTATAATTTTTCCATTTGATTACCTGTTTGGTAAGATTTGTGGTTTCTGGACAGGAAAAGCCGTAATGGAAAATCTACATTGCCTCCTTTTGGATGAATGGATGTACTAAATATATTTACCACACATTTTTGTTATTTTTATTATAATTTTAATTTGTTTAGATATTTTGACTCCCATTAGTGCAGACTTTAATTTGTTTCCACATTCCCTGCTGTGCTTTCTCTTTTGATCTAAAAAATGCATGATAGCTAAGCACTGATCTTAATAACAATGAGCATTTATAGCTTCCTTGCTAGCAAATTCCTACAACTGATACAAATATACAAAAACACTTTTGATTTAATCTCCCAAAAATCTACCCGGATAAACTCGGACACCTGGGCAGATCCACTGACGCAAACAATGTCCTTATGTGTGGATAATACTTTAAGTAACTCCAGTATCCAATAGGATTTTTCCGGTCCTGACACCTCAAAGCTTGCACCAATACTTAATCATTTATGATTCTGATTGAATTTGTGATGTATTCTAAAAGTATCAAAATTTAACTTTTTTAAGAAAACAAATGAGCTTTGGTTTTGTGTATGGTTTGATTCCAGTTTTTATAACCAATAACTTTCTCTTTAGAGGCCTGGTTCTTGTTTTTGACGACATCCCGTTGGCTTGCAGTGCGTCTGGATGCTATCTGTGCCTTGTTTGTCATAGCCATTGCCTTTGGCTCTCTAATTCTTGCAAAAAGTAAGTACCTGTGTTATTTTTTGTGGCATCGCAGTATGTTAAATGATGTTAAAGTGAACCTGTTGTGCCAAGTACCACCTAGGCTCAACTGACATGGAAACTACGGGCATTATTCCCTAATTTGCACTAAAAGGGGACGCTAACGGGGATAATCTGCTCCTGCAGGTTTCCCTGTAGTGTCCCCATTATACTGCAATTTTCCAGGGCAGGCGCTAGCTGAGCACCTTGCCCCGGCGACGCAGCGTTAAATGCTGGTATACTCAAAGTAGTGTTTCTACGCAGCTGTGAGTATCACTTCCTGGAGGTCATAGTACGCCATGGAGGATTGCGCTTCCAGGTGCGTGATCCCACAGCACTTCGGAGTGATCGCAGAGGGAGACTGGGAACTGTTTGTTCCCAGTCTCACTCTGCTCTCAGCCAGAAGACTCGGTGGATTAGGCCACCGTTCTCGTCGCGGGATGAGAGGTGAGTATTGGATTTATTGGGGGGGGTTTATGGGGTGCTAAATGATTTTGCAATTGCGGACTCAGTTGGCACCAGCTTTTAGGACTCGCTAAAATTTTGCCTTACGCATCCGTGCGGTAATTAGAGCTAGCACTTTGTAATACCTCACTTAACATGGGGAGCATAATCATTATTTATAAAGTATAGGATGTGTAAAGTACAGTAAGCTCGCAGAAGCTAACCACAAAAACTGCTGTGCTATGTGATTTCTTATGGGTTTAGTATCAGAAAGGTAATATGGAGGGCATGCAGGGGTCAAGTCCTGCAGGAACACTTGGGAATGCATTTCCCGCCTTATGTTAGCAGGGGGAACTTAGTTCCCTTTTGACGGTTAAACCAGGAAGCAGCAATACCTTTCTATATAGACACAATTTTATAAATCTGTCTATATTTAAGGTTTTCCTGGATTTAAGCATATTGGGATGGCATGGCCATGACAATTTCTCGGTGTTTACCAGAGAAATGGCATTTTCATGCTTTAAGAAGTGTTGCAGCTGCTGAGCCGCTCAGTAAACTTTAAGACCGGACTGGACAGAAATGTTTGAGAGTTCCTACACTTATTTTTTTTCACGGCTTGACCCCTGAGGGCATGCATTAAAGTCACTTATCCTTGCGTTAACATTAATGTTCGGATATGTAAACGTTAACGTTCACTAGAGAAAAGTGCCCCTAAGGACTGAAATATGATGCAGGAGCTTAGTATGTTCTGGAGCTTAAATGGTAGTTCCGGTCCATCTTGAATAAATTTCAAACTGTTAACATCTACCAAAACTTGTTTGGAGTCAAAAATTAATTCAATAAAGTCCAAAACAGGTGTCAGGTTGTGTACAAGGTTTTGAGTCAATGATGCAGACCCTGGAGACCGGAAACATGTTTCCAGGGGTTTATTGGAAAATACAAATGGCAAGTAAAACAAGACAAGGGCACAGTACACACACTGGCAGAGATGCTATATAGGGACTAGGAATAAATTGTGACAGAAGTGGTTGAGCTGGATACAATAGGAGGACAGGGGTACATGTGGATCTCGGGAGACACTGGTATGTGGAGGGGAAGTAGGAGACAGTGGGAGCTATAGGCACTGTAGGCAGAGGCAGAATTGGGCAGAAGAAGCAGAGGCACAGGTAGCTGGTGGCTTGGCACAGGTCATTGGTGAATTGGCAGACCTGGAGACTTGAGCGGCAGCAGTAGGCTGGAGAACCTTGATGTGTCTACAGGCTTCTAAGGAACACACCACTGATGGTGACTCTCACACAGTACTGAAGCATGGGTATCCGGGTGTGACTTCCTTTTAAAAGAAAGTCCATCATGGAAATGAGGTTCACCTGGTTCTATTGAAGGGGAGTCGAAATCCTGGAATGGTGTACTCCAGACAAGGCATAGTGGAAAACCAGGCCTGAAACAATCCATGAAAAGTTCTGCCATTCTCAGGGCACCACACCAGTGGCACAAGCCTTCCTGTGCTTCCTCCGTGCCACCGTGCTGGATCCCTGCCAACACTCCCCTGCTTTAACATGAGTACAATCTTGTACCTCCAGATGTTTTGAAACTACATCTCTCACCATACTCAGCTACTTATTGGTCGACAATGCCTTGAGAGAATTGTAGATCCAAAACATCTGGAGGGCCAAGGTTAAGCAACCATCTGTGGAAGTTAATTATATTTCTTGTTTTTTTGTGCAGCCCTCGATGCTGGACAGGTTGGTTTGGCATTGTCCTATGCTATTACCATTATGGGAACGTTCCAGTGGGGAGTCAGACAAAGTGCTGAAGTTGAAAATCTGGTAAATGATGTTTAAATTTATACGTGTGTGTGTGTATATGTGTGTTTAATGTTCTGTTTACATTCATCTGTCTATTGTCAGCCATGAAAGTTGAGCATAATGATAGATTTCCTCCACCACCCAATGATATAATATTTCTCATTCAGTAAATTACAGTTATCAGGTTTTGATTTTCACCCTACTTTCCCATATGTATGATCTCTGCTCTGCATATAGACGTTTTAAACCTGTTCTTGCATAGTCCAATTGCAAAAATATTCTCAGTTTTTTTATTTTGTTGTGTGCAGATGATATCTGTAGAAAGAGTCATGGAATACACTCAGCTGGAAAAGGAAGCAGAATGGGAGTCTAAGAAGCGCCCACCACCAGACTGGCCTAATAACGGCATGATTGCATTTGAAAATGTAAATTTTGCATATAGCTTGGATGGACCTTTGGTTTTAAGGCACCTTACTGCTTTAATCAGACCAAAGGAAAAGGTAAGATTGTGAACAAGAATCAGGTTTCAACTCTGTTGGGAAATTCCACTTTTCAACTTCTACCTATCCAACTGGATTTGTAGCTTTTACATTGTTCGCCAATCACGCATCTGTATTTCGACGTCCCTTTTTGGAATACTATCACAAAAATAAGGAGGAAGAGCCTTTTGCTCAAATGCTACATTTTACTTTTTTGTAAACAAAACTGCTATTATGGAACATAAGTTTACACACCACCAATGTCACACTGAATAAAAATAAACATTTCCATTGCATATTAACCCCATCACTATTAAATTATTTTCATTAGTTTTTTATATTCAGTATTAAACAAATCCAAAACACTTTTATGAGCAGTTGTGTATTAGGAGTACCAAGAATACTACCCTAGGAGATTTTTGTTTCTGTATTTGCTTGGAGGAATCTAGGTGACCACACTAAGGAATTGGGAGGTGTCACTCAAAAGTTGACGCAAGACAAATCAAACCTAGCTGGTTTCTTTAGGCTCTGGTACCGTAGATACTCGAATATAGCGCGACCCGAGTATAACACGATGGATAGAGATTAATTATGGAAATGAGAGAATACTCAAGAGTCAAATATAACGCAAGGAGCAAAATTATAAAAGTATACTGTACTGGTAAACCATTAAAATCCTTCCAGGTTCTCTCACCACAGTTAGGCTATCCCTAAGGCCAGGGTGCTCTGCTCTAGAATGATTGCCGTTGTTGCAAAGTATGAATCTGCCGGCCATCCGTCTTCTTTACTAGCGATTAGATGGCCGGCGGAGGCGAGCAAGGTGATTGGCTTAAACCGAGCTTGCCCTCTGGCCATGATGGATCCCACCTCTCCCGAATCCGGGAGTTCCTGAAGTGTTTGCGTGCATCAGGGTGCCCACATTCACTTCAGTAAGTTTACTGGATCTTCCAGGAGACTTTGGATCCAGAGTAAGGGAATTTTTTTTTTTTACACGCGATGCAGATGTCTCGAATATAATGCGACCCCTCCAATTTTAAGGTAAATTTTTGTCACCAAGCTCTAGCGGTATACTCGAGTATCTACAGTACATGTGAGTGGAAATTCTCAGAGGCTTTCATTCTGCATTTTTAATAATGGACATACACAATACTGCATTATGATTTTTTTTTAATTATTTTTACAGTTTAAACTCAAGTGACTGGGACTGATGACCAAAGATTTTATCCTATTTTTTTTATATATTTGCAAAGCATTTTACCAGGAAGGATACATTTGAGATTTTTTTTGTTTTCAAGTACGTCCTGGGCTCAACAACATTGAAATTTTACAGTCGTTACAGAAATACAAAGTAATAAATGCAAGATATTAAAAACAAAACAAAATATACAGATTAACACAGAAAATAAATATGTAGGAAATATAGTCACTATGTTACCTGTTTACAGGTGCATTCTGTATCGAGGCATGTTAATAGGGAGCTCTTGAGTGACTTAAGACTGGGGGAAGATTTGATGATGTCTGGGAGGTTATTCCATAACTGCAGTGCTCTGTAGGAAAATGAGGATCGAGACGCTTTCTTTTTGTATTGTGGTATTGCAAGTAAGGTGCTGGTCCAGGAACGGAGGTTATAGGATGAAGGAACTGCTGGGGGAAGCAGCCTATTCAGGTAGGGTGGTAGCTTCCCAGAAAATCTCTTAAACACCAGGTTGGAAAGGGGAAGGGTGTGTCTAGATTCCAGTGACGGCCAGTTCAGCTCTTTAACCACTTGGCTGCTATGGACGCGCTCAGCGCGTCCAGCCAAGTGGTTCTCCTGTGCTACGGACGCGCTCAGCGCGTCCGAGCACAGGAGGCAGCAATCCGCCGGATTCCGGCTGATTGCTGCGCCCTCCCCGGTGCGGGCTGACATCTTGGATGTCAGCCCAGCACTCGGGAGCCCGGCGGGGACATTAGATGTCATCGCGGCGACGCGATGACATCTAATTCAGGCGCCCCCCCCACATGTGCGGAGGAGGCGCCTGAAAGGGAGGGGGGAGGTCCTTCGGACCTCTCTCCCTCCCGATCGCCGGGGAGCAGGGGGTTAATACAGGCACCGCTTGGAAGGGCACAGCCTGCCCTTCCAAATGGTGGCTCTCATTAACCCCTGGGGAGCCGGATCACGAATCAGCGCTGAAAAGTGCCGGTTTGTGATCCTTTCCCGGAGCTGGCCGACATCTTGGATGTCGGCCAAGCCTCCGGGAACTCCCCCTGAGGACTGGCATCATCGTGCATAGCACGATGACGCCAGTCCTTGAGTTAACCCCTAGCTGCCACCAACGGTGGAGATAGGGGTTCCAATGAACCCCCTATCTCCCAATCCGTGGCAGCTAGGGGTTAAACTTTGGTACTGTCGGATCGGCCAGAGGATGGCCGTTCCAACGATACCAAACACGACTGTGGAAAAAAGTTTTTTTAAAAAAATAAAAAAATATTTAACCACTTCAATGCGGAGGACGCGCTCAGCGCGTCCTCCGCATTACTGCTGGTATGCGGAGGACGCGCTGAGTGCGTCCTCCCTTTGGGGTCAGCGTTTGGCCGGGTTCCGGCCGATCGCTGGCCCCTCCAGTGCGGGCTGACATCCTCGATGTCAGCCCAGCATCCGGAACTGCAGCCGCTGAAATTAGGTGTCATCGCGGCAGCGCGATGACACCTAATTCAGGCCCCCCCCCCGCATGTGCGGAGGAGGCGCCTGAAAGGGAGGGGGGAGGTCCTTCGGACCTCTCTACCTCCCGATCGGTGGCATTGCGGGGGTTAACCCAGGCACCATTTGGAAGGGCACAGCCTGCCCTTCCAAATGGTGCCTGGCATTAACCCCTGGGGAGCTGGATCGTGAATCGGCGCTGAAAAGCGCCGGTTCGCGATCCTTTCCCGGAGCTGGCCGACATCTTGGATGTCGGCCAAGCCTCCGGGAACTCCCCCTGAGGACTGGCGTCATCGTGCATAGCACGATGACGCCAGTCCTAGAGTTAACCCCTAACTGCCACCAACGGTGGAGATAGGGAGTTAATTGGAACTCCCTATCTCCCGATCCGTGGCAGCTAGGGGTTAAAGTTTGGTATGGTTGGATCGGCCAGAGCATGGCCGTTCCAACGATATCAAACTCGAATGTGAAAAAAAAATTTTAAAAAAAATTAAAATTAAAAATAAAAATATATTTAAAAAAAATTATAAAAAAAAAAAAAAAATTTTTTTTGGTTCGTTAATGCAGCAATATTGTTCCCATTTCAATTATAATGTGAACAATGATGCTGCACTAACGATTTTTGTATGCGGTGCGTTTGTTAAAAATCGCGTAATTTTCCCCAAAAAAAAATGTAACGAGACCCCATCTCTAATTTTTTTAACAAGCGCACCCCATACAAAATATAACCGCAATTGCTCGCATGTTAAAATGTGAAAAAAAAACACTTTACATGTTGTAAATTATTGAAAATTCATATTTTATTGCATTTTTTGTTATAATATACAGACAGGTCATGACGTATACATATAATAATGACATATTATGAATCTGCCGAGTCTGATGGAAAGAACGATATATAATATGTCTGGGTCATATAATGAAATAAGCCTTCAAAACGCATTTAAACATGATGAGCAAAACTGGTAAAAATGACCTCAGCGCAGAGGCAGGAAAAGCCTCAGCAGCGAAAGGGTTAAACATGTCACAATAGTGGGTCATGTAGTTACATTGTAGTACAAAGCGTCAGAATGAGTTATTCAATGTAAGTTTCTGAAGGTGCGTTTGCGGGGCAGCTGCATACACTACATCTCTGTATTCAATAGCCGGCATAAGCATTTGCTGTACAATCTGCTTTCTTACTGTGGGGCTCAGGCAGGATTTGTTTCTGTACAGGGCACCTAGTTTAGGGTAAAGTTATGAGTTTTTAGATGTGGGGACCAAAGAATAGATTTGGGTCTAACCACATACCTAGATATTTGAGAGAAGTGACTGTGGTCGGCGTGCCATTTGATTTTGTCCTGACACATAGATGGGGATTTTGCATTTTATGTAGTTTAGGTGCTGTTCCAAAGAGCATCGTTACAGTTTTGTCAGTATTTAAAAAAAGTTTGTTATCTTTGATCCACTTTTCTACCTCTGGGAATTGTTCTTGCAGCATGGCCTCCAGCTGCAGGAGATTTGGTTTGCTGGTATAGATTACGGTGTCATCTGCATACATGTGTACAGTTGAGGCTTTGCAGACATTGGGCAGATCATTTATGAATATCGTGAATAGCAGGGGGCCGAGTATCGAGCCTTGGGTGACTGGGAGGGGGAGGGAGGAGCTGCCAGAAATGGACACATGTTGCGATCGGTCGGATATATATACGATTGAAACCAGGTTAGCGCCAATAAAAAAGGTGTCACTACGTACTGCTATACTTGTGATTTTGGCATTTGGACTACCACGGCCTATCGAATTTATAAATATATATAGATATAAAGTCCAAAATATTGGCGGTACTCTGGGTCTTTTTCCAAAGATAATACTTTGTTTAAAAGGTCAACGTTTCAGCCCGCTCAACGCGAGCGTTCTTCAGGACCTTAAACAAGAAACAATAAAATACATATTTATAGGCAAGACATACTTACTCGCTACCTCCCACCACCTGTGCCATCGATCCACCTGAGTATTGTCGAGTAGTGATGACATCAGAGTCGTATACCTGCACCTGACTGCCATCACCCTAGTAACCACCAATAAATTTCCCCCGCATAGACCAACACATGTGGTGATCACCTAGCGCTACGCTCCACTGCCTTTCAGGGGATCGTAAAGTGCTAAACGTCAAACGACAAAAAAAAATATATAAAACCAAATAGATGAGGAATCGCTTAGTTCCACATGAATGGGTGATTCATACAAGTTTTTACAACCTAACTAGTAAATTGCACTAAAATTCCAAACTATTCAAAAGCACACACATATGCAGCTTCCACAGGCCATGCTTTAGCCGGTGCGACCAACTGTGGTCATAATTCTTAACACAATAAAGTGCCCAAGTAAATTACCAAACATGCCTAGGTGCGTACACATTATGAAATATTCAGATCTCCATCGGAACCAGTGAAAATGAAAAATGCAACTTAGTCTACAGAAACAGGTGCAGAGAAAATCTCTTGTTCAATCCACGAGGATGTAGAGTGTCAAACTCCCTAAACCAATACGCTTCTTTGCGCAAAAGGAGGTTACTCCGATCACTCCCTCTCCTGAGGGGAGGTACATGGTCAATGGCCATAAACGTCAACACAGGCAGCTGGTGGCCTTTCTCCAGAAAGTGTCTGGCCACTGGTTTATCGCTTATCTGACCTCTATAAGTAGTTCTAATAGAGTAACGATGTCCTCGTATGCATTCTCTCAGTGTGGTATGTTTCCAGGTCCAGGTGTATATATGTATGTGTATTTTTAATATATATATATATATATATATACAGATAGCAAGGATGCAAGCACTCATGGGATTTGCAGAAAAAGTTTTCTTTAATGAATCCAAAAAGGTCAACGTTTCGGCTCTTTACAGAGCCTTCATCAGGACAAATATACATACAACCCAATCCTGTGTCCATATATATGGACACTCCAATTAAACAACAATCACCAGCCCCCTCCCACTGAAATCATCCTCCAACCAGTGATGAGAAAACGTCCACAATCCCAACAACATGTGTGCAAGGAAATTAGCACTAAGCGCCCACAATTAGTGTCAGACAGACAAGCATCAGTCTCTTAACGACCTAATAATGCACCATCTGATGTTTCATTTCAAGCGCCAGCAGGGCATTCTTACCCCCGCCACTTCAAACTCTTGCAACAAACCAGGTGAAGGAGATTGATCTCCAGACGTCTCTGATCCCGGAAACCACCACGAGTACCTGTCGGCGCTCTGCGCCGTATAAACACGCCGGACCGGTTGCCTAGGCAACCACAGCGTGTTGCCTCGGACGTAACCAAGAAACACTTGGCTCGGTCCCGCCCCCTCTCAGACTCGTGGTTGAACAGGATGTGCTGTATGTTTCCAGGTCCAGGTGTATATATGTATGTGTATTTTTAATATATATATATATATATATTCCAAAACGGCAACGTTGTTAAAGATGGGGTACATTGGCGACTATGACAGGCTTAAGCAAATTATGTTCATAACTTTGTGAACTGAATCCCCATCATTTTACCTCAGGTTTTTTGCATTTTTTTTAAAACAATTTTTTTTCCCACAGAAAATGATGGAAGAAGGTGATCAATAATATGGAGTGCTCTTTCTTGGTGTTTTTGTATTGCAGCACTGGTTGTAAATGTTGCTTGGATCTTATTGAGCACTACGGCGCTTTGTGTTTCACAATTGTAAACGTTGTTTTTCATTTGCATGCTTTCATATGTGGTTGTAAGAGCATAATCTTTTTTGCGCTGGAAGGAGTGACTTTTTATATGTATACTCCAAGGAATATGTAGGACATTGAAATCTACATTTTGCATACTCTGTTGTAGCATCCAAAATTCCTACCTTGTTTCTCATAATAACAGCCAGAAAAGGAAGAGCGTATTTAGGAGCAGTAGCCACTATAAGAGGAAGAGGTAGGAGTAGTGGCCACTATAAGAGGAAGGGGTAGGAGTAGTGGCCACTATAAGAGGAAGGGGTAGGAGTAGTGGCCACTATAAGAGGAAGGGGTAGGAGTAGTGGCCACTATAAGAGGAAGAGGTAGGAGTAGTGGCCACTATAAGAGGAGGGGGTAGGAGTAGTGGCCACTATAAGAGGAAGGGGTAGGAGTAGTGGCCACTATAAGAGGAAGGGGTAGGAGTAGTGGCCACTATAAGAGGAGGGGGTAGGAGTAGTGGCCACTATAAGAGGAAGAGGTAGGAGTAGTGGCCACTATAAGAGGAAGAGGTAGGAGTAGTGGCCACTATAAGAGGAGGGGGTAGGAGTAGTGGCCACTATAAGAGGAGGGGGTAGGAGTAGTGGCCACTATAAGAGGAAGGGGTAGGAGTAGTGGCCACTATAAGAGGAAGGGGTAGGAGTAGTGGCCACTATAAGAGGAAGGGGTAGGAGTAGTGGCCACTATAAGAGGAAGAGGTAGGAGTAGTGGCCACTATAAGAGGAGGGGGTAGGAGTAGTGGCCACTATAAGAGGAAGGGGTAGGAGTAGTGGCCACTATAAGAGGAAGGGGTAGGAGTAGTGGCCACTATAAGAGGAAGAGGTAGGAGTAGTGGCCACTTGAAATGAGAAGGTAGAGGGTCCAGTTAAAATTTCACTTCAGAGATGCATAGAGAGAGAATTTATCTTTGTTTGACAAATGTGTCCAGTTTGTAGTGTAAAAAAAAATGTAGATCTGTATAGTTGTTTAATAACCACTGAAAATTTCTGTTCACCGTAGTCATATTTTATACTGGACAAACATCCTTTAAAATAAACCTAGACTGAAATGCAGTAGTATAAAGAAGAAAGGAAAAGTTGTGTGTTCGTACCATTTACAAGAACCATGTATGAAGTATACAGGATTTACTAATGATGATTCTTTTTTTTATAGGTTGGGATAGTAGGACGTACAGGTGCAGGAAAGAGTTCTCTGATGGCTGCTCTTTTCCGTCTGGCTGAGCCCGAAGGAAAGATTTGGATTGATAGACTTCTAACATCTGAGCTTGGGCTACATGATCTTCGGAAAAAAATGTCTATAATACCACAGGTAATAAGATTTATTATTATTAGTATCATCATTTATAGGCGCCAACAGTTTCCGCAAAGCTTTACAATAACTAAAGGGATCAAGATTTCCTATGATTTCCTAAGAAATCCCATGATTTCCTATGGGGCCGTTCACACGTGGGCATTTTACAGCACGTAGGAATGTGCTGTAAAACGCCCTACGCCCCAAAAATACAGGAGCTTCTTTGGGGCATATTACAGCGCATTTGCAGCCATAGACATGGACATTTGCGCGTGTTCATTATCGAAAACGCACGTATGAACGCTGGTTTCAAACGCCGGGAAAAAACGAGCGTATGAAATACGCTCAGGTGTGAACCCAGCGTTAAGCTATTTTTATTTTAAACTTCAATTCTGCATTACTGGGAGTTCTGTTATCAGCTTTAAAAGAAGAGTATGGTTCTCTGCAGCTATGGTCACACCAGCTGGGATTGTGGCTCCAACCCATTGAAAATGTTATGCATATAGGAGTGAGTCTTAAAAAGGAAAAATGGGTGGTGTGATGACAATATATAATCAGATAGTATGACTACAAAGAAAGATAAATATCTAATCAAAACCAGCAACAAATTGTGTGTGGACGTAATATGAGCACCATAGGTCGCTGTTCTTTAAACATATTTACACTAAAAATATGAGATGCAGTTATGAAGGTGTTTTTTACGGTACTGCACTTTACACTGGATTCTAGCGATGCAATATTCGTATTCTTTTCAACGGTGCCTTGTGATTAATTACTAGATCCCTTGCCACATTGTAGGTCAATGTGCAGAGTAAGGTAGTTATGCTATTACTTGCAAACAGATACAATTGGATTGTATCCTAATTCAGTCCTCCTTTTGTTTCTGCACACTGAAGGCTTCATTAATACAGTAGCGCTACTCACCGGAGCTAGTGACCTTTTCATTTCCAAAGGAGAATTTACACGGACTTAAATTCCTCTCCTTTTGTTCACGAACAATATCCTTTTATTCTCCTGTTGAAAAGATATGGCGTTCAGTTCAATTCAGGTCTGCAAGTTCAACAATGCTCTTTTAGAAATAAGAAAAGTGCTATTTTGTAGAGGAATAATAACGTTTATTCCTTAATACCATGGAAGAGTTTGTGTATATGGTTTCTGTAACCACACCTTGCACGTATGCTGTGTACAGAGTTCTGTGTCAGAGATATGAACATACTGCCTTTTTTTTCTTTCTGAATGGCAGTTTATTTTTCCCCAGCTCTTTACCTTCATGGGCTCCTTTTTCATGTCCCTGCAAGTATTAAGTGTTCACCAGTTGACAGGTTGGGTTTCACCAAATAAAGGAAGACCTGTTTTATGTTTTAAGCCTTTATTTCAAACCTCTGTTTGGATTTGTACCCTATGGCCTTATAGGAATAGCAATGGTTTCAGAATCTTGACTAATGTTGTAATGTTTTCATTTGAGGGACACACCCACCCGACATTGTTATTGTATATGTAACATGCTAAAATATATTTACAGTATCAGGAAAACATCTCGGCTAATTTACATAGGAAATAATTTTTATAAATTTGTTATAGAAACAGAAATATGTATGTGCAAGTTTTTGATTTTCTGATAGTCTATGGCATGATTTCCAACCACGGCCCTCAAGTACCCCTAACAGGCCAGATTTTACAGATCACCTTGGAGAAATGCAGACTGAATCCTGCAATCACTGAGCAGCAAATCATATCACCTGTGCTGTGCTTCAGATATCTAGAAAACCTGACCTGTTAGGGGTACTTGGGGACTGCGGTTGGGAACCACTGGTCTATGGTACACAACCAACAAAAAGGCACACTTACATGTCCAGGTTTTGTGCTACCTTTTTGTTGTGTGTGTTGTAGTGTGAGGCCCAACCACCTCCTGGGTGTGCACACCCCACCCTGCCACATGGTTTACAGGTTCTCCACAGCAGGACCTACTTAAACCTTGCATTCTGCAGAAAGTTACAGGTGGATCGATGTCTCTAGTAAGTGAGTTAATCTCACAAGGGCAGGCTTTAGGTTTGCCTAGGTAGGGACTTGCCTTATAGAGTACATTGACATTGTATCAGTCTTATAAAAATGTGATTACATCTTGTAACTAAACCTGCATGTATATGAAACCTTAGTCCTCCTATTAGATTTATGGTTGGGCTGAGTGCACTGAATTTTGTATGTTGTATCTATTGGTCTAAGTAGGACCTTTACGCGATATGCTTGTCAAGGTTGAGTGCTGCCCTTTTGTTAGATATGAACACAGGCAAAAAATTTGGTATGGTTTGGAATATTTTGAAATCCAAAAATTATTGGAATCCGTTGATTTAGAATATAAAAAAGGAGTATTTCGGTATCAGACGATTTTGAATATCTGAAGAGTCCAATATATATTTGGCTATTTTTGATGTATTGCAATATAAAAAATGGTACATTGTAAAAAGGTTTTCAAATGCTTTGAGAAATGATGCACAGAATGACACATAAACTCGGATCCGACACAAAGAATGGTGTATAGGTTAGAAATTACCATTTCTTTTATTTACTTTTCATATTCTGAATTAATCCGAATAGATACGATTATAATCGAGATCTGAATATAATCGTAATGGTTCAGATCAGTACGGGATATATTTATTTGGAGAGCTATTTGATTCCGATAACAGCAATTGAACTGAATAACACATGTATACTTTTTGGTGTGTGTATTCATAAGTATATATTACCGTAGGAGTAATTTTTATTTCAGAATATGGGGAGACGTAAATTCCAATATTTTCATTTCAATATAGGGAAAGCCCTGTGTGTGAAGTAGGTCCTCATGCTTATTCTTATCCTTCTTTTCTGTCTGGGGCAGGCACTTCAGTTTGTATAATGTAATATGATCTATGGAACAGGGGATATTGTGTAAACACAAACAAATAAAAGCTGTGAATCATTATACAAATTGCCTACATGCTTGCTTTCGAGAAAAAAATAGTGTTTCCCAGTAAATGCTTATTAAGCCCTTTTGTTGCTAAACAGGTTTTGATTGAAGTCAGTCTAATTGAAAAACACTGGTGTGTATCCCTGGCATGACGCAACAAAGGAATAAAACAATTCGATTTCTTAATGTGTTTAATATGCTACTAATTAAATATGAAAACACTTCAGTAAATTACAAGATTAAAATAACATGTCATACTTAAGGTCGTCACAATATAAATTGACCCAAGCAGTGATGAATTGCATGAGAATTGTGTTTTATGGAGTTTTTTGTTTTGTTTTTAAGCATTTGGTAATAATAAACACTAGTATAACATCAGAGGAAACTAAATTGATTCAGCACTGCTAAATAATTGTTTTTTTCTTCTTCGTATTGGCAGCCAGTATAATTCTTTGCCTCCTCAATGTGTAAAGTCATGATGGCTCAATACGGGAACATATCTTATCCCTTTCACCAACGTAGCCATAAATAGTGACCCATTAACCTCCCTGGCGGTGTTCCCGAGTGTGTCTTGGGGTTAAATTTGACCGCTGAAAGCGGTAACCCTGAGACACACTCGAGTTGTATACATCACCTCTCCCTGCGCTCCCTCGATGATCACTGCAGTCTCCTCCGGCGATCGCGGCGTTTTACTTCCTGGATTCCTTCTCTCGAGGAAGGAACCAGGAAGTATAAGGTCGCGGTGGCTGGAGGAGGCAGCTGGGGACATCGAGGGAGCGCAGGGAGAGGTGATGTATCCAGCGGCATCCCAAGTGTTTCTCGGGGTTACCGCTTCCAACATAGGAATTTAACCCTGAGCCACACTTGGGAATACCGCTAGGGGGGGGCAAAAAAAAATAAAGATAGACCGCTTTTGGATGCAGTTTTTCCCAAAAATTAGACCGCCAGGGAGGTTAATGAAAATATTATGCGTGAGCCATTAACCATTAATGACTTGCTATTAACAGCTCTATTCTGACTGAACCACTATATTACCAACTTGAGTTGTAAAAATTGGGAGTCTCTAATATCAGCAATGGCACATGCACGTTTTTCGGTATTCGTTCCTGTAGTCCATAGGATTTTCTACGTGTGCACTGCTCATGCATTGATGCCTTTTCCTCCATGTGTTGCTGCTCCAGAGCTGTGGGATGGAAGGACACTTGGGACTATTCCCAGTGTTCCACTGCAAGAAGCCAAAGGAGGCTGTGACTGCACCGTCCGCTACTCCAGTGTTTCTCAACTGCAGTCCTCAAGTTCCCCTAACAGGCCAGGTTTGCCAGATATCTGAAGCACAGCACATGCAGTGGCGTAGCGTGGGTTGTCAGCGCCCGGGGCCAGCAAAGAATTGTGCGCCCCCCCCCAACCTGTGGACGTTATCGATATTGCCCCAGCTCACACATGGATTTGCCCCCAGCTCACACATGGATTTGCCCCCAGCTCACACATGGATTTGCCCCCAGCTCTCACATGGATTTGCCCCCCAGCTCATGGATTTGCCCCCAGCTCATGGATTTGCCCCCCAGCTCACTCATGGATTTGCCCCCCAGCTCACGGGGATTTGCCCCCAGCTCATAGATTTGCCCCCAGCTCATAGATTTGCCTCAGCTCACTCATGGATTTGCCCCCATCTCATGGATTTGCCCCCCAGTTCACTCATGGATTTGCCCCCCAGCTCATGGATTTGCCCCAAGCTCATGGATTTGCCCCCAGCTCATGGATTTGCCCCAAGCTCATGGATTTGCCCCCCAGCTCATGGATTTGCCCCAAGCTCATGGATTTGCCCCCCAGCTCATGGATTTGCCCCAAGCTCATGGATTTGCCCCCCAGCTCACTCATGGATTTGCCCCCCAGCTCACTCATGGATTTGCCCCCAGCTCACTCATGGATTTGCCCCCATCTCATGGATTTGCCCCAAGCTCATGGATTTGCCCCCCAGCTCACTCATGGATTTGCCCCCCAGCTCATGGATTTGCCCCAGCTCATGGATTTGCCCCCATCTCATGGATTTGCCCCCATCTCATGGATTTGCCCCCATCTCATGGATTTGCCCCCAGCTCATGGATTTGCCCCCAGCTCATGGATTTGCCCCCAGCTCATGGATTTGCCCCCATCTCATGGATTTGCCCCCCAGCTCATGGATTTGCCCCCCAGCTCATGGATTTGCCCCCCAGCTCATGGATTTGCCCCCAGGTCATGGATTTGCCCCCATCTCATGGATTTGCCCCCCAGCTCATGGATTTGCCCCCAGCCCTTACCTGGATATTGCCCCAGGCCCCAGCTCCGGCGGGGGTTGAGGGGACCGGGACGCAGATGCCGGGCAGCGCGGGAGCGCCTGCCCGGTCTTTAACAGTCCGTCCTGTTAGGTGATGCCGCGCAGCCGGTCACGTGGTCCGGCCAATCAGGTGGTACAGAGACACCGTACCACCTGATTAGCCGGACCACGTGACCGGCTGCGCACACCGCGCAGCCGCATCACCTAACAGGACGGACTGTTAAAGACCGGGCAGGCGCTCCCGCGCTGCCCGGCATCTGCGTCCCCTCAACCCCCGGGCCAGTTTTAGGGGCGCAAATGCGCCCCTAACAAAACTGCGCCCGGGGCCACGGCCCCCCCAGCCCCCCCCACGCTACGCCACTGAGCACATGTAATATGATTTGCTGCTCAGTGATTGCAGGATTCAGTCTGCATTTCTCCAAGGCATTCCTTAAAATCTGGCCTTTTAGGAGGACTTGAGGACCAGAGTTGAGAAACACTGCTCTACAACATGGGAACAGGGATAAGTACAGATTTCTTAGCTTTAGTTGCAGATTCAATTTATATTGAAATTGATTATTTGAGATTAATCTATGGTATGTAGATGATTCAATGGACAAAACCAAATATATAATCGCTCTCCACTCTTCGAATATACTGTACATCTATAGACGTTATATTGCTGTTTTTAATATTGTTAATACATATACAAAATTTTTTGCTCTTCATTTTTTGAGTTTTGTGTGTAGTGTTGTTTTGTCTACAATTACAAATTATAAGAAAGATTGTTTTTAATTTTAATTAACCCAGTATCTCCTTTGGGGGGGGCGTACTCGGTTGAGCAAGATCTATATCAGGGTTATTCAGAGAGCAGTGAAAAGTAGGAGAATGACTGGAGAATGGAAAATTCTAGGTCAAAATAGCTGATTTGGAAAGTGAGATGAAAGGGAGAATTTTTCTGGTTTGGCTATTTTGACCTAGAATTTTCCATTCTCCAATCATTCTCCTACTTTTCTCCGCTCTCTGAATAACCCTGTATGTGATTTGGTCTTTATTTGGGTGAAGCCCATTATATTTGGAAACAGACGCAAATAATTGGGTCTTGTTTTGGACCTTAAAGTTAGATGCCTACTACTATTTGTCATTCAGCTGCCATTTCTTATCACAGTTAGCCTAGACAACACTATAGATCCACTACAGCCTTGTCTAAACATTTCCTCTCATACCCCATTGCCTCTTCACTATTTTTCTATTCTGTAATAGAGATGTAAAGTGAGACTTGCCCTAAGATTTTGGTAAATATTGCATCATGGGAAAAAGCCACGAAATGGAAACAGAGGATAAAAATATCTAACTTTATTTATCCTATTTATATGCAGGTACTTTAAAAAAAATAAACATGATTTATGTGTTTTTTTTGTAATGCAAAGGTAATCTAGTTACAGCTTATGTTAGTGGTAGTGTTTCTTTAACTTGCTCTGCCAGAACTAAGGAAACACTCAATTCTGACAGGTTGGTAAGTGGAAAGGGGACAAAACACACAAGACATTGTCCACTCAAAATCATTTTCATTTCCGTTACGGAGCAAGGGGGAAAGGGTAGATTACAATAGGACACCAGTACTGCTCTGAAGGAGCAAGAGATTGTATTGTCCTGACTCCTGGGCATTTAATGGCCGCTATTACACTACTGAATTGCCTTCAAAGAAACACACCAGAAAACCAAATGGCAAACATTCTAGATCTGAAAATTGAAACCTTCCCATTACTCAGCAAAGGAACAAAACAGCATTGCTGATCTAAAGCTGCCCCAATGTGCACACGAGAGAGAATATATGTTGGATGAGACTTTTAAAAGCAAAAGCATATGTTAAAAACGTTGAAATGCCTATAAACAAATACTGCTGATAATTGGCATTTCAAAAATATATACTTTTCTGTAGCCATTTTGTCCACAATGACTGCTTAGTATATAAGTTTATAGTAGACCTTTTTGAAAATTTATCAAAATGACGTGTGTATGAAGCACCTGTACCATATTCTAAATTAATTAAACTGCTGTATAAGGATACTTGACAGTTTTTATAACAAGCACTTCGTTATTTCGATACTCCAGTTCAAGAAGTCTCTGAAAACACATTAGTTTAGAGAAGCCTATCATCTCACTCTTTAATCCCCCTCTGTTCATTTCTTAATGCACCTTCCCACCCAGC
The DNA here is from genome assembly GCA_009667805.1 of Leptobrachium leishanense. Classification (NCBI taxonomy): domain Eukaryota; kingdom Metazoa; phylum Chordata; class Amphibia; order Anura; family Megophryidae; genus Leptobrachium; species Leptobrachium leishanense. Next base: position 314,285,857 of record CM019064.1, read on the forward strand.
CCACATGCGCCCCACTAATTCATATTCTCTATTAACCCTCAACTAGCGTGTCACTGCTCTCCTCTTAGATTGTAAGCTCTTGAGCAGGGTCCTCTGTCCTACTCTTCTGTGTGTTTAACCTGTATGTATATTTGTTATCCTGCCTCCCATTGTATAGCGCTATGGACCTTTTAGCTGTTGGCACTTTATAAAAACGTGTAACTGCACCTGTAGTCATTCTGGGAGAAGCGTCTTTTGATAACTTGGCTTTAAAAGGGATGCATGCAAAAAAACAAATCCCCCTAAAAACAAAATGATAAAAATAAATATACATCGAAGGATCTTTTTCACCACTTGTAAGCTTGGATCTGCACTGTAGATATTTTAGTATAAAATACATTTGTGTATATACCCAAAGCGATTTTAAACACACATACAGATATTAAATACAAATACATATGTTCTGCGTATTCCCATTACTGCAAAAAATTCTCAAAATTAATAAAAATATCTTCTACACACATTTATTATCTTAATTATCTATTATCATATATTATCTTATAGTTATGTAGGATATATTATATATTGAGACAATCCCTTACTTGGGTTTTGATTTGTCAATTTTTGCAGGAGCCAGTTCTATTCACTGGGACAATGAGGAAGAATCTTGACCCTTTCAATGAGCATACTGATGAAGAACTATGGGATGTTCTAAAGGAGGTACAGATACAAAAATGCATTTTTTTTAATGATACATTTTTCAAACAACGTTTGTCCAAGGGTAGTTAGTGCATTATTTTTTTTAACCATCAGAGCAGAATGTAAGACTGTGGCTACTGTATGTTCATGATCTATAGCCTAGGTGTGAGACAAAAATTTGCTAAAAGATACAGTCCTTCCTATTTCTGAATATATGTATATGTGGTATATATACATTGACATTTCTTACAACCATTTTATTATGTTTGTATATTTTCGATCTGATTGATCTTTATTTTTTCATTTACACTTGTATAACATTTTAAGGTACAACTTAAAGATGTAATTGAAGATCTGCCCGGTAAAATTGAAACACAGTTGGCTGAATCTGGATCAAATTTCAGTGTTGGTCAAAGACAACTTGTTTGTCTTGCACGAGCAATTTTAAGAAGAAACCGGATACTAATTATTGATGAAGCAACAGCAAATGTGGACCCGAGGTACATTAAATGGTTTTATTAAATAATCTTAAAAAAAGTTAGATATTTTTAAGCACCAGTCTTTTAGAAACACACTTTTCTTAAGCAAAATGTATAGTTAAACATGTACATTTGCATTTTTAAATGTAGATGTTGTTATTTATACACGCAGTATATATGAGAAATATATATATATATATATATATATATATATATTTTCGCGAAAGGACTGACTGACTCATCAATGCCCGGCTGAAACCGTTTAACCTAGGAACGTGAAATTTTGAAGGTGCACTGTTTTTATGATGTAGGCACCCACTAAGGAAGGATTTTTGGAAACTCCACCCCTAAGGGGGTGAAAAAGGGGGTTGAATATTTTACACAGGATACCTATATCTTAAAAACAGAACATGTTGCAGACGTGAAAATCGGTATTTAGATTCTTCTTGAAAAATTAAAAAAAGACGTATTTTACCTTTTTTTTTTAAATTCAACTGGGGGGGCAAAAAAAGGGGTTGAATATTTCAAATATTTTAAACAGGATACCTATATCTTAAAAACAAAGGATGGTACAGACCTGAAAATTGGTATTTAGATTCATCTTGACAAATAAAAAAACATGTATTTAGCCATTTTCTGAAAAATCCTTGGGGGGCAAAAAGGGGGGGTTGAATAGTTTTATCATTAACGCAAAAGTCCTGACTGACTCATCAACTCATCAAGGTGCACTGTTTTTATGATGTAGGCACCCACTAAGGAAGGCTTTTTGGAAACCCCGCCCCTAAGGGGGTGAAAAAGGGGGTTGAATATTTTAAATAGGATACCTATAGTTCAAAAACAGAAGATGTTACAGATGTGAAAATCGGTATTTAGATTCTTAGAGTCTTGAAAAATAAAAAAACACTTATTTTACCATTTATCAAAAATCCAATACCAATCCATACCTATATTTTAAAAACCGAAGATGTTACGAGTGTGAAATTTGGTATTTACGATGTTCGTGAAAAAACAAATGTGTTTTGCCGTTTTCCACAAATCCAATTAAGGGGGGTCGGGGGAATGAGGTCTGAATACTTTTGGCAGTGTACCTAGATTTCAAAAACCAACGATGTTACAGATGTGAAATTTGGTATTTACTATGTTCTTGAAAAATAAACAAAAGGTGTTTTACCATTTTCCACTAATCTCAGGTGGGGGTAAAAAAAAGGGGGGTGAATACTTTTAAACAGGATACCTATATCTCATAAACAGAAGATGTTACAGATGTGAAAATTTGTATTTAGATTCATCTTGAGAAATAAGAAAATACATATTTTACCATTTTCCAAAGATCCAGTGCGGGGGCAGTATACCTATTTTTCAGTTTCTTTTAAAAAAATTAAAAAAATCCTAAAGTCCACGCAAGCCAAGCCGTGGGCAAAAAAAAAAAATATATATATATATATATATATTTATTTATTAGTGTGTGTGTGTGTGGAAAATCCAGCACTCACGGGTTCAGGTGCACATGCCCGGTGCAACGCCAACCATAATAGATCCAGTATACAAATAGCAGCACTCTGGGTCTTTATAGACAAGATAATCTTTATTTGTAGAAGGTCAACGTTTCAGCTTGCTCCCCGCAAGCTTTCCTCAGGACAATAAAACACCACAAAAATGAAATAGCGGCCAAAACATTTTTTCGTAAGTACTAATATAGTAAGAAAGGTAAGAGAGATATATCTTGTCATATCTGGCCGAACTGTAGCCATACGTGTATGGATTGAATGGTTGACTTACATATGCATATATATTTTTATATATACTTGTCCAATATCCCAAAGTTGATAGGCTACAGTTCGGCCAGATATGGCAAGATATCGCTTATGTTTTTTACTATATTAGTATTAAAAAAAAATTTGGCCGCTATCTTGGCATTTAAGTTATGCATATCACAGTCAGCCTTGTTTTATCCTATTACGTATGAGAATTCATTTTTCAATTTGAAGTAGGTTGAGAAGTGACCCCTCCATTAAGCTTTTTATTTTGTATTTTTTCATTTTTGCACATGTGGTTTTTGTTGTGACAATGTCTGTTTACACATGGTTGTCATGGTGATGGTTTTAGAAGATGGAGTCGTAGTAATGACGTCAGTAGCATGAGCCAGTATGCACGCCAGTAACAGCAGGTGAGGGGAATCAGGGTGAGTAGTTGATTTGGTTTTTTGTCTGGTATATATGTATTTCATTTTTGTGGTGTTTTTATTGTCCTGAGGAAAGCTTGCGGGTAGCAAGCTGAAACGTTGACCTTCTACAAATAAAGATTATCTTGTCTATAAAGACCCAGAGTGCCCCTATTTGTATGCTGGATATATATATCTATCTATCCTAGTTTAGTTAGTCGCGATCTTTCGTTCTGTAGAGTAATTTAATAATGTGGTCAGTGAGTGTCAAATATTATTATTATTATATTATATTATATATATATATATTATATTTTTTTTAATATCGCCTACATTTTGGGCCCAATTCTGATTGTAATTGTAACAGGAATTTTTTTTTGACAAATGATTTTACCAGGAAGGATACATTGAGATTTCTCTCGTTTTCAAGTATGTCCTGGGTGGCGAGTATGTACCGTTAGGTGTCTTGCCCAAGGACACTTACTGGAGAGGTGCTCATCGGGATCAAACCCATGTCTCCACAGGCTCTCTCCACGCAGAGCAGTGATGTTACCTCTACTCCACCCAGCCGGTTATGGAACTTGTGTTCAGGGAAATATTGTTACGAGCTGATAACCCTTACTGGGTAATTGTTGCTAATTGGATTATGAGCTGGCTTGAGAAGGGTCACACAGGGGAAACGCAAGGACACTGGAGATTTTTTGTTTAATGTCTACCATTGCTTGAGGCCTGTGGAAATGGCAGATTTCTCACCCTCTGCTCTGTAGGACCTAACCTAAATTATGGATTTTTTAATTTAGAAGTTAAATTCACTATTAGGCTAGTCAGACGAGCGCAGTGCGAATGTGCAGGCGCACTTAATCACGGTAGCAGCAAGTGCCAGGCAATGACTTACGAAGTATGTTAACGCAAGTGAAATTTCGAGAACGTTAAACTGCTAGTACTGACGTACAGAGTGCGCTGCTTGTGAATGGAGATGTCAGACACTGCTAATGTCCCAACATAACGTCAGATGCTGTAGGATCCGTACAAAATCACGGATCAATGCTCGTATGACCGCTATCGCGTACTTGAAAAAATGCGTCCATTCGTTCGATTTTTCACAGAAACGCGAAAATGCGTTCGTCTGACTAGCCTTAAGTGATTCAAAATCACTTAACACCAGGATCTGAAAGGCAGTATTTTCGAATACTGGCTCCTTTTGATGAGAAAGGGCTAGCGTGTAATAGCTTGTACTTCTCTAGGTAGCTGCACGTTAATGGCCCCTATTCAAAATATAGAATCCTTTAGACTGGGGTCAGACGAACGCACTGCAAACACGCGTGCAGCCACACTTTATCACGGCCGTAGTGGCAGCAAATGACGGGCAATATACGAAGCAACGCAAGCGGCAAACGAACGCATTTTTTCGAGAACGTGATACCGCTAGTACTGACATACAGAGTGCGCTGCGTCCGCTAGCGGCATGTGTGCGTGATTAGGAGACGTCAGATGCTGCTAATGTCCGGCCAACATAACGTCCGGACGCAAAAAGGGTTTTATTGATGATCCGTACAAAATCACAGACGAAAATGCGCATCGTATGACCGCTATCGCGTATTCCATGAAAAAATCCATACATTTGTTTGATAGCACTTTTTCACTGACGATGTGAAAAATGCGTTCGTCTGACCCTAGCCTTAACTGATTGGTTATGGACGACGTGCTGAGCACCTCCTCTGCTCTCCTGCTAGGTTGGTGATCTTCTCCTGGCCTCCGGGACCTCTCCCTGCCCACTGACATAATCTCACATGGGCACGATGATGTCAGAAAGGTACTTCCCCCAGACCGCGCAGGAAAATCCCTATGGTGTAGATACAGGGGTCCTATGGACCGCTGTGTCTCTGGAACCAAAAATAAAGGGACATGCAAGTATTATTGGAAAGGCCAGAGAAGGGCCTTTCCAGTGATACCAAGCATGACCAGGTTATATATAAAAATAATAAAACCTTTTTTTTTTATGCAGCACTATTGTTCACTTTTCAATTATAACACGAACATTGATGCTGAACGAACTCACCTTCCCATTTCCCACAATGCCAAGGCCTCACCTGCCATTAAGTGGGCTCAGCTCACCTGCCATTAAAATAAAATCTGCTGGTGATAAAATTAACAAACTTGCCTGTTCTGTGCTCCCCTGCCGTCCGTCTCTGCTCTTTTTTTTTTTTAATCACATAAACTCAAACTGCCAAGAGATTAATTAAGAAGTCTGCAGCGTGTGTCTGGTGCTGCCTAATTCCTGTATCTATGCTCTTCAGTGCCACAGACAGGTACTGCTGTCCTTTCTAATGATGCCAAACATGACCCTGTAAAATGACACAAAGATTTGCAACAGGGTTGACGTTCCTGGAGGGATCAGCCAAATGACAAATGATTTAGGTAAACTAAAAAAATGCTCGGAGCTGTGGCAATTGAGTTCTAATGTGGATAAGTGCAAGATAATGCACCTGGGACGTAAAAACCCAAGGGCTGAATATAGAATATTTGATACAGTCCTAACCTCAACATCTGAGGAAAGGGATTTAGGGGTCATTATTTCAGAGGATCTAAGGGTGAGTAGTCAATGTAATAGAGCAGCAGGAAATGCTAGCAGAATGCTTGGTTGTGTAGGGAGAGGTATTAGCAGTAGGAAAAGGGAAGTGCTCATGCCACTGTACAGAGCACTGGAGAGACCTCACTTGGAGTACTGTGTGCAGTACTGGAGACCGTATCTCCAGAAGGATATAGACATCTTAGAGAGAGTTCAGAGAAGGGCTACTAAAATGGTGTACGGCTTGAAGGAGAAAAGTTACCAGGTAAGGTTTAATGATCTTAACATTTACAGCTTGGAAAAAAGACGAGACAGAGGAGATATGATAGAAACCTTTAAATACGTAAAGGGAATCCACAAGGTAGAGGAAGGGAGTATATTTAAAAGGAAACAAAGTAGCAAAACAAGAGGACATAGTCTTAGATTAGAGGGGCAAAGGTTTAAAAGTAACATCAGGAAGCATTATTTTACTGAGAGGGTGGTGGATACATGGAACAGCCTTCCAGTAGAAGTGGTAGAGGCCAAAACAGTAATTGAATTTAAGCAGGCATGGGATAGGCATAAGGCTATCCTAAACAAAAGATAAATCCAGGTAAAGTATCCATGTAATTGGGCAGACTAGATGGGCCGAAAGGTTCTTATCTGCCGACATTTTTCTATGTTTCTATGTAAAAAATGCCCCACACAAACGAGCATAAAATTATTTTATTTTTGTTCCAAAGCAGTGGCATTATCCATCTGTCACGTATAAAATGAGCAATTCCACTGCTGTTACTCACCTTCTCATTTCCCACGCTGTAAGCAAGTTCAATGTTTTATACATTTTCTTCATAAAACACAGTGTGGCAAAATACAAGCAAAAAACTAAATTCTTTTAGTTTTACTTAAAATTGCTGTAACAGGTTTCCCTAATGTTTTTTTACCGAGTACCCCATAGAATATATAACCACAGAGGTTTGGATGATAAAATGTGAAAACAATAATTTTACACACTGTAAATGATTGAAATCTGAATGGAAATTTAAATTTAAAAAAATAAAAAATTGTTCTGACACGACATGATGTATACATATAATAATGGTGTATATATAGAAACTGCCACGTCTGCTGAAAATAAGGATATATCATTTGTCTGGGTCCTAAAATAAAACCTGACTTCAAATCGCATTTAAACATGATGAGCACAAAATGAACTCCGCACGCAGGGATGAAATGGTCCTGCAGTGAAGGGGTTAATTTACAGTAGGTAGCAGCAACGTCAGAGCCTAAAGCAAACCTCGAAGGTTGTGATAGTGACTGTCAAACAGATCAAGCCATTAGCTTAACAGCTACAGTATGTTGTAATCTAGCCCTTCGTGTAGACCTTGTTCTACCCTCTAAAGAGCTAAAGATATAAAGTCCTTTCCTATATTCCTGTTTAGAATTCTTAATTGGATAACAGATCATAGGCATGATCAATAACATGGTAGACGGTATAATGCGCAGAGGACCAAACTACACATTTTTATAATCTAACCCTTACCTATTTTATCTTTTAAGTGATTGTGTGAGTTTCTGAATCTAAACAATTATGCATTTGATATGAGGCATGAAACAATAAGTGACAGGTTCATGTCGCGCAAAACTCTGTAAAAGTTACAGTTTCTAAAAGTAGAATTTAATCCCAGACATTTGCATTAAGAATCATGAATCACCCCCCTTCAAGCATTACAGCTTAAAATCTCCATTAATTGAGGCGTATGAGAAACTTTGAGAAGAATTTACATTTCTTTTGAAGATTAATCTGTTTGATTGACATTTAAATGGTGGTTTATTAACAGCTGTTTTGTGCTCAGATAACACTGTGATTTTATTTCATGTTAGAGAAGATATTGTTACAGAACCCTACAACTATATTGAATCATTTGTTTTGAGGTGCGTCTGCTGAACGTTTTCTTTTGTTACACTTTTCCCAGCGCTCCATGATTGTAATAAAATGATGAGCCATTCCATTTTACTAATCTTCAAAGCAGATTAAACCTTTTCATTACACGATGAACGTGCTAAATTTTGTAATCATAATTATTTTTAAAAAGCGTTTATGTGCACTTTATTATTATTCTGTTTTCATAAATGTGGCGAGCACCTTTCTCGCATGTTTCTATTATCTCTAATGGATATAAACCAAATGGCGTTTTGAGCATATATAGCTGTGGTTTAGTCCCCGAATAAAGAGCAGAATTTAAAGGCAGATGGAAAAGTGTAATGTTCTAAAATCCTTGGTGTATGATGTTTATCTTGTACTGCATCACAGCACAATTCATTGTTTTGCAACCCACATTCAATTACCGGCCATTGAACGTAGCTAAAAATGATAATGAAGTCTTAGGTTATATTAGGCTAACCTCTTCATTTCTACAGAATGCGCACAATAGATGTCCTTCACAAAGAAGTGTTCTCATTGTTGAGCTGAAAGTTTTTTTTTTTCCATACATCTGAGTCTGTCATATGTATTCAGAAGCAAACTCGTTGCTTTCAAGCTATATAATTAATTGCGGTTCAAACTTTATTTCTTGTGGACAAAGAGATCGGAAATACATTTTGGTTTAAGCATGGCAGTGATGTTTTGTCAGGGGTGGCCAATCTCTTTTAAGCAATTGGGATTTCATACCCATAATCTCCAATTTTACAGTCAAGAATAGAATACTTATGTGTATTAAGCATATTGTATGTTTGTGGAATAGGAGAGCCACTGTCACTAATTGTTTATAACCCATCTAGATCATTATATACTTTATAATATGGTTCACAGTTCTCATTTGAAAACTGGTAGAGAGGTTTATATTAATTCTATGTCCTTACATGTCCCCCTGTTGGTGTCTCGTTGCTTCCGGTTGGAAATGGGAGGTTCAAGGTGTAGAAGAAAAACTATGCATCTTGTTTCGAGCAAACAATTTTTGGAAAAAGTACTTTACCAGGAAGGATACATTGAGATTTCTCTCGTTTTCAAGTATGTCCTGGGTGGAGAGTGTGTGCCATTTATGGATCTTGCCCAAGGACATTTACAGGAGAGGTGCTCTTGCTGGGATTCGAACCAGTGTCTCCACGGTTATAGAGCACTGATGTTACCTCTACTCCAGCCAGCCAGTACAATTAACAATGAAGTTGAATCTGCACTGTTGACTTTTGCAATTATTTTTTTATATTTTGTTATTTATTTGTGTTGAATAATGCTCTGATACTAAAGGGTCTTCATATGCGATATTTACCCTAATTATATTCAAACTTTCTATATTTTGGATGTCGACTTTAATCTTCTACTATGGCATCAGCATAAAGTTGAGAATATAGTTTAATCTGTATGCAGAGATAGAGAAGAGAATTTATACATATTAACTTTGCTTTGATCTTACAGGACAGATGAACTGATTCAGAAAACGATACGAGAAAAATTTGCAGACTGTACTGTATTGACGATTGCACATAGGCTGAATACAATTATTGACAATGATAAAATAATGGTGAGCTTGAAACCAAAATCATGTTTAAATGAGTGTTCTCTTATGGGGAGTTTCTAACAGTACAGTGAAATATGTTGGCGCTTTATAAATAATGGCAATTGTTCTGAGTTCTAGAATTACTGGTAAACACATTGCTGTGTTTACCTTCTGTTTCGCGTTTTAACATTTTTTTCTATATATGAAGGTAAATGTGTACATGAATGATGTAGCATAAAAAAAATAGAAAGACAGTGATAGAATATAAATATACAGATGTAAGACATGGATAATGGCATTTATGGTGGTGTTAGTCCCATGGGTGCTAATAGTTGTAATCAGAGGGTTCTAAAAAAACTCATAGAATGTCTTGGGTGGAGCAGACCTAGGAGAGCAGTAACAATAGAGGGCATCAATTAAATGAGGAGAAATGCAACAAATGTAAATGGTTACATAAGCCAACCATGAATTGTCATAATTGATAGAATTAAAAATTATTGCTAGAAGTATATAAATGAAGAATAATCTTTCTCAAATCATTATAGTTTGTAATGGAAATAGATCATTTGATATATTTACGAATGAGGGATTTGTTGTCATGATGTATGGGAGAAATTAACTCTGAAACTGATAAGATTTGCGAAGAGAAATGACCACATGGAAAGATATTGGTTTATGAAATCCAAGCAGTGAAGTCAATTGAAACATAGATAAGGTGTGTTTGATATCTATGTATGGGAGTGGGCTCAAAAAGAATGATGCTTAGTGGGGGGTAAAAGTGTGTTATCATAGCCCATAATACCAAAGGAAGGCTAAATATATGCTTGAAGAATAATATTTGAAAAGCAAAGAGTTATGAGGGAAGAGTGAAACGCAACAAATATTGTCTCCCATTGCTGCCACTAAAACAGAGACGGTAAGTAAAAAAAAATGACAGATTTTTCTTACTGGTTCTGATTTAAAGCAGCTATTTCAGGGTAGGCACTTTGTTAGCATCTGGCCCTGGAAGGAAGCGCAGGGCAGCCCAATACCAGGTGCGGTGACATTGTGCTGATATAGGTATCTGCCCCTGTAATCCATAGGACTCCATGGAGTCCTGTGCATCCTGGCCGTGTGCTCTGTGTGAGCTTGCACTCATGAGATAACACAGCGACATGGATGAATGGCAGAGGGAGACTTTGTTCCCAGTCTCACTCTGCCCCCAGCGAGGGGAAGCAGCAGATCATGCCTGGGATGAGAGGTAAGGGTTTTTTTTTGTAGGGGGGGTTCACAGAGTGTTAAGTGATTTTGCAAATGTAAAATCACTCGACACCAGCTTTTGGGAGTTGGTATATTTTAGTGAAATGCCAGCTCCAGAATCTAAGAGCAAGCAACTTTGGAATATATGTTTCATATTGCATGCAAATTAACAGCTCCTATAAATTCTAAGACCTGTTAATTTACAATAAGGTTGTGCAGGGAAGCACTACACTGAAACCGCACACCCAGCTTGCATCAAAAGCGGAATAGCAATTCCCACGGTTATGTGTAACTTCTCCTGTCGTTGTCTTAACGGCAACCGTGGAACTGGAACAGTTTGACTTCTGTTGTAAAATTAACACTTAAGGTAAAGCTGGGTACCCTTATTTAGTGATGCCAGTCTGATTTGCATATGCCATAGTCTACTTTAGCTATAATTGAGCTAAATCCACCAATCTTCAGGCCATTAGCGGTAATAACTACACTCAGTGTGCGCCTGAATCTGTTTCTTGTTTTCCTTAAGCCTAAAGGGCTATCCAGATGTGGACCCCTTTCTCAGGGTAGTAAAAAGGGTAGCAGCTACACCCTCCTCATGAGGCCCAACGACGACCAAAGTAATTGTCGGAGGTTGCCGTATTGCTGGTGCAGAGGAGACTTCCTTAGCATTTCAGTTCTGACTAGCTTTTTAGGAGAAAGCACCCCGATTTACATCTGGCATAGAATTCTCTATACTGGCGGCATCAAGCTAAAAACGTGTGAGACCTGAATGGGTGCAAACTGAAGGACAGGTCACTAGTGTATAAGCCAATATCAGTGATGTCATAAATCCGTTTTTTTGTTTGCAGCACTGACATAGATTAGAAACCTAGCTCTTTGCCAGATTGTATGATACGATGTTCATCATTAATGGATAAACCTCCAGTAATTCTCTAGGTAAAAGCTATTTGACATTCACTGCAGTTATCAAGTAGTCATATAGCAAATCTAAAAATGCTAAACTTGAGCATAGACAATGCTTCTTTATTTTCAAGCAAATCCATTAAGCGTTCACATTGTTTTCATAACATCACTAAATTACTATTAAACAAGTTAGAATTCTGTTGTCTTTCTATGAAATATCTCTCTCCGGATATTCAAGAGGGATGCATTTTTTTGTGATTATGAAGACTAACAAAAGAAGTATAAGGAAACATCTGTGAGATAATTAATAGCATTGTTATGAACATTGTTTACGCGCTGTTTTTCCGAGGGGATTGATTTCAGCCATTTACTTTAATAATTTGCACACATAAATTATGATGTTGTTCTACTATTTTCCATGCGTTAGCGGGCATTGTTGTAAAGCAATTCAAACTTTCTTTTCAAGACTCTACACTAAGTACAAGTGAATAAATTATATTTTTTTCAAAGAGTATCTGTGCTGCAAGATTTAAGTAATAGGTGTTTGCAAACTACAAAATAAATGTGCATGTAAAGTAGGCTATAATACATTTATTCAGTGCTTCTAGTAAGGTGCCAATAATTCTATTTGTGAGTTGATATTTTAGTGCTCGTATACAAAGTTGGCAGAAAAAGAAATCTGAAATCAAACCTACAATTATATTCTTTCAGTTACTGATGTTCTTTTCAGAAAACAAATCCGTTAGTAAGCGCTCATCCTGTCACTTATTTCTTCCCGGGCTTCCTTGTGTGCAGTCGCGAAGAGAGTAATCAGTGGTCCCAGTTGTCCCCAAATGCCCCAAACATATAATGCTCCCAAATAGGCAATAAAATATTATTTTAATGCCTGATGGCTGTCAAAGTGTTTTTTTTTTTTTTTTGGTCCTAAGAGGTTAATAATCTGTTGAATATTTCTATTTTTTTTTTAATAAAACTTTCTTTTTTTACATGTATTTATTTTACACTGGGGATTCATTTTTCTTCTTTTATATACTGGAGTTTTGAATGCCTAGTGTGTTATCTTGGGGAATTTGAGATGTAGGACTACGATTTTAGCTGGTCTTATCAATTTTTTTTTTAAATTTACTTTTGTATTATGAATACTGAGGAATACTAAATAATGCCTTTATTTATGCATTTCGTGTACTACCAGAAAGCCCTGTTTTCTTGTGTCATTTGTGCAACAACGAAAAAGAGCTGTAATATTAAGGGGCTAATGGTAGATTGCATATCATGGTTTTTCAACCAATGTTTTGACTTAATGGTCAGCCGGAACTCGCAAAGAATCTGATTGGGGAGCATATTGAAAGTTAGTACATGTAATCATTTTATGCAAATTTTCATTTATATTTTGGATGATCCTCTTTTACTAAACAGTGGGATAATAATAGGAGACAAGTCTTGCTGACATCATTGTTGGCTCATATGGTTTGCCTTTGAGGGTGTAAACCTCCAAAGTTTATTCTTCTTAATGGTAAAACGTTAAATACAACAGAGAATCCTTATTGGATCTGGGTAGGGAGATCTGTTGTACTCTAGAATAAGCGGATCATGATAATCAGAGATCTGGAAGTTCTAGATTGTATTTAGTGTCTTATAGCTTTGTGATTTGGCTTGCTTGTGAATTGGTTTCTGCTAGAGGTATGGCATCTTTCTTTTAGGTACGTCTGTTAGCATTCATAGCTTTAAAGCAAAGTGCCACAGTCATTAGAAAAGGCTTAGCAATTTAAGGCCATGGGTCAATCGCAGGTACATGCATGTACACTTCTGAGTTACCAGAGTTGTTCCTATAGAACTGAAAATCACGTTTGTAACTGTTAAGAGTTCAGTCTACATGATTTTATAGGGTAAAGGTGGAGCACCCCATCTAATAAGACTTAAAAAAAAATCAGTGCTCAGGCTGTATATTTGAAGCAATTGGTTTAATTCCTTCAGTTTTTTCTTTTTACATCTGCGTATCATAGCTGATGATCAGCACATGATTCCACCAGAGGATCATTTATAAATGGTTTTTGTTACTACTGCAGCAGGGTTTATAGAAAATTAACTATGCTCTCTTGCCAAGGCATCAAAAATACCTATAGGGTCTATTCACTAACCTCCAAACCTGTCACGAATTGCACCGAACGGTGTATTTCACTGGTGCAATTTTGGGGCAGTTTACCTATACACGAAGTTGTCAATTTGCAAAATATGGTGCCGTTCGCTGCAGTTCAGTGGTCTTCAGCGGCAGCAAAATCATCCCATAGAGAACTAATGGTTTGTCTATTCACAGAAATCTGAACTGCACTGAAAAGTTGACTTGATATTCTGTGTTTCAGTTCGACAGGTTTAAACAGGTGAATCCCATAGGATTCAATGTAAAAATGTAGGGCTCTATCACATCCTTAACGCTAGCGCTCACATAAATTAGCGTTAGCGCTAGGTTAATTGAGGTGATAGCGTGCTGCACAGATTACCTCCTGATCGCTAACAGGTTAAAAAAAGTTAGTACATCAGTATTAGCGCTTTTTAGCGCAAGCTTTCTATACTTTGCGCTCCCTATACATAATATGGGGAGCGCAAAGAGTAATTAGAGTTAGGATCACAAAGTCCTAATAATAATTACTCGCTGCTGTCGCTAACTAAAAAACTTTGCTACAGCTTAGAGCTTCTGCGGAATCGGTTAACAGCAGCTGGAACCCCCCTCCAGAAAGAAAATATCAAATAGTCACCTCTCATTCCATGGCACGAATGGTGGCCAGATCCACCGCTTATGGCTGCCGGGAGCAGAGTGAGACGGGGGGGGGGGGGGAGTCCTCCCAGTCTCCCTCCGCGATCACCCCACTGACCTGCAGGATCTCACGAGAGGCTCTTCAGTTTTCTCTGAATAGATTAGCCATTGCTTCTCTATGGTGAGTTCACTGCCATCGAACAGGCACCGTCTTTTGCTGGCAATTCGCCAATATTTGAATTTCCAGCTTTTGAATAGCCGAATGAAAATGAAATTGCACCGTATTTCACTGTTCAGTGCAATTTCGTGGCCAGTTCGGCTCTCTTTGAATAATCCTATATTTTTTAGAACACCTGTTTTGTATTAGTAGTATTATTATTTTTTGCGAAATTTGTTTCCAATTTTTGATAAAGTAATTTTTTTTTTATTCTGTAACAGACCTTTTTATTTTATTTTTTTAAATGACCTTTTTATTATTTAGACAGATTTGAATACATTTCTCTTTGTTTAAACACCTATTAGGAGCAAAGGATACTTCTGTATTTCTTTTTTCTTCAGTTTGGTGGAATTCCCCAAGGCCACTTTGGCACTCTTGAGTGATCTTCCATGATGCTCTCCAGCTTTTTTGTGGGCTTCAGTGACTCCATCTTTGGAGCACTACGATGACCATTCGATGAGTAATAAATTCACCAAAATGTTGGCGAAATGGAATTGCCGAAGTGCACCGACCTGTGCCCAAGGTAAAAGCACTTAAATTTCTTTGAAATTCGGTGCCTAATGAATAGACCCTCATGTTTGCACATCAGATGGAGGCACAAGGTGTAAATTCCTCGGTCAGTTAACAACCAAAACAATGACTTGGTTTCACTAAAACTGTCCACCTTAGCAAAAGCACATGTCTGGAGATAAGGAAACCTCATTTCAAGCAGCGGTGTTTAAAAACCCTAAACCCCGAGCAACATATTTTTTTTATTTTATGCTTTTGGCGTATTAAATGATTTTTTCTTTCTGCTGCAAAAGTCAGTTTCATCCTTTTTTTGCTTAATTTTTCGTGGCTTGTGATTCAATGGCTCAGTCAAGAGCTTGTATTCAGGATTTCACATCTACTATGAAATCTTTCTCCAGGATTTAACTCCTTAATTGATCTCTCTGCTCTGTTCTTTACTGTGAAAAGACACATACCTACCTACCCTCTTAACACCTACCCTCTATTGTGTACTTGTTGAATGGAAAAAGTGGATGTTCTAATGACTTCTTGTCAATTTGGAAATCTCTTCACAACCCAAAAAACCTCACACACACAAAATAGCCCCAATTAGTCTCAGGACTTTCCTTTCCAATTAGGAGTCAGACCTACCATACCAGCGTAGTAACCAAAGCTGCAATTGCGTCTACTTTTCTTTCAAGAACATTTAAAGCTCTACATCATTTCCATTAAGGAAATGGAATGGTAAAGTAACAGTCCATAAGATAGCCCACTGCTCTTTAATTTTTGTGTCAAAAAAGAACACCATGTTATAACAGCAGATATTTTTTTTCACATTATTTGCTGCAGGCAAGAATAACTAGCATTAAAACCACTCATTATTCTCCAGCTGCCCCTTCTATCACAAAGTATAGCACCATAAGCCCCAATAACAGCCAAGACAGAAGTGTGCGGCTTGGCTGGAAGAAGACTGGAGCTGTTCGTATTAATGAGTGGGGCTGTTAGTATTAACGAGTGGGGCCATGAACGAAACTACTCTCTCATTAATCTGAATCTATATATAGTAAGGTGTAGGCAATAGTGCCATCACTATACACAAAATGATCACCAAATGCCCCTTTGTGTTGTACTACCCTCAACACCATAAACAAGACAAAGAAAGGAAAACATGGGGCAGTGCTCAAAAATAGAAGACTTTAGAGCAGTGTTTCCCAAACCTGTCCTCGGGACCCTCAACCAGGCCAGATTTTGCAGATCACCTTGGGGAAATGCAGACTGAATCCTGCAATCACTGAGCAGCAAATCATATCACCTGTGCTGAGATATCTGGCAAACCTGGCGAGGTGGAGGGTCCTGAGGACAGGTTTGGGAAACACTGCTTTAGAGAGTAATAGTATCCAATAGATAGTGTAAATGTACCTTTAAAAGGATTGTTAGATGCACACAAAAGCTTCAGGTTTCTTAACCTCTTAGTGACCAGACGGTTTCACACAAATCCGTCCTTTAGTGACCGCTGCTGTTTTTACGTTTCTGCACTGTTAGTGTTTAGGTCAAATTTTCCTCTTACTCGTTTATTCAACCCACACATATTATACACCGTTTTTCCCGCCATTAAATGGACTTCCTAAAAATACCATTATTTCCATCATATCGAATAATTTACTATAAAAAAATATGACATATGATGAAAAAATGGTAAAAGCACACTTTTTCGTAATTTAATCCCCAAAATCTACAACCACCAAAAAAGGCCCCCTTCTAAATAGTTTCAAAATTTTGTCCTGAGAATAAAAATACCCAATTTTTACATGTTTTTGCTTTTTAACCCCTTCAATGTTGAACCAGTTCACCTATGTGCGCTGCGCTCATTCTGACCGTTTTGTGCTAATTATTTTAAGATGACAGTCTAGGTCCTATTTAACCCCCCCAGACAAAAAAATATTTTTAAAATCCCCCCTTTTTTTTTTATTTTTTTTATTTAAACCACACCTGGTCATGTTTGGTATCCTTGGAAAGGCCATGATCAGGGATCTGGAGATAGGGGGATCATTTGGATCCCCTTAACTGGCCCACTGACATCCTCACACATATGGTGAGGTTGTCAGTGGGGGGGCCTGGAGGCTTGGCTGACATCCAAGATGTCCAGCCCCCTCCAGGTTCAAATCGCATTTTGGCACCGATTAGCGCCAAATTGCAATCCGGCAGCAAAAATGTTAATGCTATACACCGCTGAAAAGGGGAGACTCTCACGCAGCGTGATGACTTCATCGGATCTGCCGGCCCCCAAGAAATGGCGAGGCATAAACACCGAGGAAACGAGCGAAAGAGGCGAGCATCAGCGGGAGGGAGGTTAGAAGCCTGCTGACGTACTATGTACGTCTGCAGGTCTAAGGGAGACCCGTGGGCAGGATGTACATAGTATGTCAGCAGTCGGGAAGGGGTTAAAGGATAGATGCCTCAAAAAAGGACAAATAAAAATAACATTGTGTATCCTCAGGACAAAATCCGTTCACACATAAAAGAGCCGTAAGTGAGGCTCACACTGGTTTTGCCTGTGGGTTGTTCATGCAGCTCCTCATCAGCTTTATTTTTCTGACACACAACTCTTGGGTTGTGTGTCATCAAAAGAAGACTGATTGGTATCACCTGAGAGTTGTTCATGCGGCTTACCTGTGTGAGCCTCACTTACGGCTCTTTTATGTGTGAGTGAGCTGACTCTCTAGAGTCTTGTTCTACTTTTGAGCACTACCATGTCTTTTCATTTCTTTGTCTCATTAATGTGAATGTCTTATGAGGGAAAGGCATAAAGTTTTAATGAACAGTAACCTAAAAAGTTACAACCATAACTAGAGGTACAAAAATAATTTTGTTGGTAAACTAATTTTACAATAAATTTTGTATCCATATGTGTATTCATCTTGTCACATTAACAAACATATTTTTTCCCTTATTGTTTCCTTAATTCGCTCCTGCTGCTGCGTTCTAGTGAATACAGTGGGGGGGGGTGGTGAAGAACATTTCGTTTCGTAACTTGTACTAAATTGGAATGTCAAATTATAGGATGTCATAATTATTGCGTGGGCAGATAAAACAGATCAAATTACTTTTAAATGCTTTCATGAAAGTTGCAGTGGCAGTGAGTTACAATCCTAAATTAGAGATTGGTATGAAATTCATCTGGAGCCCAGGTCACTTGGCATCACACCTGTCACATATGAAGTTTTCTGATGATTACTCCTTTTTTTTTTTACCTTTTTGTGTGTAAAATTTCATATGACTCTGTAAGAGAAGCGAATCCTATGAATGGATTTCAAGTTACACCCTACATTTCTCCAGCAGAGAACCACTGTAACTGCTGTTTGATTTCCTACCAATCACCATGCAGTTTCCAGTTCTGTATGGTCTAAGAACACCTAGCATATTCAGTGTTTGTCACATGTGGGTTTATCCGTAGACGTGGGAAATGTGATTACTGTAGTCTTCTTTGGAATTGCAAATAGTTTTTCATGCATAACTTCCATTTACTTGTTTTCCGAGAAAGTATTTTCAAGCAATCACAAACACTAATAGCCAAGTTTCCATACTTACTGAATTCATGTTTGTGTTCAGAGTTGTGGAGTTACTGTATAAAATATATGCATGCCTTTCACTTCACTATATTAAACATGTATTTATGTAAGTCAAACATAATTTAAGACGCGTTGAAAATATACAGAGAATGAACATGGCTACATGGAATCCCCAACACTGGAATCTTTAGACCTAAGCCATATCCATCCGTTGATGGGACATCACAGGGAAAGTGAATCTGGCTGGTGCAGGATATATTTTAAGATACTGTAATGCTGTATTATTTTTACCCAGTGCTTCAGCTTCTCCTTTGATATATATATATATAGTGTGTTTAATATTGCAGAAGCCACCTGCACATCATAGCAATTCAAAGAATTGCATCCCAGAGCTCCTGTGCCACATTCCCCATATGCAGCAAGGAATTCTGGGTAGGATATGCAAATGACCTCTGTCTAACTTTTATGCATCCTGGATCTGTTATTACACAGAACCCTAAAATCAATGCTATGCCACACCGTGGCTTTGTAGCAAAGATAAGGTTATGCAACTGGTCAAAGCCACTCCCAGGACAGCGCTGTTTCAGGTTTGTTGAACCTTCATCACTAGGAGGCAGGCATGACCAGTTGCAGTGGATGCTTGGACCATAGGTAAGTAAGTGTCTATAAGGGTTGTGGTGAAGGACTAAAAGTGAGATAGATATGCTTTTGGTGGACTTTTATTTTAATTTGACTACTTTTTCAGGTATTGGATGCAGGAAGAGTAAAAGAGTATGAGGAGCCCCACATTCTTCTGGAGAATAAGGAGAGTCTATTCTATAAAATGGTGCAGCAAGTGGGAAAGACCGAAGCTGCTGCACTAGCACAAACTGCCAAAGAGGTGGGTATTCTGCTGAGTTGGCATAGACCTTATAGGGCCAGGGTTTCCAATGCACAACAGAACATTGTGTTCTTATGGATTTTTTTCCTCTAATTCTTCAAATGTGCTTAAATAAGCCTTTGAGTTGTTACAACATATTGTACTTTGAGAAATGTGTGGCTACATATATCATATAAAGTGATGTCAAACATGGTCAATCCTGATCCTGGCAATACTTAGTACTATTATTATTCACATCTGCATTTGTTCCTTAGCAGAAAAAGGTTGCACATTTATTTTAAACGTGATCTTGTTTGATCTTAAAGGCCACGTTTGCAGCAGCGATTAGTTCATTTTTCTACAGGAATTTTGGCATATGTATTGTAGACCCCCTGTTATCTTTGGTCAACTTTCCCTACTAAAATATGTACACTTGATTTTGCACTTAACTACAATGAAAACTAAAAATCAACAGATTAACACATCATTTGCATACCTTTGTAATGCTAGATTAGAATGCTGCCTGGGGAGAAAGGACATTTTCTGTGAGATCTTGCCCTTGTATTAGCTGTATTACTGTAAATAAGCTACAAGGAGCAGCCCCCACTCTAACATAACGAAAAGCTCAACAAACATTACTGCTGCTTAACAACAGCCAAGGAGAGGGCAGAATGTAGGGAAGGCTCTGGGGTTACACACTACTGAACAGGGATAAAATTCAGGGGAATATAATTGCTGAAAAGAACTGTACAGTACAGATACAAGGCATTACTGTAATTTCCATAGTAGGCATTATGCCACATACAGATATCATTTTTGTATTCCTTTGGTATTCTATGGAAGCTACATTGATAATAATCTCTGATCATATGGATCCCCAGGAGATCGCACCATTTTTATTAACCATCTTTATCACATTTACTGTATTTGGCACAAAGGCCATTTCTGCCTTTATACAGATATTATATATATATATATATATATGATCAGAAACACCATGTAGAGTTTAGAACCTTTCATCCCAACAATATTTCTGTAAGAGATAAGTGTACATTAAAAATAAAACACATGCAAATTTACATTATTTTAAAGGGATACTCTGTTTATAATAGAGGTCCCTTTCGTTACTCTTAAATAATTGGGCACATGCTGCTGACAGCACCTGCCCATTTTTTTTTATTATTTTAGGTGATCTTACTCCCCTTTTATCCCTTGGCCCCCGCATCTCCTCCTCTTCAACTCAAAGGCTTTCGGATCCGGAAGTCGCTGTAGCTTTGCTACACAATTTGCATGGCTGCACAACTTCCATAACGTATATGCCATAAATTGCGTTTCACTTGGGACTTGTACACTTTATGTACACATGGTCTGTAGCACCTATGCATAATGATGGATCAGAGCTTTGTGCGCATGCGCCTATTCAATCCATTGGCTGCTTCTCTGAGAAGAACCAAAGGCAGTCTCGGAGAGGGTGATACTAGCATGCTCTAAATGCTCATGTTCGTAGTGACCGATCTGGTGATTAGCAGCTGAGAAATTCAAAATCCAGACTGCTGCTGACGCTGGGTGGGCAGAGGAAACTCCTCCACCTCAACCCATGATTTCACCAGAACGGGTGGGAGCGCACTCCTTACATCCTGACCACTTTAAAGTGCTAAAATGGAGTGTTCCTTTAACAAAATAATATGTATGCAGAATTGCTAGTTTACAGGAAAATATACTTGGTAAAGATAGGGTTAAAAATAAACTCCTACTTTATGAGACGCATAGACCATAGACGCTGAGCTACTAGTTGTACTTTTCACATTTATTCTTTGTGTATATGAAGCTGAATTTGACTAAATGCAGGTTTAGTGCAAAGTAGAGGACAAACACAAAAGTAGATTACCTAAGGACATTTTATTTTGTCAATTCTGACCTTGTTTTCTGCATTTAGCGTAGTCTGTTTGCAAATGGCAAACTCGTATGTGTAAGCTGCATTAGCTCTTCCACTGCCACATCATTTCCATTTCAATTCAATACAACTTGTTCAGAATGCCTAAAGTGTATACTTCAACACAGATAAAGAAATCACATTAAACCACATATAAAAAGCATATTATTGTCAAACAAGCATCACTTTTATGGCAAGACCTTCTACGCATATATAGCAAATATATTTTTAAGGGCCTTGCACACTTTATTCTCGGTTTGACTCCTGACAGATGTCAGTTTTGCGTTTGCCTTTTGAAAAGCTTAAACAAAACTTTTTGCATTTGACAGTTAGGCTGGGGTTGAATTCATTGCATTCGAAGTCACTTCTTTTTAACCCATATACCGTTCTAGATAAGAGCACAGAAGTATTGACATTATTTCATTTTGTTATGAGCATCTGTCAAAGCGACGAGATACGATACAGCTCCTACAAACGGCCAATTGTGGGACACTGAAACTTGACAGCGTTTCATTACCTTTGTATCCTGATTATACATTTATCAGGAAACCTGTATCTCTTCTAGTTCAGCTCAAAATCGGGAGAATTCGTGAGTGAAAGGCAAGGCAACAAAAAAATCCCTCTCCTATTATTTAGTATCATCTTACGTTTTAAAGAAGTTGCTAGGATGAGTCTTTGTTAGAGCTTTAGCCTTCTGCTTCATTATTGTGATACACTATCCATAGATCACAATTCTATGAGCCTTATAACTGCTCTGAAGTACAAATTAAACACTGCTATATTTCAAATATATGTACCCTGAAGTTTCAATGCTTGTCAATCATAGTTTGTAAAATGTAGGGATTACAACCTGATATTAACATCCAAATCCTTTGTGTTTGGTTTTATGTGTGAAAATGAGAAACCCTCTTTTTTGCTGACACCAGATCCAGCGCTTCTTTTGTCGCCCTGTTTAATTTATCTCGCTGTTTTGGGTTTGCAAAGTGATTTGCGCTTATCAGTGCGAAGCGGTGATGGCTTACATCACGTAAGAGTGGTGGAAAATACACACCATCTGTTGATGTATTGTCAATTAATTCACGCATTGTTGTGACCGTTAACTTGCCGATTCTAGTGGAGGTTAAATTATCTTATGTCGAACAACCGAAGACAATAATTCTTCTTTAAAAAGTTGGAGACAGAAAAAATAAAAAATGTGTAATTACAAACATTTTGGCCAACATTTATTTTGTGTGTTTCAGATTTACATGAATAAAAACCAGCAAAGAAATCTACAGAAGAACCCCAGGGACATCTGTGAACCATTTATCATCTTTGAGACTGCTCTGTGATGTCACTTTATGTTTGCTTACAAGTAAACTATGCACATGTGACAGACACCCCTGTGCCTCTTCCACAAGGCCTATTTGGCACATTGGCTTAAGGTCTTTTGCCTGTAAAAAAAAAAGGTCTTAAATATCCCAGCAGGTCCATCCTCGAAGAACTGAGTAAGCAACGTATGTAATGTGTTGATACGCATGGTGTTATTACACTGTAATTTATAGCATTTTAGCCTTATTTTTCGGTTTATCATTTTTTTTCTCTGGGACGCAGACCAATTTTTGTTGTGACCAAAGAGTATCTCACAAAAAGGAACAGTTGCACCATGGTGTACAGCTTTACAGCTTTTTCATCCGCCCATAAATGTCATTGGCGCAGATGACTTTACACTCTTGTTAATTCAAAATTCATATTACTAGGGGATTTTTGACGTATATATTGTAGTCTCTTTAATGTTTGCCAACAGCATTTTCAGGGGAATATTTTCAAGACATGGGCATTACCAATAATTTTATATTAAGACTGAATGCACTCCTCAGCTAACCCACATTTCCCTTGTTCTTATCGATGCTTAGCATATAATAATATACACTATGCTGTATGGGCCAAAGTGTTGGGACACACCTTTTAATACTGAATTCAGGTGTTTCAATTAGATCCATTGCCACTTGTTTATAAAATCAAGAACCTTGCCATGCAGTCTGCGTTCACATAAATTAGTGAAAAAAATGGGTCATTTTGAAGAGCTCCTTTTCCATTCCAGCATGCCTGTGCACAATGGGCAAAGCTAGGTCCATAAAGACCTGGTTAGATGAGGTTTCAGAAGAACTTGACTAACCCACACAGGGTCCTGACCTCAACCCCACTGATCACCTTTGGGATGATCTGGAAAGAAGATTGTGACCCAGGTCTTTTCATTCACCATCAGTGCCTGACCTCACAAATGCTCTACTGGACGAATGGGCAAAAATTCCCACAGAAACCTTCCAAAATCTTCTGGAAAGCCTTCCCAGAAGAGTGGAAGTTAAGGTCTCCCACTTTGCAACTTTATCATTGCAATGTCTTAAAAGTCCCTGTTGGTGTAATTGCCAGGTGTCCCCATACTTTTGTCAATATAGTGCATATGTGTCGCTTTCCCTGTTTGAGATCCTGATGCAGCCAGAGAAGTGTTGTGATGTACAACAATCGTAGCTCTTACGGGACTGACATCGTCACGCCTCGGCAATGATTCCAAGATTTAGATTTCATTAATTGGCCCATTTTAGCTTTTGTCAAACCAAAGCACCCCTAACCCATGTAGAATAAAAATCTCTACATTGCTTCTCAGGGCAATTCATACTATTGACAAAAAATGATTCTGGACTTAGAAGTGTAATACTCTAGAAATCCTGTTCAGTCTATAAATTCAGATGTGCCTTAAGTTATTGCAGTAGATCCTGTGTTGATGAGTATACCAGCTTAAGTAATTTTACCATTTTTGATGTACACAATGCCTTAAGAGATGTTTATGGAAGTAGTTTACAACAGTCGCACATCCTATTGTAAGTGGACTCCTCTTGTTCAAATTGCTCGTATATAGTTTTACCATTCTAGGTAATTTTGAGCACTTAAAGCAAATAAATGTAAAACACTTTACACCATATAACGTTGAAATTCAAGACTGCATTACTATTCCCCAATACAGCATAATTTCTTTGATGCTATGAGTCCATGAATGTTTCATAAATATTTTGTGATTTATTGTTTAAAAAATGTTCATAAAACAATCACTTTATATTAAATTTTTTTTTTTTTTACTAAAGTTTTCCTGTAAGTTGGCACTATTTTAATATCATTACCGGACAATCGTAATATATTTAAAGTGGCAATTCAATTGAATATTTTTTTTTAAAAATTTTGAGAAATGATAAAAATTAAAGCCAAATGTTGATTTTTATGCCAGAACTCCAAATAATTTATATACATACTTCTATTTTATGCCAAACAGATATAGGTATCAATAGCATCACATGCGCTATTAATAACCAATTAATTGTTGTGTTCTTTACTTTGTAAAGAGTAGGACATTGCGATCCAGCTATTTTTTTTAAAGCATCTTTATTTCAGCCAGTCCATTGCAATGGATTGTTTTAAAAATGTGTCTTTTTAAAAATGATATATTAGCCTGAGCTTGATGCGGTAGCCTTCTGTTTGTTGAAAATGATTGACTACTGCTCATGCCAACTCAATAAGCGAAGTAACAGAAAATAAAAATTATTATGAAGTACTTAAATAATTTATAGGCTGTAAATTTTGCAAAAAGTTTTATGGGAATATAGAAAAAATAATAGAATATATAATCACATTTTTTCATTTGTAATTTAACTCTGCCTTTTAAGGGAAAAGGGGAATATTAACCAACTTATGTGGTTTTAATTGTACGTGTGATTTGTGTATTTTACAAAATGTTTGGGTTGTTTATATAGTCCATCAGGCAATATATGCAGGGTTATTCAGAGAGCGATGAAAACCAGGAGAATGGCTGGAGAAGTAAAAATTCTAGGTCAAAATAGCCGATTTGGAAAGTACGAAAAATGGGAGTATTTTTCTGGTTAGGCTATTTTGACCTATAATTTTTACTTCTCCAGTCATTCTCCTGGTTTTCACCTCTTTCTGAATAACCCTATTAGTGGCTTTATAATGGTTTCTGCATTTCAGTTTTAAATATATTGAACAAATCAATGCATTTGCTTTTCATTTAGTATTTTGTTGGATAATTTTTAACTATATTTTTTTAAAAAGTTCAAAATTTAAGGTAAGCAGCATTAATAATATAACTTATTACACGGTAACACCACATGCTTTAAATTTAGTGATATTTAATATTCTAATGTTCCCTCTGCTTAGAAAATCTTTCGTCCTAGGAGAGGCATGTGTTTTCTGGTCTATATTTTTATTTGATCTCTCTGAATTTTTGTATGCAAAGATGGTTTTATCATATCACTCCTAACACATAGTGTTAACTGGCTAATCATTATTGTCAAAGACTTGGTTGACTAAATTTTTTTAAGTGACGAAAGCTAGACTATAACTAGGTTATAATGACTAAAACTATGATGAAAATCTATTGACATTTGAATAAAACGATGATGAAAATCTGTTGACATTTTCTTCAGCCTATAAAAAATAGATGTAATTGTTAAGGAGAGGCTAATTTTAATTTAGTTTTAGACATAGTCCTTTGTCTAAAATGGCCTTTAGCTTTAGTCATATTTTAGTTGACTAAATTAACATTAACAATCAAAAAATGCTGTGCTGCAATTGGCTATACTGTGAATGGTGGCCCTTGTCAAATGGCTCAACCGACTTCCTCTACACGGGTGCTCTATAGAAAGTGAGAAAAATATAGATAAATTGTATTATGTCATGAGTACCGGCTGGGTGGAGTAGAGGTAAAATCACTGCTCTACGTGGAGAGAGCCTGTGGAGTCATGGGTTCAATCCCAACGAGCACCTCTCCAGTAAGTGTCCTTGGGCAAGACACCGAACGGTACATACTCGCCATCCAGGACATACTGGAAAACGAGAGAAATCTCAATGTATCCTTCCTGGTAAAATACTTTCTCAAAAAAATAAAATAGTAAATCGATATGCAAATTGTTGAACACTGAATTTCATATATTTGGCTTAGTTTGGGAAGAGTAAATCACTTGTGCTTGTGTTATATTGAGAGTCTCACCTAAGTAGCCTTTTCATTTAATTTCCTTTAACGTGTATTCAGTACTTCTTGATTCCACTTGATAGGTAATTGCATAGAGTATAAAAGAAAAATGGAATACTATGCTGGTAAAGCCTTTGGGGTTATTGCGGTTATGTTGTTTCCAATGTCAAGGAAATAAATTGTTCCCAATTAAATTGACAACTAATGCACGTAAGAATAATGTTTTTATGAAACTTCTTTGTGGAATCAGGATATTTGTGGAAATGGTCACGAAGTTGAACATGTTCGTATTATGATTTAACTTGAATGGGTATTCGTCATGCAACATAACCGTATTGTAAAGGGAAAATGTGTCAAGACATAAAAATAGTCTGTAAATCAGTGTATGAAGATACAGGGACGCTCAAGGTCTACAAATTACATAAAACATTCCTCTTTTCCAAAATGTGTATTTTGCTTTGTGTCACAGAAAAACCTCTACCGGTATACTTCTGGTTTATGGAAACAGATTGCATTAACATTGTATGAGTAAATATTGAAGAGAAACTACATTGCACTGGCAGTTTTGTATACCGACCTGTTCCTTCAAAACACATGTATACTTTAGAAGCAATAGTATTGGAAATGCCTGAAACAAAAACCTTCTTAAACCTATTCTGAACAAGTGTCTGAGATTAAATTGATATGAATATGTAACAGAGAAGCTGTCTTATTTTCTAACACCCTTTCCCCATTTGCTATTCAACTCCAGTGAAATGGGAGGGTGTAGCCGACTGCCAAGGTGAGAGGACGCAGGCTGACAGGGCTCTGTCCTGATCTGGACATTTTTTGGTGCTTATTCGCCTTCTTGATGAGGTTTTTGCCTCTCATCTCGAATCTTAATTGTGTCCCCAGCTACCTGTGCCGACTCGGGTGCCATTCCGCGGCTTAACCCCAAATTTGAAACAACGGTCTCCACGATCCCTGGCTTGGAGGGCAGCTATCTTGCAGCCTTCCTCCAAGTCACGGCAATCTCCCTTGCCTCTGAGTACCCCCCTATGGAGAAGCAGGTTATGGGGATAGAGGGAGAAATCTCCAGGCCTTTGCAACCTTCTGAGTGGCGGGACTGGATGAGTAGTGCAGGAGTTGGTGGCGGGATGGTCTGCGGGCGGCATATGCCAGGGCTGTGGTAGCGCCTGCTGCTGTGAGCCAGTGTTCGGTAGTGGCTTAGTTTTCCCCTATGAAACCTGCAGTGCTGGAGCCACTTGGATTCCTCTTGCTGACCCCTGCTGGGGCTTCACAAACTGCTTCTACCTGGGACACAGATGGTGAGGTGTGTAACCCCGTCCAGGGCTTCTTTGATTTCCATGTCCCTTGCCTTGCCTATGTGTCTGAGGAAACGGAGTGTCCTGGGGTGCTCTGCCTGCGGTGGTGCTGATCCCGTTTTTGGACACGGAATGAAGAGAAGCCATCACCTCTTTTCTTTTTCACCTTTGTGTCTTTTCTTCAATGACTCTTGCATTGTTTTTACTTTTCTTTCCCTTCTCTACCTTATGCAGAGTGCTTGGATATCATTTATTTTTCTTTTCATATGTGACACTGCGACTGACAATATGGCCCTGAATGGCCACTTTTCAACGTTTGCTTTCTTTGACTGCCTAAAAGAAAAAAAAACCTCTAGTGGAATATTTAAAGGGACACTACCAGCAAAAATTTAACTGTCCCTATTGTGTTTATTTTATGTTGCTAATATCTTATATGTGCTTAGTTTTTCTCTTGTGTGTTTAGTTAGGAAAATATTTTACTCCATTTGTGTCACTGGGTGCATCCATTTTGTGATCTTTTGTGTTGTAAACTGCCCCTCAGCCAAGTATCTTTACCTCCCTTGCTCCTCACTTTGTGGTTTTGGCCATATATTGGAGTATGTGGGTCAAGCAGACCACTCACATCATTGTATTGTGTGGGATGTATTCAAAGGACATCACCAGGGAGTAGATTGGCAGTCTTTTAAGCTCCTTGCTATCTCTTTCAGCTGCCAGCTCTCATATCGGGTAGCCTGGAGAACAACAGTTAATGAGGTGGAGGATGGAATGTTTAGGTAAGGCTAGTTATTGTAGATCAAATAAACAAGAGACACAAAGCAAAACATTTGGTATATGTTGCATCTTGGGAAAAATCCAGAAACCCAGAGATAAAATACCTAATTTTATTTTTCCTTCATACAGGCAATTACGTCAAAGAAAATAAAGCCACAGCATGTGTTTAATAAGGTGTCTATATTTGTAATGCAAAAATAATCTAGTTACAGTTTCTGTAAGTGGTAGACTAGAGTCCCTTTAATAGTGTTAATAGTGCAAGCCAGGGCAGATTCAATTATTAAATTTTCTCTATGGTTGAAGTAGCACCACGTGATTTTGATCTACATAAGTGCAACTCCTTAAAATAGCTTGTGGCTATATTGTACTGTGGTGTCCCTAAAGAGTAGAAGCAAAACGTGCATCAGACGTATTTTTTCATTCGCTGGTCCCTTATGTGACACATTGGGCCCTAAGGTAAAATAGGAATTCTAAGGGGAAAAATTTGCCGTCGCAAATTAACCCGTAGCATCCCCATTTTACAGTTACATTACAACATTACAATCAGGCACTGAATCCAGCAGCCTGCCCTGTAGCAGCCACTAGGATGACCACGGCAGCGCTAACATGCCGACTCTAGCATCCCCTCCTGGTGTTCACAGGACTCCATGGAGGCTTCTGTCAGGTCACATGAATTTCAATAAAAATATGAAATCCATAAGAAATATAGTGTAGGCATTAATATTGTAAGTGGCTATAGTAGCTGTAAACAGCATATTTTAGTGGAATTTCTACATGGACTTGCAGACGCCCATTATCTGTAACCAACTGGCCGGTGTTCCAGTTGCATACTGTGTTTTTATATTCCAAGTTGATCATTTACAAAGGCTTATGTTAACACAGTTGAAAACTATTGTGCTGAATAAAGTAGAAATAAAACTGGCCTTCATTAGGCTAGATGAGTATATGGAGCATCTGCAATTGTGGGATTGATTATAGGCTCAAGGTGGCCAGTAACCAAGATCTTTCTTCTGAAACTCCTCAGTCTGTTGTTTTGAGAAATGATGGCTATTCCATATGAGGAATTGCCACGAAACCAAAGACCTCGTTCAACGGTGTGTACTACTCATTTCACAGAACAGCACTAAGTGGATCTATGCAGAATAGAACGAGTGAGACGCCTCCGTGCACAACAGAGCAAGAGGACAAATAAACTAGAATGTCTATTTTGAAAACCAGATACCTCATAGCCTAGCAGCTTCTTTAAATAGTACCTGCAAAACACCAGTCTCAACACCCATAGTGAAGAAACTATTCCAGGATGCCAACCTTCTAGGCAGAGATGCAAAAAAACACTATCAAGTCAGGTAGGTTAGATCATCCTGAGATTGGCCAGAAACTGTTAAATTATTTGGTTAATCATTTTTTACAAAACTAACTTTTTTCGCTGCACACAAGGTTAGTGAATATGACTACTGATGTATTTCTGTATAAAGAACTAGAGTGAACCTAATGTGAATCCAATACTCTGATTTGAAACCCTATGCTGCGATTTATTCTTTCTCTGTGGACAACAGCACCAAAATGAAGGATTATGACAGTTACAAAGTTTTTAAAATATGTGCTATTTGCAGTTTGTTCTTTTTAACTCATTCTCGGATATTGCAGTCAGTATTATCTTATCATTGTAATACATCTTGTCAGAATGGAGACTTCTACTGTAATGCAAGTCTAGGAACGCAAATGGCCTGGAGAAAAATACTGTCAAACACGAACAAATCAACATGTCAGACAGAAAGTGAGCATACTGTGCCAAAACCTTATCAGTATTCGACTTTGTGTAGCTGGAAATCGGATCAGAAAACCGTTGCAGGGAAGGATCATGTAAATATATATATTGGGTATTTATGATTTATTTTCTGATAGTGTACGAAAAACCCTCTAAAGTTGCAAAACGTTGAAGACCATAGTTTTTTTTGCCCACATGTAGTTGAACACAAGTAATTCAAAGCAATGAATGTTTAGAAATGGATAATTAAACTATCTTTACTGAAAAATTAATAGCAATATTGTAGATCAGGTTATAGAAAGTGGGATTACCACCGTCTTTGAAACCAAATTTAGTCTATCAATACATACATCTGAACCTTCTAAATATTTATTTCCTGTGATCAGCCGCCTGTGCCATTTAAAGAAAATAATTCAAATTTTTAATATAAAAAAAGCAATGTAGCAAACCAGAATAAGTAATTGGACAAAGCCAGGGGTCTGAACCAGAATGGGGTACTCATACAGTGCCAGGAGTTAGAGCTGGAATAGAAAGTCAGATTGAGTCTGGGATCAGAGGCAGAAGGGTAGTCGCACAAAGCCAGGAGTCTGTACACAAATCGAGCTGAGAGCCAAAGGGTTAATACAATGGAATAGTCAGTAAGCAAAAGCCAGAGGTCATACACATAAATCACTTAGACTATACAAGAAACGCACTGAATGGAGAACCATGACAGGGCAGTGAGCTCAACTCAGTGCCTGGTTTTTAAAACTGGGGGGCATCGCATCATCACCATGTTTCCCGCCTGCTTCACCAATCAGCGGCCCTGATCGCCAGTTATTTCACATGGCGGCCGGCCAGTGAGCTGCAAAGATGCTGCTACCAGCCGCCGGGTACCAGGGAGCGTGGAGCTGCAACACTTTATACATACTGTTGTATGTTTGCGTTAATGTGATCTCTACCTTTAAGGTTAACGGTTGATGAAGGCTAGGTCTGTTGAGTGTGACTTCTTTAACACCAAGCTATACCTTGCCTTTCAACAAATGTCGATGGGTCGAGCTACTCACATCTGCACTTCCAACCCTAGTAAAAGGAGTTAGGAGTAGGTTGACCTTACATCCTGTACTGGTGTACTGGACAGGGAAAATTGATGCAAAAGGGAAGGGATAAATATTGTCCAGCAAATCCTAGAATTGGAAATCTGAGATCTGAATATGGTGTCGTTAATATTTTGAATAGTCTTTGCTGTCATCACAACTCTGTACAGTTTTGCATACCTCTAATAAGATCGATCAACTGAGCAGGGAGTTCAAAAAATGCTGTTCAGACAAGTCAACCAGGTGTGCTGTATGTGTGTGCGTGCTCTGTGTATAACGGTGTGTGCAACCCGCTGTCACCAACTTTTATGGACCTACCAATTTACTGATTGTGTTCACTGGTTGGCACCCCACGTCTGGTTAATAAATACGGCTGTCATGTGATATAAGGCTTTAGCTTGATGGTGCCATTACAGAGAAGGTTATTCCATATGCATTAAAGATGAAAAAGCAGGATCTCAAGTGAAAATAAAGTGTTTATTTGGGAACAGCAAGCCCCATCAAACAAAAGTGGCGTGTCGTTTCGACCCTGAGGTCTTAATCATACATGCACACTGAAGTCAGACATCTTCTTAAATATCTTCTGTTGTCTCCTGTGTTCAATTAGCCAATTAATCAGATACTTAATCAGACCATGAGAGAAACAACCTGAGTATACATAGAAAAAATCTGAGTATACATAGTGATACTGCAGTTTATATCTTTTTTCTATCAGAAATATATAAACAATTCGACGGTAGTACTATACGTGAATAAAGTGAAAACACAGTTAAAAACAAGATGATGAGGGGTACAAAAACATATACCGTATTTTTCGCTCCATAAGACGCACTTTTCTCCCCCCAAAAAGTGGGGGGAAAAGTGGGTGCGTCTTATGGAGCGAATGCCCCATGATATGCCTCAGCTCACCTGTCGCCGCCGCGTTAGGCTCCCTCTGAGCGTGCGTCCGGCGGCAGGAAGCTTGGGCACTCGCCTGGGGGAGCCACATGACCGCGATCTCGCGAGATCGCGGTCACGTGGCTCCCCCAGGCGAGTGCCCAAGCTTCCTGCCGCCGGACGCACGCTCAGAGGGAGCCTAGTAACGCGGCGGCGACAGGTGAGCGGAGGCACATCCATGAGCTGCTGGGGCACATCCATGAGCGAGCTGGGGCACATCCATGAGCGAGCTGGGGCACATCCATGAGCGAGCTGGGGCACATCCATGAGCGAGCTGGGGCACATCCATGAGCGAGCTGGGGCAAATATCCATGAGCTGGGGCATTATCCATGAGTTGGGGGACAGTATCCATGTGCTGGGGCATATCCATGAGCTGGGGGACAGTATCCATGTGCTGGGGGACAGTATCCATGTGCTGGGGCATATCCATGAGCTGGGGGACAGTATCCATGTGCTGGGGCATATCCATGAGCTGGGGGACAGTATCCATGAGCTGGGGGACAGTATCCATGAGCTGGGGCAGTATATCCATTATTACACTATTTGATTTCAGAATATTTATTTTCCTGTTTTCCTCCTCTAAAAACTAGGTGCGTCTTATGGTCAGGTGCGTCTTATGGAGCGAAAAATACGGTAAGTTGGCTAATATTCAGATCATGAGAAATATACGATACATTTTTTAAAAACATAGAAAATACATTTTTTAGTATTCTCCACTTTATAACAATTGCCAGCTCAATAATATGAGCACATATATGTATATAATTACATCAAATCAATACCATATAAAGTATGCTGGAAAAAGAAAAATTTCTTGGAGAAAGAAGAATTTCATGGAATGCAGGGCAGGCCACACCAGGATATCCCTATAGCCGCAGGGGAGACATACTACTGCTGATGGTACGAGGGGCGCACAGATCAAAAGCATACACTAAAATCAAACTCTCTAATCTATGTATCCATAATTTTTCTTTACGTTTCAAGAGGCGGGTTCTATCACCCCCCCCCCGTCTAAGGGGTGGAATATAATCTATAACTTAAACGCAACTGAGCAACGCTATGAGCGCAAGTGTGGAAATGTTCTGCCACCAGCAGCTCTACACGTTTAGTCCTGATAGTGGACTTGTGTTTGCTGATCCTATCCTTAATCCTCTTGGTGGTTTCTCCTACATACAAGAGATCGCAAGGACATTTTAGCACCTATATGACAAAAGAAGAGTCACATGTAAAAAATCCATGAATAGGGATTTTCGCCCCGTATGTGGATGCAAGAGGAATTCACCCTTGATGACAGCATTGCATGAGGCGCAATGCAAGCAAGGGAAAGTGCCTTTTTTCTGTGGTGCCAAAGTATTTTGTACATTCTTTTTTATGGAACCAATGTCTGCCTTAATTAGGGAATCCCTCAAATTTTTATTTCTTTTATAAGTGAACATGGGCATCATTTGAAAAAATGGAATATCCCCGTAAGCCTTCTGTAAGATCTGCCAATGTCTTTTAATGATTTGATTAATAGACCTGCTCGCTTGATTATACTTGGATACAAATGGGATACGGGATTCCTTACATCTATTATTTTTATTTTTATTACGTTGAGAAATAATAATAGAACGATCCAAAGATTTAGATCGGAGATATTCTTTATCAAGTAGGTCTTAAGGGTAACCCCTCTCCAAAAATTTCTTAGTCATTTGCTGTAATCTATCCTCTCGTTTATCAGGGTCTGTCACATTCCTAATAACTCTAGTATACTGACTGTGTAGTAGTGATGTAAAGGTGGTTTCTGAGGGAAAACTGCAAAAGTGGAGCAGACTGTTTCTATCAGTGGGCTTAACATATAAATCACTGATAAGATGATCACCTTCAATTTTAAGAGTCAGGTCTAGAAAATTAATTTGTAACGGATCATAGGCCATAGTAAATTTTTATATTATTATTATTATTATTCTTTATTTATAAAGCGCCAGCATATTCCGCAGCGCTGTACAATAGGCACAGTATAGACAGGGTTACAATACAATACATTGAACAACATTTGACAAACAGTACAGGGGGAGATGAGGGCCCTATTCCCGTAGGAACTCACAATCTAGGAGGGTTGGGGTTGGAAACAGGAGGAGAGGACTGCAAGGTGAGAGTGATTGATGGTTGCGTCAGTGAGTTGGGTGGTAGGCTTCCCTAAATAGGAACGTTTTAAGGGAGCGTTTGAAGGAAGAGAAGTTAGGGGAAAGTCTGACAGTACGAGGGAGAGCGTTCCAGAGAGTGGGGGCTGCGCGTGAGAAATCCTGCAGTCTATCATGGGAAGAGGTGATGCAGGGAGAAGCTAGGCGCAGGTCACTGTTTGACCTTAGGGAGCAGGCTGTGGTGTATTTGGTGATTAGTGAGGACAGGTAGTGGGGAGCTGAGTTAGTGAGGGTTTTGTAGGTAAGGATAAGGATTTTGAACTTAATTCTGCAGTGGATGGGGAGCCAGTGAAGGGACTCGCAGAGACAGAGCGGCGGGTGAGGTGAATTAGCCTGGTGGAGGCATTCAGGATGGATTGTAGGGGGGAGAGGCGGGACAGAGGGTGGCCAGATAAGAGATTATTGCAATAGTCGAGTCGGGAGATTACCAGGGCGTGTATGAGTTGTATTGTGGTGACAGCGGTAAGAAATGGCCGAATTCTGGAAATATTACGCAGTTGGTATCGGCAGGAGGAGGACAGAGACTTGATGTGGGGTATGAAGGAAAGAGCAGAGTCAAGTGTAACTCCTAATATGAGTATTAACTAGGTTCATATCTTTAAAGAAGATCAGTAGGTCAGTTTCACTGCCCGTCCAGACCCCAAAAATGTCATCAATATACCTCTACCACGTGTGGACACAGTTAATAAAGAGATGGTGTGGATAAACAAATGAATTCTCGAATGTGTCCATATACAAATTCACGTATGATGGCGCCATATTAGACCCCATAGTCATGCCCCTAAGTTGTTTATACACTGTATCACCAAATAAAAAAAAAGTTGTTCTAAAGAACTATCTCAACCAATTTCATCAAAAATGAACGGTGTTCATCTGGGAAGGAGGCTTTCACTAGGGCTCCGTGAATGGCCTCCATACCCTCTACATTAGGGATAGACGTGTATAAGATTGTAACGTCCCATGTAAACAGGATGACTGGACTTCTAAAGGTAAGGTCCGTGATGCGTTTAAGAACATCCATACTGTCCCATAAGAAGGATCTGGTCTGGGTGACTAGATGCTGGAGAACCCTATCAAGGAAGATCGATATAGGTTGGCGCACGGAATTTGAGCTCGCCACAATAGGTCTCCCTGGAGGGTTCTCCAGACCCTTGTGTATCTTAGGTAATACATAAAACACGGGCAACATAGCGTGTTCCTTTCTCAAATATTTGGATAGATCATCATCAATGAGATTCTGTCTCACCGCCTCCAAAACCAAAGATTCAATAGATTTCTCTAATTGAAAAACTGCCCCAATATGACTCACAACATATGTGTCAGTGTCATTAAGCTGTCTATTGACTTCCCTCACAGTCAGTGTGATTCATCACCACTAGGGCCCCTCCTTTATCGGCAGGTTTAAACATCAGGTCACTATTCTTTTTCAAAGATTGCAACATCTGCCATTCAATTTTAGAGAAATTAGGATTTTTTTATCTCTAAAATTACCCAGAAGACGATCTACATCCTGTTTAACAAATTGTATATACATATCAATAGGTGATCTAGACGGTGGCGAAAAATCACTAGTATTCCACAGCTGGAGTGCTTTAGCTCTAAAGGGGACATCAGAGGAAGCTACCTCACCAGGTTCCTTACAATGAAAAAATACCTTAAGTTTCACATTGCGAAAAAAAAATTCAAGATCTACACGCAAGGAAAAGGAATCAATGGGAGCAGTGGGACAAAATGAAAGACCTTTTGACAACACCTGATGTTCAATATTAGTAAGCATATAGTCTGAGATATTGACTACTAACAGCGCCGAGTGGCGTTGTACATTTTCGGGTGATAAGTCTTTTTCGTTCGTCCTGGATTCAATCTTATCCCCATATTTACATCGCCTCCTTCTCCTCCGTCTTGTCTTGGTTGGTATCTGGCTAAAAAAGAAGTGACAGTAGAAGTGGACTGTGTAAACAGCTGGTCATCTGAAACGTAAAGAAAAATTATGGATACATAGATTAGATACACTTTGGCCCATGGGATTGAATAGAGAGTTTGCTCTTAGTGTATGCTTTTGATCTGTGCGCCCCTCGTACCATCAGCAGTAGTATGTCTCCCCTGCGGCTATAGGGATATCCTGGTGTGGCCTGCCCTGCATTCCATGAAATTCTTCTTTCTCAAAGAAATTTTTCTTTTTCCAGCATACTTTATATGGTATTGATTTGATGTAATTCTATACATATATGTGCTCATATTATTGAGCTGGCAATTGTTATAAAGTGGAGAATAGTAAAAATGTATTTTCTATGTTTTTAAAAAATGTATCATATTTCTCATGATCTGAATATTAGCCAACTTATATGTTTTTGTACCCCTCATCATCTTGTTTTTAACTGTGTTTTCACTTTATTCACGCATAGTACTATCGTCGAATTGTTTTTATATATTTCTGATAGTGATACTGCAGTTTATATCTTTTTTCTATGTATACTCAGGTTGTTTCTCTCATGGTCTGATTAAGTATCTGATTAATTGGTTAATTGAACACAGGAGACAACAGAAGGTATTTAAGAAGATGTCTGACTTCAGTGTGCATGTATGATTAAGACCTTAGGGTCGAAACGTCACACCACTTTTGTTTGATGGGGCTTGCTGTTCCCAAATAAACACTTTATTTTCACTTGAGATCCTGCTTTTTCATCTTTATTGCTACCCATCTGGTCTGGCGGCGTCCTACCATAGCAGTGACCTCGTGGATTTAAGGTGGGGCTCCTCCTTGTGTGTACCGCGGTGTTTTCTATTTGTATTCCATATGCATATCAGACTGCCATCACCCAGAAAGTGTGGCCAGAACTGAAATGCCAAGAACGTCATCTCTGCATGAGAAGTGCAGCAACCTCCAATGATTGTTTTGGCCTCCTCAAGAGTATAGCCTACCCTCAGGACCCTCACAAACCTTATGACAATGCCCATTCTCAGGGCCTTTACATATATTTTTGCTCCCAGCTATGTTATGCTAAATCTATGACCAAATCTATTGACTTCTAAAAACTGGACAAAAATATTAGGCAGGGACTAATTTAATGTTTTAGTCCCAGTCCTTTGACCTAAAATGTAATTTGGCTTTAGTCATATTTTAGTCAACTATATTAACACTAATATGAAGCAAAGCTACAGTGCAGCAACTTTCTCCTCAGCTACTGAGTATGGTGGCACTTTATGACATAACTGGGCACATTTGTTTGTGAACAAGTGCAAACTCCTTCCCCAATGCAAAGCGTTTGAAATATTTAGAAAACCAAAGGGCAGATAGATTATTTACGGCGAATACTGTGGTAACCAGCATCAATGACAATCTCTCCTTATCACCAGTGTTATGACTGTGTGTTTTTGCTGTCTGTTTTGTAGCAAATATTTTTGTAGTGTTTTCGTATTAAACTGCCTTTATAAGGACGATGAATTATATATATTTTTTTAAAATTCTTTATTTTAGGATTTTAAATATCAACAGCATAGAAAGTAAACAAAATGTGAAGGGCCAAGAAAGTCAGCAGTGTAAGCATAAAGAAAAACAATAAAAGCAGGTAGGCATAAGATACATCTGCCAGAATACGTGAAAATCACAGAAAAGTCATTGAAGAGTGTCTCTATGGAGCACAAAATCTTCCCCATCTGGGTAGCGTCAGCCAAAAAGTCAGCCGAATCTGCTGAAAAAGGCAGTCTATAATACTAAGCAGGCAAAAAACTGAAAGTTCACATAGAGGTCGCAGCAAAAATCAGGGGGAGCAAAAACTTCCACGAATGGGGGGTCTCGTCAAAACAGGAAAGCACTGCATAAGGGAGGATGAGAAATCTAGCCAGGTGGGAGAAATAATAATAATAATAATAATAAAAAAAATTAAAGGGGAGTAATAAAATCAAATGAAAATAATAAGGGAGAGGCAACGAAATATCAAAGTTCTCAGCAGGTATGTAAAAACCACAAAAAATTAAAATAAAACAAATAAATAATAATTTTAAATAAGAAAAAGAGCGAAAGAAAGACAAAGTCATCCAGTGTCCAGCAGGGGAAGCCGGGCTGCCACAGGCAGGGCTATGTAGGGTCATCCAGGTCCCTCTGATCCCTCGGGAGAGCTGGCGTGGCAGAGAATCCGCAGGAGAGCCAAAGCCGGGACGGGGTCCACTTGCCCCTACCAGGCCCCAAAAGTCAGCAGGCAGCACCGCATGTGTGACTGCACTCCGAGGGATCCGCCGTGCGGGTAAGCCACAGGGTGACTCAAGAGCAGTCAGTTGCATCGTGGAACACCGCCACTCCAACTGTGGGCACATCAGACGGCGAGACCCCTCCACCTCTCGGCTTCGGGTCCGCTTCTGGACATGGAGTGTCAAACAGCGGCACATCCGGCAGACTGCCAGCGATCTCTCCATCCCCAGCCTTCATACCTTCCCCGCAGCCTCGAGGTAAGGCCTCGAATCCATGCGGGCGGGAATCCTGAGCTCCCCTGCACCACCATAGCACTGACAGCAGCCAAAGCCGTATCCCTCGCATGAGCGGCTTCTCGTCGTCCCCCTCCAATAACGCCAGGCAGGCATCAAGGCCAGTGATCGCATCCATCTTCATTGCAGTAGAGCGAGGGGAGATCTCGATGCTGGGTCTCGTCAGCCTCGTCCATCAACTCTGCTTTGGTCCGTGCAGCGGCAGGGAGACGAGGGCCCTCCGTCTCCATCACCCCCGGCCCGGATTCAGCTTAGGACGAGATCCTCAGAGTCACCACGAGGAGATACATCCACAAATGGCCGTCAGCAGCATCCCTGTGCAGGAACAAGGCCTGCAAATGCGCGTCTCTGGTCCGGTTTGGGGACAGAACCGGCACCGGACAGCTCTCACCTGATGGCCGGCCACCTGGGGACCCCTGGGGTAGAAACTCAGCGAAATAGGACTACAAAAAACTCCAATGACAGGCAGCTTAGAGCGGAGCTCTAGTAAGATGCGTCTTTCCCCATCAGCAGCCGGCCACGCTCCCCAATGAATTTCATTTGATACTGGTGGTATATGCATGTCCATGGGGCGCAGTGAACTCAAACTTTGGGTACCAGATCTGCTAAATATCTGGATAATGTCTATTTCTGTTCTCCTTAGATTTGTTTATTGAACACCTAACTTAACAAATACCAGTGAGTCAAACCGTATCATTCTAAGCTCGTTGGATTTAGAGAAAACTGAACTGACCCAGAGATTTTTATGAACGGAGATCCCAGCTCTTCTTAACCTTTGTTATTTTTCTGTCATAATGAAATGTCTCAATTCAATAAAAAATAATGTACTTTTTAACATTCTTTTAAATACATTAAGGTGACAGGTGAAGACCAGCAATGACGGAAGACTTTATTACAAGCTACAGGATTTGACTGAAAGCATATAAACAAACTCCACATAGCTTGCTTGACGTATTCGCCAGAAAAATAAAACTACCTACAGTTCTTCTTGTGCTGTGTAATTCTTTCAAATTTGCATGCTGCCGACAGTCGCCAATGAATAAGTTAATTTATCCTGAGTGATTCAACTGCTGACTTAAGTCTTTATTGACAATATGTACATATTGCAAGATCACTGCAGACTTCCTCTGTATTGAATAAATGACATCTCAGTCATTTAGAGCTTGATGCATTAATAACTCATAGGTATCTGCACAGAACATTTATTCAAAGGCCTACAGCAATTGCATGCACACTAGGGGACTATGCCTACTAAGCTGTTATGATTAAGGAGTAAGCCATAAGTAAATCAGCCCACTCATTAATAACGATGGGTCCCATCCTATTAGTGTCTGTCGTCAAACTTTGAATATGGCGTTGCTGTTGCTTATGATTCTTTGTAATAGAGCTGATGGCTTTGAATAATTTAGCCCCTTCCTCTTACTGTAAACAGAAGACATTAACAAAAAATTGTTCCCTGTGTCCTTCAGCTGACTCTTTGAGACCTCTCTCAAGTGAGCTTGTGCAAGTCACCATGGAGTCCTGTGGACTACAGGAGAGGATACCAGCAGTGGCGCCAATCTCTGTTCGCTACTCCTTAATATTATAACTCAAGGTATGAAGTCTTCTTTTTCAGTCAGTCTTTAGTCATTCATTAATTGATTTTTGTGTGCTGCTGTTGCTCCTTGTCATGGTGCATCATCCAACCATCCATAATCTTGAGCTGATACACTGCTGCCCCGACAGCCTCTTTCAAAATGTCATGAAACACTTTTGAATTTATTAATTGCTTGCGATAGCAAGGCATTGAATGGGTTATTCAAATTTCACCGAAATTTGAGGGCTCTTTCATTCGGGGCTCTTCGGCGAGTTCAATTCGCCGACCTGAGGTAAATTCAGCATTCACTGCAGGGTCCCTGAAGTGCGCTGTCTGAATAAGCCAAATGTATCCGAAAAACCTGTCTAACGCAACCGATGAACCGTGAAAATCATCTGATGAAGCACCCAATGCAGCCCCAAACTGCTGAACCCAGCCGCCGATCTGCCGAACAGACCACTGAACGCCTCCAACCAGCTGCAAAATCTGGGCATTTTGCCAAATTTTTGCTGCTCTTCAACGTTAACCATTACTTCTCTATGGGAAATTTCCCTGACACCGAATTGCACCGGCAATTCCACAATATTTGGTGAATTGTCAGTTTTTTGAATAGCAAAATTGTCACGACATCGCACCGTACGGTAAAATTCACCATTCGGTGGTAAATTTGGCTCTTTGAATAGCCCCTCTAGTCAATGAGCCGGCAAAGAGGCCACATACTCTGCAGCTTGGATGAGGTTTTGGTGGTGTTGTGCAGGTCCTTATTCATTCTTCACATGAGGGATTATTTGCTACCCACCATTCTTTCATTGAAAGAACTGTGGTTTCTTTCAGCAAACTTCAATACTACAGTGGAGAAGTATGTTGAAATTCTGGTATGTTTTCTACTTATGGAGCATTCACAGTACTTTGGTGGAAAGAACAGTGAAATGTTCAGCAAAGTTCCTGCTGAAGTTGTCTAGCATAGTACTTAATAGGATTTCCACAGGTGCTTCCACTACAGTTTCTTTCAAAGTTTTCAGTTGACGTTGTCTAGCATTATTTCTACATTTTTTTTTTACTTTTTTCTTACATTTTTTTTGTGTGGTTTCTACTGGCTTTCAGTGAAGATCATCAGTGGCGTCGCTACGTGGGGGCGGGGCGTGCGGCCTGCACCAGGCGACACCCACCCTTAGGGTGACACTGTCACCCTAAGGGCGGGTGTCTCACCCTCCGCCGCGTGTTCGCTCCCTGCGAGCGTCGAAGCGATACAGCTTCGGCGCTCGCCTGGGGGAAACACGTCACCAGCCAATCGCGGCTGGTCACGTGGCTCCCCCAGGCAAGCGCCCAAGCTACACGCCGCCGGAGGCTCAGAGTGAGCGAACACACGGCCAGGAGGTGAGCTGGGGCATATCCATGTGCTGGGCCATTATCCATGAGGTGGGGCATATCCATGAGCTGCTGGGGCATATCCTTGAGGTGGGGCATATCCATGAGCTGCTGGGGCATATCAATGAGCTGCTCAGGCATATCCATGAGCTGGGGCATATCCATGTACTGGGCCATTATCCATGAGGTGGGGCATATCCATGAGCTGCTGGGGCAAATCCATGAGCTGGGGCATATCCATGAGCTGCTCGGGCATATCCATGAGCTGCTCGGGCATATCCATGTGCTGGGCCATTATCCATGAGGTGGGGCATATCCATGAGGTGGGGCATATCCATGAGGTGTGGCATATCCATGAGCTGGGGCATATATCCATGTGCTGGGGCATATATCCATGAGCTGGGGCAGTATCCATGAGCTGGGGCATATCCATGAGCTGGGGCAGTATCCATGAGCTGGGGCAGTATCCATGAGCTGCTGGGGCAGTATCCATGAGCTGCTGGGGCAGTATCCATGAGCTGCTGGGGCAGTATCCATGAGCTGCTGGGGCAGTATCCATGAGCTGCTGGGACATTATCCATGAGCTGGGCCATTATCCATGTGCTGGGGCAGTATCCATGTGCTGGGGCATATCCATGAGCTGGGGAAAATCCATGAGCTGGGCCATTATCCATGAGGTGGGGCATATCCATGAGGTGGGGCATATCCATGAGGCGGTGCATATCCATGAGCTGCTCGGCATATCCATGAGCTGCTCGGGCATATCCATGTGCTGGGCCATTATCCATGAGGTGGGGCATATCCATGAGCTGCTGGGGCAAATCTAGGAGCTGGGGCATATCCATGAGGTGGGGCATGTCTATGAGGTGGGGCATGTCCATGAGCTGCTGGGGCATATCCATGAGCTGGGGCATATCCATGTGCTGTTTGGGCATATCCATGAGCTGGGGCATATCCATGAGCTGGGGCAAATCCATGAGGTGGGGCATATCCATGAGCTGCTGGGGCACATCCATGAGCTGGGGCATATATCCATGTGCTGGGGCATTATCCATGAGCTGGGGCATTATCCATGTGCTGGGGCATATATCCATGTGCTGGGGCATATATCCATGTGCTAGGGCATATCCATGAACTGGGGCAGTATCCATGAGCTGGGGCATATCCATGAGCTGGGGAAGTATCCATGAGCTGCTGGGGCAGTATCCATGAGCTGCAGGGGCATTATCCATGAGCTGCTGGGGCATATCCATGAGCTGGGGCATTATCCATGAGCTGGGGCATATCCATGAGCTGGGGAAAATCCATGAGCTGGGCCATTATCCATGAGGTGGGGCATATCCATGAGTTGGGGCATATCCATGAGCTGCTGGGGCAATATCCATGAGCTGGGGGCAATATCCATGAGCTGGGGCATATCCATGTGCTGCTGGGGCGGTATCCATGTGCTGCTGGGGTGGTATCCATGAGCTGCTGGGGCATATCCATGAGCTGGGGCATTATCCATGAGCTGGGGCAGTATCCATGTGCTGGGGCATATATCCATGTGCTGGGGCATATATCCATGTGCTGGGGCATATATCCATGAGCTGGGGCAGTATCCATGAGCTGGGACAGTATCCATGAGCTTGGGCAGTATCCATGAGCTGCTGGGGCAGTATCCATGAGCTGCTGGGACATTATCCATGAGCTGCTGGGACATATCCATGAGCTGGGGCATTATCCATGAGCTGGGGCATATCCATGAGCTGGGGAAAATCCATGAGCTGGGCCATTATCCATGAGGTGGGGCATATCCATGAGGTGGGGCATATCCATGAGCTGCTGGGGCAATATCCATGAGCTGGGGGCAATATCCATGAGCTGGGGCATATCCATGTGCTGCTGGGGCGGTATCCATGAGCTGCTGGGGCATATCCATGAGCTGGGGCATATCCATGTGCTGGGCCATTATCCATGAGGTGGGGCATATCCATGAGCTGGGGCATATCCATGTGCTGGGCCATTATCCATGAGGTGGGGCATATCCATGAGCTGCTGGGGCAAATCCATGAGCTGGGGCATATCCATGAGCTGCTGGGGCATATCCATGAGCTGGGGCAAATCCATGAGGTGGGGCATATCCATGAGCTGCTGGGGCACATCCATGAGCTGGGGCATATCCATGAGCTGGGGAAAATCCATGAGCTGGGGCATATATCCATGTGCTGGGGCATTATCCATGAGCTGGGGCATTATCCATGTGCTGGGGCAGTATCCATGTGCTGGGGCATATATCCATGTGCTGGGGCATATATCCATGTGCTGGGGCATATCCATGAGCTGGGGCATATCCATGAGCTGGGGAAGTATCCATGAGCTGCTGGGGCAGTATCCATGAGCTGCTGGGGCATTATCCATGAGCTGCTGGGGCATTATCCATGAGCTGGGGCATTATCCATGTGCTGGGGCAGTATCCATGTGCTGGGGCATATCCATGAGCTGGGGAAAATCCATGAGCTGGGGCATATCCATGAGCTGCTGGGGCATATCCATGAGCTGGGGCAATATCCATGACCTGGGGCATATCCATGAGCTGGGGCATTATCCATGAGCTGGGGCATTATCCATGAGCTGGGGCATATCCATGAGCTGGGGAAAATCCATGAGCTGGGCCATTATCCATGAGGTGGGGCATATCCATGAGGTGGGGCATATCCATGAGCTGCTGGGGCAATATCCATGAGCTGGGGGCAATATCCATGAGCTGGGGCATATCCATGTGCTGCTGGGGCGGTATCCATGTGCTGCTGGGGTGGTATCCATGAGCT
This sequence comes from Leptobrachium leishanense, assembly GCA_009667805.1. Lineage (NCBI taxonomy): Eukaryota > Metazoa > Chordata > Amphibia > Anura > Megophryidae > Leptobrachium > Leptobrachium leishanense. Next base: position 314,330,473 of record CM019064.1, read on the forward strand.
GCTGGGGCATATCCATGAGCTGGGGCATTATCCATGAGCTGGGGCAAATCCATGAGGTGGGGCATATCCATGAGCTGGGGCAGTATCCATGAGCTGGGGCAGTATCCATGAGCTGGAGCAGTATCCATGAGCTGGGGCATATCCATGAGCTGGGGCAGTATCCATGAGCTGGGGCAGTATCCATGAGCTGCTGGGGCAGTATCCATGAGCTGCTGGGACATTATCCATGAGCTGCTGGGGCATTATCCATGAGCTGGGGCATTATCCATGTGCTGGGGCATATCCATGAGCTGGGGAAAATCCATGAGCTGGGCCATTATCCATGAGGTGGGGCATATCCATGAGGTGGGGCATATCCATGAGCTGCTGAGGCAATATCCATGAGCTGGGGGCAATATCCATGAGCTGGGACATATCCATGTGCTGCTGGGGCGGTATCCATGTGCTGCTGGGGTGGTATCCATGAGCTGCTGGGGCATATCCATGAGCTGGGGCATATCCATGTGCTGGGCCATTATCCATGAGGTGGGGCATATCCATGAGCTGCTGGGGCAAATCCATGAGCTGGGGCATATCCATGAGCTGGGGCATATCCATGAGCTGGGGCATATCCATGAGGTGGGGCATATCCATGAGGTGGTGCATATCCATGAGCTGCTGGGGCATATCAATGAGCTGCTCTGGCATATCCATGAGCTGCTCGGGCATATCCATGTGCTGGGCCATTATCCATGAGGTGGGGCATATCCATGAGCTGGGGCAGTATCCATGAGCTGGGGCATATCCATGAGCTGGGGCAGTATGACGGAATGGGATGTTGTTCCGCCTGCGGGTGTGCTCTATCTGCGTGGCCCCGTCGCTTACCGCTGGCCCGACTACCGAGTGACGCGCACTCGGCGTCTCGTGCGGCCTGGCGTGGCCCTGGGGAAGGGTTAGCGGGCGGTGGAGGGGACCCCTGCCTAGAACCAGCCCGACCACTGAGCCATACGGTACTCAGCGTCCCGAGCAGCTGGTTCACTGACCTTGCGGGTGTGGAGTGCGTCTGCGGGCGGCCGGCCGATTACGGAGATCGGATCTTTTCCGGGAATATTCGGATCGGTTTGCGGAGGACTTTTCGGATCTTTAATGGATGCGGCTTCGGATCTGGCGGGATCGGCAAAGGATTCGGATCGTACCGCGCTCTCTTCCGATACCGAAGCGTGGTACACGGCCGCGCCCTTCGGATCGGAACTCGGGCTGATCGCTCTGGGAACCGAACACCATCCGCTGCGCCTCTGTCCTGATGCGAGATGCAGGCACAGAGCGCACGGTTCGGTTCGGATCTGAGTGGACACCGTACCCTGAGACTGCGGGGAATACTCAGGCGATGAAGTACGGCGGAGAAATAAACACATCAGACGAGGCTGGATGCACTGGTAAATCTGGGTTTTTTATTCACAGCTCAGGCATTTATCAACTTCACACAAATTACAATACAATGGGAATCCCTGCCCGCCCTCCCAGGACCCATTGGCCATTACAGTTCGGGGAGTCGCCGATTCGGACCGGATGGTCCGAATCGGCCATTTTACGATCCGAACCGGATGGTTCGAATCGGCCATTTTCCGATTCAAAGAATCTGATAACGGCCACAAGGCAATCGGAAAATGGCGGCGGGCAAGGCAGACAAAGGGAATACATTTCACAACACAAACGGGGACACTTTATTACACCACACATAACCACATCTAAATAAACGTACTTTAAAACTCCATGCGTGCCACCGCACCTAATTGTCCATGGCCATTTTACTGTCCCTGCACCGCCCCTGGCTGAGGGTGCTGAGCCATTCCGTGACACTCCTCCCCCTCCCCAAGGTCCGACGCACTCGGTTGGACCCCAACGGGTCGTACCGAGGTAGTCGGGGCTCCCCAATCCCCTGGTTCCCGGGCCGACTGCCGCGATAACCCATCTGCGTTACCGTTTTGCGACCCGGGCCAATATTGAATTGTGAAATTGAAGGGTTGGAGAGCCAGGCTCCACCGCAACAGGTGGCCGTTCTCCCCCGCCACCCGGTTGAGCCATACCAAGGGGTTATGGTCGGTCATCACGGTGAAGGACCGACCGTAGACATAGGGTTGGAGCTTTCGTAGGGCCCAGACCAAGGCCAGGCACTCCTTCTCCACCGCAGCATACCCCACCTCTCGTGGCAACAGCTTCCGGCTGATGAACGCCACCGGATGATCCCCCCCCGTCGTCCCCCACTTGACTTAGGACAGCTCCCAGTCCGAACATGGACGCGTCTGTGTGAGCAACAAAACGTTTGTTATAGTTGGGAGCTGCCAGCAGGGGAGCTTGGGTCAGGGCGGCCTTCAGTTGCCGAAAGGCCTGCTCGCACTCGGGGACCACAGGACTTGGCGGGGCAGGGATTTCTTGGTCAGATCAGTCAGGGGTTTGGCCAGGTCACTGTAATGGGGTACAAATTTTCTGTAGTACCCCGCGGTACCCAGGAAGGCGAGGACCTGGGTCTTGGTCACAGGGGTGGGCCAATCTAGGATAGCCTCTATCTTAGCGGGCTCTGGCCGTTGTATCCCGCACCCCACCCGGTGGCCCAGATACTGCACTTCGGCCATCCCCACTTTGCATTTCTCCAGCTTCAGGGTCAGGTTGGCGTCCCTAATCCGGCCCAGGACAGTCCCTACATGGTCCAGATGTTCCTCCCAGGTCTGGCTATAGATGGCTATGTCATCCAGGTACGCGCAAGCGAATCCCTGGAGGCCATCGAGGAGGCGATCGATTAACCGCTGGAAGGTAGCAGGGGCGTTCTTCATCCCGAACGGCATGACTCGAAACTGGTACAAGCCGAACGGGGTGATGAAGGCCGATTTCGGGGTCGCCTCCTCGGCAAGGGGAATCTGCCAATACCCCTTGCACAGATCCACCATGGTCAAAAAATTACCCCCGGAGATCTGGTCTAGCAACTCGTCGACTCGGGGCATCGGATAAGCGTCCGTAATGGTACAGTCATTTATCCGCCGATAGTCGACGCAGAACCTGGTGGTACCGTCTTTCTTGGGCACCAGGACCACGGGCGATGCCCATGGACTGGCCGACGGTTCAATGACCCCCAGCTCCAGCATCTCCCGGATCTCGGCCCGCATGGACTCGCGGACCGCTTCCGGGAGCCGGTATGCAGGTTGCCGAAGGGGTCTCTGACCGGGCGTGTCCACCTGATGGATGGCCTGGTCCGTGTATCCCGGAGAGCCGAGAAAACCCCCGGGTAGGCGAGAAGCAGCTGCCGCGCCTGCGCCTGTTTCTCGGGTCCTAACTCCTCCCCCAGCTGCACCTGATCCACCCCGCAGGCTGCCTGGCTACCCCCGGAAGTTCTTCCAACGGAAACGGTTCCGTCTCCTCGGCAGCCGGCGCGCATATGGCGTCCACCGTCTCCGGCCGCTCATGGAAGGCCTTCAGCATATTGACGTGGAACGTCCGCTGGATTCTGGTGTCTGCGCAGCTGACAACCACATAGGTGGTATCCCCCAGTTGGGTTACCACCTTGTAGGGACCTTGCCAGGCCGCCTGCAGCTTGTTCTGCCGCTGTGGTTTCAACACCAGAACCTTCTGCCCCACGCAGAACGAGCGACTGCACGCAGCGCGATCGTACCACGCCTTCTGCTGAGCTTGGGCCGTTTCCATGTTCTCCTGCAAGTTCCGCCAAGCGCTCCCGGAGCTTCAAGACGTAATCCAGCACAGGAACCCCATCTTCCTCCTGTGCCCCCTCCCACTGAGCCCTAACCAGATCCAGGGGTCCTCGCACCTGGCGCCCATACAGCAGCTCAAAGGGGGAGTAACCGGTGGATTCCTGAGGAACCTCGGTAGGCGAACAGCAGGTGGGGATACTTCTCCCAATCCCTGCTCTCGTGCACAAAGGCCCGAATGAGCTGCTTCAGGGTCCCATTAAACCGCTCGCACAGCCCATTGGTCTGAGGGTGATACGGGGCACTGTGCAGCGCCCTAAATACCACAGAGACGCCAGAGCTGTGGGTGAGCTCAGCGGTGAACTGGGTACCCTGATCGGATAGGATTTCTCGGGGAAACCCACCCTCGTGAACACCCGGAGGAGCGCGTCCGCCACGGTGTCCGCCTGGATGTTGGCCAAGGCCACAGCCTCGGGGTACCGGGTGGCATAATCCACTACGGTAAGGATGTACCTTTTACCGGTGGCACTGGGCCGCGGCAATGGCCCAATGATGTCGACCGCCACCCGGCTAAAGGGCTCCTGAATAATGGGCATGGGGCGCAGGGGCGCTTTCGGGTGATCCCTGGCCTTCCCAGTTTTTTGGCAAACTGGGCAGGTGCGGCAATAGTCGCGGGTGTCTTCGCTAAGGCGGGGCCAGAAAAACGCACGCGCCAACCTGTGCCGGGTTTTCGTCTGGCCTAAGTGACCTGCAAGGGGGATGTCATGGGCCAAGCGCAGGAGCTCCTGCCTAGGGCCCTGAGGCACCACCAACTGCTTCTGCGGGACCTGCTTCTTCCTGGCCCCCTCCCTCACGGTGTACCGGTAAAGCAGCCCATCCTCCCACTCTACCTTGTCCTTTCTCTGGTCGTCCAGGCCCTGACCGGCTCGGTCCCGTAGCCCTGCAGTGTGGGGTCGGTCTGGGTCTGGTGGCGAAGCGTCTCCGGGGTACTCCACGGGGAAGGGAGGTCAGGTGGGAAGGGAAGGGTCGGGTCCCGTCGAGGTATGGGAGGTGATGGCGGTCTGGGCGGTCGGGGCGGTTTAGGAGGTCGGGGGGTTTAGGAGGTTTGGGGGGTCGGGATGGTTTTGGTTGAGATCTCACCTGGGTCCCGTTCGGAGTGCCCCTGTCGTGGCGCTGGCTCTGTTGCCTAGTGGTTACCGGGGTAGCTGCATCTGTGGAGTAAGCGGAAACGAGCTGCCCCAGGTCGTTACCCAGGAGCACCTCGGCCGGCAGTTGCCTCAACAACCCCACCCTCACCTCCCTCTCCCCGTTCCCCCAGTCCAGGTGAACCCGGGCCGTCTCGAGCCGGAGCACCTTTCCCCCCGCCACCCGTACTGCAACAGTGCTTCGCAGACGGTCGCTCGGCGGAACCAAGTGAGGCCGGACCAGGGTGATGGTAGCCCCGGAGTCCCGCAGCCCCTCAGCGGGCCGCCCGTTCATCCACACCGCCTGGCGGTGGTGACGGCGGTTGTCGTCCGCGGCGGCTTGCACGGGGTCGGCCTCATGCAGCTGCTCCCATTCCTCCGGGGCCTCCGGCCACGGAGCTTCGGCGTCGCAGCAATGGACCGTCGGCGATGGCCTGGCGGCCGGCCGGGTCAACTCCGGTCGGTTGGGGCAATACTGCTTGTAGTGCCCCTCTTGGTTGCACCCGTAGCACCGGACGTTAGCCATGTTGTGGGCCGGCTGGTGGGCCGTGCTGCCGGCGTCCGGACCGCCGGTGGTGGGGGTGGTGGAGGTGGTGGAGCGGGTAGAGCTGGGCGGACGGGCAGGGACCGCTCCCCCCCCGACATCTTCCGAGTGTCCGTGTACTCGTCGCCCAGGTGGCCGCTTGTTGCACTGTCTGGGGCTTCTTGTCGCGCACCCACTCCCGGATAGCGGAGGGTGTGTGCTCGAAAAACTGCTCGAGCAGCAGCAGTTGGGTAATCTCCGTTACCGTCTCCGCTTGGCTTCCCGAGAGCCAGGTGCGCAAGTCCCGCTGCAACCGATGGGCCCACTCCACGTGAGTAGCGCCACTGGGCCGGCGGGAATTCCGGAACTTCCCCCGGCTGGCTTCAGGGGTCACAGCGAATCTGCTCAGCAGCGCCTGCTTGACGTGTGAGTAACTGGTGGCCTCTTCGTCCGGCACCGTGCGATAAGCCTCGGCGGCCCGACCGGTCAGCTTACACGCCAAGATCCTTACCCAGTCGGCACGGTGCACTTCATGCACTCGGCACAGGCGCTCAAAGTCCTGGAGGTAACTTTCTATCTCCTCCTCGGCTTCCCGGAACTCCTTGAACGCCTGAAACGGCACTTTGCGCCCGGGGTAACGATCTGACGGGGAACGGCTACTCCGTCGGCTCCGCACTTCAGCCAGCCGTAGCTCGTGCGCTCGCTCCCTCTCACGCTCCTCTTCCTGGCCGAGTTCTCGGACCAGACTCCTCATCTCAGCTTCCGATGGGGCCGGACCCATCATGGAGATCCGCTCCCGCATCTTCCGGCAAAAGTCGCTGTCTTCGGGCTCGGCGGGGACGGTGGCCGGCGCCATGTCAGCAGGCAACGCTGCGAACGCCGCCTCCTGATCCATCCTCCTCAACTCCTCCATCATGGTCTCCCGGCTCTTGGAGCCCGGGCACCGCCCCGGTTCTCCAGCATGCCACGCAGGACGTCCCGTTTGTAGGCACTATACCCGGTCATGATGAGGGTCCCCCTAGGGCCTGCAGAGAGCTATCCCACCGCTGCCACCAGTATGACGGAATGGGATGTTGTTCCGCCTGCGGGTGTGCTCTATCTGCGTGGCCCCGTCGCTTACCGCTGGCCCGACTACCGAGTGACGCGCACTCGGCGTCTCGTGCGGCCTGGCGTGGCCCTGGGAAGGGTTAGCGGGCGGTGGAGGGACCCCTGCCTAGAACCAGCCCGACCACTGAGCCATATACGGTACTCAGCGTCCCGAGCAGCTGGTTCACTGACCTTGCGGGTGTGGAGTGCGTCTGCGGGCGGCCGGCCGATTACGGAGATCGGATCTTTTCCGGGAATATTCGGATCGGTTTGCGGAGGACTTTTCGGATCTTTAATGGATGCGGCTTCGGATCTGGCGGGATCGGCGAAGGATTCGGATCGTACCGCGCTCTCTTCCGATACCGAAGCGTGGTACACGGCCGCGCCCTTCGGATCGGAACTCGGGCTGATCGCTCTGGGAACCGAACACCATCCGCTGCGCCTCTGTCCTGATGCGAGATGCAGGCACAGAGCGCACGGTTCGGTTTGGATCTGAGTGGACACTGTACCCTGAGACTGCGGGGAATACTCAGGCGATGAAGTACGGTGGAGAAATAAACACATCAGACGAGGCTGGATGCACTGGTAAATCTGGGTTTTTTATTCACAGCTCAGGCATTTATCAACTTCACACAAATTACAATACAATGGGAATCCCTGCCCGCCCTCCCAGGACCCATTGGCCATTACAGTTCGGGGAGTCGCCGATTCGGACCGGATGGTCCGAATCGGCCATTTTACGATCCGAACCGGATGGTTCGAATCGGCCATTTTCCGATTCGAAGAATCTGATAACGGCCACGAGGCAATCGGAAAATGGCGGCGGGCAAGGCAGACAAAGGGAATACATTTCACAACACAAACGGGGACACTTTATTACACCACACATAACCACATCTAAATAAACGTACTTTAAAACTCCGTGCGTGCCACCGCACCTAATTGTCCATGGCCATTTTACTGTCCCTGCACCACCCCTGGCTGAGGGTGCTGAGCCATTCCGTGACAGGCAGTATCCATGAGCTGGGGCAGTATCCATGAGCTGCTGGGGCAGTATCCATGAGTGGCTGGGGCAGTATCCATGAGCTGCTGGGGCATTATCCATGAGCTGGGGCATTATCCATGTGCTGGGGCAGTATCCATGTGCTGGGGCATATCCATGAGCTGGGGAAAATCCATGAGCTGGGCCATTATCCATGAGGTGGGGCATATCCATGAGGTGGGGCATCCATGAGGCGGTGCATATCCATGAGCTGCTCGGGCATATCCATGAGCTGCTCGGGCATATCCATGTGCTGGGCCATTATCCATGAGGTGGGGCATATCCATGAGCTGCTGGGGCAAATCCATGAGCTGGGGCATATCCATGAGGTGGGGCATGTCCATGAGGTGGGGCATGTCCATGAGCTGCTGGGGCATATCCATGAGCTGGGGCATATCTGAGCTGCTGGGCATATCCATCAGCTGGGGCATATCCATGAGCTGGGGCAAATCCATGAGGTGGGGCATATCCATGAGCTGCTGGGGCACATCCATGAGCTGGGGCATATAAATGAGCTGGGGCAGTATCCATGTGCTGGGGCATATATCCATGTGCTGGGGCATATCCATGAACTGGGGAAGTATCCATGAGCTGGGGCATATCCATGAGCTGGGGAAGTATCCATGAGCTGCTGGGGCAGTATCCATGAGCTGCTGGGGCATTATCCATGAGCTGCTGGGGCATATCCATGAGCTGGGGCAATATCCATGACCTGGGGCATATCCATGACCTGGGGCATATCCATGAGCTGGGGCATTATCCATGAGCTGGGGCATATCCATGAGCTGGGGAAAATCCATGAGCTGGGCCATTATCCATGAGGTGGGGCATATCCATGAGTTGGGGCATATCCATGAGCTGCTGGGGCAATATCCATGAGCTGGGGGCAATATCCATGAGCTGGGGCATATCCATGTGCTGCTGGGGCGGTATCCATGTGCTGCTGGGGTGGTATCCATGAGCTGCTGGGGCATATCCATGAGCTGGGGCATTATCCATGAGCTGGGGCATTATCCATGAGCTGGGGCATTATCCATGTGCTGGGGCAGTATCCATGTGCTGGGGCATATATCCATGTGCTGGGGCATATATCCATGTGCTGGGGCATATATCCATGAGCTGGGGCAGTATCCATGAGCTGGGGCAGTATCCATGAGCTGCTGGGGCAGTATCCATGAGCTGCTGGGACATTATCCATGAGCTGCTGGGGCATTATCCATGAGCTGGGGCATTATCCATGTGCTGTGGCAGTATCCATGTGCTGGGGCATATCCATGAGCTGGGGCAGTATCCATGAGCTGCTGGGGCAGTATCCATGATTGGCTGGGGCAGTATCCATGAGCTGCTGGGGCATTATCCATGAGCTGGTGCATTATCCATGTGCTGGGGCAGTATCCATGTGCTGAGGCATATCCATGAGCTGGGGAAAATCCATGAGCTGGGCCATTATCCATGAGGTGGGGCATATCCATGAGGTGGGGCATATCCATGAGGCGGTGCATATCCATGAGCTGCTCTGGCATATCCATGAGCTGCTCGGGCATATCCATGTGCTGGGCCATTATCCATGAGGTGGGGCATATCCTTGAGCTGCTGGGGCAAATCCATGAGCTGGGGCATATCCATGAGGTGGGGCATGTCCATGAGGTGGGGCATGTCCATGAGCTGCTGGGGCATATCCATGAGCTGGGGCATATCCATGAGCTGCTGGGGCATATCCATGAGCTGGGGCATATCCATGAGCTGGGGCAAATCCATGAGGTGGGGCATATCCATGAGCTGCTGGGGCACATCCATGAGCTGGGGCATATCCATGAGCTGGGGAAAATCCATGAGCTGGGGCATATATCCATGTGCTGGGGCATTATCCATGAGCTGGGGCATTATCCATGTGCTGGGGCAGTATCCATGTGCTGGGGCATATATCCATGTGCTGGGGCATATATCCATGTGCTGGGGCATATCCATGAACTGGGGCAGTATCCATGAGCTGGGGCATATCCATGAGCTGGGGAAGTATACATGAGCTGCTGGGGCAGTATCCATGAGCTGCTGGGGCATTATCCATGAGCTGCTGGGGCATATCCATGAGCTGGGGCAATATCCATGACCTGGGGCATATCCATGAGCTGGGGCATTATCCATGAGCTGGGGCATATCCATGAGCTGGGGAAAATCCATGAGCTGGGCCATTATCCATGAGGTGGGGCATATCCATGAGGTGGGGCATATCCATGAGCTGCTGGGGCAATATCCATGAGCTGGGGGCAATATCCATGAGCTGGGGCATATCCATGTGCTGCTGGGGTGGTATCCATGTGCTGCTGGGGTGGTATCCATGAGCTGCTGGGGCATATCCATGAGCTGGGGCATTAACCATGTGCTGGGGCAGTATCCATGTGCTGGGGCATATATCCATGTGCTTGGGCATATATCCATGTGCTGGGGCATATATCCATGAGCTGGGGCAGTATCCATGAGCTGGGGCAGTATCCATGAGCTGGGGCAGTATCCATGAGCTGCTGGGGCAGTATCCATGAGCTGCTGGGACATTATCCATGAGCTGCTGGGGCATTATCCATGAGCTGGGGCATTATCCATGTGCTGGGGCAGTATCCATGTGCTGGGGCATATCCATGAGCTGGGGAAAATCCATGAGCTGGGCCATTATCCATGAGGTGGGGCATATCCATGAGGTGGGGCATATCCATGAGCTGCTGGGGCAATATCCATGAGCTGGGGGCAATATCCATGAGCTGCTGAGGCAAATCCATGAGCTGGGGCATATCCATGAGGTGGGGCATGTCCATGAGGTGGGGCATGTCCATGAGCTGCTGGGGCATATCCATGAGCTGGGGCAAATCCATGAGCTGGGGCATATCCATGAGCTGCTGGGGCATATCCATGAGCTGGGGCATATCCATGAGCTGGGGCAAATCTATGAGGTGGGGCATATCCATGAGCTGCTGGGGCACATCCATGAGCTGGGGCATATCCATGAGCTGGGGAAAATCCATGAGCTGGGGCATATATCCATGTGCTGGGGCATTATTTATGAGCTGGGGCATTATCCATGTGCTGGGGCAGTATCCATGTGCTGGGGCATATATCCATGTGCTGGGGCATATCCATGAGCTGGGGCAGTATCCATGAGCTGGGGCATATCCATGAGCTGGGGAAGTATCCATGAGCTGCGGCATTATCCATGTGCTGGGGCATATATCCATGAGCTGCTGGGGCATTATCCATGTGCTGGGGCAGTATCCATGTGCTGGGGCATATCCATGAGCTGGGGAAAATCCATGAGCTGGGGCATATCCATGAGCTGCTGGGGCATATCCATGAGCTGGGGCAATATCCATGACCTGGGGCATATCCATGAGCTGGGGCATTATCCATGAGCTGGGGCATATCCATGAGCTGGGGAAAATCCATGAGCTGGGCCATTATCCATGAGGTGGGGCATATCCATGAGGTGGGGCATATCCATGAGCTGCTGGGGCAATATCCATGAGCTGGGGGCAATATCCATGTGCTGCTGGGGCGGTATCCATGTGCTGCTGGGGCGGTATCCATGTGCTGCTGGGGTGGTATCCATGAGCTGCTGGGGCATATCCATGAGCTGGGGCATTATCCATGTGCTGGGGCAGTATCCATGTGCTGGGGCATATATCCATGTGCTGGGGCATATATCCATGAGCTGGGGCAGTATCCATGAGCTGGGGCAGTATCCATGTGCTGGGGCAGTATCCATGAGCTGGGGCAGTATCCATGAGCTGCTGGGGCCGTATCCATGAGCTGCTGGGACATTATCCATGAGCTGCTGGGGCATTATCCATGAGCTGGGGCATTATCCATGTGCTGGGGCAGTATCCATGTGCTGGGGCATATCCATGAGCTGGGGAAAATCCATGAGCTGGGGCATATCCATGAGCTGGGGCATATCCATGAGGTGGGGCATATCCATGAGGCGGTGCATTTCCATGAGCTGCTCAGGCATATCCATGAGCTGCTCGGGCATATCCATGAGCTGCTCGGGCATATCCATGTGCTGGGCCATTATCCATGAGGTGGGGCATATCCATGAGCTGCTGGGGCAAATCCATGAGCTGGGGCATATCCATGAGCTGCTGGGGCATATCCATGAGCTGGGGCATATTCATGAGCTGGGCCAAATCCATGAGGTGGGGCATATCCATGAGCTGCTAGGGCACATCCATGAGCTGGGGCATATATCCATGTGCTGGGGCATTATCCATGTGCTGGGGCATATATCCATGTGCTGGGGCATATATCCATGTGCTGGGGCATATCCATGAGCTGGGGCAGTATCCATGAGCTGGGGCATATCCATGAGCTGGGGAAGTATCCATGAGCTGCTGGGGCAGTATCCATGAGCTGCTGGGGCATTATCCATGAGCTGCTGGGGCATATCCATGAGCTGGCTCAATATCCATGACCTGGGGCATATCCATGAGCTGGGGCATTATCCATGAGCTGGGGCATATCCATGAGCTGGGGAAAATCCATGAGCTGGGCCATTATCCATGAGGTGGGGCATATCCATGAGGTGGGGCATATCCATGAGCTGCTGGGGGAATATCCATGAGCTGGGGGCAATATCCATGAGCTGGGGCATATCCATGTGCTGCTGGGGCGGTATCAATGTGCTGCTGGGGTGGTATCCATGAGCTGCTGGGGCATATCCATGAGCTGGGGCATTATCCATGAGCTGGGGCATTATCCATGTGCTGGGGCAGTATCCATGTGCTGGGGCAAATATCCATGTGCTGGGGCATATATCCATGAGCTGGGGCAGTATCCATGAGCTGGGGCAGTATCCATGAGCTGCTGGGGCAGTATCCATGAGCTGCTGGGACATTATCCATGAGCTGCTGGGGCATTATCCATGAGCTGGGGCATTATCCATGAGCTGGGGCATTATCCATGAGCTGGGGCAGTATCCATGTGCTGGGGCAGTATCCATGTGCTGGGGCATATCCATGAGCTGGGGAAAATCCATGAGCTGGGGCATATCCATGAGCTGCTGGGGCATATCCATGAGCTGGGGCAATATCCATGACCTGGGGCATATCCATGAGCTGGGGCATTATCCATGAGCTGGGGCATATCCATGAGCTGGGGAAAATCCATGAGCTGGGCCATTATCCATGAGGTGGGGCATATCCATGAGCTGCTGGGGCAATATCCATGAGCTGGGGGCAATATCCTTGAGCTGGGGCATATCCATGTGCTGCTGGGGCGGTATCCATGTGCTGCTGGGGCGGTATCCATGAGCTGCTGGGGCATATCCATGAGCTGGGGCATTATCCATGAGCTGGGGCAGTATCCATGTGCTGGGGCAGTATCCATGTGCTGGGGCATATCCATGAGCTGGGGAAAATCCATGAGCTGGGGCATATCCATGAGCTGCTGGGGCATATCCATGAGCTGGAGCATTATCCATGAGCTGGGGCAGTACCATGTGCTGGGGCATATCCATGAGCTGGGGCATATCCATGAGTTGGGGCAGTATCCATGAGCTGCTGGGGCAGTATCCATGAGCTGGGGCAAATCCATGAGCTGGGCAGTATCCATGAGCTGCTGGGGCATATCCATGAGCTGCTGGGGCATATCAATGAGCTGGGGCATTATCCAGGAGCTGGGGCCATTATCCATGAGCTGCTGGGGCATATCCATGAGTTGGGGCAGTATCCATGAGCTGGGGCATATCCATGAGCTGCTGGGGCAGTATCCATGAGCTGGGGCATATCCATGTGCTGGGGCAGTATCCATGAGCTGGGGCAGTATCCATGAGCTGGGGCATATCCATGAGCTGGGGCAGTATCCATGAGCTGGGGCATATCCATGAGCTGGGGCAGTATCCATGAGCTGGGGCAGTATATCCATGAGCAGCTGGGGCAGTATCCATAAGCTGGGGCAATATCCATGAGCTGGGGCAGTATCCATGAGCTGGGGCATATCCATGAGCTGGGGCAATATCAATGAGAGGAGCTGGGGGCATAGCCATGAGAGGAGCTGGGGCAAAATCCATGAGGAGCTGGGGCAATATCCATTAGAGGAGCTGTGGCAATATCCATGAGTGGAGCTGGGGCATATCCATGTGAGCTGGGGCATTATCCATGTGTGCTGGGGGCAGTATCCATGTGTGCTGGGGCAGTATCCATGTGTGCTTGGGGCAGTATCCATGTGTGCTGGGGGCATATCCATGAGAGCTGGGGCAATATATCCATGTGTGAGCTGGTCTGGGGCAATATATCCATGTGTGAGCTGGTCTGGGGCAATATATCCATGTGTGACCTGAGGCGCAATATATCCATATGTGAGCTGAGGCGCAATATATCCATATGTGAGCTGGGGCAATATATATCCATGGGTGAGCTGCTGGGGGCAATATATAATTGTGAACTGGGGCAATATATCCATATGTGAGCTGGGGCAATATATATCCATGGGTGAGCTGCTGGGGGCAATATATCCAGAGCTGCTGGGGGCAATATATATCCATCTGGCATCTCCTCCTGGATGGCCTCCCACCACCTAAAGATCAACATGTCAAAGACTGAACTCCTACTTATTCCTCCCTCCAATGCATCCCCACCTCCTATCACCATCTCCCCATCAAACCAAGTTCGCTGCCTTGGAGTTACACTTGACTCTGCTCTTTCCTTCATCCCCCACATCAAGTCTCTTTCCTCCTCCTGCCAATACCAACTGCGTAATATTTCCAGAATTCGGCCATTTCTTACCGCTGTCACCACAAAACAACTCATACACGCCCTGGTAATCTCCCGACTCGACTATTGCAATAATCTCTTATCTGGCCTCCCTCTGTCCCGCCTCTCCCCCCTACAATCCATCCTGAACGCCTCCGCCAGGCTAATTCACCTCACCCGCCTCTCTGTCTCTGCCGCTCCCCTCTGCGAGTCCCTTCACTGGCTCCCCATCCACTGCAGAATAAAGTTCAAAATCTTTATCCTTACCTACAAAACCCTCACTAACTCAGCTCCCCACTACCTGTCCTCACTAATCACCAAATACACCCCAGCCCGCTCCCTAAGGTCAAACAGTGACCTGCGCCTAGCTTCTCCCCGCATCACCTCTTCCCATGATAGACTGCAGGATTTCTCACGCGCAGCCCCCACTCTCTGGAACGCTCTCCCTCGTACGGTCAGACTTTCCCCTAACTTCTCTTCCTTCAAACGCTCCCTGAAAACATTCCTATTTAGGGAAGCCTACCACCCAACTCACTGACGCAACCATCAATCACTCTCACCTTACAGTCCTCTCCTCCTGTTTCCAACTCCAACCCTCCCAGATTGTGAGTTCCTACGGGAATAGGGCCCTCATCTCCTCCTGTACTGTTTGTCAAATGTTGTTCAATGTATTGTAACCCTGTCTATACTATGCTTATTGTACAGCGCTGCGGAATATGCTGGCGCTTTATAAATAAAGAATAATAATAATAATAATGTGTGCTTTCACTGCCTTCGAACAGGCATCGTACTTGCTGGCAGTTGGCAAAAATTTGTGTGAGCATATGAGAGAGCTCCACAGCAATAAACCTCACAGTAATGTGCGCTGTGTGTATGAGCATTCAGTGTTATATGGGAGTACTGATTTAGGAGTAAGAGTAGTTAAAAAAAATCCGTAAAACTTGGGGGGGGGTTACAACATAAGTTACCGCACCGGGTGACACCAACCCTAGTGACGCCACTGAAGATCATCACTTTAGAATCCATGAATCATATTTATTGGTGTTACAAAAACAACTGATGGAACATCGGTAAATGGAGTACAGCCATAGTTAACTCATTTATGCAAGAATAACAGTAGTGCCAATGTTCCACATTTTATAGCATTGTTTGCTATTGTTTACATCAGCTTCGCCTGCTGAGTTTGAATTTTGCATCTGCGCACAGCTCAAATTCTCTGTAGTTGTAACAATGGTGATGTATATGGTGAACTGCAGTGCTTCGTGAATAGCCCCTATAGCGTTGCACCAGAAAGTTCAACTTTTTTTTAATCTGTACAAAGTACAGTTTTCCAGAAGCTTTATGGAACAGCCAAGCGGTTTCGATTAGGAAACCACTTTTGTCTAAATATATGGTTTCCTTCCATGAATACCATTCTTGTTTAGTGTTTTTCTGCTAGTGTACACTAGTAAAGTTTGCTGATTTTTCTAGATATCTTTTACTGTTACCTTTTGAGTTGTTTCTCATATCTGTCAGGACTTATTGTCGATTTTTTTTTGCAGGATGCCCACTCCTATGGAGAACAGCAACATACCTGAATTGTGTCCATTTTATATACAAATTTTCTTAAAATGGATTGATGAACCCAGGTCTATAGCTCTGCTAAACCTACATTGTGCATCTTTAAATGGGTATTCTAATTAGGGATGAGCGGTTCGGATGGCTCGGAGTGGGACCCGAACTTTGGCAGTTCGAAAGTTCGCGAATTTCGAACTTTTTGGATCTGTTCGGTTCGAATTCGAAAAAAAAAGAAATTTTAAAAAAAGTATAGAAAATGCTTAAAAAAATACTAAAAAATCTAGAAATAACGAGACTCTTTACTGCAGAATATTATAAGCAACGGTTTATTAGATATTGAATTAAAAACTAATGTGTACGTGGAAAGATTATCAACTCTAAATGACCTCTGTTCACAAACGGCATAACACCAGGTGTTTTTAGTCTGGTAATCAATTTGATACATTGTACAACATACTGAGGGTGGGGTGGTTTCTGCTTCTAATTGAGATTTGAGAATTAATTTCCCTAAAACATCCTAATATGCTGCATTTAACCCTTTCGCTGCTGAGGCTTTTCACACCTCTGTGCTGAGGTCATTTTTACCGTTTTCTCTCATCATGATTAACCGCGTTTTGTAGCCATATTTTGATATATGACCCAGACATATTATATATCGTTCTTTCCGGCAGACTTGGCAGATTCATAATATGTCATTATTATATGTATACGTTATGTCATGTCTGTATATTATAACAAAAATGCAATAAAATTTGAATTTTCAATAATTTATTATGTGTAAAGTGTTTTTTTTTCACATTTTACCATGCGATCGTTTGCGGTTATATTCTGTATGGGATGCGCTTGTTAAAAAAATTAGAAATGGGGTCTCGTTACATTTTTTTTTTGGGGAAAATTTCGCTTTTTTTAACAAACGCACCGCATACAAAAATCATTAGTGCAGCATTATTGTTCACATTATAATTGAAATGGGAACAATATTGCTGCATTAACAAAACAAAAACTTGTTTATTTATTTTTTTTAGAATTTTTTTAAATATATATATATATATTTTTTTTTAAAAAAAAAAACATTTTTCATGCTCATGTTTGGTATCCTTGGAAAGGCCATGCTCTGGCCGATCCAACTATATCAAACATTAACCCCTAGCTGCCACAGATCGGGAGATAGGGGGTTCATTGGAACCCCTATCTCCACCATTGGTGGCAGCTAGGGGTTAACTCCAGGACTGGCGTCATCGTGCTATGCACGATGACACCAGTCCTCAGGGGGAGTTCCTGGAGGCTTGGCCGACATCCAAGATGTCGGCCAGCTCCAGGAGAGGATCACGATCCGGCGCTTTTCAGCGCCGATTCGTGATCCGGCTCCCCAGGGGTTAATCACAGCCACCGTTTGGAAGGGCAGGCTGTGCCCTTACAAACAGTGCCTGGATTAACCCCCTGCCCCCCGGCGATCGGGAGGGAGAGAGGTCCGAAGGACCTCCCACCTCCCTTTCAGGAGCTTCCTCCGCACATGCGGGGGGCGCCTGAATTAGATGTCATCGCGCCGCCGCGATGACATCTAATTGCTCCGCCTGGGTCCCGGAGTGCTGGGCTGACATCCAAGATGTCAGCCCGCACCGGGGGGCACAGCAATTCGCCAGAATCAGCGCGTCCATAGTACAGGAGAACCACTTGGCTGGACGCGCTGAGCATAAACATCTAAATAACATCTAAGGCTAGGGTCAGATGAGCGCATTTTGTATGGGCTGTGCGTCCGTGCAGTACGGACGTACTTACTGACTAACAACAAGGTAGTGGCCAAACAGTCCGTTTTTTTCACTGACGTATTTTTTGACTGATGTAGCAGGGAAAATAAATTAAAATGAAAAATCATTCTGTCCGTCAAAAATGCTGGACGTATAAATGCAGTCCATCTGACCTCGTTTCAGCACTCCCATACAAAGCTACACGGACGTGGCGCACTCCGCACGTCCGTTCTAGCAGTATTACGTTCTTGCCTAACCTGCGTCCGTTTGCTGCGTCCGCCATGCATCCGCACTTCCGTGCGGACGTACTTCGTGTGTGGGGCTCCATTGGTCAGAATGCTATGCTGCCACGGACGTACAAATGTGCGGCAACACGGACGTGATAACTGCGCTCGTCTGACCCCAGCCTTAAGCAATGTTATTTTTCACCTCGGGATTAAACATTCACAGGGTTATTCAGAGAGCGGTGAAAAGCAGGAGAATAACTATAATTATACGATGCACATTTTTGTGCGTGATTTTTTACGGATCCAAACCAGGAAACTTTGGGTGTCTGGACGTTATGTTGGCCGGACATGAGCAGGGTCTGACTTCTCCAAATCACGCACACACGCCGCTAGTGGACGCAGCGCACTCTGTACGTCCGTACTAGCGGTTCTGCGTTCTCGAAAAAATGCGTTCATTTTCCACTTGCGTTGCGCAGCCGGACTTTCGTGCGACCGTACTTCGTATATTGGCCGTCATTTGCTGCTAGTGCGGCCATGATTAAGTGCGCCTAAACGCATGTTAAAAATTCGCTAGTCTGACCCTAGCCTAAATGGGAGAATTTTTCTGGTTTGGCTATTTTGACCTAGAATTTTCCATTCTCCAGTCATTCTCCTGCTTTTCACAGCCAAAAAATCAGTAAACTTTTTCTGCGTGTCCGAAAATGTCTCCTCTTTTCATACAGACTGCCGCCCCAAGCAGTTGTTTATGGATAGATTAAAGGAAAAGCATTTACTGTCATTTGAAATGTCATTTTTTGGTTTTTACATACTTCTATACATCCTAGAAATCCGCCACTTCACGGACAGGTTATGGGTACCTCCTAGGCACGATATTTGAAGGAATTTTTCGTTTTTATTTTTAACCCTTATTTCATGGAAAACTCACTGTCTCTTTAAAAACTTTTTTTTTAACTTTTTGTCCTTGTTTCCTGTCCCCCAGGGCACTACCCAGACCCCCATACACTTTTTATGGCAAATATCTAGCATATACAGTTGTGTTCAAAATTATTCAACCCCCACTGAAATTGAGTGTTTTGGCCAGTTTGACATTGATTTTGATCATTCAGTCATCTTGCTTTCAATTAAATCAAAGAGGCACGTGTAGGTCAGACAAATATAACATAACATTTATAATGAAATAACCACAAATGTCTTTTCTGTGCTCACATCATTATCAGTTTTATTCAACCCCCAGTGACATTCAATCTTAGTACTTAGACAAAAAACATCTTTTTACAGTTCTAACAGCTTTTAAACGTGAAGCATAGCTTGACACAAGTGTCTTGCAGCGATCTACGGGTATCTTTGCCCATTCGTCATGGGCAAAAGCCTCCAGTTCAGTCACATTCTTAGGCTTGCGCACTGCAACTGCTTTCTTTAAGTCCACCAGAGGTTCTCAATCGGATTTAAGTCAGGTGACTGCGATGGCCACTCCAAAATGTTCAAGCCTTTAATCTGCAACCATGCTCTAGTGGACTTGGAGGTATGCTTGAGATCATTGTCCTGTTGAAAGGTCCAACGTCTCCCAAACCTCAGGTTTGTGACGGACTGCATCACATTGTCATCCAATATCTCCTGGTACTGAAGATAATTCATGGTACCTTGCACACGCTGAAGCTTCCCTGTACCTGCAGAAGCAATACAGCCCCAAAGCATGATTGACCCCCCACCATGCTTCACAGTAGGCAAGGTGTTCTTTTCTTCATAGGCCTTGTTCTTCCTCCTCCAAACATAGCGTTGATCCATGGGCCCAAACAGTTCTAATTTTGTTTCATCAGACAACAGAACACTATAATGTAGAAAGAAATCACTATACAGTGAAATAGGAGCGCTAAAGGTTAAACAAAGATCACATGTATCTCAATATATATAAAATGAGAAGACAAGACAAAAAGAAGGTCTATTTTTCTTTCTTTCCCTTGTTCTTATTTCTTTCAGTGGAATAGTAAATCTGTTAAATGTCATCGACTTCTAAAAGAGACAAAAAGAGAATCTCATTGCATAGTATCAGTATACACCAAAAGATCAGAAAAAAATGAGATTTTCCACTCACAAACAGGGAGTCTACGAGACTCCAAATGTATGCCTTTAAGCCTCTTCTGGGGGGCTCCACCCATCAACAGGAAAAGAAATTCACAATCCTTATTCTTGCAGGCTTGATAGTAGCTTTAGACCGGAAGTATACTTATGATCTCGAGAAAGAAATCAATAATAGTGTAATACTGTAAATTAATTGAGAATAAAAAATCCAGAGAGGATTACACTCACGTGTTACAGAGCCTCTATTGAAAGTGGCTCTGTATAAGCGCCTGGGACCGCTAATCAGAGGGGGTCCATCCTCGATACTGGATTTCCGCTGGAACACAGCTCCGCCATAGAACAGTTCAACCCAATGCACAGAGATGTAGCAAGTAGAGAGGTAATTGCAAAAAATAAAATAAAAATAAAATAAAAAATGATAATGTTGAGTTATCGTTGTGTTGATTATCGACCATCTAATGATGTAGTCTCTATCTTGACTATTGGAGGTAACTGTTATCAGTTCCGACCAGTTGTCATTATAGTTTTAGGCTATATGCTGTACAGTATATTTTTATTTATATGTATGTTTTTTTCCGATTTTTTATTTTTTCCGATTTTTCGTTCGAATCGGTTGTTCGAATATTTGTAAGTTAAGATCCGAACGCTTTCATGTTTAAATGAGGAATTGCCGCTATGATAGTCGAATCGGAGATCCGAACGATAATAAAAACGAAATGAAAATTCGTAAACATCCGCCCAAAGATCCGAAAACGGAAATACGTCACACTGAAGTTGACCAATCACAGGTGGAACGCAGGTGACCCGCACGCCGAATACATGCGGTTTTTTACATGGATACAGACTATATAAGGAGTAAGATGGCTCCTGGGGGACTTTTTATTATAATTTTTTGACTGAGGAAGCCTGCAGTAGCAGGTGAAACGCGTCTCGCACTTTATACACCTATTTTGGTGTTTTGTTATTTAATAAATTTTTATTGCTCTTTATTTTGGCCATTTTTATTTATTATCATTTTTTATTTTATTTTTATTTTATTTTTTGCAATTACCTCTCTACTTGCTACATCTCTGTGCATTGGGTTGAACTGTTCTATGGCGGAGCTGTGTTCCAGCGGAAATCCAGTATCGAGGATGGACCCCCTCTGATTAGCGGTCCCAGGCGCTTATACAGAGCCACTTTCAATAGAGGCTCTGTAACACGTGAGTGTAATCCTCTCTGGATTTTTTATTCTCAATTAATTTACAGTATTACACTATTATTGATTTCTTTCTCGAGATCATAAGTATACTTCCGGTCTAAAAGCTACTATCAAGCCTGCAAGAATAAGGATTGTGAATTTCTTTTCCCTGTTGATGGGTGGAGCCCCCCAGAAGAGGCTTAAAGGCATACATTTGGAGTCTCGTAGACTCCCTGTTTGTGAGTGGAAAATCTCATTTTTTTCTGATCTTTTGGTGTATACTGATACTATGCAATGAGATTCTCTTTTTGTCTCTTTTAGAAGTCGATGACATTTAACAAGATTTACTATTCCACTGAAAGAAATAAGAACAAGGGAAAGAAAGAAAAATAGACCTTCTTTTTGTCTTGTCTTCTCATTTTATATATATTGAGATACATGTGATCTTTGTTTAACCTTTAGCGCTCCTATTTCACTGTATAGTGATTTCTTTCTACATTCTAGTTTTGGAGTGAAGGATACACTCAACTAGTGAGCTGCTTAAAAGTATATTGCTTTGCTACTTGATCTAACTCTATAGCGCCCTCACACTATAACCTTCGGGTTTTTCTTCTTTTTCTAACAGAACACTATCCCAAAACTTCTGTGGTTTGTCCACATGACATTTGGCATACTGCAGTCGACTCTTCTTATTCTTTGGAGACAGCAAGGGGGTGCGCCTGGGAGTTCTGGCATGGAGGCCTTCATTACGCAGTGTGCGCCGTATTTTCTGAGCTGAAACTTCAGTACCCACATCTGACAAATCTTTTCTCAGTTCCTCAGCAGTCACACGGGGACTTTTCTCCACTCTACGCTTCAGGTAGCGCACAGCAGTCAAAGTCAGCATCTTCTTTCTGCCACGACCAGGTAGCATTTCAACAGTGCCCTTTGCCTTGAATTTGCGAATGATGCTTCCTATGGTCTCTCTTGGTATGTTTAACATCTTTGCAATCTTCTTATAGCCATTGCCCTTCCTGTGAAGAGTAATCACCTCTTCTCTTGTCTTCCTGGACCATTCTCTTGACTTCACCATGTTTGTAACCACACCAGTAAATGTCTAGAAGGAGCTGAGTATCACAGTCATTTTAAAGCTGCCTAATTGGTGCTTATTATGCTTTATTGCTGCTCCGTGACATCCACAGGTGTTTTCAATACCTGATTGAAAACACTTGAATGAACCTCTGTTCTTCAGAGTGGTAGTCTTTAAGGGGTTCAATAATTGTGTCAATGAAGAATTCACAAAAGAAACATTTACTACTGTATTACAAAACCAATTGATGTCATTTTAGTTGCATATGGTTCTTTAAAAAGTCCTTGTAGGATTTCATTCTGAATACAATTATAAATGTACACTAAATTCCCTAAAACCCTTTACAGCATTGGGGGTTGAATAATTTTGAACACAACTGTATGCTCTCTTGGAGGGCACTCTAAAAACCGAATTTTCAGCCCCCTTGACTTGTATGGGGTCCGAGTTCGGGTTTGGGTGCGGACCAGAACATTTGGAAAGTTCGGGTTCGGCTTCGAACCGAACTCGGGGAGTGTTCGGCTCATCCCTAATTCTAATTTGATGCGACAGTTGTTGGGTTCAAGACTTGATTCACACTAACCAATCTTTCTGTAGAAGAACAGTTTTTTTGATTTTTAAGTAAAGAGGGATTTGTGCATTTATTTAAAGGGCAAAGCATCTGTGCATTCACACATCCAATATAGTTTAATTAAAACAACCGATTCTAATCGCTTTACTACAAAGACCAACGAAATTCGATTTGCGAAAAGCAAAATGCAGGTGTCAATCTGGTCTTATCCTGGAGAAATGCAAATTAATTTAGTTTATTACAAACACTATTCGATTGCATCTAGATTGTGCCCCTAACATCCTAGCACACTGGACATTACAGTAGTTGTGCAAGAACAAGTTGAACAGGTAGGAGACACAGCAGTCCCTGCTGCAATGTAGTGGTTATAGCATTTTTTAGCCAGCAGATGGAACCATGCAGTGCACACAGTATCAAAATTCTCTGTAGGAACTCTACAGATTTTTACGGTATGGCTAATGTAAAAGAGTTTACCACAAAACCTTTGGTACCTGACAGTGGTTTTATGGAAAAGCACTTGATGGTAACGGCATTAAATTGTTTTTGGTAGCTTACAGTATCTTTGCATTAGATAGTAGGGATGAGCCGAACACCCCCGAGTTTGGTTCGCATTCGAACTCAAACTTTTCAAAAGTTCGAATACGAACTTGAACACGAACTCAATACAAGTCAATGGGACTCAAAGTTCGATTTTTAGAGTGCCCTCCAAGAGGGCATATATGCTAGATATTTGCCATTAAAGGTGTATGGGGGTCCGGGTATTGCCCTGGGGGACAGGAAACAAGGACAAAAAGTAAAAAAAAAAAAAAGTTTTTAAAGGGACAGTGAGTTTTCCATGAAATAAGGGTTAAAAATAAAAACAAAAAATTCCTTCAAATATCGTGCCTAGGAGGTCCCTATAACCTGCCCGTGAAGTGGCGGATTTCTAGGATGTATAGAAACATTTATAAACAATGTCCGGGTCCAGGTAGTGCCCTGGGGGACAGGAAACAAGGACAAAAAGTTTAAAAAAAAGACGTTTTTAACCCCTTCACTGCTGACGACGTGTGGGACACGTCCTCAGTTACTCCCGCTGTATGCTGAGGAGGACATGTCCCACACGTCATCTGCTTTGCGGGACCCCCGGCGGAGATACTCACCTCTCTGTCCGGGGTCCCGCGGCGTTCTGACTTCAGCATCCTCAGACGCTGAAGTCAAGCTCCTCCCGACGTAAATGACGTCATCGCGCCATGCCGCCGCCTGGAAGGGAGGGGGGGATCCGTTCTGATCCCGATCGGGAGGTCCCACATAAAAAGGCCAGGCACCGCTTAAAAGGGCTTTAACCCCTTGCGGCGCCGAAGTGCGGCCTAGCTCTGGTGGGGGTCGCTATCTTGGATGGCGGCTCCACCCCCGGGTCCCCCCCTCACTGCCTGACGTCCTCACGCATAGCATGATGACGTCAGATACACGGGGAACCCCTAGCTACCCAGAATCCCCTGGTGGAGATAGGGGATTCATTTGAACCCTGATATCTCCAGAACCATGGCAGCTAGGGGGTCATGGAGGGTGTCAATCGAATGGCCTGCATGGCCTTTCGAATGATACCAAACATGACCAGGTATAAAGTAAAAAAATAAAAATAAAAAAACATGTATTTTTTTTGGGTTATTTTTATTAATGCAGCAATATTGTTCACATTTCAATTATAATGTGAACAATGATGCTGCACTAATGATTTTTTTCTTTGGTGTACGTTTGCTAATAATCACATAATTCCCCCCAAAAAATTTAATAAGTCCCCATTTCTAATTTTTGTACAAGTGCACCCCATAGAAAATGTAACCGCAAATGTTCATGTGATAAAAGGTGAGAAAAAACACTTTACATGCTGCAGATGATTAAAAATTCAAGTTTTATTGCATTTTTTGTTATAATATACAGGCAAAACATGACGTATACATATAAAAATGATATATTATGAATCTGCCGAGTCTGTCGGAAAGAACGATATATAATATGTCTGGGTCGTATAATAAAATGTGGCTTCAAATCGCGTTTAAACATGAGGAGGAACGAAAGCAGTAAAAATTAGCTCAGCACACAGCGGTGAAATGCCTCAGCAGTGAAAGGGTTAAAGGAACAGTGAGTTTTCCATAAAATAAGGGTTAAAAATAATAACAAAAAATTCCTTCAAATATCGTGCCTAGGAGGTCCCCATAACCTGCCCGTGAACTGGCGGATTTGTAGGATGTATGGAAACATCGCCATCACAGACCCACACACGACACCTAGCACTCCCAGTCTGCATACAATGTATCAAATTCATGAGACGGACTAATTAGAAGCACATGTTATTTCCAAACACTAATTAAACACCTGTTGTTTACGCCGTTTGAGAGCACAGGTCATTTAGAGGTGAGGATCTTTGCACCTAGACATTAGTTTTTAATTCAATATCTAATAAACTGTTGCTTATAATATTCTGCAGTAAAGAGTCTCTTTATCTCTAGATTTTTTTGTATTTTTTTTATACTTTTTTCAAAATATTTTTTTTTTAGAACTCGAACCGAACATGCCAAAAAGTTCGAAGTTCGCGAACGTTCGAACTGCCGATGTTCGAATCGAACTCCGAACTGATCGAACCGAACAGCTCATCCCTATAAGATAGGTAGCAAAGATACCATACGCAATACATGTCCCACTCATCAATAACTATGATCGGTAGGTCAATGTGAGCCCAGTACATTGTCTATGATTTGTGGTTTCTATGTGTGTATGTCTTCTCGTTTTAAAACCTTCAATAAATGTTAAGTTTTACCTACAATGCTACTAGTTCTCTGATCTGCTGACACAATTCGAATATATGACCCTGCCTGCTGAGTTTTGGGGCTTGCTCTTGTCCAATGGTGCATAAGGATTCCCCACCCCTCTTTTTTTGAGTATGGAACACTTGGTTGTACCCTGGCCAAGTCACTAGAATGGCAACCTAGGCTCTGGCCTCCTCTTGACTCCAGGTCTCCCGGCCCTGTGGCCCATCCTTGGGGTTGCCGGGGTGAGCCGGGAATGCCACGACCCCTTATCCTCCACCTCCCGTTTTTTTTATTTTTCTCCCGGCTTTCCTGGTGCTCCTCTGCCGGACTCCGCCGTTTATTTGTCTTTCCTGGTTCAGCCCTCCTGACTTGTTCTTGCTCTGTTTCGCTCCCCCTCTCACACCTCCACCTACTCGTTTGATGTATTTCTTTGTGAATGACTCCGGCGGGCCCTGCGCAGCCCCTATTTTCTTGTTGTCACCCTGTGCTGCTGTCATACTTTCAAAATAAAAAAATTCAAATCTGAAAAAAATGGTTAAAATCAAGAATTGCATTAGCACTCTTGCAGTGCTTGTGCCTGATTGGTTGCCCAGCCAGATAATAATCTGTCATCTTGTTGCACATATGTGACATGCCTTTTATTGGGGAAATGGAGATTGACACTACCAAAATGTAACGTTTACCGTGCCTCCTGTTAACCAAGCCTCCTGTCCTCCCAATCCTGGAACTACCAAAGTTTACAGGCCTGCATTACAGGTCACAATTTGTGCATGAGTGATTGTGCTTGCCCTATGTCAAGTGTTGATAGAAATGTAAGTTAATATGTGGGTCACCGTGTATGCGGATATTTGTGCAATTTAGTTTTGTGATGCATTAATTTTCAGGACTCGATGCCGCGAGTATCCCAACGATTAACGCTGTGTTCCAGGGTGAGGTGCTGAGGTAGTGCCTGCTATGGGGAAACCTGCAAGCGTAGATTTTCTCCGTTATCGTCCCCATTTTTGCGTGAAGAAGGAAGTGAGGCCCTTGGTTTTGCATCTAGGCGCCAAGAGGCCATTTCATGAATCTATGGAGCATGAAGTCCACTATGATCCACTTTTGCATATATCATTATAATCGTGTTGCTCACATATTCCATCATTTTAGAATTTATTTTCCTACCAGAGTGTTACGTATCGCAATGCTAGAATTGCTAAATGCGTTTGAGTTAAAGTGACAGATTAGAGGAATAGGCTGTCTGTTGTCTGCAATCCGCTCTAGGAATTGACAAACTGACAGGAAACCCGAAGCAAAGTAAAACACACTTGACATAAAACTGTTGTCATCACCTGCAAAGAAGAATAACATGTTAGTCAAATCGACGGCATGGCATGGCATGAGGCAGAGCCTGTATAATTAGTGCTTTCTTTCCTCTAAAGTGCAGAATAATATTTAGCAGCATGAAAAGTATACAAACAAACACAATTTTTGATGTGCAGGGACTCATTTACTTTGTAGGTGCCCATTATATCGTAATTAGAGAGGTTGCAGACTGCTTTGAAATACATTTAATAACAGAGTTGCAAATGGTTTAGCTCTGTAGTAAGTTATTGTCATGGAGCTGAAATGAAGGTGTCTGCAGGAGGGAGCTGTAAATATCAGCTCTATTTCACGGCTGCTAAAAAAATAAAGAGGCTTGTCAGGGTTTCTCTTCTTAACACTTTAGATGGCCTGGGGCAGACAAATATTTCTCTTTAAAAGGTGCATTATTTCCGAGTAAATTCACTAGAATTGTAAACGTTAAGAATGCACTTCCTTTAAATGTCAAAATAGGGAACTATACATTTTTTTATTCTTTGTTGTTCAAAAAAAAATAAAAAAAAATCTGTTTCAATGTTATATACCCCATAGGGTGAATCTCAGGATAAATGTAAGAAGCAGTAATTTTGTGGTAGAATGTAGAGACGTTTGGTGGCATCTAATGTCACATAGAAACATAGGTTCTTATCTGCCGACATTTTCTTTCGGCCCATCTAGTCTGCCCAATTACATGGATACTTTACCTGGATTTATCTTTTATTTAGGATAGCCTTATGCCTATCCCATGCCTGCTTAAATTCAATCACTATTTACATATGTAGAGATCTAAGTAAACACATGGTTAGTTTAGCTGACAGATTTCAAATGATAATACAGAATAACTGTAAAAAATACATTACTTAGGGGGTTATTCAGAGAGATCCGAAATGTAACCGGACACTGAAATTCAGCATACGGGGACATTTCGGGGACATTTGGCTATTCAGAGAGCAGGCAGTTCGCCAAATTGTGGTGAATTTCCTGCACATATGGTGCCTGTTCGAGGGCAGTGAAATCCCCATAGAGAAGCAATGCTTCATCTATTCAGAGAACAAAAACCAGCAGTGAAAAGTTGCAGAAATGCCCTGATGTTCGGTGGTTCCATTCGGCAGGTTTATTCCGGTGAATCCCATAGGCTTCAATGTTAAAATTATTCCCATTTTTAAATCAATATCTCATAAACCGTTTATTTTATTCTGCTGTAAAAAGTCTTTTATTCATTGATTTTCTTTTTTTTTTTCTATAATCGGATTTTCTTTTTTCTGTAACAGACCTTTTTATTATCATTCGTTGGATCTTATATGTAAATTCCAGGCATTTTCGTTCAGTAGTTTTTTTTTGCAAACCGCATTTAAATTTTGAAACTGTCAAAAACATTTTTTATTTTTTTTACCAAGTTCGTCTGCCTGTCGGCTTTTTCCGGCGGCTGCTCTGCGCTGTGATTGGCGGCTCGTTGGGTTTTACCGGCATGTTTTCAGCAGGGTTTTTGCGGCGGTTTCTGCGGGTTTACGGTGTTCGGTGAGTGTTCTGCGGGTTTACGGCGAGTTCTCACTGCAGTACGGGGGGCCCTGCGGTGCTTGCTGAATACACTGCAGGGTCGGTGAACTAGAATCTCTGAATCGCCCCGAAGTGCAGGGAACGAAAGGTCACCGAATGTGCGGTGACTTTTCGGATCTCATTGAATAATCCTGTTAGACTTTACCAGGTTATTCAGAGAAAGGTGAAAACCAGGAGAAGAGAACAATCTAGACCAAATAGCCGATTTGGAAAGTGAAATAAGTGGGAGATTTTTTCTGGTTTAGCTATTTTGACCAAGAATTTTCACTTCTCCTGTCATTTTCCTGAGTTTCACCTTTCTTTGAATAGACCTGATAGACTACTTTCCTGACCATTCAGGCATCAACACAGTGGAAGGGCATGAGTTTAGTATGTTACATATGTGCCATCCCAAGTAAACTGATGGAATCAAAGATATTTATTGAATGTCTGGTAATAAATATGGCGGCTATTTCACTTAAATGTTAGATTATATTGGCTGCTGACTGATTAATAAAGCTTGCTGAAATGTAGCAAGATACAGATTGAGAATAATGCCTCAATGAATGGCTCACACTCTGGAGAATAGGAAATAGGAGGATAATCTACCTGTGCTTCCTAACATTTATATTCATTCTGGTCCAATGGTCAGGCAGAGAAAACCTTGTGTGCATATATATTATTGGCAAAAAAAAATTAAAAAACATGTGAACCCTTTGGAATTAGTTGGTTTTCCACATGAGTTGGTCATAAAATGTCATCTCATCTTAGTCAAAATCACAGACGCCTGACTATTTCTCACTCATCACTCCTCACATACCTCCCCACTCTGCCGTCCCTTACAAGATACGATTTATATACTGGCACTGAGTTCCAAAGCTCTCTACAACACAACCCCTCTTTAATTATCTTACTTCACAAGCACACCCCTTCTAGATCTCTCCGTTCAGCAGGCGACCTCTGCCTGTCCTCTGTCTCTATCCGCACCAACTCTCGCCTCCTAGAGTTCTCAAAAGCTGTTCCAGTCCTGTGGAATGACCTTCTCCACCCTATCTCCCCTAGTTTTCATCTTCGAGAGATCCCTTAAATCCTATCTCTTCAGGTTAGCATACCATATTACTGATGCTGGCCTATCCCTCTCCTCACCTGTCCCCACATCATGGAGGCCCCTTCCTTGTCTCTACTATTTTTGTAACGCTAGTGCTAATAACCCTGATGACCAATAAAACTCCTCTTGTCTTCCTCTACAACTGTAAGTTCATCTGGATAGGTCCTTCCACACTTTTTTGTTCTGATGTTTGTCCTAATTTTGTCTTGTTTATCGTAAAGCACTATGGAAACTGTCGACACTATAAAAATTATGATAATGATAAAAATTTCTTTATTGAACACATCCCATTAAACATTCACGGTGCTGTGGCATAAGTAAGTGAACATTTTAATAGCTAGTTGATCCTCCTTTGCCAGCAATAAACTTTATATAATGATCAATGTCTGCTTGGATAGTATTTTTCCTGGAAAGATAACTTTCAACTAATTGGTCACTTTATTTTCCTCTTTGTATTCACCCTTAATTCCCACTACTGTCTCTCAAATTATTACCGAAATCCTGTAGGGGTGCCTCAGTAATGTTATCCATCTAGGCATATTTTACAAATACTGTATACATTCTGTTAGCATAATTCTTCTTTTTTTTTGGTTACTTTCTATGTTTTTCTATTATGTTTTCAATAACCTGGCTTTTTAATCAATATATCTTCTAAAATTGTGACCTTACAGTTATCACGGTTGCTCATTGTTCTTTAGTTTGTATACCTGAGGCTTTAGCCCAGTTTTTGGAAGCTAATTCCCAGCTGTCTCTCATTCTTCCTTTTTCAAGGGGGGAACATTTACTATCTTCTAAATCCAGATAGAGTAGAATCAAAATAAAAAGTAATTAATCTCATGGGTTGGAGCCTAACTGATGTAAGAAAGTATAATTATTGTACTCAATAGACGATGCTCTTCTTCATGGTACGTACTTCCAAGCTAAGAGAGCCTTCAAAATCACGATATAGATGTTCCAGTAGACAAATATTTCAGCAGAGCCAAGAGTCTGAGAAAGCTAGACATGAACAAATTGCGCTGGTTGGTGGTAGGATGAACACATATACCATTGGCACAGTAACAAGCTGAATAGGAAATTTGCATCTAGTGCAAATAAAGACTTTGAGCAGTTAGTGACTGTGACTTATACTGCATGGCTCACTTGTTAACCATGACCGTGACTTCCTACTTATTACACCAAGCTTAAAATATTGCTTACAACTTGGCTGTTACAGCAAATGACTGTAAATTAACACTTCCTATTGATTGTGTGGGAATTGTTAATTTGTACACTGCAAAAGAATATAGACTGATTCCAAGGGGAACAATACCATTGGCGATGTCACTGCCTGCATTTCAGTTTTGGCAATCCTTATTGGTGGATCAGTCTGATTTGCAAACGATGTTGTCTTCTCTGTAATGGCACCATTGAACTAAAACCTTAGGAGTCCAAGCGGGAACACTTCAAAGGGTAAGCCATGAGCGCTGGTGCCTGTCCTCAATACTCTGATCAACATATATCCCTATTCCAAAAGGGACGCTAAACTAACATCTGGAGTGGTGAATAAAAATGGCCCTGAGCTCTTAAAAACAAGACACAAGCCCTGCTTGCACCTCGGTTGTTGCACTTGCTTACTGTAAATTCACTTATCCTATACTTTGTATTGGCGACATGAATTTGCACTTCCCTAGAAGAGAACCAGCTATGCTAACATAGGTCATACTCCTCTAGATGAGAACATTTTCAGTAAACGAATGACGTCTTTGAAATCCTGGTGTTTGATTTTGCAAAATCACTTGACACCTTCATTTTACCCCCCAATAAATCCCATATTCACCTGAGATACTGCAGTGCAGAGGGCAGAGCGATCTGCCACTTCCTCTGGCTGCAAGCAGCATGAGAATGGGAATAAATCATTCCCATGTCCCTTCATGTCTCCTTCCGCAGCCCCCACACATTCTGGCTCTTACATCGAGTCTGGGTTGGAATATTATCGGTAACGGAAACGGTAAATGTAGTCTCACGCAGATTTTGTCCCTTGCCATCTCTGTTTCCGTATTGGCTGAAATCGGGCCCTTTTTTTCTGGTTTTATGGGCTCCTTTCTATTTAGAGGCAAGCCAATAACCTAGCAGTTCGCTTGTAATAGGACAGGTAATGGGGAGACACTTGGGGTTAATGGCCTATGCCAACATACCTTTTTAGCACATGGTTTTCAAATTCCAGCCCTTCAACTAGTTCTGAACTACAACTCCCATATGTTACATTTGAAGAGTTCTCTGAATTGTAGACCATCGTGTCTAGGGGACAGAGTTTGACAGCCCTGTTTTAGCAGCTCGCTATTAGAACATAAATTCAAATATGGATCCCAAAACCTTATTTTCCAGCTCTGTTAAGGATTTATTCATATAATGGACAAGAGTTTGGGATTATAATTTCTTTGGAGAGATCAGCATAAAATAAAAGACAGTCTGCTGTGCTCTGGCACTGTTAGGCTAGCAGTAAATTTTCAAGTCCTTTTCCATAAAATTATTTGCATTTCATGCCATGCAGAATATTCATCTAATAAAGGCTGTTATGTGTTTGGATTGGAAGCCTGATCATTGTTTCCTTTTTTGCTAACAGCTCTTCTGGGCAATGTCCCATCTGTTTGAAATATTGCTGTCCAAAGCAGCGCTGATCCAAATAATTTTTATGTCTATTAAGTGTTCTTTTGATAATTATGTTAAATATCCTTCTAGTTAGCGTACCATAAACAAATGTTTAATTTCAACAAACTGGTGTTCATTAAATGCTTTAATAAAACATTAGCACATCTAAGCATCAGTTTAGAAAGCTGGCCACACCTTTAATAAAGCTGTCATCACAAAGTAACAGTCTCAACAGCTATTTAAAAGATTACAAATTATTTTCCATGTTAAACATTTCAATGATATTACCTGCAAATCTTAATTGCTGTGCATTACCCAAAACATTTTTCTCCATTGACTAAGCAATTCGTTAGGTTTGTGCAAGTTCAATAGATGTGACCTGTTCATGTTATTAAATGTAGAAAATAAAAAGTATATTTATATATTATATAGCTCTGGGTTAGCTTCATAGTGGTGTGTTCGGTAAATTGTTACATGACAAGCCAAGTGAGTCATGCAACAAGTGTCTTTCATTCAGAAAAGATATATCACTTGTACAGACTAGACTTGTGCACCGATTTTTTTTTTCGGTTCGGTCCGTTCATTTTTTGTAAATTTTAGTTCCGGCTCGTTTCAGCCGATTTCCTTTTTGGTTTGGTTCATTTCGGTTCGTTTTTCGTATCGACTTTTTTTCGTGATTTCGGAAATTTTAGTGTTTTTTGGAATATCTGTTCTCCTCGTTTGACAGTGTCTATTCGTTTTGACGTAAACTAATGGTTTTTCGGATCCAATATTTCTGTCGATACGATAATTCTGCCATTGAGATTTCTTATGTTTTACAAGAAGGATACATTGAGATTTCCCATGTTTTACATGGATACATTGAGATTTCTCATGTTTTACAAGAAGGATACATTGAGATTTCCCATGTTTTACAAGGATACATTGAGATTTCTCATGTTTTACAAGAAGGATACATTGAGATTTCCCATGTTTGACAAGAAGGATACATTGAGATTTCTCATGTTTTACAAAAAGGATACATTGAGATTTCTCTGGTTTCTCGGGAAGGATACATTGAGATTTCTCATATTTCACAAGAAGGATACATTGAGATTTCTCTGGTTTCCCGGGAAGGATACATTGAGATTTCTCTGGTTTTCCAGGAAGGATACATTGATGGGAATGATACAAAATTACAGAATCAGCGATATAACCGAAAAATACGATGTCCGAAATTACTGAAATGGGACCGAAATCAGGAATGGAGCCGAAATCACGAATGAAACTAAAATGAATTTCGATTTTACACATTTCTAGTCCATTCGAAAAATTCCGAAAAGTTTTCGTTTCAGATCGGAAATTTGTTCGGATCTGCCGTTTTCAGATCCGAAAATTTTTGGAAAATCGTCCGAATCCAAATGCACGAATCAGGAAATTTCGTGGAAATTCCGAAACCCGAAACGCACATCCCTAGTACAGACCCTGAGATATGACTCAGGCTATGAAATATGGATAGAAAATACAAGAATTCTTTATACACATGAAACATTGGTACATAACACAGCTGATGTCTGGAAGAGCCACGCAAACACTGCTTGAAATATATTATATAATGTAAGAATTATGAAATAAAAAAAAATAACCTTAAGTACAGCGTTCTGAAACCAAGAGCTGGGTATGTTCTACCAAATTAATGAGTCTTAAAACAGGAAGTGGGACAGGATGTGAGCTCTTCCCATTCGAGCGAGTAATTCTGGTACAGACCAGTTAGAGTCATGTGAGAGTCAGCTCTGTGGACTGAATTCATTAATATCGCATTTTGAGAAATTGTGACGACCATGAGACTGCACCCCAGATGGAGCGTTCTCTTTGGCTGAAATGCCATTTGAACAAGGAATGCTATTGGTCACATTCCAATTTAAATCCTTCTGGCCTTGCAGGGCATACATATCATCAGGACATTATGTTGAATCATCATCAGGACATTATGCTGAACAGATCTCCTGGCCCTCTTGGAAAGAAGTTGAGTATAATAAAACTATTGTTCTTAGATTAGGAAGTTTAGTTGTAATTTAGAGTAAATGTATGATTAAATGAGATTGGGGGGGGGGGTTAGACCCATAGCTGTTATAAGGTGAATAGTGGGGATTTATTTCCTTAAATTATTATGTGGGTGTGTAGGGGGTATAGACGGTGCTATGCAAGGTCTGGGTATGGGCTTTATATTTATTGTGGGGATAGCCTTTGTGGGATTTATTAGACCTAGGGGCACCATTAACCTAATATACGCTGGTGTTATTACAGGGCTGCATAAAATGTAATAGTGTTTGTAGGGTTCATACTATAGTAATGGTTACAGTTACAAGTTTTTACAAAGTGCTAACAAGTTCCGTAGCGCTGTACAATGGGTGAGACAGAATAACAAATATACATACTGTACATTGAACACACAGAACAGTAGGAGTGAGGACCCTACTCAAGAGCTTACACTCTAAGAGAAGATGTGTGACACATTAGTTGAGGGTAAATAGAGGATCTGAAGTAGCGGGGTGCATGTGGGCTGAGTGGGAAGGTGGTGCAAGAAATGTACAGTGGGGGAATCATGAAATGAGCCTATAGGCTTCTCTAAAGTAATGCGATTTCAGAGATTTCTTGAAGGACACGGCGAAGATGTGGAGAGTCTAATGTTGGGGGGGGAGACCTCGATAGAAAGGGGCACTTCGGGAGAAGTCCTAAAGGCGAGAGTTAGGGGTATTAAAAATCATCGCTATTATTGCGTTTTACCTGCAAATTCGCCACAATGTTACGCAACCCGAGACTTGCCACAAGTCCGATCGCAGCGTACCAGCCAGGAACAAGCCATAACACAATCTGATGAAGTTATGAACGAGACAGCAAACTTTGCATCACTATCTGGCACTTTACATCAATCCATTTCCATGCTTATTAAATCCTGTCTTGTCACTATGTTTGATATTTCCAACAAACCTCTGGAAGCTAATTAAAGCCAAGGGAGAACCCTCTAGGTGGAAGCTCAACAATCACCCCCTGAAAGTATTGGTGGTATGGGGTTTAATGGTTTGGTTGCAATAGGACTATTCATTCTACTCTCTTTCATGGGGCATAAACTTGATAGCCGTCTCCGCTCAAACATCACCTATCACAGTCTATGCGGTAACTGTGAACTGTGTTTCTATGTTTAGATGATCTCTTAATAGAATGCTTGATTTCAATCATTGGCTTTAGCACCAGGTTAATCAAAGGAATTTCCGACATTATCTCCATTTTGGAAATCTTACAGGAATTTATTGAGCTGGTAATGGATTCAAAATCGTACTAATGTGTGGTGTTGTTCATAATGAATATAAACCTAAGACAAACGTGGAAAATGTTGAAAATTTAGGGTAATTTACCCCTTCACTACCTATATCGAGATATTTTGGGCTTCAGAGGCACCATCTGGTACCCCAATATCGAGATATCTCGATATGCTAATCTGCAGCCCAAAAACTAATGAAATTTGTTTGCTGCAAATGAATTTCGTTAGCTTTTGGGATGCAGAGCCTGTTACACAAAGTACGTCCGCACTGAACTGCGGACGCACCACGGCCGCGGCAAACGGACGCAAGGCAGGCAAGAACGTACAACCACTAGAACGGCTGCACAAAGTGCGCTGCGTCCGCAACGTCCTCATAGCTTTGTGTGTGAGTGATGGAACGTGGTCAGACAGACTGCATTTATACGTCCAGCATTTTTCACGGACAAAATGGTTTTGCTTTTTAATTTATTTTCCCTCCTACATCCGTCAAAATATACATCAGTAAATAAATGGACTGTCTGGCCACTACTGTGTCTTCCGTAGATGTACAGTCCGTAGAAATCACGCTTGTCTGATCCTAGCCTAAATGTTTTAGCCCTGTGGGAAAAATGCCCAAAGAACTACAACTGTACAATTGGCAGCTGAAGGCTCTGAAATATCTGGCTTTCAGATGCTGTCAGCAGCCGATGCAGGAGAAATAGAAGAGAATAGATCTGCCGTGTAACTCAATTTGGCACTAAATGGCACCATCTACTGGCCAAATAGTTTATTTCAGTAATAGGTATTTACTGTACAATTTATTATAAATGATTTTTAAAAAAAACACTGGTTTCTGACAATTTTTATGGAAAATATGTAGTGAAGGGGTTAATGTGATATTGTTTTTGCAAATGACAAGTAGGATAAAATTCAGAGGCATTATTGCTTTAGAAAGTCTTTAGTCCTATTTGTGGTCACAATATTACTCAGAAAATAATTCAGAGACAGAAAAGGTAGGGCCCTTTTCCCCTGTTGCTGGAGACAGTGTCACGAGGGCACCCGCCGTGAGCCAAAGTGAGCCCGTTATTCAGGATCGATGGCCCTTCAGATCAGGAGACAAGGTAACCAGGCAACAAGAGACACAGAACAAGACAACAGGTAGGGCAAGGGTTAAGGGAGAGAACGGCAATATAATGCCACCCAGCAGCACACTAAAGGGAACCCTAATCTAGAATACAGTCCTTAGAGTGACCGTCTGTTAGAAACCAGAACAGGTTGTCATACATAAGCCAGAGAGCAGAAACCAGAGAGGGATATCAGAAAAGCTAGGAGTTGGTACACAGGAGATCAAAGAGCATAAGGGATAAAATGCTAGAATAATCAGAGAACCAGGTCAGAGACCTACACAGTACATCAGATAACAGAAACGCACATATCAGAATAAACCAAAAAATAACAGACGAGGCAACTGGAGAGGCAGACAGACTATGGAAACGAGAAGCAAGAAATAAACAGAATACTGGAAAACAAAAAATAACAGAAATAAATACTAGCTCAGGAACAGATACACAGGCAAAACCTCAGGGAGCAATGTGACTCTTATGGAGGTGCCCAGGGCAATGGGAAAAGCTGCCTTTATAAAGGGAGCAGACAGATCAGGTGGTCCAAGACCAGACTGGCTACAGGGAAATCCTGGAGCAGAGGGAGAGCAAGGAATGGCCCAGACAGAGGTAAAAGCCAGCCCGGATCGCTCTCAGGGAGCAGGGCTGGAAAGTGATCAACAGGGAGCACTAAGAGGAAATATAGCTTCGAGCCAACAGCCCTTAGCAGCTCCTTGTTACCGACTCTCTACCGACCCAACAGCTGTATTCGTGTCTCAAGTCATGATATCAGGGAGTTGCTCACAGATACTAGCTCCTCTAGTCCATAAGACTCAATGAAGCTAAGAATGACCCTGTGTGACCTTTGTGCCAATTTTCATATGCAGAGTCACGCTGAAGCTGCAGAGGGACACTGGGAACTATTTCTCTGTTTCCAGAGTTCTGTTACTGGTGGCTGCCCTTGGGACCAGCGGATTTGAGATCAGTTTTTTTTTTTGGGGGGGATTATGTGATGTGATTTTTGCAAGATCAAAATGGCTCGGCATCAGGCTCTGAGAGTCGTTATTTTTTTTCAGAATACCCTCTCAAGATGAGGACAGTGCGCTACATTGGAATGGCTCTAGGTTCTTGTGCCAAATCAATGTTAGAAGCCCCCATACAAAGTATAGGAGCCATTAATGTAAAATAGCATAGCTTGCTGGAAAGTCGGAATAGTGGCTTGAGCGTTTAAGTTAGCAACACTTTGAAAATCCGTGCACACAATAGATACGTACAGTATGTTACAATTTAATATTTATATTTGTTGGGTTCCGAGTTTTTAAGTGATTTCGGCTTTGAGCATCGTGCTACTGAATCATGACAAAATAGTTTCAATGTGACACTGTTAACCTGCTTGTATAATTCCAAAAGATATTACGTAAATAAGAATCATTAACATGATAAATCCATGTTTAATCTCATGCCAAAGGGGACTTTAAACGAAACGTGGT
The DNA here is from genome assembly GCA_009667805.1 of Leptobrachium leishanense. Taxonomy (NCBI): domain Eukaryota; kingdom Metazoa; phylum Chordata; class Amphibia; order Anura; family Megophryidae; genus Leptobrachium; species Leptobrachium leishanense. The sequence continues at coordinate 314,368,419 of CM019064.1, forward strand.
GTGCCAGGGTGAGTATTGATTTACAGGAGCCTAATAAGAACAACATACATAATGATCACCCTAATTATGTAGAACTCCATAAATGTACTTCGTTCTGTCCAAAGGTCTTGGACATCTAAGTAGAACATTAATGGTTTGGTGACAGGGTGATTATCAGGCCTTAATGCTAACCTTGGCAATACCCACATTAAAGTTGTAAAGAATATTTACAAAGTATTATTTGAAATGTCTCTTTTTTTAAAAAAAAAAAATACACACAAAAAAATCTATAAAACATTCGATATGACTGGTGGATTCTTAGTATAAAACAATTAAATTAAGTAGAACTACTCTATTAATGTTCACCAATTCACACAAATTTATTCAGATTAAATATAAAAAGAGGCATGTTTTTGTATTCTCATTTATTGCCTGCCAAGAAATAATTACGAATAGGAGCCAGAAGATTAATTTGAAATAAAATAAAAAAAAAACTCTCCTCAAATGAAAATGTCAGGTCATAAAAATTCCTTTTAAATCATAACAGCATATAAATCTCTAAAATTAACCGTGTAATTGCGGCGTCTATCAACTTTTACCTTGAGCTTTGAGTTCCCTTTTTAATCTGCTATTCTTGTTTTTAATGAATAGCTATTTTCAAATTAAAAAGTACTGTTCATTACACATGCCCCGCTATAATAGGCCGTTTTATCATATTTGCTCTATTTGAAAATACTTGCTACTTTGTAATTATTCACGAGATGATCCCTGCCTATATTGAGCAGAAAATAAAAAATGAAATGGAAGTCAAAGGTGCTTTTGAGCTGAATGATTTACACAATTCATTAAGGACGGTGATTTTTCAGTTAGCATCAGATTAAATGGTTACTTACTCTCAAATAGCCCTTGGGGACTTGAATTGCTGGGTAGCAAACAGATTAAAGTTTGCATTGAAAGAAAAATTGAATTCAGAGGTAATCAATAGCATAATAGGGGCAGTGAGTGGTGCCTGCTGCCTGAAATGAAATTACCATATTTTTAATCTTAATTTTCCACTCTGTTTATCTGACAGTGTGGATGTGCAATCCAAACAGATAATGAGAGAGCAGGATATTGACACTGCTGTCCTCTGGAGTGCTTGTTTTCAGTGATTAAATGCTGTGATCTGTGATTACTTTGTGCAAGGATGTCAGGGCTGCTGGCCAGGATGAGGGGAGGCACAGTAACTCAGCAGCTGGTCTCTAAAGTCTCATAGGTCCTAAAGACTGAAATTCATTTTCTCCTGGCTATCACGGAAAAAGAATCGCTGACGATTTATGTATAAACTTCCCCTTCGCAGATTATAATAATTAATCCTGTTATTATTGGTACCCAGCCTTGTAAACATTATGCATGATTAAAATGGGTTTCTTCAATATATGTTTCCCCAAGGCATCGACTGTGAGAGAACGCTTATTGAATAAGCCCATCACGAACCCTCTGTATAGCGCTTTAAAGATTTACGGACGCGACGATCTGTTAATGAACACCACTTTTTTTCTTCCCTCGTATTGCTTCACAGCAACATTAAATATTCCGGTTAAAAGACTAAACTGCTTATTTGTTGTTCAGGTTAAACGGAGGAAAATAAGAATAATTAAATGAATTATTAAGGAAAATAGCATTGTCATACTTACAATTTAAATCTTATTAGATATATTACCCTTTCTATATCATGAATCAATATATCTGTCAAAGTCGACATTTCTGTCCCTGCACTGTGACTTTTTTTTTCTTTTCAAGATACCATTAAACATGAAATTGTGACTTACCAGATTCTATACATACATATTTACAATAAATAACACAAGTTGGATAGCATTTGGACAATATTACCGCTAATGCTAAATGTATATTTAAACTCCAGTGTAAATCATATGTTAAAATATTTAAAAAAAAATAACTTTCTGTTCTTTATATTTTAAAAAAATATATATTTAAATAACATATTGAGTTTTAATTTGTTTTGTATCATTTAGCTTGATTGTGCACTAACTGTATTTCTTTTTGAAATATTTCTACAATCACATGATTTTCAGAAAGCTCCTGCCTTGAACAAACAAAGAATAAAACGCAAATTAAAAAAAAAACTAAAGTTTTTATTCTTTTCTTGAGCAAAATATTAAACTATAACTTATTTTATGTGTCTGCTTAACGTTTAAGTCTAGTAAATTTATAGGTCGAATCTTTTATTTCCAACTACAGAAATCTAGCATTGCGCAAACATGTTAAGTTCCCAAAGACCTCTAATGCAATATAACTTTCTGGCTGTCCCTCTTTCTTTAAAGTCAACTTTAAATTGTTGAACCACTAAAGTGTGAAGTGCAATTACAGGTAGAAAGGCCTTGACCGTGTATACTATCCAACAGACAAAAAATGTATCACATGAAATCTGAATCCTATAAACTTACACGCAAAAAGAAAAGAGAGTTTTTTTTGTCTACTTAAATGGCCATTGAAGTATTAAGCCCACTGCCACATCAAGGCCAAATCTCTAAGGTAGGTCCTAACCTAGTGAACAACATAAAAATAAGGTCAAAAAGAAAAATACACACAGTAAAACTGTCACGTTCGACAACTGTGGTGTGGATCCCACTTGACAGACCTCTAAGCCCTCTGATCCTTGAGTGGTTGGGACCACTAACCCTATCACTCCCAGCCAGGGAAAACAAACACACCAGTAACAGTGAGTATAATTTTGAAGCTTTTGCAGTAGGTGTCAGGACTGAGCATACACTGGGGAAGACAGGGTTAACCTTATAAACAGATGAGGAATAGTCTGAGTTAGGCCTGTACAGGTTGTTTATATAAAATGATTTAGAAACTGTGTGGTCAATTACACAATCCGGATCGGTAACACAGAGTGTTCACAAACAAGCAGAGTTAGCAACAGAGGGGGGTACTCATACAGACTGAATCGGCAACAGAAAGAGCACTCATACAAACTGGGTCTGCGTTCTGCAGGGTCAGTATTTACTCTTTGTCGGCGTGTCGCTCTGAGGCTGCTCTGGGCAAACCAAACATACAGGCTGTATCCGAAAGAATTGTCACGAGGCAGTCCGGGTCAGCAACAGTCAAGGTCCTCATACAATCCAGGTCAGTAAATCAGAGAAAGAATCAGTGACTCGTAAATGAATGCACTCAACGATGCAGGAACAGACTCCACATCAAGGCAACGACTCAGAGCGTGCGCTCTTAAAGGCCGGCGGCTCCGTGTCATCACGCCGCACCCTGACCCTCGACCAGCTGCAGGAAAGCTGGGGACCGCAGGAGCTCCTGGCACTCTGCCAGCTAATGACGCTGTGTGCCCGGGACCCCTTTGAGACCCTGCAGGCTCCCCAGATGTGACAAAAACAAAGTGCTTGGCCTGTAAGGAGATACAGCTCAAACCAAGAGACTATCTATAAAAGGTACAAAATTCTTACTACTTTTTTCTTTCTCTTGTATATTGCTAATGAGTGCCATGTGAAAAGCGCTATGATTTCTTTTGCATTATTTGGCTTCTATGTGCAAAATGTTTCAACATATGAGCCAACACCACAATGTCCAAATAAATAGGCTCTGGCCCATTTTCGCATAGAGCAACTGATGGGTTATATCAGGGTTCTCAAACTCTGGCCCCCCTGATGTTTCTGAACTACAACTCCCATGATTCCACGGCCATCTATTGAATTCAAAGCATTCTGGGACTTGTAGGCAAAAACATCTGGGGGGCCGTGAGTTTGAGATCCCTGGGTTATATCAACACCCAACACCAGATACTCCCCAGAAGTAAAATGTTGGGAGAATGAGAAAAAAGTGACTTGGCAGCATAATAATAAAAATTATTCAACAAAATAATTTGTTCTGCTCCCAATCCACTACTCCTGGGCAGCACAGTAGCAATAGCAGACAACAACACAGTATAAAACAGGCAAAACTGTAACCTGCTCTCAGAATCCGATAAGCCTACCTGCAAAAAAATAGATTTTTTTTTTGTCTGCTTAAGTGACTGTTGAAGTATTATGCCTGCTTCTGTGTCTTGGGTGGGTCCTACGTAGTGAATAACAAAAAGAAATGTTAATAAAAAACACAGTAAATGAAACCTAGAGTTCTCAGAAACCTTGTTTTTGCTCACTCTTGGTACACAGAGTAATCCAGACATGGCCTCTTCAGGAGGTTATAGCTAACACACCCTCTAGGGAAGAGGTCCATGTCTTGATTAGGCCAAAATGATCACGGGGGGTGCTACCTTGGCATTTCAGCTCTGGCAACCCTTTTTGGGTCATGGCAGAATGATTTGCGTATGGAATAGTCTCTCTCTCTAATTTCATCATCAAGCTAAAACCTTGTGCAACCATAGCGGAGACCCACCGTAGGGCAGGCCACTTATGCAGATGCCCATTCTCAGGACCCTCAAAAACATTGCTTTTGCTCACTCTAAGGACAATATTACAAAACTGGTGCTAACTTAACCACAGCTGTTGTAAACTTACCAGAGCCATTACAGGCTATGGGCCATATTACATACTTGGTGCTAACTTAACCAGAGCTGTTGTATACTTAAAACCTCCATAGGCTCTGGGAAGTTTACAACAGCTCTGGTTAAGTTAGCGCCAAGTATGTAATATGGCCCTATGGAGTTGATGAGTTTACAACAGCTCTGGTTAAGTTAGCACCAACTTTGCAATATTGTCCTATAATGGCTCTGGTAGGTTTACAACAGCTGTAGATAGGTTAGCACCAACTTTGAAACAGGGCTCCAAGTAGTGCTGATTGTACACTCTGCCACCTCACTATTTTCTGTATTGTGAAGTCAGGTCATAATTGGACATTATTTTGAAACATTGATAACTTGCCCATTTCAGTCTAAGAAGTTTTTTAAATTAAAATAGAAAAATAAATAAATAATCATTATAATAATAAAATTCATTTTCATTTTGAAGCAATTTTATTAAGGAGTGAAGCGTGGCTTCTTTCCTTTAATTTAATTTCCTTCTACCCCTGTGGTTACCTTGTTCTGTTGTGCTAAAGTTATTTAATTTCCGACAAATAATAGTTATTTCTCTTTGTCTATTACATACATTAAAGCTTTGAGTTATTATCTGAATAGTTTGTCTCGCCTTTATAGCCCAATAATTAATTAGATCTAAACACGTAATATTTTGGGGTTATTCTATTTCTCAAATGATACTTTAATTGAGTTTAAAATGTTTCAAGTTTAACTTCTATTCAAATTGTATAAATAATAGTGTTGAAGTATAATCCTAGCCTTTGTTGGGGTTCTTCTGACCATCATTTTCCAAATTTCTAATGATATAACTAGTAATTGCTCTTAGAGAGATTTTCTAGCTGCTTTTATAATATATGGGGTGAGGCATAAAACAGATTTCACACACACCCTGTTTCTAACTTGTTTTGTTAAACCCTTCAGGCTTCACTATCAAGGTTTGAGAAAAAAATAATGTAACACCTAGGGAGTGTCCTGAATCAGTATTGTTCATACAGTGCATTCAGTATTTCATAGAGATTTTCTTACAAAATGATTAAGGTTTCTGTGTGTCATGGCAGGTTTATTACTGATCTCACATTAATTGTGTTAACTAGAAAGAAAGTTTAAAAAAAAATGTTAAAAATTGGCAAAATTTAACAATGCTTGTGGCATTCAAGAAAATGTAACTGTTGATTAGGGATGGGCTGCCGGTTCGATTCGAACATGAGTTCGAATTGAACATCGGGTTTTTGAAAGTTCAGCGAACTTCGAACTTTTTAGCGATAGTGAAACGCTGTTTGCAAAAAAACTACTGCACGAAAATGTCAGGAATTTACACACAACATCCAATGAATGAATGATAATAAAAAGGACTGTTATAGAAAAATGAATTTTTCAAAATTTTGCACGAAAAAATGCTTAAAAGATCCTAAAAAAATCTACAAATAAAGAGACTCTTTACTGCAGAATATAATAATAAACGGTTTATTAGATATTGGATTAAAACGGGAATATTTTTAACATTGAAGCCTATGAGATTCTCCTGAATAAACCTGCCGAATGAAACCACCAAACAGCAGGGCATTTCGGCAACTTTTCACTGCTGGTTTTTGTTCTCTGAATAGACGAAGCATTGCTTCACTATGGGGATTTCACTGCCCTTGAACAGGCACTGCTCTCTGAATGGCCAGGAAAGGTAACCGTACGCTGAATTTCAGCATTTGGTTACCTTTCAGCCACAATTCGGATCTCTTTGAATAATCTGTTAGATTCTCGGTGTCGTGCACCACCGACTAACACAACAATTTTTCTGGACATGCATGTGACAGGTGCATATCATTTCAATATTTGACTGCAGGGTCCAACCCTGCACTCTTCCACAATACCTCAGAGGGGTTACGGTGTGAAGGCATTAGCTCGCACCAAAGGCCCAATATTTGGGTGAACTGACCCAGGTACCGGATGCATACAGGTCAGCCATCAGTAATGATGGGGCCCCTTACTGAACCTCACGATGGGGTCCCCCCATAAACTTCCTCCTTTGTCAAGGGATGACAAAGACGTTGATCGTTGAAATGTTGGGATCCTTGACTCCGCTCTCCTGCTTACAATTTTCCGAGTGCTGGGTAACTTATGTTATTGGTTTTTTCATTACCTGTAATATTTTCCCTTGGTTCAATGGTTCATCCATTTGTGTTGAGTTACCATTATATATATATATATGTATATCTCTATTTTGTGTTTTGTTTGTTATTGAGAGATTAATAAAGTTTATTTTATTCTACTAGAGTGCATCTCCTTATTTGTTAGTATTCAAATCGCATTTAAACCTGAGCAAAAGCAGTAAAAATGAGCTTGGCGCACAGCGGTGAAATGAATCAGCAGTGAAAGGGTTAAAAACTTTTTTTTAAAAAAACAATTTGTTTGCTGTCCTTCAGGGCAGTACCCAGACCCCCATAGACCTTTTATGGCCAATATCTTGCATATATGCTCTCTTGGAGGGCACTTTCATTTTCGGACGTTCAACCCCCATTGATTTGCATTATGTTCGAATTCAAACTTTTTGGGTGTTCGAGTTCGAACCGAACACTAGGGTGTTCGGCCCATCCCTACTGTTGATCTCACAATTGGAATCTCGGACAGCATGTTAGAGAGTGTCATTTTTAAAGGGGGTAGTGGAGGGTTACACATCATGGTTACAATATTCTTGTTACTCTGTAGAAAAGAGAGATATCCTTTCTTGGTTAAGACCAATAGAGGTATGATCTCTAACTCAACCAATATTTCAAAAATGAGGTTTCATACCATAACACTGCATCTCATGCCATTTCACTTTACATAGAAACATAGAAACATAGAAATATGTCGGCAGATAAGAACCTTTCGGCCATCTAGTCTGCCCAATTACATGGATACTTGACCTGGATTTATCTTTTGTTTAGGATAGCCTTATGCCTATCCCATGCTTACATGTAATTAGCTCACAATTAAAACCTCACCTGTGTGTCCAGCAAGATGTGCCAAGGAAACGTAGAAATTCCTAAATTGAATAACAGGGGAACCTACATAGAATTTGAATTCTGGTTATTAACCCTTAAACTGCTGAGGACGTGTGGGGAACGTCCTCATTGACTCCTAAGGAAAGATGGGGTGGAGATAGGGGGTTCATTTGAACCCCTATATCTCCCGACTGTTGGCAGCTTGCAGGGTCTTGTTTGGTATCATTGGAAAGGCCAGAGCATGGCCTTCCAATGATACCAAACATGACCATGTTTAAAGTAAAGAAAAAAAAATAATAAAAATAATAATAAAAAAAGAAAAGTGGTTTTTTTTTTAAGACTTGAAATGGCTCAGCAGTGAAGGGGTTAAATTCAGAAGGGTCACAATGTTTCACAAACAAATAGAAAGTGATTAAAGAGGGAGGAATACAACACAATTATTACTACTGTTAGAAGTATCTATGATGCCTTTAGGCAGCCACGTTCCCGATATGTACTGCATGGAGAAGAGCAGCACATCCTCTGCTGGCCAGAGGAATCACAGCCTTATGCCTCAATGCTATGAATGCAACTTGATCGCTAAAATGCCCATGGTTTCGCATGAGAGGACTGGATGCAAATGAATCACAGTGAGCCCAGGTCTCCACATGCACTGGTGGCCTGACAGGATTGGACTATGGGTCAGAACGTCTCAATACAGCCAATCACTGAATCCCTATTAATCCATTAATTGACTCCCATTCCTGGAGATCGGATTGGGCATTCCTCATATATATTAATTTACATATGCAAAGTAAACCATAACCACATCAAACAAATGGTTACTTATAACACAGAATATGTAAATTGGTGCTGAGGTTAACCCCCTTCTCCCAATATTTTTAAGGTTTATTTAGGATTCCGCTCCTAATTCACCACCTTACCAATCATGGGTTCTGTTCCATACTTAGTGCTATTGTTGCATCTCGATATGTAATTGTTAGCGCTCGGAGAAGTAAGTTTAAAGGGACATGCATGCTTTCCTAGTTTGCTTTTAAAAACATGCTATGCCTTTTGAATGAATCCGTAGTGTCATTCAGCAGGCATAAAAAGTAACAGGGTTATCCAAAGAGATTCGAAAAGTCACCGCACGTTCGGTGACTTTTCGTTCTCTTCAATTTGGTTCCTTTTGCCGATCCCATTTCGGTGACCCTGCGGTGTATTCAGCAAGCACCACAGGGTCCCCGAATTGCAGGGAAAAGCTGCCGCAAACCTGACGAAAACTAACCGAATGCACGCTGAAAACAAGCAAAAACATCTGGATTAACCTTCGAAAAAGCCGAACAGGAGCCGAACATGAGCCGAACAGGAGCCGAATCACACAGAGCCGAAGCAGCTGTGAGGTAGAAGAGGCAGTGAATAAATTAGCAAAACCATTTGTATGAATCTGTGAAAATGAAACGCTGTTTGCAAAGAAACTACTGAGCGAAAATGTCTGAAATTTTCACAGGAGGTCCAGGGAATGATAATAAAGAGGGCTGTTACAAAAAAAATAAGTAAACTGAAAAAAAAAATCAAAAAAAATCGGACTTTTAAAAAAAAAAAAAAAAAAATCTGAAAAATGCTTAAAGTATCCTAAAAAATCTATAAATAAAGAGACTTTTTGCTGCAGAATTTTATAATGAACGTTTATTAGATATTGAATTAAAACAGGAATATTTTTAACATTGAAGCCTATGGGATTCTCCTGAATAAATTTGCCGAATTAATCCACCGAATGACAGGACATTAGGGGAACCTTTCACTGCTGGTTTGTGTTCTCTGAATAGCCGAAGCAGTGCTTTTTCATGGGGATTTCACTGCCCTCGAACAGGGACCGAACAGGCACCGTATGTGCAGGCAATTCGCCAGGATTTGGCGAATTGCCTGCTCTCTGGATAGCCGAATGGTCAGGAAATGCAACCGAACGCTGATTTTCAGCGTTCGGTTACCTTTCTCAAGCAATTCGGATCTCTTTGGATAACCCTGTAAATAAATATGATATTTTTCCATCTTTACCTGCTTTTCTTTCTTGGTGTTTTCCACGCCCACCTGAGGAGGCACCTTGAGCTAACCAATCACTGTATATACCTAGGTATAGTTAAAAAGCACACTGAGCATGTGCGTCTGAGTTCTCCTCCCCCTCCTGCACTGTGAGCTGAGGGGAGAGTGGGGCTGATCTTTCACCCCCAGCTACTGTAGAGACAGGGAAGGGAAGAAATTCATACACACAGGGAGAAAAAGAGACAGCAGAGAGAGGGACAACAAAGAATAGCACAGAGACAAAGCAAGATAAGGTAAAGAGAGAAAGACCGCAAGAAAAAGCTGAGAAAGCACAAGGTGCAGTGAGAGAGAGTGCACACAAGAGACAGACTGCCCAAGAAAGAGTGTGCGGGAGTGACTGTGTGAGGGAGTTGAGACAGGGAGTATGTAAACCATGAAAGAGCAAAAGTGATTGTGTCAGTGAGTGAGTCTGTGTGTGAGAGTGTGTGAGCAAGTCAGCGGGTGAGTGTGTCTAACTTTCACAGTTGTAGAAATGCTAATATTCAGTTCCTCCGTTTCCTGAGTCTGAGGTCTTGAGCTGCACAGCGTTTGTTAGTTCATACAGTCACAGGTATTTATAAAGTGCTAGCAAGTTCCGTAGCGCTGTTCAATGGGAGAGGCAGAATAGCAAATGTCCATACAAGTTAATCACACAGAACAATCAAAGAGAGGACCCTGCCCAAGAGCTTCCAATCTAAGAGGAGAGGCGTGACACACTAGGTGAGCGTAATAGCTGAGTATGTGAAGTAGCGGGGTGCATGGGGGCTGTGGGCAAGATGGAGCAAGAAATGTAGTTCATGTGAAGCTTTGGGTGGAGCAGTGGGTAGTAGGAGGGGAATATTCAGGAAGTATGAGCTGAAGAAACACCCCTAGCTGAAGGGCGTCACCGGAGAAGATGAAATGACAGAGTTTAAAGCAAGAAAATAAGCATTTTTTTACATATTTTTAAAACTTTTATTGATTTATTCTAGATTGTTTGTAGGTATAAAAGTGTTTTAAATGTAAATTTAAAAAAAAATATTTTTAGACATTTATATCCCTTTAAGCTTGCGCGACTCTAACATGGAGACGGTAAGCAGGACACTTGCAGATTTTCCCTTGCTGTCTCGGGGCATCATCTGCCTACAGCTAAATGGGGTCTCTAAGGGAAAAGATTAGCTATCGCAAACCTCCTCTTAGCAGCCCCGTTTTACCAGTGAATTACGAGGCAGACGATGAATCCAGGAGCCTGCCCCGTAGTGATTGCTATTCTCCAGGATGCCTGGGGCAGCGCCATCCCGAAGTCACGAGCATCCCTTCCATGGAGTCAGGCCATCGTTCACGCAGCGAGATGGGAGGTATGTGATTTTGGGTTTTTTTGGGCTTTTTTTAAGCTGCAGCAAACTTTTTCAGTTAGCTACAGCGGTTTGTAATTAGCGTTAGGAATTTGTGATCCTAATGCTAATTACTCTTTGCTTACTCTTTTGGTTTCCAAATTAAGCATAAGGAGAGCAAAGTACAGTAAGCTAGCACTAAGAAGCGCTAATACCGGTGCGCTAATGGATTTTTTTAACCTAATAGCGATCGGGAGTTGATACGGGCGTAACACTAACGCTCATTTATGTGAGCTCTAGCTTTAAGTAGGTGATTGGGTCCTGCATCTTAGCGCCTTCCCTGGAATAGGACATTCTCTCTGCACCTTGCCCTGGAAAGAATATATAATTTAACATCAGCCTGAGAGGCAAGGATGGAATTTTTTGGGAGAGGGGTTTAAAGCGTGTTAAATGATTTTGCATCTGCAGAATCCTTTAGCACCAGTTTTTAGGAGTTGTTTAAAATTTTGCACTTCACGTCCTAACAGTAATTTGCACCAGCACTTTGTAATGCCTCACTTGTCCGGACGCTAAAATCAGATTGTGCTCCCCATGTTAAGTACAGGAGACACAAAGCACAATAAGTTCCCACAAGCTGCAAAGCGCTGATTTCACCTCAGTGTAGCGTCAACTCTGGAATATCGATGGCAGACGTTAAACTTCAAGTGCTAACTATTACATATTGAGATGCTACATTAGCACAAACTATGGAATAGAGCCCGATGCTCATTACGTGATTTATTTATTTGAAAAGTATTTTACCGGGAAGGATAGATTGTCCTGGTTTCAAGAACATTGAAATTTTACAGTCGTTACAGAAATACAAAGTAATAAATGCAAGATATTAGAATCAAAACACAAATATACAAATTAACACAGAAAATAAATATGTAAGTAATATAGTCACTATGTTACATGTTTACAGGTGTATTCTGTATTGAGGTACTGTTATGGCCGAAATTGTTGGCACCCCAGACATTTTTCCAGAAAATCAAGTATTTCACACAGAAAAGTATTGCAGTAACACATGTTTTGCTATACACATGTTTATTCCCTTTGTGTGTATTAGAACAAAACAAAAAAAGGGAGGAAAATAAGCAAATTGGACATAATGTCACACAAAACTCCAAAAATGGACTGGACAAAATTCTTGGCACCCTTTCAAAATTGTGGATAAATAAGATTGTTTCAAGCATGTGATGCTCCTGTAAACTCACCTGGGGCAAGTAACATAGACACATAGAAACCTAGAAAAATGTCGGCAGATAAGAACCTTTTGGCCCATCTAGTCTGCCCAATTACATGGATACTTTACCTGGATTTATCTTTTGTTTAGGATAGCCTTATTGCCTATCCCATGCTTGCTTAAATTCAATTACTGTTTTGGCCTCTACCACTTCTACTGGAAGACTGTTCCATGTATCACCACCCTCTCAGTAAAATAATGCTTCCTGATGTTACTTTTAAACCTTTGCCCCTCTAATCTAAGACTATGTCCTCTTGTTTTGCTATTTTGTTTCCTTTTAAATATACTCCCTTCCTCTACCTTGTGGATTCCCTTTACGTATTTAAATGTTTCTATCATATCTCCTCTGTCTCGTCTTTTTTCCAAGCTGTACATGTTAAGATCATTAAGCCTTTCCTGGTAACTTTTCTCCTTCAAGCCGTACACCATTTTAGTAGCCCTTCTCTGAACTCTCTCTAAGATGTCTATATCCTTCTGGAGATACGGTCTCCAGTACTGCACACAGTACTCCAAGGGAGGTCTCACCAGTGCTCTGTACAGTGGCATGAGCACGTCCCTTTTCCTACTGCTAATACCTCTCCCTACACAACCAAGCATTCTGCTAGCATTTCCTGCTGCTCTATTACATTGACTACTTACCCTTAGATCCTCTGAAATAATGACCCCTAAATCCCTTTCCTCAGATGTTGAGGTAGGACTGTATCAAATATTCTATATTCAGCCCTTGGGTTTTTACGTCCCAGGTGCATTATCTTGCACTTATCCACATTAAAACTCAATTGCCACAACTCCGACCATTTTTTTAGTTTACCTAAATCATTTGTCATTTGGCTGATCCCTCCAGGAACGTCAACCCTGTTGCAAATCTTTGTGTCATCAGCAAAAAGACATACTTTTCCATTAATACCTTCTGCAATATCACTAATAAAAATATTAAAGAGAATGGGTCCAAGTACTGACCCCTGAGGTACCCCACTGGTAACAAGACCTTGCGCCGAATAAACTCCATTTACCACAACCCTCTGTTGTCTGTCACTCAGCCACTGCCTAATCCAGTCAACAATATTGGAATCCAAGCTCAAAGATTGCAATTTATTGATAAGCCTTCTATGTGGAACAGTATCAAAAGCCTTACTGAAATCTAAATAAGCAATGTCTACTGCACCAACTGTGTCTATTATTTTTGTTACCCAATCAAAAAAATCAATAAGATTAGTTTGGCATGATCTCCCTGAGGTAAACCCATGTTGTTTCTGATCCTGTAATCTATGTGTTTTTAGATGTTCAACAATCCTTTCCTTTAACATGGTTTCCATTAATTTCCCCACTACTGACGTAAGACTAACTGGCCTATAGTTCCCCGATTCCTCCCTACTACCCTTCTTGTAAATGGGTACAACATTTGCTAATTTCCAGTCTTCTGGGACGACTCCCGTTAACAAGGATTGGTTAAATAAATCTGTTAACGGTTTTTGCTATTACATCACTGAGCTCTTTTAATAATTTAGGGTGGATCCCATCAGGCCCCATTGACTTATTTGTCTTTACTTTAGACAGCTGCTGTAGAACCTCCTCCTCTGTAAACTGATATGTAAATGTCTCTATAGTGTTCTCTCCTAACTGAGGTCCCTTTCCTTCCTTTTCTTCTGCAAAGACTGAACAAAAATATTCATTGAGGCAGTCAGCGAGACTTTTATCCTCTTCTACATACCTTCCTTCCTTTGTTTTTAATCTAACTAATCCTTGTTTTACTTTTCTTTTCTCGTTTATGTATCTAAAAAATGTTTTGTCCCCCTTTTACTGACTGAGCTATTTTCTCTTCTGCGTGTGCTTTGGAAGCTCTTATAAATTGCTTTGCCTCTTTCTGCCTAATTTTATAGGTTTGCCTATCTTCTTCACTCTGAGTTTTTTTATAATTATTGAATGCTATCTTTTTGTTCTTCACTATTTTGGCCACTTCTGCAGAGTATCACAGTGGTTTCTTCCCTTTTTTGCTTTTGCTAACAAGCTGAATGCAATTTCCTGTGGCCTTCAATAATGCTTCCTTAAAATAATCCCATTTCTCCTGGACTCGCTTTAAACTACTCCAGTCTGATAATGACTCCTTCACACAAAATCTCATTTTAGAAAAATCTGGTTTTTTTAAGTCTAAAACTTTCGTTCTTGTGTGGTGCGGCTCCATCCCTGTTGTTATATTAAACCATACTGACTGGTGATCACTAGATCCCAAATTTTCACCTACAACAACGTCCGATACCAAACCTCCATTTGTATTAAATCCAATATGGCCTCTTTACGGGTCGGCTCCTCAACTACTTGTGTTAGAGATAATCCCAGTAGGGAGTTTAGAATATTTGTACTCCTGGTGCACCCAGCTGTTTTGGTTTTCCAGTTCACATCAGGAAGATTAAAGTCCCCCATGATAATAACCTCCCCCTTCATTGCCATTTTGGCTATTTCCTCAACCAGCAGATTATCTAGTTCTTCTGCTTGTCCAGGGGGTCTATAGATCACACCTACACGAGCTACTGTATGATTGTCAAATGTTAGCGTAACCCAAACTGACTCTATGTTCACCTCGCTCACTTTTATTTGGTTCGTTTTTATGTTGTTTTTCACATACAGGGCCACTCCTCCTCCTTTCCTACCTTCTCTGTCTTTTCTATATAAAGAGTACCCCGGTATTGTTATGTCCCAGTTATTTTTCTCACTGAACCATGTCTCAGTAACCGCCACTAAATCTACTTTTTCAGCTGCCATCATTGCCTCTAGTTCATTGATTTTATTGACTAAACTGCGAGCATTTGTAGACACGACTCTGAGCTTGTCATTTTTTACCTCGCATGTTGCTTGCACCCTCCGATTTAGTTTTGGGGGACAATCGGGCACATTGTTTTTTACCCTTTTGTCCCCCCCTCCTAGTTTAAATATTCTTTGCGAAACCTTTGAACTTCTCACTGAGAACATATGTTCCCCTATGAGTAAGATGCAAACCATCTTTTTTATATACAGTTCCTTTCTGCTCCAATTAGAGCTATCATGGGACACAAAGCCAAATCCTTGCTCCCGACACCATTCCCGAAGCCACAAATTGAATTCCCTATTGCGCATCTGCCTATCTTGAATGTTATGCACAGGCAAAACTTCAGAGAATGACACAGTGGATGCAATCTGCTGTATTTCACCTCCAAGAACACAAAAATCTTCCTTAATCTCAGAAACCTCATTGCTAGCCAAGTCATTTGTCCCTAGATGGACTAGAACGTCCACTTCCCCTTGTTGCTTTGCTTGTTTGACAATATTGAGAATACGTCTCTTGTCTCTAGGAGCAGTAGCCCCAGGAAGACATCTCACCAAACCACTACTCTCCAGCTCAACACCTCTTATGATAGAATCACCAGCAACAATTGCCTTTTATCAAGTCCCACCTTTTCATTTTTGTCCTTGGTTGCAGTGCTGCATACCTTAGGCATAGTGGATGGTGGTTCCTCAACTATGGTGTCTGAGCCTACATCCATCTTACCACTACACTCTGAAAGTGCCTCAAAAGAATTAAGAAGAGCCGCAGATTGTGGGACATGCCTTCTATCCACAACTCTAAGTCTACCAGATCCTACAGTAGTCCATCTGCCGCTCCTAGGAGGCCTCTGTGGCAGTGGCTTAGTAACAGTCATAGCCTGAGTTTCTCTAACAGATAATTTACAAATCTCAGACTTCAAACAGGCAATTTCCTGCTGCAATAAAGAGAGCTGCCTACATATCAGGCACACTCCAAACCTCCAAAAATTGGATCTAAAAACAAATGCATGACAGCTCTTACACTGGACCAAGCCTGCCATTATAAAAGAATGGATTTAAAACCAGCAAATTTTACCTTTTTGTAGGTTATCTACCTCCTGTCTAACCTCAGACTACCTCCAGAGTATCTCCAGAAGATCTCCTGTAAGTGCTCACTTTGAAGACTTCACTTAGAAGGCTTCCCAAGCTCAATTAGACCAAGCTAATATCCCCAACCTTTATATATTCACCTAAGTACACCTCCCCCAGCAAGGAGTGGACAAGCTAAACCTGAAGCAAATACCACCCAATTGATTCCAATTGTATGCTAATCAGTATGAAAATGAGTCACCAGCCTAACCTAATTTACTCACCAGACCTAACTTAAAACCTTAAGATGAATAGAAAAGATCTGTTTGAAACAAAAATCAAAATCACTCACCAGAAGATCTCCTGTAAGTGCTCACTTTGAAGACTTCACTTAGAAGGCTTCCCAAGTAACAGGTGTGGGCAATATAAAAATCACACCTGAAAGCAGATAAAAAGGAGAGAAGTTCACTTAGTCTTTTCATTGTGTGTCTGTGTGTGCCACACTAAGCATGGACAACAGAAAGAGGAGAATAGAACTGTCTGAGGACTTGAGAACCAAAATTGTGGAAAAATATCAACAATCTCAAGGTTACAAGTCCATCTCCAGAGATCTAGATTTGCCTTTGTCCACAGTGCACAACATTATCAAGAAGTTTACAACACATGGCACTGTAGCTAATCTCTCTGGGCGTGGACGGAAGAGAAAAATTGATGAAAGGTTGCAACGCAGGATAGTCCGGATGGTGGATAAGCGCCCCCAAACAAGTTCCAAAGAAATTCAAGCTGTCCTGCAGGCTCAGGGAGCATCAGTGTCACTGCAAACTATCCGTCGACATTTAAAAGAAATGAAACGCTGTGGCAGGAGACCCAGGAGGACCCCACTGCTGACACAGAGACATAAAAAAGTAAGACTACAGTTTGCCAAAATGTAAGCCAAAATCCTTCTGGGAAAACGTCTTGTGGACAGATGAGACCAAGATAGAGCTTTTTGGTAAAGCACATCATTCTACTGTTTACCGAAAACGAAATGAGGCCTACAAAGAAAAAAACATAGTACCTACAGTGAAATATAGTGGAGGTTCAATGATGTTTTGGGGTTGTTTTGCTGCCTCTGGCACTGGGTGCCTTGAATGTGTGCAAGGCATCATGAAATCTGAGGATTACCAAAGGATTTTGGTTCGCACTGTAGAGCCCAGTGTCAGAAAGCTGGGTTTGTGTCCGAGATCTTGGGTCTTCCAGCAGGACAATGACCCCAAACATACATCAAAAAGCACCCAGAAGTGGATGGCAACAAAGTGCTGGAGAGTTCTGAAGTGGCCAGCAATGAGTCCAGATCTAAATCCCATTGAACACCTGTGGAGAGATCTTAAAATTGCTGTTGGGAAAAGGCGCCGTTCCAATAAGAGAGACCTGGAGCAGTTTGCAAAGGAAGAGTGGTCCAAAATTCCGGGTGAGAGGTGTAAGAAGCTTATTGATGGTTAAAGGAAGCGACTGATTTCAGTTATTTTTTCCAAAGGGTGTGCAACCAAATATTAAGTTAAGGGTGCCAATAATTTTTTCCAGCCAACTTTTGGAGTTTTGTGTGACATTATGTTCAATTTGCTTTTTTTCCTCCCTTTTTTTGTTTTGTTCCAATACACACAAAGGGAATAAACCTGTGTATAGCAAAACATGTGTTACTGCAATACTTTTCTGTGAGAAATACTTGATTTTCTGGAAAAATGTCTGGGGTGCCAACAATTTCGGCCATGACTGTATGTTAATGTCAATAGGGAGCTCTTGAGTGACTTAAGACTGGGGGAAGATTTGATGGCGTCTGGGAGTTTATTCCATAACTGCGGTACTCTGTAGGAAAATGAGGATTGAGCCACTTTCTTTTTGTATTGTGGTATTGCAAGAAAGGTATTGGTCCTGGATCGGAGGTTATTATAGGATGAGGGAACTGCTAGGGGAAGCAGCCTATTCAGGTAGGGTGGTAGCTTCCCAGAAAATCTCTTAAACACCAGGTTGGAAAGGTGAAGAGTGCGTCTAGATTCCAGTGACGGCCAGTTTAGCTCTTTTAACATGTCACAGTGGTGGGTCATTGTATGTACATTGTAGCACAAAGCGGCAGAATGAGTTATACAATGTAGTAAATTTCTGAAGGTGTGTTTGCGGGGCAGCTGCATACACGACATCTCCGTATTCAATAGCCGGCATAAGTATTTGTTGTACAATCTGCTTTCCTATTGCGGGGCTCAGGCAGGATTTGTTTCTGTACAGGGCACCTAGTTTGGGGTAACGTTTAGAGGAGTTTTTCAATGTGGGGGCCAAAGGATAGATTTGGGTCTAACCACATACCTAGATATTTGAGAGAAGTGACTGTGGTCAGCATGCCATTTGATTTTGTCCTGACACATAGATGGGGATTTTGCAATTTATGTAGTTTAGGTGCTGTTCCAAAGAGCATCGTTACAGTTTTGTCAGTATTTAAGAAAAGTTTGTTATCTGCAATCCATGTTTCTACCTCTGTGAATTGTTCTTGCAGCACAGCCTCCAGCTGTGGGAGATTTGGTTTGCTGGTATAGATTACGGTGTCATCTGCGTACATGTGTACAGTTGAGGCTTTGCAGACGTTGGGCAGATCATTTATGAATATCGTGAATAGCAAGGGGCCGAGTATCGAGCCTTGGGGTACTCCACACGTGACTGGGAGGGGGAGGGTGGAGCTGCCAGAAATGGACACATGTTGTGAGTGGTTGGATACATACGATTGAAACCAAGTTAGCGTGTGATCGCTAATACCAGAGTTTTTAAGTTTTTGTAATAGGAAACCATGGTCTACTGTGTCAAAGGCCTTGGCAACATCAAGGAAGATGGCTCCAGTTAGGTCTCCTTGTTCCATGCCAGCTTGGGTATCATTGCAAACTTTTAAAAGGGCGGTTGTAGTTGAGTGATTTGGATGAAAGCCGGATTGATCTGGGATTAAATAGTTTGAAGATTGATAATAATCACGTAATTGCGTGTATACGCATTTTTCCAAAATTTTGGACATTACAGGGAGCAATGATTTCGGACGGTAGTTGGATTCCAAAGTACTGTCCCCACTTTTATGGATAGGTACCACTCTCGCAGTCTTCCAGAGTTTGGGTATGTATCCAGTCACCAGTGATTCATTGATTAGGGTTGTGACAGGATTTGCAATTGCCGGTGCACTGATTTTCAGCAGCATTGCTGGGATTTGATCAGGTCCAGACTGGTATTTCATTTTTTGATTACGGAGAAGTTTAGTAACTACACTGACAGGCACATGCCTAAAGTTGAATTTATCTGTGATATGGAGTCTCTGCATGGTTGGAGGAGCCTGATCTGCATTTGGCCTTTCTGCAGGTGTGTCATTCTTTAGCTTAGCAATCAGGGTGGTGGAGCATCCAACAAAATCATTATTAAAGGCATTTGCTACATCTAGGGGGTGTTGTACAGTTTGGTTGTTTATTTTGACAGCAGCCAGTTGGGAGTGGACAGGGGGTGCTTGTATGTTACTTATGATTTTCCAAAAATTTCTAGGGTTTGATATGTTATTGTTTAAATTTTCCTTGAAGTATTGGGCTTTAGCCATTTTTGTTTGTTTTGTGCATGCATTCCGGTATTGTCGGTATTCACAGTGATCGTTCATGGAACCAGTACTCTTTAAATTTGACCACAGCGAATCTCTAAGATGGTACATTTGTGTAAGATCATCTGTAACCCAGGGTAGATGGGCCCCTTTTATGCGCACTTTACGCAGCGGGGTATGGGAATTCCAGACTTGCAGGAGCTCAGATTGAAAGTATTCAATTGCACAGTCCAGGTCTGGGATTAGGTTTACTCTGTACCATGGGAGCTGTTTGAGATCACTTAGGAGGGATTCTAGATTCTATTTGGAGGGAAAATAAATGTGGCAGAATATGTATATGGGAATCGCTACCTGCATTCCAGAGTAAATGCATTTCTCAAGCATTCTCCCCAATCAGGATGTTAATTATGCTCAAAATTATGACTTTATTTTTAGTCAGGCTGTTATTTTACCAGAAATGTGTCACTTAGCGCGTCGCTATTAGCGATTCGTACCGCAAGCTTGCGGTACTTTCTGCATTCTATACTTAACATGGGCAGCGCTAGAGATCTCCAAAAGATCACTTTGTGCCTGCGCTAATTTTTGGGCGTACACTAATCACAAAATTTTACCTACTGCTCAACCCTACTGCCAACTCAAAAAACCCCACAAAAATAAGTCCTCGCCCAAAATTAACAGGCAATTAACATGCAATTGAAAGGAATGCTGCACAAGTGTTCTCTTGGCCCCATACACCATAGTAATGTATCTGGTCGGCAATGTCGCTGCTGTTGCAGTAGGCTCTATTATGATATACCGTATATGTATCCTTTATCAACACATATCCTAATTCTAATATATTACCTAATTTTTAACATTTTATGTTGGGGAAAACATAGTATTTAAACAGTTGATTATTAGGGTGACTTTATGGACCATGTTTAAAGGGACACATGGATAGGTCTTGCCCAGAACCATATATAATTTTATATGCTGCAGCAAGGAAATTATTGTCACTCACCCGAGGCACGTTCAGTTCCTCAGCCACTGCAAGTGCTAAGTTAGCAACTTGAGACTGAACGCTGAGCTCCAGTTCAGCGCTCAGCACTGCTAACTTAGCACTTGCAGCTAATTACAGAGGTGCTGCAGGGTACAGTAGTGGGACGTGAGAAAGATGGCCACCCCCACAAAGCAAATAATTCAATAAGGAAATGTTCAGTTTGAAGTTTTAGTGGACCAAAACAAATTTATTGGAACATGGTAAACCTTAACACTAAAGTGGTAATAAAATGGAAAACAGTTTATACAGCAGAAACAGCACCTTTCATTAAGAAATCCTCCACCCTTTTGCTTCAATATTCACAGCCAAAGCGTCCAGTGAGACTGCTGCAGCAAACTGAACTGCAGCAATGTAGCAATTCAGCAGCTACTGAGGTACTGAACAGGTCTCTGGATTTCCTTTTTGGGTCTATTAAATGCATTGTAATGATTCCACATGCTGCTCGGTGGCATTTATTATGCAATGCCCATCAGCCTTTATTAATATATGTGTGCATTAAAACATGGATGATATGGCCCCCTTGGAGGATTTTAATAATGCAGGGGTGTGAGGGCTCTTCACTGGATGTGTTCATACTTGTACAAGTGTATGTCACGGTTCCCGGATCCCACCATGCAGTCCTTAAAGCCCAACACTCCACAGAGCCCAAAAGCTACCAACAGGGTAGCCGTAGAAGAATCCCGAACTGTCTGGTCCTTAGAATTGGCCAGGTATACTAGCTAGACAGAAAGGGTTAATCAAAGACAATGTCGTAATACAAAACCAGGTCAGCAACACGGGGGTAGTCAGACGAGCCAGAATCAGGAATACAGAGTATAGAATAGTCAAAGGGAATAGCTGGGTCGATATCAGTGCAGGAGCGTAGTACAAGAAAATAGTCTAGGGCAACGGAAGGCAGAATAGTCAGAAAACAAGCAGAGGTCAATAACAGGTTCAATCACGAGAGAATACAAGTATAAGGAGCTCAGGTATGGATAACTGAGTCTGATCCAAGATGGATTCAGGAGAGGCTGTGGCATTCGCACTCGCCACTTATACTTATTTGCGTAAAACAAAGAAGAGAAAGTGGTGGGTTCATCCTGTAAACTCTGCGCGATACCGTCATGGTGCTTTTGTGACGTTATACAAGCCACTACAGGAGAAGGACCCAGTGAAATTCTTCAACTTTCTCCGGATGTCGATACCGTCGTTCGAGTTGTTTGCCACTGTGAGAGAGCCTTTGATGAAGATCGACACCAAAATGCGGACTGCCATATCACCTGAGGAGTTGCTGTTCTTCACATTAAGGTAAGAACTAAAATATTTTCTTTCCGTGCTCACTCAGTATATTTAAGCCGGAGACACACAGAACATATATACCCACTTTTAGACCCAAAATAATTACACACGTATACCATATATACCCACACAGATCTCATATTATACCAGAACCAACCACCACCACCATCATCAGCACCAGGGAGTGAGTGGGGAGCGACGCTGTCCCTCAGGGCAAATTTGGAATTTTCCAACTTCTGCTGCACTGCACTGCAACTTGCTGCCTTTTGAGTGAGGGCGATGGAAAAGACTGGCTACACTGACAGTGTAGCTGCACACTCAATGTATCTCAGACTTTACACTCACACACATACTCACACACGCACAGGCAACTCATTCTATCACGTAAACACCGGACATAATAACTTATGAAGCCGACAAAGTTTTGCGCCAAATTTTTTTATTTTTTTTTGTTTCTTATGTTAAAGGCTGCAATTTTAAAATGGGAATTTGTTTTTTTAATAAATAACAAATTTAGAGCCATCCATTTGTTAACAGAAAAAAACAAATACAGAAAAGCATTTAAAAGACATTTTTTTTTTTAATACACAACAAATTTCAAGTCCTACATTTGTAACCTTTATCACAAACTAAACTAAAAAAACTTCTTTGGTAATAGGCTATATTAACAAAAGAACAGAAACCGACTACAAATTGTCATATTCTGGCATATCAGGGTGCATTGGTGCTTCCAGAAATCTACTGTAGTATCCACTACAAGTTGATGTCTGCGATTGCGCTGCTGTAGTATGCGACATTGCAGGGTTTGGTGGTTGATGTAGCATTCTATCCAGTGTTTGGATGGTCTGGATTCGAAAACTAGCATTCTGTGGTGATGATAATTTTTTCATCATAGGTATAAGTGAATACAGAAATGCAACATCTTCTTCTGCTATCGATTTTCTGAGGTTGGTGCGACTCCATAAATTTTATGAGAGCTTCCTTCACATTACCTGCTCCCCTTTTACGTCTGTTTTTTTTTTTTTTTCCCTTCACCAGATTCGCGAACCACGGTGGCTTCATCTCCTTCAGGGATGATCTGTAGGTCATCATCTGAGACTTCAGTGTCGACATTAATGGTGCTAGTTGGCATTGAGTGGTTTGGTTGCTCCCTCTTCTGTTGAGGCTGAGGGTGTTGGCTCTCCTGATTCTGAGCAGCTTGATCGTATAGCCTGGATGCTGCTTTCTGTGGGTCTTGGCTCTAAACTTTTTTAATGAAAGATAGTTGATCAGCATACATGTATTTTCGAGTCTTCTTTGCTCCCAACCCTGATTGTGAACATTCCTCCTGCTTCTTTAGGCTGCGTACGTAATTATCCCTCAAGGTGCGCCACTTAACCATTACTTAATTTACTAAAAAACAAAAAGAATGCCATAAAGTTAATAAATGCACTCATAACCCTAAACTTTTTTTATTTATTCTTTTGGCATGTATCTTGCAAGTGGCTGCAGTTTACAGGACATACATTACTTGTTTCGTATCGGTAGATCAACTGCAGGTATTCTGATACGGAAAGTGTGTAAAACAATTTGGAATACCACGAAAGAAGAATATATACCAATGCCAACCGAGGAAACATGGGCCCGTATATCTCGTGGATTTCTAGAAAGAGCAGATTTCCCGAACTGCCTTGGAGCAGTGGACGGAAAACACATCCTTGTGAAAGTGGAATTACAAAACTTTTTTCTATTGGTCTGCTGGCAGTAGCTGACGCTAGCTACAGATTCACTTATGTCGACATTGGATCGTATGGCAAAGACTCCGAACTCAACGGTTTTTCGTAATTTGACCCTGTGGACCAAAATTCAGACCAGGAGTCTGAGTATACCAAAGCCACAGAAATTAAGGGCACAAACATTGCTGTGCTATTCGCCTTTGTAGGGGACGAGGCGTTTGGACTGTCCTCTAACTACTGCGACCATATTCGGGAACACAGTTAAGCGAGAAGAAGCGGGTGTTTAACTATAGATTGTCAAGAGCTAGGCTCTATGTAGAATGACGCATTTTCCATCGACCATTGAACGTAAATGGAAATTTCGCTGTTGACATTGTCAAGTGTTGCTGCGTGCTACACAATTTCGTCTGAGACCAGGATGGCTATAATCTCGATGACTCTTTTGATTCTGCTGCATTTGAAGACTTTGTGAATAGCACTGCTATGAATGTAAATAGGAGAAACTTTAGGTATAGAGACACGTTAGCAAATTATTTTGTGAGAGTGGTCAGATACCATGGCAGATGGGCAGAATTTAAATGTAAATATTTTGTTTTCATTTTCTCAGTAACCAGCTTCCTAAATTAAAGTCTTGTATAGTAATTTTTTTGTGTATATTGGTTTGAAAAAAAATTTGAAATTAAAAATGTATATAGTTTTGAGTTATAATTTGTCCTATACTATTCGGTTTTCTGCATTTGGCTAAAAACATTTACCGCACTTGGCTAAAACGTTTTCTGCACTTGGCTAAAACATTTACCACACTTGTCTAAAACATTACCGCACTTGGCTAAAACATTACAGAGACACCTGATAGACACCATATATATGTATATCAAAATTTATACATACTTTAGATTTTTTTCTCACTTTCCGGCATGGAATCATAATCCTCGTACAGCTCTTTGGTGACTTCAGCCCATGCGTTCCCTTTCTTAACTTTGTCCTTGTACTCAGAATTTGTGGTGTCCCACAGCTCGGGATGCTGCTGGACGAGCTGGATCAGGTACTCTGCATCCATGGACATCGAACGCGTGCTGCGAGATGGTTTGAGGAGATGACGTGCAGCGTGTCAAGCTCCTGCACGTGTGAAACGTCTGCGCATGTTTTACGTCTTCACGCCGACAGGAATATGCACGTTGGTGTCGTTGTTTCTACGTCTGTTTAGCTTTTTCACATTGATGTTGTTTTCACGTCCGTAGCTATATGCATTGCCCGTCCGTGAAAAAGTGCGCAGCTGCTTCGTGTGGTGTGTTTCAGTGACTCCTTTATAAAGCTACGATGGACGTCAAACAGTACGGTCAAACGGACGCAAAATGTTTGCTAGTGTGCCGCCAGCCTAAATATACAACTAAAACCAAGACAAAAACTAACATAATACACAATGTAATGTATAGTCTGACCATTAACCACTTCACTGCTGAGCCATTTCAACCCTGTGAAAATGTTTACGTTTAAGTGCACGTTTTTATTTAATGTTTTATGACTTTTATTTACACTGAATAAGGCCAGAATCTGCCCTTTCCAATGACACATAGAACGTCCATATACGATGCACCCAGTGGTGTATTTAGGTTTTGTGCTGCCCTAGGCCTGACTAAACTCGTGCACCCCCTAATTTAAATTTGAGGCACCCCTTCCTGTCAAGGGCACACCTCTTCCTGGTTAATCCCCACCCTTCATCTTTAAGCTCCACCTTTTCCTCTTAGAGTTCTGCCTTTTCCTCTCTTTATATTAAAAGCGGATACCAAGTGCCTACTTGTATATTTTGTATACCGTTTCAAATGTATCTATTGAGATAAATAAAATTATGAAATGTTTAAATTCAAGCATTTTTACAAAGAACAGCCACGCATGTCAAGTATACTGGATCACAGCCGCTCTAATTGATTGAACAATAAAATCCACAGAAACGTGCACTGGATATGAGTGTATCACAGAGCTGCACAGCAATAAAACCCACAGAAATGTGCACTGTGTATGAGAACATCAGACCTGCACAGCAATAAAACTCAGTAATGTGCAGTGTGTATGAGCGTATCCCAGAGCTCCAGGGCAATAAAACTTACAGTAATATGCAGTGTGTATCACAGAATCCACAGCAATAAAACTCCCAGCAATGCATGTGCAGTGTGTATGAGTGTATCAGAATCCACAGCAATAAAACTCCCAGCAATGCAATGTGCGGTGTGTATGAGTGCATCAGAATCCACTGCAATAAGACTCCCAGCAAACCGAGTAAATATGAGCACACAGCAATTATTTATTCTATATTTACCGGCCTACGTCTGCGGTAGGGCTGTGTGCAGAGTCAGCAGGGACTGTGTATGGACTCAGCAGGAGGTCCCTCCAGGCCACGTTAGGATCGCGGCTGTGCCTGTGCGTGGAGCCATCTTGTCAGAAGTGGGGTGCCACTGCCAGAGGGTGCACCGTGGCTTTGATTCCCTTCCCGGTGTGTGTTCAGTCCAGAATAGAGTGAGAATCCGTGTTAACGAAAGGACGGGCAGCTGCGTGCGTGTCACGTGGTTCAGCCAGTCAGGTGGTACTGAGACTCAGTACCACCTGACTGGCTGGACCACGTGACCTGCACGCATGCAGCCTCACCAGGAGCCAGACAGCTCAATGACAAATTTCTATCACTGCAGTGCTGGTTAAGGAATGGTCCACTTTAAACAGCAGTAAGCAGACAGGGCTTCATATTCTGCTGATAAACGCCCCCCCCCCTTTACCTGCCATTTACTGTCATCTTTTCTCTCTGCACACAAATCACATCCCCCTCCCCTCTCCTAGAGCTGCTGCGGGGCAGGGGAGGAGCTATGGAGGGAGGAGAGAGGGATTTTTATTCTATTCGATTTTATTCCATATGCAAGCACCCTGCTCCGCTGCTCGTTGTTTGAGAACACAGCTCAAAGCTGACACACAGTGACAGTGGCACCTCCTAGTACCCCCTAATGACACCCCAATAATCACTGGTACCTGGGGCGTCCCGCCCTCCGCCACTCCCCTAAGTACACCACTGCTCTGTAATATGCTCACACACGTTTGGCGAACTGCCAGCAAGTACGGTGCTGTTTGAAGGCAGTGAAAATCCCCATAGAGAAGTAATAGTTAATCTATTCAGAGAACACCAAACAGCAGAGAAATGGCAGTGAAATGCCCTGATGTTTTGTGGTTTCAATCAGCAGGTTTATTCAGGCGAACCCCATAGGTTTCAATGTTAAAAATATTCCCGTTTTTATGCAATATCTAATAAACCATTTAATATTTTAATCTGCAGTAAAAAGTCTTTATTGATTTTTTTTAGTACCTTTTAGTAATTTTTCAGCAAAATTCCCTCCCCCCCTTTAATAGCGGTTTTTCTTTTTTCTGTAACAGAACTTTTTATTATCAATCATAGGATCTTATATGTAAATTCCAGACATTTTCGTTTAGTAGTTCTTTAGAAAACAGCAGGCCACGGGTTTGTGGTGGCAGCATTCAGCGGCCGACTCCATGCACTTTGGGGACCCTGCGGTGAATGGTGAATTCACTGCAGGGTGGGGAAATTTTATTCCCCGAAGTGCAGGGAACTACAGAACACCAAAATGTTGGTGTCATTTCGGTGCTCTGTGAGTAATCCATTTAGGCTAGGGTCAGACTAACGCATTTTTCGCGTTGTCCGTGAAAAAGTGCGTTCGAGCGAATGGACGTATTTTTTCACGGAATACGCGATAGCGGTCATACGATGCGCATTTTCGTCCGTGATTTTGTACGGATCATCAATAAAACCCTTTTTGCGTCTGGACGTTATGTTGGCCGGACGTGTGCAGCGTCTGACGTCTCCCAATCACGCAAACACGCCGCTATGCGGACGCAGCGCACTCTGTACGTCAGTAGTAGCGGTTTGACGTTCTAGAAAAAATGTGTTCGTTTGCCACTTGCGTTGCGCGGACGAACTTTCGTGCGGCCGTTCTTCGTATGTTACCCGACATTGGACGTCATTTGCTGCTAGCACGGCCGTGATTTCGTGCGGTTAAACGCACGTTAAAAATGCTTTCGTCTGACCTTAGCCTTAGTGGTGAGGTTTTTTGCTGCCCCCTGGAAAGTGAAAGCCTAGGCCTTGCCTACCCAGGACATGCTTGAAAATTAGTGAAATCTCAATGTATCCTTCCTGGCAAAATACTTTGCAAAAGTAAAAAAAAAAGCAAAAAAAAAATTTTTTTAGGGGTGGGGCCACCAGTGCGGGCCGCCACCCCCTGGAAAGTGCCGCCCTAGGCCTAGGCCAAAATACACCACTGGATGCACCGGAACGGAGATACCGCGGTCTGAAAAGTGTGGGAAGCTGGATGCTGATTTTTGGTGTGGGGCACATGGGGGGGCAAGGATTAACCTAGGGGGGCAATTGCCCACCTTGCCCACCTGTAGAGCCGCCTATGCCTGTTGACGTGCTACGACATGCGTTCAGAGTGTATGGAATGTCCACTCTCACAGACGTTCCTTTCACTCTCAAAAAGGCTCGTCTGACCCCGACCTTAAAATAACAGTAACCGGGACCTAATGACCTGCTGCTTTTCTATCACCTGTCAGTTTGACCCGATCCCCTCGCACCTTATCCGGTCACTGTCCCCGCGTCGACTCATATTTTCAACCTCTCCATATCCTCTGGACCCTTCCCCTCTGCAATCAAACGTGCTCTGATCACCTCCATTCTAAAGAAGCCATAACTTGATCCCACCTCCCTTTTGAACTACCGCCCCATCTCTCTGCTCCCCTTTGCCTCCAAAATCTTAGAACGCCTGGTCTTTAACCAGCTCACTGGTTTTTAAATGCTGCTAACTCTCTACTTGATCCCCACCAATACGGCTTTCGTTCCCAGCACTCAACTGAGACTGCTCTGACCAAGGTGACTAATGATTTAGTGGCTGCTAAAACCAAAGGTCACTTATCCCCGCATATTCTTCTTGACCTTTCTGCTGCATTTGGCAGTGTTGACCACCTTCTTCTGCTACTCACGCTGCTCTACTTGGCCTCAGTGGCACTGGTCTCATGGTTCTCTTCCCATCTCTCTTTGCTCCTTCAGTGTCTCCTTCACTGGTGCCTCTTTACCCCAAGTTCCTCTCAGTTGGGGTACCTCAAGATTCTGTTCTGAGTCCCCTACTCTTCTCGATCTATACTGACTCTCTGGACAACCTCATTTCTTCCTATGGACTCCAATATCATCTCTATGCTGAAGACACCTAAATCTAGCTTTCCTCCTCCGATCTCACTCCTCCTGTGCTGGAACGTGTTACAGCCTGCCTGTCGGCTGTCTCCAATTGGTTGACTTCCCGTTTCTTAAAGCTTTACCAAAACTCCAAAACTGAACTTCTCATCTTCCTTCCCTCTAAAACAAACACTTCTGCACCTATTTCCCTTCAGGTGATTCGTGCCACCGTTACTTCTACCTCTCAAACATGTTGCCTTGGTGTCCCCTTTGATTCTGATCTCTCCTTCACTCCTCACATTCAGTCACTAACCAAATGTTACTACTTTCACCTAAAAAAAAATTGCTTGCGTCTATCCCTGTCCTAATAGGGACTCTGATATAACACTCATCCAGGCTCTTATTATCTCCCGCTTTGTCTACTGTAACATCATTCTCTCTGGCCTTAAGAGGTCCCAGATTCGATTCTTCCTCTGCAGTCTGTTATGAATGCCTGTGTTAGCCTCATCCACCTCACCTCTCGCATCTCTTGCACTTCACCCCTTTGTCAGTCTCTACACTGGCTCCCTGTTTCCTTTAGAATCCAATTCAAATTACTGGTGCTCACATACAAAGCTGTCCATAACCGCGCCCCTACATACATCTCCTCCTTATTAAGAGGTACATCCCGTCCCAGCCACTTAGCATCAGATAATGGCAGAGCAATCGGCTTCACATACCCGCACCCCCAACTCCTGCCTTCAAGACTTCTCCAGAGCTGCCCCCTTTCTATGGAACTCCCTCCCCTGCAACAATAGTCTCTCCAGTCTTTCAAGAAGTCTCTGAAAGCACTTTACTTTAGAGAAGCCGATCGGCTCACTCCATGATTCCCCAACTGTATGTTTCTTGCACAATCTTCCCACCCAGCCCTCATGCACCCGCTGCTTCAGGTTCTCTATTTACCCTCACCTAGTGTGTCACCCATCTCCTCTTAGATTGTAAGCTCTCGAGCAGGGTCCCCTCTCCTACTATTTTGTCTGTTTAATATGTTGGTATATTTGTTTTTCTGTCGCACCCATTGTACAGCGCTATGGAACTTGTTAGCGCTTTATAAGTAACTGTAACTGCTTATGTTTTAGATTATGCAGATTTATGTATGACGCAGACTTAGGCTAATGTCAGACGAACGCAGTCTGAGCGCACTCTGCGTGCGTGCATAATGGACAGACGTACTGACGGAAGATACTGTAGACACCACACAGTCCGTTTTTTATGACAGACGTAGAAAAAAAGGGAAATATGGGAAACAAAATTAATATGAAAAAGGATATGAAAAGGCATTTTGTGCGTCAAGGTGCTGGACGTCACAAATGCGCTACGTCTGACGTCTCCTCACTCACACAAAACGCTACGCGGACGTGGTGGACGTGTCGCACTCTACACGTCCGTCTAGTGGGTTAACGTTCTTGCCTAACTTGCGTCCGTTTGCCACGTGCATTGTGTGTGCGCAGTTCGGTGCGGATGCACTTAGTGTGTGTGGGGCTCTATTGCTCATGATTCTATGCTACGACGGACGTTAAACTGTGCGGCAGCACGGACGTGATCACTGCGCTCATCTGACACAGGCCTTAATGTGAAGGTAAATTGTTGCAGAGCTATTATTTGCTTCCAAAGTGAAAAGCTGACAGTAGCACAGTGTTATTTTTAAAAAAAAATTTTGGAAAATTATAAATTGTGTTTAATTTTAAACAGGGATACAAAAAAGAAGGGGGAAGGGGGAAGGGGGAACAAAACACACAAAATAGACAACAAGCAATGCTGCGTGTGTTCACCACACATGTTATAAAAGTACCGTATTTTATGGAGTATAAGACGACCGGGTGTATAAGACGACCCCCAATTTTCCAGTTAAAAAATAGGTTTTGGGCTATACTCGTCATATTGTATTGTATATCCCCCGTATAAGACGACCCCCAATTTTTGGGGGATGTTTTTAAGTATTAAAAAAGTAGTCTTATACACCAGAAAATACTGTATATCCTTAAAGCATCAAAGTGAGATTACAATACTCTAAATATTATTTTTTCTCCCTACCATTTTGTTGATTTTTTTTTCCCCATGTGGCAACATTTACCAAAGGTTTTACTTTACTTCTGCAGCTTAACAGTTTAATGAGGTGGGAAATGGAATGTTTAAGGCTGCAGGGGGCTATTGTTCTTCAGGCTACTCGAGATAAGAGATGGCAGCTGAAAGTGATAAAACAGGGAGCTTAAAAGACTTCTAATCTACCCCATGGTGCTGTCCTTTGAATACATTCCACACAATACAATGATTTGAGTGGGCCATTTACTCCATTCTGTTGCCAAAGCTACGCAGTGCCGAACTGATGTAAAGATACTGCGGGGCAGTTTACAACACAAAATATCACACAATGAATGCACTCCGTGACACATAGAGCGTTAAATGTTTCCTTAACTAAACCCACAAGAAAAAAACAAATCACTTGTAAGATATCAGCAACATAAAATAAATACAATAGGGACATTTCATTTTTGGTGGCCCATTAAAACTATATTAAAGTAGAGTGCTCTGAATTTTGCTTGTTATGTAAGTAAATAGTAGGGATGTGCGTTTCGGGTTTCGGAATTTTGGAATTTTCACGATGTGTTTTCGGATGCGGCCGATTTTCCGAAAATTTTTAGATCCGAAAATGGCAGATCTGAAAAGTTTTCCGAGCCGAAACGAAATATTTTCGGAATTTTCGAATGGACTTGAAATGTGTCAAATCGAAATTTATTTTCACGCTATTCATGATTTCGGTTCCATTCGTGATTTCGGTTCCAGCTGTTTTATTCTGAAATTCGATGATGACTGTCCACTTCAAAGTTGTTGGGAAATTCAGGAGTGATCTTCAATACTCTATGTCCAAGACTTAAACCAAAAGGACATCTCTTGGTTGAGGTTAATTAAGAGGTTAACACCTGTCCTGGCCAAACCTCTGCAGGAACCCAAGATCCTACCCTAACCATATAACAGAAACTGTAAAAAACAGTTCACATTTTTTTCCTCTAAATAATTGGGCAGATCCTGCTGACAGCCTCTGCTATATATATGTGAATTTACACGCGAGCAGCTCCTCCTCTTTGGTTCAGGGACTACCAAACTTTGAAACGAGGAGAACAGAGGTTCCGAAAAATACGAAAATTTCCGAAATCTCGAAAAGTCGATACAAAAAACGAGCTAAGTGACCCGAAAATACGAAAAATGGTCGATATTCCGAAAAAAAAGTGTACATGAAAAACGAGTCGAACCGAACCGAATCGAAACAGAAATCGGTCGAAACGAGCCGAATCGAAAAGTTTAAACATCCGAACGAGCCGAACCGAATCGAACCGAAAAAAAAATCGGTGCACAAGCCTAGTAAATAGTCTCAGAAGCAGCTTTCCGAAGAGTGTAGCCGTCACAGTGACGCGTCTCCTGTGGCTCTTTGAAATAAATGCTTGTGAAGCACCAGTGTTTTGGTTCTTTCTGAAGTATCAGTGCAATTGTACATTACAAGTTTAATTTTGTCAGAGTTTTGTTATTGTTTTTTTTATTTTATAGTTTTACAAAACAATAACAAAGATATTAAGACTGGAATCTCGAAGTATCATGCCTTCATGTAGTTTTTTTTTTTTATCTTAAATGCACCATTTATACACACCTTTTATCCCTTTAGCTAAAACCGTATGCAATTAATAGCATCTTGTGATTCCGCCATGCAGATGTACATTAAATTTCCCATAATGGTAAGGAAGGGGTGGCTCCATTGTTGCATTATTTCTTGGTAGAAGGCTACATGTATTGTAAACTCTATTGTAGATAATTAGGTAATTTAATGCTGATATCGTTTCATCAGTTGACTAAAGATTCAAGCTACTTCATCTGATGAGAATTCATTATCTATTATTTTACTTGTAATGATGATGATTGGTTCTTTTGTTCTGTGCTATTCTGTTATACAGTAAGTATATTCTGTTAAGGCATTTATCTGGAACTTCCTATTTAATATTTGGTGCTTAATGTCCAGAGTATGCATCACTAGAATCTGTTCAATTGTAAATGCAACAGGATTGTGTTTAAAATAATAGTTGGCACTCTATATAACCTTTGGGAATTGTGCCATTATAATCACGGGTATCACGCTCTTATGAGAAAGAAAACTACAGCTATTCCATATATTGCCTTATGTTCAATTTCGATTTAGTTTCTAAAGTTTCTCCTGCTACCTTTTCAATGACTGGTATATATTCATCATGGCTTAAATCCACTTTCACCAATTTAACATTCTAGCAGAATAAAAAAAACTACATAAATCTAAAAATAAAACACATTTTAAATTTTGAGTATGTGATATAAATATATATTATGCTCAGAAAGTTTCTTAAAGGGACACTACCACGTACATAAGCTGTAAATACATTTTTTGTGCGTTACAAACAAAACCACCTTATTAAACACATGTTGGTGTTTACTTCCTTTACCTATTTTCTATCCCTGCATGTTAGGTCTACCTTCTGTCCCACCATTGAGAAATCCAACAGTATAAGGGACTGGTACCACACTTGGGTTAAGGGTTTCCTAGTTCTTCGTATTGGCCTGTCCAGAACGCAAATCCTGCAACCCCAAACCTTACAATCGCTCTACTTCAAACTTGTAAGTCTAATTTATGGCCATGTAATCTGGAGTCCTGTGCTCTTTTGAATTCATGAATATGTGATTTAAGACACATTTTTCAATCCATTTCTCCTAACTAAATTTCCAACTTAACAGGCACTATTCCCTAGTGAAAGTTGGCATCTGAATGTGCATGCGTTCTTGCTAGGATAAGTGACTTTAACGCATGCCCCCCCCATATTACCTTCCTGACGTTATACCCATAAAAAAAATCACTTAGCGTATTGGATTTTGTGCTACTTTACGCCAGTTTACTGTACTTTGTGCTCCTCATGTTATTAAAAAGTGGTAGCACTGATTATCACAGGGATGCGCAAGCCTAAATTTAACTACATATTAAAACTGGTGCTAAATGATTCCCCAACATAATTTAGCACCCCCTAAAGACCCCCCAATAAATCCGATACTCACCTCTCATCACGTGGCAAGAACGGTGGCCTGATCCACCGCTGCTTGTCACATGGAGCAGAGTGAGACTGGTAAGAAATAGTTCCCAGTCTCCCTCCATGATCAATCCTCGGCGCAGGGCTTGCAGCCTGGAATGCAATTCTCCAAAAGTTCTCCAGAGTTTCACCTTTCTCTGAATAACCCTGTATGAAAAACAAAAATAATAGGGGTTATTCAGAGAGATCCGAAATGTAACCGGACACTGAAATTCAGCATACAGGGACATTTCGGGGCCTTTCGGCTATTCAGAGAGCAGGCAATTCGCCAAATGTTGGCGAATTGCCTGCACATACGGTGCCTGTTTGAGGGCAGTGAAATCCCCCATAGAGAAGCAATGCTTCATCTATTCAGAGACACCAAACAGCAGGGAAAAGTTGGCGAAATGCCCTGATGATTGGTGGTTTCATTCGTACGGTTTATTCAGATGACCCCATAGGCTTCAATTAAAAATATGCCAGTTTTAACCCCTTGGTGACCGGGCGGTTTTACACAATCCGTCCTTTAGTGACCGCTGCTGTTTTTACGTTTCTGCGCTGTTAGTGTTTAGGTCAAATTTTCCTCTTACTCGTTTATTCAACCCACACATATTATACACCGTTTTTCCCGCCATTTAATGGACTTTCTAAAAATACCATTAAATCCATCATATCGAATAATTTACTATAAAAAAAAATATGAAATATGATGACAAAATGGTAAAAACACACTTTTTCGTAATTTAATCCCCAAAATCTACAACCACCAAAAATGACCCCGGCTAAATAGTTTAAAACTTTTTTCCCGAGAATAGAAATACCAAATTTTTACATGTTTTTGCCCCTTAACCTCTTCACTGCTGAGCCAGTTCACCTATGTGCGCGGCGCTCATTCTGACCATTTTGTGCTAATTATTTTTAGATGGCAGCCTAGGTCCTATTTAACTAAACCCCCTAGGCAAAATTGTTTTTTTTTTAAAAAAAAAATTATTTTCTTTAATTTAATTTTTAACCCTTTCATTGCAGAGGATGCGTCCACCCGCAGGTAGGGTTACATGCGGAGGACGCGCTGAGCGTGTCCTCCCTTTGCGGCCAGCGATCGTCCGGATTCCGGCCGATCGCTGTGCCCCCCCGGTGCGGGCTGACATCCTCGATGGCACAATTAGATGTCATTGCGGCGGCGCGATGACATCTAATTCAGGCACCCCCCCCCCACGTGTGGGAGGAGGCGCCTGAAAGGGAGGGGGGGAAGTCCTTTGGACCTCTCTCCCTCCCGATCGCTGGGGGCCTGAGATTAATGTAAGGCACCGTTTGGAAGGGCACAGCCTGCCCTTCCGAACGGTACCTGGCATTAACCCCATGGGGGCTGGATCACGAATCGGCGCCAGTTTGTGATCCTTTCCCGGAGCTGGCCGACATCTTGGATGTCGGCCAAGCCTCCGGGAACTCCCCCTGAGGACTGGCATCATCGTGCATAGCACGATGACCCCAGTCCTGGAGTTAACCCCTAACTGCCACCAATGGTGGAGATAGGGGGTTCCAATGAACCCCCTATCTCCCGATCCGTGGCAGCTAGGGGTTAATGTTTGGTACTGTTGGATCGGCCAGAGCATGGCTGTTCCAACGATATCAAACATGACCATGAAAAAAAGTTTTTTTAAAAAAATAAAAAATAAAATAAAAAAAATATTTAAAAAAAAAATATATAAAAAAGGTTTTTTTTCTTTTTTTTGGTTTGTTAATGCAGCAATATTGTTCCCATTTCAATTATAATGTGAACAATGATGCTGCACTAACGATTTTTGTATGCGGTGTGTTTGTTAAAAATCGCGTAATTTTCCCAAAAAAAAGTGTAACGAGACCCCATTTCTAATTTTTTTAACAAGCGCACCCCATACAAAATATAACCGCAATTGCTCGCATGTTAAAATGTGAAAAAAAACCACTTTACACATTGTAAATGATTGAAAATTCATATTTTATTGCATTTTTTGTTATAATATACAGACAGCACATGACGTATACATATAATAATGACATATTATGAATCTGCCAAGTCTGACGGAAAGAACGATATATAATATGTCTGGGTCATATACTAAAATAAGCCTTCAAAACACGTTTAAACAAGATGAGCGAAACAGGTAAAAATGAGCTCAGCACAGAGGTGCAAAACGCCTCAGCAGCGAAAGGGTTAAACCAAACCTGGTCATATTTGGTATCATTGGAAAGGCCATGATCAGGCCTTTCCAATGATGAAAATATGACCATCTAGCTGCCACGGATCTCCACATGGCAGCTAGGGGGTTAACTGGCCCACTGACATCCTCACACATTTGGTGGGGGGACCTGGAGGCTTGGCTGATATCCAAGATGTCAGCCCCCTCCAGGTTCGAATTGCGTTTTGGCGCCGATTAGCGCTGAATCGCGATCTGGCAGCGAAAATGTTAATGCTTTACACCACTGAAAAAAGGAGACTCTCCCCTTTCCAGCGGTGCAAAAAGCATCACTGTACGTTACATGACCTTTTCATTATCATTCATAGGATCTTATATGTAAATTCCAGGCATTTTCGTTCAGTAGTTTTTTGGCAAACAGCATTTAAATTTCGAAACTCTCAAGCATACTGTTGTTTTTTTTTTTTTTTTCTTTACCACGTTCGTCTGCCTGTTGGCATTTTCCAGCGGCTGCTCTGCTCTGCACTGCACTGCACTTTGATCGGTGGCTCGTTGGGTTTTTCTGGCGTGTTCAGCGGGGTTTTTGCGGGTTTTCGGTTAGTGTTCGGCGAGTATTCCTTGCACTACGGGGGGCCCTGCGGTGCTTGCTGAATACACGCAGGGTCGTTGAATTAGAATCGCAGAATCGCCCTGAAGTGTGGGGAACGAAAAGTCAGCGAACGTGCGGTGACTTTTCAAATCTCTCTAAATAACCCTGATAGTCAAAAACAATAAAAGGTGTTCTAAAAAATAATGGAATAAAAACAGTTTTTGAAAATAATGAAAAGGATAAGCGGTATTTAAGAAAAAACTTAAAAAATATATTATATAAAAAAAACATTGAATCCTATGTGAATCTCCTGTTTTAACCTGTCGAATTGAAACACACGAAAATCGGGGCATTTCGTTGGAATTTTAGTGCAATACGGCATTCTCTGAATAGAGGACACAGTAATCTTATATGGAGTTATTCTGGTGCCACCAAATTGTGGGAATTGCACCGTATTTTGCTCTCAGTTTGCCAATATTTGGTGAATAGACAGCTTAGTGAATAGACGAACTGCCCCAAAATTGCACCAAACGGGGAAATTCACCATCCAGTGCAATTCGGAGGTTCGTGAATAACCTCTTAACAATTCTTATATTATCCTTTTACAAGTCACTTTGTTCCACTTGCGTTTAATAAAATGGAAAATTGTATTTTAATTGTCCTAGGAATACAGGAAAAGGACTGATATATATTTGAGTATGCATGGATTTTCCGCAAGATCTGAGTTATGATAGGTGCGAAATGTGTGTCTTGATTGGTTTAAATTATACCACTGTAAATGCAGTCATCATAATGAAGGCGAGTTTTAATTTCATAAACATTTACTGAAGATAAAACATATTCTTTAATTCTTGTATTCCATTGTTCTAACATAGAAATTTAGCATTTTGATTATATTTTCTGCAACCTGTTACAATTCTTTTTAATTTACTAAGGACTATTGTTTTAACATATTCATCTTCTCCAGTGAAGGTTTGCTTTGCACAGCTGCTGTCATATTATTATGCCTTAAACATATCTCTAAATGAGGATTTTGTCATCACTCATGCCAGAATGAAGTATATGATAGATCCTCCTGTCTAAACATTTTATTACAGGCAAAATTAAAATTACAGAGGCAAAAATTATGTATATCAAAGTAATGTGCCATGTAGTCAATGGCAACAAATCATTTTAGTTAATGACTATTTCAAGAGGGTAAATCCATAAAAACAGAAGAAAATCAATAAGAAAGGTGCATATATTGTTTGCCATGACAAGGCTTCAGATGCTTCAACTACTTTTCATTGTTTGTGTTTTGAAACATTGAAAATCAATTTATGGAGAAAACCGATTGAAATGATAATACAAGCAGATGACGCTCAAACCTGCACTCCATCATACCATCACTGCATTGTAATTATCATATCATTATGCGTTTAATTTCTACATTTATTGTGTTCAAAGAGAACATTTTTTAAATAATGTGGATTATGTATAGTGTAAGGTTATCATAATTCATATTGTACTTACTAATATTGTCCTTTATAAACTTGGTATTGTTATTGCAAATTTACATTAAAAAATCAATGTTATATTTGTAATATCTCAACGTCAGCAGGGGAAAGCTGCTAAGTCTATAAAAATGTATAAAAACATGGCAACTCATCTTACTATACAAGATTATTATTGATTTTCAGTTCATTCCACACATTCTAACACTGGTATTTTTTTGTCAGTCAACCGAGCATCTGGAAAATAGGGCATTCCATATTATTCCATTTCATTTCTCCATACCATGGAACGTCTCACTCTTTAACGTCTCAGAAAGTTTCAATGTGATCCGGTGTCTCTTGTTACTTTGCCCTAATCGCATAATAATTGACTGAATCTAGAGGCTGATGTGAGGCCAGCAGACATGCATTCCCTGGACAATATTCCAAAGTTGGCGCTAACTTAACCAGAGCTAGGGATGTGCGTTTAGATTCGGACCGATTCGTATTTTTCACGAATCGGTCCGATTCGTGGCTTCGGACTCGGACGATTTTCCGAATCGGATCGGATCGAAAACGTCCGAAACGAAAAGATTTTCGATCCGGAACGAAAAGATTTTTGTGTTTTCATATGGACGTGAAATGTGTAAAATCGCAAGTTATTTTCATTCCATTCGTGATTTCGGTTCCATTTTGGTCATTTCATACATCGTATTTTTCGGTTCCATTGCTGATTCCGTAATTCCGTATCGTTTCCAATGATTCGCTATTTCTGTCGATACGGTAATTCTGTCGATTTTATCTTTTTTTTATTAAATAAAGATCCTTTTGGTCTTATATGCATTGCACAACTTTATTTAATCATATTAAAATGGTATGAAAGGAACAAAAATGAACAAAACGATTTAAAAACCGCAAAAATAAAATACTGACCCAAGTGGTCTGACTTTAAAGAAAATAACAGAACAAAAGGTTTTAAATGGAAAAAAAGCTGAACAAAATTATCAGAAACGAAAAAAAACACAAATAAAATTATTTAAAACGAAAAAAAAAATGCAGCATATGAATCCGCACACTGCAGGGAAGCGCCTCTCTACGCGGTATAATTAATGCAGCATATGAATACTCACACTGCGGGGAACAAGCGCCTCTCTGTGCGGTATAATTAATGCAGCATATGAATACGCACACTGCGGGGAACAAGCGCCTCTCTGCGCAGTATAAATAATGCAGCATATGAATACGCACACTGCGGGGAACAAGCGCCTCTGCGCGGTATAATTAATGCAGCATATGAATACTCACACTGCGGGGAACAAGCGCCTCTCTACGCGGTATAATTAATGCAGCATATGAATACGCACACTGCGGGGAACAAGCGCCTCTCTGTGCGGTATAATTAATGCAGCATATGAATACGCACACTGCGGGGAACAAGCGCCTCTGCGCGGTATAATTAATGCAGCATATGAATACTCACACTGCGGGGAACAAGCGCCTCTCTGTGCGGTATAATTAATGCAGCATATGAATACGCACACTGCGGGGAACAAGCGCCTCTGTGCGGTATAATTAATGCAGCATATGAATACGCACACTGCGGGGACAAGCGCCTCTCTGTGCGGTATAATTAATGCAGCATATGAATACGCACACTGCGGGGAACAAGCGCCTCTCTGTGCGGTATAATTAATGCAGCATATGAATACGCACACTGCGAGGAACAAGCGCCTCTGCGCGGTATAATTAATGCAGCATATGAATACGCACACTGCGGGGAACAAGCGCCTCTCTGTGCGGTATAATTAATGCAGCATATGAATACGCACACTGCGGGGAACAAGCGCCTCTCTGTGCGGTATAATTAATGCAGGTATGAATACGCACACTGTGGGGAACAAGCGCCTCTCTGCGCGGTATAATTAATGCAGCATATGAATACGCACACTGCGGGGAACAAGCGCCTCTCTGCGCAGTATAAATAATGCAGCATATGAATACGCACACTGCGGGGAACAAGCGCCTCTCTGTGCGGTATAATTAATGCAGCATATGAATACTCACACTGCGGGGAACAAGCGCCTCTCTGTGCGGTATAATTAATGCAGCATATGAATACGCACACTGCGAGGAACAAGCGCCTCTGCGCGGTATAATTAATGCAGCATATGAATACGCACACTGCGGGGAACAAGCGCCTCTCTGTGCGGTATAATTAATGCCGCATATGAATACGCACACTGCGGGGAACAAGCGCCTCTGCGCGGTATAATTAATGCAGCATATGAATACGCACACTGCGGGGAACAAGCGCCTCTCTGTGCGGTATAATTAATGCAGGTATGAATACGCACACTGTGGGGAACAAGCGCCTCTCTGCGCGGTATAATTAATGCAGCATTTGAATCCACACAGTGCTGGGAAGCGCCTCTCTGCGGTATAATTAATGTATACGTCCGTGTTATATGTATCCTGTCTGTATATTATAACTTAAAATGCAATAAAATTAGAATTTTCAATAATTTACAAGGTGTAAATTATGGTTGTTTTTTTACACATTTTAACATGCGAGCGTTTACAGTTATATTTTGTATGAGTTGCGCTTGTTAAAAAAATTAGAGATGGGGGACTTGTTACATACATTTTTTTGGGGGAAAATTACCCGATTTTTAACAAATGCAACTCATACAAAATTCGTTAGTGCAGCATCATTGTTCACATTATAATTGAAATGAGAACAATATTGCTGCATTAGCAAAACAAAACAAAAAAAATATATATTTTTTTAATTTATATATTTTTTTAATATTTTTTTATTTAATTTTTTTATTTTTTCTTAATTTTTAACATGGTCATGTTTGGTATGGTTGGAAAGGCCATGCTCTGGACGATCCAACGATACCAAACATTAACCCCTAACTGCCACGGATCGGGAGGTAGGGCGTTCATTGGAACCCCCTATCTCCACCATTGGTGGCAACTAGGGGTTAACTCCAGAACTAACTCTATCCGACGTCCCAATGTAAAACACAAAAAACAAAAGAAAAACAAAGCGAGGTACCGCTGAGAGGGCAGACTCTGCCCTTTTCAGCTGTGTCTCTCTTTAACCCCTTAGGTGCTGGATCACAATTCGCACCCAGAAGTGCCTGACATCTTGGATGTCATCCAAGGCTCCGGGTAACCCCCCCTCTGATGTCACCACCATATGTGTGATGATGTCAGTCAGCCAGTTAACCACCTAGCAGCCAAGTGGAGCTAGGGGGATCTTCCGTAGCAGATAGAGGGTCATGTTTGGTATCATTGAAAAGGCTTGATCATGGCCTTTCCAATGATACCAATCATCATTAGGTTTAAAATAAAACTAAAATTATTATTATTATTTTTTTTATATTGTCTGAGGGTATAATAAAATAGGACTTCAAATCAAAACAGGATGAGCATAAAACAGTCAAAATGAGCTCAGCACAC
Source organism: Leptobrachium leishanense (assembly GCA_009667805.1). Classification (NCBI taxonomy): domain Eukaryota; kingdom Metazoa; phylum Chordata; class Amphibia; order Anura; family Megophryidae; genus Leptobrachium; species Leptobrachium leishanense. Next base: position 314,410,104 of record CM019064.1, read on the forward strand.
AGAGGTGAAATGGCTCAGCAGTGAAGGGGTTAAAAAGCAAAAACATGTAAAAAATGGGTATTAGATTTTATGGACTAAAGTATTTTTTAATCATGTTTCATAATTTTTTATAGTAAATTATGCGATAGGATTGAAATAATGGTATCTTTAGAAAGTCCTTTTAATAGTGAGAAAAATGTTATATAATATGTGTGAGTTCCATAAACCAGTAAGAGGAAAATTAGACCTAAACACAAACAGCGCAGAAACGTAAAAACAGCAGTGGGTACTTTCGGACAGACAATGGTAAAATTGCCTGGTCCCTATGGGGTTAAGTAAAAAAAAAACTACTGACGTTTCATTACAAATCTTATATAAAGTACATACAGAAAAAATGGCGTCACGCCTATACTCACCAGAGCGGCTGCAACAGCCAGGAGTAACAGCCCAGTTCATGTATAAAACATAACAAGAGGAAAAAGATGTCATCTGCGCTCGTTTCTATATATTTCCAAGTACAACAAAACACTATCAGGAGGTTTTAGTTTGTTTTAATGGCCACTGAAACATAAGCTCGCTCGCTCCATCAAGGCACCTCTTTGTAGAGCGAGTCCTAACCAATGTACCAAAAGCTGCTCTTCTGAGCAACTACATGCCCTTCCTGCTGCTTTTCAGCTAAGGAGAGGCAGAAAATGGTGGGTTTCATTTATTCACGCACCAAGCACTTCCCATTTGGGGTTGAAATCAAAAACATGGAAAAAGGAACAGCAGCAAAAATGACAAACTGGTGTTACAGCATAATATACATATATACAGAAAAATGGCGTCGCGCCTATACTCACCAGAGCGGCTGCAACAGCCAGGAGTAACAGCCCAGTTCATGTATAAAACAAAATGAGAAAAAAGATGTCATATGCGCTCGTTTATATATATTTCCATGTACAACAAAACACTATCAGGAGGTTTTAGTTTGTTTTAATGGCCACTGAAATGTAAGCTCGCTCGCCCCGTCAAGGCACCTCTTTGTAGAGCGAGTCCTAACTAGGGCTGAGCTGTTCGGTTCGATCGGTTCGGAGTTCGATTCGAACATTGGCCGTTCGAAAGTTCATGAAGTTTGAACTTTTTGGGATGTTCGCCAAAAGTTCGAATTTTTTTTTTTAAAAAAATTCTAAAAAAATCTAAAAATAAAGAGACTCTTTACTGCAGAATATTATAAGCAATGGTTTATTAGATATTGAATTAAAACGGGAATATTTTTAACATTGAAGCCTATGGGATAAAACATTCTTGTTGCTAAAACATCAGGCAGACAAGGCCCTCTAATCAGGCACTGTAGAGGGCAGCCCGCCAGAGCCTCCCTCCCAAGGACCCCTTGAGGAGCACGCAGCCGCAAGATTACAGAGCTGTGACTGTGCGGGCTGGCCAGCCGGGTGCATGTGGCAGAGAGGTGGCGCAGGGACTCCAGGGAGGGAGCCACTGCAGACCCACCCTTCCCCACAACTAGGATCCAGGGAGCCCCCACTGACCACCAGGCTAAGGTAAGGCAACACATTTTTAAAAAAAATAAAATCTGAGGACATTTTTAAATGTCCCCAGCAACATAAAATAAAACCTTTTTTTTTATTTCTAATACTCACCTGATTCCTGGATCCTCAAACTGTAGCGGTGCTGCCCAGCAGTGTGCGGAATCATATGCTGCATTAATTATACTGTAAGGCTGGGTTCACACATGCGGTGAAAAACATGTGAACGCGCATTGCAGCACTTTCACGACCATAGACTGCACAGTGAACGCGCTGCAATATGCCCCAAAGAAGCTCCTGTACTTCTTTGGGAGTAGGACGTTTTACAGCGCGTTCCTGCGCGCTGTAAAATGCCCAGGTATGAACGGGTCCAATAGCAAATAATGGGATTTCACTGTTTATGCGTTTTACAGCATGCAGGAATGCGCTGTAAAACGCTTAGGTGTGAGCCGAGCCTTAAGGTGCTGCCCGGCAGTGTGAGGATTTATATGCTGCATTAATTCTTCTTCTTACCATTTTGGTTACTTAACCCGTTTGCGTTTGTAATATTGTGACATCCAGGGCCCCGGGTTGCGATCGGGGGAGCCCTGGACGCATGGTGCCGCCAGCTGGCCAAATGTCAAGAGCTCCGGCGGCACCCGGCGCAGCTGTGAGTGATCAGGGGGCAGGGCGCTTCGTGATGACTCAGAGCCGCCAGGACTGGTGTGCGCCAATTCTCACCATATACAGTAGCGCAGTACTAGTGCCTAAATGTTGTTGAGCTGGTTTTGTTATAACAACTACTCTCGCTCTGTGCCCCTGTCTGGTATATTCCACTGCTTGTTACTGCTGGTGCGCTTCCATCCTGCCATACACTATAGCGCAGTAATATTTGGGTGCACTGCCACTGACGCCTATATTACCAGATTCATATAATTTTAATATTGGATCGCAGGGTCCAACCCTGCACTCTTCCACAATACCAGAGGGGTTACTTACGGTGTGAAGGCACTTGCTGCCACCAAAGGCACAATATTTGGGTGCACTGCCACTGATGCCTATATTACCAAATTCATATCATTTTAATATTGGACCACAGGGTCCAACCCTGCACTCTTCCACAATACCACAGAGGGGTTACGGTGTGACGACACTGTTGCCGACACTAAAGGCCCAATTTTAAAGCACCTATTGTTACTTTCATCCAAAGCCTGCATAAGTTTCACCATAATTTAGCCAAAAAAATCACTAAACTTGTTCTGCGTGTCCTAAAATGTCTCTTCATACAGGCTGCCGCCCCAAGCAGTTGTTTATGAATAGATTAAAGGAAAAACGTTTACCGTCATTTGAAATGTCATTTTTTTTGTTTTTAAATGTTTCTATACATCCTACAAATCCGACACTTCACGGGCAGGTTATGGGGACCTCCTAGGCACGATATTTGAAGGAATTTTTCGTTTTTATTTTTAACCCTTATTTTCCTTTAAAAACTTTTTTTTTAAACTTTATTTTTCCTTGTTTCCTGTCCCCCAGGGTACTACCCGGACCCCCATACACCTTTTATGGCAAATATCTTGCATATATGCCCTCTTGGAGGGCACTCTAAAATTCGGACTTTCGAGTCCCATTGACTTGCATTGAGTTTGGGTTGTGTTCGCGTTCGAACTCGAACTTTTGAAATTGTTAGAGTTCGAATGCGAACCGAACATAGGGGTGTTCGGCTCATCCCTAGTCCTAACCAACAGCTGTTACAGCTGTAACACCAGTTCGTCATTTTTGCCGCTGTTCCTTTTTCCATGTTTTTGTTTTCAACCCCAAATGGGAATTGCTTGGTGCGTGTATAAATGAAACCCACCATTTTCTGCCTCTCCTTAGCTGAAAAGCAGCAGATGGGGCATGTACTGTAGTTGCTCAGAAGAGCAGCTTTTGGTACATTGGTTAGGACTCGCTCTACAAAGAGGTGCCTTGACGGGGCGAGCGAGTTTACGTTTCAGTGGCCATTTAAACAAACTAAAACCTCCTGATAGTGTTTTGTTGTACACTGAAATATATAGAAACGAGCGCAGATGACACAGTTTTTTTCTCTTCTTATACATTCTCCTAATTCAACTACTTTATATATGATAACATTTATTTGTGGCGGTGATGAAGAATATGTGCTGTGCTGCCAACCCTTCTCCTGGCTGTGCGTCTTGATCTTCTAGAATTGTTCATTCCCAATATGCTAATTTTATAGATTAAAATTCACAAGTGGCATGACTGAGTTAATGGTTGGTTTGCTTCATCTTTTTTTTTTTGCTTTAACATATAAGCTTCCTCTGGTTGGAAGCCATAACGGTTCCACTAAAGAACTTATTTGCTCCAAAATACAGAATTATACCTCAGTCTCCGTTTCTCTCTCATGCAGTTCCAGCAGGTAGGCACAGTCTAAAATTTCAATAAAAAGGCCATACATTGTAACTTCTAAGTCAATACTTCACTTCTCTGAGACAATTTTGCTGTCTCCAATCTGTGGCAAACTGCACCGTATTTCGCTGTCCGTTTTCCAATATTTGGTGAATTGACAGCTTATTGAATAGACGACATACACAAGTTCTGCAGCACCCGCGCAGAACGATGGATCAGAGGTGTGCACACATGCACAGATCTGATCGATCAGCTGCCTCTGTGAGACAGCTCGCTAATGTTTGGGAGGTTGAAAGGGTGACTAGTGACCGACCTCGTGTCCTGCAGCTATGGCTGCTTGTGACACTGGGTTGGGTGGAGGAAACCTGCACTTCAACCCACACTTCTGCCAGATCAGAGTAGCGGGGGGGGGGGTGAGAAGAGGGAGATTCTACACTACCTGGCCACTTTAAAAGCTAAAGTGGTCAGGATGAATAGAGTTTTCCATCAAGCAATCATGCAATGCAGCTAGGGTTTCCACTCGTCCGGGTTTAACCTGGACAGTCCAGTTTTCAAGTCATTTGTCCAGTTTTCAGATCCCCTGCCACCGGACACATTACTTGGCACAGACCCGTGTACCACCTGCATCCCACACATGCCACGCCTTTGCCACAGTCCTTCATACAGACCGGATATTAAATAAGCAGCTGCAGAGGTTTGTGCTGTGCTGTCACTCCTTGAATAATCACAGTGAGAGACGGGTGCTCCGCCCCAGTCACTGGCACAGCTGCTGCTGCTGTGGTGGCCCCAGCACCTGGGTGAGTAGAGATGTGAGCCAGTGTCCCTCCTCCCCTTCTACCTGGCCAGGCACAGAGGGGACAGAATGCAGCTGCAGCGTCTACATGCGTCTCCCCCGTGCTGGCCCTGCCCTCTCCATCTCGGCAGCAGGTCCTGATATACAGGCAGGTTTGTTCCCCATCTCTTCTCCTGCCTCTCTCTTCCTTTATTTCTCCCCTCCTCTCTCCTCTTCCCCCCATTCCCCTCTTCCTCCTCTCTCTCCTCCCTTCCCCCTCTCCCCCTTCTCACTGCCCCCTCTTCTTCTCTCTCTCCTTTTCTCTCTCTCTGCTTTTCTCTCTCTCCCCCTTTTCTTCCTCTCTCCCCTTTTCTCCCTCTCCCTTTCTCCCTCCCTTCCTCTCTCTCCTTTTCTCCCTCCCTCGCTCTCTCCCCTTTTCTCCCTCCCTCTACCCCTTTTCTCTAGCCATCGGGGGGTGACAGCCCATGACATGTTCAGGGGCCCAGTTGATCCAGGGGGCCATTGCCAAACCCTATGTGCACCTTAAGAGCCAAATAGGTAAAGGCCCCTCCATGTCACCCAGGACTGGTCAACCAAGATACCAGCAATTTTCCCAGTGGGCCATGGCATCTAGGAGCCAGTCAGAGCACTCTGGCTCATCACGGAGGTATGATCTGCACCAGGGAACACTTATTATCCCCTTGCTGGGCCACCAGGGATTTAGCCCATTCCCAGGTTTGCAGAAATAGGTGAAATGTTATATTTTTTAATTAGCTTATTGAAATGGGCAGCTGACAGAAGGGGGCCATGACCATTGGTTTAGTAAGGGGCCCCACGATTTTTTGATGGCAGCCCTGTGTGATTGATACACTAGTAATTCTTTAAGTCATGTACTAGAGGTAATATCACTGCTCTGTAACTGTGGAGACAGTTTTCTAAACCTGTGGAGTTTCTCTTTTCTAAAACATCATATTTAAATTTGTGTGTGTGAATAACAAGGCTTCTTCAAATAAAATCAAGGCAAAAAAATTATAGCAATAAATAATTTTCATATATATATTTTTATATACCATTGTTTTGGAAATTAGTTTCTAAAATATGCTTTCCTGTTCACTGTTTTAATTTTGCTAATGTGTACTGTTAATTTTGAAAACTAATCATTAACGTTATGGAATACAAATTAACAGGTAGACCTGTTTCTCTATATCTATCTATCTATCTTGCTTGCTGCTTGTTTATTTGTTTAAACAGGTGTGTTGGTTGACAGGGTGTTGCTTACAAATGCTGAGCTGTAGATAATGACAAGGATTGTAAATGCCATGAGTCATGTAATGATACACATTTTGCTGTCATGCATACATGTGTTAACAACTTATAGCAAGAAGACTAAAGTTGAAAGAAGATCAAACAACTGACTTGCCCTTTTCTTAAGATGGTCACATCTGTGTTTACTGTTTCTCCCTTTGTGACAGTAATCTGACATGTGAATAGAAGAAAAATAAAGGAAAAAAGAAAATTGCCTTTGACTAACTCTGGTCAAATAACATTTAGTAATTCTATTGTTTTCAAGGTAAATCATGGGAATACTAAAGTCTTCCCCTGCATTTGGACTTTTGCTAATATCCAGGAGATAACCCCTTCAGCTCCAAAAGGCAATTAATGTCCACACGATCTCTGCACTTTGAGACTAATAAACTAAATAAGATACATAGAATTAAATAACTGGTAATAAATTACTACGTGAGCACACAGTAACAGAGTATTCACAACATCTGCTATTGTACTATCTGTTCAAATATTACTCAGATTTAATCTTATCACCATAATATCCCTCTTACATGGTTATTCAAAGAGGGACGAATTTCCCTGTACGGTGCAATTTCGTGGCCATTCGGCTACTCAAAAAGCTGGCAGTTCACCAAAGTATTGGCGCAATGTCTTCAAAATACAGTGATCTTTGGCAGCAGTGAACTCCCCATACAGAAGTAATGGTTAATCTATTCAGAGAACAGTGAAATGCCCTGATTTTTGGTGATTTCATTCAACAGGTTTAAGCAGATGAATCACATAAGTTCAATGTAAAAAATATTCCCTGTTTTTATTAAATATTTATTCAACCGTTTATTATTTTCACTTGCAGCAAAAAGTCTCTTAATTTTCTAGGACTTTTTTTAGGCATTTGTTGGGATTTTTTAGTCTTTTTTTTAATGACAGGTTTTGTAACAGACCTTTTTATTATTATTCATAGGACCTTGTATGTAGGCATTTTGTGCAGTTGTTTTTTGCATACACCTTTTAAAGTTAGGTTCTCTTTTTTTTAACCTGTTCGACGGCTTGTTTGGTTTTTTGCCGGCGACTTGTCGATGCTCTGGTGGGTAATCGTGTTTTTTTGGATCGATGCGGCAGATCATCGGATGTGTTCGGCGGGTTTTCAGTGGTTATTCCAATCGTTTTGATGGTTTTGCAGTGGTTTTCCCGATCGATTCGGCGGTTTTGTGGCGATTTTTCGGTGACATTTCAGTGCTCTCTGAATACCCCAGATAATGATGTTCATATAATATACTGTATGGAATGTATGCACACATTTCAAGAAAACCTTTTTATGTTGTAGATATCAATGGTTGATTGAATGGGCTTAGCTGACCAGAACATTTTCCCAAATAAAAACACATAAAACACATGACATGTTTTAACTCAATTTTGGCAAAAAAATAAATTCTTATGTAGGACCATGAAAATAGCTGGTTATTTGTACCATCAATTTAAACGAAATCTCAATAAGCTATATCCCAGTATTATAACAGCAATGGAAAGTAGCTGTTGTACAGAAATGTTTGTCATTTTTTTACTTAATTTTTACATTTTGTTAGTAATTAGTAATTCTTGTAAGTTAAATTGCAAATAATTTCATTCTGCTCAGCACAAAAACCCATAAGTAGGTGTTGTAACCATCTGAATTTATCATTTATATCAGATTCATTATATTTGGGGGGAAAAAGGCTACTTCTGTCTATATTAAGTGTTAGCTATGCATCCTATGTTTCAAATAAATGTCATGTTAATATATTTTTTGTTTGGCAAAAAATGTATTAAAATGCATTACATACACAAAAATGTAGAAGAGAAACTCGGTTACAGATTTAATAATGATGATTAAAAATATAACCCCTTTGCTGCTGAGCCTTTTCACCCCATGTGCCAAGTTCAGTTTCTCTATTTACCCTCACCTAGTGTGTCACCTAGTGTGTTTTTGTGCTCACCCTGTATTGTTTTTTGGTGGACTCAGAAGATTTATCATATTAGAGATGTGCACGACTGAAAAATTCATTGCGTTTCGTTTCTTTTCGTTTTAAAATAATTTCGTTTTTGGAATTTCGTTGCTAATTTCATTTAGTTTAATTTTGGATAGATTCGAAATTTCATATAGATTTGAATTGATATATCAAATTATCAATTTGATAGTTGATATCAGCTATCGAATTGATATATTAATTTGAATTTCGGATCACTAAATAGAACCCCAATTAATCATATTTTGCTGTTAAAAGAGAAGCTAAGGTTAAATATTAAGCGGTTTCACAGATTTAGTATTTGAGTCAAATTAAGCAGTGAAACGAAAATAATTTGTTTCACAATGTCGTTTGCTGTCTATTACTTGTATTGTAAGTTAAGATCAATTCAATAGTTGATACCAATTTGATAGTTGATTTCAAATTCAATTCGATATTTCAATTTCAATGTTGAAAATTTTTTTATTAGTAAATATTTCTTAAACCATTTATAATTTTCAATTGCAGCAAACCAAAAAGTCATTTTTTTTATTGCTGAACGCACACAGACTGTAAGAAAATAATTCAGCTGCATGTGTTCAGCAAAGAAAAACAGACCTCATTATTACATTTAAAATAAGTTAGGAAGCCTAAACTGGCACCCAAACAATCCCGAAAAAATGACAAAAAAATCGTAAAAAATAAATTTAAAAAATTGCTGTTTGCTGCAATTGAAAATTATAAATGGTTTAAGAAATATTTAATAAAACAAGAATTTTTTTAATATCGAAAACTAAGGTGGAAAAAAGCCTAGCATCTGCATTAATTTTAAAAGTGTAGTATGTAGCACGGAAAATATGATGTCCTATAAAGTCAATGGAATAAAATCCAACAGATATAAAACTCACAAACTCCTTGGGGGAATAGTTGTCCTTCAAGTACTCCCATGTAAAAGATGGTTCTCCTTCGATAGTATTCCAAGTAGGTAGAGGTTATTCACTCTCTATTGCCAGTGGATTAAAGATACTCAAAAAATTCCACTACAGGAGAATACCACAGGGTACCGAATAAAAAGGATTTATTTAAATGACAAAATCAATATTAAGAAAATAGAAGCCCAACGCGTTTCATATGAAAAACAAACTTCCTCAGGGACAGTGCATCAATGAAAAGAAAATCAGAATGATATAAGTTTTTAGATCATTTTGTTCCTTTTTTTTTCATGTCAGATCATTTGATTCAGTTTTTTTCCTTTCAGTTCATTTCGTTACGAAATTTACTCGTTTTTGATCTTTTTTTTCAGTACTTCGTATCATTTGCATTCAGTTTTATTTCATTTAGGTCCCATAAAGAAATGATTTCATTTGTGCTGAAACTTTGATTCGGGTTTTCGTAATTACTGGTGGCTGATATTTCGTTTCGGAAATAACCCACTCACTGAACGCTGTAGCTCGAGGTTCGTCTAATATATCATATGCACAAAACAATACAAATCACATCGCAGAGCCAGTTAGCCTCACCTTACTGGTTAGCAGGAAATCATACACAATACATGTCCATAGTAGAGGCTTGAGAAGAAGGAACATTCAAGCCTCTACTATTGACATGTATTGTGGATTATTTCCTGCTAACTAGGGATGAGCCGAACACTCCTTGAGTTCGGTTCGGAGCCGAACCCAAACTTTCCAAATGTTCGTATCCGAACCCGAACCGAACTCGAATTCAATACAAGTCAATGGGGCTGAAAATTCGGTTTTTAGAGTGCCCTCCAAGAGGGCATATATGCTAGATATTTGCCATAAAAGGTTTATGGAGGTCTGGGTAGTGCCCTGGGGGACAGGAAACAAGGACAAAAAGTTAAAAAAAAAAGTTTTTAAAGAGACAGTGAGTTTTCCATGAAATAAGGGTTAAAAATAAAAACGAAAAATTCCTTCAAATATCGTGTCTAGGAGGTCCCCATAACCTGCCCGTGAAGTGGCGGATTTCTAGGATGTATAGAAATATGTAAAAACCAAAAAATGACATTTCAAATGATGGTAAATGCTTTTCCTTTAATCTATCCATAAACAACTGCTTGGGGCGGCAGTCTGTATGAAAAGAGGAGACATTTTCGGACACGCAGAAAAAGTTTACTGATTTTTTGGTGGTGAAAAGCAGGAGAATGACTGGAGAATGGAAAATTCTAGACCAAATAGCCGATTTGGAAAGTGAGATAAATGGGAGAATTTTTCTGGTTTGGCTACTTTGACCTAGAATTTTCTCTTCAGTCATTCTCCTGAGTTTCACCTTTCTCTGAATAACCCTGACAGGGTTATTCAGAGAGCAGTGAAGAGCAGGAGAATGACTGGAGAATGGAAAATTCTAGGTCAAAATAGCCAAACCAGAAAAATTCTCTCATTTAGGCTAGGGTCAGACTAGCGAATTTTTAACGTGCGTTTAGGCACACTTAATCACGGCCGCACTAGCAGGAAATGATGAGCAATGATGGCCAATATACGAAGTACGGTCGCACGAAAGTCCGGCTGCGCAACGCAAGTGGGAAATGAGCGCATTTTTTCGAGAACGCAGAACCGCTAGTACGGACGTACAGAGTGCGCTGCGTCCACTAGCGGCGTGTGTGCGTGATTTGGAGACGTCAGACCCTGCTCATGTCCGGCCAACATAACGTCCAGACACCCAAAGTTTCCTGGTTTGCATCCATAAAAAATCACGCACAAAAATGCACATTGCATGACCGTTTTCGCGCATTCCGTGAAAAACTATGGCAATGCGTTCGGACGCACTTTTTGACGGTCGCTGTGAAAAATGCGTTAGTCTGACCCTAGCCTTATCTCACTTTCAAATCAGCTATTTGGTCCAGATTGTTCTCTTTTCCTGCCATTCTCCTGGTTTTCACCTTTCTCTGTACAACCCTGAGAGAGAGGTGAAAGCCAGGAGAACTGGCAGGAGAAGAGAACAATCTAGACCAAATAGCCAATTTGGAAAGTGAGTTAAATGGGAGAATTTTTCTGGTTTGGCTATTTTGACCTAGAATTTTCACTTCTCCAGTTATTCTCCTGCTTTTCACCGCTCTCTGAATAACCCTGTGAATGTTTAATCCCGAGGTGAAAAATAACATTGCTTTAGATGTTATTTTGAATTTTTTTCAAACACCAGTTAAATGCAGCATATTAGGAAGTTTTAGGAGGGAAATTAATTCTCAAATCTCAATCAAAAGCAGACACCACCCCACCCCCTCAGTACCTCTGTATAGTGTGCAATGTATCAAATTGATTACCAGACAAAAAAAAACTGGTGTTATGCCCGTTTGTGACCAGAGGTCATTTAGAGTTGAGAATCTTTCCACGTATACATTAGTTTTTAACTCAATATCTAATAAACCGTCGCTTATAATATTCTGCAGTAGATTTTTTAGTATTTTTTTAAGCATTTTCTATACTTTTTTCAAAATTTCCTTTTTTTTTTTTCGAACTCGAACCGAACACACCCAAAAAGTTCGAAGTTCGCGAACTTTCAAACTGCCAAAGTTCGGGCCGAACTCCGAACCGTCCGAACCCGAACAGCTCATCCCTACTGCTAACCAGTTAGCTGAGGCTAACTGGCGCTGCGCTGTGATTTGTATTGCCAGGATAAGTGTGTTTAACGCATGCCATCCATATTACATTCCTAATGCTACCCCCATTAGTAATCCATTAGCGCATTGTTGTTTTCGCTAGCTTCCACAAGCTTAATGTACTTTGAGCATCCTATTCTTAACATGAGGAGCACAAACGTCCATTAGCGTTTCGATAAATCCAGTATTACAAAGTGCTAGCGCTAATTACTGTCGGGATGTGGTGGGCCAAACGTTAGCACCTTCGAAAATTGCTACATAATTCTGCATTTGCAGAATAATGTAGCACCCCCTAAAACCCCCCTAATAAATCCAATACTCACCTCCTATCCCAAGGCGAGAACGATGGCCCTATCCACCACTTCTTCTGGCCGCAAGCAGAGTGAGACAAAAATTCCTAAATCTCCCTCCATCATCACTCCAAGGTGCTGCGTGATTTTGCGAGATTGAGATCGCACAGGGCTCGCGGCCTGGAATCGTAACCCTCCATGTAGTCCTATGGACTCCAGACAGCGATACGGCGGCGCAGACGCGGTGTTCCGGGTCAAGGTGCTGAGGTAGCCCTCCTGGAACATAGCGGTAACATGGGGATGCTACAGGGAAATCTGCAGACTCAGATTAGTGCAAAATTAGTCCATGTTAGTGCAAAATAGGGAATAGGGCCCCTGGTGTTTCTTTGCAGAATAAATTCAGCACTGCTTTCGTTTCAGATGATGCAGTGTGCAGTCATTTCTTCCACACTTGTTACCAGTTTGGGAAATGAGAAGGTGAGTAACGGCAACAGCATTTTTCTTTTTATAAGTGAAAAGCAGACAATGATGCTGAAAAGAAAATACAGAAATTTTTTTAAATATTTTTATAATTTACTTGGTCATGTTGGGTAAAAGACCAACACCATTGAATATAAATGTACTTCAGTTATTTTAAAATGGTGGCCTTTATTGAACAACCATACAAACTATAGTGAAAACAATGCTAGACAACTTCAAATGAAACTATGGTGAAAATCTCATACTATGGTGAAAAACTACGCTGAGAACTACATTGAACAACTCCAGCAGAAACTACGGTGGAATGGTCAGTGAAAACTAGACATGGGCACGGGAAAAAAAAATTGTTTCGGGTTCGTTCATTATGTTATCGCGATTCGTATTTCGGACCTGTTCGTTATTTCAGACGGCTGGTATTTCATATTTCGGATCGTTTCGTATTTCGTCTTTATTAGTTATTTTGGGTTGATTTGTATTTTGTTTTTATTGGTTATTTTGAAATGTGAAACTGATTAATTACTTAGATTAGGGTAAAAAAAAAGAATCCCCCTGTCTTTGGTGCCAAAATATATTTCAGCACCAAGAACAGCAGCTAGCTGCTACTACAATAAAATGAAAATACCCACCAGTACTAAAATAAAATACCAGCCGGTAGTATAATAAAATAAAAATACCAGCCATACTTAAATAAAATAACAGCCGGTACTACAATAAAAATACTAGTAGGTACAGTACCGACTGCAATTTATTTTGGTACTTTATTTTTATTTTATCACTGGCTGTTAGTACCGGCTGGTATTTTCTTTTAGTACAGGCAGGTATTCTTATTGTAGTACTGGTTAATTTTCTCCAGATCCCCGCATTGCTGCTGTCCTTGGTGCTAAATAAGTTTCAGCACCATAGACAGCCCCCGCCGAACGCAGCCAGACTGAAGGAAAGCAAAAAAAAGCTGCGTTCGGCATAGAAAAAAAGCCTTGTTGTTTTAAAATAAATTAGGAATCTTTCTAAACCTAGCATCTAACCCTAAATTCTAACCCTAATTTCAAACCCTAGCTTCTAAGTTAGAAGCAAAATTCTCATAGATCTATCATTTTTTGTTAGGCTCTTTTCTTAATGTCGGACAGATTCAGGGCCGTCCCGTCCTTGGAGTCAGGTGGTGCAGAGGCTCCAGGTGGCCCTTTGTCAGGGGTGGCATTTTGCCAGGCGTCAGACCAGCCCTTCAAGGGGCTGGCACTCGGCCAGGTCCGGAGCCTGGCCTCGACCAGGCCTGGTGTCCAACCAACACTCCAGCAGGCTGGTGACCGATCCTCTGAGCATGGGTCGTGGAGCGGCCTCGAGGCGGAACTGGACCAGGGCTGGGTGTGTAATGTTATGTGTGTGCTCATACACACCGCACGTTACTGTGAGTTTTATTGCTGCAAAGCTCTGTGATATGCTTATACACACCGCATTTTTGTTGGGGGGGGGCAGCAATTCATCCTTGGCTCCAGGCAGCACAGTGGCTTGGGCCAGCCCTGGACAGATTCCTTAAAGTCTTTGTACTGTACAGAGGCTATGTTTTAAGACAGAGAAATTAACCCCCCCAAATCTAAACATGAAAGTGAGTATATGCATATATATATATACATATATTTTGTAAAAATTATGTTCAGCAGATTAAAAAAAAACAAAGGGTATGTTAATTCAGTTACTTTAATCTATATTACACTTTTGTTTAAACTCTTTCCCTGACTTTGTGTAATCTATTATTGGAAATAAAGCCGAAACACAAACTAGATTTTTTTGTAAAGAATTCCAAGCCCATAGTATTATCACTCAGCAGGAATTGCTCCCATGAGAAGTCACATGGTGCTCCATGACGTAGCCTGTTTTAGGCCACAAAAGCAGACTTTTCTCTGTGAATTAGACATACCACACAAAGGGCAACAATAGGTAGCATAAACACTATTTAATACTATTCACAAGCTATTGAGGAGATGGGCGTTGACAAAGAATTGCTGAAAAGCCAGCGTATTGTTGTTAGATGAAAGGAGGCCTAATGAACAGGAAGCATCATTTGAGCTGACTGACAGTAACCATATAACTTCAGGATTGTGGGACTGGCATTTACCCCATAGGCCTTTACAGTCAAAGAAAAAGAAAAGTTAGTAGACAAGGGATCCTTCTTCTTTCTTAAGGCCAGGGATTTCCACAGATTAAATGCTGCGTATTCTTCAGCTGATGAACATAAAACACAGACTGACACTTATTTGCCGCCACGCCAAATTTATAAAGGACTAAATAATATGTAGATGAGTGGAATCAGCTTCTTTATAAGAAACCCATAGTTTTATCTGTATCTATCAGCTTGCAGGCATAGTGTCTTTTCTAGCTCTACTCAATATTCTCCCTAGAGAAAATAATCTACTTGAGGATATTTATATGAAACAGGTGGAAGTAATGAAGGACATTCACTACGATTGCTCCTAGATGTTACGGCAAAATAATGCTTTGCTGCTTTATCTCGCAATACCTTCCTTATTGAACAATTTCAGTTTTGGAATTTCAGGCATTCATAACGCACACTAGGACCGACCTTTTAAGAACAGGTGTGCTCATATGTTCACCAGTAGGGATGAGCCGAACACCCCCGTGTTGGGTTCGCATTCGAACTCGAACAAATTCAAAAGTTCGAGTTCGAACTCGAACCGAACTCAATGCAAGTCGATGGGACTCAAAAGTTCGATATTTAGAGTGCCCTGCAAGAGGGCATATATGCAAGATATTTGCCATAAAAGGTGTATGGGGGTCCGGGTAGTGCCCTGGGGGACAGGAAACAAGGACAAAAAGTTTTTAAAGGAACAGTGAGTTTTCCATAAAATAAGGGTTAAAAATAAAAACGAAAAATTCCTTCAAATATCGTGCCTAGGAGGTCCCCATAACCTGCCCGTGAAGTGGCGGATTTGTAGGATGTATAGAAACATTTAAAAACAAAAAAAATTCATTTCAAATGATGGTAAACGGTTTTCCTTTAATCTATTCATAAACAACTGCTTGGGGCGGCAGCCTGTATTAAAAGAGGAGACATTTTAGGACACGCAGAACAAGTTTAGTGATTTTTTGGCTAAATTATGGTGAAACTTATGCAGGCATTGGATAAAAGTAACAATAGGTGCTTTAAAATTGGGCCTTTAGTGTCGGCAACAGTGCCGTCACACCGTAACCCCTCTGTGATATTGTTGTGGAAGAGTGCAGGGTTGGACCTTGCGGTCCAATATTAAAATTATATGAATCTGGTACAGGCGTCAGTGGCAGTGCACCCAAATATTTTGCCTTTGGTGGCAGCAAGTGCCTTCACACCGTCAGTGGCGTCACTAGGGTTGGTGTCACCCGGTGCGGTAACTCATGGTGTCACCCCCCCACCCGAGTTTTACGTTTATTTTAATTTTTTTAACTACTCTTTCTCATAAAGCAGTACTCCCATATAATACTGAATGCTCATAATACACGGCGCACATTACTGTGAGGTTTAAAAAATCTAGAAATAAAGAGACTCTTTACTACAGAATATAATAATAAACGGTTTATTAGATATTGAATTAAAACGGGAATATTTTTAACATTGAAGTCTGTGGGGCAAAACATTTCCCAAACCCTGTGGCTCAGAATTTATTTTTTTTAAAAAAATGCTTAAAATATCCTAAAGAATCTAGAAGAGACTCTTTACTACAGAATATAATAATAAACGTTTCATTAGATATTGAATTAAAACGGGAATATTTTTAACATTGAAGTCTATGGGGTAAAACATTTCCCACACCGAATACACGAAAATGTCCAAAATCACGAAAAAAAGTCGATACGAAAAACGAGCCGAAACTAAACGAACTGAAACGGAAATTGGCCGAAACGATCCGAAATGAAAATGGTCTAATTACGAACGAAACGAGCAGAAACGAAAATTTTATATCAACACGCAAACCTATATATTCGTATATATCAACACGCAAATATATATATACAGCCGCCTCCACTCCACGCTGTTGGGCACCAATGGTTGCACGGAAAACAGAAAAAACTTTTTTGTGGGCTCTCACTCTTTGCGCGATGACTTCATCTATATTTTATTTGTTACATCCATATACGGAACGACCAAATCCTAATTATCAAGAATTCAATTACAGATTCCCGTTTTTCCATATCTATTTCATTCACATTGTCAAGACGCCCTAGGGAGAGACGTCTGGGATATCTAGAGGTTGTATTTTATTGTCTGTTGTCACACTCCAATTGTCTGTATATACAGTTGTGTTCAAAATTATTCAACCCCCAATGCTGTAAAGGGTTTTAGGGAATTTTGTGTACATTTGTAATTGTATTCAGAATGAAATCCTACAAGGACTTTTTAAAGAACCATATGCAACTTTAAATGACATCAATTGGTTTTGTAATACAGTAGTAAATGTTTCTTTTGTGAATTCTTCATTGACACAATTATTCAACCCCTTAAAGACTACAACTCTGAAGAACAGAGGTTCATTCAAGTGTTTTCAATCAGGTATTGAAAACACCTGTGGATGTCACGGAGCAGCAATAAAGCATAATAAGCAACAATAAGTCAGCTTTAAAATGACTGTGATACTCAGCTCCTTCTAGACATTTACTGGTGTGGTTACAAACATGGTGAAGTCAAGAAAATGGTCCAGGAAGACAAGAGAAGAGGTGATTACTCTTCACAGGAAGGGCAATGGCTATAAGAAGATTGCAAAGATGTTAAACATATCAAGAGAGACCATAGGAAGCATCATTCGCAAAATCAAGGCAAAGGGCACTGTTGAAACGCTACCTGGTCGTGGCAGAAAGAAGATGCTGACTTCGACTGCTGTGCGCTACCTGAAGCGTAGAGTGGAGAAAAGTCCCCGTGTGACTGCTGAGGAACTGAGAAAAGATTTGTCAGATGTGGGTACTGAAGTTTCAGCTCAGACAATACGGCGCACACTGCGTAATGAAGGCCTCCATGCCAGAACTCCCAGGCGCACCCCCTTTCTGTCTCCAAAGAATAAGAAGAGTCGACTGCAGTATGCCAAAAGTCATGTGGACAAACCACAGAAGTTTTGGATAGTATTCTGTGGACTGATGAAACAAAATTAGAACTGTTTGGGCCCATGGATCAACGCTATGTTTGGAGGAGGAAGAACAAGGCCTATGAAGAAAAGAACACCTTGCCTACTGTGAAGCATGGCGGGGGGTCAATCATGCTTTGGGGCTGTTTTGCTTCTGCAGGTACAGGGAAGCTTCAGCGTGTGCAAGGTACCATGAATTCTCTTCAGTACCAGGAGATGTTGGATGACAATGTGATGCAGTGCGTCACAAACCTGAGGCTTGGGAGACGTTGGACCTTTCAACAGGACAATGATCCCAAGCATACCTCCAAGTCCACTAGAGCATGGTTGCAGATTAAAGGCTGGAACTTTTTGGAGTGGCCATCGCAGTCACCTGACTTAAATCCGATTGAGAACCTCTGGTGGGACTTAAAGAAAGCAGTTGCAGTGCGAAAGCCTAAGAATGTGACTGAACTGGAGGCTTTTGCCCATGACGAATGGGCGAAGATACCCGTAGATCGCTGCAAGACACTTGTGTCAAGCTATGCTTCACGTTTAAAAGCTGTTATAACTGTAAAAGGATGTTGTACTAAGTACTAAGTTTGAATGTCACTTGGGGGTTGAATAAAACTGATAATGATGTGAGCACAGAAAAGATATTTGTGGTTATTTCATTATAAATGTTATGTTATATTTGTCTGACCTACACGTGCCTCTTTGAAGGTTGAATAATTTTGAACACAACTGTATATATATATACAGCCACCCACAGACCTCAGACCATATATACACATACGCACATGGGGAGGTGGCATGTGGACAATCTCAACTAAATGCGCACCCCCCCCCCCATTTGGCTGATCCCTCCAGAAGAAATGTTGAACCCGACAGAGCAGAAAATATATATATATTATTCTCTGCTCTATCGGGTTCAACATTTCTTCTGGAGGGATCAGCCAAATGGGGGGCAATTAGTTGCCAAAATGTGTGTGTAATACAAGTCTGGATTTATCAAGGCCCCTGTGAGGGCCGAAACGTTGGTCGGTGCATATGGGCATCTTTTAATGTTTATTTAATAAAGCATCGTTTTTACTTTATTCTCAAGTCCTGGTGTGCGTCCTCCTCTTTTGGCCAGTTTTGCATGATTCATTGGACTTTGCACCCAGGCATTTTGAGTTTATGGGGCTCTAGCAGGTTGCCATTGTTATATATATATATATATATATATCTATATATATCATACCTGCCGTTACCTTCCCCTATAAATTTGCTAAAAATATACACAAAAAAAAACAAACCACTACCTGAGAACCCGCGCAGCCCACATGCCACCCCCCTCTACCTGGCTGAATGTATCTAATATATATAATTAAATACATTCAGCCAGGTAGAGAAAGGAAAAAAAAATATTTTATGTTCCTGGGGACATTTAAAAATGTCCTCGGATTTTATTTTGTTTAGAAATGTGTCGCCTTACCTTAGCCTGGTGGTCAGTGGGGGCTCCCTGGATCCTGGTGGGGGCTGGGGGGGTCTGCCGTGGCCACAGGTGCAGTGGCTCCTTCCCTGCGCTGCCTGTCTCTGCCACATGCACCCGGGCGGCTAGCCCGCACAGTCGCAGCTCTGTCTTCCGGCGGCCGCATGCTCCTTGCTCCTCAATGCTCCTCAAGGGGATCCTTGGGAGGCTCCTGCAGGCTGCCCTGTACAGTGCCTGATTAGAGGGCCATGTCTGCCTGATGTTTTAGTAACTAGAATGTTTTATCCCATAGGGTTCAATGTTAAAAATATTCCTTTTTTAATTCAATATCTAATAAACCGTTGCTTATATTCTGCAGTAAAGAGTCTCTTTATTTCTAGATTTTTTTAAGCATTTTTTATACTTTTTTTTAAAAAAAAATTTCAAACGTTTGGCGAACATCCCAAAAAGTTCGAAGTTCGAAGTTTCGAACTGCCAATGTTCGAATCGAACTCCGAACTGAACAGCTCATCCCTATTCACCAGCAGACCCTGTAATATGACCTAAGAACATAATCAAATATAATCAAGCTCAACATAGGGCAAATTGAAACTTGGGCCTGTATTTGTGGAGTAGCAGAGCGGTGGATCATCCAACATAAGGTGGAGCTTGACAAACTGCTGACAGCAATGGGGATCGTTGTGTGGATTGGTAAAGTGGAGAAATCAAACACTGGAGTTCAGGTGAGGAAGGGTCTCTTCTAAGGTCCAAATATCTGATCTAAGGGGTTATTCAGAGAGCCGACCTGGCCCCGAAGTGGCACCGAACAGGGAATTTCTCCATACGGTGCCATTCAGCTATTCAGAGAGCAGGCAGTTCGCCAAATTGCCAGCAAGTACAGGGCCTGTACGAAGGCAGTGAAATCCCCCATACAGAAGCAATGGTCCATCTATTCAGAGACCGCTGAACAGCAGTGAAAAGTTGCCGAAATGCCCTGCTGTTCGGTGTTTTCATTAGGCAGGTTTATTCAGGCAAACCCCATAGGCTTCAATGTTGAAAACATTCCAGTTTTTATTCAATATCTAATTAACCGTTTATTATTTTAATCTGCAGTAAAAAGTTTCTTTGTTTTTTAGGATCTTTAAGACATTTTCGGGATTTTTCGGCAAAATTTTTTAGACTTTTTTTAATGTTGCGGATTTTCTTTTATCTGTAACAGACTTTTTTATTATCATTCATAGGACCTGATATCTAAATTCCAGGCATTTTTCGTTGAGTGTTTTTTTTGCAAACAGCGTTTCATTTATGACACTTTCATATTTTTATTTTTTTTCCCCATTCATCAGTTTGTCGGCTTTTTCCGGAGGCTAGTCGGCACTGTGTTTGGCTTTTTCCAGACGTGTTTGGCAATGGCATGTTGTTTGTGGAGGATCTATCGATCCATTACTTCGGATCATATCGGATGTGTTTTTTCGGCGGGTGTTCGGCGGGCTTTCAGCGGTGTTGCAGCTTATTTTTGGGTCCGCTCCCTGCACTCTGGAGACCCTGCAGTGATTGCTGAATTGACTGTAGGGTCGGGACATTTAATTCCCCGAAGTGCAGGGACATTTCGGTGCTCTCTGAATAACCCCCCTAGATTCTGTTTGGATTGGTGCATAGAATGAAATGGAATCATTATGAAATAGCACAAAATAAAATGGGGCATAATGAAGCACATATTAATGTGAACAGATCTTTACAGAATGAAGCACCCCAAGTCAAAACTGAGGACAAAAAAAATCCATTCTTGGCACCTGGAACATGACCTCCGATAGTTACCAAAGAAATAGTCCCCAACACTGAATTATTAATAAAAAATAGCCTTTTCCATGTCGTCCGTAACTTAATATTTCATTTCTTTTGTTGCTATTGTATTTAAAGAGTTGTCTGTTTTGAGGTCCATGACCTGTACCAAAACATCCAAAATGGTTCTCAACTTCCAAATGGTTAAACGCACCTGCCTTAGAATGTGAAACGCAACTGCACTCTACTCACAGCATCACGCAACCATGGATCCTTATGCTACGGATATCCATTTCACTAAACTGTGCTGTCCTTTAAGCACTCACCCTATGCATCGATGACTCTTTTAAACCGATTGTTCTTATATCCTTGTGTTTTCCCTTTATGGTAAACCGGAAACCTAATCCTTGCAGGTGAGGGGGGGGGGTGTTTTTTCCCTTTATTTTATTAATGAATGTAATTTTTCCTCTCTTTTTATTCAGAAAAAAAATCGGAAATTTAGTTCTATTACACTGTGTTCCAGCATGTACAAATACAAAGAAATCCGAAACCCCTATGGAATAGAAGAGATTATGGACTCTTTCACTAATTCTGTTAATTGTTCCTAGCATTAGCTACAGCACTCTGATTTCTGAAGCCTTTTAATTCATTTCATACCCTTTAGAGTCTTGTTACAGCATGATAATTCACAAGTACAAAAACTGAGAAGAAATATCATTTGAAACCAGCCATTGGATATCTCAATCAATTTTAAGGATTTTGTGAAGTATTTCGGTTTGTTGAAGTCTCAATTAGTGTGGACTAATTCAGCACATAGAAAAAAATCATGAAGTCTATCCTTCAGATTACATTAGACTTTTAGAATATAAATCATGTGTAGTTTATGACAGCTGAAACATTGTAGCAGTCCTAATAAATGCTCCCATTGGACATACCAGTGAGACTGGCCCTAATGGGTCTAATATGCTTAACATAGGGAGCGCAATCAATAGTTAGTGTTAGGATAAGGAAGGTATTACTAAATCCCAAAGCTAATTACTGCACCGATGGATTAGCCTGCAGATGCAGGTTTTCCCTTTTAGCGTCCCCATTTTAGCGCCAGGCATGGAATAGTGCCCTATATCTTCAATCTAGGTTAAAAAGAGGTGAAATGGAGGGGTTAACTATCAAACACTTCAGATACCAACCCCAGTCTTTTACCTCCACCTGTGCTTAGGCAAGTTTTCTTTCACTTTAGACTATGTGGAGGTGTGGTCTCCCTTGGCACGCTTAGCTTTGGCAATACCTGCTGGCAAAAGGGACAAATGGGCTTGTAGCCAATCAGATGCATGTTAATACAGAAGCATTGAGATTGGAGGATTATGTAAATAATAGTATTGTCTAGAGATAAACCCCTTACTGTTAAACCATGTCACCCCTGTGTGCTGAGCTCATTTTCACCATTTTGTGATCATCATTTTCATTTTAGAAGTGACAAACGGACTATCAGGGCTATTCAGAGAAATGTGAAAATCAGGAGAACTGTCAGGAGAAGAGAACAATTTAGACCAGATAGCCGATTTGGAAAGCGAGATAAATGGGAGAATTTTTCTCGTTTGACTATCTTGAGCTAATATTTTCACTTCTCCAGTCAATCTCCTGAGTTTCACCTTTCTTTAAATAGACCTGTAAGTCATTGGTTTGAAGCAAAAAATTGAATATATATATTTTTTTGCTTCCTTACATTTAACAAGGTTATGTTTGGTATTATTAGAAAGGCCAGACTATGACCTGCTCAATGATGCCGTACTTAAAGGAACACTCTAGGCTAAAAATCACACCCCCTTTTTTTAAATTATGTTAAACCTATTGCCCTACCTAGTTATTAAGTTTTTTTTGTTTTTTTTACTGTAATACCCTAAAAACCACTTGTTTCCAACGGCGTTTTTTTATTTTTTATACTCACCTCCCTCCTCTTCCGCTCCCGTCGTGGGAAATCTTCAACTTTGCTAATGGTTTACGTGAGAAGCGCGCATGCGCACCTCTCACATAAACCAGCCAATCAGCAGGCTTCCTCCCAGCTCCATCTTCTTCGATTAGTGTTACGCGCAAGAGGATGCGCGCAACACTAATCACAGTCGCTGCCGCCAGCTACTACGGCAAGTCGGAGACGTCATCGCGCTGAAAGCGCGATGACGTCTCCTACTCGGCATTAGTCGGCAGAAGCGGGAAATATGAATCCCGCTCTGCTGACTGACAGCTGGGAGGGCGGAGTAAAGTCCTCCGCGTCTCTTAGCTGTTTCAGCCGAAGGAAAAGGGCATACTTAGAACATCATGACCACCTAAAAAAGCTTAGGTGGTCATGTTGCCTAGAGTATCCCTTTTAACTTTATGGGTTGCAAACAATGGAGATACAGGTGTCCATAGGAGCCCCGCTCTCCAAGTGGGAGAGCGCCTTGTGTTATAAATGAACCAATGCAAAATAACGCATTGTGCCATCATATCCACATTTGGTCTTTGCGTAGCAAATGGGAAAGTGAGTTTGTGCAGTGGCATACGCTGCCTTTAGAACTGCGAAAAAGTACATTTGGGATATATATTTGTTTTTTTTTTAATCATTACATGGTCACGAGGGCACTTGGCACGAGCCAAGGTGGGTCCCATATATGGGGCTAGGAGCCCAAACGGCAGAAGTGTTGATGGCTGAATAGCAGACTGATAGGTCTCAGCACAGACCAGAAAGGCAAAGCAAGGGTTAAGGGGAATTACCCTTATGAAAGGCCACAGCAGAATGTCAAAGACTGGCTTAAAAAGAGAGAAGGTCAGTGCTATCAGAGTCTGGTGGTCAGAGACCTGGCAAGCTACAGGAAAATCCAGAAGCGGAAGGTGAGGAGGGATGGACCAGACAGGGGTAAGAGCTGGCTCAGATCAATTCACCCATAGGGGTAAGGCTTGAATTGTGACAATTCCCTGCACATGCGTGATGAGGTCAGTAGGTGGAGTGAGGTCCCGTAGGTAGGGCTGATAGCCTCGATGTCAGCCCCTGCGCGAGACGTCCTCCATCGGTGCCAGACTAAGGCTGCCGTCAGACGAGTGCACTATGTGCGCCCGTACTGACGTGCCTTCTGGTGTCCGTCGCAGCATGGGGACGCTGCGAGGGGGCCAGCCACAAGCTGTTGTGCGCACACTAATTGCGCGCGCAACAGCGGCCATTCTGCATCCGTGCAGCTGCCTTCTCCGTCAAAGCGCTAGGATGTGTATTGACGGAGCTGCAAAGCGCGATCCTCCATAAGAGGATTGAGCCTTGCAGTGCTGAGCACACTAAGACGCACTAAGAGGTGGCCATACGGGCGTCGAGTGGAAGGAACGTTCACTCTCACAGATGTTCCTTCCGCTCTTCAAATACGCTCGTCTGACGCCAGCCTTAAGAGGAAAATATTCAAGAGGAGATTCATTCAAAAAGGGAAAGAGGTGGATGCGCTTAGCAGGTCTACTGCAGCCAAAAAGTCAATAAAAACAAACTGAGCCAACCACCGGAAGGCCGTCCAGTGGACCATCAACACCGATGGGGGAAAAAAGGATGAACATTCAGTATGCTATGATACTCAGTTAGATTGGTCATGACGGCAAATATGTCCCTTTTAACTTATTTTTCTGCCTTCAAGGAGTTAATTCCATTTTTTTTAGCAGCCTCTGGAATACTGCAGACCTCTACTTTCTGAGAACTGTGAAGCAGTTGTTAGTAGTTGGAATATATTAACATTATAATTAAACAGATTAAGGCTAGGGTCAGATGAGCGCACTTTGTACGGACTGTGCGTCCGTGCAGTACGGACGTACTTTCTGACTGAGGACAAGGTAGTGGCCACACAGTCCGTTTTTTTCACTGACGTATTATTTGACTGATGTAGCAGGGAAAATAAATTACAATGAAAAACCATTCTGTATGTCAAAAATGCTGGACGTATAAATGCAGTCCATCTGACCACGCTCCATCACTCACACACAAAGCTATGCAGACGTTGTGGACGTGGCGCACTCCGCACGTCCGTTCTAGCAGTATTACATTCTTGCCTAACCTGCGTCCGTTTGCAGCGTCCGTCATGCGTCCACACTTCTGTGCGCACGTACTTCGTGTGTGGGGCTCCATTTAACACAATTGTATGCTATCACGGACGTACTTCTGTGCGGGCAACACGGACGTTAACACTGCGTTCGTCTGACCCCAGCCTAAAAAGGCGGTGATTGAATTGGTCCTTTCAACGTTGTTTTTAACATGCCAAGCTTTCCAAAATTATAAGAGATACTATAAACTTTCTAATATAATACAGAGGAAACTCGAGAACAATTGTCCCACAGTAAATCATTGCATCTTTATGTCACCTTTAGGATATAATTGATTTCTGTAAAGCTGCAATAATCCGTGATAAACTTCCTTGGCTTTTCATAGTTTTATATAATCACAATGAGTGTTTCAGAATAAAGCGTTATATTGAATAGCACATAAGGTGAAGTGCTTCACCATCATCACTTACAGAATCACTCAACATCGCTCTTCTAGAAGCAGAGACATAAATAAAAGGTAATAAAGAATGTGTGGCCTTCAATAAATCCTATATCAAGAAATGAATAAGGTACTTTAAGAACTCTGAACCTTACTTAATAAGATGTAATAGAAGCACTAATGGATAAGAATTTGTTTAATGGTTTCGAACAAAGCCTACAGTACATACTTGACAAAACAATGTCATTTTCTGTTGTTTTCCTTCGTACTTTCTATTTGCTAATGTTTTTAATCATCTTCACAAGCATGATCAACACCATTTTAGCGAAACAAGTCATTTAAATGAATTTTCGAATCTGTAAATGCATTGTATTTTCATATGATTACATGGCTGAAACATTTTATGAATGTTATATAAACACAAGTAATGTAACATAGTGTCAAATTTTTTGCCCTATCTTTTCATATCATAAACACATAATTTATTGCACGTCCATACTTGAAAAATTTAGATTCAATGACACCTGTCCTACAGAATCCCTTCATACTAGCATTAGTTATCTAAGCCATTCCTTGATAAGATTTACAAGTATATTTATCTCTGATCCAGCGGTGGGGGCTGTCTATGACAGGTCCTCTTAAAAAGCTAAGATCGAAAGCATCTTCTGATCTTATCAGACTGATTAACACACTGGAGTTAACTTGATCTTCAAAGCCACCCGCAGGTGCCTCAGTCGAGTAGGGATGTGCGTTTCGATTCGGACCAAATCGTTTTTTTCCCGAATCGTTCGGATTCAGTGCTTCGGATTCAGCCGATTTTCCGAATCAGATCGTACCTGAAAACGTCCGATACTAAAAGATTTACGATACTAAACAAAATAATTTCGGAATTTCGTATGGATGTGAAATGTGTAAGATCGCAAATTATTTTCGTTGCACTTGTGATTTCGGTTCCATTTTGGTCATTTCGGACATCGTATTTTTCGGTTCCATTGCTATTCCATATTTTCTTTTGAATATGCATTGCACAACTTTATTTAATCATATTAAAATGGTATGAAAGGAACAAAAATGAACAAAACAATTTAAAAAAATGCAAAACTGACCCAAATGGTCTGACTTAAAAAATAAAAACCAGAACAAAAGGTTTTAAAAAACGGAAAAAAGTTCATCAACATTATATGAAACGAAAAAAAAAAACAGAATAAAATTATTTAAAACGAAAAGCAAAAAAAATTAACCATTTCTGCTGAGGCATTTCACGCCTGTGTGCTTTTTACCGGTTTCGCTCATCGTGTTTAAACGCGTTTTGAAGCCTTATTTCATTATATGACCCAGACATGTTATATATCGTTCTTTCTGCAGACTTGGCAGATTCATAATATATCATTATTATATGTATACGTTATGTCCTGTCTGTATGTATATTATAACAAAAAATGCAATAAAATTTAAATTTTCAATAATTTACAACGTGTAAAGTGTTTTTTTCACATTTTAAAATGCGAGCGTTTGCGGTTATATTTTATATGAGTTGCGCTTGTTAAAAAAATTCGTAATGAGGGACTTCTTACATTTTTTTGGGGGAAAATTACAAGATTTTTAACAAACGCACCCCATACAAAAATCCTTAGTGCAGCATCATTGTTCACATTATAATTAAAATGGGAACAATATTGCTGCATTAACAAAACAAAACAAAAAATTATATTTTTTTAATTTTTTTTTTAAATATTTTTTTATTTTATTTTCAGTTTTTATTACTTTTTTGCTCTGGCCGATCCAACGATACCAAACATTAACCCCTAGCTGCCACGGATCGGGAGATCGGGGGTTCATTGGAACCCCCTATCTCCACCATTGGTGGCAGTTAGGGGTTAACTACAGAACTGACATCATCACACTATGCCCAATGACGCCAGTCATCAGGGGGAGATCCCGGAAGCTTGGCCGACATCCAAGATGTCGGCCAGCTCCGGGAGAGGATCGTGACCTGGCGCCTTTAAGGTGCCGAATCACGATCCGGCCCCCAAGGGGGGCCCAAGGGGGGCCACTGTTTGGAAGGGCAGGCTGTGCCCTTCCAAACGGTGCCTGCCTTTCACCGCTGCCCCCAGCCGATCGGGAGGGAAAGAGGTCCAAAGGACCTCACCCCTCCCTCTCAGGCACCTCATCCGCACTCGCGGGGGGTGGCACCTGAAATAGATGTCATTGTGCTAGCGTGATGACATCTATTGTCCCCGCCTGGGTCCCGTAGTGCCGGGCTGACATCCAGGAATCCCGGCCGATTGCTGCCTCCTGTGCTAGGACGCGCTCAGCGCGTCCAGAGCACAGGAGGAGCACTTGGCAGGACGCGCTGAGCGCATCCTTAGCAGCCAAGTGGTTAATGCAGCATGCGAATCCGCACACTGCAGGGAAGCGCCTCTCTGCGGTATAATTAATGCAGCATATGAATCCACACACTGCGGGGAAGCGCCTCCCTATGGTATAATTAATGCAGCATATGAATCCACACACTGCTGGAAAGCTCCTCTCTGCGGTATAATTAATGCAGCATAAGAATCCGCACACTGCGGTGAAGCACCTCTCTGCGGTATAATTAATGTATACGTCTGTGTTATATGTATACAGTATGTATCCTGTCTGTATATTATAACTTAAAATGCAATAAAATTTGAAGTTTCAATAATTTACAAGGTGTAAAGTGTTTTAATTTCACATTTTAACCCCTTAAGGGCCGCTGACGTACCCTGTACGTCCTGTCCTCGGGTCTCCCTTAGACCCGCGGACGTACAGGGTACATCAGCGGCGCCTAATCCCCCTCCCGCCCGATACTCACCTCCCTCGCCGGATCCCACGGCGATCTGGCAGGGAGGAAGCCTGCCCATTTGATTTACATGGGCAGGGGAGGCTGATGACGTCGCCACGCTGCGTGGTGACGTCATCAGCAGGCGTCCCCATGCATTTCAATGGAGGGGAGGGGGTGGGCTCCTTCGGAGCCCTCTATCTCCCCAACCATTGAAGCTAGGGAGATGCCGTTTGCACCGCTGGAGAGGGGAGAGCCTCCCCTTTTCAGCGGTGTATGGCATTAACCGTTTCGCCGCCGGATCACGTTGCGGCGCCAATTGGCGCCAAAACACGATTCAAACCTGGAGGGGGGCTGACATCTTGGATGTCAGCCAAGCCTCCAGGTCCCCCCCACCCACTGACAACCTCACCATATGTGTGAGGATGTCAGTGGGCCAGTTAACCATCTAGCTGCCATGTAGAGATAAGGGGATCCTAAGGATCCCTTTATCTCCCGATCCATGGCAGCTAGATGGTCATATTTGCCATAATTTGAAAGGCCTGATTATGGCCTTTCAAATGATACCAAACATGACCAGGTTTGGTTTTAAAAAAAAATAAAAAAATAAAAATTAAATAAAAAAAAATAATAAAAAAATTAAATAAAATAAAAAAATGATTTTTTTAAAAAAGTTTCTTTTGTCTGGGGGGGTTTAATTAAATAGGACCTAGGCTGTCATCTAAAAATAATTAGCACAAAATGGTCAGAATGAGCGCAGCGCACATAGGTGAACTGTCTCAGCAGTGAAGGGGTTAAAAAGCAAACGCATGTAAAAATTGGGTATTTCTAGTCAAAATTTTGAACCTATTTAGCCGGGGTCATTTTGGGTGGTTGTAGATTTTGGGGATTAAATTACGAAAAAGTGTGTTTTTACCATTTTTTTCCTCATATTTCATATTTTTTTTTATAGTAAATTATTCGATATGATGGAAATAATGGTATTTATAGAAAGTCCATTTAATGGCGGGAAAAAGGGTGTATAATATGTGTGGGTCGAATAAACGAGTAAGAGGAAAATTTGACCTAAACACTAACAGCGCAGAAACGTAAAAACAGCAGCTGTCACTAAAAGACGGATTTGTGTAAAACCGCCCGGTCACTAAGGGGTTAACATGCAAGCGTTTTTACGGTTATATTTTCTATGAGTTGCGCTTGTTAAAAAAATTAGAGATAGGGGACTTGTCACATACATTTTTTTGGGGGAAAATTACACGATTTTTGACAAACGCAACCCATGCAAAAATCGTTGGGAACAATATTGCTGCATTACCAAAATAAAACAAACAAAAAAAACTTTTTTTTTTAATTTACTTATTTTTTAATATTATTTTATTTAATTTTTTATTATTTAGATTCTTTTTCTTCCCTTTTAACATGGTCATGTTTGATATGGTTGGAAAGGCTCTATCGTAAGTCAGTCTGCCGTTAAACACATAAACATTCTGATTTTCTAAAGATCAGGGCGCTGGATAGCAACAGGATGGTGCTGATCTTTAGAAAATCAGAATGCTTAAGTGTTTAACAACGGATGGAAGACTTACTCTATTCAAAGTCCTGATGTGAAACATCGGGACTTTGGATAGATTTCGACTATCCCGAAGTAAAAAAAGTAAATAGTGGAAATCTATCCAAAGTCCCGATGTTTCACATCGGGAGGTCGGATAGAGTAAGTTCTGAAGTTAACCCCTAGTTGCCACCAATGGTGGAGATAGAGGGTTCCAATGAATCCCCTATCTCACGATCCCTGGCAGGTAGGGGTTAATGTTTGGTATCGTTGGATCGGCCAGAGCATGGCCTTTCCAACTATACCAAACATGACCATGTTAAAAGTTAAGAAAAAATATAAAAAATTAAAAATTAAATAAAAAAATATAAAAAAAATAAATTTAAAAAAAGTGTTCTTTTGTTTGTTTTGCTAATGCAGCAATATTGTTCCCATTTCAATTATAATGTGAACAATGATGCTGCACAGATTTTTGTATGGGTTGCATTTGTTAAAAATCGTGTAATTTTCCCCCAAAAAAATGTATGTAACAAGTCCCCATCTCTAATTTTTTAATAAGCGCAACTCATAGAAAATATAACCGTAAACGCTCGCATGTTAAAATGTAAAAAAAAAAACACTTTACACCTTGTAAATTATTGAAAATTCAAATTTATAATATACAGACAGGATACATATACATATAACACAGACGTATACATTAATTATACCGCAGAGAGGCACTTCCCCGCAGTGTGCGGATTCTTATGATGCATTAATTATACCGCAGAGAGGCGCTTCCCCGCAATGTGTGGATTCTTGTGCTGCATTAATTATACTGCAGAGAGGCGCTTCCCAGCAGTGTGTGGATTCATATGCTGCATTAATTATATTGCAGAGAGGCGCTCGTTCCCAGCAGTGTGTGGATTCTTATGCTGCATTAATTATACCGCAGAGAGGCGCTTCCCAGCAGTGTGTCGATTCATATGCTGCATTAATTAGACCGCAGAGAGGCGCTTTCCCGCAGTGTGCGGATTCATATGCTGCATTAACCACTTGGCTGCTAAGGACGCACTCAGCGAATCCTGCAGGGCTGGATTTGCTTCTTGGGAGCCTGTAGGCACAGAAATGTGTAGGGCCCCCCCTGAACCCCAAAAAATGAACCATGCCAAATGACTTTTTAAATTTTTGTTTTGGGGCAAACTAAAAGAACAACCCTGAAAAAACTTTTCTCTCCGTGCTCAAATCAACAGAAGGGTCCATATCTGTTGCCTTAGTTGAGTTAGTACAGCGGCATTGTTTGTTTTATATGTAAAAGCATATATTGCCTCTGCCGTAAAACAGGAAACAATTTTGCTTTTTCTTTTGTCCATCTTTTTTATTTTTACACATTACATGGTTATGTTTGGTATCATTGTAAAGAGCAGACTCTGACCTTTCCAATGACACCTCATTTAACCTTGTGTGCTGTAAAAATTCAGAGATGCATATTCCAAAGTCCCCCTGTCTCTC
This sequence comes from Leptobrachium leishanense, assembly GCA_009667805.1. Lineage (NCBI taxonomy): Eukaryota > Metazoa > Chordata > Amphibia > Anura > Megophryidae > Leptobrachium > Leptobrachium leishanense. Next base: position 314,441,054 of record CM019064.1, read on the forward strand.
CTCACTGCAGTGCCATGGTCTAGGTTGTTGATGAAACAATGCATTGCACCATCAGCTCCACATTTACTGGCAGTGTGTAAAATGAGGAGGTGAGTTAGTGCAGCATCGCTGTGCACTTTAGAATTAAAAACTGAATAATTGTGCTTTGTTAGAAATAAAAAAATATTTTATTATGTTTTTTATTTCTACATAAATCTAACCTGGTTACGTTTGGTATCGTTGGAAAGGCAATAATCTGGCCTTCCCACTGATACCTCATATGTCGATGTAGCCCTTAGGGCTCCAGAGATACTGTGGTCTAAATTATTGTAAATTGTATATAAAAAACTTTTTACAGAGCAAGACGCCCCCTAGTTGCAGGCGCCTGTAGGCACATGCCTACTACGCCTAGTTATAAATCCGGCCCTGGCGTACTGCCAAGTGCTCCTCTGGTGTTATGGACGCGCTGAGCGCGTCATAGCAAGGAGGCAGCAATCGGCCGGTAATTCCTGCCGATTGCTGCGCCCCCGGTGCGGGCTGACATCTTGGATGTTAGCCCGGCACTCCGGGACCCAAGCGGGGACAATAGATGTCATCACGCTAGCACGATGACATCTATGTCAGGCACCCCCCACCCGCGAGTGCGGAGGAGGTGCCTGAAAGGGAGGGGCGAGGTCCTCACGATCGGCTGGGGACAGCTGTGAAAGGCAGGCACCATTTGGAAGGGCAAAGCCTGCCCTTCCAAACAGTGGCTAGTTTTAACCCCTTGTGGGCCGGATCGTGATTCGGCGCTGAAAGGCGCCAGGTCACGATCCCCTCCCGGAGCTGGCCGACATCTTGGATGTCGGCCAAGCATCCGGGATCTCCACCTGACGACTGGCGTCATCATGCATAGCAAGATGACGTCAGTTCTGTAGTTAGGGGGTTTCAATGAACACCCTATCTCCCAATCCGTGGCAGCTAGGGGTTAATGTTTGGTATCGTTGGATCGGCCACAGCAAAATTTTTTATAAAAAATGAAAATAAAATAAAAAAATATTTAAAACAAACAAAACATTTTTTTGTTTTGTTTTGTTAATGCATCAATATTGTTCCCATTTCAATTATAATGTAAACAATGATGCTGCACTAAGGATTTTTGTATGGGGTGCGTTTGTTAAAAATCGTGTAATTTTCCCCCAAAAAAATGTAACAAGTCCCCCATTACTAATTTTTTTAACAAGCGCAGCTCATATAAAATATAACCGCAAATGCTCTCATGTTAAAATGTGGAAAAAACACTTTACGCGTTGTAAATTATTGAAAATTCAAATTTTATTGCATTTTTGTTATATTATACATACAGACAGGACATAACGTATACATATAATAATGATATATTATGAATCTGCAGAGTCTGCCGGAAAGAACGATATATAACATGTCTGAGTCATATATTAAAATATGGCTTCAAAACGCGTTTAAACAAGATGAGCGAAACCGGTAAAAATTAGCTCAGCACACAGGCGTGAAATGCCTCAGCAGCGAAAGGGTTAATTTTTTTAAAAAAAATCGTTTTAAATCATTTTATTCTGTTTTTTTTTCGTTTCGATAATTGTGATGAACTTTTTTCCTTTTAAAACCTTTTGTTCTGGTTTTTATTTTTAAAGTCAGACCATTTGGGTCAGTTTTGCGTTTTTTAAATCGTTTTGTTCATTTTTGTTCCTTTCATACCATTTTAATATGATTAAATAAAGTTGTGCAATGCATATTCATAAGAAAAAAAGGATCTTTATTTAATAAAAAACAATACAGGGTTATCCAAAGAGATTCGAAAAGTCACCGCACGTTCGGTGACTTTTCGTTCTCTTCAATTCGGTTCCTTTTGCCGATTGCATTTCGGTGACCCTGCGGTGTATTCAGCAAACAGCACAGGGTCCCCGAATTGCAGGGAAAAGCTACCGCAAACCTGACGAAAACTAACCGAATGCACGCTGAAAACAAGCAAAAACATCTGGATTAACCTTTGAAGAAGAAGCCGAACAGAAGCCGAACAGGAGCCGAACAGGAGCCGAACATGAGCCGAATCACACAGAGCCGAAGCAGCTGTGACGTAGAGGAGGCGGTGAATAAATTAGAAAAACCATTTGTATGAATCTGGGAAAATGAAACGCTGTTTGCAAAGAAACTACTGAGCGAAAATCTCTGAAATTTTCACAGGAGGTCCAGGGAATGATAATAAAGAGGGCTGTTACAAAAAAAATAAGCAAACTGAAAAAAAAAAAAAAAAAAAATCGGACTTTTTAAAAAAAAAAAAAAATCTGAAAAATGCTTAAAGTATCCTAAAAAATCAATGAATAAAGAGACTTTTTGCTGCAGAATTTTATAATGAACGGTTTATTAGATATTGAATTATAACGGGAATATTTTTAACATTGAAGTCTATGGGATTCTCCTGAATAAATTTGCCGAATTAAACCACCGAATGGCAGAGCATTAGGGGAACCTTTCACTGCTGGTTTGTGTTCTCTGAATAGCCGAAGCAGTGCTTTTTCATGGGGATTTCACTGCCCTCGAACAGGGACCGAACAGGCACCGTATGTGCAGGCAATTCGCTAGGATTTGCCGAATTGCCTGCTCTCTGGATAGCCGAATGGCCAGGAAAGGTAACCGAACACTGATTTTCAGCGTTCGGTTACCTTTCTCAAGCAATTCGAATCTCTTTGGATAACCTGAATAGAATCGGCAGAATTACCGTATCAACAGAAATATCGGATCATACGAAATACCATTAGTTTAAGTCAAAACGAATAGAACAGACGATCCGAATACACGAAAATGTCCGATATCAGGAAAAAAAAGTCGATACGAAAAACGAGCCGAAACGGAAATCGGTCGAAACGACCTGAAACGAAAATTTTAAAAATCCGAACGACCTGAACCGAACCGAATCGAAAAAAAAATCAGTGCACATCCCTACAGTCGAGTGAACTCAATCTCATCTTATTCTGAAACAATGCAAAATAATTTTGATTATTGTAAATAAATTAATTTATAAATGGTTTCCAGAATTTGCCCCTAAAGTTTCAGCTTAGAATTCCATTTTCCAGATAGTAGAATGAAAGAGCCCCAGATTAATTTTACAAATACTACTGACTTAGCCGCTCTTGCCGACAGCTCCCTGGAATGGTATGGTTCATATTGTTGCAGGAATTCATAGACACAAACAGGACCATTGGTCTATTTGCAATATTGGCCAGGTCTCAATGTGTGCTGATAGTGATACTATTTCCCAACTGATAAGGCAGGCCTGACGAAGCCTAAGGGGGGCTTTCATGGGGTCCCCTCCTAAACCAGGGCCCTCAGGCAGTGCCCAAGTGGTATAATCCTCGCTCTACCACTGTATAGTACATAGGGGTTATTCAGAGAGAACGACATGCCGCCGACATTTCGGTGCTTTCTCGTTCCTTGCACTCCAGGGAATCAAAGTTCCCTACCTGCGGGGTGTATTCAGCATTCACCACAGAGTCCCCAGAGTGCAGGGAAAACCCGTCGCAAACTCAACGAACACCCGTCGAAACACCCGCCGAAAACTCATCGAACACTCATTGAAAACCCACAGAAACTGCCGCAAAAAAAACACACACCGAACATGTCGGAAATATCCGATGAGTCGCCGATCACTGTACAGAGCAGCCACTGAAAAAAGCTGACAAACTGATGAACGGGGATGAGAAAAAAACCAAAAAACAATACGCTTGAAAGTGTCAAAATTGAAACACTGTTTGCAAACAAACTACAGTACAAAAATGTCTGTAATTAACATATAAGATCCTATGAATGATAATAAAATGGTCTGTCACAGAAAAAAGAAAAGGCACTTTTAAAAAAAAACAGAAAAAATATTCTGCCGAAATCCTGCAAAAATGCCTAAAAAAAACTATAGTCTTTTTACTGCAGATTAAAAGAATAAACGGTTTATTAGAAATTGAATAAAAATGGGAATATTTTTAATATTGAAGCCTATGGGATTTGGCTGATTGAACCTGTCGAATGAAAACATCGAACAGCAGGGCACTTCGGCAACTTTTCACTGCTGTTCGATGTTCTCTGAATAGATTAACCATTGCTTCCCTATGGGGGATTTCACTGTCGTCGAACAGCACCATACTTGCAGGCAGTTGGCAAAAATTTGGCGAACTACCTGCCCTCTGACTAGCTGAACGGCCACAGAATGTCACCGTACGCTGAATTTCAGCATCCGTATACATTTCAGCGACATTTCGGATCTCTCTGAATAACCCCTCATGATTTCCATTATGGAGATTATACAGATTTTCTTTTTTGCAGCACAAGTTGAAACTGCTCTGCCAAAAGTATAAGTGATAAATCAAAATGTTTTCAAAATATGCTCGTCTGTGTGAACAATTAGGAAATTTTAGTCCCTGTCCGATCAAAGGGCAAGCACAGAAATTCTCCCTCCTTAGGGTTATTCAGAAAAAGGTGAAAACCAGGAGAACTGTCAGGAGAAGAGAAAACTCTAGTCCAAATAGCCTTTTTGGAAAGTGAGATAAATGGGAGAATTTTTCTGGTTTGGCTATTTTGACCTAGAATTTTCACTTCTCCAGTCATTCTCCTGAGTTTCACCTTTCTTTGAATAGACCTGCCGTTTTTTTTCAATGATAATGGCTTCATGGTTCTTCAAAATTTGATGCAGTGTGAATAACATTCAGGGTTATCCAAAGAGATTCGAAAAGTCACCGCACGTTCGGTGACTTTTCGTTCTCTTCAATTCGGTTCCTTTTGCCGATTGCATTTCGGTGACCCTGCGGTGTATTCAGCAAAGAGCACAGGGTCCCCGAATTGCAGGGAAAAGCTGCCGAAAACCTGACGAACACTAACCGAATGCACGCTGAAAACAAGCAAAAAACATCTGGATTAACCTCCGAAAAAGCCGAACAGGAGCCGAACAGGAGCCGAATCACACAGAGCCGAAGCAGCTGTGACGTAGAGGAGGCAGTGAATAAATTAGAAAAACCATTTGTATGAATCTGGGAAAAAGAAACGCTGTTTGCAAAGAAACTACTGAGCGAAAATGTCTGAAATTTTCACAGGAGGTCCAGGGAATGATAATAAAGAGGGCTGTTACAAAAAAAATAAGTTAACTGAAAAAACAAAAAAAAAAAAATCGGACTTTTTAAAAAAAATAAAAAAATCTGAAAAATGCTTAAAGTATCCTAAAAAATCTATAAATACAGAGACTTTTTGCTGCAGAATTTTATAATGAACGGTTTATTAGATATTGAATTAAAACGGGAATATTTTTAACATTGAAGTCTATGGGATTCTCCTGAATAAATTTGCCGAATGAAACCACCGAATGGCAGGGGATTAGGGGAACCTTTCACTGCTGGTTTGTGTTCTCTGAATAGCCGAAGCAGTGCATTTTCATGGGGATTTCACTGCCCTCGAACAGGCACTGAACAGGCACCGTATGTTCAGGCAATTCGCCAGGATTTGGGGAATTGCCTGCTCTCTGGATAGCCGAATGGCCAGGAAAGGTAACCGAACGCTGATTTTCAGCATTCGGTTACCTTTCTCAAGCAATTCGGATCTCTTTGGATAACCCTGATTGTGTGTTTGCGAGATGCATAAATGTATTACTTTAAAATAAATTTTAACTGCACGTATTTAGATTTTCTGTAAAAAAATTAAAAGTTCAAAACACAGTATTTAAAGGGCTACTACCACCAACAAATTAAATGTTCTTATGTAACTAAATGTATGTAAATGGAACAAAGGCTAGGGTCAGACGAACGTGATTTCTACAGACTGTACATCCGTGCACACGGACGTACGTCAGTACGGAAGACACAGTAGTGGCCACACAGTCCGTTTATTCACTGACGTATATTTTGACGGATGTAGGAGGGACAATAAATTAAAAAGCAAAACCATTTTGTCTGTGAAAAATGCTGGACGTATAAATGCAGTCCGTCTGACCACGTTCCATCACTCACACACAAAGCTATGCAGACGTTGCGGACGCAGCACACTTTGTGCGGCCGTTCTAGGGGTTGTACGTTCTTGCCTGCCTTGCGTCGGTGGGCCGCGGCCGTTGCGCGTCTGCAGTTCAGTGCGGACATACTTCGTGTGTCGGGCTCCGATGGGCTTTCTGTCATGCTGTCACGGACCTACTTTTAGGCGCAATCACGGACGTGAACACTACGCTTGTCTGACACCAGCCTTAATGCTCACAATTGTGGCGAAGAACAGATAAGTGTTCAAGTAAGACCATATACACAAAGCACTGGCCTCACGCTATAATAATCCACTCTGATTGGGCACAGGACTAAATACATTGAAAATTAAAGGGACATGACCACCAAAAAATTATTATGTTGCAGGTTGCTGATATCTTACATGTACTTTGTTTTTCTCTAGTATGTTTAGTTAACCTTTTCCTGCCGCAAGATGTAATATGTTGTCCCCGTGGCAGGTGGGCCTCAATGCTGCGGGGGGGGGGGGAATAGCACGCCTAGCTGGCATCTATGACCCGCAATAGCCCCACACACCAGTTGGGGGCCGTGTGACATGCGTCATTGGCTGCAGTAGTATGGCCTGAATAGACGGGCTGGAGGAGGGGCCCATCGCAGCGGCCAGCTAGTGGGGCATGCTAGTATGCCCCACCGGCATTAAAGCTTTCCCACCGGGCACAACCCGCCTGGTGGTAAAGGGTTAAGAACATATTTTACTCCATTTTGAGCTATTTTGTGTTGTAAATTGAGCCCCCACAGTATCTTTTCATCTCATGCTCTTCAAACAGTGACAATGACCATAGCATGGAGTCTATGGGTTGATCACTATCACAAATCACATTGTATTGTGTGAGATGTATTCAAAGGACATCGCCAGGGGGTACAATGGAAGTCTATTAAGCTCCCTGTCATATCTCATTCAGCTGCCAGCTCTCATGTCGTGTATCTTAGAGAACAACACATCGATTGTATTATCTAAACATTCCCTCCTCCATCTCAATAACTGTTAAATACTGTAGAATAAATAAACAATAACAGTAAAGTAAAGCTTTTACACAGTTTTTGGTGAATGTTGCATAATGGGAAAAATCAACACATGGAACCAGGAGTTAAAAAACCTAATTTAATTTTTCCTTTATACCTGAAATTACTTCAAACAAAGAAAAAATAAGCATCAACATGTGTTTTATAATGTCTTTTTATTTGTAGTGCACAAGTAATCTAGATACAGCTTATCCCTTTATGCTCTACTACTAGCTATTTTATATTAGTTTAATGTCTAAAAATATAAACCAACCTGACAATAACTTGTAAATAACAGTCCAGAATAACTAAAGAAGTATCAATCTGAAAATGTTAATACTTATCCAAAGACTGGAAACCTATACAAAATGTTATAACCTAAATGCCCTATTCCTATAATTGTCATGCATCCTATTTTTTTCTTTTGGTAGAACTATTGCTAATCCCTCATTTGAAGCATGGATATATTTGAAACTGAGAGAAATCGCAATGTATCCTTCCTGGTAAAATACTTTATAAATAAATAAATCTAGTTGTGCTTCCATAAATCTATATTTTATTTGACCTATTTTTTTCAATTCATTATTTTCAGAGGTTCAGTGCATACGAAGAGCAAATGATAGGTAAACTCGTGAATATGTACAAAGTATCACGTGAAAACATACCATGAAGAATAGTGACATCTGTGAAGGCGGCGGAGCCGTTGAAGAAACCCCAACCTGCAGCACCAGAAACCCTTTAAGCCACAATTGACACCAATCCTGAATTCTCCCAAAGGGTGCAGTGATGGAGTGGGAAGGACACACCAGACCCGATTTGTTAATTTTTTTATTGCTTTAAACACCTATTAGGCTAGGGTCAGAGTGGGGCAGTCGGAACGCGCGTGCAGACGCACTAAATCACGGCGGCAGTAGCAGCACATAACGGCCAATGACGGCCAATATACGAAGTACGTGCGTACGAAAGTGCGCCGACACCACGCAACCAGCAAATGAACGCATTTTTCTCAGAACGTGAAACCGCTGCTACTGACGTACAGAGTGCGCGGCGGCCACATGGCAGCGTGTGTGCGTGATTAGGAGACGTCAGACGCTGCTAGTGTGCGGCCTACATAACGTTCGAACAGCCAGATTTCCCTAGAATTGCGTTGGTGAGTACCTGCGACTGTGAATGATGTCTGGACCAGAGATGGACGTCGAGAGGCTCATCAGCGCTGTGGGGGAGCATCCAGGGATCTGGGATACGGCCTGCGAGCGTTATAAGGACAAGGGGAAGAAGGCGAGCGCATGGGTCGAGGTGTCCGTCAGGTGTACCCGGAGTACGATACCTGGTCGAGAAGGAGCAGCACATACAGAGTGAGTATAATATTATTTAATTCATAATCCCATAAATGTAAATCACAATAATAATAATAAACAAACAAATGAAATCATTGATGTGAAACTCAAATGCTCCCCAGCTGCCAGGGCACCTCACCTGCATCACTGATGAAATAATTAGATAGAGCATCGCGATACCTGTTGCTGTATCTATTCACAGCTATGATGTCATAGTTCACATCATCCTCAAGACCGACAACTGTGAGGGTATCGTCAAAATTAAAACCATCCCTGGCCCGCACATAGTTATGTAGAATGCAACAGCATTTCACTATGTCCACACAGAAGTCCACATTGACATCCAGCGGTCTATGTAGAATCCTCCACTTGTTGGTCAGTATGCCAAAGGTACACTCCACATACCGTCTCGCCCGCGACAGCCTATAATTAAACACCCGCTTCTTCACAGTCAGGTGTGTCCCTGAGTAGGGCCTTAGGAGGTGTGTGGATAGTCCGAATGCTTCGTCACCCACGAAGGCATAGGGGACTGTCACGTCACTGCCAGGCAATGGTGCGGGTCTGGGGATGTTCAGGGTCCCACTCTCAATTTCATTCCACAGTGTGGAGTTCCTGAACAGTGTGGAGTCAGAGTCCTTGCCGTATGAACCGACATCCACATACACGAAACTATAGTTGGCATCTGACACCGCCAGTAGGCCAATAGAAAAGTAATGTTTATAATTCTGATACAGTGAGCCACTGTGCGGTGGCTTCACTATGCGGACATGTTTGCCATCCACGGCTCCCAGGCAGTTTGGAAAGTTGGCTCTCTCCCAGAATCCTGCTGCAATTTCCAGACATGCCGTATGTGTCGGTCTTGGCAAACATTCGCCTTCATGGTCTCCCATATTGTTTGGCACACCTTGCGGACGATCTCACCAGCTGTTGATCTGCCAACGCGGAAGCTATAATGCAGATCCTTCAAACTGCACCCACTAGCGAGATACCTAGAAGACAAAACAAAAATGTTTGAATATGATCACATACCATGAACACAAGCTAATGTCACTCTCATCATGTTTTGCAGCACAAGAGGCGATGAACAAATGGCGCACAGTACGCGACAACTACATGCGCGTCCAGAAGAAGCAGGCCATGGCTGCGCGCTCTGGAGCTGGTGCGAAAAAGGTCCGTGGCTACATATATGCAGAGCAGCTATCGTTCCTCCGCAGGACCCAGGAGCCGCGCAGGAGTGTCAGCAGCATGGACCAGCCATCGACCTCCGGCACCCAGGCACAACAAATGGTGCCAGGAGATTATGCCAGCTGCCAGGAGGAGGAGAACCAGGGTGGTGCTGAGTCGCAGATGGAGGAGGATTTGGCGACACCACAGGTGGCAGGTACCGCGACAATGGTCAGCACCAGACCTGGCCAGAAGAGAAGGGCACAAGCTGCAGACCTCGAGCAGGCCATGCTCACCTTCATGGAGGCACAGACCACCCATGCACACCAACGCTGCATGCTTGCGGACTCCGTGGACATGTCTTTCTCCAATGCATGTACGCTCCTCCTGAACAAGATGAGCGAGGCAGAGAAAATGGAGTATCGCCACAGATCTCTGGCAATATTGGAGGACATCCTTTCACGTCCCCATCACGCAGCCGCCTACCATGCTGTGCCACAATCCGCCAGTGGATCTTCCGTCTCCAGTGAGGTGCTGTCCACCCACCCAGCCATGCCCCCTGGAGCCAGGCCACACACGGAGTCGGGGTCCAGCTGTAGCCACACCACCGGCCCTCATGACCCAGATGCTCTGCGGTATCAGCAACTTTGATACATGAGCTAAATATGTTTTATTATTTGTTTATTATGTGTTATTGTTTTGATTTTGTATATATACTGACCTTCAGTTTACGAGTTGTAATATATGTCCATAATATATTACAGTTTCTTTTCATATTATAGTATTATTTTTCAACATTGTTGTCGGAGTCATTTATGATTATGTACGTGTGATGTGATGCCCGTGTGTGTGTGTGTGTGCATGTAACAGTGGGCATGTGACTACAGACATGATGCACTCATGTCAGGTGACTGGCAGAGATGTCATGTATACAGGTGTGTGACAGTACGTACCTCAAAGTGATGACTATCATCTCCTCCGGTGGTATGGCGGGCCGCATGTTGGTGTCCCTCTTGGTCAGTGGCTCCCGTACCCGCGACAACAGTTCATCAAAGGAGGCGATGGACATCCGCATGTAGTTGAAGAACTTCACGGGGTCCCTCTCTCGCAGTGGCCTGTACAGCGTCACAAAGTGTCCATGCGTGGGTCTGGCAGCGTTGATTTCATGAACCCAGGTTCGCCGCTTTCTCTTCCTCTTTAGGTACAGGTACCCCATCACACCAAACACAAAGACGTGTGCAGGATCCATCTTTCAAAAACGCCACCATCCCCAAAATGGCTTTTTATAACCCTTGCCCTTATTATTTCATTTCTCAAGTGATTAGATTCATCTGATTTTTACTCTTTTTTCACCCCACCGTCATGGAATACGTCCAGAATTGAGCATCGTCCGACCACTCAAGCGTATTCCGTGAAAAAATGCGTGCGCACGCATCGACGTACATTTTGACGGTGGCCGCAGAAAATGCGCTCATCTGTCCCTAGCCTTCGAAGAATAGCAGAGTTCGAATGTTGTTTTTTTTTTGCAGTTCGGCGGTTTTATATTTGGCACACTTCATGGACCCTGCAGAGAAAAGTGAATTCCCAGCATGGTCAGCAAAATGGAATCGCCGACACACACCGAAGTGCACAGAACCATAAAGTACTGAAATTTCAGTGCTTTCTGAATAACCCCTTATGATTAATAATGTTTTGTTGGCCATGAGATAGTAGACACACTCTTCCAAACCCTATAGTGTCACCGCAGCTTGTTTCTTGGTAGGTATGCCCACTTGCAGTTAACTCAGAAATTAGGCTGGTGTAATGCATAATGAATTTGGAGAGTCTACTCTAACCATGGACGATTCCCGTCATGATTATAAGGACACATAATGAATCTAGGAAAATTATGTTTCCCTTATTGTGGCTTGATTAGGAATTGCTTTAACTCGTGTTTTTTTTTTTTGTTACTTGCAGAAAATGGACTTTATGATGTCTGGTTTCTCATTTGATTATCTTATCTTTCATAACTTTGCTTTTCAGTTGCAAATTCTTTTTCCAGGTTTATGGCAGCAAAGCAGTTATGAAGAAATAAATATAAGATATGATTATGGAGCTCATAAAACTAGATTAGCTATTGAATAAAACTCCGTTCCTCCGGTGCAGTGCCCAGTGAGTTTTCGTTGCCTACCATGCGTTTCCTTCTCACTGGTATCGCTTTTCTTTTCCCTCTACTAACACCAGGTACGTTGCCTTTTACGTTTATCAAGATACATTGGCAGATTTAAATGTGAATGCTCAATACTTCAAGAGATAATTGGCTAGATTTGTGGGACTGCTAAGGATGTGTAGCCTGCACAATATACCAAGAACCGACCATTGGAAATATGATGGGAGGATATTTAGCTCTACTTACTCTACACCAGTGGTTCCCAACCGCGGTCCTCAAGTGCCCCTAACAGGCCAGATTTTATGGATTCCCTTGGAGAAATGCAGACTTAATCCTGCAGTCATTGAGCAGCAAATCATATCACCTGTGCTGTGCTTCAGATATCTGGCAAACCTGACATGTTAGAGGTACTTGAGGACCGTGGTTGGGAACCACTGCTCTACAACATATGTAAAAAATGCCTTTAGGTCTCTGCTGGAGTTTTTCTGGTGAATGGGTTTGTTACTTGTTAGTCGATGTGTTGTAGTATTTTGCACTCATTAAAATATTTTATGACGAACTAAGGAAAAAAAGCAAAAGAAAGAGCATATTACTCCACCAGTAATATGGGTCACAATATTTCCGCTTGAATGAACTTGAGAATCCCATACGGACACCAGGTAATTCAGTCCTACTTCCCCGTAGTTGCATGTTAATGTCTGTCTTAAGGAACAATATTTCACAAAAAAAAATGAAAGACGAAACAGAAATTCAACTTCGGCAGCCATACCATTTGGTGAAGTTCCTCCTGTATTCCTCACCACCATTAGGCTTACCTAAATACCAGTTCCATTTAGAAAGTCCCCCTTTCAAAGTAGTATATTATATGCATTAGCTTGATAAGCTGCGATTCAGATCAACATTAATGTTGTCAAAGAGGTAATGCCACAAGTAGAGGTGACATTATGTTTTGGGTTTATTCTCCAGTTTACTGTCTACAATGTATTGAATGCTCTGGTAGCAGTGAAAAGGACTGCATTGGATCAACTATCACTTGTGAGAACCCCGCTCATGTCTGCCACACTGTTCATGAAGATTTACTAATGGATGCATTACGTAAGTAACACAAGGTAACATGAGTAAAAATTACTCTTTGTCCAATATTTATTGCATCCTACACTCCATATAGAAATAATGGGACATGCAAAAAAATATACTACCTAACTATCGTTGTAGCAGCGGTAAACCCCGGTACAGTACAGCTATATGGAGTAACTCACTATAGTACCACGATAAGATTGAGAGTGATGTAAAAGATGTGAAGCTCCATATAGTACAGAGATATATGGTGTCAGTCAATACAATACAAGGATTGAATGCAGGATGTTATAGCAGCTCTAACTATTTGAATATATATATGTATTTGTATAGTACAGATATATGGTGCCAGTCAGTACAGTACAGGGATAAGATGTGGGATGTCGTAGAAGCTTTAAATCGCTGTGTAGTACAGATACATGGTATCAGTACAATACAGCGATAAAATGCAGGGTGCTATATAAGCCTTAAATCCCTTTATAGTATGGTATCAGACAGTACAGTACAAGGATAAAATGCAAGTTGTTATAAAAAAAATCTGTAAATGTCTACATAATACAGATAAGTGGTTTTACTACAGTACTGAGATAAGATGTATGTACTGTATGAACATTTTTATTTAACCCATTTAGCCTCTTCAATGCAGCAGATATACATGCAAGATTTTGAGAGGCTCTCACTGGAGCGCAAAATTGTGTATACATGTTTTCGAGCTTTTTAGTATTTTTTGCAAAGCATTCTTTTTGTTGAACCATTTTGTTTGTAAATGTGAAAAAAAAAAAAAATTAAGTTGATGTATTGGAAGTCACTGTTGCTGGATGCTCCATCTCCTTTTCAGTGATGGCCGTCAATGATGGCCGTTTGGTTAGAAAACATGACCATATTTTGCATAGGTCTGCTACAGCACCAATGTACTCTGTCCTACAAAGTCCTGAGCCCTTATTAATTACAGTTAAACTATATTATCACTACTATGTGCAATTCTATTTATATATTGTTTGCAGAAGTTCAAATAGGCTCATATTTTGAAAGAGGGTGTAGAGAAAAGAACTTATGTGATGTATCTGGAATGTTTTCTTCAATTTATGCGAGGAGAAGAGTGAAGACCACATGCTGCAATACGGACCTTTGTAGGCCTTCAAATCCATCCTGTACGTATCCTCCTAATAATCATTTTTATTTAAAACTTGAATGGGAGAACATTTAATGAGTTTAGCAGTGGATGATGGGTTAACTGCAGCTGATTTCATTTAAATGACTACATGTGACCAAAGCACATGAAAACAAATTAGAGTTAAGAGGTTATTCAGAAAGTACTGAATTGGCCACCAAATTGCACCAAACATTGAATTTCCCCATACGCTGCAATTTCGTGGACATTCGTCTATTCAAAAAGCTGGCGATTCACCAATATTGGCGAATTGCCATTGAAATACAGGGACCTTCGGCGGTAGTGAAATCCCCATGGTTAATCCTAGGACGTACTTGAAAACGAGAAATTTCAATGTATCCTTCCTGGTAAAATCCTTTATAAATAAATAAATAAATAAATAAATTCAGAGAACACCGAACAGCAGTGAAAATGCCCTAATGTTCGGTGGTTTCATTTGGCAGGTTTAAGCAGACGAATCCATTAGGTTTCATTGTAAAAACAATTCCCAATTTTTCTTAAATATTTATTCAGCTATTTATTCTTTTAATTTGCAGCAAAAAGTCTCTTTATTTATTTTTTAGAATTTTCTAGATTTGTTTTGGCAATTTTCTATTTTTTTTAACATGGCGTTTTTTTTATACTTTAACGGCCATTTTTATTGTTATTCATAGGGCCATATATGGTATTTTCATGCACTAGTTTTTTTTAAAAAAACGTGTTTTATAAGTTGCGTTTTTTTGGGAGTTTTTATTACCTGTTTGGCAGCTAGTCGGCTTTTTCCAGTGACAGGTCGGCTGGTTGACGACAGTTTGAGGATTGATTTGGTGGTTTGTTCGGCAGGTCGTCTGCAGTTTTTGGCAGTTTTGTGACTGCGTTCGGCGGTTTTTCAAATCGATTTGGCTGTTTTGCGGTGTTTTTTTTTTCTTCAAATAAATTTGGCAGTTTTGTGGAGGTTTCTCAAATTGATTCGGCGGTTTTGCGGCAACTTATTGGATGCGTTTGGTGCACTTCAGGGACCCCGCGGTGAATGCTGAATATACCCCAAAAATCCAAGAAGAGATGTATACAAAGCATAGAAAGATGATCTTTATTAAATCCAACTAGAAATGGTCACATCACATGTTCTACTAATACATGTATAATAAAATACAAATAGCAACCTGAGACAACCAAATATCTAGCACAGGTACTGCAAAAAAAAAAAAAATACCTAACCACCGCAGTTACACATGTTATTGATGGCTTATAGTATGTAATGTAAGAAAAGATCCAAAAGCATAAAATAGTGTCCCACAGTTCCGTATGTTACATGTCATATAACAAGCCATTAACGGCATTGAAAAGGATAAACAGAAGACTGAACTTTCCTGACAACATGGACAAAGGAACGGTCTGCCTGATCATCATTGATATTTTTTATTAATAGAATATACTGATCTGATAATGGATATTTATTTTATTAGTACCAGAACCTTGGAATCTTGAAAAGAATGGAAAAACCTGCCCATCTTGTTGGAGTACTGAAACTTTTAACTGTGTTTCTATCATCAACATAGACTGCATTGGGGATGAAGAACATTGTTACTATGCAACTAATGATGAGAAAGGTAAATATGTTAAAAACTGCAGCAAAATCTTTGAATATTAAGATGAAAAATGTTTTACTTTGATAAGAAGGGGTCTAAGGCTATCAACAGAGAAAGTGTGACAGTTGACATGTATTGATTGTTACTACCAGAACACTAACATAAATCTGTTGTTTTTTATAATACAATATATGGATAAACGAAATGTAATATTCTAGGTGAAATTTTAATTTTTTAAGAGACATCAATAGCTGGAAAATCTTTTATCTGTTATTGCCATGTCTATTGCTTATTGATTGTATCACTTTTGTTAACAAAATAGAGTGGCCGTGTAAAAAGGAAAATGACAAAACTATACATCACAACATAACAAGGAAAAAGAGTGTCATCTGCGCTCGTTTCTATGTGTTCCATGTACAACAAAAATGGAGGTTTTTGTTTGTTTCAATGGCCATTGCAACGTAAGCCCACTCGCCACTTCAAGGCACCTCTTTAGAGTGGGTACCTAACAATTGTAACCAAAAGGCCGCTCTACTGAGATGACACTCTTTTTCCTTGTTATGTTTATGCATTGACTGGGCTGTTACTCCTGGCAGTTGCTGCCGCTCCGAAAATAAGTGAGTATGAGCGCGACGCCATTTTTTCTGTATTTATATACATCACAACATGTAATGGACAGCTATGCCAAAGCTTGGTACAATGGCGAGAATCAAATATAATAATCCCTAACTGAAAGGTCATTGAGCAAATTAGATCTCCATGGAATGATCAATATGCATCATTGGCTCAATGTCTATCCAACCTTTCCAAGTAGCACAGAATTAATAATACACTTTTTCATTCTCCACAAATATATCTTCCAACTTCAACACAGCTTCCCAGTACGGACAACAAAACATGGGAATGAGAGCCTAAGCAGCAGTCATTATGTGTGCCAATAGGGGTATATTGTATGTCATGCAACACAAAGAAATCAAAAGGAGAAAATAAGGACAGTAAACTCAGAGTGAGAATTTAAGATTTTGTTAAGTCATGACATAAAGTCATGATTTTATTAAAGACACGGAGGCGAGTATTTAATGCCAAATCTCTTTATTACTACTTCACAGCAGCAAGAGTTAAACAAAAAACTATAATGGTATCTGCGGATCTCCCCATAGCACATAGTATAGTCCATGCCCATATTCGGACAGCACTGCCTCATCTCTTCTCTCTTTCTTGAATCGAACTGAATCTGGAACAATCTAAACCAACAATGCGGAACCCGGAACTGGTCAACCAACAGGATAGAAGAAAACACTGGAACAGGATTCATGCAGCAGATGGAATCCACCCGTTAGAACGCTGAAAGAGAAGACAGAATGTGAAGAACGCCAGGGTTGTGTGTCAGGAGATCGAACAAATAGCCCCAGAAACAATGGAATAAATGCAGATCATCACATCCGCAATAATAACATACTACATTACCCGTGTGGGTGGGTCAATGAAACGGGCGGGAAATACTCGCCTCCGTGTCTTTAATAAAATCATGACTTTATGTCATGACTTAACAAAATCTTAAATTTTATTACAAGACACGGAGGCTCATATTTAATGCCAGTTCAAAGCAGCGCAATAGTTTTGGTGGACCAGTGATCCATCGGTCTAAAATAGAATTGTTTGAATGTGGATTCTCTAGACCAGTCCGCCGCCCTCATGATGTCCTCTAAACGACATCCCGCGGAAAAGGCCTTAGAAGCCATTGCGCCCCTTGCTGAATGCGCGCCAATCATAGAAGTATCAATACCAGCTTGAGACATAACCCATCGCATCCACCTTGCTAAAGTCATCGATGAGACCGGCCTAAAAGGATGGCGATGTGAAATAAATAACGGTCCAACAGGTTGAGTGCGTAAGGGAGCTGTACGAAGTTCATACTCCCTCAAACAACCAACCGGGCAAAGATCCAGAAGATCTGGAAATACTGGATAAAATATCGAGGTAGAGGTTGTTTTAGTTCTACGAGATATAGAGAATTTGACACCCTCTGGGTAAAAAGTTTTTGCGTGAACATCTAGGGCCCTCACATCCGAAACTCTGCGACAAGATATCAGACAGAGTAGCATTACTAATTTACCAGATAATTTCTGTAGGGAAAGATCTTGGTTAGGGCCCCACTCAGAGAACAGAGTGAAAACTGTCGAGACATCCCAAGTCGAAGAATACTTTGGTTGAGGAGGTCGCGACAATCGTGCTCCCCGCAACAACTTACAGACCAAAGGATGTTTACCTGCCGAAATGCCTTGAAAACCTACATGTTGTGCTGAAATAGCGGAACGATATAGGTTAAGTGTTCGATAAGCTTTTCCTTTGTCAAATTCATCTGATAAGAACTGAAGCACATTCTCTACAGAGGTTGAAATGGGATCCACGTCTCATCCCAAGCACCAGCTAGCCCAGACTGACCAGGCACTCTTGTAAGCACGGAAAGTACTGGGAGCCTTTGAGGCATCGAGGAGGCTCGTAACTCCTTGCGAAAGGTTTGGGACGGGGCGGGGTCCCCTGAGAGCAACCACGCCATCAGTTGAAGATGGCCCGTCTGCATTAGGGGATGAAATTCTCCGACTGAATTCGTTAGGAGAAACGGAGGAGTCGGTAGAAGACGAGGATAATCCGTCGTCATTGCTAATAGAAAGGGGTACCATGGCTGAGCTGGCCACCATGGGGTTATTAACACTACTAATGTTTTGTCCCGCCGAGTGTGTAGCAATGTCCGACCTAGCAGAGCAAAGGGCGGAAATGCGTAGAGTCTCCCCCCTTTCCATACCTGTAGCATAGCGTCCGTTGCCAGAGCTTCTGGATCCGGACGCCAGCTGTAAAACCTGGGTAGGTGTGTGTTGAGCCGAGTGGCAAATAAATCTATGGAAAAAGGTCCCCAAAGATCCTGAATTTTTGAGAAAATCTGCGTATCTAAACGCCAATCGCTGCCATCCCTCAGGAATCGAGAATGCCAATCGGTTACCACATTGTGTAGACCCGGAAGGTATTCTGCCTGTACTTGTATATTTCGTTCTAGACAGAGATCCCAAAAGGTTTTTGCTAGCACGGCTAGAGGCCGAGATCGAGCACCCCCTAGTTTGTTGACGTACTGGACGGCGGATATGTTGTCCATCCGGAGCAGAATGCAACAATTGGAATTGGTCTTGGAGAAACTGCGGATCGCGAACGATCCAGCTAGAAGCTCTAGACAATTTATGTGTAGACGACGTTCCTGTGGTGACCATAGGCCGCCTGCCGAAACGTCCCCACATCGAGCTCCCCAACCATGCTGACTGGCGTTTGCTTCTATCACTATATCTGGAGCCAAAGCCAAATATGGCGCGCCCGTTCCAGGCCTCCATATTGTCCAGCCACCATTGGATTTCTTGACGACACTCGTTGTCTAGTTCTGTGATGGCGTCGTAGGATTGTGACTGACGTAGGGCCGCCGCCTTTAGGCGTTGTAGTGCCCGATAGTGTAAGGGGCCTGGGAATATTGCTTGTATGGAGGCTGACAGAAGCCCTATGAGGCGTGCAAGATGTCGAACAGAGAGTGTGGGTGTTTGTAAAACTCTCCGTAACTCCCGACGAACGTCGCGGAGTTTGGAACGAGGTAGGCTCAACGTTTCTGTGGTGGAATCTACTGTGAAACCCAGAAATCTAGTGTCTGCGTGGGATGTAAAATAGATTTTTTCTGATTTATAAAGAAACCCAATTTGGTCAGGAGTTGTAACGACCCGTGTAGGTGTTGTGTAAGCATGTGTTCTGTGGGAGCCATCAGGAGGATATCGTCTAGATATACTATCAGACGTACACCCCGTGCTCTTAGGAACGTAGCTACTGGTTTGAGGAGTTTCGAGAAGCACCAGGGGGCTGAGGATAGGCCAAAGGGAAGGCATGTGAATTGGAATTTCTGTTTTTCCCAGATGAATTGCAGAAGATGGTATTGATCGGAATGAATTGGG
Source organism: Leptobrachium leishanense (assembly GCA_009667805.1). Taxonomy (NCBI): domain Eukaryota; kingdom Metazoa; phylum Chordata; class Amphibia; order Anura; family Megophryidae; genus Leptobrachium; species Leptobrachium leishanense. Next base: position 314,460,522 of record CM019064.1, read on the forward strand.
ACCGTTAGGTAAGCATCTGTCAGGTCTACTTTTGCTAACCAATCCCCAGGGTATAGCAGGTCTCTGAGGCAATGTATACCCTCCATTTTGAAATGTTGGTATTGTATGAAATGGTTTAGTGTGCGTAAGTTTATCACTGGGTGATAACCGCCGTCTTTTTTTGGTACTAAGAACAGGTTGCTTAAAAAACCTGGAGTTGTGAGGGGTACGTTTTGAATTGCACCTTTCTCGAGAAGGGAGGCAATTTCTTTTTGAATTAGTACTGTTGCTTGTAAGGAAAAAGTTAATGTTTTCGCATATTTGCCCATGCGAATAGCAAAATTGTCCCCAAAAAGACCCCCTTTTGCTTCTGGGCCCAAATCTTTAGTAGCCAGTGAAGTAAGATTAGGGTCAATACGGAGTAGGATAGATTTTCTACGCTCTGCAGAGAGGGCCGTATTGGCATTGCCCAGTAGACAAAGTGTCCTTTGGGCCCAACCTCTGAGTTGGGGAACATCAGGAGATACTCCCGTGACATGAGAGTGTTCAAGCATTTCTAGCATTTGGGACAAAGGACCCAATGCATCCAATAATTTATCTTGACATAAACGGAATGAGAAATCCAACCCTTTACGGGGGTTCCAACCGGTATTAGCCAAGAATTGGATCATGTCCGGTTCAACATCCGGTGTTTGACAGATTAAACTTTTTGTAGAAGGTCTAGGGCACTCAGTGCGCATATTAGACCTGTCTTTTCGGGTTAAAGCCGTTCTGACATATTTATCAAGATATTTCTCAACCTTTTTTTTGTCAAAGCCCAGTCTGATGACCTTGGATGTTTTAATATAGTCGGATTAAAAGAATCTTCATCCGATGAATCACCGGTCACAGATTTACGTGAAACTAAAGCGCCCGTGGAACCAGGAGATTCGGACGGGGCTTGCACTTCGTTAGGGTCCGCGGTTGTACCGTCAGAAACCCCTGAAGCTTTGGAATCTGATTCCGATGGGCCTGCATTCCTGGCTTTTTTCCAGGATCTCGCTTTTGATGCCCTGCGAGTGTGGGCTCTTTTGCGGGACCGTCCCTCGCGTTCATTTGTGGGAGAATCACCACCATCATCGTGAGATGCTGAACGACCCCTAGGGGTACAGTGTCTCGTTTTATTTTTGGCTTTACCCGATTTTTGAGGGTTTTTGTCAGTATTTTCAGTACTGGGAGTCACCTCAGTAATCTTATTGCCCTCCTGTGGCATTGGAGAAATTGGTCCTGCATGTGAGGCCATAAAATTAGCAATAATAATATGCCATAGCCATAACCCAGGGTTCAGTTTGTAAATTAGGCTCTCCAGGTCTGGAGGTACTATGGGTAGGAGTTATAGAATTAGGCAAGGGCAGCACAGGATCTAACCTGGGAGGAGGCATCTCTCTGGAATCAGAGGTTTCTGAACGTGCAGGGGAATGGGAGCGTGACATGTCTTCTCCGGTTTGCGAGCGACGCATTGTAGACATGAGGAGATTCGTGCTCTTTTTTCACTGCCCAGCGCGCGCAGCTACTTGAAGTGGCTGTTGCTGGGCAGAATGGGCGGGAACTAACAAGCACGTTTAGCACTGTAAAACAGGCTGTGGAGAAACAAGCCTTTCATGTGAGAAAAAACTTAGCGGTTTTATACAATATTAATGGAAAAGGTTCTGGTTATATGTAAAAACATCCCTAAACCTTTAAATGTGTTAAATTTCGTTGGAAAAAAAAAGTATTACCTTAATAACCCCCCCCCCCCCGGTACCAGCCGGCGCCGAGGCACACTGACGAAATATATATATCTTAATTCGTTATGGGAGAGGGGAAACCGCTACATTAATTGGAACTCAATTTATTTTAACTTAGCAGAGAGAAAATTTTTGTATACTTATCTCTCCAGTGAAGCAGCAAGAAAGAGAGAAGAGATGAGGCAGCGCTGTCCGAATATGGGCATGGACTATGCTATGTGCTATGGGGAGATCCGCAGATACCATTATAGTTTTTTGTTTAACTCTTGCTGCTGTGAAGTAGTAATAAAGAGATTTGGCATTAAATATGAGCCTCCGTGTCTTGTAATAAAATTACTTGATAACTTTGCACTTCGTTTTTTCTTTCTTGTCAGTGTTTTATGATGGTGAAATATTCTATTACAACGCATCACAGAAAGGCTGTGCCTCAAGGAGTACTTGTGATATTAAACATCTATTCATCGATCAGCCAACTAGGATATCGAAGATTAATATAACTTGCAGTGGAATAGACAATGGTGCATTTGATCGAGATGGAGGGGGTAGTGAAGAAGAAGACAATGGTTCAAGCATAAGCCTGTCTTCAATAGTCCTATTAATGGCAATCTTTGTGACTTATATGGCAAGCTAGATTCATTGTGTTTTGTCAGCAACCTATTAAATTTAGCTTTATATTTGTGTTTCTTTTTAATTCACTGGAGATTGACTTAGAGTTGGTTATTTGATTTCTGGTAAATATTTAATAAATCTGAATTTACACTAATCGTATGTCTGCTTGCCCTCTGTTTCACAATGCTAACTGGACAATGATAAAGTCTGAATTTTAAGCGATTCGCCAGCATAACATTGCAAAATTTTATTTTGAAATGGAACAAAGAAATAATAAATGGCACTAGTAACAGAATGATTAGAGCTCTATTTCTTCATTTAGTTTATTTAATTTGAGCGGGGGAAAAAAAGCAGGAGGTCAGAAGTTGATTACATTTGGCTAATCAACTTCTTTGTTACTTAGAGGGTCTGACCCTTTCTTATGGCCGGCTACTTTGCCCAGTACTGCCTAGGTATACAAAATGACTGACCTATGCAAACATTGATATCTGTTGATTATGTCACCTAGGGTTGACCAACCATGTCTAGCAAAGGGAGAGAGCGTTAATAATATAAATATTGGATATAGGGCTGCCATTCTAATTCCCCCTAGAAACGGCATAATGAGAGATGTGTTGTGTGCACACGGATGAATGATGAAAAGTTATGTGCATGTGTGTTAACGTAATAATAATGATTATGATGGGAGTGAATGTGTAAGTTCATGATTGGGTGAGCAATGTAGGGTTGAGCAGTTGGCTGCGTGAGATAGGTTACAGTTATGGCTACAAGTATTTATAAAGCACCAGCAAGTTCCATAGCGCTGTACAATGGGTGAGACAGAAAACAAGTATACATACCTGTTGCACACAGAACAGTAGGAGAGAGGGACCCTGCTCGAGAGCTTATAATCTAAGAGGAGTGGGGTGACACACTAGGTGAGCATAAATAGCAGAGTATGTGAGGTAGTGGGTGCATGTGGGCTGAATGGGAAGATGGAGCAGGTAATGAAAGTAGGGGATCATGGAGTGAGCCGATAGACTTCTCTAAAGTAATGTGTTTTCAGAGACTTCTTGAAGGACTGGAGAGATGGGCAGAGTCTGGTGTTGTGGGGGAGGGAGTTCCATAGAAAGGGGGCACCACGAGAGAAGTCTTGAAGACGAGAGTTGGGTGTACGGGTATGAGGAACTGATAGCATCAGATCATTGGCCGAGCGAAGTGGTCGGGATTGGATATACCTGTTAATAAAGGAGGAGATGCAGTCAGGGGTGCGGTTATGTGAGCACCAGTATTTTGAAATGGCTTCTAAAGGAGACAGGGAGCCAGTGCAGAGATTGACAAAGGGGTAAGGTATAAGAGGTGCGGGATGTGAGGTGAACAAGTCTGGCACAGTCGTTCATTACAGACTGCAGAGGAAGAATCAGGGATTTTTTTAAGGCCAGAGAGAAGGAGGTTACAGTAATCAAGGCTGGAGAAAATAAGCGGATGGATGAGCATTTTAGTCGAGTCCTGATTTAAGAAAGGGACGGATGGATACGTGCAATGTTTTTTAGGTGGAAGTAGCAAGATTTGGTTAGTGACTGAATGTGAGGAGTAAAGGAGAGATCAGAATCCAAAAGGACCCCTAGGCAACGAGCTTGATTGGAAGAAGTAATGGTGGCACCCTTCACCTGAAGGGAAAATGGCGAAAAGGATGGAGGCTGTAGAAGGAGGGAAGACGAGGAGTTCAGTTTTAGAGAGGTTGAGCTTTAAGAAACGGAAAGTCATCCAATCGGAGACAGCTGACAGGAAGGCTGTAACTCGGTCCACCAACACAGAAGGAGCGAGATCGGGAAAGAAAAGGTAGATTTGGGTGTTGTCAGCATAGAGGTGATATTGGAGTCCATAGGAAGAAATGAGGTGGCCCAGAAAGGCAGTATAGGTGTAATTATGTGGCTGACTATGTGTCATACAAATGACTGTTTTTGCTCTTCTTCTCCCTCATTTTCTTTTCAAATGCATTTGATACATTTGAATGTTTTGGTGTTTAGAAAATATCTTTGTGAACTTACACTCAGCGTATGAAATATACAAAAGGGGAGCAACTCTTTTTATGTCAAGCACATTGTACAAAACGTTTGAAAAACTTCATTCATATCAATACGCAATGTATGTTTATTTCCAGTCTCATCCAAATCAATCCAATTATATTCAAATACATACAAATTTATTCTGTAATTTTTTTATCCTGAAGTGTTTCAGTTCGGTGAGTCAAAGGATTTGGACTAATGTGCGGATCCGATATTCCAAGTTGCCAATATTTAGCTTAATATCAAATCCGTTCAAACCGAATCGCACAAATCTGCTCGCTACCCAACAAGGTAAGAAACGGACGGGGTGAAATAAATAAAAAAAAGACTAACTATGGGCATCTATGTAAAATAGGGAGGAATTACTCCACCTTCCAATACAATCATGTACATTAATTCCAACACACCCTCACCATCCAGGGTGTTTTAACTCCCATTACACTCACCTACCCACCAAAATATATTCCTGCATTCAAATTGACTTTTCATACACAGCGAAAAACACCACGGGCCCTATCACTTGGCCCTTGCTAAAACCAGGACGCTAAGGGGAAAAATTAGCATTCGCTAATAAAATTAATTAATTAAACATATTTTAATATACTGCATATTGATATAACTTTAGTTTAATAAATAATAAGTTAAATAGAATTATTTATAAGTTTTCTTGCTGTGGTCCTCTGTGATACGCTCATACACACTGCACATTACTGTGTGTTTTATTGCTGTGGAGCTTTGTAAAGCTCATACATACCACACATTACCATAGGTTTTATTGCAGAGGAGATCTGTAATGTGCAGTGTGTATGAGTGTATCTTTATAAAACTGAAAAGTGATAGTCAGTTTCCCAAGTTTGCCACAAATACCTTCTGTGCCACGGTGCAGCCTTAGCTGTGAGTGGGTGATTGCTGCTACAGCAGAGCAGTGTCACGGGTAGGGATGAGCTCTTCGGTTTGATCGGTTCGGAGTTCGATTCGAACATCACCTGTTCGCATGTTCGCGAACTACGAACATTTCCGCGTGTTCGCCACATGTTCGCCCACAATGCACTACAATGCACTTTTCCACTGGCCTGAAGCTTGTAATTGGCTACAGCCTTGCACCTGACCACAGGTCAGGTGCAAGACAGGTTCAAGACTATGCCAATCACAGCTCAGAGTCCTGATTGGGCAAATTTTGCCCAATCATGGGCTCACAGAGCTGAGTCCCGCAGCACACTATATAAGGCTTCACACAGCGCTTCAGCACGTGTTTGAGAGGAGATTGTTCTTGTGTTAGTGTGTGTTGTTAGTGTGTGTTCTCACTGCCAGTCTGCCACCAGCTACTGGGGGTGGGTCTCATTTCTACAATATTTCTGGGAATTGTTCTAATCCGTGTGTTCTCACTGCCACCCAGTATTTTGGGGGACAGTAATTTCTACAAAATATTTGGGAATTGTTCTAATCCGTGTGTTCTCACTTCCACCCAGTATTTTGGGGGGTCAGTAATTTCTACAAAATATCTGGGAATTGTAATCTGTGTCTTGTCACTGCCACCCATCAGGGTGTCTCACTGAGTTATACCAGAGTTCTGGAAATCTTTAATCTTTATACCAGAGTTGAATCAGAGTTCTGCAGCATATCTCCAATTTTTATAACAGAATTGAATCAGAGTTCTGTATATATTTAATCTATATATCACTCACCATGTCAAAAAGACCAAAAAGGACAGGCAGACGCTCCCAGGCACAGATAAGAGGGCAAGCAGCCTCTGTGTCGGGAGGCTGTGCCTATGGTCGTCGTGGACGTGGTGCATCCTCTGCAGGGGCACGCTTGTCCTTTCTAACTGGTGCTGGCCGTCTTAAGCAGCAGCAACATACAGAGGATTTGGTGGATTGGCTAACCAGGCCATCCTCATCCTCCGAGTCCTCTGCCAGCCAGGCTTGTAGTGCTTTACAGTCCACCTCAGCTGCCAAAGCATCTAATGCAGCCTCCATGTCCACAGCTACTCCTGCCATAGATTCACTATCACACACGGAGGAGTCAGCTGAATTGTTTGACTACAATGACAGTGACATGCTGCTTGAGGATGCACAGCAACTGCAGTGCTCTGATTCAATCTCTGAGGATGAGGAAGGAAATATAATGAACCTAGAGGAAGGGGGTGCCAATGACACACAAATAACTGGCACTCATGTTGCCCCAGCAGCTGCAGCATACTGCCAAGTTGGCTCCAGTGATGAGGAGATAGGGGTGATGACAATGATGATGAGGTCACTGACTCCACCTGGGTGCCTGATCAAACAGAGGAGTCAAGTGAGGAGGAGGCACAACAAACACGAGGCACAACGTCCTCTATAACCAACCGTAGCCCTAGCCAGTCCAAGGCATCAGATGTCAGAGCTGCTCAGGTGCAGAGCGCTGTTGTCTCAAAGCACACATCCAGGAACTATGCTGTCTGGGAGTTCTTTAAGAAATGTGCAGCAGAGCCCACGGTTGCTATTTGTAATCCATGTCAGATGAGGCTCAAGTGGGGAAAAGACACCGGACGCTTGGGTACCACATGCTTGAGGCAACATATGACCACCTGCCATGCATCCCGTTGGCGCAAAACTTTGTCTAGGTCCTCCTTACCTGTCTCTACCCCCCAATATATGTCCTGCCATGTCATTGACACCAACCTCCACTGACAGGGATGATGCAACAGTAATGGATGTACCAGGTCCTTCCTCACAATGTGACAGCATCCCATCAGCTGAAGATTTACGCAGTCAGATTACGTTGCCCCAGCTGCTGCAGCGTAAGAAAAAATATAGTCCCAACCATCCCCAAGTACAGCGTCTAAATGCCAGCTTAGCAAAATTACTCGCATTGCAGCTGCTGCCTTTCCAGCTGGTGGACTCTGCTCCCTTCCGTGAATTTGCTGAATGTGCTGTACCACAGTGGCATGTTCCAAAACGCCATTACTTTTCACGGAAGGCCATTCCAGCACTATACCAGCATGTGGAAGACAATGTTATCGAGTTTTTGGGAAAGGAAGTCAGCAGCAAGGTGCATGTGACTTTAGACATGTGGTCTAGCAAACATGAACAGGGCCGTTACATTTCCTTCATGGCACACTGGGTAACTCTGATTGCAGCTGGGAGGGATCCAAGACGGGGCTCTGTGCTGGAGCTTGTTCATCTACCACGCCTCCAGAAAGCTGCTTGTATGAGGTCTATCTGCTCCACCACCACCTCTCCCTCTTCCTCCTCCTCCTCCTCTGTCTCTGGCGAAGTGGCAGTTAAACCGAGTTTAAGTGGCAGGGGCTACGCAATGGCTCAAGCAAAAAGATGCCATACTGTGCTTGAGCTGGTTTGTTTAGGGGACAGGAGCCACACAGGGCCAGAAATTCTGTCAGCTCTGCAGGGGCTGGGGCAGGTGCAGAGATGGTTAACACCACGCCAGCTTCAGCTGGGAATGGTCATCTGTGATAATGGCAGCAACCTTCTCTCCATCCTACGCCTGGTTAAGTTGACCCATGTACCATGCCTAGTACACGTCCTAAATCTGGTGGTACAGCGTTTCCTAACCAGGTACCCTGGGCTGGCAGAGCTTCTCAGCCAGGCCAGAAAAGTCTGCAGCCACTTCAGACGGTCATTCCCAGCAAGTGGTCGCCTGGCAGAAATTCAAAGAGAATTCCACCTTCCCACAAACCGTCTGATCTGTGACATGCCCAGCAGGTGGAACTCGACATTAGCAATGCTGCAGCGTCTGCACAAGCAGCAGAGGGCCATCAACGAGTACCTGTGTGAGTATGGCACAAGGACAGATTCTGGTCAACTTGGTTTTTCCCCCCCCCGCAGTGGCTGATGATCAAGGATGCATGCACTGTACTGTCACCATTTGAGGAGGCAATGAGGATGGTGAGCTGGGACAGTGCATGCATCAGTGACACAATTCCTTTAGTGTTCCTGCTGGAGCACACTCTGCGGGGAATTAAAGATGTGGCTCTAGAGGAAGAGTAGCGGGAGGAAGAGGAGGCCATCCCTAGCTCTCAAGGCCCCAGTCTTTCCGCAGACAGCATTCCAGCGGGTCCTCCTCAGATCAGACAGGGGGAGGATGAGGAAGAGGAGGAATATTTAAGTAGTGGGGGCATTGAAGGTGGGGATTCCTCAAGGGAGGGTTTTGTGTGCCCAGAAACCCAAGGACTAGTACGTGGCTGGGAGGAGGAAGTGCATGATGGGGTCATCCTCCTCATTGACCAGGAAGACTCGGAGGCTAATGCCACCTCCGACCTACGCTGCATGGGCTCCCTTATCCTGCAAAGCCTGCTAAAGGACCCCAGGATTCGTGCTATCAAGGAGAGGGATCATTACTGGTTGGCAAGCCTTCTTGATCCACGATACAAGGGTAATGTTGAAGAGCTCATCCTGCCCACACAGAGGGAGGACAGGATGAAAAAACTTGGATGCTCTAAAGCGACACTTGTGTAACACCTTTCCAGGCACTGGTAGGTTACCAAGTGATGACACAGGTGCTTCTGAGGCTTCGGATGGTCAGAGGAATAGAGGTGAAGGCCGGGGCCCCTTGATTGATGCCTTTTTTAATTTTTTTAGTCCACGACGCCCAGGGACGTCCAAATGTAGGCACCCATTGCCAGTGTCTTCACCGTATGGTGCAGGACTACCTAGGGGCAAGGGCAGACCTGGATACCTTTCCAGCAGATGATCCACTGGCTTACTGGGTGTTGAGATTGGATCACTGGCCAGAATTTAGCCAATATGCTATGCAGCTACTAGGTTGCCCTTCATCCAGCGTGCTTTCTGAAAGGACGTTCAGTGCCGCTGGAGGTTTTGTCACAGAGCAAAGAGTGCATCTGTCCACTGACTCTGTAGACAGGCTGACATTTATAAAAATGAATCAGTCCTGGATCAGCAGCTATCAATCCCCTGATGCTGACGTAACGGAATAGATCGGGGATCTCTTCTGCATTCACAAAACCTCCACCACTGAACTCTTCCACAATACCACAAAAGGGTTACGGTGTGAAGGCACTTGCTGCCATGAAAGGCACATTATTTCGGTGCACTGACGCCATTACCAGATTTATATCATTTTAATTTTTTGAACCGCAGGGTCCAACCCTGCACTCTTCCACAATACCACCGAGGGGTTACGGTGTGACGGCACTGTTGCCGACACTAAAGGCCCAATTTTAAAGCACCTATTGTTACTTCCAAAGCCTGCATAAGTTTCACCATAATTTAGCCAAAAAAAGTCCTAAAATGTTTCCATTTTTAATATAGACTGCAGCCCCAATCAGTTGTTTATGAATAGATTAAAGGAAAAGCGTTTACCCTCATTTGAAATGTCATTTGTTTGTTTTTAAATGTTTCTATACATCCTACAAATCCGCCACTTCACGGGCAGGTTATGGGGACCTCCTAGGCACGATATTTGAAGGAATTTTTCGTTTTTATTTTTAACCCTTATTTTATGGAAAACTCACTGTTCCTTTAAAAACGTCTTTTTTAAAACGTTTTGTCCTTGTTTCCTGTCCCCCAGGGCACTGCCCGGACCCCCATACACCTTTTATGGCAAACATCTTGCATATATGCCCTCTTGCAGGGCACTCTTAAAACCGGACTTTTGAGTCCCATTGACTTGCAATGAATTCGATTCGTGTTCGAATTCGAACTCGAACTTTTGAAATTGTTCGAGTTCGAACACAGGGGTGTTCGGCTCATCCATAGTCACGGGCGCCCTAGGCTGGAGCTAAGGAGGGCCCTTTATACTAAGTGTCGCTAAGCCCTTTAGGCACGTTTGTTTCTGGCTGCATGGTGCAGAACCCAGCACACAGATACACACAGATTCTGAACACAAATGATAGAACAGGATACGCACACAAGAGGAATACCTATACTGGGGTAAGGTCCCTGTAACGTCCTTCTGAATCAATGCAGGATACAGGGCAAGGGATAAACACCACTAACAACCGGGGTAGGCAAGAGACCACAATATGAAATGCCCAGCAGCAAACACAGAACTCAAAACTAGAAATGAGGTCCTTAGGCTGGCCTCTAACACAGACTACTTGTATGCTGCTGGGCAAAAACACAAACCACAAGAAAACAGGACACACAGAACATAAACAAGAATATCAAGAGTAGTCAGAGAAAGCAGGGTCTAAACGCTAGAGAAAAGTGTCAGCCGTTTGCCAGGGAGTGGAGAGCCAGGAGAACAAGTCAGACTAGCTGAGGTCGATACACAGGATATCAGAATACAGGGTACAGGGAGCAAATGAGAGAACGATCAAGAATACAAGCAAAATCCTACACAGAGTATCAGAACAATATCACACAGTCAGGTACTCCGTAAGAAAAGACTTATCCAGGAGCAGGGAGTAAATGCACTGCTGGCCATATTTATGGAGAAGGACAGGTCATGTGACCACACACCAATCAGCCACAGGGAAGGATAGTCTGCACTGGCTAGCCCAAAAACCCACAAGAATTGATGAGCGTCGCTCTCACCACTAGGGATGAGCCGAACACCCCCATGTTCGGTTCGCATTCGAACTCGAACAATTTCAAAAGTTCGAGTTCGAACTCGAACCGAACTCAATGCAAGTCAATGGGACTCAAAAGTTTGATTTTTAGAGTGCCCTCCAAGAGGGCATATATGCAAGATATTTGCCATAAAAGGTGTATGGTGGTCCTGGCAGTGCCCTGGGGGACAGGAAACAAGGACAAAAAGTTTTAAAAAAAGACGTTTTTAAAGGAACAGTGAGTTTTCCATAAAATAAGGGTTAAAAATAAAACCGAAAAATTCCTTCAAATATCGTGCCTAGGAGGTCCCCATAACCTGCCCGTGAAGTGGCGGATTTGTAGGATGTATAGAAACATTGCCATCAGAGACCCACACACAACACCTAGCCACCCTTAAGGGGCTAAAATGCACAGGGACTGGCTACTATCCTGTTAGATGAGGATTAAAGCAAGGTATATATGTATTAAAGCAAGGTATATATGACAATGGATAGTCAGAGACTCTAGGGACTCAGCTTGTATGCTTTATGATAGAAATTTCTAACACAATAATAATTGTATGCTCACATAGGCCCTTCGGGAGAGGTACATGACATACAAATACTGGAATATTAAGTTTAAATCTAAAGAGTGTGATAAAGATTTTATTAAGCCCTTGATGACAAATGACGTAACATCTACATCATTAATGATTGGCTTTACAGAGCCCTGGTCCTTAAGGGGTTAAACAGCATATCAGAGGATCATATAGTAGAAATGAACACTTCTTAGAATTCAGAACAAGCACAGTGTTTGTTCATACATGTGCAGGCCACACCCAGTCTGCAGGCAATGTATCAAATATGTATCAAATTCATGAGACCAGACTAATTATTTGAAGCACATGTTATTTCCAAACACTATGATTCTAAGTCAAGCAGGGCTTGCCTGGGAATTCTACAATATTCAGTGCACATAAAAAGACTCAACACTATACTGACAACAGTTGTAATAACTTGTGACTAAAAACAATTCTTATGCTGAACATCATTTAAGGTGAATCATTGAGTTCTTCTACAAAAAAGTGTTTATAAGGCTTGCAAGGTGGGAGTGAAAATGAAGTATTTACACATTTTTAAAGCAGCTGCTTTATGTAGATACTGTTTCATATCTAAACAGAAGAAAATATAATGAGTCAACACACTACTCCAGTCTTCACTATGATACTTCACTTTGTTGACTTTTTTTTAACTTTCTTTTTCCCTCTCTATTGTAAACTACTGATCATTGAGGCTTGGCCAATAGATGGTATCTGCTTCCAGAGTCTATTTTACGGGAGGCCTATAGAAGCATATCTGTTGAAGGCATTCATGCAAGTTATTACTTACTGCCCTGTATATTCATAAATTAATAGCTTCTCTGTGGATGAAAAACAAAAATTAGACAACCATTAAAGTTGAACAATGTCTGAAGAATATTAAATATTAATGTACGGGTACTAGAAAAAAAAATGCAAAAGATATCTGTGAAGATGCCCAAAGCATGACATCCCACATCTATGAATGCAAATAATGAAAACATGTTTTTGCTAGATAGTGTGCCTGGTTTACTGTTCAAATTAAATTCGGCCTCCCCATTCAATGAAAACAAAATTCAGCAGTTGCAGTTTCCTGGCGATTCCTCTTCCATGCGCAGAAATCAAAAGCTGACAGTGTTTAAAATTCGCCGTTATGTTCAGCATCTCTGCTATTTACTTTCTATATGTTCTTTAAAAATCTCTACAAATTAACAGATGCGTTTTGATTAACAGTGCAACATATAACAATAGGAGTGAATGAGTTTATTTGAAGACCCAATTGCATTTTATGTTAACAAAGACATAGGTACACATTGGACCATTATGTACATTATCCCACCAGTATTTGGGGCACAAAATAAAACTAAAAAAAATGTAATTTTTTTTCTGTAATTAAAAAAATAAATAAGAAGAAACCGTTAGACTAGCTTTCCGTCCCCCTGACTGATGGCAGCAGCGATGTAGTAACTGCATATATAAAAGGTCAATATACAGAACATCAACATGGAAGCTTTGCTCCTCTGTCCAGTCTGAGAGCATTTTACACATGCTCTATCTGTCACTATAAGAGGGTCCTGCCCACCAGCCATGATGTTTCCTGAAGGACAGATAAGCTAAGTGCCCACTCATTGCACATAATGCTTTCATTTGTCTCATGACCACAGAGAGGGCTGCTTTACACAGAGGAAACAGGAAGACGGAGTGAAAGATCTCCCAGACGGAAACGGACAAGATTGAGAACAAACATTGAGTAGTTGAGGGGAAATTGCTCCAACTAGGGAATTATATGGTAACATTTTTAATGGACTAGATTTCTTACTATGTTCAAGTAGTCTGCAGGTAGGATCGTGTAAAATGTTCTTTTGTTCCCAATAATACATGTGAATTACCTTGCATTTTTTTTTCTGAAAAGATGTTGAAATGGATAGTTATAAGTTGAGAATGAATTAAAAATTATGGAAATGCTATACTATATGGGACATAGGAGACGGTGACATAGCTAATTGGTTCATTAGATAGATATAGATAGAAAATTTGAATGGACCCTACACATCACCATTCTGACAGAATAATCGCCAGGTCAATATGCCAAAAGTACCAGAATTATATTAGGGATCTTAACTACGTACAGATGTAACAAAAAGGGGTACTGCTCAACTCAGGTGCTGTAACTGACAACATCAGGAATAAAAGAATTAATAGTTCATGTGTATTCTGAAAAGACACTAAAATCAGTGCATAACCAATTTATTTATTTATTTATTTATTTAGAAAGGATTTTACCAGGAAGGATACATTGAGATTTCTCTCGTTTTCAAGTATGTCCTGGGTTCAAGAACATTGAGTGGTTACAGAAATACAAAGTGAATGAGGTTGGTGATAATGTAGATTTCCCCAATTAAACAAACATGAGGGGGAGGAGGAGGAGGAGGAGGGAGGAGGGAGGAGGGAAACACAGATTTTTTTCTATCTAAAATGGAGGGAGATTCAAAATATTGACAGACATGCCTCCAAGTAGATACCAAGGGATATCTGTTTCATCCAAATACATATTTTTGTGCAGTTGTTTTGGATTCAGTAGCTGCTATTATGTTTACAATCAAAACAGAAGCATTTCCATCATTGAACTATTTGGACCGTCTTTGCTAACATTTCTTGGAATCCTAGACATATGGGGTGTTTCTAATATCAGGACAAATGTGTTAAATTAATTTGAATGTGTTTTTTTCTCATTTTGACAGCTGCACTAATTGTGCAGAAATAATAAGAAAATTACAAAGAATTTTTTTTCTAATTTTGTTCTACTTTTTACAGGATTTTCATATGGCTCTCTTTATTTCAAAACCAGCATTAATATTTATTGGTGCACAAGAGAGCAGATAATTATGGTGAAAGCAATAGAGAGTAACAGGGTTATCCAAAGAGATTCGAAAAGTCACCGCAGGTTCGGTGACTTTTCGTTCTCTTCAATTCAGTTCGTGTTGCCGATCCCATTTCGGTGACCCTGCAGTGTATTCAGCAAACACCACAGGGTCCCCGTATTGCAGGGAAAAGCTGCCGCAAACCTGACAAAAACTAACCGCAAAACCTGTCGAATGCCCGCCGAAAACCCTCAAAAACATCTGGATTAACCCGTCGAAAATGCCGGAAAAATCCGAGCAGGAGCCAATCACCCGCAGCGAAGCCGCCGGAAAAAGCCAAGAAAAAGCCGACACCGCAGACAGAGGGAGGTGAATAAATTAGTAAAACAGTTTGTATGAATGTGAAAGTAAAAAGCTGTTTGCAAAGAAACTACTGAGCGAAAATGTCTGAAATTTGCATATGAGGTCCAGGGAATGATAATAAAAAGGGCTATTACAGAAAAAAGAAGTAAACTTAAAAAAAAATAAATTCTGAAACATGCTTAAAGTATCCTTAAAAATCTATAAATAAAGAGACTCTTTACTGCAGAATTTTATAATGAACGGTTTATTAGATATTGAATTAAAACGGGAATATTTTTAACATTGAAGCCTATGGGATTCTCCTGAATTAACTTGCCGAATTAAAGCACCGAATGGCAGGGCATTTTGGGAACCTTTCACTGCTGGTTTTCGCTCTCTGAATAGCCGAAGCAGTGCATTTTCATGGGGATTTCACTGCCCTCGAACAGGCACCGAACAGGCACCGTATGTTCAGGCAATTCGCCAGGATTTGGCGAATTGCCTGCTCTCTGGATAGCCGAATGGCCAGGAAAGGTAACCGAACGCTGATTTTCAGCGTTCGGTTACCTTTGTCAAGCAATTCGGATCTCTTTGGATAACCCTGTAAAAGTATGAGAAGTGCCTTGATTTTTAACACACAGAAAATGGTACAAACCCTCAGTTAAATCTATTGTCAGACGAGCGCGTTTTCTACAGACTGTGCGCCCGTGCAGTACGGACGCGCTTTTTGACAGAAGACGCAGTAGTGGCCACACAGTCCGTTTTTGTGACTGATGTTATTTTTGAAGGATGTAGGAGGGAAAATAAATGAAAATGAAAAAACATTTTGTCCGTCAAAAATGCTGGACGTATAAATGCTGTCCGTCTGACTACGTTCCATCACTCACACACAAAGCTATGCGGACGTTGCGGACGCGGCACACTCCGCACGTCCCTTCTAGCGGTTTTACGTTCTTGCTAACTTGAGTCCGTTTGCCTAGTCCGTTGTGAATCCGCACAGCGGATGTACTTCATGTGTGGGGCTTCATCAGTCATGATTCTCTGCTACTACGGACATACTAATGTGTGGCAACACAGACGTGATTACTGTGCTCGTCTGACCCCAGCCTAAGGGGTTAATTAAAAATTATGTATACTTTATAGTTAAAGTGAAAGAACTGGATGTTTGTTATGGCTGTGTTCCTTCTATTGTTACTTAAATGGCTTAACTATGAAGAAATTAGCAAACCAAAGGTAAAGGTTCAAGTACAAATAGTAGCCAAGATAAGCGGAATAAGTACACTTAACTAAGCTTCAAAGAAAGCTTTATAAAGCATAAATGGGCCACGCTTAAATACGTTATGCTGGGCTTCGTACACTAATCTGCCAGTAGATATGAGAAAGGAATGCTAATATCTTGCTAAGAGTTAAGTAAAACCAAATTGATTTGTGTGAATGCAGCCCACTTTAATACTTTATTTGAATGAAACATTTGAGTTTTATTTCTTAAATATTTTTTCAATGTAACAAACATATTTCATGTAATATTATAATAGATGTTGGTCTTCGAGTAGACTGCGAGGAATTGAACCACATTATAGTCAAGAACAGATACCACCGAAGCCAATTGCATAATTGATGGAGGGGTTGAAAAGAGTGGCCATTTGTGTTAGATCCAAAAGGGGCAGATAATCCTAAGTAAGAAAAGGAGACAAGAGGAAGATCACATCCTGTATTCATTATGGACGTTGTGAATATCTTGTCATGCCATATGGTCTTTGCAAAGCCTGTGCAAAATGACAGCACTTTCTCAACAACATTATTCATGATTGGGTGGAGTAGAGGTAATATCACTGCTCTGTGTGGATAGAGCCTGTGGAGACATGGGTTTGATCCCAGCAAGAGCACCTCTCCAGTAAGTGTCCTTGGGCAAGACACCTAACGGTACATACTCGCCACCCAGGACATACTTGAAAACTAGAGAAATCTCAATGTATCCTTCCTGGTAAAATCCTTTCTCAAAAATAAACAAAAGATTTACTGGACCAATATGTCATAGATTATTTGGATGATATTTTAGTGTTCTCTTCTTCCCTCACTGAGCATTGGATACATTTGCGTACTAGAGATTTCCATAAAGAAAAAATATTCTTCATTTTGGAATATTTCAGGATCCAAATATTTTGGATTCCAAAATAATCATAATCAATGAATCATAATATAGGAAACTTCAGATAAATAAAGACCCATTTTAAATATCAGAAGTGCCCTATATATATACAGTCATTTCTGATAAGCTTCACCCCTGGCACCAACAAAGAGATTCTTCTGAACAGCTTCTTCCTCATCTGGTACCTTATAATGAATCATAGGAAAATACAAATATAGTAAAGGCCAAATTCACCCTCTTTGCTTACACTAAATGGTATCTACAACAGCAGGTGGTGGGCAGAGAAACTCTTTGTGTACCGCCAACCTGAGAAGATTGCACGCTGCAAACACTGCTGCAAATAGAGGTTAACTGACCATATCTCCAGAGATTATCCTCACAGGGGCAGCACTTTTCATATCATGCACAATTGCACATAGCAAAAACCTGAACGTTTGTTTAAGGTTTCTGCTTGCTTTATGACTAGGGTTAGGGATACTGTAAGGGTTAGAGTTTCTAGTTGTTTTAAAATTACGGATAGCCCTAGCTTTTGGGTTACCAATTGTTTCAATTGCATTTAATGCAATAAAGGGGTATGAGCGTTACCAATAGCGCCTAAGGGAGTACGGCTCCAACTCCACTAAGCAAGTTTTCTCACCTACATTTACACCACTAGAGGCCTTATATCTGTGCATTTAATGTTAAATTTAGTTAATCTGAATACATTTTATTTCAGTTTCAGGTCAAATTAAAATGTTTGCCACCAGGGAACTGTTAGCAATAATGAGGGCATTGGAAGAGTGAAAGCATCTCCTGGAACGGACCCAAAGAACCAGTTACCATATTTACTGACCACAAGAATTTAGAATATTTAGAATATCTTAAACACTGCAAGCCATTTGTTCCTTATCCCGGGTTTACCCTGGATCCCATAATGGGAAGCATTACCTTTTGTTTATATTTTGTCCAACAGTCCAGCAGACAAACAAGAATCAATTTTCAGAGACCACCAAATCGAGCTGTCACTTTCCCAATTCTGGATAACATAAAGTGGCAAAACGATCACACCGGAAGTCTTTTAGGTACATCAAGACTTTGTAGTTGTTCCTGATTTTAAATACGTTCCAATCCTGCAGTTTTTCCATTGGTTTTTGGTACAGCCCGACAAAATAAATTATGTAGGTTTTTATCTCCGAGAAAATCTAGAAATCCAAAATTTCTAATCATTAGATCGACTGGAACAAGCAGTATATGCAGGTGTCATGCAGCTTTCTATGAATGTGGTAGTGCAACGAATTCCAAAAAAAATCACACTTAAATAATCGAAGTGAAAATAGTGTACACATTCCCAGGCGCAATCAAACACCTTTATCAGACATAGCTTTTTGGTGGCATTTAAGGCTAGAGAGATTATAAAAGGACCTTTCAAGTTTGCTCACATATGCTGACTGAGAAAGCTGCTACTAGCGGTGAAACACATCTCAGACTTCTTGCTACTTATTACTCTATTTTATTATCGATATCTGCATTCATTATTATAATTGTTTATAAAATCCTTTTCTTGGAACCATGGTTGCTAGCTTGATAGGCATTTATCTCCCGGAGAGGCAAAAACTTTAGGGAGACCGAGGCAGGTGGCCCCTACCTATATAAAGGGGTATGAGCGTTACCAATAGCGCCTAAGGGAGTACGGCTCCAACTCCACTAAGCAAGTTTTCTCACCTACATTTACACCACTAGAGGCCATATATCTGTGCAATGAATATTCCCATAACTCTTGTATTCTGAGTGATTAAAGGATGAAGGCACAAGGAGTGGGCTAGACCACCCCAATAGAAATCTGATCTACTGTGCATTAAGGAGAGCCACTGTATTCTGGCTTCCGTACATGTGAGTGGGAGTATTGCATCTCCTAATGGATTTAGGTAGCCCTACCATGGCTCGATGTGTGCTGTATTTATATCGTTTTAGGCTTTACAGTACTATTTGCACCATTTGCTTTGCACTACGTATTTTATATATAAGGATTGCGCACTATACCTTTAGATATAGAGGTGTCTGATTGTGCTTGCAATTGTGTACACTATATGTTTTTTTTCTCATCACTTTTGGTTGCATTCCCTGTATTCAGAGTCAGACATACTCCAGTATATTCAATCATGAACCCATGCCAAATATCTTACTGTTAAACCTGTCAGACTCTTCCAACTTCTTCCTGTTCCTTTCCACCTCACTTGTACTGGGATGTCTTCCGAAGTCAACACAAATGTATCAATTGAATTAAAGCAGCGGCTGATTCCGCTAGGTTTTGCAAAATCAAATATTTAACCCAGGCCACACCGGTTTTAAGTTTTCCAAAGTTTCTTACATCTCTGGCCTTTTGAATCCTGACAGGTCCTGATAAATGTACAAGGAAACCCACTTTGGAAATCCATGCTCGTGTCTGTGTTCATCTCTGTCACCAATCTCACCCTAGCAAACCTGGTCCTAGTCATCTGTAGAGGTCATGCCTTAGAGGGGGGGCTCTCTCACTTCAACTAACTTAGGCCTCCATCTCCTGGACCAAGACCTGGGGTCCATTGCAGCCTTGAAAGTGATGCTGCTCTGCACGCAAACGTCTCAGCAAAGATGCAGATTGTCATGTGTTCAAGTTGCCCTGGCTGCAGCTCCGTTCTCCTTAGGCATGCATGCAATATTTTGCACAAGATTTACAAAGGCAGATCCAGTCTCAAGTCAGTGATATCTCAAATGTACACCCAGGTAGTGGGTATTTTCCTCTTCAGTTTGCCTGTTTTATTGAACATTCCCCTCTGGATAATGTCTCTACATAAAGAATTCCCTTTAAGTACTATTGCTATACTTGTGATGTTGGACCTTCTGTGCTTGACCTTTTGCTAGTCCCTGTTCCTGCTTGTTTGGCTCCTGCCTTGACCCTTTGCCTGTTGCTTGACTTTTCTTTGGATTTATTATAATTATCATTATTATTTTAATTCATAATTTACAGGGCTATTCAGAGAGAGGTGAAAACCTTGAGAATTGGCAGGAGAATGAACAATCTAGACCAAATAGCCGATTTTGACCTAGAATTTTCAATTCTCAAGGTTTTCACCTCTCTCTGAATAGCCCTGTTGGTTTTCTTTAATCTCAGACTGCTGCTGAGGTTCTCCTTCTGTGTTTTCTATGTCCCTGACATCTTGTATTAAAACATGAAATAAAAAAAACTTAATGTAACTTTAATCAGGTAATCGAGAACCAGCACAGATCTTCTCATCAGGGAGCAACCTCAGCCTCAAATTGAGAAAAGTCCCTGTGTTGGTCCGAAATGTCGCTTCTTTGCACATACTGTACTGAATAAATTGGACTAACTGAGGATATTCAGAGTGCGGTGTAATATCTTAATGTTACTTTAAGACTGATCATTCCTGTAAAAAATGTGCTCAAATTGTCAATATAAACATTTTAAAAAGTCAGCCTGTCCTGGGAATTTTGAAATGTGAGTTCTGTCCTTACAGAATGTTTTTGGGTGAATGAAATGTTGAAATACTTTATGAACAAATTCATTTCTTACAGTAATGTTAATTAAGGCAATTTATTCACATTCTTCTGTGTTCTTTGCTCCTTGATGAAAGCCATCCTTAACTCATTTTTATATAATTATAGACATTATAGACAAATTTGCCAATAGCTTGTTCATGGAACTTGTTGCATTGGTTTTTTACTCATTTGGTAACGGTATTGATTAAAAATTATTTTGGGGAACTATGAAGCAACTCCTGTAGCACATGGCAGACATTTTTTTTCCATAGTGAATTAATAATGAATGTTATCTGTACTATTTAACACTTTATGCAAATATTAGGAATCCAACGGCCTAGTCTACAGTAGCAATATTCTGGTAAAACTGCAAAACTATGCTGTTTTACTTTGAGTTTTATGAAAATTGGCACTTTTATTCATAAATTACTTGTTTTTATTAAAAGGTAAGTAACACAAAAAATATTTTGCACTGGTCATTCAAACATGAATGTTCATCCCACTATTTATGCTTCAGCTCCAGTTCTTTAAGCTGCTGCTCATCTTAAAATTCATTTTTCTTTCAGACTATTCCATTCCTCAATTATTTCTCGTCTTGGTTTTTTGCACATATACTGCCACCTTACTCTAGGTACAAACAGACTAAATTTTGTTTTGCACTGCAAAGCATTGAATCATTAAAGTCCTTTTATTTGTATTCCAAACATTCAATTATAATATTATTTCCACCAGTATAGATACAATTTGGTATTAAGGTTTATAACTGATATATTCTGCATTTTTTGCTTTTTATTATCTTTTATCAGATCATTTGATCTGATATCAGTAAATGACACAGACAGATCTTCAGCAACAGCGATAAAACCCATGTACATATATTATTAAACCGCATTTATCAATTTCAGAAGTGCAGCAGGACTTACTTTAGAAAATTTATGTTACTGACTTAATTCAGTAGTTCCAATTTAGATGTTTTTTAAATTCATATTTACAAGGAACACTAACAGGGTTATTCAAAGAGATCCGAATTACTGGCGAACGGTAACCGAACGCTGAAATTCAGCGTTCGGTTACCTTTCCTGGCCATTCGGCTATCCAGAGAGCAGGCAGTTCGCCAAATGTTGGCGAATTTCCAACGCATACGGTGCCTGTTCGAGGCCAGTGAAATCCCCCATAGAGAAGCAATGCTTCGTCTATTCAGAGAACAAATCCCAGCAGTGAAAAGTTACCAAATTGCCCTGCTGGACGGTGGTTTAATTCGACAGGTTTACTCAGGCGAATCCCATAGGCTTCAATGTTAAAAATATTCCCGTTTTAATTCAATATCTAATAAACCGTTGATTATAATATTCTGCAGTAAAAAGTCTCTTTATTTTTAAATTTTTTAGGATCTTTTAGGCATTTTTTGCAAACATTTTTTTCCACTTTTTTTTTAAAATCGTTTCTTTTTTCTGTAACAGCCCTTTATATTATCATTCATTGGATCTTATGTGTAAATTTCAGACATTTTGGTTCTGTAGTTTCTTTGCAAACAGCGTTTCACTTTTCAAACATTCAAGCATACTGGTTTTTTTTTCACTCCATTCGTCTGCGGTGTCGGCCTTTTCCAGCGGCTGCTCTGCGCTCTGATCGGCTCCTGCTCAGGTTTCTCGGGAGCGTTCGGCGGGGTTATTCCAGATGTTTTGCGGGTTTCGGTGTGCATTCGCCGGGTTTTGCGTTGAGTGTACACCAGGTTTGCGGCAGCTTTTCCATGCGCTACGACGGCCTGTGGTGCTTGCTGAATACACCGCAGGGTCGCCAAAATGGGATCGCCAAATCGCACCGAATTGAAGAGAACGAAAAGTCAGCGAACGTGCGGTGACTTTTCGATTCTCTTTGAATAACCCTGTAAATCTGTGCTCAAACACAGCTGAATGCAAATTTGTGTATTTACCTGCACTGACATACATCAGGGCACCAAGACTATATACAGTATTTCTTGCAACAAGTATGAGAAAAATGCAGGAAAACAAAGCCTCATTACAAAGTTTGTCAGAAAGTGGTGATATGTTGGTTACTCAAATAGTATCAGCGTACCCCATATAAAATAACCCTTAAATTGTTAAATTTTTATAAATGTACAAGTTAGAATTATGTAACTTAAACTGCCCCAAATTAAAAAAAGTGAAACAAACTGCAAAAAATCTGCAGATGAATATTGAAAGGGTTCCTTCACAGTTTGGCCCTATAACTGCAAAAGTGTCAAAACGCACAATATAAAAATAGCTGTTCAAGTGGGATGTAATTTAATCCAAAATATTCGCTTTTCCTGCAAAAGAATACACTCCCTAAAATTAACAGATTTGGATTTATACATTTCAAAATATATACATTTGTGCAACCATCTTGGCTTGTATGACTGCTGATAAGCTTAAAATCTCATAATAACATTTTGAAAAATATCAGCTTTGCAAAACTGAAGTGCTCTCTTGATGTGTATGACAAGTAACTGAGAAAGTAAGAGGGAATCCCATGCATATGAGGTATGCCCAAAATAAGGACAAATGAATTGAATTCTTTCAGGACTTTTCATTTAATTGAACCATTTTATTATTATTATTATTATTCTTTATTTATAAAGCGCCAGCATATTCCGCAGCGCTGTACAATAAGCACAGTATAGACAGGGTTACAATACATTGAACAACATTTGACAAACAGTACAGGAGGAGATGAGGGCCCTATTCCCGTAGGAACTCACAATCTGGGAGGGTTGGGGTTGGAAACAGGAGGAGAGGACTGTAAGGTGAGAGTGATTGATGATTGCGTCAGTGAGTTGGGTGGTAGGCTTCCCTAAATAGGAACGTTTTAAGGGAGCGTTTGAAGGAAGAGAAGTTAGGGGAAAGTCTGACAGTACGAGGGAGAGCGTTCCAGAGAGTGGGGGCTGCGCGTGAGAAATCCTGCAGTCTATCATGGGAAGAGGTGATGCGGGGAGAAGCTAGGCGCAGGTCACTGTTTGACCTTAGGGAGCGGGCTGGGGTGTATTTGGTGATTAGTGAGGACAGGTAGTGGGGAGCTGAGTTAGTGAGGGTTTTGTAGGTAAGGATAAGGATTTTGAACTTAATTCTGCAGTGGATGGGGAGTCAGTGAAGGGACTCGCAGAGGGGAGCGGCAGAGACAGAGCGGCGGGTGAGGTGAATTAGTCTGGCGGAGGCGTTCAGGATGGATTGTAGGGGGAGAGGCGGGACAGAGGGAGGCCAGATAAGAGATTATTGCAATAGTCGAGTCGGGAGATTACCAGGGCGTGTATGAGTTGTTTTGTGGCGACAGCGGTAAGAAATGGCCGAATTCTGGAAATATTACGCAGTTGGTATCGGCAGGAGGAGGAAAGAGACTTGATGTGGGGGATGAAGGAAAGAGCAGAGTCAAGTGTAACTCCAAGACAGCGAACTTGGTTTGATGGGGAAATGGTGATACCCTCCACCGTGATAGAGAAGTCAGGAGGTGGGGAGGCATTGGAGGGAGGAATAAGTAGGAGTTCAGTCTTCGACATGTTGATCTTTAGGTGGTGGGAGGCCATCCAGGAGGAGATGCCAGATAAACAGTCACTGACTTTTGAAAGGACAGGGGGAGAGAGATCAGGGGTAGAGAGGTAGATCTGAGTGTCATCAGCGTAGAGGTGGTAATTGAAGCCAAAGCTGTTGATGATTTTGCCCAGGGAGGAGGTGTAGATGGAAAAGAGCAGAGGACCAAGGACAGAGCCTTGAGGTACACCAACAGATAGAGGCAATGAGGAGGAGGAGTTACCAGCAAAGGACACACAGAAGGACCTGTTGGATAAATAGGATTCGACCCAAGCGAGTGCAGTGTCACCGAGACCCAGAGAGTTGAGGGTCTGTAGAAGGAGGGGGTGGTCAACAGTGTCAAAAGCAGCCGAGAGGTCAAGCAGGATGAGAATAGAATAGTGGCCGTGTTTTTTAGCAGTTAGGAGGTCGTTGGTGACTTTGGTGAGGGCAGTTTCAGTTGAGTGTAGGGGACGGAAGCCAGATTGCAGGGGGTCAAGTAGGGAATTGGAGGACAGGAAGAGGGAGAGGCGGTTGAAGACTAGTTTTTCTAAGAGCTTTGATGTGAAGGGAAGCAGGGATACAGGGCGGTAGTTGGATGGAGAGTTGGGATCTAGGGATGGTTTCTTTAGTAAAGGGGTAACTAGCGCGTGTTTGAAGGCGGATGGAAAGGAGCCAGTGGAGAGAGAGAGGTTGAAGATGTGTGTGAGAGCAGGGGTGAGGGAGGAGGAGAGGGGAGGAATTAGATGCGAGGGAATGGGGTTTGTGTTTGTGTTGCAATTATTATAGGCAAAACTATAAAAATACCTCCCTTCTCTGATCCCATTTTCCCTTTTCTCACCAAACTACAACACCTTTTCCATATGGACTGGCTATACATTTTAGTCAATAAGGAAACACAGGTTTATAAATTAGGTCTGCACGTCACAATGATACTTCCCAGTTCCCAGTCCCAGACTCCTCTCTGCGTGAACTGTCCAGATGTCTCTGCAGTACACAGCATGGTACTCAGCAGAGATGGTGGTGGGTCATAGGCCTTTTGGGTCCTCTGCTACTACATAACACCACACAGATCTGGAGTTCTCATGTTCCCTATTTCTTAGATATGATCATACATTGCATAAATCTTATACAACGTCAATGTACCCCATCGCGACAGGTCCTATCCCTAGTAACCGAATGATTAGCAAGAAGAGAATCTGCCAAGTTACTGTGTATTGACATTGTTGCAGGTTTATGTACTATACATTCATAGTTTGTAACCAAATCCCCATCAGTTATTCCTAAATTTGGTGTTTTTAAACTCTTTAAAACTATGTGAGTTCGCACTGCTCTGAATTTTCTATGTTATCGTCATTGGCCTCAGAAGCATCTTTGGTTTTGCATATATGTATGTGTTTTCACCATCAGCATTCACTACTCTAGAATCCAATTCTCAAATCACCCTGGTGCTCATCACAAAGTCCACATATTCAACAATAATAATAATTCAGATGGCTCGCAAGAGTCTTCTAATTAAATACTCCGATGCTTTATTAAATTGCCATAAAGTACACAAGGGATTATTCAGTAAATCCTGATCTTGTCACTCAAGTGCACCAAACAGTGAAATTCACCATACGGTGCAATTTCGGGGCAGTTCTTCTATTTACAAGGTTGTCAATTCCTCAAATACAGGCAAAATACAGTGCGGTTTGCTGCAGTTCAGCGCATAGGCAATCTTCGGCGGCAGCGAAATTGTCTCATAGAGAAGTAATGGTCTGTCTATTTACATAACGCCGAACTTCACAGAAGTGACGGCGAAATGCCCTGATTTTCAGTGATTCAGTTCTACAGGTTTAAACAGGCAAATCCCATAGGTTTCAATGTAAAAAAAAACTATCTCTTTACTTTTCTTTTAAAAAAGTTTATTCTTTTCGTCTTCAGCAAAAAGTATTTTTATTTTTTTAGAAACTCTTTTTGTAATTTTTAGAAAAACTTTTTGTTTCCTGTTTTTTCTAAAAGGTGTTCTTTTTTTTATTCTGGATCAGACCTTTCTATTATTTTTTTTAACCCCCTTAACTACCAAGTGATTTTCCACAAACAAATTGCCAGGAAGCAGTGGTGTTTGAAAAATCCTTTTTAATTGATTATACAGTTGTGTTCAAAATTATTCAACCCCCACTGAAATTGAGTGTTTTGGCCAGTTTGACATTGATTTTGATCATTCAGTCATCTTGCTTACAATTAAATCAAAGAGGCACGTGTAGGTCAGACAAATATAACATAACATTTATAATGAAATAACCACAAATGTCTTTTCTGTGCTCACATCATTATCAGTTTTATTCAACCCCCAAGTGACATTCAATCTTAGTACTTAGTACAACATCCTTTTACAGTTATAACAGCTTTTAAACGTGAAGCATAGCTTGACACAAGTGTCTTGCAGCGATCTACGGGTATCTTCGCCCATTCGTCATGGGCAAAAGCCTCCAGTTCAGTCACATTCTTAGGCTTGCGCACTGCAACTGCTTTCTTTAAGTCCCACCAGAGGTTCTCAATTGGATTTAAGTCAGATGACTGCGATGGCCACTCCAAAATGTTCCAGCCTTTAATCTGCAACCATGCTCTAGTGGACTTGGAGGTATGCTTGGGATCATTGTCCTGTTGAAAGGTCCAACGTCTCCCAAGCCTCAGGTTTGTGACGGACTGCATCACATTGTCATCCAATATCTCCTGGTACTGAAGAGAATTCATGGTACCTTGCACACGCTGAAGCTTCCCTGTACCTGCAGAAGCAAAAGAGCCCCAAAGCATGATTGACCCCCCGCCATGCTTCACAGTAGGCAAGGTGTTCTTTTCTTCATAGGCCTTGTTCTTCCTCCTCCAAACATAGCGTTGATCCATGGGCCCAAACAGTTCTAATTTTGTTTCATCAGTCCACAGAACACTATCCCAAAACTTCTGTGGTTTGTCCACATGACTTTAGGCATACTGCAGTCGACTCTTCTTATTCTTTGGAGACAGCAAGGGGGTGCACCTGGGAGTTCTGGCATGGAGGCCTTCATTACGCAGTGTGCGCCGTATTGTCTGAGCTGAAACTTCAGTACCCACATCTGACAAATCTTTTCTCAGTTCCTCAGCAGTCACACGGGGACTTTTCTCCACTCTACGCTTCAGGTAGCACATAGTAGTCGAAGTCAGCATCTTCTTTCTGCCACAACCAGGTAGCGTTTCAACAGTGCCCTTTGCCTTGAATTTGCGAATGATGCTTCCTATGGTCTCTCTTGGTATGTTTAACATCTTTGCAATCTCCTTATAGCCATTGCCCTTCCTGTGAAGAGTAATCACCTCTTCTCTTGTCTTCCTGGACCATTCTCTTGACTTCACCATGTTTGTAACCACACCAGTAAATGTGTAGAAGGAGCTGAGTATCACAGTCATTTTAAAGCTGCCTAATTGGTGCTTATTATGCTTTACTGCTGCACCGTGACATCCACAGGTTTTCAATACCTGATTGAAAACACTTGAATGAACCTCTGTTCTTCAGAGTGGTAGTCTTTAAGGGGTTGAATAATTGTGTCAATGAAGAATTCACAAAAGAAACATTTACTACTGTATTACAAAACCAATTGATGTCATTTTAGTTGCATATGGTTCTTTAAAAAGTCCTTGTAGGATTTCATTCTGAATACAATTACAAATGTACACTAAATTCCCTAAAACCCTTTACAGCATTGGGGGTTGAATAATTTTGAACACAACTGTATAGTAAGAAATATTTGGCCATATTTGCATTGTATTACTTACTGTAATAACATATTTGGTGAGTAGGTGGTGCCATCTACTGCCAAACTGAATTACAGCCGTTGCAGGGAACCACGGGCTGCAATTGTATCGGCTGCTCAATGTCCGATGTCAGTACTTTTTTGCCCCCAGTCTCCCTCTGCTCCCTGAGGCCAGAAGCAGTGGATCAGGCCGCGGTCCTTGCCGCGGGAAAAGAGGTGAGTATTTGATTTTTGGGGAGTTTCAGCTGCTGCTAACTGATTCTGCAGCAGCTCTGAGCTGGTGTTAACTTTTTTGTTAGCGCCAGCTCTAGTAACTAGCGTTAGGACACTGTGCTCGCACTTTGCACTCCCCATGTAAAGTATAGGGAGCGCAAAGTACAGTAAACTCATGCAAAAAAGTGCTACTACCGATTTGCTAACAAGCTTTTTTAACCCATTAGCGAATCAGAGGTGATTCAGGGGCACTGGGACTCCAGTGCTCACGATAGCGTTAGCTTGAAAGAGGTGATAGGTCCCTAGTTTTTTAATTCAGTTCGTTGGATTTTGCCAAGGCCAGTTTGCCGCTTTTCGGCAACATTCCCAACATTTTAGGGTGACCCTACTGTGAATAGGGAATTAACTGTAGTTTTGGCAAAACGGAATCACTGAAGTGAAAATGAAAAGCTTTGTTAATAACCACTACAATGTTTTGGCTCTATCCGAGCCTTTCCAAAGACTTGAGAGTTTTTATTTGTGTGTATATAGAGATACAGTATATATATATATATATATAAAATTAACAACATTCATTTTGAAATCTTCATGGGTTAATGCGGTGATTGTTTGGGACTCTATGTACTTTTCAAGCCCGTTTGAGATTTACTAAAACGTTTCTGTATTTTTCCAGAGAGCCTCCTTAACAGTCCTCGAAATGTTATTATGTTTCTCTATTATTTCTGTGCAAATAATATCTTAAGTTTCAAAATATATTTTCTATTTATACCATTTATCTTTGGTGGCAATTTTTAATCCACACCCTAAACCTCAAAGTTGGTTACGTAGTCTAGCATCTATACCCATACTGCAGAGAATTACTCAGCTTTTTCATTCAGTGCAGAGATTCTTTTCATTACGCTAACATTTTGAGATGAGAAGCTCTTAAGAGACCTTTCCCCTTTCCTAGCAAATAAATTTTGGTCTAACACAGAGTTTTAGTAAATCATCCATGATGACTTTGTTTTTGAAATGTGTAAACCGTAGTATTTATTTTTACCAAAAATACAAAATACTTTAAAACAGATAATCTTTTGAACACGACAAGAAGGAAACAGGCATTTTAATATTGACCATTTTGTGCAGTTTTGCTAATTGGAAATCTTGGAGAGCAAGTCAGACTGCAAAGGCTATATACACTGTTTTGCTTTCTCTTTTGTTCTCTACATTCATAATCAACCACAAAAGACTTCTCACAAAACAGTAATTTTAATTCAATGCATCCTTTCTGAAATCTACTGGGAAATTAAAGCACTGAGCTACCTAGCTGAGGGAGAGGGGAACTGGCACATCTGATGCTCCTGTTGATACTAATAGTTAAATGTATCCCATCAGAGATTATTTTAAACAGATTGTGAGGTTTTAAATCATTTATTTTTAAATTGATTTAAATTGACACCAGTCCCAGAGCACTAATTTGCATGCTTTATCTTGGACGAGTGCCTCCAACAATTGAACAAGCCAATATTCAGTATTTCAAATTGTCTGACCTGTAACACTGATTTTAGAATGTTGCATGGAATATGTTAAATAACACAGGTTCTCATTAGTCTTCCAATTACTGAGTCATTACAGATAAAGAATAGTGAAAGAAACCATTACAAAGTACACAAATAACCTAGAAATACGCAGACGTTACTGAAAGTGAATAAGTGAAGGATTTTATGCAATGATATTTAGGGTTTAGTTATCCAAATTAATGAAAAATATTTCACAGCTATTTTTAAAGTAAACAATTAGTATAATTAGCAGTATACACTAAATTAATAAACTCTAACAAAAACTATATTTTTCATAACATTGCTTATTTTATAAAAGGTCTAAATGTTTTCAACTCAAAAAAATGAAACCTTATCCTAAGAAATAGATTTGTTCAACTCCTTTTTGTATTTTTTGTTTCTTCCTTAACTTACATTTTGGAGGTTATTCAATGACCACTGTAGATTACTATTGTTGTAAACAAATACTAATATGTTGCTGTTGTTGAAGCAATTAAAAACTTCAAGTATCAAAAGGGAAATTCAGGTAACTTCTGTAGAATCTTCGTCAATGAATCTACACGTTCCACTGTTTGAATTTCTCTCACCGTTTTTGTGAATTATTTCCTGCCCGGCTCCAACAATGCCATTAAGTTAACAAATTGAGATGTTTTGCATAGAGCTCCACCTCTGTAAGGATCCACTCCCCCCACAAATGTTCCCCCAAACTTGCTGTGGATACAAAATTATACAGTTGAACAAAGGATGGACCAGCCACATTGATCCTAAGCGTCCATACTGAGCCACTTGCTCTTATAAAGAGGCTCATGCATATGTGAGTGCTTCGCATTTATTGCTATTTCTGATAATCCCACAATTTGTTACCTCTTTTTGTCTCCCCTCCTTTTTGAGTTTTTTGAAGGTGTTGGAGATCTATGAATATAGTGCAAATCCCTACCCTCCTTTTCCTTAGGTTCTTTGGTCTACCACTACATCACATATATATTGTATACTGTATGTACAGAGAATTAACTTTATACTAATATTCATTATTAGTGCTTACTACATTTTTATGCTTTCTTTTTATTAGTAGAAACAGAGCAACCGTTTACAGAATATCATTCTCGAGTAGAGTAATTTATTATACTATTATTCCCTGGATCAAAAGTGTCATTTTATTATCTATGTGCTTCTATCAGTGATTCTGGGTTTTTCAGTGTCTCTGTCAGAATGTTTGCTACTGTCTGTGTTTTGCTTTTAGTCTCTCTTTGTGTCTATGTCGGCAGCAACAAATATATTCAATAGGATGCTCACGAGCTCCAGAGGGGCCAATCCCACATATCCAGAAGAAGAAAAGAAGAATTTAAGGCATTCCAATTCCAACAAGGAAAACACATTTAATGTGACACAGGCAAATGTTTCGGCACTTCTGCAACCTTTTAGTTTAGTCTTTCTTTTGGGATTAATAAGAAGCTTTATACTGTGGGAGGTATTAGATAAGAGGTGTGGCCAAGGATGGGTATGGCCAATGAGGCTGGCTTTGGTTAAGCCCATCATGATATTGAGGTACCCTAACACTGACAAACTGAAATGTTAGAGGGTTTCATCCTTTTTATGACTTGCTAGTCTCATATGGCTCATGTTTACTGTTACCATTGTAGTGGATATTATTTTATGCTTTTAATTTTGATTTATCGCCCGTGAGAAAGTCTTAGGATGAAACGCGTTGGGCATTTTTATTACCATTCAATAAATTTTATTTTTCTTCATTTATATACCTTCCAGATTTATTTATTTATTTATAAATAAGTTTTGGAGACGTCTGATTTATATCTTCCAACTGGGCCCATCCCACCCAGACATAATAAGGATCCATAGCTTCTCAACTATTCATCTGTGGCTTCATCTTAAAGAGAGTGGGAATATCTCCACGAGGAGCGGACCCAATCTCAAAAGCTAAGTACCTTGTACCAAACATCTTTTCTATACCATTGTAGTGGACACTGAAGTAATTTTCTGCTGGGCATGTTTGCTATTGTATGGGTGCCATTTATGTACTGGTTTTGCGCAATAATAATAGCAATTCGGTATGTTTCTAATGTATTTTATTAGTGTTCTTTCCGGTTTATATTTTTATAGCTTTTGATGAATTTTCATGCTGACCATGAGTAATTTATTATATGTTTCAGAGCAATTGTGTTTTGCAAAATGAAATCAACATTTCATGATTATATATGGAAACTGATTTGAATTTAGAATGCAAAATGTGCAAAAATAATTTATTTTTAAAATCATTTTTTGATCCTATCAATTATTTTTAGCATGCCTCTTTTCCGCTCTTCTCTGGTTTGCATAAATGTATCTGCCTCCACCTAGAAAATTACCTGTACCACCATTCAGCAGGATCAATTTATAATATCTCACCTCCATGTTCACTCCACGGTGACACCCACCTAGTGAAATCCATAATTATTCTGTGTCATTATAAATTCCCCAATTGCTGTTATTTTTACAATATTACTGAGCATAATAATAATACCAAACCTTGATCTCTCTCCACAAAGGTCTGGGTCCAACCGAGCCGCTGACCTTATACATATCAGTTCCAGCTGTCAGCTTAATTACTTGAGCCGCTATTCCAACTGATCCACAATCTTTATTTGTGAGTTGGATTTTGCAACAGGTTACTGTAAATTAACGACTTCGTATAGGAGTCAATCACATACAGCTACTTGACGATGAGATGGCTATTCCAACATGGCTCATACTTCATGGTTCAAGTTTTTATCCAGACATGAATGACAACTCCAAAACCCTGCATTGTAAAAAATCCCAAACTTGCCTCTGGTCCACTGCATCCTCTGGCTGCAGGCAGTAGAACACTGGGAACATATAGATCCCAGAGTCCTTCTGCAGCTTCTGTGTGACTTTGCGCAGAGCTCATTTAGGATCACCCTTAGCTCTATAGAGTCTTAAGGACTCCAGGAGCCGATACCAAAAGTGGAGAGTGCTGCTGCCGCCAGTATCTCCAAGTGTGTCAGAAATATTATGCCTAATACAGCAGCTGGGTTGGAATAGAACTGTTAATAGTGAGTCCCAAATGGATAACAGCTCGTGGAGCATTTTTTCTTTTGTGAGATGTTATTAATAGCTATGTTGGCTTAGCAGCCATAAGTTGTGTATAGTCAAGAACCGACTTCTAGGCTGTAATAACTAACTTTAAGACAACTATTCTAATTGACTGTTTACTAATATCAAAAAGTTTATTTGCCTATCAAAGTGGTCAACTAAAATTGGTCCCCCACATAATCCCAAAGAGGGTATTTATTTATTTATTTTATTTATAAAGGATTTTACCAGGAAGGATACATTGAAATTTCTCTCGTTTTCAAGTATGTCCTGGGTTCAGCAACATTAAATTGTTACAGAAATACAAAGTAATAAAATGCAAAATATAAAAAATTGCACAAATATACAGATTAACAGAAAATATATTCACTATGTTACATGTTTACAGGTGCATCCTTATACTGAGGTATGTTAATAGGGAGCTCTTAAGTGACTTATGACTGGGGGAAGATTTGATGGCGTCTGGGAGGTTATTCCATAATTGTGGTGCTTTGTAGGAAAATGAGGATTGAGCCACTGTCTTTTTGTATTGTCGTATTGCAAGTAGGTTGCAGGTCCTGGATCGGAGGTTATACTGTAGGATGAGGGAACTACTGGGGGAAGCAGCCTATTCAGGTAGGGTGGTAGCTTCCCAGAAAAGCTCCTAAACACCAGGTTGGAAAGGTGAAGAGTGCGTCTGGATTCCAGCGACGGCCAGTTTAGCTCTTTTAACATGTCACAATGGTGGGTCATGTAGTTACATTGTAGCACAAAGTGGCAGAATGAGTTATACAATGTAGTAAGTTTCTGGAGGTGTGTTTGTGGGGCAGCTGCATACACTACATCTCCATATTCAAAAGCTGACATAAGCATTTGCTGTACAATCTGCTTTCTTACTGCGGGCCTCAGACAGGATTTGTTTCTGTACAGGGCACCTAGTTTGGGGTGAAGTTTAGATGAGAGTTTATCAATGTGGGGGCCAAAGGATAGATTTGGGTCTAACCACATACCTAGATATTTGAGAGAAGTGACTGTGGTCAACATGTCATTGGATCTTGTCTTGACACCTAGATGGGGCGATTGCAATTTGTGTAGTTTAGGTGCTGTACCAAAGAGCATCGTAACAGTTTTGTCAGTATTTAGGGTATGATGGAGGGTGAATAGTTAGGGTGGATAGAGGGAGAGTGGATAGGGGGAGTGGACAGAGTAGGAAATAATGAAAAATATAGAGAGCTTGAGCACTTAAGCTACTGAAGAAGTGTTAATTTTGATGAACTTATCTGTTGCAGTAATTGGCTAGCTTGTAGGGAGTCCGTGACACCAGTAACCTGGCAATTGCTGTCATGCTGAACATCTATTTGAGCATCTCTTGTAGCAACTGAGAAAAGAATGACAAGCCAAGACTGTTCTTTACCTTCTGAAACAATTTATCGGAGCGTCGTTAAGTGACAGAATTTATATTTCAAGTAAGGGCCATCTCTAATGGTTGAGCATTGCAACTCAATGGAAGATGTACGTATTGTCACGTTCGCTCTCCCGCTCACCCTTGATAACTGTGGTGGGGATCCTTATGGACAGACCTCTAAGCCCTCCGATCCTTGAATGGTCAGGACCGCTAACCCTATCACTTCCAGCCAGGGAGAAGAGACACATCAGCAACAAAGAATATAACCTAGTAAAGCAGGTTTCACAACAGAGTGTGTACTGGGGCTCAAAGGGTTAATCTCGCCAACAGCTGGAGTAAGGCTTCTTCAGTATATTCATACACCAGGGATCAGAATAAGTGTGATCATATACACAGTCTGGATGGGCAACAGGCAGGGTTCTCATACACTCCGGTTTGGCAACAGGGCATATCGATGGATTATCAGAGTCAGCGCTATGCAGGACAGACATATACTCTGAGTCAGCGTTTTAAAAAATTCAAAATACACTCTGAATCTGCTTTGGGCACAATACACATACAAACGTAGTCAGAAAGAGAATAGCCAAGAAGGCAGTCCGAGTCAGCAACAATCAGGGTCCTCCTCATACAAATCGAATTGGCAACAGAGCAAAGTAATCAGTGAAACAACGAAGTGAATACACCAGGCGATGCGGGAAAAAACTCCACGTCAGGGCGATGAGCTGTCTCGCGCGCCCTGCATTTAAGGCCAGTGGCTCCGCATCATCATGCCGTGCCCTGCCCCTCCAGGCGCACGAACAGCTGGAACTTTTGGCACCTGGTCAGCCAGCGATGCCGCTGAGTGTCCAGACCCCCCTGAAGGTCCGTAGGTGCCGAGGATGTGACAAGTATCTATGTACAGACACATTGTGAGAAGTAGTTAACCTATATGCTTGATCTGATACAAATAGTACATATAGACACCTTCAGGACCATTCTCAATTATTATGTGAGGAGTGTGTTGATACTGATATACGTGAACTAGAGGATTAGTCCTATTATGCCATCAAAATGCCTTCCTTGCTGTACATCAGTGGTTTCCAACCCTGATCCTCAAGTACTCCTAACAGATCGGGTTTGCCAGATATCTGAAGCACAGCACAGGTGATATGATTTGCTAATCAGTGATAGCAGGATTCAGTCTGCATTTCTCCATGGTCATTCTTAAAATCTGGCCAGTTAGGGGTACTTGAGGACCAGGGTTTTTGAACCACTGCTGTACATGAAGAAAATAATTTTCAATGACCAAAATACAATAATGTATTATATACACAATCACCGTCCACTTTATTAGGTACACCTTGCTGGTACCAGGTTGGACTCCCTTTTGCATTCAGAACTGCCTTAATTCTTCATGGCACAGATTCGACAATGTGTGGGAAACATTCCACAGAGATTTTGGTTCATATTGACATGATAGTATCACGCAGTTGCTGCAGATTTGTCAGCATTGGAGCACAGTGAACTCATTGTCATGTTCAAGGAACCAGTTTGAGATGATTTGAGCTTTGTGACATACAGTAGTGCGTTATTCAGCTGAAAGTACCCATCAGAAGATGGGTAAACTATGGACATGGTCTGCAACAATACTCAGGTTGGCCATGGCGTTTAAACGATGCTCAATCAGTATTAAGGGGCCCAAAGTATGTCAAGAAATTATCCCCCACACCATTACACCACCACCACCATCCTGAACCATTGATACAAGGCAGGATGGAGCCATGCCTTCATGTTGTTTACGCCAAATTCTGACCCTACCATCTGAATGTCACAGTGGAAATAGAGACTCGTCAGACCAGGCAACGTTTTTCTAATCTTCTATTGTCCAATTTTGGTGAGCCTGTGCGAATTGTAGTCTCAGTTTCCTGTTTTTGGCTGACAGGAGTGGCACCCAGTGGTCTGCTGCTGCTGTAGCCCATCTACTTCAAGGTTCAACGTGTTGTGTGTACAGAGATGGTATTTTGCACACCTTGGGTTGAGTTACTGTTGCCTTTCTATCATCTCGAACCTGTCTGCCCATTATCCTCTGACACCAACCAGGCATTTTCGTCCACATAACTGCCGCTCACTGGATATTTTCTCTTTTATGGGCCATTCTCTGTAAACCCTACAGATGGTTGTTTGTGAAAATCCCGATAGAGCAGCAATTTTTGAAATACTCAGACCAGCCCGTCTGTCAGCAACAACCACGCTACATTCAAAGTCACTTAAATCCCTTTTCTTCCCCATTCTGATGCTTGGTTTGAACTTCAGCAAGTCGTCTTCACCACGTCTAGATGCCTAAATGCATTGAGTTGATGCCATATGATTGGCTGATTAGCAATTTGTTTTAACAAGCAATTGAACAGGTGTACCTAATAAATGGCCATGCAGACCAGTTTGATGCAGTGTATGGCATATGGTCTGAGCACTGACAGACTGATCCCTCACCCCTTCAACCTCTGCAGCATTGCTGGCAGCACGCATACGTCTATTTCCCAAAGACCACCTCTGGATATGACACTGAGCACAGGCACTCAACCTCTTTGGTTGACCATGGTGAGGCCTGTTCTGAGTGGAAACTGTCCTCTTAAATCGCTGTATGGTCTTGGCCACCGTGCTGCAGCTCAGTTTCAGGGTCTTGGCAATCTTCTTATAGCCTAGGCCATCTTTATGTAGAGCAGCAATTCTTTTTTTTCAGATCCTCAGGGAGTTCTTTACCATGAGGTGCCATGCTGAACTTCCAGTGACCAATATGAGAGAGTGAGAGTGATAACACCAAATTTAACACACCTGCTCCCCATTCACGCCTGAGACCTTGTAACACTAACGAGTCACATGACACAGGGGAAGGAAAATGGCTAATTGGGACCAATTTGGACATTTTTACTTAGGGGTGTACACACTTTTGTTGCCAGCAATTCACACATTAATAGCTGGGTGTTGAGTTATTTTGAGGGGATAGCAAATTTATACTGTTATACAAGCTGTACATTCACTACTTTACATTGTAGCAAAGTGTAATTTCTTCAGTGTTGTCACATGAAAAGATATAATAAAATATGTACAAAAATGTGAGGGGTGTACTCACTTCTGTGAGATTATGTATATATATATATATATATATATATATACTGTATATACTAGTTTTTTTTAGCATTAATCTACTTATAATTGATGTGTGGAGATATATATATATATATTGTTAACATTACTCCCTATTGCTTTTTTCTGCTGCCTGGCAATTTGAATACTGATAATGTGCAGGACTGATTAGTCCTGCTAGGCTACCTACAGGTTAGCAGTCCTCATTTCAAATTTCTGACAGCAATATATGCTTTTTCATGCTTCATTCACAATCACTATGTTCAACATAAACCAGGGTCATTCTATATATGGAAATTTTTGTCTCCAGGGCATAAAAATTAAAAAAGGTGAGATTGGTGCTTTAACCTTACTGGCCTTAGAAAATATGTTTTAGTCTGATACATTATACTAGTGGGAATTATTTATCAAGAAGATACAAGCTTGATATTTCAGAAATAATGAGATAGTCTGCCTTTTGCAGCTGAAATTTTATGGTCTACAGCGCATTTGCCATGTAACCAACAGAATTACGAAAACATGCTGTAAATGACATCTCATGCACAAATAGCAACACAAACAGCTATGAACAGTAACTGTTATATGTCATATTAAAATTCAAGTTTGATTGAGGCAGACATTGACCGCTTATTCTGTTGCAAGATTAGATCTGATTTAATTATATTGAAAGGAGTTAATAATGGAACAAAGTACTATCAGGGTTATTCAGAGAGCGTGAAAAGCAGGAGAATAACTGGAGAATGAAAAATTCTAGGTCAAAATAGCCGATTTGGAAAGTGAGATGAAAGGGAGAATTTTTCTGGTTTGGCTATTTTGACCTAGAATTTTCCATTCTCCAGTTATTCTCCAGTCATTCTCCTGCTTTTCACGCTCTCTGAATAACCCTGTATGTAGCCGGTCACATTCTTACAGGTTTTAATGAAAGGTCAGTGATTATAAGTAGCAATTAATATTTTTTTAACTACTAATAGAGAATGTAAAAAAACATGTGAGGTTTCCTTCCGAACGGACTGGCACTTTGAACTAAGACTATGTCACGCAAACAGAGCTTCTTTGTTTGGGCAAGTCAAGCTCTTTTGGACAGAAAACTTTGAAACAATAAGTGTGCTACACAATATACAAATTTACTTGTCATATTGTTTTACTCTGAAGTAATTAAGCCGTGAACAAAGAAGAGGTCACAGCTAAAATTAGACTATTGGCACATGTATTGAAACCATATTTCATTCTTCACATCTTGTCCCACTGTTAACCTGCCTGGCGGTATTCCCGAGTGAGACTCGGGGTTAAATTTCGCTACCGCGATCGGTAACAGCGAGCCACACTCAAGCTAGATGCATACTCACCGCATCCTTCGCTTCCTCGCCGTCTCCGCAGTCCCCGCAGTGTGATCGCGGCAGCCTGCGACTTTGCATCCTGGTTCCGCTCCCTGCGAGTCACACGATGCAGGGGGGCAGGACCAGGTGGCAAATTCAAAAATGGAAAAAAAATTACAGTAAAAAATACTGTAGATGTAGAATAAACTTTGTACTGTGCAGTGGGTGCTGGGATTCCTGTGCAGATGTACACTCCTTTGCCAATGTAATACAGGACACGGGATACCAAAGAAATTAGAGTATTTATTCTCAAAGCAGCTTTACAGAAATAAAAGGCAAATAAAAATCATTTCTAAAATGTAATAAGGCTTTGCAATACAAGTTTCGCTGGTGCTTGCCCAGATCCACCAGGCATGTTTGGATCTGGGCAAGCAAAGAGGCATGTTTTTGGTTTGATTATATTATTGAATATAATTTATTTCCATTATTTTGTATAATTATTTTTGGGATAATAAATTATTATTGCGTGTTTCAAACCTTCTTGGACTCCGTGTGTTTACTAGACTCTTGCTTGCATGGATTTCAGTGACTTATTCCTACAGAATACAGGCTTACTATATAAAACAACACATTTCCTTTCCAAAAAAATTGATACGCTTTTAGACACAAAATTTTGCAAAAATTAGACCGCCAGGGAGGTTAAGTGATTGGAGTACATTTGACTGTTTTATTACTTAGCATTTCAACTGAACTCCTACCTAGATACAGCTTTAATCATTATAGAAATTAATTATACATATGCAATTGTCATGGCAAAGAGCACTGTAATTTCGCTGGCAATTCGCCAATATTTGCTGAATTGCCAGCTTTTGAATTGCCGAATGGCCCCGAAATTGCGCCGTACGGGGAAATTCACTGTTCGGTGCAATTCCGGAGCCAGTTCGGCCCTCTTTGATTAACCCTGTATATCTACCAGCTATTCCTCTGAAAACATGCTCACATTGAGCATCACCAAATTCCAGAAAGGATGCTTCATCACCCAGGGGCAGACCGACAACTCTTGGAGCCCCCAGGTAATAGAAGATCATGCTCCCCATATTGGGCCTGCCC
The DNA here is from genome assembly GCA_009667805.1 of Leptobrachium leishanense. Taxonomy (NCBI): domain Eukaryota; kingdom Metazoa; phylum Chordata; class Amphibia; order Anura; family Megophryidae; genus Leptobrachium; species Leptobrachium leishanense. Next base: position 314,499,958 of record CM019064.1, read on the forward strand.
ACATGCTTGCCTGCCAAATTGTCCATATGTTCTTTGTTGTATTACAAAATTTAACAGCATTAAAGCTGACTGGTTGCCTACTTCCCAATGATTTTTCTCTGCACTGGTGTCAGGCCACGTAGAAAGGGCAAGTTTGAACAAGCTTTTGAGAGGCCCCCTCTTAGACCAAGGCCCTCGGATAAAGCCCTATTGCCTTGATGGTTAGTCCTCCCCTGTTCTTACCCCTTGGGAACAGGGGTACTCAGAAGTTCGATTCAGCACTCCGAGGGCAGGGACTTGCACCATCCATAATCCGAGTGCTGAGCCCATGGTGATTGGGGTCTTTGGTAACCAATGGCTTTCAATGCTCTTGGTACTGGACTGGCTGCCATCCTTCAGGCATGTGAGAAGCTGTAGCTTACCTGAAGCAGTAGTATGTCATGTCTGGCCAGCACAAAAGCAGTCAACACTGGAAAACAGGATGGGGATGGTCAGGAGGGATTAAGGTTTAACCGCTCATGTTCCTCTTTCCATTTTATCCCTTTAACAGGGGGTGATCATATAGACAGAAACAGCAGATTTGGAAATGCTCTCCAGAAGGGTAAATGGCCGACTTCATTCCTGTGGAATTATATCAGCCTATTGCATTTTATTGTTGGCACATGAAATTACAACCTATTGCTTAGAAAACAGATATGCTTCATTGTGGACAGAAAACCATTGTGACGAGTTTATCTGTTCCAAACATAATACCTTCCATGAAGTAATACGATTTTCCTTTTTTGGTTTGCTGTCAGTGCTCTATGCAAAGATGAGTATGCAAGTCATCTTACTGTACAATTAACAGAAAAAGAGTGCAATAAATAGGCACTTGAACAAATCTCTAGTGCAGAAACTGTCACCCGCGCGTTGTCGCTCACTCCATAGACACGACAAATACAGTACATTTGAAAACACACCATAAAAGTGACTGTGCGCACTTGAATATGCTTAAAACTAATTCTCTACGGCACTGTTTCCACTTCTGTCCTCGGGGCCCACTAACAGGCCAGATTTTAAGGATTACCATGGAGAAATGCAGATTGAATACTGCAATCACTGAGCAGCAAATTATGTCACCTGTGTTGTACTTCAGCTATCTGGCAAACCTGGTCATACCGGCAGCTGTGCAGAGGTCACAATATTGGGCCACCTACCAGCCGCAATACAGTCCAAGCTTACTATAATAGACGCATGAGTAGTTAGACCTTATATATACCAGAGACCTGGTAAATTGCGAAAATAATTTTTACATTCCTCTTACAAGTGACTTTTATGGTGTCTCTTTCTACTGTACAATTAGATTTGAGCCAATGGCGGGCCTTGTCTTGACAGTTGATCAGTTGTGGAGCTCACCGAAAGTTATATAGGTTGTAAAAATAGAAAATTGCCAAAATTTCTATCTATGCAGTAAATTTATAATTAATTATATTTTTTTGAGAAAGGATTTTACCAGGAAGGATACATTGAGATTTCTCTCGTTTTCAAGTATGTCCTGGGTGGCGAGTATGTACCGTTAGGTGTCTTGCCCAAGGACACTTACTGGAGAGAGGTGTGCATCGGGATCGAACCCATGTCTCCACAGGCTCTCTCCATGCAGAGCAGTGATGTTGCCTCTATTTAGCATGTTCTGCATTACATAATATTACAACATTTGGCAAACTTAAAAGTAGCTAACAGGTATTCTAAAAACAATTGTTAAAGCTATTTTTAAAAAAATAGATTAGAATTTCATTGTGAAATCTTGTCTATATTTCGTTTTAGCACTTCATTCAGTGTTCTAGAGTCTAATTTGGGTACTATTAGGAAGGATTATGGGAAAAAAGAGTCTTCAGAAAACAAAGTGTTTTACGAATTTCACTCGGCAGCTTTCAGACTGTTTCCAACAGACCTCTTATTCATTTTGATTTATTTCCATCCATAAACAGACTAGCGCTTTTCTATACTTCCATTGTTCTTCAGAATGGTTCTTCTTTGGAGAAAAATGATGTTTCTGCGACCACCACTTTGCTCAGTGCAGATCTTCATTAATCTGCAGCCACGGTACAGGCTTTTAGCAGCAAGCACTGTTGATGGGAATTGAATTTGATACTGCATTATAGTTGTAGGGCTTCTTACAATAGGCTGCCTTTTCTCTGTCCCTGAGCACAATCAGAGCGACCCAATTAAATAATTTGGTACAATAATAGAGAAGAAAAGAGTATGAGGACTTAAAGTGAGGACTTCGGCATTTGTACTCCCTTTTCTGTATCATGTTAATTAATTTGCCTCTAAATCTAAAGACATAACACAATGCAGAACAGCATAGCTCATCTACAACATGAGAACATTTTAAACTCGGCTACAACGCTGAATGAAATTTATACAAAAGAGGCATTCTGTTCACTTTCACAAATAAAAAACTTTGAATTTTAAAGTGTACTAAAAAAAGTGCATTGTTAGTCATTCAGTTCTGGAACCCTAATTACCTGGAAAAAAAAGCTAGTATATAGTAGAATGAAAGAAAAAGTATCTCAAAATACTTTAAACCAGGTCTTTCCACTATGAAACCTCTATGCCAGTTATTTAATACACATATATGTTATAGTATATTTAGCTTTTTTTCCTTAAATATGTCTGTCGTTTCTCAAGGCACGCCGAAAAATTTGTCTTTGTATATATCACTGAAAAATAAACCACTATCTTTGAAGTATTACAATTTGAAATACCCTGGAGTACTTTAGAAAATATTGAAAGTAAGTAAAAAAAAAAAGTTATTTATTAGTATTGATACTGTTTTAACTGAAATAGCACAATGCTGGACAAATGAACAGAGGTTGTGTAAACTTGGTTATATGCGGAGATATACAGAGTTATTCAGAGAAAGGTGAAACTCTGGAGAACTTTTGGAGAAGTGAAATTCTAAGTCAAAATAGCCAAAGCAGAAAAAATCTCCCATTTATCTCACTTTCCAAATCGGCTATTTTGTCCTAGAATTTTCACTTCTCCAAAAGTTCTTCAGAGTTTCGCCTTTCTCTGAATAACCCTGATATGCTATAGACAACGGTAGATCTCAGCTTTGGTAGGAAGACATCACTGTCCATTTATTTCGATATGGTTTTTATTAGTGAAACAGAGAAAATGACTAGCAGTAGTAACACAATCCATAGGGAATGTAAAATCAAAGATGCATGAATAAGAGGTATAGTAGCCCTACACGGAAGTTGAAGATCAACAATGTAGGAGCAATACTTTGGACGGAATACTAAAAAAACTATTCAGGAGACCATTCCTGGTTCTAGCTGCAAGACGCAAATGTAAAGCTGTTAAGGTTCTCCTTGGTCTAACTTGTGGATGATGCCTGAGCATTGCAGGCAACCAGGGGCCTTGATCCCAGTTCACCAGTGTCTGAACCAGGGCATCAACACACAGTCTGCCTCCCTTAAAAACCATCCAGATTGAGGACGTTTTCCTTCTCACTCATTTTTCAATGAAGAACGCTTTCCTTGAAGTCTGTTTAATCTTACCGCTGCTGACTTTCTTTTCTATATTTACTCTGTGAGGATGGTTCACTGACACTATGACCTAAGGTCCAGTCTCCACTTTATTTACTGTAATATTTTATTATCGCATGATTGTTTGTTTTGTGAACACAAAGTTTGAAAAAAACTCCAATCAATTCATTAGAAAAGTTGTCATCGCCCAACATACCCATGGCCTGCACATAATAGTCTTTCTTGGGTTCCTAAAATTACAAAGTCCAGTCGGGGACATTTGGGTTGTCTACATAGAAATTCACTTTTACCAAAATCCAGTCGCATACACTTTACCACAGATATTTAAAATGCAATGCATTTTGAATCCATATGGGGCATTCTTGAGGAATGCTTTGAGACATCAGGTTGGAAGCAAGACAGATGTATTAGACTTAAAATAGTAAATAAAGAAAAGAAACCAAAAAAAGGGCAAAAGAACTACCACAAAACCTGAAGAAACACGTGTATATACAGTATTGTCACAATCAATAGAGATCTAAAATCCAGGATATGCCTTATAAATGGTCAAGTACTAACCCTGATTGAGGGGGTCCTGTGATTATCCAGCACTGTTGTTTTCCGTGTACGTCCAGGCCTTTTTATGTTGCTGAGCTCACCAGTGCGTTCTTTCCTCAGAATGTACCAAACTGTTGTTTTGGCCACTCCTAATGTTGCTGTTATCTCTCTGATGGATTTGTTTAGTTTTGGAAGCCTTACAATGGCCTGTTTCACTTGCATGGACAGCTCCTTTGAACGCATGATGTAGGTTCACAGCAACAGATTCCAAATGCAAAAACCACACTTAAAATCAACTGCCGACCTTTTACCGGCTTAATTGATGAAAAAAAATAACGAAGGAATAGCCCACATCTGGCCATGAAACAGCTTTTGATTCAATTGTCCAATTACTTTTGGTCCCTTGTAGGGGGGGTGGATACTCTTAAAAACTGTAATTCCTAAATCCTTGCCCCAATATTTGGATGTACATACCTTCAAATTAAACCCGAGAGAGTGCACTTTCAGCCCATATCCATTATATAACTATAGCTTGAATGTATTTTGGTAAATACCGGCAAAAAACTAAAATCATGTCCGTGTCCAAATATATATGAACCTAACTCTATTTCTACTTTTAATAGATTATGACTCTCTATGCACCAAATTTGCATTGTTGCAAATATAGCAATATCTTATGGTTTAGATGCTGTAGATGATGGATCAGCAGTGTATTATATATCGGATTGTGTGTAAATGTATATATTCAGGTATATTTAATGTTGTGCCCAGACGTATTACAGATGGCAATAACCACAATAAGTAGAACCTGAGGAAGAATTCTGAATTAGACAAGTGATAAATGAAAGAAAAAAAATTTAAGTAAGTAATTTTAACGCATTCTAACACATCAAAAGAAAATCTCAAGAGTTCTTTCATGTAAATGTTTCTGTATAAAGTCACACATCCGCAATGCTCCAGGCACCATTTTAGTCTTTTAGAAACCCTCTGTGTAGGGACATATTCCACCAGGTTTTAGCATGTTTATGTTGTCTGTCATGTGTCTGTATTGTTAATGTACTGGCTTTTGGCTGTATTGTTTGAATCATTAGAATCACATTATCAGCAGTTCATACCATTTTACTCAAATGATACAAATACTCAATAATCTTTTATGAGGCAAAATACACACCTAGAAAAAGAAAGAATCTACATGCTGACACATATGGTGAGCAGTCACAATGGGGATCTTCAGGTTGTAAAAGTGAACGGTCTTGCACGTCGTATTAAAAATCTAGTTTATAGCTTTACGGTATAAAGTGGGGAGGATTTTCTCATTTGATCAAATATTAATCGGATCTATAAATATTTAAATACGTAAAGGGAATCCACAAGGTAGAGGAAGGGAGTATATTTAAACGGAAACAAAGTAGCAGAACAAGAGGACATAGTCTTAGATTAGAGGGGCAAAGGTTTAAAAGTAACATCAGGAAGCATTATTTTACTGAGAGGGTGGTGGATACATGGAACAGCCTTACAGTTGAAGTGGTTGAGGCCAAAACAGTAATTGAATTTAAGCAAGCATGGGATAGGCATAAGGCTATCCTAAACAAAAGATAAATCCAGGTAAAGTATCCATGTAATTGGGCAGACTAGATGGGCTGAAAGGTTCTTATCTGCCGACATTTTTCTATGTTTCTAAAGGAAAAAAAAGTTTCGACATACTGTTATCCAGCGGTTATAAGATACAGTGTGTGCCAATTCTGCATGTAGAGTGATGACTAAAGCCAACTAAAAGATCAGAACCATTATTATTACATGCCAACCAACTGCTTAAGGTTGAGACGATCCTGAATTTAGGGGACCATCCCACTGTCACTCAAAGACAGCATTCTGCCTCACTTTCTCAGTGAGACACTACGATATCCCTCTTTTCCAGAAGTGCACACCCTTTTCCTAGACCTACAGTATCCCATTTATTGAGGGCTGGGAGACTGGTATGGATACAAATTTTGGGGCATCACCAGTGAAAAATGCCATACTGCTGGCATGCCTCTCCACTTGCCCAGGATGCCCATTCCCATCCTGTTCTCATTACTCCAATGGTACATCATAGCGTAATGGCCCACTAACTGTCTCATAGATGAGTAAAATATTCAGAGAGAAATTTTGAGGTTAGGAAACAGTGACTTGTGCAAGACCTATTGATGCAAACCATTGATTATGGGATTCTGTGGATACATGTCAACTACAAATTATTATGTCACTTTCTTCTGCAATGTGATTACAAAACTCATCACTGCAATATGTTAAAAGAGCAAAACTTGGTAACACTTCCATCTAGAGAAGTGTTTCCCCATCCTAGTCCTCAAGTACCCCTAACAGGCCAAATTTTAAGGATGCTCTTGGGGAATACAGACTGAATCCTGCAATCACTGAGCTGCAAATCATATCACCTGTGCTGTGCTTCAGATATCTGGAAAACCTGACCTGTTAGGGGTACTTGAGGACCTGAGTTGGGAAACACTGGTCTAGATACTCTCTTCACCTTTATTGCCTGGTTTATAACCATGTCTCTGGGAAGCTCCCACACTACCTCAGCAGAATGTTCAAACTCTCATCGCCTATAACCCGAGGTCTTCCTCCAGCACATTACTCTTCATCACTCACTACAACAAGAAAACAGGTTCTCATTCAGAGTTCAATAGATAACTGTGTAGTAACCTTCCAGAAAATATTACAGCAGCCTCCAGCAGCCTGAGATTTCTAAAAAGAATAGTTTTACTATTTCTACAAGCAAACCAAACCTGTAGCAACTGTAAATTATAATTGTAAGAAATGATGGCCCCCTATCCCATAACATTTATCACAAACCGTTAGATTTATATCAATTTGTTTTAAAGACCTCAATTTCTCACATAATCCTCATAATATTTATTTTATTGCAACAAGATGTTTGTTAACACGTAACACAACATTCTGCTGGGCATCCCAGGACATACTTCACATGATAAGAATATCACTGTATTCCTACGTAGTATAACATTCCGCTTTTGCAGAATCATTTAGCATTAGCCTAACCCCCCCCCCCCCAATAAATCCGATACTTACCTCTTATCCCATGGTGAGAAAAGTAGACCGATCTGTTGCTTCTTACCGCCGGAAGCAGAGTGAGAGTGGGGACAGATAGTCCTCAAACTCCATCCACGATCACTCTGCGGCACTGCGAGCTATTGCTGTCTGGCAGCACAACCCTCCATGGAGTCATATGGACTCCAGGAGGTGATAAACACTGACGCAGAAGCGCTACTGCGAGTATCAGTAATGGTAGCGCTTCATTCTGAGGCAAGGTGCCGTGGTAGCACCTGCCCTAGAGTCTAACACTAAAATGGGGATGCTACGGGGAAACCTGAAGGCACAGGTTTTCACCGTTAGTGTCCCCGTTTTAGCATTAGGTTCTAGCCCTTTATAGGTAAATAGACATGTGAACAACAAAATAAATTCTTTTCGTTTTGGATCCATTCGTTAAGTTTTTTAATTCATTTCAGTGCGTTCGTTATGTTACAGTGATTCGTATTTCAGGTTGATTCATTATTTCAGGAGATAAGTCATTTGTATTTTGTATTGATTGGTTATTTCATTTTCATTTTTTTCGTTATTTCATTTTTGTTTGTTATTTCGCAAAGTGAAACGGATGAATTAATTACTTAGATTAGGGTTAAAAAAGATACGTAATCCTCCGATCCCTGGTGCTGAAATATGTTTAGGCTAGTGTAAGATGAGCGCATTCTGAGCGCACTGTGCGTCCGTGCACAACGGACGCACTTTCTGACTGACGACAAGGTAGTGGTCACACAGCCCGTTTTTGTGACTGACGTTTTTTTTGACTGAAGTAGAAGGGAAAATAAATTAATATGAAAAACCTTTTGTCCTTCAAAATGCTGAACGTATAAATGCAGTCCGTCTGACTACGTTCCATCACTCACACACAAAGCTATGCGGACGTTGCGGATGCAGCACACTCTGTGCGTCCGTTCTAGCGGATTTACGTTCTTGCCTTACCTGCGTCCGTTTGCCGTGTCCGTTATGCGTCCACAGTTCCATGCGGATGTACTTTATGTGTGGGGCTCCATTGGTCATAATTCTATGCTATAGCGGGATACAAATGTGTGGCAACACGGACATGATCGGTGCGCTCGTCTGACCCGAGCCTAAGACCGGTCGAATGAAACCACCGAAAATCAGGGCATTTCACTGACATTTCGGTGCTGTTTGGCGTTCTCTGAATAGATAAACCATTACTTCTTTATGGGGAAATTTTACGGCCGCCGAACGGCACTGTATGCCGCTGTCCATGGCCTGTGGTGCTGAATACCTTAGATTCAGCACCACAGCCAATGGACAGGGACAGGTGAGTCTAAGACTTGAAACAGTATGACGAATCGATTCGTAAAAACAAAATCAATTCATTTATACCGTTTCGGTTTGTTTTCGTTACGTTTCGGACAAATCTATTCTTTATTTCGGAAGTGCTTCCAAAATACGAATCTGTATAATTTCATCCAAATTGCGATTCGGAACTAAACAAAGCACAAATATCTATAGGTAGATGTCAACCGTGGCAGCCATTGAGACCAATGTTTAAGATAAACTTTTTTTATAGCAATGGAAGAAAGGAACAAAGAAATCACTTCACTGAATCTCATGACCAGTTAGAGTATCTATCTCTTGCTAGCCCCGTGTCCCCTAGCTATGTCATCACCACCATTGTCATGTTTCCATGTAACATGCTTTTCATCAGGGATCTAGTCCTAAAATAATAAAAACACGAACTGAATCTCAAAGATTTCTGATTAGCCATTGACAGGAAGCACTTGACCCACCTCCTGAAATGTGATATTAATTTTTAAACATAAAGATTGGCTGGGTTTTAGGGAATTCTTATGATAATTGTAGTAAGTATCATAAAAGTTGGGTGACTTGATAAGTAAACATATGATGGGAACCTAATAAAATTTTCTCAATATGTGAGTCAAGAAGGAACTCCATTCTAGAGATGTGCACCGCTGAAAATTTCGTTTCGTTTCTTCTTTTTTTTTTAGGTGTTTTTTTTTCGTTTCGGACCATTTTTGTTTCGATTCGGGGATTCGATATCGATTCGAAATTTCGGATCGATTCAGCGATTCGGGTCATTTTGGCGTTTGGATCATTTCAGCGATTCTGTGATTCAGGTGATTCGGTTCAGTTTCCTTTTTTATTTTTTAATGAGTTGTTATTTGGTTTTTTATTGCTTATTTAGGAATGGGAAGTAGATGTACTACCAATAGAATGAAAGTTCCTTTACTTATTTATTCTTTTAAGATTTTTTAAGCACTTTTTGGGTGAAATTTTAGGTTTCTTAACTTTTTTTAAAGAAACAAGGCTTTTTAACCCATAGGTTTCAATGCAGCATATGAATCTGCACACTGCCGGGCAGCACCTCTACAGTATAATAATGCAGCATATGATTCCGCACACTGCCGGACAGCACCTCTACAGTATAATTAATGCAGCATATGAATCCGCACACTGCCGGGCAGCACCTCTACAGTATAATAATGTAGCATTAAACGAAAAACCAGCTGAACCGAATGACCCAAAATGATCCAAATGCCGAAATGACCCGAATCAACCCGATTTATCGAATCGACCCCAAATTTCGAATCATCCAAAGTATCGAATCAAATGACTCGCAATTTCAAATCGATCTGAAACTATTTATTGTTTAACCCTCGCCTTTGCTGTTCTCCTGTCTCTGTTATTTCTTGTTAGGTTTTCTTTATGCTGAACACCATTCAAGGATCTTACCCCAATGTTAGGGATCCCTTTAGAGTTCTCTTGTGTGGTCCTGTCTGTTTCAGTCTGTTATTTATCTTGTCCTGTGTTCCTGTTGTATATATCTTGTCTTGCTGTATCCTGTCTAGTATCGTTTTGCTGTGTTCTGTCCATACAGCCAGCAGCTACCCTGCCTCAAGGGCTAAACATCCTAAACAAAGGGCCCACCTTGTCTCACATCAGGGGCCCTCGTGACAACTATTTAAGCACTACTATTGCTCTGTAGTTGTGTTACCCCTCACTGCCTTCCATCTCAACATCACAACTTCCCTCCAGAGAGGCACCCAAGTTTTGTTTTGTTTTTTTCAAAATATTTTTTAATACAGTGTCTAAAAGTTTTGCATATTAAGTATTATAAAGCATAGACATATATAAATATACATTTGGTGAGGAGGACTGGAATTACGTAAATTAATCAATGTTTAAGAAGCAGAAAGCTGCCGAGGAAGGCAAAAGGGAGATCCAAGGGCAAAATGCACAAGGTGATAACTTTCTAGACAGTGACATTTTAAAGTGATGCAGAGGGTGAAAGTCAAGGTGAAGTGAAATACATGCTGGAATCAAAGTCGTTGAAGTATAGGCTATAGATAACGTATGAGTTGTTATTACTTTGCATTCTATTATCTAACTGACTTGATTATTGGAACTTATTTTCCAGAAACTCTAAACATTGGTATTGCATGGTCAAAATGTAAACCTGTCTTGCTAGAACATGTGTCCCCTGTATATTACTTTCAGCGTGCAGCTGTTCATATTTCTCATTACAGCTCCACACAACAATATACTGTCGTCAGAAATCATTCCAAAGCATTTTGTTAAGATCATCATTGGCGACACATTGAGATTAGGTCTAGAAGGCTGTTTAAGCTTGTAGGGTACCAGCAGCCTTGTTATAGCCTTGTTAATGTTGTCAGCAATAAAACCAGCCTTTCAATAAAATACAGCATTTTGTTGGCACACCATTTTCCCGACCTGTGAGGATGCTTGTAAAACAAATTAAGAGCTACCATATAACTTCATTTTATTATAATTTTGCATTACGTTGAGTCTATTTTGCAAGCATATAAAATCAGACTACTATTTATACCTTTTGTGCCTGTAAATAGAGCAATTAAAGCAGTCTAAACATATCTCTCCTCTTGAGTGGATGCTAAAACAGACAAAATTGAGAGCATGACAATTTTCTCTTAAACAGATATATAATTAAAAATTCTCTGTAGCAAGCATGTCTGCTCTTCAATATATTTACTGTTCATTGTAATCTTTTCCCTTGGGGCATTGTGACTATAAAACAGCACCTGCAACTACACTACATTTAATTATATAAATGAGGTTTAATCTTTTCATTCACTGCTTCAGTGGTCTAAGTACTGTAAAAAAAATGTTAGAATCACATTTTTAAATTAATTTTTCTGATTTTATGTTCACAAAAATATTTAAAGTAATTTTTATGTGATCAAGACGCTGTCATTATTAATTGATAAGAACAATTCATTACCCTGATACTGAAGACTAGCAGGGTTATTCGGAGAAAGGTGAAACTATGGAGAACTTTTGGAGAAGTGAAAATTCTAGGTCAAAATAGCTGATTTGGAAAGTGAGATAAATGGGAGAATTTTTCTGGTTTGACTATTTCGACCTAGAATTTTCACTTAAAAAGAAAAAAGAATTCCCCAGGCGCTTAGTTGCCCCTAGATTCGCTTCCACCCCAGTGGACACTTCCCAATATCCACAGTACAAATATCATGAAAGGGATGGTGGGTGTGGGTTTAGCGCTTCATAGAAGTCGCCAGAGGAAAGGCACAAGATTGGAAGTGTCCCTTATAGAAAAAGTGGCCTCAATTTGGCAGGTGGCATTAAGCAGAATACCAGGTGAAGTCTTCTTACACGTAGGACCTCAAAAAAACACAGAAAAGCGCATATGGTGCAATATTGTCTGATAAGGGAAAGCTTAGTAATATACATAATTGCTCATACTCACACAGAGTGAGAGCTGCCAGCCCTCAAATGGAGACGTACACTATATTGCCAAAAGTATTCGCTCACCCATCCAAATCAGGAGCTGGGCAGGTGAGCGAATACTTTTGGCAATATAATGTATCAGGTATTATTGGGTTACCTGCTTACCCCAAAAACGGTCCTCCTAGATAACTTTACAATATAGTCACCAGATAAATAAGTGTAGATTTTCCCCAGTGGAAAAAAAAAAAAGAAAAAAAATATATATTAAATGAAAGTTAAGAGAAAATGAATTTAATCAAAAATAAATAAATAAATCAAAGAGTTAACAGCAAACCAAACGCGTTTCACCTGTTACACAGGCCTCTTCAGTGGCAAAAACAAAACAGAACTGAAGAAGCCTGTGTAAACAGGTGAAACGCGTTTGGCTTGCTGTTAACTCTTTGATTTATTTATTTATTTCTGATTAAATTAATTTTGTCTTAACTTTCATTTAATATTTTTTTTTTCTTTTCTCATTTATTTTTTTCCACTGGCGAAAATCTACACTTATTTATCTGGTGACTATATTGTAAAGATATCCAGGAGGACCATTTTTGGGGTAAGCAGGCAACCCAATAATACCTGATACGTCTCCATTAGGGATGAGCTGTTCGGGTTTGGACGGTTCGGAGTTCGACCCGAACTTTGGCAGTTCGAAAGTTCGCGAATTTCGAACTTTTTGGGCGTGTTTGGTTCGGGTTCGGATAAAAAAAAGAAATTTTGAAAAAGTATAGAAAATGCTTAAAAAAATACTAAAAATCTAGAAATAAAGAGACTCTTTACTGCAGAATATTATAAGCAACGGTTTATTAGATATTGAATTAAAAACTAATGTGTACGTGGAAAGATTATCAACTCTAAATGACCTCTGTTCACAAACGGGCATAACACCAGGTGTTTTTAGTCTGGTAATCAATTTGATACATTGTACAATATACTGAGGGTGGGGTGGTGTCTGGTGTCTCCTTCTGATTGAGATTTGAGAATTAATTTCCCTAAAACATCCTAATATGCTACATTTAACTGGTGTTTGAAAAAATCTAAAGCAATGTTATTTTTCACCTCGGGATTAAACATTCACAGGGTTATTCAGAGAGCGGTGAAAAGCAGGAGAATAACTGGAGAAGTGAAAATTCTAGGTCAAAATAGCCAAACCAGAAAAATTCTCCCATTTATCTCACTTTCCAAATCGGCTATTTGGTCTAGATTGTTCTCTTCTCTTGCCAGTTCTCCTGGCTTTCACCTCTCTCTCAGGGTTGTTCAGAGAAAGGTGAAAACCAGGAGAATGGCAGGAAAAGAGAACAATCTGGACCAAATAGCCGATTTGGAAAGTGAGATAAGGCTAGGGTCAGACTAATGCATTTTTCGCAGCGACCGTCAAAAAGTGCGTCCGAACGCATTGCCGTATTTTTTCACGGATTGCGCAAAAACGGTCATACGATGCGCATTTTTGTGCGTGATTTTTTACGGATCCAAACCAGGAAACTTTGGGTGTCTGGACGTTATGTTGGCCGGACATGAGCAGGGTCTGACGTCTCCAAATCACGCACACACGCCGCTAGTGGATGCAGCGCACTCTGTACGTCCGTACTAGCGGTTCTGCGTTCTCAAAAAAATGCGTTCATTTTCCACTTGCGTTGCGCAGCCGGACTTTCGTGCGACCGTACTTCGTATATTGGCCGTCATTGCTCGTCATTTGCTGCTAGTGTGGCCGTGATTAAGTGCGCCTAAACGCATGTTAAAAATTCGCTAGTCTGACCCTAGCCTAAATGGGAGAATTTTTCTGGTTTGGCTATTTTGACCTAGAATTTTCCATTCTCCAGTCATTCTCCTGCTCTTCACCGCTCTCTGAATAACCCTGACAGGGTTATTCAGAGAAAGGTGAAACTCAAGAGAATGACTGGAGAATGGAAAATTCTAGGTCAAAATAGCTAAACCAGAAAAATTCTCCCATTTATCTCACTTTCCAAATTGGCTATTTGGTCTAGAAGTTTCCATTCTCCTGCTTTTCACCGCCAAAAAATCTGTAAACTTTTTCTGCGTGTCCGAAAATGTCTCCTCTTTTCATACAGACTGCCTCCCCAAGCAGTTGTTTATGGATAGATTAAAGGAAAAGCATTTACCGTCATTTGAAATGTCATTTTTTGGTTTTTACATATTTCTATACATCCTAGAAATCCGCCACTTCACGGGCAGGTTATGGGGACCTCCTAGGCACGATATTTGAAGGAATTTTTCATTTTTATTTTTAACCCTTATTTCATGGAAAACTCACTCTCCCTTTAAAAACGTTTTTTTTAAAACTTTTTGTCCTTGTTTCCTGTCCCCCAGGGCACTACCCGGACCCCCATACACCTTTTATGGCAAATATGTAGCATATATGCCCTCTTGGAGGGCATTCTAAAAAACCGAATTTTCAGCCCCATTGACTTGCATGGGGGTTCGGACCCGAACAAATGGGAAGTTCGTGTTCGGGCTCGAACCGAACTCGGGGTATGTTCGGCTCATCCCTAGTCTCCATTTGAGGGCTGGCAGCTCTCACTCTGTGTGAGTATGAGCAATTATGTATATTACTAAGCTTTCCCTTATCAGACAATATTGCACCATATGCACTTTTCTGTGTTTTTTTTGAGGTCCTACGTGTAAGAAGACTTCACCTGGTATTCTGCTTAAAGCCACCTGCCAAAGTGGGGCCACTTTTTCTATAAGGGACACTTCCAATCTGGTGCCTTTCCTCTGGGGACTTCTATGAAGCGCTAAACCCACACCCACCATCCATTTCATAGAATTTTCACTTATCCAAAAGTTCTCCAGAGTTTCAACTTTCTCTGAATAACTCTGTAAATAAAACTAAACGGTAAGAGTATCCTTTCATTGTATGTTTATTAACACTGAAATAAAAAGACGTATTTAACCCGTTCGCTGTCAATGAAGTGTGGAGAATGTCATCAGGTGAGCACACTGTGTGCGGAGGACACCCCCACATGTCATGGGGTCTCCGCAGGCAAAGGGGAGACCCCATGTGTCCGGGATGAAGCCCCGGGCGGTCCGACTTCCTTGAAACCAGATTGTACCTTTAGACCCCTCCCAGCACACTGATGTCATCACACAGCGTGCAATGATGTCAGTTTCAGGCGCCCCCAGCAGAGTTGAGAGAATGCCTGAAAGGGAGGCCGTGTCATTTGAACTCCTCTCCCTCCTGATCAGTAAACGTTAGAGATAAAAGAGAGGCATTGCTGGAAAGGTCACAGTTTGAACTTTCCAGCGATGCTTCTCTTTAATCCTTTAGGTGCCAGTCCACGATCCGGTGCCAATTTTCGACAGACAGCGGGCTTCTATCGGAGGTGGCTGACATCTCATCTCGGATGTCAGCCAAGCATCTGGGACCTCACCTCGCCCACTGACTTCACGTTAGGGAATTAACCCCTAGCTGCCCAGGGATTTCCCTATGGTGAAGATAGGGGAGCCTTTCTAATGATAACAAACTAACCAGGTTAAGTCGCTTATGGATCGTATGGTGATTCTCTTTCACTTATAGGTCGTATGATGGTTCTCTTTAGAAATGCCGTCCACATATGACATGAAAGACAATGAAGGGTGCAATAGTGCAGAGCGGTAACAATTGTGAATAATAAATATGCGATACTGTTCCCACTCACAAAGAAAGAGCCCCAACACTGGCTCTGAGCGGGTCAAGACATTCAGTCATAGATGTCTGTATCGACGGGAACGACCCACAACTTTCCAAGATGTCGATCTTCTTATGGTGCCCATACATATGGAAACATGGAATAAAAGGAAAACTTTCCTGTGTAGGACTGTTGGAAATATGATATGAGAATACACAGAGGTATCGCACTCACGTGTGTTGGAGCTTATAGCCAAGCTCTAGGATCAAGCGCCTGTGGACTTATTTGACGGTAAAGCCCATGGAAAACCTCTTGTATTCGGCAACACACCGGGGAATGGTGCAGATAAATAAAAATTTATTCGAACATAAAAACAAATAAAATGGATTAACCTGGCTCAGCCAGTATACCAAAACGCGTTTTGCCGCGTAACGCAGCTTCCTCAGTCGGTTTACAGTTGATATAACAGGTTACAATTTATACCTTTCAAGTCCTATACTCAAATTGTCCCCAGGTGTTGCTTGTTAAACCGGCATGCGGTTCACGCCTCGAAGATGTTAAGGTCGGGTGTTCTCCGCGGGTCCGCCATTTTGCGCCTGCGCAATGCAAGTGCTTGCGTTCCAGAATGGATGTCCGCCATCTTGCGCATGCGTATTGCCTATTTCTTCTCTCCGGTCAGCCTATGTGCGCCAGAGTGTGTGTCTTTTATCCAGAGCGGCCAAAAAAGCGGAATAGAGACCGCAGCAATGTTGGGGCCAGGCATTGACATCCCCAAAGGCTTTTACCCATATCCTTTACCGAAAAAACAGATAGAATATACATAAATTATGATAGACAGCTGTGTTGTCATACCCAGGATTTAAATAGGTGCTGCGAAACCCCTTATGTTCCGCATTTTTGGACCTCATGACGCAAAAATAAAATAATGTGTGTGAGTGTCTACAGTGATAATGTACATAATTGGCTGAACTTAAATATATAAATGTATATAGTGCTCAACTATATCAATGCAATAGATGGTATATTGTAAATAAATACCAACACAGATATGAGCTACATCACTTTACGGAGTGAACTACGTGATATGGGTGCTGCTTTTACTTTATGTGGCATAATTATCATTACACCATATATACTATTTGCTGTGTAAAATGTAAAAAGGTGATGTTATCATTGTCTTATCTATAGTGCTGATAGTGGGTAAAATATACCCAGTTATTATAATTGTTGTTATAATTATGAGAATAAATTAATATAATAGACCATTACTGTGCGTGGGTAATGGTAAGAGGTATTGGTGTACAATATGATTCTATGGCCATCCTATTGGACCATAACTGTGAAATGTAGTAATAAGTTGTTAATTGATAAAATATTTAACTAATGCTAACTAATGTGATGGGTGTTATGAACTACACGATAGTGGGGATGGATGTATCATGGACTGTAGTGGATATTGTACACTATACAGTGTGAACTATATGTGTTGGTAAATGTATATCATGTGTTATAAATCTAATATGTCCCAAATGCGGAATTAAAGAGGCCTCTATTATCTCTAAAGGAAGTGAATGACTTCGAAATCGTCATTTAGTCCCTTAGGCACCATGGTGCCATGTTCAAAAATGTGCCTCATTTCTGCCTTCCCCAATTTGTTAGGTAGATTTTCTTCTATCTCTACTTTTTTTACCTGCTCCAATGCCCAGAATTTAACACCTGCAGGTGAGCTATTATGATATATTTTACAATGCAGGGAAACGGAATGTTTATCATGACCATTTCTAACGTTTCTGGCATGTTCTGATATTCTAACATTTAGGGCTCTTTTAGTGCGTCCTATATAGCCTAAACCACAAGGGCACTCCAACATATAGACCACATTTTTTGAGCAGCAATTAAGAATCCCTTTTATCTTAATCAATTTATCCTGTTTATGGTTGTAATATGAGCTGATGAAATTTTTCTTATTAGAGGTAGACCTGCAAGCTAAACACATCCCACACTGGTAGAATCCCTCTTTAAGTCCAAAGTGGTTATTAGTGGTGCTTCCCTTCTTCCTAGGTTTGCTACGTACCAGATTCGACTTTATATTTTCAGCCCCCCTAAAAACTATCTTGGGGACAGGCCCTATGACGTCAGCAAGATCTACATCATTTTTTAATATTGGCCAATGTTTTTTCAAGATCTTCTTTATCTTATCGGCTTTATGAGTATAATCGCAGATAAAAAGTGGCTCCTTAACCTCTTTGTTGTTGGGTTTGTATTCCAGATATTTATCCCTATCTGTTTGTGGTAATTCTAAGATTATATAAGATTATATTATATTCTAACTCCATATCATCATACCCTTTATCTAGAAAGTCTTGCTTAAGTGACAGGGCCTGCTCCTTATAGGTGTCTCCATCTGAGCAATTTCTCCTCAGTCTTACAAACTGCCCTTTAGGGACACCCTTAAGCCAAGGGGCATGGTGGCAACTGGTGCAGTCAATAAAGGTATTATTGTCGACTTCTTTGAAGAAGGTCTTAGATTTTACACAGTCATCCTCAATATATATATTTAAATCTAGGAAGTTGACTTCCTTCAGGCTCCAGCAGTTGTCTAATTTGATACCCCATTCTGGGCTATCTAGGCTTACAAGGAAGGATCGTAACTGGTCCTCTCCTCCCCTCCAAACGAAAAACACGTCATCTATGTAACGTCTATAGGCATGGACCCTTCCCTGCGCCCAGCTATGCGACCCATACACGAACCCGGTTTCCCAGGCTGCCATGTACAGGTTGGCATAGCTGGGTGCAAATTTGGTGCCCATTGCCATGCCCTTGCGTTGTATATAGAAGTCCTCTTCAAACTTAAAATAGTTGTTATTGAGTATGAATCTGACACTTTCGAGAATGAACTGCATATGATCCAAACCGATTGTGTTGGTTTTTAGAATCTCTTCCTCCAACTTTATTAAACCAAGTTCGTGTGGTATGCTACTATACAATGCGTTGACATCGCATGTTACTAGGAGATCTCCTTTTTGCCAAACTAATTCCTTTAATACAATACAAGTGGTTTTCCATGGGCTTTACCGTCAAATAAGTCCACAGGCGCTTGATCCTAGAGCTTGGCTATAAGCTCCAACACACGTGAGTGCGATACCTCTGTGTATTCTCATATCATATTTCCAACAGTCCTACACAGGAAAGTTTTCCTTTTATTCCATGTTTCCATATGTATGGGCACCATAAGAAGATCGACATCTTGGAAAGTTGTGGGTCGTTCCCGTCGATACAGACATCTATGACTGAATGTCTTGACCCGCTCAGAGCCAGTGTTGGGGCTCTTTCTTTGTGAGTGGGAACAGTATCGCATATTTATTATTCACAATTCTTACCGCTCTGCACTATTGTACCCTTCATTGTCTTTCATGTCATATGTGGACGGCATTTCTAAAGAGAACCATCATACGACCTATAAGTGAAAGAGAATCACCATACGATCCATAAGCGACTTCCATCGCGCCGCCAGTTACGTATTCCATAATTCCTTTTCACTGGTTTGGGAGAAACCACTGATTGCTGGCTGGCTTTGGATAGTTGGTGACGGCACAGGCAGGGGCGCCTACCACTTTGCTTGTATTTAACCAGGTTAAGTGTAAAACAAAAATAATACTAAAAATAAATAAAAATTTATTTTTTTTATTGTTTTAAATTTAATAATGCAGCACTATTGTTAACTTTTCAATTGTAATGTGAACAATGATGCTCCACTAACTAAAAATTTTTTTTTTTCAGTTTTAGCTAGAATCGCATATTTTTTAGAAAAATACAGTAATAGGTTCCCATTTCTAATTTTTTTAGCAAGTGTAACCCATAGAATATATATAACCGCAACGGCCCGGATGATAAAAAGTGAAAAAAATTGTATAACACGCTGTAGATGACTAAAATTTGAATGGAAAGTCAATTTTTTTTACCTTTTTTGTTATAGCATTCTGGTATGACTTGACGTATACATACAATAATGTATATCTATTATGTATCTGCAGAGTCTGAAGAAAAAAGGATATATAATTTGTCTGGGTCCTGCAATAAAACATGACTTCAAATCGCGTTTAAACATGATGAGCACAAACCCGTCAAAATGAGCTCAGCACACAGAGGTGAAATGGCACAGCAGTGAAACATTTTCACAACTTTATTATTATTATTATTATTCTTTATTTATAAAGCGCCAGCATATTCCGCAGCGCTGTACAATAAGCACAGTATAGACAGGGTTACAATACATTGAACAACATTTGACAAACAGTACAGGAGGAGATGAGGGCCCTATTCCCGTAGGAACTCACAATCTGGGAGGGTTGGGGTTGGAAACAGGAGGAGAGGACTGTAAGGTGAGAGTGATTGATGGTTGCGTCAGTGAGTTGGGTGGTAGGCTTCTCTAAATAGGAACGTTTTAAGGGAGCGTTTGAAGGAAGAGAAGTTAGGGGAAAGTCTGACAGTACGAGGGAGAGCGTTCCAGAGAGTGGGGGCTGCACATGAGAAATCCTGCAGTCTATCATGGGAAGAGGTGATGCGGGGAGAAGCTAGGCGCAGGTCACTGTTTGACCTTAGGGAGCGGGCTGGGGTGTATTTGGTGATTAGTGAGGATAGGTAGTGGGGAGCTGAGTTAGTGAGGGTTTTGTAGGTAAGGATAAGGATTTTGAACTTAATTCTGCAGTGGATGGGGAGCCAGTGAAGGGACTCGCAGAGGGGAGCGGCAGAGACAGAGCGGCGGGTGAGGTGAATTAGCCTGGCGGAGGCGTTCAGGATGGATTGTAGGGGGGAGAGGCGGGACAGAGGGAGGCCAGATAAGAGATTATTGCAATAGTCGAGTCGGGAGATTACCAGGGCGTGTATGAGTTGTTTTGTGGTGACAGCGGTAAGAAATGGCCGAATTCTGGAAATATTACGCAGTTGGTATCGGCAGGAGGAGGAAAGAGACTTGACGTGGGGGATGAAGGAAAGAGCAGAGTCAAGTGTAACTCCAAGACAGCGAACTTGGTTTGATGGGGAAATGGTGATACCCTCCACCGTGATAGAGAAGTCAGGAGGTGGGGAGGCATTGGAGGGAGGAATAAGTAGGAGTTCAGTCTTTGACATGTTGATCTTTAAGTGGTGGGAGGCCATCCAGGAGGAGATGCCAGATAAACAGTCACTGACTTTTGAAAGGACAGGGGGAGAGAGATCAGGGGTAGAGAGGTAGATCTGAGTGTCATCAGCGTAGAGGTGGTAATTGAAGCCAAAGCTGTTGATGATTTTGCCCAGGGAGGAGGTGTAGATGGAAAAGAGCAGAGGACCAAGGACAGAGCCTTGATGTACACCAACAGATAGAGGCAATGAGGAGGAGGAGTTTCCAGCAAAGGACACACAGAAGGACCTGTTGGATAAATAGGATTCGACCCAAGCGAGTGCAGTGTCACCGAGACCCAGAGAGTTGAGGGTCTGTAGAAGGAGGGGGTGGTCAACAGTGTCAAAAGCAGCCGAGAGGTCGAGCAGGATGAGAATAGAATAGTGGCCGTGTTTTTTAGCAGTTAGGAGGTCGTTGGTGACTTTGGTGAGGGCAGTTTCAGTTGAGTGTAGGGGACGGAAGCCAGATTGCAGGGGGTCAAGTAGGGAATTGGAGGACAGGAAGAGGGAGAGGCGGTTGAAGACTAGTTTTTCTAAGAGCTTTGATGTGAAGGGAAGCAGGGATACAGGGCGGTAGTTGGATGGAGAGTTGGGATCGAGGGATGGTTTCTTTAGTAAAGGGGTAACTAGCGCGTGTTTGAAGGCGGATGAAAAGGAGCCAGTGGAGAGAGATAGCTTGAAGATGTGTGTGAGAGCAGGGGTGAGGGAGGAGGAGAGGGGAGGAATTAGATGTGAGGGAATGGGGTCGAGCGGGCATGTGGTGAGATGTGAGGAGGACAATAAGGCATTGACTTCCTCCTCAGTGGCTGGGAGGAAGCGACAGAGGGTGGCAGAGGGGACCTCTGGGAGTGGAGGTGGCAGATAACTATCTTGTGTTGGGATGTTGCTTCTGATATTTAGAGTTTTACTGAGGAAGTAGTCTGCCAGGTCTTGAGCGCTGAAGGCAGCTGTGGGGGAGGTGCAGGTGGGTAGAGGAGGGTGTTGAAGGTGGACCAGAGCCGTTTAGGGTTGGAGGACAGCGTAGATATAAGAGATGAGAAGAAGGATTGTTTGGCCAAGTGGAGGGCAGAGGTGTATGACCGGAGAATAAACTTGAAGTGAACAAAATCAGCTTCAGAGCGGGATTTACTCCAGGCACGCTCTGCAGTGCGGGAGCATCTTTGCAGGTAGCGTGTCTGGAGGGTGTGCCAGGGCTGAAGCTGGCGGCGTGGGGCCTTACAGAGTCGAAGAGGAGCAAGAGTGTCTAGAGCAGAGATAAGCGTAGTGTTGTAGTGATTAGTGGCAGCATCAGGGCAGGTGAAGGATGAGGTATGAGGGAGGTGGTGAAGTAGGTTGGAGAATTGATGGGGGTCCACAGCATGTAGATTTCTGCGAGTGTGTGTGCGGGGTGGGGGAGCAGGGTGTTTAGGAAGTCCAGATAGGTTGAAAGAGAGAAGGTGGTGGTCAGAGATGGGGAAGGGGCGACAGTTGAACTCAGAAATGGAGCAGAGGTTGGAAAAGACAAGGTCAATAGCGTGACCATCGCGGTGGGTAGGGAGGAGGGAGGATTGTGTGAGTCCAAGGGAGGACGTGAGTGAAAGAAGTTTGGAGGCAGCAGGGGCGGAAGGATCATCAATGGGAATGTTGAAGTCCCCGAGAATTAGGCATGGAAGATTAGAAGACAGGAAGTGAGTAAGCCAGGTAGCAAAGTGGTCAAAGAACTGGGAGGTTGGTCCCGGTGGGCGGTAGATGACTGCCACCCTGAGAACCAGAGGAGAGAACAGGCGGATGCAGTGTGTCTCGAAGGAGGAGAAGGAGAGGGATGGGGGTGGAGGGAGATGCTGGTAGGTGCAGGTGGGAGAGAGCAGGATTCCGACCCCGCCACCATTTCTCTCACCCGGTCTGGGGGTATGGCTCAAGTGTAGACCTCCATGTGAGAGAGCAGCAACGGAGGCCGTGTCAGAGGGAGTTAGCCAGGTTTCAGTTAAAGCTAGGAGGTTGAAGGAGTTTGAAAGGAAGAGGTCATGGACGGCTGTGAGTTTGTTGCACACAGAGCGAGCGTTCCAGAGGGCGCAGGAGAAAGAGGACAGGCGCTGAGGGATTATGGGAATGAGGTTGCTGGGCTTGCAGGGAGGTGATTTATGTGCGATGGAGATAGGATGAGAGTGAAGTATTGGATGTGTTGTGGGGCCAGGGTTAGGGGATATGTCACCTGAATAGAGTAACAGCAGGAGGGTGAGAAAGAGAAGGTGGGAATGGGATTTGTGGGAGTGATTGGCAGCACGAGAGTTAGAGGGAGACCATGTTCTGAGGAAACAAAGGAGCTCATGCGAGGCCATCATGTGTGACGAGAGGAGGGAGGGAGAGATGCAGATAGTGTAGGGGTCGGTGGTAGAGGGGCAGGAGTTCCATTTAAGGAGAAAGGTAGAAGTAAAGAGCAGAAGCGTGAGAGAAAGCATGATATAGACGTGCGTTTACCCAGAGTAAAATTGGCCCTTGCAGTTCCTTCCTCCAGTCCCTCCACTCCAGGAATCAACTCTGAGCGTCCACTTAAGAATGCCACTTGGGGATGTCACAAGAGCCAAGGCTCAGTGGAGCTGGTCTTAAATGTTATAAAGGGCGGACTGATTACTTTTTAACTCCCTAAATGCAAACACCTGAAGCTGGATGGGCTGTGTCAATAGGGCAGGAGATTCACATGCTAATTAGCAAAGCAAATGGTGGAGAAAAACAAAAATAAAAAAAAACAGAAAAAAACCAAGGAAACGTTATAATGTGGGTGCCTGCGAATACTGGGTGATGGGGGTCCTACCAGCAAAAGTATGCAGGGGATCAGTTGAGATGTGGGTGTCTGTGGATGATGGGTGATGGGTGATAATGCCTACCAGCAAAAGTATGCAGGGGATCAGTTGAGATGTGGGTGTCTGTGGATGATGGGTGATGGGTGATAATGCCTACCAGCAAAAGTATGCAGGGGATCAGTTGAGATGTGGGTGTCTGTGGATGATGGGTGATGGGTGATAATGCCTACCTGTGGAGAGAGGAGACACAGGAATTAGGGATCGTGATGGCGTAGGGGATCTTGGATAAAACTCCAGGAATCAACTCTGAGCATCCACTTAAGAATGCCACTTGGGGATGTCACACTTTATTGTGGTCCTCTAATAGACTCCATAGAATGTGATGTTAAACATGTTCTTACTTTAGTTTTTTCCTCCTAATATGATTAAACTTTCCCATGTCACATATTTGAAAATGATTTTCCATGTCTATTTTCATATGATATTTATGATATTATGTATAATCACATGGTCTAGATATTTACAGTATTTAATACAGAATAATAAAAATGCGACTGATATCTCATGAAATAAAGTTTGTTATGCAATTCCATTTTTAGTTCCTATGCTGTATTCTAATACTAGAGGGCTTATTCAAAGAGCACCGAATTGGCCACTGAATGTTGAATTTCCCCGTACGCTGCAATTTTGTGGCCATTCGGCTATTCAAAAAGCTGGCGATTTGCCAAATATTAGTGAATTGCCAGCGAAATACGGGGACCTTCGGTGGCAATGAAATCCCCACCTATACAGAAGTAACGGTTAAAAAGTTTATTTATTATAATCTTTTAAGCATTTTTCAGGATTTCTTTGGCAAAATTTTGATTCCAATTCTTTTTACATGGCTTTTTTTTATTCTGTAACAGACCTTTTTATTGTCATTCATAGGACCTTATATATTATTTCCAAGCATGTTCATGCACTAATTTAAAAAAAAACAATGTGTTTTAAAAGTTGCAGGGTTTTTTTGTTTTATTTTTACCCCTGTTCAGCGGCAGGTCGGCGTTTTCCGGTGGCTGGTCGTTGGTATGTTCAGCAGGTCTTTGGCGGTTTGAGGATCGATTCAGTGGTGTGTTCGGTTTATCATTTGCTTTTATTGGCAGGATTGCGGCTGCATTCGCCAGTTTTCGGATCAATTCAGCGGTTTTGTGGCGGTTTTTAGAATTGACTCAGCGGTTTTGCAGCGGTTTGAGGATGCGTTCAGGGGGTCGATTCTGCGCACTTTGAGGACCCATGGGTGAATGCTGAATTCACCACATAGTCAGCGAATTGAAGTAGCCGAAGTGTGCCAAACAAGAGAGCATGGAAATGTCGGTGACATTTCTGTGCTCTGAATAACCCCTTTAGTGACACTGCATGTTTAGAGTATTAGCTGGATCTTAACCCCTTCACACTCAAAATCAAGTTATCTCCATTTTGTATTGTATTATATTGATAAGCACTCATTAGCATATTAAAACCACATTTCACACGTTTTTAAAACAGGATTAATGTGCTTCCTGTGGAGAAACTAAATCCACTGTTTTATCTATCTCCAGGCACCCTGCAGAGAGAGAAAACAAGCTGTAAATAGCATCCGCAAGCTTCACTCTAACACAAAGGTCAAACACATTATTTTTGCAGTACAACAGCCAGGGTGAGGGCAGAATACAGGGAGAGCTCTGGGGTTGCTCACTACTGTACAGGGATAAGATTCAGGGGGTTGTAATGACTGAAAATGCCTGTACAGTACAGATACAAGGTGTTACTGTAATTTCCATACACAGGCATTATGCCACATACAGATATTATTTTTAAATTCTGTTGGTATTATTTGGAAGCTGCATTGCTAATAATCTCTTTATGATCACTATGAATCCACATAGCCAGGAGACCTGACCATTTTTATTATTTTTCATTATCACAGTTACAGTATTTGACGCAGAGGCCATTTCTGCCTGTATGCTGTTAATGCAGACCCCGTGTGATATTGTGTAGGATAAGAAAAAACATCTCAAGTTCAGAATCTTTCATTCCAACAATATTTCTGCGAAGGATAAACGAATACATGAAAAGTGAAAAATGAGTAAATTTGCATTATATTTAACTATCTCAGAACAACAATCTCTGTACAAATTTTCTATTTTACTCTATATTTAACTGTTAACTTTGCATCACATCATAAATTATATGATAAAAGAAACTGAACAAAAATCACTTGATAGTGAAGGGGTTAAGTGTTAAGTTGGACATGTTGTCCATGGTTCTGAAGCTGTTTGAGCAGCTTATAGTTCAGGTTTTCTGTTACAAAAAGATGAAGTTCCAGTTATATAATTTTCCATGGAGTAGCACTAAAATGTATAATTTTGAACTGTACATTTATTTTTAATGAACTGTACAATTATTTTTAAACTGTCTGCAATAGAAAGGAGATTTTCCATAAATCCACTGGGTTCTTTCAGTTGTTTTATGGAAATCAACTTGATAATAAGAATTACAACAAGAGCAATGTGTTAGGGATTTCATTGTAAGATAGAAGCAGTAGTGTATATTTTGGTGGAGTTAAAGTGGGGAAAGATTTGGGGAATAGTAGGGGTTCAAGACTAAAGTTAGATACAGATTTGCAGAGAACACAGTTGCTTTTTCTGCTTAAGAATGATTGTAGTTATAGTTTCAAGCAATGGAAGGCAAGTACTACCATCTCAACATGCAACAGTTAATATCCAGCTAATACTCTAATCATGCATTGTCACAAAGTATTAGAATAGAACACTGGAACGAAAAATACAAACGCATAAAAATTTTTATTTCATGAGATACCAGTGACTTTTTATTATTCTGTACTAAGTAAATGTCTAGACCAGTATTTCCCAAACCTCTCCTCAGGACCCTCAACCAGGCCAGATTTTGCAGATCACCTTGGGGAAATGCAAACTGAATCCTGCAATCACTGAGCAGCAAATCATATCACCTGTGTTGTGCTTTAGATATCTGGAAAACCTGGCGAGGCGGAGGGTCCCGAGGACAGGTTTGGGAAACACTGGTCTAGACCATGTAATTACAGATAATATGATAAATATCATAAGGAAATGGACAAGGGAAATGTTTTTGAAATATGCGACATAGTGAAGTTTTTATATTATAATATTGCTATAATTATTATTATATTATAGTAGGGGAAAAAGTTAAGAAGTAGTTTAGCATCACATTCTCTTTAGCTTATTGGATGACCACAATGGTAAGGTCTTAGAATTCAAACTATTACTATAAACATTGCAGACTGTCGAAATTGAAGGACATTCTTTAATAAGTACCGGCTGGGTGGAGTAGAGGTAACATCACTGCTCTGCATGGAGAGAGCCTGAGGAGACATGGGTTCGATCCCGACGAGCACCTCTCCAGTAAGTGTCCTTGGGTATGAGACCTAACGGTACATACTCGCCACCCAGGACATACTTGAAAACGAGAGAAATCTCAATGTATTCTTCGCCATAAAATACTTTCTCCAAAAAAAAAGTGGAAATGTTTCTAATAAATTCATAGACAGTTTTCTCTTAAATACAGTTCTGTACTAGATTCACATCAATCTAATCTTTAAAACATACCAAGGCTCTTGATAAATTTTTCACCAAGAAGGTAGCCAGGGGAATCTATATCATGTAGAGCATGATTTTAATACGTAAAGATACACCTTGTTTTGTCCCATTGTGTAGACAAGTCCGTAAATGACCACTGAGACAACATGGTACTTTGTGCAGGTCTTAACAGTTCCATTTTCAGTATGTCTACACTGTTAGATAATGCTTCCAAAAGTCCCTGAGATATATGTATTTTCTGACAGATCTTTAATGTAAGAAACTATTGAAACACAGGTGAATTTTGATTTTAATCACCTTTTCATTATGAAACCTTGGCAGGCAAATTCAGGCACCTGGGGAAACCAGCTTCCAATAAGACACCTTAAGGCTAGTTCTCATTTGCTTTCATTCTTCATTGTGTCAGGATCATCTATTTTAACTGTGTGATTGTCAACAATAATAGAGGCCAAACTGGTTGCTCAAATGAAGTCATTTATACTTTAAGATGTCATGTACCATAGGCTCGATATTATAGAGTACAATAATTTAAAACTCATTTATCATTGTTTAAATCAGCTGTAAGGATTATCGATTCAAACAAGTGTTCTAATACAAAAACATATCAAAGGAATACTGTATGGAATTCTCTTCCTAAAGGAGAGGAATCTGATAGCATCATATGCTGCACCAAGTGGGGTTTTGCCTTTTTTGAATCAACAGGAGATATAGCGATATGTGGATGGCTGAACTTGATGGACATTGGTCAACCTATATTACTGTAAGGTTTGGCGGCTCCGCCGTCACAAGAAGACCAGGTTCAGTTCTATTCCATAACAAGAAGGAAAAATGTCATCTGCACTTATTCCTACCGTATTACAACGTGTGAAACAAAACACAATTAGAGGCTTTGGTTTCTTTTAATGGCCATTAAGAGTGTAAGCTCACCTGCCAAACGTCAAGGCACCTCTAGTGAGGGTGAGTGCTATCCAAAAAATTAAACCACAGGCTGCTGTGTAGCAAACCATCACTGCTCACGTTGCTTTTCAGTCATGAGGTATTTTATTTAATGCCCTCCCAGAAACAAATCCGCCTTGGGATCAAAAAACAAAGTCACGGAACAGAACAGCTGCAATGATGACCTGGCTGGAGGTACAAACAAACATACATAGTACAGGAGGAGCGGGGTCGTGCCTATTCCCCGGTGGGGCGGCTGCAACCACCAAATGTATCCAGCCCAGCAACATGTATAAAACATAACAAGGAGAAAAATGTCATCTGTGCTTATTCCTATTACACCGTGTGAAACAAAACACAATTAGAGGCTTTGGTTTCTTTTAATGGCCATTAAGAGTGTAAGCTCACCTGCCAACGTCAAGGCACCTCTAGTGAAGGTGAGTCCTATCCAAAAAATGAAACCACAGGCTCTATGTAGCAAACCATCAGTTCTATTCCAGTCTGAATAGAGCCCTGGTAAAGCTTTTTATATATATGCTACTCTGCCTTGTTATTAACCCCTTAGGCCTTCATTCCACTCAACTCTCCTACACCATGTGTCTAATTAGCGTTGGTTGGTCCTCCATAAAAGGACTACTCCCACATCCAGCCTGCACTCTTGCATTGTGGCCCTTATCTTCACAGGGTGAAGTCCTACCTCAATGTACCTCAAGAAATCTGCATCTAGCCTATTTATCTACCTGACCCTTCAGCCTACTCCTGTTACTTCTGGATCTACAGACCCTGCTTCATCTAAAGACCCTCCTTGGATTTACAAACGTTTGTATCTATCAAGATTCTCCTAGTTACCAAAACTCCCCTGTACAATCCATGTTGCTTTTTCACATCAAGATTTTTTATGTTTTCATTCATTTTCTAAGTATCCCTACTGTTTATTCAAAGACTGATTGTCATTTATCAATATACAGTTTCCTGTTTTCAGCTATCTAATATATTTTCTCAAATCCAACTCAATATTTACAGGGTTATTCAGAGAGTGGTGAAAAGCAGGAGAATGACTGCAGAATGGAAAATTCTAAGTCAAAATAGCTGATTTTTGACCTAGAATTTTCCATTCTCCTGCTTTTCACCACTCTCTGAATAACCCTGTTAGTTTTTGTGTGCTTTATTTTACTGCAATTGGGTTCTCACCATATTTCACCGCTGCCAAACCTTACAATTACTATGAAAAATAATATATAGTCAGGTCCAGAAATAATGGGACATCGACACAATTCTAGCATCTTTGGCTCTATACACCACCACAATGGAGTTGGAATGAAACAAACACAATGTGCTTTAACTGCAGACTGTCAGCTTTAATTTGAGGGTATGTACATCCAACTCAGGTGAACGGTGCAGGACTTACAGCAGTTTGCAGATGTGCCTCCCACTTGTTAAGGGACCAAAGGTCATAGGACAATTGGCTTCTCAGCTGTTCCATGGCCAGGTGTGTGATATTTCCTCATTACCCCAATTATAATGTACAGATAAAAGGCCCAGAGTTCATTTCAAGTGTGTTATTTGCATTTGGAATCTGTTGCTGTCAACTCTCAAGATGAGATCCAAAGAGCTGTCATTATCAGTGAAGCAAGCCATCATTAGGCTGAAGAAACAAAACAAACCCATCAGAGGGATATCAAGAACATTAGGCGTGGCCAAAACAACTGTTTGGAACATTCTCAAAAAGAAGGAACGCACCGGTGAGCTCAGCAACACCAAAAGACCCCGGAGACCACAGAAAAGAACTGTGGTGGATGACCGATGAATTCTTTCCCTGGTGAAGAAAACACCCTTCACAACAGTTGGCCAGATCAAGAACACTCTCCAGGAGGTAGTTGTATGTGTGTCAAAGTCAACAATCAAGAGAAGACTCCACCAGAGTGAATACAGAGGGTTCACCACAAGATGTAAACCATTGGTGAGCTTCAAAAACAGGAAGGCCAGATTAGAGTTTGCCAAACAACATCTAACAAAGCCTTCACAGTTCTGGAACAAGATCCTATGGACAGATGAGACCAAGAACAACTTGTACCAGAGTGATGGGAAGAGAAGAGTATGGAAAAGGAAAGGAACTGCTATGATCCTAAGCATACCACCTCATCAGTGAAGCGTGGTGGTGGTAGTGTCATGGCGTGGGCATGTATGGCTGCCAATGGAACTGGTTCTCTTGTATTTATTGATGAGGTGACCGCTGACAAAAGCAGCAGGATGAATTCTGAAGTGTTTCGGGCAATATTATCTGCTCACATTCAGCCAAATGCTGCAGAACTCATTGGACGGCGCTTCACAGTGCAGGTGGACAATGACCCAAAGCATACTGCAGAAGCAACCAAAGAGTTTTTGAAGTGACAGAAGTGGAATGTTATGCAATGGCCAGGTCAATCACCTGACCTGAATCCCATTGAGCATGCATTTTACTTGCTGAAGACAAAACTGAAGGGAAAATGCCCCAAGAACAAGCAGGAACTGAAGACAGTTGCAGTAGAGGCCTGGCAGAGCATCACCAGGGATGAAACCCAGCGTCTGGTGATGTCTATGCGTTCCAGACTTCAGGCTGTGATTGACTGCAAAGGATTTGCAACCAAGTATTAAGAAGGGAAGTAAGAAGGGATTTATGATTATTATTCTGTCCCATTACCTTTGGTCCCTTAACAAGTGGGAGGCACATCTGCAAACTGCTGTAAGTCCTACACCGTTCACCTGAGTTGGATGTACATACCCTCAAATTAAAGCTGACAGTCTGCAGTTAACGCACATTGTGTTTGTTTCATTCCAACTCCATTGTGGTGGTGTATAGAGCCAAAGATGTTAGAGTTGTGTTGATGTCCCAATATTTCTGGACCTGACATTGTATATATATATATATATATATATAGAATTAGGCAATAGAGGATGCACTCACGGTCTTCCAAACAAATATAAAGAATTTATTTTACAAAACTCACATGGACATCAACGTTTCGGCTCGCAGAGCCTTTTTCAAGATAAACAAACAATACCAAATAACACATTTTTATACTAACAAACCAATGAATGAATTAACTCACCAATGTGTCAGAAATCTCACTAATGAGTTGCCCCACCCCATCCTGAATCAACAAGATTACGGGCGGGGGCCAACAATACCTTGATAATGGGACTGAATACTAAGAAAAAAATATATAACAATACAGAGATACAAAAATACAAAAAAGTTAAAAGCAAAAGATGAATGACTGAATATTATAACTAATATTGCAATGAAACAAAAATCTTCCATGTGAGTTTTGTAAAATAAATTCTTTATATTTGTTTGGAAGACCGTGAGTGCATCCTCTATTGCCTAATTCTATATACTTCAACTGGATTGCACCGGGCAATGAACGGTAATATGGAGAGTGCTGTATGCAGTGGATTTTTGTATATATATATATATATATATAGTGTATTTAATATTGCAGAAGCCACCTGCACATCATAGCAATTCAAAGAATTGCATCCCAGAGCTCTTGTGCCACATTCCCCATATGCAGCAAGGAACTCTGGGTAGGATATGCAAATGACCTCTGTCTCACTTTTATGCATCCCGGATCACCACAACCCTTATAGACACTATCAGGGTTATCCAAAGAGATTCGAATTGCTTGAGAAAGGTAACCGAACGCTGAAAATCAGCGTTCGGTTACCTTTCCTGGCCGTTCGGCTATCCAGAGAGCAGGCAATTCGCCAAATCCTGGCGAATTGCCTGAACATACGGTGCCTGTTCGGTCCCTGTTCGAGGGCAGTGAAATCCCCATGAAAAAGCACTGCTTCGGCTATTCAGAGAACACAAACCAGCAGTGAAAGGTTCCCCTAACGCCCTGCCATTCGGTGGTTTAATTCGGCAAATTTATTCAGGAGAATCCCATAGGCTTCAATGTTAAAAATATTCCCGTTTTAATTCAATATCTAATAAACCGTTCATTATAAAATTCTGCAGCAAAAAGTCTCTTTATTTATAGATTTTTTAGGATATTTTAAGCATTTTTCTGAATTTTTAAAAAAAAAATGAAAAGTCCGATTTTTTTTTTTTTCAGTTTACTTATTTTTTTTGTAACAGCCCTCTTTATTATCATTCCCTGGAGCTCCTGTGAAAATTTCAGACATTTTCGCTCAGTAGTTTCTTTGCAAACAGCGTTTCTTTTTCCCAGATTCATACAAATGGTTTTGCTAATTTATTCACCTCCCTCTGTCTATGTCACAGCTGCTTCGGCTCTGTGTGATTCGGCTCCTTTTCGGCTCCTGTTCGGCTTTTTCGAAGGTTAATCCAGATGTTTTTGCTTGTTTTCAGCATGCATTCAGTGAGTTTTCGTCAGGTTTGCGGCAGCTTTTCCCTGCAATTCGGGGACCCTGTGGTGTTTGCTGAATACACCGCAGGGTCACCGAAATGCAATCGGCAAAAGGAACCGAATTGAAGAGAACGAAAAGTCACCGAATGTGCGGTGACTTTTCGAATCTCTTTGGATAACCCTGTATATATATATATTGTAACAGGGCATCATGTAGAGAGCAAGGAAAGGTCCTGTCCGGGGTTTATGTGTCACCCAGATTTCTCTCTTACACCTTCCGGAACCTCTAAGCACCTGGTTTTGCACTTTGCCTCAGTGGCAATTTAGTGCAGGTGAGGCAAACCGACATCGCTCTGGAGTCTGGGGAGCAGACGGTCTCTATCTGCTGGAGCACAAGGTTGGTCATGCTAGTTTGCTGAAGCCTGACAAACACTAGGTTTGCAAAGGTTGTTAGTCAGGGCTATTGTATGTTTAGTTAGTGCCGGGACACGGCTAGGAATTTTCTTTGCTTTTGAACTGTTTATTTTGAGCAATATACAGTGTGGTGTATAACCTGTGGGTTGCTGCAATAAATGTACCCCCGTTTGAAGAAAAGTCACTGGTCTGGTCTCTGAACCTTTCAAGAGTGCTCACCCCAGAGAGCAATTGCACCCGCTACCTGTTTCCCAGCTCACATATGGTGGAGAATGCGGGTAAGTGATAGCAAGAACCTGCTATTTAAAAGGCCAGTTACTGAAGTGAAAAAGAAAAGAAAAAAAAAGTGAACTTTGGGCAAGTGATAGCAAGAACCTGCTATTTAAAAGGCCAGTTACTGAAGTGAAAAAGAAAAAAAAATGGAGGATGTTATAAAACAGTTGGTGTTGGCTAATGCAGCACAGGAACAGGCTAATGCTACACAGCGGGACATGTTAAATGCTCTGCAGAAGCAAACTCAGGTGCTGCACACGCACACGCAGCAGCAGATCAGTGCTGTACAGGAACAGACACAAATGTTATTTGAAAAGCTTGCAGTTGCTGCTGAAGGCGATCGCAAGACTCTGACGGAGGTGGTGCAGACTCTGGCACAGAGGTCTCCCCTGCAAGCTGCAGATTCTTCTGACAACTCCTCACCCATCCATGTCAGTCGCTTCCTTTCCAAGATGACAGCAGAGGATGATCCAGAGGCCTTCCTGTTAACATTTGAAAGAACTGCTGAGAGGGAAGCATGGCCTAAGACACGGTGGGCAGGATTGCTGGCGCCCTTGCTAACCGGTGAATCACAGAAAGCATATTATGATTTGGAGTCTGTGGATGCCATAGATTATGACAAGGTCAAGCTGGAGATACTAGCACGGCGAGGTGTTACTTTGGCAGTGCGAGCACAGCGTGTTAACAACTGGTCCTACCAAGCTGGGAAGTCACCGCAGTCACAGATGTTTGACCTCATCCACCTGGTCCGAAAATGGCTGCAACCGGAGTCCCTCTCGGGGCCACAGATCATTGAGCGGGTAGTCATGGATCACTTCCTAAGATCCTTACCGATCGTCTTGCAAAAGTGGGTAACCCAAGGGGACCCCAAGTCGGTGGATCAGCTTGTGGAGATTGTTGAGAGGTACTTTGCAGCTGAGGATTTGAACGCCTCCCTGGTGAGCCCATGGACTTTCCGCCCAAAACCAAGGCCTCCCTCGGCAATCGGTAAGACTGTTCCAGGGAAAGTGGGTGGTGAGCGTGGCAAGGAGGCAGAGGGAAAAACTGCTGATTTAAATTCAAAAGCGGGAACACCAGTGCCCGTCAGCAGACCTAACCTGAGGAATGTAAGATGTTTTCGGTGCCAGGAACTTGGGCATTTAGCTGCGAACTGTCCATTAACTGATGAGCCTATGCAGTGTGACTTGTCTTTCAAGGAAAGACGGCAGTCTTTGTTTTCCACTGTTTCATGCACCGCGGTGCCAGTAAAGGGAAAACACATGTGTGCAATAACTGTGAATGATAAGCATGTTACAGCTTTGCTGGACTCTGGAAGTTTAGTAACCCTTATTAAGGCTGAATTGATAGGCTCTGTGAACTTCCGGGCTAAAAAGGTTGCTGTAGTGTGTGTACATGGTGATACTCGGGAGTATCCTATAGTAGCTGTGAAGTTTGGAACCGCACGGGGTGATCTGAGGCACTTGGTTGGGGTTGTGCCTCATTTGGTGCATGATGTAATTATAGGGAGAGACTTTCCTGAATTTTGGGAACTCTGGGAACACCCAGACTGTGCCACAGTTTCTAAACCAGAGACTGAATCTGAATACATGGATGCTGCAGAGCAGTTGTATTCAGAGGATCCCTCTTGGGGGTCCCCAGACTTTCCCTTCTCTGTTTTGCAGGAGAATTGGAAGAGGCTGAAGGCCTATAGCCAATGAGGATAGACAGCCCTCTGTTGAAACTGAAGCTACTCTAGAGTTTGCAGATCTTAACACTCACAGAGAGAACTTTGGTAGTGAGCAGAGGAAGGATCCTACTCTTGTGAGGGCCTGGGAAAATGTTATGATGATCAATGGGGAACCTGTTGACCCAGCGAATAGGCTCTCTTTTCCTTACTTCATTAGTAATGATGACATGCTATATCGTGTGTATAAAAAGAACAATTAAATTATTGAGCAATTAGTGGTCCCCAAACCGTACAAAAAGGTGGTATTGGAGCTTGCCCATGGACACTTATTGGGGGGTCATTTAGGTACTTAGAAAACCACTGAAAGGGTTTTACAGAGGTTTTACTGGCCTGGGGTACAAAAAGATATTGAAAACTATTGCAAATCTTGTCCAGTTTGTCAAATGTCTGCACCCCTACCTCATTTTCAGAGTCCCTTAGTACCCTTGCCAATAATCGAGGTGCCATTTGAGAGAATTGCTATGGACCTTGTGGGCCCGCTTCCGAAGTCTGCCCGAGGGCATCAGTATATCCTGGTCATTATGGATTACGCTACCCGGTACCCTGAAGCAATTCCCCTACGCCAGACATCAGCCAAGAATATAGCTAAGGAGTTATTACAGGTGTTTAGCTGGGTCGGGATCCCTAAGGACCTTCTGACGGACCAAGGTACCCCATTTATGTCACGAGTGACAAAAGAATTGTGCAAGTTGTTTAAGGTGACGCATTTGCGAACCTCGGTATACCATCCTCAAACCGATGGACTAGTAGAGCGATTTAATAAAACCTTAAAAAGCATGCTGAAAAAGGTTGTTGACAAGGATGGGAAAAACTGGGACTATTTGCTTCCATATCTGATGTTTGCCATCAGAGAAGTTCCTCAGTCCTCTACAGGGTACTCTCCATTTGAATTACTCTATGGGAGACACCCTCGGGGACTTCTGGACATAGCCAAAGAGACCTGGGAGGGGGAGAAGACACCCCACAAAAGCATTATTGAGCATATTTCGCAGATGCAGGACAGAATTACAGTAGTAATGCCAATTGTTAAAGAGCATTTAGCTCAATCGCAGGCAGCTCAGCAGAGAATATATGACAGGGATGCTCAAGTCCGCATTTTCTCACCTGGCAACAGGGTGCTGGTATTAGTTCCCACAGTTGAGAGCAAGTTCCTTACTAAGTGGCAGGGTCCCTTTGAAGTGATAGAAAGAGTTGGGGAAGTAAATTATAAAATTCACCAACCGGGGAAAAGAAAACCAGAGCAAATATACCATGTGAACTTGCTAAAGCCCTGGAAAGATAGAGTATCGCTAGCTGCTGGGTTCATCCCAATAACCCACCAGCTGGATACTGAACACCCTCAGGTCCCTGAAGTAAAAATTGCTGAGTCGCTGTCTAAGTCACAAAAGCAGGAAGTCAGAGAGTTTTTAATAAAAAACCGAGAAAAATTTTCAGAGCTGCCTGGTCAGACGTCGGTAACACAACATGATATTGTTACTGAACCAGGGGCACGGGTTAAACTTAAACCTTACCGTATTCCTGAGGCAAGGAGGAAAGACATCAGTAGGGCGGTGAAGAAAATGTTTGAGCTAGACATCATTGAAGAGTCCAGTAGTGACTGGTCCAGTCCCATTGTCCTAGTCCCAAAGCCAGATGGGAGTTGGAGGTTTTGCAATGATTTTAGGAAGCTCAATTCAGTGACCAAGTTTGACACTTATCCTATGCCCCGGGTAGACGAACTTATAGACCGACTGGGCACAGCTCGTTATTTGACAACTTTGGACTTGACCAAAGGATATTGGCAGATTCCACTGACCGAAGGTGCCAAAGAGAAGACGGCCTTCGTAACCCCTGAGGGTTCGTTTCAATATAAAAAGATGCCTTTTGGATTACAAAATGCACCTGCTACATTTCAGAGAGCTATGGACAAACTTTTGGGACCCCACCAACAGTATGCTGCAGCATACTTGGATGACATCGTAGTACATAGCCCTGACTGGGAATCTCATTTTCCTCGAGTCCAAGCTGTCTTGGAAACTCTCCATAGAGCAGGTATCACTGCTAATCCAAAAAATGTGCCCTGGGGTTAGAGGAAGCCAAATATTTAGGTTACACGATTGGGCGTGGAGTCATAAAACCCCAGCTAAACAAAGTAGAAGCCATTCAGGAGTGGCCACGTCCCACCAGTAAAAAACAAATCAGAGCTTTCCTTGGGATAACGGGATACTACAGGAGGTTTATCCCAAACTTTGCAACTCTTGCAGCCCCGTTGACAGACCTTACCAAAGGGAAGAATTTAATGGTCAAATGGTCCCCAGAAGCTGAGGAATCTTTCCAGGTCCTGAAGAGGGCTCTTTGTGCACAGCCAATCCTCTACTCCCCTGATTTTTCCAAGGACTTTGTAGTCCAAACTGATGCATCTGATGTTGGTCTAGGGGCAGTTTTGTCACAGGTACATAATGGTGAGGAACACCCTGTAGTGTACTTAAGCAGAAAACTAAATGATCATGAACAGAAATATGCAGTGATTGAGAAGGAGGGTTTGGCTATTAAATGGGCATTGGATGCCTTAAGATATTATTTATTAGGGCGACAGTTTGATCTGGTGAGTGACCATGCTCCCCTCAAATGGATGGCTCTAAAAAAGGAGACCAATAGATGTGTGAACCGTTGGTTTCTGGCATTGCAGGACTACAGCTTCACTGTGACGCATTGCCCGGGTAAAAAAATGGCCAATGTAGATGCTCTGTCCAGAGTCTACGCTTGTGTAGCTGACAGTGTTCCACCCAGGGGGTTGAAACAAGGGGGGAGGGTATGTAACAGGGCATCATGTAGAGAGCACGGAAAGGTCCTGTCCGGGGTTTATGTGTCACCCAGATTTCTCTCTTACACCTTCCGGAACCTCTAAGCACCTGGTTTTGCACTTTGCCTCAGTGGCAATTTAGTGCAGGTGAGGCAAACAGACATTGCTCTGGAGTCTGGGGAGCAGACGGTCTCTATCTGCTGGAGCACAAGGTTGGTCATGCTAGTTTGCTGAAGCCTGACAAACACTAGGTTTGCAAAGGTTGTTAGTCAGGGCTATTGTATGTTTAGTTAGTGCCGGGACACGGCTAGGAATTTTCTTTGCTTTTGAACTGTTTATTTTGAGCAATATACAGTGTGGTGTATAACCTGTGGGTTGCTGCAATAAATGTACCCCCGTTTGAAGAAAAGTCACTGGTCTGGTCTCTGAACCTTTCAAGAGTGCTCACCCCAGAGAGCAATTGCACCCGCTACCTGTTTCCCAGCTCACAATATATATATATACAAAGTGTATAATTGTAGAAGACATTTACACACCAAGCAATTCAGAGAACTGCTTTACAAAGCTCATGTGCTACATTCCCCATATGCCCAAGGAACTCTGGGAAGAACGTGCAAATTAAGTCCACAATTTCCCATTTTTTTTTGCATCCTGGGTCTGTTTTAACACAGAACCCTTCTTGCCAGTGCAATGCCATACTAGAAAGCATTTTAGCAAAGGTCATGTAATGCAACGAGCCACAGCCACACCTGGATAGCTGTTTTTGCTTATTATGCCCTCATCAGCAGGAGACGTGACTCGATGCTATTTGATGCTTAATCTGGAGGGCAAATCAATACTCATTTACAGTAAGTTATGGTAAAAGGCAAAAAGGGAGATTAAAAGCTATATATATATATTTATAAAGAGAGAGAGTAAAGTTAAAGATCCTCCACTGTTTGACTTAATAACCTTGGACAACTGAGGTCCTTCTATGTGACGTAAAATAAATAATTCTAGGAAAAATTTGATTACAAAGTTAAAGCTAAAATGGGTATTCTATCGGGGAAACATGTGCCCGCAGGTTTCCCCGTAGCGTCCACATATTACTGTTAGATTCCAGGGCAGGCGCTACTTCAGCACCTTACCCCGGAACACAGTGCCACCTTCAATAATACTTGTGGTAGCACTTTGGTGCCACCGCAGGTATCACCTCCTGGAGTCCATAGGACTCTATGGAGGGTTGCACTGCCAGGCCGTGAGCCCTGTGCGAGCGATGTGGAGTGAGACTGGGAACTATTTGTTTCCAGCCTCACTCTGCTCACTGGCCTGGAGAAGCAGCAGATCGAGCCACCATTCTTGCCGCGGAATGAGAGGCGAGTAGCAGATTTATTGGGGGTTTTAGGGGGTGCTAAATGATTCTGCAAAAGCGCAATCAGTTAGCATCAGCTTTAATGTGTTTCTAAAATTTTCTTTAGCCCATTAGTGCGATAATTAGCGCTAGCACTTTGTAATACCTTACTTATCCTAATGCTAATTAATGATTGCGCTCCCAAATTTTTAGTATGGGATGCGCAAAGTAGAATTAGCACAATCAGTAATACGCTAATGGATTATACATGGGTTTAGCGTTAGAAATTTAATATTGGGGGGGGCATGCGTTAAAGTCACTTATCCTAGCGTTAACACAAACTCACCCTAATGCTAACGGTAGCACCAATTTTGTAATATGGCTCTTTGATTTTGCAAGGATTATTCCTATGAGATGATGAGCTAAAGACGGAAAATGATTTGATTTCTTTTTAGATGAATTTGTAGTAATTTAAGGAGAGAATAGAAAAAAAGTTATCTAATGTAAATAGAATAGACCGTCTGTTTATAGTAGTATGTCTAACCTTAGGGACATAAATGTGTTATATCTTGCATTTTACTACATTGTATTTCTGTAACAACTCAATGTTCTTGAACCCAGGACATACTTGAAAACGAGAGAAGTTTCAATGTATCCTTCCTGGTAAAAATCCTTTATAAATAAAATAAATGGTTTATCAACAAATGAAATAGGAACGACTGCCAGTTTTATTATGACACGACAAATACTTCTTGACAACTACTTAAATTGATGTTTTTAAATTTACTTTTGTACTGTACGGTTTCTATATGATTTAGAGAGATTGGCAATAACAATACTTACAATATATTTTGTAATAGTGGTCAAATGCAACAACAATACGTTATAAAGGCATGTAAATGACATCCTACTCCAACAAGTCCAGCCATGGCCACCATGCTTTGTTATGAGAGTCTATCATATGCCAAACCCATGCTACTAACTCTACATAATCTGGTTGCCTTGAGTCTTATTTATTATCCTGCTCATAGTTGAGTGCAGTGGCCTCCACTAAAATTCAGCTGTTCTATAATATAGTATGTGGATTTTCTCGTTTTTCCTCTTTCACAGTGGTTGCTTTTTAGTTTGTTTGTCATTATAATAAATGTTTTATTTTTGTTTCCAAACTTTCTTTCTTCTCTTACATTTCTATATTTCTTTCACCAGAACCTAAAAGGAAACACAAATGCAATATAACATGTACAACTCTGTGTAATATTTACAAACCTGTGGTTTAGGGATGGCTATGCTTGCCTGGATTTGAAAGTTATTGCGCATAGATTTACATTATTTTGAATCCACTGCTGTCTTGGTTTATTGTTAGAGGGAAAAGGATGTGTTTAAGTTACTGTACATTAAATATAATGTAACGACAACCGCCATGTCTTTGTGTGTAAATATGATGTTTAAATGCATAATTTATTTTTTTCAGTCATGTGAGGACAAAAATGCAGTAAACTCACTTTCGCCAGCAGCAGAAAAAGGAATTTAACAGATCACAGATGGACAGTTACCAGCACTTTGCTGACATGCTTTTTTTCTGTGCTCACTCAACTGAATACAGTTCTTTCGTATATCACTCATATACATGCGCCAAAAGTTACTTTCTCTGCCATACAAAGTATAATTCATATGTTCCTTATATAACATCCATAATCATAAGGGGTTATTCAATAAGAGCTGAACTTGCCACCAAATTGCACCAAACAGTGAATTTCATTGTACGATGCAATTTAGTGGCACTTCGGCTATTCAGAAAGCTGGCACTTCGCTAAATATTGGCGAATTGCCGGTGAAATACGGTGCAGTTTGCCACAGATCACTGCAATTCAGCAGCAGTGGAAATGTCCCATAGAGAAGTAATGGTGAATCTATGCAGAGAATGCCGTACTGCATTGAAATGTTTGCAAAATGCCCAACTTTTCGGTGGTTCGGTTTGACAAATTTAAACAGGATTCAACGTAAATAAAATTGCATTTATTTTTTTGTTCAAGTGTTTATTCTTTTCATTTTCAGCAAACAGCATTTTTATCCATTTTTTTTTTAGATATAGTTCTGGATTTTGTTATTGAAATTTTTGATTCCCACTTTTTTTGGCGTTCTTTTTTTTTTTATTCTGCAACAGACTATTTTTTTATTTTTTTTTATAGGACCTTTGTTATTAGTTCCATGTGTTTTTATTGTTTTAAACACCTTTTTTAAAATAGCATGTAGCGCTCACTCCCGGAGGAGCCGCTGAAACTGAACCTCGGGCCAGTCTCCCCGCACTAGGGAATAAATATACTCCAGCACCGTTGTGGATTTTATAAATTATATAGTTTACTAGAACAAATGGCATATAATGAATAACACGGTGTTCGTATATATATTTACAGTACTTCGTAATGCGGGAAACGCGCAGCGGAAAAGAAATACGATGCTTCGTAATTCGAGGAACGCGCAGCGGAAAAGAGAAAAATATATCTTTAATCCCCTTTGTGGTTGGGGAGTGAGTCCCGTACAGGTTATGTCCCAAAGAATGTAGGTGTGTGTGTGTGATGGTACCCGGGTACAATATTCAACTGGCCAGTGAATTGCTTATGAGGTATCTTCGACTAGTCAAGTTGGGGCCCTGTGGGTTTTGGAAACAAACAGCAGCGTGCTTTATTTTCACAACGGCCTGGAAGGCCTCTCACCCATCCGCCAGATACTTGATGCTCCGCTCGACCCAGGACGTCTCTCCGCTCGATGTTGACTGGGGTTCTCCTGGTTACTGGATCCGCTGTCTAGCTTTCTGTAGCTGCCGCAAGATATCCAGTTCACCGCCTGCTCTCCCTGTCCGATCGATCTGCGGTACTCCTAACTCGGGGTCTTCCAGCTTCCTCAATATCAGCGTGGGTAGTCTGGTGAATCACTGGGTCTTCCTCTGATAAGGCTGAATAACCCGGTCTTTAACTCTGTCAGGCCCCAGCTGCGCTCCGGCCTGGTCACTGTCACGTTCTGCAGCACTGGGTCTTGCTTCTCCCACTCCCTGGCACGCTCTGCCAGCTCTCTCCACGAGGCTCAGGATGTAAGCGTCTGTGTCCCACCCACTTCCTGTGTCTGCCCCCAAAGCATGCCGGGAAATGTAGTCCCAATGTTTTCTGTGTTTGTCCAGCATAATCTTAGCATGGTCTCTGTCTCCCTCTGGTGGCCATTGCAAGTAAATGCAGCAGAACAGTCTTTTTAAACACAGCGCTACACTCTCCCCCCCTAAACTCTTGGGTCCTCCCAAGGGCGTATAACGGGTACATGTGTCGGTCATACATAACACAACATAACATAACAACAGTTGCATTACATTTCAACATAACATTTCTAACTTTAGCCTATATATTCAAGGTTGACAACAGGCAGCAATTTTCCTCAGTCTCCCCCAAACCCTTAGACACCTCGGCAAGTAGAGCTGACACTTCTGGAAACCTCCGCCCAGTTGTTACAGCTTCCTCTGTGCTATGTCCTGGTGAATCATACGTGAGTCTCTGAGGGGGTCGTACTGAACGTTTAAGTTCAAATTTTTCAGGAACTTCTTCAGTCGGGAGTGCTGACCTACAGGCTCAATTCTCTCTCCTGCAGACTGAGTAGATACATCTTCGGTGTATAAACCTTCCAGGGAAGGCATAGAACTGTCATCACCCGATACGTCTTCAGGTGGGTGAGTTGTAGTTACGGGCACAATTTTCTCATCAACAATCGGAGCAAACACTTCCTCGGAATATGAGTCCTCCAGTGAAGGCATAGAACTGTAATCTATGGATATTTCCTCTAAAACTTCAGGAACTTCCCAGGTCTCAGGTACTGCAGGTGCTCGAGTCATAACTTCAGAGATATCAGACCCTAAATCACTCTCACCCCAGTCAGAGACCGGCTTGACGCTCTGGGACTCAGGTGCCCACAACCAGCTCAGACACCAGCCTTCTTCTTCACTGTCTTCTTCACTCTCTCTAACGGAACGTAACTGATGAATGTACTAGAATGTCGAATGTACTAGAAATGTGTAAAATCGAAAATCATTTTCGTTCCATTCGTAATTTCGGCTCCATTCCTGATTTCGGTTCCATTTCAGTAATTTCGGACAATGTATTTTTTGGTTATATCACTGATTCTGTAATTTTGTATCATTCCCATCTCAATGTATCCTGCTTGTAAAACATGAGAAATCTCAATGTATCCTTCCTGGAAAACCAGAGAAATCTCAATGTATCCTTCTTGTGAAACCAGAGAAATCTCAATGTATCCTTCTTGTAAAACATGAGAAATCTCATTGGCAGAATTATCGTATCGACAGAATTATTGTATCGACAGAAATATCAGATCCGAAAAACCATTAGTTTACGTCAAAACGAATAGACACTTTG
Organism: Leptobrachium leishanense; assembly: GCA_009667805.1. Classification (NCBI taxonomy): domain Eukaryota; kingdom Metazoa; phylum Chordata; class Amphibia; order Anura; family Megophryidae; genus Leptobrachium; species Leptobrachium leishanense. The sequence continues at coordinate 314,543,266 of CM019064.1, forward strand.
AAACGAGGAGAACAGATGTTTCGAAAAACACGAAAATTTCCAAAATTACGAAAAGTCGATACGAAAAACGAAACGAAAACGAAACGAACCGAAACGAACCGAAACGGAAATCGGCCGAAACGAGCCGAAACGAAAATTTACAAAATACGAACGAACCGAACCGAATCGAACCGAAAAAAAATCAGTGCACAAGTCTACTATACAGCTCTTATCAATGTACGTATTAAGGCATACAATTAAAAACAAATATAAAGTTGTTGTTATTATTGCTATTAATAATAATAATAGTCACCACTTTTGATTAGACTGCTACTTTATATTAGTAAGCTCTTTTATTTTGTCCAGTTTTTTTCATACTTTATGTAGAATACTTGCAATTCACTATAGAGATATCCCTGTGCCCGAAAAATATCACTGAGTTGGGTTTGATTGTCCCCAAGTTTGCTGGGACGTGTAACCTCCTGCATGCATATTAACATTCTATGCAAATTGCTTTTACTTTTTCTTTTCATTTGACATGCACATTTTATAACCCACTTCCTCATTCTATTTTATATTAAAATAATCGGCTAGAACGTCTTGGCGCTGGTAGAGCGGTAGGTGAGTAATTTTTCCACTGTAATGAAACTCGATTATGCAGTGGTTCAGCGCCTATTCAGATTTCTTTTATAGTTGCTTCTGAAATTGTACTTTCTGTTCAAAATTACAACCACCAATCCTTTGTAGAAGAACAAAGGCATGTCTTGTTTTTCTTTTTTTCTTCTTTCGCTTTTTTTTTTTTAGTAACAGTATAAGGACTATATCAATTAGCTTCCAGTGGATTTGTAAAATGAGTCTGAAAGAAATGGATCAGAATATGGAAAGTTGGAGGCTAGAACACTCTCTCCACAGGCTTGCACACAATAGAACTAGTATTCTACTATTTCAAAGATGTGGAGAAAAGAAGACTTTGCAATGATGCCAGTGTCAGCAGGCGACAAAGGTTGCTTGCTTGAATATAGGTCTGCAGCACTACACTGTGCAGAAGAATGATGAAACAATCTGTCCCTTACAAATTAACACTTTCTGACTCAAAGTGGTTGAAATCTGGTTACTAAGCAATGTGTTGAGCAGCCCAGTGAAGCAGAAAGACTTCTTCATTTAGAGTGTACTTTTCTAATTTGTTGTTATTTTTTTTTTTCATCAAAGTTTTTACACGTTATTATAATTTGCATGTTAGGAAATCTCTATATCGATGCTCAAGGTAGAGTACAAAAGTTACATTTCACATGAACAGTACATAAACAAAGGTGCTTTTGGGCCAAAACGTGATTTGTTCAAATTATGGTCGATTTGTCGTTCTGCCTTGATCGCAACAAAACAAACCGTCAGATTGTCAAAATGAACAAAACACAAATTGTGTGATGGATAATTTCTTAGCCATCGTTTTGTTTTTATTTGTAATATATATACAGTACATATTTTTAAAAAATTAAGTTTTCAGGATGAATAGAGTGTAAATTAACAGGGAAGCACAACATATAATACTTACAATAAATTTTATTGACATCAACAAATACACAAAAAACAGAATATATAAAGTAACTCCGATAACCACTCGTTACATCCAACGTATGCAGAATACCATCTCTGAATGCACAACACGTCCAACCTTCACATATAGGTTCACCTGAACTCAGGTGAGCCTCTAGTTTCTACCTAAGTACAATTGAAAATATAAAACATAACTTTTATTTACTCCATAAAATAATATAAGTGAGACAACACAGGTCATGATCATGATCCACAAACAACAACACCGTAATTAAAAACATTCCACGTTGTAATCCCCACAAATCAGTCTCTTAGTGCACAGAACCTGATAGTTCCCTTATTATTAAGAATATAAGTGCACAAAAGCAAGGAAACACAGTGAATAATTGAAAGAGTCAGGGATAAATTCAGCCGAATAAATAGTCAACATAAATATGTATGTACCATCGCAGAAAACTTCACTCCACAAGAAGTATTAGAAACATACATCTGTATTCGATTTCATCAAATAGAAAAAGATTTCTAATCAGAACAAATTGTTGATATCCAAAAAATTAGTCAGTGGTCGCTCACCCCACCTAAATACTGCTGTATCATAAACCTGAACCATATATGGGAGATTTGGGGGTAGGAAGCTAACCATAGACCATTGGTAATGGTCGAAATAGTGATACTGCTAGGTAAGAATAACGATATAGTTGCCCTGCTCACAAAAACGCACCCGACGCCGTTTCGCCTCAACAGGCTCGTCAGGAGTGCATGAAACAGGTGGGACACAAAACACAATTAGAGGTTTTTGTTTACTTGAATGGCCATTGAAGTTTTAAGCCTGCCTGCCACGCCAAGGCACCGCTAGTAAGGAGAGTCCTATCTAATAAAGCCAAAAACTGCTCCCTGAGCTACCACATACGCTCATGCTGTTTCTCAGTCATGAAACTAACTGGTGGGTTTTCTTTTATACCCTCCCCATAAAAATGTGTTTTCAATCCCAAAGTGGAATTTTTCTGTGGGGGTATAAAAGAAAACCCACCAGTTAGTCTCATGACTGAGAAACAGCATGAGCATATGTGATTGCTCAAGGAGCAGCTTTTGGCTTCATTAGATAAGACTAGCCTTACTAGAGGTGCCTTGGCATGGCAGGCAGGCTTAAAACGTCAATGGCCATTCAAGTAAACAAAAACCTCTGTTTTGTTTCCCATGGTGTTATAGAGATAAGCGCAGATGACATCTTTTTTTCTTATGTTTTATAGTTGAAATAGATGGGCTACAGCACCAGCAGACCACACTGGGTGCCACTCCTGTCAGCTAAGAACAGGAATCTGAGGCTACAATTTGCACAGGCTCACCAAAATTGAACAATAGAAGATTGGAAAAATTTTGCCTAGTCTTATGAGTCTTGATTTCATCTGCGACATTCAGATGGTAAGATCAGAATTTGGCATAAACAACATGATAGCCTGGATCCATCCTGCCTTGTACCAATGGTTCAGGCTGGTGGTGGTGTAATGGTGTAGGGGATATTTTCTGGCACACTTTGGGCACCTTAGTACCAATTGAGCTTTGATTAAACACCACATCCAACCTGAGTATAGTTGTTGACCATGTCCATCCTTTTATGAACACAGCATATCTATCTTCTGATGGTTACTTACAGCAGGATAACACACCATGTCACAAAGTTCAAATCATCTCAAACTGGTTTCTTGAACATGAAATTGAGTTCACTGTGCTTCATTGGGCTCCACAGTCACCAGATCTCAATCCAATAGAGCACCTTTGGGATGCGGTGGAACGAGAGATTCAAATCATGGATGTGCAGCCGACAAATCTGCAACAACTGCGTGATGCTATCACGTCAATATGCACCAAAATCTCAGAGGAATGTTTCCAACACCTTGTTGAATCTATGCCACGAAGAATTGAGGCAGTTCTGAAGGCAAAAGGGTCCAACCCGGTACTAGCAAGGAATACCTAATAAAGTGGCCGGTGAGTGTATATTCATACTAATTTCAAAAGATATTTATTTTTTAAGATAAATGAATTAGTAATAATGTGTTGTGGTTTACTGTTTTATTTCATTATTATTATTATCTTCAGAGCCTTTCAACACCAGAGCATGTTGGTATTTAATGATCAAACAAATTCACTGATATGTTGCCGTATACCTTGGTTTTCACATTGCATTATTTAAATAGCTGAAATACTTTTTGTACGGCGCATTTAATTTGTATAAATTATTCTGCAAAAATCCCAAAATGGCAAGGACTGTTTGTGCCGTGCCATACATTTGTAAGAAGAGTTATTTATTTTGTATTTACAGTAGTCATTTATGGATAATGAGCTTTTTTTTTCCTCTTTAAAAAACATTCATTTAAAAGCACACAATATCCTCCTTAACCTTCACAAACACTGTGCTTACTGAACTAAAGCCTTCTATTCTTGTAGAATAGGAGCCACTCCTGCTTAGACACTGTGCAACTAGGGATTTGAGAACAGCAGACAATTTCAAAGACTGCTCTTTCAATCAGTGCATTAGGCTAAAATAGTCACACAAATGCAGCAGCAATTCAAAAGGATTGTGGTGTAGAAGCAAGGTTCTTCTTTTACCTGGATTTCAATCCTGATGAATGAACATTAGCGGAATATTCTTCTGGCCTTTAGTTTCACCTTGATCTTCTCACAGAATGCAAATCGACATTATACCCACATTTCTATAGTGTTTATTGCCATGGTCATGATGTGAGGGCCTTTTTTCAACCTGAATAGTGTAAAAGGGGAAACATATTATTGCAAAGAGCCATTATTGTGCCGGGAATGTATAAACAGCTGAGAAGAATAGAGCGACATGCTCATAATGGAAACTGAAAGCTCTTCATTTTGTTCTCATTGTCTACCGTTCCTTTCTAAACAACCTTCTTTTTTTCAAGCTATCAATACAAAGTTCTTTTTGGTAAAATGAAGTGTATTCATGCTGACTGAAAGAGGCTTTTAAAGTCGAACTGTGCCCACACAAAAGAGAGTCAGCGCTGGAGCAAATCAACTTGAGGAAGCAAACTTAGTCAATGTTCATTACTCACTGCCTACACTCCGAGCCTCCATGGCATTCTGTAAAGAATCAGATAAACTTTTTCTGTGATAAACAACCAAAATAATTTTTCTTGGCTGTCAGGATTGTTTCCCTTGTTTCGCACTTGGTTCTCACACTATTTCGCAGCTTTGGCAAAAGCAACTGATCTCATCCCTTTGGACTGATAAATGGGCTTCTTTCAAATGGTGGCAGGCTTCAGGAAAAATAGATAATCCTGGATAATGTGGACACAGTTTTCATTCCATGTCACCCAATTAAACTGCAATTATCCAGAGTGCAATGGCATAAAACCTGGAAAGAATGGAAAGAGAATGAGGAGCCGTTGCTCCCTGGGACTCTTTATACTGTTCACATTAGCCTAGATGTGCTCTATTCTGATAATATAGTGCCAATCTAAGCACACAGCGAGAGGCAGGCCAGCTGCAACCTGTCGCTCCTATCAAATGCCGCACAAACGTCTATGGGAAATGTCACTTTTAGTTATTCCAACATGAATCTTGTCCTTCTCTTAGAGTGATCCATAGTCTTAAACCCATGTTACGATTAAGTAATTGTTATCCTGAAAAAGGAATGCTATGCTTTTCCACGTTAAGATTTCTTAGTTGTAGCTATCATACAGTAGGACTTTTTATTGTAGATTATTAAATTAATTCAATCCTACTAGCATTAAATCAGGCAACTCAGGTTCACATAGAATTAGTTTTACGTGTAAAATAGAAAATAGAGGTTTTGAATTTGTGTTGAACTTGGTTGATAATCCAAACTATATCTCTATCCAAAACTACCACGTTTACATTAGAGCAGTTCACTGAAGAACTGTAAAATTGAATTAATTTATTTATTTATAAAGTATTTTACCAGAAAGGATACATTGAGATTTCTCTCATTTTCAAGTATGTCCTGGCTTCAAGAACATTGAAATTTTACAGTGGGTACAGAAATACAAAGTAATAAATTACAGATATTAAAAACAAAACACAAGTATACAGATTAACACAGAAAATAAATATGTAGGAAATATATACACTATGTTACATGTTTACAGGTGCATTCTGTATCAAGCTATGTTAATAGGGAGCTCTTAAGTGACTTTAGACTGGGGGAAGATTTGATGGCGTCTGGGAGGTTATTCCATATTTGCGGTGCTCTGTAGGAAAATGAGGATCGAGCCACTTTCTTTTTGCATTGTGGTATTGCAAGTAAGGTGCTGGTCCTGGATCGGAGGATATGATAAGGGAACTGCTGGGGGAAGCAGTCTATTCAGGTAGAGTGAAAGCTTCCTAGAAAACCTCTTAAACACCAGGTTGGAACGGGGAAGAGTGCGTCTAGATTCCAGTGACAGCCAGTTTAGCTCTTTTAACATGTCACAATGGTGGATCATGTAGTTAAATTGTAGCACAAAGCGGCAGAATGAGTTATACAATGTAGTAAGTTTCTGAAGGTGTGTTTGCGGGGCAGCTGCATACACTAAATCTCCGTATTCAATAGCCGGCATAAGCATTTGTTGTACAATCTGCTTTCTTACCGTGGGGCTCAGGCAGGATTTGTTTCTGTACAGGGCCCAGCACCTAGTTTGGGGTTAGGTTTAAAAGAGAGTTTTTCGACGTGAGGGCCAAAGGATAGATTTGGGTCTAGCCACATACCTAGATATTTGAGAGAAGTGACTGTGGTCAGTGTGCCATTGGATTTTGTCCTGACACATAGATGGGAAGGTTGTAATTTATGTAGTTTAAGTACTGTTCCAAAGAGCATCGTAACAGTTTTGTCAGTATTTAGAAAAAAGTTTGTTATCTGCAATCCCACTTTTCTATGTCTGAATTGTTTTTGCAGCACTGTCTCCAGCTGCGGGAGATTTGGTTTGTTGGTATAGAGTACAGTGTCATCTGCGTACAGGTATACAGTTGATAATTGCAGACGTTAGGCAGAACATTTATGAATATCGTGAATAGCAGGGGGCTGGGTATTGAGCCTTGGGGTACTCCACACGTGACTGGGAGGGGGAGGGAAGCACTGTGAGAAATGGGCACTGTAATAGGGTGTATATAATGTTCCCTGAGGAAAGGGTTAACTTGGCAGGGTTGATCAGCCCAGCAACACACACAATGGCTTGATGTTGTGATTGCTGGGGCTTTAAAAGAGACACGCCTATAGAGGCACAGGAGGTTCCTTTTGGTGGATCTCCCCCCAGACAGACACAGCTCCTAAAGGCCTGTGATTTGAGGACACAATCTTTTGCTATTGTTACATTGATTGCTGGATAGAAGAGAAAGGTTTTCTTCTTTTGTTTATTTGGTTGAACCAAGCAGCTGTACCTGTATACACCTATGCTACAAGGAATAAAGACTGCTTGATGAAACACTTACCCTGCTGTGGTGTTCATGTGACAAGGTCCACTCCATTACAGGCACATATTGCAATCGATCCGATACATATGATTAAAACCAGGTTAGCGCGCGATCACCAATACCTGAGTTTTTAGGTTTTTGTAATAGGATGCCATGGTCCACTGTGTCAAATGCCTTGGCAAAATCAAGGAAGATGGCTCCAGTTAGGTTTCCTTGTTCCATGCTAGCTTGTTATTACAAACTTTTAAATGGGCAGTAGTAGTTGAATGATTTTGGACAAAAGCCGGATTGATCAGGGGTTAAATAGTTTGAATGGGACAGCAAGCAGGGAATGCCAAACCTGATGATGCATTAGGGGACCCTATACCTGAGTTGGGGACAAGTCCTAGGGATGTGCGAAGGGCACAGAAAAATGACCCAACACTGAGGGGAGCATACGACAGTCTGGCTGTTGCAAATGGACATGTTTTGGATGCACTCAAGCATAGTCAGTTCCCCCATTTTATGCTAAGGGCTGAATTGCTATACAGAGTTTGCAAACACCCTAATACAGGAGACCTATGTGAGCAGATATTGGTACCAAAAGGCTATAGGAGACAACAGTTACAGCTGTCTCATTCTATTCCCCTTGCAGGGCATTTGGGGAGAGAGAAGACTCTTGCCCGTTTATTGTACAGGTTTTCTTGGCCTGGTGTACAGTATGTAAGGAGGTAGAAAATTTTTGTAACTCCTGCCTGGAATGTCAGCTAGTGGCTCCAAAGGGACAAGTCAAAGCACCACTTATACCGATACCATTAGTGGAACTGCCATTTGAAAGGATTGGGGTTGATCTACTTGGTCCTGTAGAGAAAACTGCAGCAGGTAACCATCATATCCTGGAAATAGTTGATTATGCAACCAGGTACCCAGAGGCGATTCCTCTCCGGAATACCTCAGCCTCGACAATAGCCAATGAATTGATAAAGTTGTTCTCAAGAGTGGGTATTCCTAAAGAGATACTGACAGACCAGGGTACAAACTTCCCATCAAAGCTTATGAGGGAGGTTTGTGCTCTCTTAAACATACAGTCCCTTAAACCATCAGTCTACCATCCTCAAACAGATGGGTTGGTAGAGAGATTTAATGGCACGCTCAAAAAAATGTTGCGGAAATTTGTGGATGAGGAGAACAGATACTGGGACAAATTGTTGCCATATCTATTATTTGCTATCCGTGAGGTTCCGCAGTCTTCAACTGGGTTTTCACCCTTTGAGTTGCTTTATGGGAGGAGACCTAGAGGCATACTTGACATAGTGAAGGAAGAGTGGGAGGCGCAGTCTAATTCAGACCAGAATATCCTACAATACACTATGCAGTTGAGAGAGAGACTGAAAGGGTCGGGCAATTTGCTGCCCAACAGACGCAAGCTCTCAGCTATAACAGAAATGCAAAAGCTCGGGAGTTTAAGCCCGGAGATAGAGTGTTATTGCTTCTACCTAGTTCAGAAAGAAAGCTGTTGGCGAAATGGCAAGGACCGTATGAGGTAATAAGAAGAACGGGGGATGTTGACTACAAAATCTTCCGCCCTGGACATAAGAGGGAAAAACAAATCTACCATATTAATCTGTTAAAACTCTTGAGAGCTGATGAAAACTTGTTTATTGCTCCCAGAGCGGATAGGCTAGACGTGGGGCCAGATGTACGTGAAATTCAGGATAAACCGATGGGCGTGACTTTGGGAAACACAATTAAGTCCAGCCCAGCAAAAGGGAGCACAGTGGCTACTGGAGGTCTTTACCGATGTGTTTTCTACACGTCCAGGAAATACACACTTAATTACACATCACATAAAGATGAAAAGTGATGACATTGTTAGATTGAGGCCATACTTGATACCAGAGAAATTGCGGAAGGTAGTACAAGAAGAAATAGAGAGCATGCTGAGGGGTTATAGAGCTTTCAAACAGTGAGCAGCCCAATAGTTCTTGTACCAAAACTCGATGGCTCTGTCAGGTTTTGCCTTGATTTTAGGAAGGTAAATGCAATATCCAATTTCGATGCCTATCCTATGCCACGAGTTGACGAAATGTTAAACCGACTGGGTAAAGCCAAATATATTACCACACTGGATTTAACCAAAGGCTATTGGCAAATCCCTTTGACAGAAGCATCAAAAGAGAAAACAGCCTTTGCTACACCTTTAGGTCTGTTCCAATTCCGTGTGCTGCCATTTGGGCTTCATGGGGCCCCTGCGACAGTCTAGAGACTCATGGATCATATTCTTACCCCTCACAAACAGTATGCCTCTGCCTATCTAGATGATGTGATCATTAATAGCAATGACTGGAATGACCACCTTGACAAAGTGGCTGCGGTTTAGAGGTCATTGAGGTCAGCAGGTCTCAAGCAAACCCAACGAAGTGTATATTAGGGAAAACAGAAGCCAGATACTTGGGCTATGTTTTGGGCAATGGCCTTATTAAGCCTTTGCAAGACAAGGTTGCAGCACTGGCTAAAATGCCTGTTCCTACCAATAAGAAAAAGGTCAGGGCATTTCTTTGTTTGGCTGGGTACTACAGAAAATTTGTGCCACATTTTTCTACCCTGGTAGCCCCTTTAACTGACTTGACCAAAAACTCTGCTCCAAACAAAGGGATTTGGACTTTCGAATGTACCAAAGCATTTACAGAATTAAAACATACGCTGTGTGATCAACTGCGCAGTCCTGATTTTGACAGAGTTTGTACTATATACGGATGCCTCAGAGGTGGGCTTAGGGGCTGTATTGTCCCAAGAATTTGATGGAGAGGAACACCCCATCCTCTATTTAAGCAGGAAACTTAAAGTTACAGTTAGGTTTCCTTGTTCCATGCTTGTTATTACAAACTTTTAAATGGGCAGTAGTAGTTGAATGATTTTGGACGAAAGCCGGATTGATCAGGGGTTAAATAGTTTGAATATTGATAATAATCACATAATTGAGTGTAGACACATTTCCCCAAAACTTTGACATTACAGGAAGCAATGATATGGGACGGTAGTTGGATACCAAAGTATTGTCTCCACTTTTATGGATAGGTGCCACTCACGCAGTCTTTCAGAGTTTGGGTATGTATCCAGTCACCAGTGATTCATTGATTAGGGTTGCGACAGGTTTTGAAATTGGCAGCGCACTGATTTTCAGCAGCATTGCTGGGATTTGATCAGGTCCTCTCCAGACTGGTATTTCATTTTTAGATTACTGGGAAGTTTAGTAATGGCACTGACAGTCACTGGTCTAAAATTTAATTTCTCCGCGATACAGGGTCTTTGCACAGTTGGTGGGACCTGACTTGCGACCGTCTTTCTGAATGCGTGCCATTCATTAGCTTAGCAAACAGGGTGGTGGCACAACCAGCAGAATATTTATTAAAGGCATTTGTTACATCTAGGGGGTGTTTCAGGGTTTGGTTGTTTACTTTTATCTGCAGCTGGTTGGGAGTTTATGGGGGTGATTGCAAGTTACTTATGATTTTCCAAAAATATCTTGGGTTTGACGTTATTGTGTAGATTTCCATTGAAGTATTGGGCTTTAGCCATTTTTGTTTGTTCGGTGCATGCAAATAGTAGTTATTTTACCTTTTATTGTACAATCAATAATATAATATCTGATAATTATAATGTCAGCAAATGTTATTAGAAAATTTCCTGTAAGGCACTTTTTGTTAAAAATATATTAACCTAATATTTTATTTTAAAACATAGAATGTGCTGTTAGCACTTAAACATAACAACAGTTTTGTGTATATATTGCTGTCTGACATTAAATAGAGAATTAAAGCAAGCTTATGACAAGGAGGGATGTCACTAGTGGTCTGCCATTTGGTGTGTCTCTGGGCAAGTCTCACAAGGGTCTAGCTTGATGGTACGAGTGCAAAGAGGACAATACCATATGCAAATCAGTCTGTTTCTACTCAAAAGGGAAGACAGAACTGAAATTCCATTAATGCTTCTGTTGCACGAGAGATTCAACAATCCTCAATGATCGTTTGAGTCTACTTAGGCATCATCGGGAGGATAAAGCTGATACAACTCCAGGCATCTCGAGCAAGGAGTCCATGTCTGGATTACCTTCTAAACTCATGGAGAACAAAACATGTTTATGAGAGCAAGGAGAACAGGCATCAGCACAGTACCATGTTTTAAAAATGTATTTGAAGAAATACTATTTCTGGAAAATAAAAAGAGAAGTAAAGAGTGTTTGGGTTTGGCATAATGCCCATTTGGAGAATGTACAACCACATCCATGCTCCAATGCTAATATGCATGCAGTATGCACAACCTCTTCATAAAGTGATTTGCAGATTCCACAGTAACCTACATTTGATCCATTCAAGTTACTAATTAGATCTATAAAATAGAACACAACAAGCATTTTTCTTGAAGCCACCAATATATTAAGAGAAGGCATGGCCATTTCCAGTCTGTATCTGATGGAATGGAGGCCCAGCCAGGAAATTCTTCTCCCTATGATAGAAATAATTTCTCTAGTATACAGATATCGAAATTGCACATTATGATCTAATATTATTTTGCATTGCTTTGCAAGGTAAGGACACTGCAGAAAAGAAGTGTGAAGAGGCTATAAAAACTGTCATTATTTATGAATAATAATGTTTTACTGTTAAAATAACTCCTGTGTCCTTCAATGGCAAAAAAATTTCAAAGTCCTTTTTATTATAGTAGTAACGAACGGGAATTAATATTATCATTTTGATTTGGACTTCTTTTCAGTAATGTATGGTAAGTCATTTGTTAATTTTTTATATATATTGCATTTCACTAGAATTCAGCGGACAACTTGTATGACAGTACTCCAGACACTCCGAATTTTCCCTTGCATGCACGTTTAATGCATTATTATCACAACCTTTTGGCTGTAACCCATTCGTTTTCATGTTTTAAAATGCTGGGTTAGAACAGAAAAGTCATGTTACTACCATATAAAAGGTGTATTCATTGGAAAATTTGGAGTGCCAAGAGCCCTTTCTTTACATTCTGTATTTTAGGTTTTCCCTTTTGGATTCGGTGAGCACCCTGTTGGATTGGAATTTTAAAAAGTTGTGTAACTCTTTGGTTTTCCTTGCTACTGCTAACCCGTATGATTGCAGTACCTTTGCCATTTTACACTTTATTACATTTTGGGATTTGATAAATTACTACATTGACTTAGAGATTTTATCATCCTTATATTAAATTGCAAGCAAATTGCATCTCACTCACAATTATAAAGCTTTCTCTTATGATCAGTAACACCAGTTCGTTAAATTTCTGCATTTCTGACACATTCAGGGTAATTCAAAGAGAGACGAATTGGCCCTGAAATTGCACCAAACAGTGAATTTCCCTGTACGGTGAAATTTCGTGGCCATTCGGCTATTCAAAAAGCTGGAAGTTCGCCAAATACTGGTGAATTGCCAGCGAAACTTAGTGATCTTCAGCGGCAGTGAAATCCCATAAAGAAGTAATGGTTAATCTATTCAGAGAACACCGAACAGCGCCGAAATGTCAGTGAAATGCCCTGATTTTCCATGGTTTCGTTCAGCAGGTTTAATCAGGCAAATCCCATAGGTTTCAATGTTAAAAACGTCCCTGTTTTTATTATATATTTATTCAACCATTTATTCTTTTCATTTGAAGCTAAAAGTCTCTTCATTTATTTTTTTAGGCATTTTTCAGGATTTTTTTGGCAAAATTGTATTTTCCTATTTTTTTAAAATGGTGTTTTTTTTTATCTCTAACGGACCTTTTTATTGTTATTTGTGACACATACGAGGTATGTGCACAATTGTATAAAGTAAGTAATTGTCATGTATAGTGGTGACATTGAAAGGTATGTGTTTATGTTTTCTATGTGGTATATGGTGCCTATAACAAGTCACTATGAGAATGCAGCTCTCTGCTGCAGCAGCAGGGGACTGTTATTATGACGCACAGGGTCTTATGTTCCGCAAGGATTGGGGGAAGATTATAGGTGTGGCACTGGTGATGTGTTCCTGCTTACCCTCATAACCACGAGGATACTGTGGAACAAGCAGCCAATCTGTCTGTCTCCTCATTCTTTCCTGTTTTTACAGGTAAGCCTAAAGCAGGAAGTAACTCCCAAACACTTAAAATAAAGAATCCATGTTATATACAGCTGTATTAACTGTGCAGAGAGTCAGATGGGAGACAATAAGAGAGATATCCTTAATGTAAACACTAGGAGGGTGAAGGCTCCAGTTACTCTGCAATAATAATGGTAAAAGCAGTATTTCCTGATGCAGAGTCAGTTATGTACATTTAAATGTACTCAATATGCAGAAATCTTAGATGCATTATTATTTGTTATTAGAAAGGAATTGTTCTATGTCTTGGCAGATATGACATCCCCTTATGTGCAGAAGGGAAAGGAATAGCTGTAGCACGCTGCACACTGTATATAATAGGATGTATAGTCTGTGAGACGGATTCACAACTTTCCACAGGAAAAGTTAGATATGTTGCGAAAATGAAGATGACATGTTAATAGGTCATTTAGAATGAAAATGTTATTGTTTTAAAAGCATTTGGAAAATATGCATTTAATAAAGATAACCTTGAGGATACTGTGGAACAAGCAGCCAATCTGTCTGTCTCCTCATTCTTTCCTGTTTTTACAGGTATTTATATCTGTCTGCTGGCCCTCTGAACGGGGTCTGCAACAGATTCTTGGGGGCTCGTCCGTAAACTTATGATCTTCGGGACCAACAGAGTATGGATACAGCGGCTGTGATCCAGAAAAGTCGGTTGTGAGAAGCGCGTCCTGGCTGGCTGGTGACGGTGACGTGAGGGATCGTGAAAAGGGTCATCATGGCGGATAAAGTACGGAAGAGCGTGGTGTGGAACATCAGAAAAAAACTTCTCACCTTGTCCGCTGGTGAACTATTTCAGATCGCCCAGAGCATTGTTACGGTACCAGACGGGAACATTACTGAACTAGATGCTGGAGACCAAGAAGGCTGCTTTGAATACATTAATGCGTTCATGTACAGTGCAGACTTACTAGACTCAGAGGATAGAGGTATGGCTGAACTGTTGAACTTGAGAGACATCGTTGACTCTGTTGAGCATGTTCAAACTACGTCTACACCTGTTCATCAACAGAATGATGATACTGCTCCTACCGCATCGTCTACAGCTGTTGCTGACAAAGGGTCTAGTGTAGCATCTACACAAAATTTGACGATGCAACAACCTTTGACCAGACTATCACAACAAACGCGCAGCAGTGATAATGCACAGTTTAGCAACAACCCTGAACGGTCCATGCAGTTACTGACAGAGAAGGTTGTCTCCCTCAGGGACCTCTCCTACCTCCAGCGTCGCGAATTTAAGATACAAGGAGGACAAATTTGTGATTACACATCTGACATCACATACACAAGTGTATGCAGACAAATTGAAGATGGAATCAAATAAAATTACAGTGATGCTGACATAGTCAGGGGGACACTACGGATAATAAAAGCAGGCAGTTTCACGGACATGTTGATGAATAAAGAAGACATAACGGTTGAGGAACTCAAAGGGTTTCTTCGGTCGCATTTAGGAGACAAAAATAGCACAGAATTGTTCCAGGAATTAATGTGTGCAAAACAAAATGAGAATGAGACGCCTCAACAGTTCTTGTATCGAGTAATGGGTCTTAAACAGAAAATCATCTTTGCTGCAAAACAGGCTGACACTGAAGTGAGATACAGCACAGAAACTATTCAGGATGTATACCTTCACACGGTCTACCAGGGTTTAGGACACAAATATACAGACATTCGTAGGGAGTTAAAACCCCTGCTTTCCAACCGCAACGTCGCAGATGAGGAAATACTAAGAAATGTAACAAGAATCACCAGCGATGAGAATGAGAGGGCCCGAAGGCTGGGTCCTGTAACACGTAATAAGCAGAGCATTGCAAGTTGTACCCTGCTAGAAAGTGAACCTGTGAGAGAAATTCATGAGCAGAAAAATGTGGATGATCCAATTAAACAACTGACAGCACGTGTCGAAGCACTTAGCAGTATGGTAGACTCCATGAGAAATCCAACACAGCCTGATCCTACCTTTCAGTATACTATGAGTTGACCACCTCTACAGAAAGGGGCTAAACGTCATGGTTGTTTAAAGTGTGTGGAAGCTGGTCTGCAAAACTGTACTCACTGTTTTCAGTGTGGGGAAGAGGGGCACCTGTCCAGGGGATGCCTCCGGAAACGTAACCCGCAGGGAAACGGGAAGCGGTCACTGCAACGGGGCAACCAGTGACCAAGTCCTCCCTGTCCCATGGCACAAATGATGACAGATCAGAGGATGAACCTGGTCCTACAAAAAGCAAAACGAAACCATTTCATTATACGACATTCAAAACTTCCAAGGACAAGGAATGGCTTAATCAGACTTCTACTTTCTCTGTCCCTAGGAAAAAGAATGAGGCCATTGTCAATCTAATAGGAAGGAAGGCTTTGACACAGTGCAACCGCAATGGCCTAGCAGTAAGTGCTTTGCTTGACACTGGAGCTCAAGTCAGTATCATTGATCGTGCTTGGAAAGATAAATATTTGCCAGCTGTGGACTTGAGACCTCTTTCTGAACTTATGGGAACTATGGGGAAGTTGGAAGTGTATTCTGTGACTGGGGATGTCATTCCATTCGATGGCTGGGCTGTTATTACTGTTAATTTAGAAGGAAACAATGACCCTAACCTCTCTATCAGTGTTCCCTTTTTAGTAAGTCATCTGCCAATTGAAAGGCCACTACTTGGGTTTAACGTAGTGGAAGAATTAATTCAGAGACAACCCAAGCGCCTTGTGCAGGCTTTAGTCTCTCTACTATCAGGAGCCATCTCTATGTCAAACGAGAAAGCTCAAACTCTGGTAAGCTGTGTCCAAACCCCTGAGCTGAATGAACAGTGGGGACGTTTGAAGGTAAAGAGTGGTGGCGTTGTCATTCCAGCAGGTCAAGTGATGTGGGTAAAGTGTAAAATACCACCTAACATGGATCAGCCCGACCCAGTCATACTGTTTGAACCAGAGGAAAACAATGTGCAGTTGGAAAAGCTGGATATAGGAGGGGGGCTCCTAGAAGTACAGAACCAGGAAAGGCCTTATGTCTCTGTTCCAATTGGTAACAACTCCACATGTGAAATAACACTGCCTGGTAACACAATCCTCGGTTATATTCAGCCAATTGAAAAAGTACTGGAGGCAGAGCGATCAGAAGAACTGAAGTCTAAGGTATCGGTCGAGGGTGTGACTACCTCAGGTACTGAAGAAACCTTGAAACGGTGGCACCCACCTGTAGATCTAAGCCACTTGAGTGAGGAACAGCAGCAGGTGGTAAGAAAAATGCTGTATGAAGAGTCTGTGGCATTTTCTCAAGATAAGAGTGACATGGGTTGCATTCCGAGCCTACAAATGTCAATAAATCTCAAAGACGACATACCAGTGCAGCGGTCATATTCATCGGTACCTAAACCTTTATTCCAAGAAGTGAAAGATTATATACAAGATCTCCTGGCAAAAGGGTGGATTGTGAAGTCCAAGTCCCCCTATTCTGCACCAGTGGTCTGCGTCCGAAAGAAGGATGGCTCACTTCGCCTGTGTATAGATTATCGCCTCCTCAATAAAAAGACTGTACCAGATAGGCACCCTCTGCCAAGAATTCAAGACTTGCTTGACACATTGGGGGGTTATGCATGGTTCAGTATTCTCGACCAAGGAAAAGCCTACCATCAGGGCTTCATAGCCGAAGGTTCTAGGCACATGACAGCTTTCATAACTCCCTGGGGACTTTATGAGTGGATAAGAATTCCCTTCGGCCTGTCCAATGCACCTGCAGCGTTCCAGCGCAGTATGGAAGAAATGCTAGATTCTCTCAGAGATGAATGTTGTATACCATACCTTGATGACGTGTTATGTTATGCCAAGTCTTTTGAGGAACACGTGGAAGGACTTCGCAAAGTTCTTCAAGCTCTCCAACATCATGGAGTCAAGCTTCGGCCTGAAAAATGTGAGCTCTTCCGAGGTGAAGTCCGATACGTGGGTCGTCTTGTGTCTGCCGAAGGTGTGCGGATCGATCCCAAAGATCTTCAAGCAGTTATGTCACTCAAAAGTCATACTCCACATACCGTCGGTGAGGTAAGAAGTCTTCTCGGCTTCCTAAGCTACTATCGCTCGTTTATCCAAGATTTTTCAGGTGTAGCTAAGCCTATGTATGAGCTCCTACAAACAAAGCCTGGGGTGGCACCAGTTGAGTCCAGTAGGAGAAAGACCAAAGGCCCCAAATGCCTTCCAGAACTCCTGTGGAGTGGACAAGTGAGCATCAGAAATCTCTTGAAACCTTGATTGACATGTTGATAAAGCCACCAATTCTTGCCTATCCAGACTTCAATTTACCATTCTCGCTGCACACTGATGCATCTGAAAGGGGCCTTGGGGCTATACTCTACCAGAGTCAGGATGGAAAATTAAGAGTCATTGCGTATGGCTCCCGGACACTGTCCCAGGCCGAAAGAAATTACTGCCTACATAGTGTTAAACTTGAGTTTCTTGCACTTAAATGGGCAGTGTGTGAAAAATTCAGAGACTACCTGTTCTATGCTCCACATTTTACCATTTACACAGACAACAATCCCCTGACCTACATAATGAGCACTGCGAAGCTGAATGGGGTTGGCCATCGCTGGGTGGGAGAATTGTCCGACTACCACTTTGATGTGAAATATAGGCCTGGTAAAATAAATATTGATGCTGACACACTGTCGCGTATCCCCCTTGACATCGAAAAGTATACCACTGAGTGCACTGAGCAATTGTCATCTGAAGTGGTGCGAGCAGTCTGGGATGGAGCTCGCGCAGCCAAAAAGAAAGATGTGGCTTGGGTTGCAGCACTCAGTATGTCGTCTATGGAAACTGACCCAACATCCCAAGGTTCATTGTTGCCAAGAATAAATAAAGATGAGCTCTCCAAAGCTCAACGGGAGGATCCAGTGATAGCCAAGATATTGAAGATGAAAGAGGAAATCAAGGTGCCAGATGAAACTCTAAAGAAAACCGTGACTGGAGCGGCCACAGAAACTTTTGTATGAATGGAACAAACTAATTATAGAGGATGGATGTCTCTATAGGCAAACAGCTCAAAACAAACAACTTGTTCTCCCAACCCAGTATAAGCAACTTTCTTTGGAGCACTTACATGACAACATGGGACATCTGGGCACAGAACGGGTTCTTCATCTGATGAGACAAAGATTTTACTGGCCATATATGAAGAAGGAAGTAGAGGAGTATATCACAAAGAAGTGTCCCTGTATTAAGCAAAAGAAACCAACGACCCATGTCCGAGCACCCATGGGGAGTATAACATCCAGCTCACCTCTAGAACTTGTTTGCATCGACTACCTGCACTTAGAGCCAAGCCGGGGTGGGTATGAGTATATACTAGTGGTCGTAGATCACTTTACTAGGTTTGCGCAAGCTTATCCTACTAAAAACAAGTCTGGCCGTACAGCAGCTGAGCGTCTTTTCAATGATTATATCCCTCGGTTTGGTTACCCTGGAAAGCTACACCATGACCAGGGCAGGGAATTTGAAAATGAGCTTTTCAGGAACCTTCGGGAACTTGCTGGAGTACGCCATTCGAGGACCTCTCCGTATCACCCTCAAAGTAACCCAGCTGAGAGATTCAACCGGACTCTCCTCCAAATGCTCCGGACCTTGGCTGATAAGGAAAAGATACGTTGGAAAGATCACCTTCCCCAGATCGTCCATGCATATAATTGTACACGTCACGAGTCAACTGGGTATTCCCCATTCTATTTACTGTTTGGACGCCACCCTCGCCTTCCTGTTGACTTGATATTTGGGCTCGTTGAAGAGGATGAGGGATTAACTCATAAGGGATTTGCTGATCATTGGGCTGGAAAGATGGCTGAAGCATATCAAATAGCAAATGAAAACAGTAGGCAATCAAGTGCGCGGGGCAAAGCTCAATATGACTTGAAGGTCAAAGGTGTTATTCTGAAGCCTGGAGACAGAGTTCTTGTTAGAAATTTGAGAGAGCGAGGAGGTCCAGGGAAACTAAGATCATACTGGGAGAAGATCATCTATGTGGTGAAAGAGCAAGTAGCAGACAATCCGGTTTATGTGGTGAGTCCTGAGAATGGGAACAAAAGTGGAACTAGAACCCTGCACCGAAACCTATTACTGTTGGTGAATGACTTGCCTGTGGAGACACCATCACACCCACTGAAACACGGGAACCAGAAACAAAGCAGACAAGGTAACAGGGAGAAGACAAGAGAACCTACCTACCACAGTGACATCACCGATTCAGATGAGGAAAGATCTGAAAGATACTGGTTGAGAATTCCTGAGAGTTGGACAGAGCATAAGAGACAGCATACTTACCGGCAAGGTTCAAAACTGAACCATGAGAACTCTCTTGTCGAAATGACGTCACCATCACCTGAGAGAACCGTGCGAGAAAGAGATCAAGTCCAAGTCCCACAGGAACAGAGACACAGTTTGATCGAGACTCAATCACCAGAAGAATTGATCCTGAATTCAACATTTCCACCTGAAGTCAGTGGAGATAGTGATAGTGAATGTGCCCTGCCTGATGAAGCAGAAAGTCTGACATCAGAAAGCTGTATCGAACCAAGACGGTCAGTGAGAGGGAGTAAGCCAAGACAAGTGTTTACGTACGAAACACTGGGTCAACCATCGCTACAACCACAGACTATGCTCCACAGTGTAGCAGCATATACCTTTCCTCACTTACCTGTATTGGCTACACCATATTATATGCCACCACTCTCATACTACCCGTTTCACGACTCATACTATATGGTACCATGCATTCCCACAGGGGCAGCATATTAAGTTAAGAAAGTGGTGTTCTGGACATAGTAATCTTGCGCCTGAGTGTATATATATTTTTTTGTAGCTGGTGCCCATTTTATTTTGTCGGGGAGGATGTGACACATACGAGGTATGTGCACAATTGTATAAAGTAAGTAATTGTCATGTATAGTGGTGACATTGAAAGGTATGTGTTTATGTTTTCTATGTGGTATATTGGTGCCTATAACAAGTCACTATGAGAATGCAGCTCTCTGCTGCAGCAGCAGGGGACTGTTATTATGACGCACAGGGTCTTATGTTCCGCAAGGATTGGGGGAAGATTATAGGTGTGGCATTGGTGATGTGTTCCTGCTTCCCTCATAACCACGAGGATACTGTGGAACAAGCAGCCAATCTGTCTGTCTCCTCATTCTTTCCTGTTTTTACAGGTAAGCCTAAAGCAGGAAGTAACTCCCAAACACTTAAATAAAGAATCCATGTTATATACAGCTGTATTAACTGTGGCAGAGAGTCAGATGGGAGACAATAAGAGAGATATCCTTAATGTAAACACTAGGAGGGTGAAGGCTCAGTTACTCTGCAATAATAATGTAAAAGCAGTATTTCCTGATGCAGAGTCCAGTTTATGTATATTTAAATGTACTCAATATGCGAAATCTTAGATGCATTATTATTTGTTATTAGAAAGGAATTGTTTCTATTTTTGGAGATATGACATCCCTTTGTGCAGAAGGGAAAGGAATAGCTGTAGCACGCTTGCACACTCTAATATAATAGGATGTATAGTCTGTGTCACGGATCCCCTGATTACCAAGATGGTGGTCCCTTTACGCAGACCGCTCACTACCCTTCCGATCCTTAGAGTGGTCGGCACGTCTAGACAGGCTACTAGGATGGTAGTACAGAGCACATACAACATACAAGGGGTGGTCTGGTGTGCTTGGGGTGCCACACGGACTGACCTCCGTACCAGAATAGAGGAGTGATACAAATGCCAGGGGTCGAGACACAGAATAATCGTTTTGCCAATGCCAGGGTTCGGTACACAGAGTAATCGTTTTGCCAATGCTAGGGGCGGTACACAGAGTAATCGTTTTGCCAATGCCAGGGTTCGGTACACAGAATAATCGTTTTGCCAATGCCAGGGGTCGAGACACAGAATAATCGTTTTGCCAATGCCAGGGGTCGAGACACAGAATATCGTTTTGCCAATGCCAGGTTCGGTACACAGAATAATCGTTTTGCCAATGCCAGGGTTCGGTACACAGAATAATCGTTTTGCCAATAACACACAAGAGCTCTGCGGGAAGTAACTACCACGTCAGGGCACCAGTGAGAATGTGAAGCCGGGCTTTAAACTTTGCGGGTCCGCGTCATGCGCCTGGCCCCCCCCCGGCGCCCCACGTGTGCGGAAGCGTTCCGCGATATCACTCGGCGCCTGGCCAGCGAGCAGCGAGGAAGCCGCTGCCAGGCGCCGGGGGTGTGCGGGGGCCACCGTCACAGAACCCCCCCTCTACGGGCGGCCACTGGACGACCCCCAGGGGCACAGGGATGAGCCAAATAGAAGGCCTTCACCAAGCGAGGGGCATGAACCTCAGTAGCCGGAAGCCAAGAGCGGTCCTCCGGACCGTAACCCACCCAGTCCACTAAGTACTGAAGAGCCCCCCTAGAAACCCTGGCGTCCAGAATGGCCTTAACCTCAAACTCCTCCTCGCCCTCCACAGAGACCGGAGGAGGGGGGACATGGGCCTGGTGTATCGATTACACAAAAGCGGTTTTAAAAGGCTCACGTGGAACACGTTGTGTATCCTGATATGGGAGGGCAGTGCCAAGGCATAGGAGACCGGGCTGAGTCGCCGCAGTATCTTGTAAGGGCCTATGTATCTGGGGGCTAGTTTCATCGATGGCACTAAGAGCTTAATGTTCCGCGAAGAAAGCCAAACCCTGTCCCCGACTTGATACACAGGTGCTGGTCTCCTACGTCTATCGGCCTTCGTTTTCTGGACAATACTGCTCCTCTCTAGTGCCTGTTTAACCCTCCTCCAGGTCTCAGTCAATGACGCCAAGTGCTCATCCAGAGCAGGAATCGCGGTATCAGGAAATGCAGAGGGAAGCACGGGAGGATCAAATCCGTAAACTGTGAAGAAAGGGGAATAACCACTGGCTTCACTCACGGCACTGTTTAGGGCGTACTCGGCCCAAGGTAGCAGGTCTGACCAATTATCCTGTCGTTCAGATATGAAACACCTGAGATATTTCTCAATATTTTGATTTGCCCTTTCTGCTGCCCCGTTCGTTTGGGGGTGATAGGCCGAGGAGAAGGACAGGTCTATTCCCACGTTCTTGCAGAACCCCCTCCAGAATCTGGAGACAAACTGGGTCCCCCTATCAGAAACAATCCCAAGAGGGATACCGTGTATGCGGACCACGTTGGCGACGAAAATGGGCACCAGCTCGGCTGCTGACGGTAGCTTCCGAAGAGGAACATAGTGACCCATTTTGGAAAAGCGATCTATAATCGTGAGTATAACAGTATTCCCTCTGGACTCGGGTAACTCTACTATAAAATCCATGGCTATCTGCGACCATGGTCGTTCGGGAATAGGCAGGGGCTGGAGTAAACCAATGGGGCGCTGTCTTAGGACTTTTATTTCTTGTGCACACCTCGCATACGGCTATGTAATCTTTAATATCCCGGCGCATCGTGGGCCACCATAGCAGTTTTTGGATGCTAGCCACCGTTTTGGTGATCCCCATGTGTCCAGAGGTTTTATTGTCATGGTAAATTTTAAGGACTTCTTTTCTCTCCTTCTCAGGTACAAAGAGCTTCGCGGGAGGCCTCCCCCCCGGAGCCTTATCTTGGATAGTCTGCAATCGAATCATCAGAGGGGATGAGACACTGATCGTGGTAGAGGCTATAATCCTTTCCTGAGGTACAATGGGATGTTGATCCTGAACGTTATGTTCATAGGATTCGTACTGTCTAGATAACGCATCTGCTTTAATGTTTCTTGACCCAGGTCTATATGTGAGGACAAAATTAAAGCTTGAAAGGAATAATGACCATCTCGCTTGTCTGGCATTCAACCGTTTAGCGTCACCAATGTACGTGAGATTCTTATGATCGGTAATGATGACAATGGGGTCCCTAGACCCCTCCAATAAGTATCTCCACTCCGTCAAGGCTGCGATAACTGCTAACAACTCTCTGTTTCCGATATCATAGTTCCTCTCTGCCGGGGACAACTTTCGGGAATAGAAGCCGCATGGATGCAAGGGTTTGTCGGGTGCCTCCCTTTGGGACAAGACTGCGCCAAGACCTAGCTCGGAGGCGTCAACTTCAACTTGAAAAGGCAGAGCCGGATCAGGATGTCGGAGAACAGGGGCAGTCGTGAATGCCTGTTTGAGGACCTCGAAGGCTTGCCTGGCCTGGGGTGTCCATTTCTGATTCCCCACCCCTTTCTTAGTCATGGCCGTGAGAGGAGCTACCAAGGCCGAAAAGTCTTTGATGAACCTTCGATAATAGTTGGTAAAACCTAGAAACCTCTGGATGGCTTTAAGACCTTGGGGTAGGGGCCAGTCGAGGATTGCCGACAATTTACCAGGATCCATCTGAAACCCCTCAGGGTTATGATATACCCAAGGAAGTGCACCATCTCTATATCAAATAGGCACTTTTCTAATTTGCAGTATAAGCCGGCCTTCAATAGTCTCCTTAACACTTGTTGCACATGGGCGTGATGGGTCTCCTTATCTGGAGAGTATATCAGGATGTCATCGAGATACACTATGACGAATGTTTGCAGAAAATCCCTTAGGGTGTCATTTATGAGATCCTGAAACACAGCTGGCGCATTACATAACCCAAAGGGCATCACCAGGTATTCGTAATGCCCGCTACGCGTATTAAAAGCCGTCTTCCACTCGTGCCCCTTTTTCACCCTTATCAGATTGTAGGCCCCGCGTAAATCGAGCTTCGTGTATATACGGGCCCTTTCAGTCGGTCGAACAACTCTGTTATAAGGGGGATAGGATATGCATTTCTTATGGTTATTCTGTTTAAACCTCTATAATCTATGCATGGTCGCAAGTCTCCCTCTTTTTTGGAGACGAAAAAGAAACCAGCTCCTGCTGGGGAGGAGGACCGTCTAATGAATCCACGCTCAAGATTCTCTTTTATATATTCCTCCATAATATCGTTCTCCTTTTGCGACAAGGGGTATACATGTCCTCTGGGAGGCATAGTACCGGGAGTAACTCTATGGCACAGTCATACGGGCGATGTGGTGGTAAAACCTCAGTCCTGGCCTTCGAAAAAACCTCCTTTAATGCCTGATAACAGTCAGGGACTACTGTGGATAAAGGAGGTGCTGTGGCGATATTAAGGCTACCAATAACGGTGACTCTGCCCATGCATTTCAACTGGCAACTGGGACCCCAACATTTTATGTCCCTCTGGACCCAATCAATCACCGGGTTATGCTTAGTCAACCATGGAAACCCTAGGACGACGGGGCATGAGGGAGAGTCGATAATCTGGAACCGTATGGTTTCCTGGTGCAAAACCCCTGTTTTCATGCATACCTCTATGGTGTCGTGGGTGATATGGGGACATGACAAGGGTTTCCCGTCTATGGCCTCCACCAGTAGAGGTCTTTCTTTGAGAACTAGAGGCATGAGGTTCTTGGAGGCAAACACCCTATCCATAAAGTTGCCTGAGGCTCCAGAGTCTAGGAACGCCTCAGTCTCGAGGTGTACCCCCTCCCAGGTTAAGGAGATGGGCACCAGAATCCGGGTTTTTTTTTTCTCGTTATCGACAAAGGAGGCATAGAGCGAACCGATTACCTGGCTAGTAGGTGTTCTCTGGCCCGGCTTGCCAGTGTCACCCCTGCCACCCTTGGGTCTTTGAGGACATTGAAGACGAAAATGCCCTGCCCCGGCACAGTAGAAACAGAGCCCCCTTTCCCTTCTGTAAGTTCTCTCAGCCTCTGAAATACCTGTTCTACCTATCTGCATAGGTTCCACGACCGGTAGATCGGTTCTTACTGGCTCTGGAGTACCTGACGTATTGGTGTGTCTGGGTACCAAGGGTAAAGGAGGCAAAACCCTTCTGGGTCTGTCTCTAGAATGCCTCCTGTCCCTAATTTGGTCGTCCATGGCAATACAGAAATCAACCAAATGGTCCAGATGTTCTGGCAACTTCAAGGGAGCCAGCTCAAACATCAAGGCCTCGTTCAGGCCTTCGGTAAATGCCAAGGTTAGAACGTCGTTAGGCCAGTGCACCTCAGAAGTCAAGGTCTTAAATTCTATAGCATAGTCGGAGACTCTCCTATTACCTTGCTTAATGTGGAATAAAGACCTGCCTGCATTGGTGGCCCTTCTAGAGGGATCAAACGTACGTTTTAGTTCAGAGGTAAAGCCCTCATAGTCATATATGACGGGCTTTTTGTTTTCCCACAATGGCGTGGCCCACAGTAACGCTTTATCAGTTAAATGGTTAATTAGATAGCCTACTTTGGCCTTATCGGATACACAGGACCCTGGATTGTTCTCGAATAGAATCTCTAGTTGGGTCAAAAACCCCGACACAGGTTAGGCGTACCATCATAGCGTACGGGCGCCTTCATACTGAGCCTACACCCCTCGGGTGAGGCCGAACTGGCCCTAGGTACTACTGGTTCTGGAGGACTTGCAGCACCAGTAGTGGATCGATTCAACAGGGTTTGCAGGGCAAGAGCAATTTGGTCCATCCTGTGGTCCTGCTCTTCTTGTCGGGCTGCAATTCTTGTCAACTGAGATGAGAGGTCTGCGGGATCCATTGGCCCTGACGTAATGTCACGGATCCCCCTGATTACCAAGATGGTGGTCCCTTTACGCAGACCGCTCACTACCCTTCCGATCCTTAGAGTGGTCGGCACGTCTAGACAGGCTACTAGGATGGTAGTACAGAGCACATACAACATACAAGGGGTGGTCTGGTGTGCTTGGGGTGCCACACGGACTGACCTCCGTACCAGAATAGAGGAGTGATACAAATGCCAGGGGTCGAGACACAGAATAATCGTTTTGCCAATGCCAGGGTTCGGTACACAGAGTAATCGTTTTGCCAATGCTAGGGTGCGGTACACAGAGTAATCGTTTTGCCAATGCCAGGGTTCGGTACACAGAATAATCGTTTAGCCAATGCCAGGGGTCGAGACACAGAATAATCGTTTTGCCAATGCCAGGGGTCGAGACACAGAATATCGTTTTGCCAATGCCAGGGTTCGGTACACAGAATATCGTTTTGCCAATGCCAGGGTTCGGTACACAGAATAATCGTTTTGCCAATAACACACAAGAGCTCTGCGGGAAGTAACTACCACGTCAGGGCACCAGTGAGAATGTGAAGCCGGGCTTTAAACTTTGCGGGTCCGCGTCATGCGCCTGGCCCCGCCCCCCGGCGCCCCACGTGTGCGGAAGCGTTCCACGATATCACTCGGCGCCTGGCCAGCGAGCAGCGAGGAAGCCGCTGCCAGGCGCCGGGGGTGTGCGGGGGCCACCGTCACAGTCTGTGAGACGGATTCACAACTTTCCACAGGAAAAGTTAGATATGTTGCGAAAATGAAGATGACATGTTAATAGGTCATTTAGAATGAAAATGTTATTGTTTTAAAAGCATTTGGAAAATATGCATTTAATAAAGATAACCACGAGGATACTGTGGAACAAGCAGCCAATCTGTCTGTCTCCTCATTCTTTCCTGTTTTTACAGGTATTTATATCTGTCTGCTGGCCCTCTGAACGGGGTCTGCAACATATTCATAGGACCTTATATATTATTTTCAGGCATTTTCATGCAGTACTTTTTTGATAATACTTTTTTTGATAATGCCTTTTAAAAGTTGTGGTTCTTTTTTGTTGTTTTTTTAACCCTGTTAGGTGGCTTGTCTGCTTTTTCAGGCAACTGGTCTGCAGTCTGTCCGGCAGGCCATCAGCTTTATTCAGAACAATTCAGCAGTTTTGCAGTAGATCGTCCTATGCATCTGGTGGGTGGTGGGATCAATTTGACATGTTTTCAGCAGATTTTCTATGCGTTCAGTGGTTCGATTCGCCGCTCTTCAAGGACCCTGCAGCGAATGCTGAATTCACCGCAGGTTCGGCGAATCAAACTCATTGAAGTGCAGGGGACGGGAGAGCACCAAAATGTCGGTGACATTTCGGTGCTCTCTGAAAGACCCTGTATGTTTTTCTGCCCTGTGCAATTACAATTATGTTTAAGACAAAACTTTAAATTCACAACTTAAGATTTTAACAATTAATGCCTAGAATTTACCGTTCATATGTTCAAAGAGACACCTTTTACGATCCATTAAACACCTTGCTATTTAATAAAACATGGGAATTAACTATATGGCAATCTAGAGGGTAAGAGTTTCCAAGGGGTTGAATTGACTGTCATTACATTCAAAGAAATATTCATGGAATATCTTCTGTATTTAGTTATACTAACAAAGGATACCACTGAGTGTGCAGCATAAAGAATATGTACTTAAACAATGCATAAACAATAGAATCCATTTATTAATAACATTAAGAATCTTACACATTACTGTTAAGTGACCATGATGCAATTATATTACATAGACTGGTGGTGCTGCATTCTCTGTTAACTTCAAACCTTTATTGTATTAAATATATACTATGCAGACTGACACACAATTTAACCTCTGACATCTTGTCATCTTGGTAAATATCTAAAACATATTGGCAAATGGAAACCCTAACATGTTCTTTGAACCATTCCAGCCACATGGTACAAAAGGAATCTATAAACATGACAATGAGTGACTCTCTGCCTATTCAGGTTTGAAAGCACTTTGTTCTCATGTCACCGTAGAGAAGGTTCTATGCATTAGCATCTTTTAAATCCTTGAAGGTTAAGTGTTTGTACATTGCAGTGCAAGAGCATCACTGTCCGTCAGTCTTTTCTGAAAAGGATACAAACATGCACATTTCAGATGCAAGTGGTTACATGTAATTGTTCAATCACCATGAGGTTACCTTCAAAAAGTTTAAAAAAAAAGATTCTGACAGAGCTATTGATTAATACAAAAAGAATAAAAAGATGACAGCCGGCTCAGTAGTGCCAAACGGAAGTACTTTGGAGGACACGACCTCCAAATGATGCAACACTTTGGATAAATGGACTTAATACATAGTTAGTGATCAGACCGGATACCCCACCAGTATCGCAACTTGCATTGTGCCTGATATGCTGATCCCAATACTATTAAGTTTGTCTTTCTTCACCAAGATGTTAATAGTAGGAAGAATGAGTTAATTTGTGGGAAAACCGAACCAAAAATGTTAACCCCTTAGATATTTGCTTCAACCCTTTCCGTGTGTAGGATAAGATGGTCATGTCCTCATTATTCTCTAAATGGCTCGGATGCCGTGAGCTTCTCTTCAATGCAGTGACTTACCTCCCATCACTCCCGCAATGCCTGAGGGGACTTTTTCCCTTGGATTGCCCCACAAACAGACTGAAGGATCCAGGGAAATGGTGGAGGACCATTGATGTCATGTTGCCAGGAAAACGCTCTTAACTCCAACATAGCTGGAGAAAATTTGGCAGTGGAGGCAGGGGTTTGCTGTATCTTGTCTTCTATGTAACATAGAAGGTGACGTGGGGTGGCAGAGTCTGCCTTTCCAATGATACCAAACATGACCATGTTATGTGCAAAGAAAAATAAATATTTTTGGTTGCTTTTTCGCTTTATTTTTCTGTAAAGCAGTGGCATTGTCTGCTTTACAAAATGCAACCCTAAGAGAATCCAGCCGAATATCAGATATTTTGGACTTCTAAATTGAGATTCCATTTCTCTATAATTCCATTCTTAGTAATTAAATTACATTGAGTGATTTTTAGAATAATATATATATTTCTCTATATTTCATGCATAGGTGTCTCTAGGTTATTCCTTGCCCCCCATGTGCCCCCCCAACCAGGGATCAGCATCCAGCTTCCTCCACATCTTAGGATCATGAGATCTCGATCGATATACATGATCGATATAGGTGTCATTGGAAAGGTCAGAGTTCAGCCTTTCCAATGATATCCAACATGACCATATTCAGAATAAAAAGAAAATCATAAAAAAAAAATTCAAAGGTTCAGCAGTGACAGGGATAATGGTCAGACTATATATTACATTGTGCATTGCTATCGTTTTTGCCTTGGTTTAGATATATATTAAGGATAAATGGCCAGGTTTCATCCCTCACAGTATACATTTTATTTTTTCCTTTATTAATGGCATTTTAGGAGTTAATGGGTAGGCGCCATGTCTCACAGTGTATATATTTCATGTTTTCTCTTGATACCTGGCATTTTAGGAGTTAATGGATAGGCTGCATGCCCCACAGTGTATTCATTTCATGTTTTCCCTTGATTAATGGCATTTTAGGGGTTAATGGGTAGGCTACATGCCTGTCAGGATTTGTACGGGTTGGTACCGAGGTGCAGTGGCGTAGCGTGGGTTGTCAGCGCCCGGGACCAGCCAAGAATTGTGCGCCCCCCCAACCTGTGGACACGTTATCGATATTGCCCCAGCTGTCACATGAATATTGCCCCAGCTCACACATGAATATTGCCCCAGCTCACACATGGATACTGCCCCAGCTCACACATGGATACTGCCCCAGCTCACACATGGATTTGCCCCAGCTCACACATGGATATTGCCCCAGCTCACACATGGATACTGCCCCAGCTCACACATGAATATTGCCCCAGCTCACACATGGATATTGCCCCAGCTCACACGTGAATATTGCCCCAGCTTTCACATGAATATTGCCCAGGCTCACACATGGATATTGCCCCAGCTCACACATGGATATTGCCCCAGCTCTCACATGGATTTGCCCCAGCTCACACATGGATTTGCCCCAGCTCACACATGAATATTGCCCCAGCTCACACATGAATATTGCCCCAGCTCACACATGAATATTGCCCCAGCTCTCACATGAATATTGTCCCAGCTCACACATGGATATTGCCCCAGCTCACACATGGATTTGCCCCAGCTCTCACATGGATTTGCCCCAGCTCACACATGGATTTGCCCCAGCTCATGGATTTGCCCCAGCTCATAGATTTGCCCCCAGCTCATGGATTTGCCCCAGCTCTCACATGGATTTGCCCCAGCTCATGGATTTGCCCCAGCTCATGGATTTGCCCCCAGCTCATGGATTTGCCCCAGCTCATGGATATACTGCCCCAGCTCATGGATATACTGCCCCAGCACATGGAATGCCCCAGCAGCTCATGGATTTGCCCCAGCTCACTCATGGATTTGCCCCAGCTCATGGATTTGCCCCAGCTCACACATGGATTTGCCCCAGCTCATGGATTTGCCCCAGCTCACACATGGATTATGCCCCAGCTCATGGATTTGCCCCAGCTCATGGATTTGCCCCCAGCTCATGGATATACTGCCCCAGCTCATGGATATACTGCCCCAGCACATGGAATGCCCCAGCAGCTCATGGATTTGCCCCAGCTCACTCATGGATTTGCCCCAGCTCATGGATTTGCCCCAGCTCACACATGGATTTGCCCCAGCTCATGGATTTGCCCCAGCTCACACATGGATTATGCCCCAGCTCATGGATTTGCCCCAGCTCATGGATTTGCCCCAGCTCATGGATTTGCCCCCAGCTCATGGATTTGCCCCAGCTGCTCACACATGGATATTACCCCAGCTGCTCACACATGGATATTGCCCCAGCTCTTACCTGGATACTTGCCCCAGCTCTCACCTGGATATTGCCCCAGCAGCAGCCAGCTCTCACATGGATACTTGCCCCAGGTCCGGATCCAGCAGGGGTTGAGGGGCCCAGATGCCGGACAGCGGGAGTGCCTGCCCGGTCCTGAACAGCGTGTGAGTCCGTCTGTGTTGAAGGGGATGCGGCTGCGTGAGTGCGTAGGTCACGCGGTCCGGCCAGTCAGGTGGTACAGAGACTCAGTACCACCTGATTAGCCGGACCACATGACCGGCTGCGCCTGCACGCAGCTGCATCCCCTTCAACACGGGCGGACTCACTGTTCAGGACCGGGCAGGCACTCCTGCTGCCCGGCATCTGGGTCCCCTCAACCCGCGGGCCCTTGGGCGGCGCCCAAGGGCCCGGCGGGTCAGTCCGGACCTCAAGTTTTAGGGGCGCAAATTTCTTTTGAAATTATGCGCCCCTAACAAAACTGCGCCCGGGGCCACGGCCCCCCCAGCACCCCCCACGCTACGCCACTGCAGAGGTGACAGAATACTGAGCCCGGGATGCGGTGATTCACCAGTACAGGGGTGTGCGGTGAGTTGCTTCGGCAAGCAGCACAACAATTGGTTTGGAGGTGACTAACAGGACATGTTTGCGGCTTGACGATAGGGAAACAGGAAACAAACCAAGACAATGGGATCTTGGACACACTGAATACTGGAGGGAATGGAGACAGGAAAGGCTGGGAACGACGGTAAGATTTGAGGTTCAGGATCACGGAGGTGAGCCACAGCATAGGTCGTCTCTCACTGGTAATGGTTTGGCAATGCTGGAGCAAGGAGGAGAGAGGGTGTGGCCCTTTATTCAGGTAAGTCATGTGACCCATGGGGTGTGTGTTTTAACTGAATATGTGCTGGATTTCAGCGCTGGAAATGAGCAGCACAGGAATGAAGCTGTCCTCAAGTGCAGGTACAGATCAGATGCACAATACTTGAAGGGGGCTGCCAAGGCACTGTTCAGGAACCTGACACTCACAGTTTGTTCATTTAATGCTTTCCCTTGATTAATGACATTTTAGCGTTAATGGGTAGGCTACATGCCACACTGTCTTTTATTGTATTTCCCTGCTTTAATGGAGTTTAGGGGTAATTATGGAAGCTGGACTCTAAAGGGTCTATTCATCTTTAGATCCTTTGCTTTTTGTCACAATTCAGGGAATCAATTTCGCCGAAAACATGGTGAATTTCCTATTTAGAAAATGATCACTGTAATTTGCAAAAATTGGAGTCGGTGAATCAGTTATTGGACGTTGACAAAAAACGCCGAATTGCAGCAAATAAAATATTGAATTTATGTATCAGGTTAGTACAACCTGAAGGTATCACTGCATCACATTACTCTGGGATTCTGGAATCTTATTTATATATGTACTTTTGTTTTTTCTTAGTGGTATGATTTAGCGCCGAAAATTATTAGTGCCCCCCCCTAGTTTTGACTGTGGTATCTTATGTGCCCCCCCTATACATTGTTCCTAGAGTCACCATTGATTTCATGTAATACTCATGACCATGACCAGAGTGAGTCTGTAACAGAAGATATCCTTTTCACATACTAAGCTGGACCCTATCTTGTGGGAAGATGCAGTAACATACATAAAGAAGTAATATTTTTTGCATATATTAGATTGGCTGCTTTGAAAACTGATTATGTAATTACAGTTGAAATGATGATACTTTGAAAAGATGAAGAGATTACTTGTTTAATCCCAGCATTTACATGACATCATATACCCTAAGCCAGAAAGGTTCTAAAGATTTGAACGAGTGTATGACAGTAATACTGCTCAATATGTATTTCAAGACTAAATGAGTTATTCACAACTATTGTTTTTTCACCAAATTTCACCATATTTGCAAAGGTCAAAATCACCTTTGTTGCAACTACAGTGAAACTTCACTATAAAGAGAAGCAAATTCCACAACGTGGAATAATAGTACTACCATTAGTCTTCTGCAGGAGTCAACGGTGGGTATTCTCCAGTTACCATTGTTCCACCATTATGTTCAACAACAGTGTACTTACTTTGACTATGTTAAAGTGGTAATCGTTATTGGATTCCTACAGGGTAATTCAAAGAGATCCGAATTGCTTGAGAATGGTAATTTCAGCGTTCGGTTACCTTTCTTGGCCATTCGGCTATCCAGAGAGCAGGCAATTCGCCAAATCCTGGTGAATTGCCTGAACATACTCTGCCTGTTCGGTGCCTGTTCAAGGGCAGTGAAAACCCCATGAAAAAGCACTGCTTCGGCTATTCAGAGAACACAAACCAGCAGTGAAAGGTTCCCCTAATGCCCTGCCATTCGGTGGTTTAATTCGGCAAGTTTATTCAGGAGAATCCCATAGGCTTCAATGTTAAAAATATTCCCGTTTTAATTCAATATCTAATAAACCGTTCATTATAAAATTCTGCAGTAAAGAGTCTCTTTATTTATAGATTTTTTAGGATATTGTAAGCATTTTTCTGAATTTTTCTTTTTTTTTAAAAAAAAGTCCTTTTTTTTTTTTTAAGTTTACTTCTTTTTTCTGTAACAGCCCTCTTTATTATCATTCATTGGACCTCATATGTAAATTTCAGACATTTTCGCTCAGTAGTTTCTTTGCAAACAGCGTTTCACTTTTCAAACATTCATGCAAACTGTTTTCCTAATTTATTCACTTCACTCTGTCTGCGGTCTCGGCTTTTTCCGGCGGCTTCGCTGCGTGTGATCGGCTCCTGTTTGGGTTTTTCCGTGGTTTTCGGCAGATTAATCCAGATGTTTTTGTGTGTTTTCGGTGTGCATTCGCTGGGTTTTGCGGTTCGTTTTCGTCGGGTTTGCGGCAGCTTTTCCCTGCAATTCGGGGACCCTGTGGTGTTTGCTGAATACACCGCAGGGTCACCGAAATGGGATCGGCAAAAGGAACCGAATTGAAGAGATCGAAAAGTCACCGAACGTGCGGTGACTTTTCGAATCTCTTTGAATTACCCTGTTAGAATTCGATACAACAGTGAAAACAACAGTAAAAATAAGTCTAAGGGCTTGATTTACTTCTAGCTGATTTTTCAGAAAATATATTGGCTGCTTTAGGCTGTGATCAGACGAGCACGCTTAGCACGTACGTCTGACCGCACTGTTTGCTGTCCGTCGTAGCTTTTCAAAGGCATCCATGAAGAACAACACATGAAGCACGTGCACACTTGTTCAGCGACGCAGGTTGCATTGGATGCAATATGGCATCGCCGTCAAAAAGCTACAATGGACGTAGAGACACCCCTTCATACAGCTTTTTTTTCCCAACATAGGTTATAACTAACTGATATTACTGATAGTATGTAAACCACAATCTAATCCGTTATGAAGTGCATCCGTTTCAGCGTACGCACTGTGTGCAATCAGTGCACTCATCTGACCCGCAGCCTTATGCAGATATTTTCTTTGAAATATCACCTGATTCAACTGAAAAAAAAATTCAGGACGAGCTGAATTCTGAAAACTGTTGCTGTTTAAAAAAGTCAGAAAAAACGAGTAAATACGTGTGCATGGATGCCCTTTCCATGTTTCACTGTAACAGTGCGGATCTTAAAGTACGGACTTGCGCATTTTACCTGTAAACCTTAGACGTCTGTGCATTACTGTAAATCCCTGACCTACGTGTCATACTGTAAACCCCAGACATGCGTGTTTTACTGATACTGTGAAAAAATTAAAGCACCGACTTGCGTATTTTATGGTAACAATAAAATTAAAGTACAGTCTTAGACGACATAACTGTAGAAATCGTAATTTATGGACTTGTGTGTTATAATATGGCAGTGTATATCTAAGGCCAATGTCAGACGAACGCATCACGTCCGTGTTGCTCCACAGTTTAACGTCCGTTGTAGCATAGACTCATGATCAATAGATCTGCGCACGCACAACACACGTGGCAAACAGACGCAAGTTAGGCAAGAACGTAAAACCGCTACCACGGACGTGCAGAGTGCGCCACGTCCACGTAGCATTCTGTGTGAGTGATGAGGAGATGTCAGACGCAGCGCAATTGCGACGTCCAGCACCTTGACGCACAAAATGGCTTTTCATATCCTTTTCAAATTTTTAGCATTTTTCAGATTAATTTTATTTCCCATAGTTCCCTTTTTTTTTACGTCAGTCAAAAAAACACGGACCGTGTGGTGTCTACAGTATCTTCCGTCAGTACGTCTATCCGTTATGCAAGCACGCAGAGTGCGCTCAGACTGCGTTCATCTGACATTAGCCTTAATGTACAGACTTGCGTGATTTACTGTAAATGCAGATCTTAATGTATGGATGTTGTCATTGCATGTTTAATGTGTTGGAGAGGCTTACTGTGTCTCCACTCCGGAGGGATGTGGATATGAAGCAATTTGAGACTGGCTGAGCTATGAGAAACGATAAGGAGGATGAGATTTCTCAGCATCTTCATCTTCAGGCATATTATTGAGCCTTTATTTGTAACCATTCAGATGTATTACGTTATTATTATAACAAGGTGTACCATATTATACCTTATTACTAGAATGGCTGTGTATATGGCAACAATATTAAAAGCAAAGCATTTTACTGTCAAATGGACTCAATGCACTTCAATAAGAAATATCTTGACAGAGTTGATACGGTAATAATGGAGAATCCTGTTTCTAAGGAACTTACATTCTAGAAGGGAATTGGGTTACATACACAAGCTATTGATACCACAAATACCCAACAGAATAAATACATGCATCTTTGTAGTGCAAATGTTTTCACATCCTTAGTTATTGAGATTTTCTGGTTTCCCATTATTAGTTATTTAAATATCCTTCATTAACACAGTGTCACATCCAATAGTGTTATAGTAAAGTAAATGTTTTATATATATATGTTCCTTTGTGGTCACTCGAAGGACTTAATGAATTAGATAAAAGAATTTAGATTGCACAGAACAAGATAAATGTTTCTCTTTTATCTCTCTGTTCCAAAAACGACCTCTGCCCTATGAAAAAAATAAAGTAAGAGAAAAAAATGTAAAGCAGAATAGGATTCAAAGGGGATCCAAACCACAAAATCCGAACAAACACGCTATCAAGTGTGTCTAATAATTGCTTGGGTTCAGCATTGCACGGAGATAAATGAGAAAACTTTAAATGTATCTCTGAGATGTTATATCACACACATTGCCATGGGCAAGTTTTATCCAGTGATGAAACGTGAAGGCGTTCTGAGATAAAGATGATAGAACGGGTACTATCAGGTGGCAGGCCGGGTAATTACAACTCTCTATTTGGCCTGTATAGTGATGCTGTATTGGATAAGTGGAGAATAATGAAGAAAAAGGACTACTGATAATGTGGAAGTTAAACGGCAGAAAATAGCTTTGGATTGCCCACAAGTATTGAGTGCCTGGAGGGACAGCGAACTATCTTTATTCAGTTTTCAGCCACAGATATAAAAAAAAGTCCACTGTTCTTTATTCTACAGTTCTTAAATCTGTTTCTAAAGGGACAAAAGGGAAACCTGGAATGAAATGTGGGGTTTGTGAAGCGAATATGACCTTTACAAATGGCTCTCAAAGTCACAGAGCAATTATTAAAAAAGCTAGAACAAATCCATGTGTATCCCGATCACAACAAAATGTATCTCTAACATACTGAAATTCAATTCGGTTGGAAACCAAAACAGTAGATTTTTAATATCTGATTCCTATTGACATCGCTGCTAAATTCACAATAGAACAATCAAGGCAATCACAAATACTTAATTGTTTATGAGTTCAATTTTCTAGCTCATATAGTCCTTCTTATTTTGAGCAGCACTGCATTTAAGCTCAATCTGCAGTTTTAGATTTGTAATGATACGATTCAGTCTTGGCATCTCTTCCCAAAATTATAATAGAATTTAATTTTAAACCATACACTGAAATATCGACCATATGTAATTAAATACATTTATCACTATTTAAAGTCTGTTATAGGTTAACAGATTTTAACAGAAGGTATAAATTAACAGATTTTATTTTTATTACAACTTGTACTACATAAACAATAAAAACTATATATACATCTATCTATATATACAGTATGTGTATTTACATATGGCAATTTGTAAACAATGAAATATGAATAGATATTTATTCATAAAACAAAAGAATAACCATATAAAATATCTGATATATATATCATATATATCAATATAAAAATATATAATACAATATATTTAAATAGTTGCACTCTTAGGATTTGTTCAACGAGAGATAACAAAAATTCATTATAACAACACTAAACATAGAGAGGATTTGGTAAGAGGTGCAGACAAACTACTTAACCTAATCTATATCTGGTTTCAGCTGACAGTCTTCTTAATACAATAATGTTATTTCCTATTTTTTAGGGATTCTACTACTATTTGAAAAGTGTATCTGTCCAAGATATCTGTACTGTCACTTAGTGTTATTTACACAATGAGAATTATATACATATTTAATACAACTAGAAAATGGCACATTTTCTCAAAGAGCTCCAACTACTAAACAACCTAATGTGATTATTGGATGCTTCTTATGTAAGAATTTTGAAAGATGCAAAAGCAGACCATTGAATACCTTTATTTGAATTTAATGAAACCTGAGATCCCACTTCTTATTATTCTAGTGTAGCGCTCACTCCCGGAGGAGCCGCTGAATTTAAACCACGGGTCAGTCTCCCCGCACTAGGGAATAAATATACACCAGCACTGCTGTGGATTTTATAAGTTATACAGTTTACTGATCTCAAATAAACTGGCATATATAGAGCAGCACTGTATACATATATATTTACAGAAGTTCGTAATGCGAGAAACGCGCAGCGGAAAAAAGAAAAATGAATATTAACCCCTTCGTTATTGGAATGTGAGTCCCGTACAGGTTGTGTCCCAAGAAGGTGTACGTGTATGCGTGTGTTGGTACCCGGGTACAAGATTCAACTGGCCAGTGAATGATTTCAATGTGTCTTCGACTTCGACTCACGTTGGGGCCCTGTAGGTTTAGACAAACTTGCAGCATGCTTTATTATTTTACTGTGGCCGGGAAGGTCTCTCACCCATCCGCCAAACACTCTGTGCTCTGCTCGACCCAGGACGTGTCTCCACTCGACCTGACTGGGACTCTGTGCCACCGGATCTGCTTGTCCGTTTCTGTCACAAGATGCTCTCCTTACCGCCTGCACTCCCACTAGATCATTGCGGTCTCCTAACTTGGGGTCCTTCAGCACTCTGTATCTTTGTTAATTTCCCAGCGGTGGATTACTAGGTCTCTGGCAAGTAATGTGAACCGATCTCCAGCTCCGCAAGGCCGCACCTGCGCTCTGGCCGGGTCACGATCGTTGTCTGTCTCACATGCGTC
The DNA here is from genome assembly GCA_009667805.1 of Leptobrachium leishanense. Lineage (NCBI taxonomy): Eukaryota > Metazoa > Chordata > Amphibia > Anura > Megophryidae > Leptobrachium > Leptobrachium leishanense. The sequence continues at coordinate 314,581,302 of CM019064.1, forward strand.
TTGCTCTCTTCACTCCTCGACGCGCTCTGGGTTTCCTCTGCACGAGGCTGCGGATGTAAGTCTTTTTTTTCCCACCCACTTCCTGTTCCCCACGCAAAGCATGCTGGAAAACGTAGTCCCATTGTCCAGTGTCTCTTACATTGCACTTGTCTCCCTCTGGTGGCCAAAAATAAGTACTACAGCAACAGCGTTTTAAACCAGCGCTACACTAGTTTTTTCTATATTCACGAAACTAGTTCTAGATTCATCTATGATATTATTTTAGTTGCATAACTTTTGACAAACTGTTGACTTTTACTCAATGGTTTAGTTCTGGGACATATGGAGTGTACAAGCTTTTTGACCACAAACCATCGTCTGCCAAGTGCAATCCAATTTGTAAGAGGGCAGCACTCCACTTTTACTAAGCATAACAGGTGGGTGATTCTCAAGACCAAATACAACAAACCAGGAGGAGAGCACACCAACCCATACATTCAAAGGGCCCTATGACATACTTAATGCTAACGTTATCATTCAGCTGTGTGAGCGTTAATGTTAGGTTAACTGGCCCTAGCACTGGCCCACCATATTACATTCCGAATGCTGACTGGTTAAAAAAACAGCAATTCGGAGATTACACTTTTCAGCACCAGCTTACTGTACTTTGCGCTCCCTATGCTTAACATGGGGAGCGCAAAGAGTTAATTAGCGTTAAGATTACAAAGTCCTAACGCTAATTACGTCTTGTTGCGGTTAACTCAAAAGTTAGCAACAGCTTGGACCTGGTGCTAAGTGATACTGCTTCTGCAGAATCCGTCAGCACCAGCTACAAATCCCCCCCAAAATCAGAAACTCACCTCGCATCCAGCGGCGAGAATGGCAGTCCGATCCACCTCTTTTGACCGCTGGGTGCAGAGCGAAATTGAAGAAAAAAGTCCCCAGTCTCCTTCCGAGATCACTCTGCCGACCTGCAGGATCTCGTGAGAGGCGAGGTCCTGCAGGTCATGTGACCTAGCAGTCAGAGCCTTAATGGAGTCCTATGGACTCCATGAAGCGGATGCTTAGGGCAGCGGTGCCTCGAGTATCCTGAGTCTTAGCGGTGCAATACGAGGCACGCTGCTGTATCAGCCCCTGCCACGTACTATGGAGCTAACACAGGAAACACTAAGGAGAAACCTGTAGGTGCAGGTTTTCCTCCTTAGCGTCCCAGTTTTAGCGGGCACAACGTAATAGTGCCCAAAGACTTTAACAGTACCTTACATTTAAATAGGGTAAGTCAAAGAGATCCAACTTGCTTGAGAAAGGTAACCGAATGCTGATTTTCAGCGTTTGGTTACCTTTCTTGGCCATTCGGCTATCCAGAGAGCAGGCAATTCGTCAAATCCTGGCGAATTGCCTGCACATGCGGTGCCTGTTCGGTGCCTGTTCGAGGGCAGTGAAATCCCCATAAAAAAGCACTGCTTCGGCTATTCAGAGAACACAAACCAGCAGTGAAAGGTTCCCCTAATGCCCTGCCATTCGGAGCTTTAATTCGGCAGGTTTATTCAGGCAAATCCCATAGGCTTCAATGTTAAAAATATTCCCGTTTTAATTCAATATCTAATAAACCGTTCATTATGAAATTCTGCAGTAAAGAGTCTCTTTACTTATCGATTTTTTTAGGATATTTAAAGCATTTTTCTGGTTTTTTTTTTAAAAAAAGTCCAATTTCTTTTCTTTTTTTTAGTTTACTTATTTTTTCTGTAACAGCCCTCTTTATTATCATTCCCTGGACCTCATATGTAAATTTCAGACATTTTCGCTCCGTAGTTTCTTTGCAAACAACGTTTCACTTTTCAAACATTCAAGCAAACTGTTTTGCTAATTTATTCACTCCATTCGTCTGCAGTGTCGGCTTTTTTTTTGCACTGCGTGTGATCGGCTCCTGCTCGGGTTTTTCTGGCGTCTTCGATGAGTTAATCCAGATGTTTTTGCAGGTTTTCGGCGTGCATTCGCCGGGTTTTTGCGGTGACTTTTCGTCGGGTTTGCGGCAGCTTTTCCTTGCGCTTCGACGGCCCTGTGATGCTTGCTGAATACACTGCAGGGTCGCCGAAATGGGATTGCCGAATGACACCGAATTGAAGAGAATGAAAGTCACCGAACGTGCAGTGACTTTTCGATTCTCTTTGAATTACCCTAAAAGATTTTAACAGATTTTAACCCCTTAAATATTCTAACAACTTCTAACCATTTGAAGATTTTAACTATTTTTAATCCATTACGGATTTTTTTACACGTTGTTTAACCCTAAACTCTGTTAAAAAAATTATGGGAATTTAGTAGACAAAATATGGCCAAAAATTGCTTAATTTAACACAACGTTAAAGTATCCCATCTCAACAGGTTCTACTGTAAATCACATAATGACTGCATTTATGGAATTAACTCAATAATTTAGGATAGAATCCTTTCTGGAGCTCCCAGAAATTCAAGGTTAAATACAGCCTAACCCCCTGGCAAGCTCCCCTATTTGCCACAGGTGTTCCATTTGCAGGTTCTATTTAGCCTTGAATCGCATGTCCATTTCTCCACACACATCTTATTCTGTTACTCTCAGTACTCCTGATGATGCAGCAATTCTCTGCAGCGAAACATATTGAGAAATTGGAGAGACTTTCTTGAGATGTAGTTTTTTTGCACCTTGGCATTACTCCTGGCAGTGCACCTCCTTTCCCTGTTCCAGTGGTCTGTTGGAGTGCTCACCGACCCGTGGATGTCATTACTCCGTTTTCATAGTTAACCATGATGTCCTACACTGTGTGCAGAGGTGATATATAAAACACTGCTAAGAACATCTGGGGATTTATCCCTATACTTTTTCAATCTATCCTATACCCGCAGACCATAGAAGGCCTGTTTCTGACTTTTAAGATTGACTTGTCTATCATAGGTATTCCTAGCATAGTTCTTGCAGACCTCATCACCCGTTTAGCACCACATAGTCCTAACCTCTTGTGAACAATGGAAAAGGGGGAGCATTGAGAGCATCCTTTGAGTGCATTCAACATTGTATGTCTAGGAGAGAGCGAGAGAGCGGCCAGCATCATACAGTTATTGCTACTGCCTCAATTGTTTTTGGTCTGACTTGGCACCAGTATTTTGTTTTTCTATGCCTATTGCAGGAGCGTGCAGAAGGGTCTTGACGCGATGATGTCATTGTGAGAATTAACCCCTAGCTTTCAAGGGGCATTCCCTATGGAAACCCTATGGTGGAGAAAGGGGGGGTCCTTTGGACGGATGGACCCATGTCTTTTTTCAGCCTGTGTATCTAATCTAATATGTAACTATGAAGTATAACCATAAAGAATGACAATCTGCCAAGGAATTGTATATTCACATTTGGTGTATAATATATCTCCTGTGGTAGTGGTATCTGCTGTTTAGTCACTACCACCTTAATGAATCACAAATGTCTATAAAAGTGTTTTATAAGAGCTTTGTGTTTTTGTATGTAAAGGAAGTTGTCGCTGTTTGAGGTTGGTTGTGTTAGAAGGTCTGTATGCATGTTTGTCTGTTCTATTCATCTATTATTAACAGTCATACACAAGCACTCTTACATACACACATGCATACAGAGGCAACAAGATACACCCAGAAACCCTTACAAACACAATGAGACCCATAGAGGCACACAAAAGAGTGACAGAAATACACAGAACCACTGCCCTAACGCAGGCGGACCATATTACAATCCGAACGCTAATGGATTAAAAAATGTGCAAGCTTACTGTACTTTGCGCTTCCTATACTTAACATGGGGAGCGCAAAGTGTTAATTAGCATTAGGATTACAAAGTCCTAACGCTAATTATCATCAGGCTGCGTTTAACTGAAAAGTTAACTGGAGTCGTCCCAGAAGACTGGAAATTAGCAAATGTTGTGCCCATTTACAAGAAGGGTAGTAGGGAGGAATCTGGGAACTATAGGCCAGTTAGTCTTACGTCAGTAGTGGGGAAATTAATGGAAACCATGTTAAAGGAAAGGATTGTTGAACATCTAAAAACACATAGATTACAGGATCAGAAACAACATGGGTTTACCTCAGGGAGATCACGCCAAACTAATCTTATTGATTTTTTTGATTGGGTAACAAAAATAATAGACAAAGGTGGTGCTGTAGACATTGCTTATTTAGATTCAGTAAGGCTTTTGATACTGTTCCGCATAGAAGGCTTATCAATAAATTGCAATCTTTGAGCTTGGATTCCAATATTGTTGAATGGATTAGGCAGTGGCTGAGTGACAGGCAACAGAGTGTTGTGGTAAATGGAGTTTATTCGGCGCAAGGTCTTGATACCAGTGGGGTACCTCAGGGGTCAGTACTTGGACCCATTCTCTTTAATATTTTTATTAGTGATATTGCAGAAGGTATTAATGAAAAAGTATGTCTTTTTGCTGATGACACAAAGATTTGCAACAGGGTTGACATTCCTGGAGGGATCAGCCAAATGACAAATGATTTAGGTAAACTAAAAAAATGCTCGGAGCTGTGGCAATTGAGTTTTAATGTGGATAAGTGCAAGATAATGCCCCTGGGACGTAAAAACTCAAGGGCTGAATATAGAATATTTGATACAGTCCTAACCTCAACATCTGAGGAAAGGGATTTAGGGGTTATTATTTCAGAGGATCTAAGGGTAAGTAGTCAATGTAATAGAGCAGCAGGAAATGCTGGCAGAATGCTTGGTTGTGTAGGGAGAGGTATTAGCAGTAGGAAAAGGGAAGTGCTCATGCCACTGTACAGAGCACTGGTGAGACCTCACTTGGAGTACTGTGTGCAGTACTGGAGACCGTATCTCCAGAAGGATATAGACATCTTAGAGAGAGTTCAGATAAGGGCTACTAAAATGGTGTACGGCTTGAAGGAGAAAAGTTACCAGGAAAGACTTAATGATCTTAACATGTATAGCTTGGAAAAAAGACGAGACAGAGGAGATATGATAGAAACATTTAAATACGTAAAGGGAATCCACAAGGTAGAGGAAGGGAGTATATTTAAAAGGAAACAAAGTAGCAAAACAAGAGGACATAGTCTTAGATTAGAGGGGCAAAGGTTTAAAAGTAACATCAGAAAGCATTATTTTACTGAGAGGGTGGTGGATACATGGAACAGCCTTCCAGTTGAAGTGGTAGAGGCCAAAACAGTAATTGAATTTAAGCAGGCATAAGGCGATCCTAAACAAAAGATAAATCCAGGTAAAGTATCCATGTAATTGGGCAGACTAGATGGGCCGCAAGGTTCTTATCTGCCGACATTTTCTATGTTTCTATGTTAACGACAGCTAGGATCTGGTGCTAACAGATTCCACTTCTGCAGAATCCATCAGCAACAGCCGAAGATAAAACCAAAAATCGGATACTCACCTCCCATCCCGCGGAGAGAACAACGGCTCCATCCACTTCTTCTTGCCTCCGGGAGCAGAGAGAAACAGGGGAAAAAAAGTCCCCCCAGTCTCCCTCTGCAAATCACTCCACCGACCTGCCGGATCTCGCAAGTTTTTCCTTAGAGCCCCCGTTTTAGCATGATAATCATAATATAGTCCACTGTCAGATATACAGAGACTAATAAAACCACAGAAACACTGGTCAGGAAACACAGAAATGCACAACGAAACATAGACACAAAAAATCTAATTAAATCAAGGAACTGGCACCCTTGGTGACTGCCTAGTTGGCTTAGCGAACAAGCTGGCCCTGCCTTTTAACCTACTAATTTCTCACTTTATTCTTTTATCCCCTTTTCCAATCCATTTCTAATTTTACTCACAAATTACTGTAATTTTTTCCTAGCATAAACTAGATTTATTCAACCAAACAATATTTGGGAAGCCAGGGCAAATCAAACAACCAGGGCTGGACTGGGACAAAAAAACAGCCCTGGACTTCATCCAGACCGGCCCACTCCTATATGTAAACACGCAGGGCCGGATTAATATATTGATATGGACTGGAGCAGGGCCAGCACAATACATTGTTCTGCCTGGATCCAAGGATGAAATACTGACCCCCCTCCCATGCCCACCAAAACATGTTGATGCATATCACAGAGTGGCACAACAATAAAACTCACAGTAATGTGCAGTGTGTAAGAGCGTATCACAGAGCTCCACAGCAATAAAACCCACAGTAATGTACAGTTTTTACAGTACATATTTTTTCAAAATGTTGTGTCTAAAAGCGTCTCAATTTTTTTTTAAAGGAAACGTGTTTTTGTACATAGTTAGCCTGTAATAATTAGGAATCACGCACTGAAATCTGTGAAATCAAGAGTCCTTACTGGTAAAATCCTTTATAAATAAATAAATTAATTAATTTAAAAAAAATAGTAAATACACTGAGTCCGATAAAGTTTGAAACACGACATAATAATTTATTATCCCAAAAATAATTATCCAAAATAATGCAAATAAATGATGTTCAATAAAATACAACAAAAACACTGAAATCTGTCTGAGAACAAGGGTGAGACGAAGTATGGTCTATTTCTTATCCTGTACTGCCACCTAGTGGCCGTTCATAAACTTTGCCATTTGTATTCAGTGAGTATTATGAATGAAGTTTGCTGCGGTCCAGCCCCCCCTGCATCATGTGACTCGCAGGGAGCCATCCAGGAAGCAGCTCGCCACGATCACACTGCGGGGGACAGCGAGGGAGCCAGGAGGAGGTGAGTATGTATCGAGCCCGAGTGTGGCTCGGGGTTACCGTTCGTGGTAGTGAAATTTAACCCCAAGTCACACTCGGGAATACCGCCAGGGAGGTTAAAAAATAATTATGGATTATTAAAATAAATTGTATTTTAATATGAATTATATATTCATGTAAATGTAGTTTGAACAATTAAAATAAATATGCATTTAAATATACTTAATTTAAATTAGAATATTAAAAGAAGAAAAGGAATAGGGTGAAGGCGCTATAAATGAATTAGTGGTTCGAAGAGGGTAAGGAAGCAAAATAAGTAAACACGATCGCCAATACCTCCACATGTGTCGTCCCTATTAGCGACACCATACATAGGATTTAGGGTGAAGGAAAAAAGGGAGGGTGTGGCGCTTCCAGTGTTTTTAGAGGCACACAGAGTTTTTTCAACTTATCGTTTCAGTTCGGTTTATATGCAACTCTGTGTTTTCTTCAACAAGAATTATACCTTAGTATAAAACATAATAGACATACAGGGTTATTCAGAGAGAGTGAAAAGGAGAATGACTGGAGAATGACTGGAGAATGAAAAATTCTAGGTCAAAATAGCCGATTTGGAAAGTGAGATAAATGGGAGAATTTTTCTGGTTTGACTATTTTGACCAAGAATTTTTCATTCTCCAGTCATTCTCCTGCTTTTCACGCTCTCTGAATAACCCTGATAGCGTAATACAGTCAAATACTTTTATATATATCAAAAATGGAGGACTATAGTACTCACACTCTAAAGAGCCTAGCCTGGCTCTAATATATAAGCATATGGGTTGATTTCATATGGCCCACCCATTGGCCGCAAACGGCAGTTCCGTCTTCAAATACCTCGGGATGTAAGAATTAGAAACATAGCGCATAACATGATAATGATACTTGGATATATGGGTAGATTAAAACCACTCACGTGTTTCAGAGCCGATCTAGGCTCTCTTTATTGTGCCTAGGAGTTTGTATATTAGGCCCAACTCCTCAGAAAAGCCTCTCAAGTGGAAAGAAGTGTTTCCAAAATTGATATGTCAGGATTTATTTCCAAATAAACGGTCAAAAACAATGAAATTAAAAACAAATAAGACAATAAAAAAATAGGTACCGAACGCGTTTCACCTGAGCGATCTATGCTCTACGGCTTCCTCAGCGGTAATGATTACAACAGCACTATGGCTCTCTTAAATTCTAAAAAATCTTGATTGAATATCCAATCTGGACACTGCGTCCCGGAAGGAGGTGCTGTTCAATCACTTCCTTGTTGTGAGTCCATTCCTTCAACGGGACGTCCCGATAGTCTACATCCGGTCGCTGACCTCATCAGTAGTTGACAGGAAGGTGCTCTTCTGCATTATCCAGTGGATCAAAGCGAAACCGGAAATAGTCACCGTGCGCAAGCGCGCCGTTTGCAGGCAGTGGGTGGGCCATATGAAATCACCCCATATGCTTATATATTAGAGCCAGGCTGGGCTCTTTAGAGTGTGAGTTCTATATTCCTCCTTTTTGATATATATAAAAGTTTTTGACTGTTTTACGCTATGTCTATTATGTTTTATACTAAGGTATAATTCTTGTTGAAGAACACACAGAGTTGCATATAAACCGAACTGAAAAGATAAGTTGAAAACACTCTGTGTGCCTCTAAAAACACTGGGAAGCGCCACAACCTTCCCCCTTTTTTCCTTCACCCTAAATTAGAATATTGATTAAATTATTTTATAAAAAATAAATCATATGATAAATATTAAAATATACTTTAATAAAATGTATTTCGGGTACACTTCTAAGAAGGGGCTCAGAACTGTGACATACATGGTTATTCAGAGAGGAGAAAACCTTGAGAATTGCCAGGAGAATGAACAATCTAGACCAAATAGCCAATTTGGAAAGTGAGATAAATGGGAGAATTTTTCTGGTTTGGCTATTTTGACCTAGAATTTGGACATGTCTCCCTGCTACATGGCTATTATGGCTGATTAGCAAATACTTTCCTGAGCTCTGCAGACTCCTGTGATAATTAACCCCTTGAGTGCTCCTATAGAGAAAGCACAGCACTGCCACACTGAGCTCCAGCTTAATAGGCTATAGAAAGGGAGCAGGGGAGAGGGACTGTAAGATCAGAGGATCTGTCAGATTTATGGCTCCCTGCATGCCTGGCTGTGAGACGCATCAGTGCCGAGGTATAAGACATAAGGGTGGGATTCAACCTCACTTGGCATGTTTAGTCACTATCTTACGTATTTTCACATTTTGGGGATGGCTCCTGGTCACTGCACAGGCATTAGAGGTTTGAAGCAACATGTTGTGCTCCAGCTGCTGCTGACTTCAAACTCTGAAGCCACTAGTCACTGGAAGGAGAAGCTGTAAGTAAAATGTGGAGCGGAATCCTCACAGTCTCTGTGGATTCTGCTCCTTTACACACAATAAAGCCATAGCCAGCTCCAGAATCCATGTGTGGTAGGGATGTGCGTTTCGGGTTTCGGAATTTCAGAATTTTCACGAAATTTCCCTATTCGTGTCTTCGGATTCGGCCGAATTTCCGAATCGGGTCGGACCCGAAAACCGATAGATCCGAAAAGTTTTCCGAGCCGAAACGAAAAATTTTCAGATTTTTCGAATGGACTTGAAATGTGTCAAATATATTTTTGCTCTATTCATGATTTCGGTTCCATTCGTGATTTCGGTTCCATTTCGGTAATTCTGGAAATCGTATATTTAACTATTATCGGTTATATCGCTGATTCTGTAAATTTTGTATTTGTAAATGCGTATCACTTGTTTCTTGTGGCATTCGGGTCAGTTTAGCGTTTTTTAAATCGTTTTGTTCATTTTTTTTGTTCCTTGGCTTTCATACCATTTTAATATGATTAAATAAAGTTGTGAAATGTATATTCAATTATTCATAAGAAAAAAAGGATCTTTATGTAATAAAAAAAACACGATAGAATCGCCAGAATTATTGTAGACACTTTGAAACGAGGAGAACAGAAGTTCCGAAAAAACGAAAATTTCCGAAATTTCCGAAAAGTCGATACAAAAAACGAGCAAAGTGACACGAAAAATGGTCGATATTCCGAAAAAAAAATGTACACGAAAAACGAGCCGAACCGAACCGAATCGAAACAGAAATCTGTCGAAACGAGCCGAATCGAAAATTTTAAACATCCGAACAAATCGAACCGAATCGAACCGAAAAAAAAATCTGTGCACAAGCCTAATGTGTGGGTGTCCAAAGAAGCCCCCCATAACCCACCCCTGCAATGCAGAAATCCTTCAGTCCTTTGAAACAAGTGCTGACATTCCACACTAGCGTTATCCAGTCCTGGTTATACTAAGTGCTGGACTAATTTAAAAAAAAAAAAAGCACCCCCAGGCTCTGCCGGCCCACTGACCCATCAGCCCCTCTGGATTCTCCCGGTGCTCCCGATGGCCAGTACATGCCTGTAAACAACGCAATATTCTTGAGAAGAAAAACATATATACTGTGAATGAGAGACAAGGACAGGGGTTATATAGTGCTAAAATTAATTTAATGGCTTTTAAAAATCAAATAACTTGGTAGTTAAGGAGGGGCCCTATTCCGATCTAGCCATTAATGTTAACAGGTAAGATTATATTTAGGAGAGTATAATAATAATACAGAGATCACTCTAGATCGAGAGAAACAAAGCAAAGAACATAAGGTAATGCAAATACAAAATATAACTAAAAATCCCCTGCTAAAAAATGCTCACATGAGTTATTGTGGCACATCAATAATAATACACAGCCGCCATGATGCCACTGGATATCGCTGATGGAGCTGACCCAAACTTGAGTTAGAACTACAGGATACTGCACAACACCAGAAGGAATAAAAGAGGGCTGGATAGAGTAAAATAATTTATTTCATAAAATAAATATAGGAGTAGGGCTATATTACATTCTACATTTTGGAATTACAATCCTCGCAACTTTTTTCCTCTGACGATCAATTGCGCGCGCAAACTGGACGCGTCCAAATGCACACGCAGTACCGTCTCGTGGAAAAATCTTTGCTCGAGCAGTCTTTTTTTCGAGATTCAGCCAATCAGAATTAAGAACTACACCTGTCTCACGTTAAAAAATTGCGTCTGCCACTGTCAATCTGAGCATATATGCTGCAGCAATAATACATGCGCACACAACTTCATCCATTGTATTGGTTTGGTATGATTTGAATGGGCCACTGTACTTTGGTGCATTTCTTTTTATGGGCTTGGATATTTGTGGTTAGCCAGGTTGTTCAAATTTGCCATTAGCACCAGCTCTTAGGAGTTGCTAAAATTATGCGCGCAAAGGCCATGCGGTTATTCTCAATGTATCCTTCCTGGTAAAATACTTTATCTATATTATAATAGAGTAAGGCTTTGGCTGTCCGTCGCCAAAGCCCTACTGCGCATGCGCGCGCAACCAGCGGCGGTTGGTTGCGCGCGCATGCAACCGCCGCGGCACGAGCCGGCTGCCGGCTCGCCGCGGCGGTTACACATGCACACAGCAGCCGGGTAGAGGCTGCGCTCGCAGCCTCTACCCGGCTGCCGCGCGCATCCAACCCCCGAGCGGCGAAGGGAAAGTTTCCCCCGCCGCTCGGGGGTTGGATGCGCGCGGCAGCCGGGTAGAGGCTGCGAGCGCAGCCTCTACCCGGCTGCTGTGCGCATCTAATGGGTCCCCCGAGCGGCGAAGGGAAAGTTCCCTCCACCGCTCAGGGGTAGGATGCGCGCGGCAGCCGGGTAGAGGCGCAGCCTCTACCCGGCTGCCGCGCGCATCCTACCCCCCGAGCGGCGGAGGGAAAGTTCCCTCGCTTCCGCTTTGAAGGACCCAAGCCCCGGTCACGTGACCGGGGCTTGGGTCCTTCAAAAACAGGAAGCGGGGAAATCTTCACTTCCCTGGCGCCGCTCGACAGGTAAGTATGAGCGCTGGGGGGGCCATATCCATGACCTGGGGGCAAATCCATGAGCTGGGCAAATCCATGACCTGGGGCAAATCCATGAGCTGGGGGCAAATCCATGAGCTGGGGGCAAATCCATGACCTGGGGCAAATCCATGACCTGGGGGCAAATCCATGAGCTGGGGCAAATCCATGAGCTGGGGGCAAATCCATGAGCTGGGGGCAAATCCATGACCTGGGGGCAAATCCATGAGCTGTGGGCAAATCCATGAGCTGGGGGAAAATCCATGAGCTGGGGCAAATCCATGAGCTGGGGCAAATCCATGAGCTGGGGGCAAATATCCATGTGCGGGGGCAGTATCCACGTGCGGGGGCAGTATCCATGTGCGGGGGCAGTATCCACGTGCTGGGGCAGTATCCACGTGCTGGGGCAAATATCCACGTGCTGGGGCAGTATCCACGTGCTGGGGCAGTATCCACGTGCTGGGGCAGTATCCACGAGCGGGGGCAGTATCCACGAGCGGGGCAGTATCCACGTGCTGGGGCAAATCCATGAGCTGGGGCAAATCCATGAGCTGGGGCAAATCCATGAGCTGGGGCAGTATCCACGTGCGGGGGCAGTATCCACGTGCGGGGGCAGTATCCATGTGCGGGGGCAGTATCCACGTGCTGGGGCAGTATCCACGTGCTGGGGCAAATATCCACGTGCTGGGGCAGTATCCACGTGCTGGGGCAGTATCCACGTGCTGGGGCAGTATCCACGAGCGGGGCAGTATCCACGAGCGGGGCAGTATCCACGTGCTGGGGCAAATCCATGAGCTGGGGCAAATCCATGAGCTGGGGGCAAATATCCATGTGCTGGGGCAGTATCCACGTGCGGGGGCAGTATCCACGTGCGGGGGCAGTATCCACGAGCTGGGGGGCATATCCACGAGCTGGGGGGCATATCCACGAGCTGGGGGGCATATCCACGAGCTGGGGCAGTATCCACGTGCGGGGGCAGTATCCACGAGCTGGGGCAGTATCCACGTGCTGGGGCAGTATCCACGAGCTGGGGCAGTATCCACGTGCTGGGGCAATATCCACGAGCTGGGGCAGTATCCACGAGCTGGGGCAGTATATCCATGAGCTGGGGCAGTATATCCATGAGCTGGGGCAGTATATCCATGAGCTGGGGCAGTATATCCATGAGCTGGGGCAGTATATCCACAATAGACTGCCCTCTGGGCAGGCTTTACAACTAGTATATAAATAAATAAATTACCGCGAAATAGATTGTAATACCATACTCGTACCATCGCACATTCGCATTTGCGCTCACAATGTTAAGCACAGGACACGCGAAGTACAGTAAGTTCACGCAGGGTTTGCGCAGGTTCACCCGCAGTAGACCATGGCGCGCGTTTGTTTTGCTGACTACGTAATACAGGATTCGGCGCAAATGGTTTTACCCCACGCGTTAATGTTTTTTTTGCGCCAGCGCAAACGTTTGCGTGAAGATTGTAATTTAGCCCATAATGTTTACACTAGGTATTCGAGTCACTAATCCAGCCAAGATATTAGTTTAGCTTGGCTCCGCTGTAACAGCTACTTACTGTAAATTAACATTTTTTATGCTTTGTATAGGAAGCTTTAATTTGTGGGCAACTGGAGGTCGCTTGTTATTCTTGTCTGCAGCTGGTATTTTATAAAAAATTTATGCACAGTACTATAGCTGATAGACACCCTGCCATGATGTGTAGGAGCCGACAACGTAACTGGCTGAAGGGGATTCTCAATGAGTCATATGTGAGCGCCGACAACACAATTGGCCGAATGGAATTCTCAATGCTGGACGGACTGGGCGACGCATTGACATTATTAGGTGGTGACCTATGCACCTGTTACGGATCCTAATGTTCTAAAAATAACATGGTGTGCGGTTACATTTAAGGACGAGCGGCGGACGGGACCAGACATCTCATGATAAAGCCACATGTGGTAAGTGGCGAATCGTGTCGAGATGAGAGGCTTTAACTGGTTGTGTGCTTTTGGTTCTAACTGCCGTTGTAATACCCGTACTGCTTTGCCCCTACTCAATGAGGGCGTATATTTAGGTCAGTGTCACACAAGCGTTTTTCGGAGCGGAAGAAACGTCCGTGAGAGTGGACGTTCCTTCCTCTCTGACACCTGTGTGGCCACCTCCTATGGAGGATTGTGCTTTGCAGCCCCGTCGAACGCACATTGTAGGGTTTCGATGGGGAGGCTTTCAGCACGTCTGCTGTAGCGTGTGCAATTTGTGCGCATGTTACAGTGTGTGGCCAGCCCCGTTGAAATGTCACAACGCTGTGACGGGCGTCAGAGGCGCCGTACGGGCGCACATAGAGGGCTCCTCTGATACTGGCCTTATTCTTGCATTGTAAGGACTCGTTGTAATTGATCAGTATTCTATTGGGGGATTATGTCCAGTTTATACTATACGGATGGTGAATTGGTTAATCCGTAGAATTGAGGGCCTTGAATTTATTGTCTCTTTAGTATTATCCCTCATAGGGAAGATCTATGCGGTCACGGTGGTGCCTAAGTGGAGTTGAAACCTGAGGCTGTTTAGGCTGCGTTCAACAACATACCCACCATTGGGACTCACCACATGAGGGGATACACTTATTGAAGGGGTGACTATAACTTGGCTGGAATAAGCAGTATATATCACAATCATTTCCCTTCCTTTACGGTCAGGTATACTTTCCCTCATTGCTTAGGCATCTTTCGATTCTGTATGATTTTAATTGTCAAAGTTTTCGTGATATTATTAGGCTAGGGTCAGACGAAAGCATTTTTCCCCGCGAACGTGAAAAAGTGCGTCCGAACGCATTGACATATTTTTTCACGGAATGCGCAAAAACGGTCAGACGACGCGCATTTTCAGGCGTGATTTTGTACGGATCGTCAATAAAACTCTTTTTGCGTCTGGACGTTATGTAGGCTGGACTTTAGCAGTGTCTGACATCTCCTAATCACGCAAACACGCCACTATGCCGCAGCTGCGCACTCATTACGTCAGTACTAGCGGTTCAGCGTTCTCAAAAAAATGTGTTCAAATTCCACTTGCGTTGCACGGCCGGACTTTTGTGCGGCCGTACATCGTATATTGGCTGTCATTGCCCGTCATCTGCTAGTGCGGCCGTAATTATGTGCGCCAGAACGCACGTTAAAAGTGCGCTGGTCTGACCCCAGCCTTAGTGTATGGTATAATAAAGATTATTGTTTAGGTAGCCGGTGTCCACCCAGTCTCTACATATTTTATAAAAGAATACAATCTCCAACATTGGTAATTCCGTAATTTTGCTTTTGGAAAATTATGTAGCACTTTATAAACCAGCTTTAAAAAAAATTTAGAAAAAAATACTCACCTATGGTCCCATGGTGCTCCCTTCTATTACAAATCAACCTATTAGAATACATGTAATCTAGCCAGTAAGAGGAGGCTGCTAAGGGTTAATGGCTTGAACCAACATTTCACTTTAGCAGCACCCTATTATCGGCTCAGCCAGAATACAGGCCATGATTTATTATAACCTATTTAAAATAATAGCTGAAAACATATTTAGAAAGACATTAGAGTGCCCGCACTTTGTTAGTCACGCATTGTTAATGCCATTGGCATTCTCCTCTACACAATGTTATTGCTTTTGTTATACAGATTTCCATGTGTTTTTAGGGAACCAGCAATGCTTCATAATGTAATAGTATGGAAAGTACATTTAGACATATCTATACAATAACACTAAAGGCTTCATTGTGTGAGTTTACAAGATTAATATATGGCTTTGTGCTTCAGTTAAAGCAATTAGTAACTCTACTGACAATAACGGCGTATTCATTTGTAGACAATACTCTATAAATCATTCATAGAAAAGAGGATTGTGCATTGCTAATCTGATTTAAATCTACAGTTCCTAATTAAAAGAACACTAATTATTAAAAATAACCTCTCTGTGAACATATTTTCAACTGCAGCCACATTTCTTTTAAACATAAAGTCCTCTCTTGTAGAATATGGGATATCCATACAACACAGAACCCAGGTGGTGGTGGTGGGGGGGGTGTTAATTGAAGTCAACAAGGAGGGCGTGGCTGACTGTGTTGTTCAGCTTTTTAATGTACTGAAAGGATCCACAAGGTTCTGTTTACAGCAACTTCTTTATTATGAGTTCAGAGAAGGGCTACTAAAATGGTGTACGGCTTGAAGGAGAAAAGTTACCAGGAAAGGCTTAATGATCTTAACATGTACAGCTTGGAAAAAAGACGAGACAGAGGAGATATGATAGAAACATTTAAATACGTAAAGGGAATCCACAAGGTAGAGGAAGGGAGTATATTTAAACGGAAACAAAGTAGCAAAACAAGAGGACATAGTCTTAGATTAGAGGGGCAAAGGTTTAAAAGTAACATCAGGAAGCATTATTTTACTGAGAGGGTGGTGGATACATGGAACAGCCTTCCAGTAGAAGTGGTAGAGGCCAAAACAGTAATTGAATTTAAGCAAGCATGGGATAGGCATAAGGCTATCCTAAACAAAAGATAAATCCAGGTAAAGTATCCATGTAATTGGGCAGACTAGATGGGCCGAAAGGTTCTTATCTGCCAACATTTTTCTATGTTTCTATGTTTCTATTCTAGGACATCAGATCTGAGCTGCTTTTCTGACTCTGAGCTGGCTCTCCTGCACACTGCTCTTCCTGGGGCACCAGCTCACTTCCTGTTCCCTGACCCTTATGAATATTCATAACTTACACAGCTCAGCACATCCTTTCTTTTCTACAAAAACAGGTAAACAACAAAAGACAAACATTAATAATAAACAATAGAACAATTTCCTCAGAAACAAGATGTCTATGCATTTTGGCGACAATCAACTTACAACACATAACTATGTATAAAGAAATGTCAATGAGTTTAGTTTCAACAGCAGTTAACAGTCTTCAATGAGTCTTTGTGGCCTTCTGACAGCTCTGCCACTTGATGTATGTTGGTCCCCTTGTGATGACTGTTGTAAAGCTCTTCCGGGATGCTCTACTGGGGAAGGAGTGTCCTCTGTATTGTCAGTATCCTCAAAAGAGGGCTCCTCAGGGGTATTTATCAGAAATGGTTCCCGATGAATTACCTCTTGGTCATATTGTATATCAGAGCAAGCCTTTTCAGAATCCTCTCCATTGCTTAAACAATCCATGCCTAGTGACTGTGGTAGGTCTAGAGAGTGACATGGTATCTTCAATAAATGTTTCTGATTGCGTCTCAACACCACTCCATGCATTGTTTTAACTTCAAAGGACCTGTCTCTAACTTGACGCATCACTACAGCTTCAGTCGTCCAGCGCTGACCAGTCCAGTTCTTTACAGTGTCCCCAACCTGCAGCATTTTTATATTCTTGGCACTTTTGTCATAGTTCCTTTTCGGACGTTCCCTAATTCCATCCTTCTTTGCAATGCAGGAAGTATGCAACTTTCAATGTGATACTGTGTCAAATTCAATTGTGTTAACTTAGTCTTTATCTGACGCCCGAAGAACAATTCTGTGGGAGATTTGCCCCCTCCAAAGATGTGGCTCTATAATTAAGCAAAGCAACCTGTGGTGCCTCCCCTGAGTGACTTGCCTTTGTAAAGAGTCTCTTATTGATTTTAACTCCACTCTCAGCTAATCCATTGCTTTGAGGATATTTCGGACTAGAGGTTCTGTGGAGAAATCCAAACTCTTCAGAAAATGCCTTAAAGTACCTGCAAGAAAACTGGAGACCATTGTCAGTTTTTAGGATTGTAGGAATGCCAAATCTTGAAAATATTGCTCGTAATTTCCGGCATACATGCTCTGAGGACGTATTCTTGAGTTTAGCAACCTCGGGGTATGATGAGTAAGAGTCCAGCACTGCTAGGTAATCATGTCCATCAAGTCAAAATATATCCACTCCCACTGTATGCCAAGGAATCTTCACCATATCGTCCTGCAGTAAAGGTTCTTTTGGTCTGGCTGGCTGAAACACCTGACACGTAGGGCACGAAGAGACTAAAGCTGCTATGTCACTCATCATGGAAGGCCAGAAAAGAATTTCCCTTGCTCTCCTCTTGCATTTCTGTATTCCTAAATATCCTTCACGTATTTTTGGAAGTATTTCTCGTCTGAGAGAAACTGGAATTACCAATACATGGTACCATGTGTTGTTCAGCTTTTTAATGTACTGAAAGGATCCACGAGGTTCTGTTTACAGCAACTTCTTTATTATTCTAGGACATCAGATCTGAGTTCTTTCTGAGATCTTTCCTGACTCACTTCCTGTTCCCTGACCCTTATGAATATTCATAACTTACACAGCTCAGCACAGCTGACCACTGAGGTGAGAGGGTGCAGAGTGCAGGGGCTCATGTCCCGATTTGGATTTATGGGTAATTTTTCACTCCTTTCCGCTGTCCTTTCTCACCTCGGTCCTGTAACATTACAGCTGATTCTCCCATCCTATCTGACAACATTTTGGGGTCTGCACCTGATTTGGTGCCAGGAGCGCGTGCAATCCTCGGCTGGAGGGTATAGCTGGTGGCCATTTTGGGGCCTACTTACTGGTACGTGAAGGATCTGCGCCCCACCACTCCCCATCTCCCTGTATAGCTGGGAAGGAGTCTGTGTACCTGGAAAGGAGTCTGTTGCTGGCTGAGGTGATGGAGTAGCCCACGTCTCCTGGCCACTGTGTGTGTGCCCGTGGCGAGAACAGATGGAGATAGTGGAGATTGGTGGCAGGACAGTCTCACTCGTCCCTCTGAGGAAACAAGGGCCCCGTTATCAGGCCTAGATGTGTACCTGGAGATGCTGATGGGGGGACGACCGACCGCTCACTAGAAGTGACTGTCGTCGATTGCTCTTCTCCTTTTCATTTATTCAGACTTTTTAATCATTAAGAATTTAAAATAAAAAATCGAGTTGAAGCCAACAAGGAGTACGTTTATATACAAATTATAAGTGTCTATGGCAGGGATGCGCCATCAGGGTAGGCAGGTGAGGCAAAGCTATTAAGCATTAAAATAATAAAAGAAACTCACCTGCTCCGCGCTCCCCCGCCGTTGACTATATCCTCTGCCTCTTCCTCTGAGCACAGTGCATTCATTCTTCTCACAGCCTACACAATTTGTGTAGCGGTGGTATGCTTCCACGCTACGCAAAAATTGCATAGGCTGCTCAGGAGGTCGGCAGCCACGTGTCCGTTCAAATAGTAACACGCGCGCACTGCCTTATTCCTGAATACTGCTCATCAGAGCTTCAGAGAGTCCCTGACAAGGCAATGGAAAATCTTGGACCAATGGGAAATCACCATTGGTCCAAGCCATTCAAACAACCACCTGCATTGGAGGCTGGCCTCTGATTCACAGGAAGGAGCCCAGACAGCTCCCCCTGCTCCCTCTAGTGGCAGATACAGAGTATGACAGGCACAGGGTCACAGAAAAGCTGTTTTTCTATCATATTTTATTTTTCTTTAATAGTACAGTATATGATATGATGAAAATAATGGTATCTTTAGAAAGTTCATTTAATGGCGAGAAAATTATATATAATATATGTGGGTACAGTAAATGAGTAAAAGGTAATTTACAGCTAAACACAAACCGCAGAAAGTTAGTTAATATCTGTGTATATCTGGCTCTGATACTAGCCAGTGCCTATCCAGCCACTCACCTCACTGCACATCCCTGGTCTATGGAATATAGTAAAAAGTAGAAAAATAACATGTTATACAGTGAATCAAAAAATTATGACAATATAAATAGAACATAATCATATTTCCTACTGGAAGTTAAAGTGACTGCTTTTGAGAACAGGAAAAGAACCATTACACCACTAGACAGTTGTTGATGAAGCTTTGATTTTACAGGTGGAAAATTGCCAAACATGATCCCATGTGAAAGTTAGTTAAATTACAGTGTAACTTTAGATTCTGTTTTGTTTTGTGGAACAGCTTCCTCTATCATTCTGCAAGCTGATCTCAATCCTCCTGAATCCACCCCATTCTAGAATGAACATTTGAATACCTAGCAAAGGCTTGTTACACATACGTACTTCATTGTTCTTGTAAAATAAAATCATAAATCTAAATTTTACGCTTTACAGTTTGTGATCATCCCACTATTGTTAAATGAATGTGGAGTAATTCTGGGAAAACATTGATAGATTTTTCACAACATGATAAGTATACCCACTATAGCAGTATGCGTGTCTTAATACAGAACACACATTCAAGTAAATAGAAAGCAAATGATTCCTCATTTTCAAATTAGTTGCAGTAAAGCAAGAATAGAAATTAATTCTAAAATATATAAAAATATATAAATGCAAATTCTGTATATGTCTGTCACTTTGTTTGTAATACTGTAAAATCGTGAAGATGTTTGGTGTTTTGTTCTAATTTTTTTCCAGTGACTTTCAACAAGTGTAAGATATGTGCAAGAAATATTTATATTACCTAATTTAAATGATTTGCTTATAGTACCAGAAATAGGTCTAGAATCATATTATCAAGATCAGTTCCTTACAGTCCTGGAAAGGCTGCATTATGTTTATGGTTTTTTTTTTTTTTTCTAAATCTCAGTGTCGATGCCAAAATATTTGTAAAAAATAAAATAAAAAGAAAAGAAAATTGCTTTGTGTGATGTTAGAGACAGAATGTACATCTTTGAGAAAGGCTAAGCATTGATTGTGAAAGAGTTAGACAGGGCAGATAGTTTAATAATTCATTTTTTTGTAGGCAAAATAAGAATTGGACACCGGTAGTGATGAAAAATATAAGTTATAATGCCATGTGTTAAGATTAATGGGATGTTTGTAAGGTCACACTGTACAATACGTCTAGTGATAAATGGCAGCCAGAAAAACAAGTGAACACCAACTTGTATCATATAAGTGTTCTCAAATTTGTGGAGACATTTTCCAAAGATATTGTTGAAATAGTACAGTAGTTAAGAAAATACGTAATTACTAATTATCATAACCTAACCATCCATTAAATATAAAATAATGGTCGTGGATCGATTCTGTATTATTTTATTGGATCAGCTTTAATTCAGACGTAATTATGCTCACCAGCTTTAATAGTGTACAGCAATGCAGGTGAAAAGACATTAGTTCTGTCCAGCATTGAGCAAAGATGGCAGCTAGGTGACCAGTAAGTACCTCAAAACTAGACTGAAGAAAAAGGGGTGGAGCTAGCTGGATACAGCAAGGCTAAAGGAACCCAGCAGGATCAAAATAGCTATGAAATAATAGCTGCAAGCAGCAAAAGGCAGATTCAACACATAACATTAAAATATACAAATAAAACCTGAATCATGGGGCATGACAATGATCCATCAAAAGCATAAAAAATGCACTCTTTTTTTTATTGCTATTTATCTGAAATGTTTACTATAAATTATTTACTATTAATTATACAATGTCCGTTGTGTATTTTTACTAACGGCTTATTTGTCTACTTTTAAAGTTAATACAACTTTTGTAACAAGGCTAATATCCCTTTTGTACAATTATGCTAATAAAAACATCCCGTTGCCTATATTTTTGACTTTCGTATTAGTCTAAACCATGACATTATTACTGTTGCCCTTAAAAAAGAAACACTGTATCTGCTTATTTAACAGTTATAGTCCTCACCCTGATCATTGGCCAATTGGTGAATATGTTGTGAGCTGCTAAGCATGTCAAGATGTTGGGAAGTTTCTGAAAGTTACCCCATCTGATTCAATGTTATGCATGAACAGCCTGCTCTTAGAAACTCTGCTCCCAGAAAGCGTTCTTGACATCACCTGTTAAAATTTTGATTGAGACAACTGAAAAGAGACAGACACGGTACCTCTCGTCATGATCCATGAAGGGGATTAGAAACATATATGCACAGCTCTTATTACAGGGTGTGCACACGTGTTACATTTATTACTCACAAACTGAAAATCAGCACAAACTGCTCATTTTCATATTCTTTATGATGAACCAAATAAGAAAAATCCAACAGGTGTAGGACAAAGACCATGGCAAACGACTGAGCGGCTCACTCGTCAGTGCAAACCTATGGGATTTGATTTGACACACAGGCATGTGCAGAAGGACATGCCTACTTGGTTACTTGGCCTCCTTTCAACTTTTTAGGTTTTCATATAAAATTTTGGGGGTTTTCTCTTTTGGTTCATGATAAAGAGCATTAAAGTAAACAATTAATAATTCGTCAGAAATTGCAAGTAATAAATATAACCTGTGCACATGCTAAGGTAAGGCTGTCCTCGCCTAGGATTGGATAGCTTAACACATTCATGTTGTGCACATCCTTCTATACTACTTTATGATGTATATGGTATGAAACATACCAGATTCTGGATAGGATAGGCCAGGGGTCAAAATTTCCACTTGCCCTCTCACAATTTGTAAGTAAAAATTGGGAGAGGGCGAGTGGAAATTGAGCTGTAATTAGAATGCTAGCGTCTGCACGTAGCTGACACTGGCATTCCCTTTCAGGTGCTAGCATTGGCACCATGCTGACACTAACACTAGTCAGGGGAGTGGACTGGACATGAAAAGGATGGAGGGAGATGGACACGAAAAAGGAGAGGGAAATGGAATTGGGAGAGAATTTACATGGAAAGAAGTGAAGGTGAGAAAATGGACATGAGAAGGGGAGAAAGAGGAAGAGGATGAAAGGAGTACAGACTAGAGGAAGACAATGGAAAAAGAGGGAATGAATGTGCATGGAAGGGGGGACTATTAATAATCAGTGAGTGTTTGTGAGTGAATCTGAGCTTATGTTGTGTGTGTGCATACATTTGAATCTACAGTGGCAAGAAAAAGTATGTGAACCCTTTGGGATTACGTGGAGTTTTGCATGAATTGGGCATAAAATGTGCTCTGATCTTCATCTAAGTCACAACAATTTGAAAAACACAGTCTGCTTAAAATAATACAACACAAACATTATCAGGGTTATTCAAAGAGATCCGAATTGCTTGAGAAAGGTAACCGAACGCTGAAAATCAGCGTTCGGTTACCTTTCTTGGCCATTCGGCTATCCAGAGAGCAGGCAATTCGCCAAATCCTAGCGAATTGCCTGAACATACGGTGCCTGTTCGGTGCCTGTTCGAGGGCAGTGAAATCCCCATGAAAAAGCACTGCTTCGGCTATTCAGAGAACACAAACCAGCAGTGAAAGGTTCCTCTAATGCCCTGCCATTCGGTGGTTTAATTCGGCAAATTTATTCAGGAGAATCCCATAGGCTTCAATGTTAAAAATATTCCCGTTTTAATTCAATATCTAATAAACCGTTCATTATAAAATTCTGCAGTAAAGAGTCTCTTTACTTATAGATTTTTTAGGATATTTTAAGCATTTTTCTTAAAACAAAATTTAAAAGTCCGATTTTTTTTTTTTTAAGTTTACATATTTGTTCTGTAACAGCCCTCTTTATTATCATTCCCTGGACCTCATATGTAAATTTCAGACATTTTCGCTCAGTAGTTTCTTTGCAAACAGTGTTTCACTTTTCAAACATTCATGCAAACTGTTTTTCTAATTTATTCACTTCGCTCTGTCTGCGGTCTCGGCTTTCTCGGCTTTCATGGCTTTTTCCGGCGGCTTCGCTGCGTGTGATCGGCTCCTGCTCGGGTTTTTCCGTGGTTTTCGGCAGGTTAATCCAGATGTTTTTGACGGTTTTCGGCGTGCATTCGCTGGGTTTTGCGGATCGTTTTCGTCGGGTTTGCGGCAGCTTTTCCCTGCTATTCGGGGACCCTGTGGTGCTTGCTGAATACACCGCAGGGTCGCCGAAATTGGATCGGCAAAAGGAACCGAATTGAAGAGAACGAAAAGTCACCGAACGTGCGGTGACTTTTCGAATCTCTTTGAATAACCCTGTATATGTTTTCATGTTTTTATTGAACAGAACATGTAAACATTCACAGTGCAGGGTGGAAAAAGTATGTGAACCTTTGGACTTAATAACTGGTTGACCCTCCTTTGGCAGCAATAACCTCAACCAAACCTTTCCTGTAGTTGCAGATCAGACCTGCACAACGATCTGGAGTAATTTTGGACCACTCCTCTTCACAAAACTGTTTCAGTGTAGCAATATTCTTGGGATGTCTGGTGTGAATCGCTCTCTTAAGGTCATGCCACAGCATTTCAATCGGGTTGAGGTCGGGACTCTGACTGGGCCACTCCAGAAGCCGTATTTTGTCTTGTTGAAGCCATTCTTTTGTTGAATTACTTGTATGCTTTGGGTCCTTGTCCTTTTGCATCACCCATCCTCTGCGGAGCTTCAGTTGGCGGACAGATGGTCTTACGTTTTCCTGCAAAATGTCTTGATAAACTCTGGAATTCATTTTTCCATCAATGACAACAATCCGTCCAGGCCCTGAGGCAGCAAAGCAGCCCCAAACCATGATGCTCCCTCGGCCATGTTTTACAGTGGGGATGAGATTTTGATGTTGGTGTGCTGTGCCTTTTAGTCTCCACACATAGTGTTGTGTGTTTTTTCCAAACAACTCAATTTTAGTTTCATCTGCCCACAGAATATTTTGCCAGTAGTGCTGTGGAACATCCAGGTGCTCTTTTGCAAACTTCAAACGTGCTGCAATATTCTTTTTGGACAGCAATGGCTTCCTCCGTGGTGCCCTCCCATGTACTCCATTCTTGTTTAATGTTTTCCTTATTGTAGATGTGTCAACAAAAATGTTAGCATGTGCCAGAGATTTCTGTAAGTCTTTAGCTGACACTCTAGGATTCTTCTTTACCTCATTAAGCATTCTGCGCTGTGCTCTTGCAGTCATCTTTACAGGATGACCACGCCTAGGGAGAGTAGCAACAGTGATGACCTTTCTCCATTTGTAGACAGTCTGTCTTACCGTGGACACATGAACATCAAGGCTTTTGGAGATACTTTTTGTAACCCTTTCCAGCTTCATGCAAGTCAACAATTCTTGATCGTAGGTCTTCTGAGAGCTCTTTTCTGTGAGGCATGGTTCACATCAGGCAGTGCTTCTTGAAACCAGTAAACTCAAAACTGGTGTGTGTTTTTAAAGGGCAGGACAGCTTTCAGCAACACATCCAATAATATCACACTGATTGGACTCAAGGTTGGCTCACTCCTGGCTCCAATTAGCTCTTGGAGAAGTCATTAGGCTAGGGGTTCACATACTTTTTCCACCCTGCACTGTGAATGTTTACATGTTCTGTTCAATAAACACATGAAAACATATAATGTTTGTGTGGTATTATTTTAAGCAGACTGTGTTTTTCAAATTGTTGTGACTTAGATGAAGATCAGAACACATTTTATGACCAATTCATGCAAAACTCCACGTAATCCCAAAGGGTTCACATACTTTTTCTTGCCACTGTATGTGTGTGTGTCTATATCTGCAAGTGTGTGAATCTGTGAGTCTAAAACCATGGTGTCAGGATCCTGGCAAAGGGGAATAGATGAGCCCGATATGCGATGATAAACAAGCTGACTCACGTAAATTAAGTAAAAGGGGGTTTATTGTAATACAGCAATATGGACAGGGCAGGAATGGAGATGATTGAGGATGCAATGCAGGGAGGAACCAGACACAGGGAGACACTGAGGGAAAACACAGCAGGAAACTTACATACAACACAAGACAGGAAACAGAGGGCACTGGAGGCTTGGCAACAGCAGGTAATATACGTAGTTCTAAAGTCCATGCAATAGGTCGTGGCAGGCGGCTGGGAAATGTAGTGAATGTCCATAAGCAAGAGGTCGGTGCACGGGGAATAACTATCAGCAGAGGATGGGAGCAGGTCACAGGAGAAAGGCTACCAGGAATTGAGTGTGATAATGCAGCCCTGAATTATGGGTGCTCCACTCTTATAAAGGGAACCACAGGCCTATTATTGGTAGCACCTGAAGTACACACAGCCTGAGGGAAAGCAGAGGCGCTGAAGGTGGGCCCCTTCTGATGATGCGCTGGTGCCATCTGAGGGCACATAAAGCAGAGGAGAGAAAAGCAGAGCAGTCTGCAATTTCTCATATTTTTAAGGCATCTAGTATGGCATTGCATTGATTGGACGGTTCTGTGTGCAAGCAGACCCAGGATGCAAAAAAAATTAGAAATTGCAGACGTCATTTGCATGTCTTACCGAGAGATCTGTGCTGCATATGGGGAATGTATAGTACAGGAGCTCTGTAATGCAGTTCCTTGAATTGCTGTGATGTGTAATGGCTTCTGCAATAATAAACTTAATTATTTGCAGTGTGGAGGCTTTTAATCAAATTTTTTGCCCTCCACCACTACTTAAATAAGTTATATAACTTAAATAACTTATATGAGCAAATTTGCAAGAAGCACCCATAATTATTCCATGCATCAACACTGCTATAAGGCCATCTTGGTTTTTAATCTTCATTTCTTCTTTTATGCCACGTATCTCACTCTTCCACCATATATAGACTATATATACCCCCTACTCCAAAACACATACACATTTCATAATCTTGAAAACTCTGGAAAGTGGTTGTGCTGCTGCATATTCACCTGTCAGATCACATCCAAATCACCCACAGAGGGCTTCCACAACCCTGTAAGACTTTTTTTTTTGAGAAAGTATTTTACGGCGAAGAATACATTGATATTTCTCTCGTTTTCAAGTATGTCCTGGGTGGCGAGTATGTACCATTAGGTGTCTTGCCGAAGGACACTTACTGGAGAGGTGCTCTTTCTGGGATTCGAACCTGTGTTTCCACGGTTATAGAGCAGTGATGTTACCTCTACTCCAGCCAGCCGGAACTCTACTCCACCCAGCCGGTAATTAATTAGGAGCCTGCGTGATTAGGTCTCAAGCAAAAACAGGGGAAGAATGACTGCGGTCCTAGCTTCAACCGCAGCCAACCATTGCATACTGCTTCCTGTCCTTCTTGCACCCTCTTAGTAAGCCACTGAGCATATTTACCTGTCTGTTAAAAAAAATTTAAGCCCCGGAAGGATCTTAATGACCTAGATTTGATCCAGCTTGGCACGGAGTACCACCATTTTTGAGATTGCACTGGAATTGTTCAGCCAAAATTATTTGGTCGAGTCATCACAGGCAGCAGTTTTCCCCCTCAGAATATCCACAATGCAAGAATGCAAACTGCAGTAGTGGTACTAACCCTGAATCAATTATATATGACTGACAAGTGTGCATAAGTTCAATAAATCCTCTCCAGTAAGTGTCCTTGGGCAAGACACCTAACAGTAACTTATGGCCACCCAGGACATACTTGAAAACGAGAGAAATCTCAATGTATCCTTCCTGGTAAAATCCTTTCTCAAAAAAAATAAATCTAAGTATTCAATATTAATAATAATTGATTAATCGTGTGTTTTTTTCCAGGTAAGTAAATGCTCAGCATGAGTCTACAACTTCTACGTATAAGCTCAGCAAAAAAAAATTCTACTAAACTGATGAGAAATATTTGCAATGAGCGCAGAGTTTCTATCACTTAGTTGCACATGCTCCATTGGTATTGGGAGGCTACTCTCACACCCTTGCACATGTTGCCCATTGACGTCTAGCATGACCAAACATGGGGATCAGTAACATTTAAATGAGCACTTTTAGGACTACACAAAGCACCACACTATATAATATTCCTGGAACAATAGAACAAGGTTAAATGATAGTCAAACAAAACAAAATTGTAACTGGAATTTGCATGAGATCGAGTTACCTACCTAGCGATTCCATTAAAGCCATCTACGTTTTGTTATAGATATTGTAAACTGAACCGCTGTTTCAGTCTGGAATCACTGTGTGATTGTAAGTGATCAGTTAGTGGAAACCTCCAAACCTTTATTCTGTTTGGTAAACACTGGCTGTCCGTCAATTCCTATTGTCTCTTTGCAAAGTACAATTACCACCTTATCTGGTGAGGGCTTTCTTTAAAGATTGCTGCTAATGTGAAATAACCTCTCACCAACAAGGGCAGGGTTTCCTAGCTACAACAGAGTTGTTTATCTTTTGGTTACCGATTAAATAAAGCTGAAAATGTATATTACACCATAATAAAAAAAACAATAAAGAAAAAGTCAAGAAGCGCAAATGAGAGAGATCCCTTCTTTAAACTGACTCCTATTTAGTTCTTCCAATGTCATTCAAAACACAGATAACTTTTCTTTCACGAATTGTTCTCCTGAATGATTTATACATGTTGTGTTATCTGAGGCCTTTTGCAGGTCCCCTTGTGAATTCATCCAGCCATCAACTCCACAATTGTTAATTTTAACACTATAAAGGGTTTTTGATGAAGAACAGATAACATATTGGAAGAAGGATTAATTGAATTGTATCTTCCAATCACTCGGAGTCTTTAAAAATGAAGTGTTGTTTTTTTTTTATCATGAAATAAACTTCCGTTTGAGAGAAGCATACAACGTTAGAGCAAGCTGAAAAGAAGATAAATGAATTGTTTTCTTTTTATAAAAATGCTTTTATGTACAGCATGCCCCTGAGCAATCTCCCCTTCCAAGGCTAATATACAAAGATATCCTCAGATCATAATTTGTGTTTAGTAAAAGGTTAAAATGTCCAATTTTGTTTCCTTTCAAATACTGAATGAGTTCATGCATAAAATGTCATCTTAGTCAATGAACTAGCTATGGGGTTCTAAGTGTATGCACAGTGAAAATGGGGGTACTAAACAATACATTTTAATCACAATGTTGTAAGGAGCATGCTCCTGCTGTCTAATAAGTACCTTTGCTTTATTACTCCCTTAATAAACAATTCCTTTGTTGTGCTTATCTATTGTCTTTTCTTTTGCTAATTGAAATGTTTGTCAGTAATAAAAATAACAGAGGGATTGTTTAGGTTTAATCTCCTTCTTGTCAGTATGTAATTATTAGGTCATTACTAGTCCATCTGATAAGAAAAGGTGGCTGCAATCCTACAATTCTGCATTTTAAGGGTTAGATGAGAAAAACGTAAAGGGTGTCTTTTATCTCAGATAACCAGTAGTTTTGCTTTAGGTATGTTGACTACATACAGTATAACCATCTCCATAGTATATTGTCGAAGGTGATTTCTGCTAGGCGTATTTCTAAAAAAACATTGATACATGTTTACAGAGCTAAACTGGCTGTTGCTGGAATCTAGACGCACTCTTCTCCTTTCCAACCTGGTGTTTTGTTTAAGAGGTTTTCTGGGAAGCTACCACCCTACCTGAATAGGCTGCTTCCCCCAGCAGTTCCCTCATCCTATAACCTCCGATTCAGGACCTGCACCTTACTTGCAATATGACAATACAAAAAGAAAGTGGCTCGATCCTCATTTTCCTACAGAGCACCGCAATTATGGAATAACCTCCAGACGCCATCAAATCTTCCCCCAGTATAAAGTCACTTAAGAGCTCTCTATTAACATACCTTGATACAGAATGCACCTGTAAACATGTAACATAGTGACTATATTTACTATATATTTATTATCTGTTAATCTGTATATTTGTGGTTTTTTTAATATCTTGCATTTCATTATTTTGTATTTCTGTTGCAACTGTAACAATTCAATGTTCTTGAACCCAGGACATACTTGAAAACCAGAGAAATCTCAATGTATTCTTCCTGGTAAAATACTTTATAAATAAATCTTTTGTGTGTGCAGTATATGCTATGCTGTCTACTTGGTATGCAGTTTGTACCGTGCCTACTCTGTATGACGTGTATGCAGTGTGCACGTACCTCTGTATGTCTAGTGTGTACTATAGTATTTACAGTGGCTACTGTGTAGGCTGTATTGCAGTGTGTATAGACCTATGTATGTGTGTATTGTATACTGTGTCTGTAGTATGCGTGATATGTTGAGTATGTATAGTGTTTGTTGTGTGAGTAGTATGCGCAATATATCCTAATTTACTAAGCAGACTGCATTCTTTCATGCTCACTCCTATCAAACTCAGCCAAACACTCTCTCCAACTTCACTCAGTCAACACTCATCCTACCTCACTTAGCCAAAATGACGTTCACTCACTCCTAACTCACACAGCGAAGAACACTCATGTTCTCTCCTCTCACATTCTGTTTTAACTCACTCAGCCAACGCTCTCACTCCTACCTCACTCAGTCAATCACAAAATAACATGCTCTCTCCCATGTCACTCAGCCAGTTACAATGTTCGCTAACATCCCACTCAGCCCTTCTTTTCCACCTCACTCCCACATTCACTCCCATACAACACAGACAACCCTGCACTCAACCACACTCCATTCTAGATGTTAAGTAGACACATGTGTGTTGATTAAAGTAATACTTTTTGGCAGAAATTGGTCTAAAAATTATTTCTAAAAATATAAAAGGAAAGTGTCCGTACATGGGACCCTATTACATACATCACACTAACGTTAGCGTTCAGTTGTGTGAGCGTTAACATTAGCTTCTGTAGCCCTAGCACGGACGAACCATATTACATTCTGAACGCCAAAGGTTTAAAAATCCATTAGTGATTCGGAGCCTGCACTTTTCAACGCAAACTTACTGTACTCTGCGCTCCCTATGCTTAACATGGGGGGTGCAAAGAGTTAATTTGCGTTAGTATTACAAAGTCCTAACGCTAATTACCGTCCAGCAGCGGTAACTGAAAAGTTAACCACAGCTAGGACCTAGTGCTAACTGATACCGCTTCTGCAGAATCAGTCAACACCAGTTGAAAAAAGACTCAAAAATCAGAACTCACCTCTCAGTCCGTAGCGAGAATGGCAGCTCGATTCGCTTCTTTTTGCCATCGAGAGCAGAGTGAGACTGGGGGAAAAAAGTCTCCCAGTCTCCCTCTGCGAATCTCTACGCCGACTTGCCGGATCTCGTGAAGCGAGATCCTGCAGGACATGTGACCGGCAGTAGAAGCGTCAATGGAGGATTCCATGGAGGAGATGCTCATGGCGCTTAGCGCTGCCTCGAGCATCCTGAGGCTTATAGCTGCGTTACGGGGCAGGCTGCTGGATTAGCGCCTGCACTGTAGTATCACGCTAAAACGGGGACGCTAAGGAGAAACCTACAGGCACAGGTTTTCCTCCTTAGCGTCCCCATTTTAGGATGAAGAATGTAATATGGCCCATGTTAGCTTCCACCTGGTCTGCCAACACTAGAGCCAGGCCTGGTTATTCCTATTATACTGCATTATTGTATTTCATTGTTTCATTTTCCATTGCACGCTTTTGTCTTATAATATCTATTTGTTTAGTGCTACGGCTCCTTATGGTGCCAGACCAATCTGTGCAACTGGAAGCTAACATTATAAGACTTCGTCAGACACGTCTTAAGCCTTTATAGAGAAACCTTGTCTATTTATTTATATAAAGTAATTCAACAAATGTTGTATTGTAAACCTATATGCTTTTATTAATTTACAAGAAAAATGTCATACAGATCAAACCCATTTAAATGTTGAGGGCCCAGTTGTGTTCTTTTATTATTTATTTTGTTTTTAATCTTGTTGTTGCCTTGTTAGTCCTATTATGAAATAATAATGGCTTTTCATTTATGATGAGGATATTAATATAGGCTTTTTATTTAGCATTAACAATAATGGTCACATCTGTGTAGAATAAAAAGATGTATCTCAATCAGTTTATAAGATATGACAAGAATGTGTAATTGAACAACTAGAGGGAATAATAATATAGAAAGCTAATATACTGCACATTTACAATGCAATCCTCATATTAAAGAAGCACAGCTGAAGTACTTCTTGAACAGACAAACACCCACAGATATGACCAACATTTTCTGTAGTCTGAGACCTTGAAGCATTGTTTGGGAGAATTATCATTTTGATTTGGATGATTGAATATCCAATGACAAAGACATTGAAGAATTACATGTCTGTGAATGATAATTGTTTACTGAATTAGGTGGCAAAGGATAAGGGTCCTTATTCTACATTTACCCAACAAATGCTGTATATGTCTGATCTATCAACATAGACAAACATACACACAATCTGAAACAATAATGAAGAGGGGGAGAAATGTCCTGATAATCAAAATCTCTTGAAATTCACAGTTTGCTTTCTAAATTTCTATTATATCTTATATGCTTTACATAGCTCTTATATAAATCATCCAATTTTCCATTGGCTCTTTCTTGAGGGGTTATTCAATGCGAATCGAATTTGCCCCCGAATAGCACCGAACTGTGAATATCCCTGTACGGTGCAATTTTGTGGCAATTCGGATATTCAGAAAGCTTTCAATTAACAAATATTGGTGAAATACCAGCGAAATACAGTGCAAGTCGGCGACATTGACATTTCCCATAGAGAAGTAATGGTTAATCTTTTCAGAGAACGCCGAACGGAATCGAAATGTTGGGAAAATGCCCTGATTTTCGGTGTTTCCGTTTGACAGGTTTAAACAGGCGAATCCCATAGGTTTCAACGTAAAAAAAATATATATATATATATTTTTATTCAACTGTTTATTCTTTTCATTTGCAGCAAAAAGTCTTTTTATTTATATATTTTTTAGACCTTTTTAAGCATTTTTCAGGATTTTTTAGGCAAGGATTTTTTTTTAAAATTGCGTTTTTTTAAATTCTGTAACAGACCTTTTTATTATTACTCATAGGACCCTATTTAGTATTTCCATGCATTTGTTTTGTTTTAAACGCCTTTTAAAAATTAAGGGTTTTTTGTTTGTTTTTTTTACCCCTGTTCAGTTGCTGATCGCCTTTTTTTGAGCGCGTACAACGATGGATCGGAGGCGTTCAACAGTCTCTTCAGCGGCTTTGAGCGGATCGTCGACTGTGTTCGTGGTTTGCAGATGTGTTCGGTGGATTGTCGGTTGCGTTCATCGGCTTGTCGGCTGTGTTCGGGCTGGTTGTGCTGTACAGCTCTTGAGGAAGTCACATTGTTATACAGACGAAAGGCGTAGAGCGTGTCCAGCCTAGTGACACCATCCTTGGACTCACCTACCTCATCGCCTGTGCCAGTTTCCTAACCCTGAGGTCTGACCACTGGACTACTGCTTTCTACTACGACGGACTGAGGGCAGCCTGGTAACCTGATTTGTGTGATCATTAAGGAATACATGTTTATGCTTGTTTGCATTCATTATTGTCAAATGTAGTACCACTTGTCTTGTGAGTGGTTCCATTAACTTTTTAATCTATTATTAAATACATTTATGGTTTTACGCTATGTTATTTTATGCATTATGCCCATTGCAGTGTATACCTTATAAGGTCTGCTCAAGAAGTTCCATCTTGCTAGTTTTTGGGCGATATATGTGAGTGCTGGTGTACTGGTGTTATCACCATAGCTCTGTTTTTCTACTGTCTTTCATTTTGACACTTTTTGTGGGGGGGTTGCCTGGAGCTTGGTGATACCGTTTTTTGGTGAATATACATCCATCTTGTGTAAATTATGACTTTGCTTTATCCTTGTGGCTTCATATATATCTCTATATATATCACATATCTCTGTGTGACAGCAACCCAAGGATATGCGGTCATAGGAGGGAGGTGATGCACAGTATCACCTGTCAGCGAGGCCGGAGAGCTCAGGGGGTCTGGAATCTAAGAAGCCCTGAGCTGTTCAATGCCCCAGCAGCTCTATGGTGCTTTGGCCTGCTAGGGCTGCCAGGCAGCTGGAGTCTCAGATGCATCCATGGTGATAATGTGGGGAGAAAATGGGGTCTGCACCTTAGTTGGTCACAGAAAGAAATACATCCTTCACGCTAGCATGGGCTGAGTGTGAGTAGGGCACACACAGCGATGAGATGTCAGAGTGCCGCTTGTGCCATTTTTTTGAATAGGGGAGCGAACCTCGATGATGACTAACCTCACCACATGTCACTGCAACAACCATTGAATCTGGTGACTACTACCTTTAAATGGTATTTGGTGTCACACACTATACACGCCAATGGGAGGGTGGAAGGTTGTTGATTTTGGAATGGACATGCTACTCTTGAAATGAAGTAAGGATTTTTCGAGTAGAGACATCGGTCTAAGAACCCATACCTGACTTGGGATAGCCCTCTCACTGCAAGGCAGTGCATTGACACAATACACTTAAACTGGGGTTGTTAGTCTGTATTAGTTTATTATTCAACTATTCTTACTTGACTTGTAAACTGGATGAAATTAGTAACTTTAGGGTGGTAAACTAAAGTATGAATTCTGTCCGTAAAACAAATTATGAATCAAAGGCACGCATTTTTCACATGACTTTGAAGCTAACTGGGGCAGGGGTGGAATCTGCCCCATCTTTCCCATTTCCTATGTTCGCGGGTGCAGGGTTAGGTCTGGTAAGGGGAGAATGAGTAAACAGCCAGGACCTTTCTTTTGGTGGCCATGGAGAGGAGATCCCTCCTCATTAAGTGCTGAGACTCTGCAAAGAAAAATAAGATTAAAAGTAATAGAAACAGCCAAAGGCACATATTGTTAAGCGATTTTTTTTTTAATAACAATAAAGGGGTTGTCTATATGTAAGTCGAGTACATATTTCAACTTAATTTTTTATACGCTTTCCCAGGTGTCATGTCAAATAAGACCATTTGCAATTGTAGTTTCTTCACTATTTTTCCAGGGACCGGAGGTGTGCTTATAACTTTTAAAATGAAAAGAATAAAAGTTAAGCTTTGGATATATGTGTGTCAGTGTGTATATACAGGTATATATTACATTTTACTGTTGGCAGGTTGCCACCTTTGGGCCACTGATAGAAATGCTGCACCAAAAATGTTGCTTGAAACTCTGTGTACATGTAGATACTTGTAAAAAATAAAAAAGGTGTTAATGCAAAAAAAAAACCTCAGCAGTATACCCTAACTGTAAAAGTAACCCTGAAACTAAAATGAATATAATTTATGCACCGGACTGTCATCAGAAAACATGAGTATGGTGTATAAATGACACGTGTTTTAGCTTTATGGTTAGGATTGCTTTTAGGGGTAGGGTCAGGGTTTATTTTAAAGATAGGGTTAAACCCTAAATTCTGCTCCATTTTTGCTTCATTTTTAGGCAACAGATTCTGCTTCTTCTTAGTAGCGTCCGCAGCTTTTTTATTATGGCCTTCTATCTATCCACGGCCACGAGATGGCAATTTTTATATAGGACACCATATGCTACATATAAGGGAATCTTATGATAATATACATAAAAGTGGATATCAAAAATTCAGCCAGAGCAGAAAATTGAAAAAGACGCAGGTCCGATAAAAGCTGGATTTTTAAACACCCAGCATATTTTTGGCCAGCGTCGTTTTGATTTTTGTTCTTAAACATGCCTATTTGAAAAATCTGATATATAAAAAAGGTTTTAGTCTGATTTTTCCTTTTTCCATGCCCTAACTCATTTCAGTGTTTGAATTTGTTTTTGGAAAATCAGCCTGCCGATGTTTTCAAACTGAATTGCTGAAGCCTAAGTTTCCATTATACGATATAGCCGCAAGAGATGATATTTAAACGGAATAATTATTGGTAATAAATACCTGGAAGCTCATATTTAGATCTCTCGTATTGAAAAATGGTTGAATTGCAGACGAAAAAGCTGCCAATTTTGTTGTCCGGGCCAAATTTAATCGAGGCTTTAATTGAGGGGCAGAGTTCCCACACCTTTATAATACTTAACGTAAGATATACGAAAACAACTGTTTATCAGTGATGTCAAAGGAAGTGTCATTTCTTACAGATCCAGTGCAAGCTACTAAATTTCAGCTAAACCAGAGCCTGAGGCAAATCATACGAAAAGGATAAAAGAAGGAAAAATGAATCAGGTGGTAACTAGACACCTAACCCTTCTCCAAATATTTAGTGACTCGTGAGTGAATGAGACTATTTATTAAGAGGATTATTGAAATTGTATCTGTGCATCAAAACTAGGTAATAATCTGTAATTCTATGTGTCAAAATAAATACTGTATGTTTGTATGAAGTAATGTTTCTGCTGTTCTCAGAATTTCATGGAAACTATTTGGCCTGCAAGGTCCATGGAATGATTTACCTTCGTATCCAGGCAAGCTAAATATGAACATTGCCAAAATCAATAAGGATTAAGTCCACTGTAGCTGTGCTATATCACCCTTAATAGGTATAGAAAGTCAGACAGGTAGGATACTTGGCGTCCAAAATAGTGCTGCCGGGAACGTGCCCTACATGCAAAAGTAAGAAAAAAATACAACCAGTGTGCGTCAAACTTTTTTTGTCAACAAATGTTTTAAGTTTTTATAATATTGGTGGGCAAATAAAAGCCCAGCGCAACACCTTCAAGTTTGGGTGCGACAACAGAGCGCAAAAACCATATGCTTGCCTGGGGCTAACATCAATGACTAGCACGAGGTCTCACTCTCTCATCACGATATATTGTCGCTACATTCATGTAATGCCCAGCAGCATATCGCCGAGTCTGACGTTCTGATCTCTGCACTGTAAATGATACACCACAGGCAGACAATATTTACACACAAGAGAATACACTGAATATACACACACAATTACTCGTGTGAATAAATATATGTATTTAAACATTTACACCTACCCCTAAATAAACCAATAACTAAATACATAAACCCTATATCCGCTCTCTCTCTCTCTATATATTTGTATATATATGTATATGTATATGTGTGTGTGTGTGTTTATTATTGCAGAAGCCACTTGCACATCATGCTGGGGTCAGATGAACGCGCGTGCAGCCGTACTTTATCATGGCCGTAGTAGCAGCAAATGACGGGCAATGTACGAAGTGCGGCCGCACAACGCAAGTGGCAAACAAACGCATTTTTTTCGAGAACATGATACCGCTAGTACGGACGTACAAAGTGCGCTGCGTCTGCTAACGGCATGTGTGCGTGATTAGGAGACGTCAGATGCTGCTAATGTCCGGCTAACATAACGTCCAGACGCAAAAAGGGTTTTATTGATGATCCGTACAAAATCACGGATGCAAATGCGCATCGTATGACCGCTATCGCGTATTCCGTGAAAAAATACGTCAATTCCTTCGAACGCACTATTTCACGGACAACGCGAAAAATGCGTTAGTCTGACCCTAGCCTCACAGCAATTCGTTGTGCAAGTGATTTCTGCAATAATAAACACAGTTATTATAGTGTGGAGGCTTTTTATCTCACTTTTTGTCCTCCACTACAACCCTTGTATATATATTTATATATATAGAAAACAAAACACCAAGAAAGCGCACTCCATATTATTGACCACCTTCTTCCATCATTTTCTGTGAAAAAACACAGTTTTAAAAATGCTTAAAAAAACCTGACTGAGGTAAAATGATGGGGATTCAGTTCACAAAGTTTTGATCATAATTTGCTTAAGCCTGTCACAGTCGCCAACGTACCCCATCTTTGACAGGTCCTATCTACCACCACTATCCTATCACCATGACAGCCTATAAAGGCCTCGAGCTGCCAGGGAGCTCCAGGGTGAGTTGATCCTGTAAGTGCAGACTCGGTCAAGTTAGATAGGACCTGTCAAAGATGGGGAACATTGGCAACTTTACTAGTTGTGGACTTCATTTGCGTGACCTACCCAGAGTTTTTTGCTGCCTATGGGAATGTAGCACATGAGCTTTGTAAGTAGTTCTCTGAATTGCTGGGATGTGTAAATGTCCTCTGCAACTATAAACGATATTATATATATATATGTTTATTATTGCAGAAGCCATTTGCACAGCACAGCAATTCTATGAATTGTATCCCAGAGCTCCTGTGCCACATTCCCCATATGAAGCAAGGAATTCTGGGTAGGATATGCAAATGACATCTGTCTCACTTTTATGCATCCTTGGTCTGTTTTTACACAGAACCCTAAAATCAATGCTATGCCACACTGTGGCTTTCTAGCAGAGATAAGGTTTATGCAACTGGTCAAGGCTGTGATGTGCAAGTGGCTTCTGCAATAATAAACTAGGAGTGGCTTTGACCAGTTGCATAAACCTTATCTACAAAATGAACCCGCTAAACCAGTGGTTCCCTACCGTGGTTCTCAAGTACCCCTAACAGGCCAGGTTTTAGGCTAGGGTCAGACTGAGGCAGTGCGAACGCGCGTGCAGGCGCACTTAATCACGGCCGCACTAGCAGCAGATGCCGGGCAATGACGGCCAATATACGAAGTACGGTCGCACAAAAGTCCGGCTGCGCAACGCAAGTGGAAAACGAACGCATTTTGTCGAGAACATAAAACCACTAGTACGGTTGTACAGAGTGCGCTGCGTCCGCTAGAGGCGTGTGTGCGTGAATTGGAGATGTCAGACACTGCTAATGTCCGGCCAACATAACGTCCAGATGCAAAAGTGTTTTATTGATGATCCGTACAAAATCACGGATGCAAATGCGCATCATATGACCGCTATCGCGTACTCCGTGAAAAAATGCGTCCATTCGTTCGAACGCACTTTTTCACAGACAACGCGAAAATGCGTTCGTCTGACCCTAGCCTTAAGGATGCTCTTGGGAAAAGCAGACTGAATCCTGCAATCACAGAGCAGTAAATCATATCACCTGTGCTGTGCTTTAGATATCTGGAAAACCTGACCTGTTAGGGGGACTTGTTATAGAGTTATAAGAGCAGTGATGTACTTTCACTCCAGCCTGTCCACATTATTACACCATCATTGTCCAGATGTTCCAGATGCAATGCAATATAAACTCTGGTCATCACGCTGCAAACCAAACAGCTTTCTATTAAATCCTTTGGGGAAAACTCTGTTCGACTGCGTCTCAAATATCACTTCTGTGATCCTATGGAGTTCTCTGGGTGGATTGGCACAAAGATGGCCTATCTTTGCCCATATAAATAATGGGACATTACATCAACCTGATAACACTGATTTATTTCCCTCATAGTGTCTGTA
The DNA here is from genome assembly GCA_009667805.1 of Leptobrachium leishanense. Taxonomy (NCBI): domain Eukaryota; kingdom Metazoa; phylum Chordata; class Amphibia; order Anura; family Megophryidae; genus Leptobrachium; species Leptobrachium leishanense. Next base: position 314,619,767 of record CM019064.1, read on the forward strand.
ACACTGTCATATCACAACATTTCAATGAAAACCAAGTATGATACAAACGGAAAGTAACAGCTGTGCGTTTATAAACACAAAAGGTTATTTCTTACCTTACACAAATACACTGTCACCTCTTTGTGTCACCCCACTCCTCTTAGATTGTAAGCTCTTGAGCAGGGTTCTATTTTTCTATCAGTCTCTGTGTGTCGAACTTATTTGTTAATTTACAGGATGACTTTTCGTTCTCTTCAATTCGGTTCCTTTTGCCGATCTCATTTCGGCGACCCTGCGGTGTATTCAGCAAACACCACAGGGTCCCCAAATTGCAGGGAAAGGCTGCCGTAAACCCGACAAAAACGAACCGCAAAACCCACCGAATGCACGCCGAAAACCCGCAAAAACATCTGGATTAACCCGCCGTAGACGTCGGGAAAACCCAAGCAGGAGCCGATCACACGCAGTGCAGCCGCCAGAAAAAGCCGACTTAGGAAAACAGTTTGCATGAATGATTGAAAAGTGAAACGCTGTTTGCAATGAAACTACTGGGCGAAAATGTCTGAAATTTACATATGAGGTCCAGGGAATGATAATAAAAAGGGCTGTTATAGAAAAAAGAAGTAAACTTTTAAAAAAAAAAATTGGACTTTTAAAAAAAAATAATTAATTAACAAAAATGCTTAAAATATCCTAAAAGATCTATAAATAAAGAGACTCTTTACTGCAGAATTTTATAATGAACGGTTTATTAGATATTGGATTAAAACGGGAATATTTTTAACATTGAAGCCTATGGGACTCTCCTGAATAAACCTGCCAAATTAAACCACCGAATGGCAGGGCATTAGGGGAACCTTTCACTGCTGGTTTGTGTTCTCTGAATAGCCGAAGCAGTGCTTTTTTATGGCGATTTCACTACCCTCGAACAGGCACCGAACAGGCACCATATGTTCAGGCAATTCGCCAGGATTTGGCGAATTGCCTGCTCTCTGGATAGCCGAATGGCCAAGAAAGATAACTGAACCCTGATTTTCAGCGTTCGGTTACCTTTCTCCAGCCATTCGGATCTCTTTGGATAACCCTGATAATGTTTGCAGATTATCATTGCAGATTATGTTGGCGCTTTATAAATGATTGTAATTACAGCAGGAACAAAAAAGGTCAGGTTTTTACGATTCATTGGGGCAATACAGACTATTAACAAAGCGATCCCAACTGCTGGAGTAATACGTGGCAGAAATGACTATTAAATTGCACTTAGGAGAATTGTAAGGAGACCCATTTTAATAATTATGTTACAGTTGTTCCCATGATCAAATAAATAATTTCCTAGTTAGAAATCCGTAGGAAATGCATGAAGTCCCGTGGATTGACATTAGGAGGGTTTTATTAATCACACTGGGACTTATAATTTTTTTTTAATATGCTAAAAGTCTCCTACGAGCATATCTATGCCATGGGCACCTACATATAATTTAACGGCTATTACTGAGTAGAGTTTTAAGAAACTTTCATTGGATTTTACGAGCAGCTCTACAAGACCTCCCAGTAGAATGCAGAAGCTGCGTGACTGCAGGTGAGAGATGTGCAAGTGGGGCAGTATCCTGCCTATAGCTCTCCATTTGAAGCAGTGTCAGGTTAAATAAGCTTGTATATTGAGAAGGTAGGCTTCATTAGAATTATCCGGATATCTGTAAGGCTCAGAAATATTTCGCTCATATTATTTACCCCTCATTGTTATTTTGATGTTTCCTGCGGGAACAAAGAGGTTAATTACCTCTAATTCCTGATAAAGTAATATTTGTAAGTCAGGTGCTCAATGATCATTATACTTTTAGGATAAAGTGAGAATTAGATTGCTACGGAGGTGATTGCTACGGAGGTGATTGCTACGGAGGTGTATTCTTGATAGCCATGTGTCTAGAGCAGAAGATTGAAGGAGGCAGCTTTATATTCGTAATGTCCTTTCTTTTTGAATTCTAATACATACTGCCTGGTCAAAAAAAGGAACGCACTCTAATATTTCGTCGGAGCGCCTTTTGCTTTGGTTGCAGCAGACATTCGCCATCGCATCATTTCGATAAGCTCGTGCAATGTCACAACATTTATTTTTGAGTTGCAATAATTTGTCTCCAAGATCTTGTATTGCTGATGGGAGAGTCGCAGCGCTGCATAAAGTCTTCTTCTCCAGCACATCAAATAGATTCTCAATGGGGTTAAGAGCTGAACTCTGCGTGAAAATGATGTTGCATGCTCCCACAACCACTGAACAACTCTTGAAGAATTTGAGCCTGCTGGATCCTGGCATTGTCATCTTGGAATATGTCAGTGCCATCAGGGAAAGAAAAATCCATTGATGGAAAAAACAGTTTTTGCCAGCTGAAACGACACGATAATGTAACCCATGAAATCTCAATTGTAACTAGTTGATTTTGATTTTTAATGTAATTTAGGCTTCTAGGCACCATGATAACATGCACTGTATATATCGAGACTAAGAAGGAACGCACACTGACGATTTTTTGCTGCCACTGAGGAAGAGCCTGATTGGCGTGAAACGCGTTTGGCCCTATATTTTATTCAATCTTATTCAATGTTCTTGAACCCAGGACATACTTGAAAACAAGAGAAATCTCAATGTATCCTTCCTGGTAAAAATCCTTTATAAATATATATTTTAAGAAATTATCTTTTTTTGTACAAACACTTCTCCCTTGATGATTTTTCCTCCTATGAATTGAAACAATATCTTCAGAATCGAGGTGGGCGTTTAGAAGGTTTGGCTGTATAATCAAACCAGAAGGCGCAAATACCCTGAGCCGGTCCTTTGGCTCTAAAGGGGTGAGTTTAGCACTGTACAATTATATCCATGTATTGATTTTCTGGTACCATCTGCACTAGGTATCTTTCCTTGAAATCAACAGCTACTATCGCGGACGGAGGGGCTGGTTGTTACCCCGATGAAGTACCCACATGCGCATAACATGCGCATTTGGTTGCTCTAGACCAGGGGTCAGCAGCCTTGGCTCCCTGATGTTTTGGGAACTACATTTCCCATGTGGCTCAGTCACGCTAATGGGTGGCTGAGCATCGTGGGAGATGTAGTTCCCAAAACATCAGGGAGCCAAAGTTGCTGACCCCTGCTTCTAGACCATGTGAGTGGTTCAATATCACGATCTTAATATAGAGCATACATTCTTTCCAAACTGCTCTATGTATTGTATGTTTATTATCTCCCTATGAGGTTGATGTTACTCTTGGATGACACAAATTATTGCTGCCAATACTGAATACAAGTGACTGCATTGAAGTTTAACGTAAGCAGCTGAATTGTCTTTCTCGCTGTGGGACACATTATTGTTTTTTGTTGTCAAAACTTTCTTAAGTGGTGTGGGGATCATTCACTTTTTCAGTGCATATAGCGAACGGTGTCACATCTTACATAATATTTTATAAGTGGCACAGGAGTATTTCTTGTTATTGTATTGACCATGATCATATGTAAACTCTTTATTTGGACCTCTAATATGTATAATGTGAAGCTGCTGAAATACATTTTTTCCGTTCCATGAATCTTAAGGGAGTTTTCCTATTTATTTATTTTTGAGAAAGTATTTTACCAGGAAGGATACATTGAGATTTCTCTCGTTTTCAAGTATGTCCTGGGTGGCGAGTATGTACCGTTAGGTGTCTTGCCCAAGGACACTTACTGGAGAGGTGCTCATCGGGATCGAGCCCATGTCTCTACAGGCTCTCTCCACGCAGAGCAGTGATGTTACCTCTACTCCACCCAGCCGGTACTTATTAGAAGGATATTTGACACTGGAGACTGAATATTTGTTGCATTATCATATTAATATAATTTATCTGTCACGGACGATTTGTACTGTACTCTATAGGCTTTAATGGAGGTATAAAAGGACAATTTTTTTTTATTATGAGCAGTAAGAAGAACTGACCAAACAAGTACGCATTCTAGAACAAACAAGCTTACATAAAGTATTTCTTTGTCACTTTGCATTCCTTCTATTAGTTCCATAACCGTTCTGGGTTTAGTTAATCTGTTTTTGTTTACTAATGGTTTAAATGTAGATTATAGTCAGAGCATAACACGTACAGGTTGCTCGCACAATACATAGGAAGCTGTCCTGTAACATTTTTATGGTATTAGCACCTGGCAACTTTTGACAGCTCAATGTGATGTGGAATTGGTGACTGATGTCAGCACAAAGGAACATGTCATCTACTGAGTTAGAGTATGGAAACGCTTAGCTCACAAACAAAGCACAAACAAAGAGCTAAGAAGAACAGTGTAGATGTGGAAATACAGCCTGTTGATAAGTCTATTCAGCTTGTGAGACTTCTTTTCAGCCAGTAAGAGTGATTAGCTAAAGATTGCTATCAGACTATAGTAACCAGTAGGCCGACCTCACTCATCTCTTTCAATTGCTACCCAATTAATATGATTTCCCCACTGTTCTCCCGGTATCTCTTTACTGCTATTCTAAAAGAAGCCTCAATACCTAATATGTTCACACTCAATAAATAATAAAATAATAATAATGCTTCTTGAGCCATCTGATGTCACATTCCATTCAATAAATGAAAGCACAGGATGTGTTAAATGACATCACATCCCTCCATTATTTTAACTCATACTGCTGTATATGGCATTTTAATATCTTTTTCTGTATACACATATCCAAGCACCTACTGCACTTCTAGCTTTATGCATCCATGATTCTCAAAATGTTACAATCACACAGGGTTATTCAGAGAGAGGTGAAAACCAGGAGAATGACTGGAGAAGTGAAAATTCAAGGTCAAAATAGCCAAACCAGAAAAATTCTCCCATTTATCTCACTTTCCAAATCGGCTATTTTGACCTGGGGGGTTGTTCAGAGAGAGGTGAAAACCAGGAGAATCACTGGAGAAATGAAAATTCGAGATCAAAATAGCCAAACCAGAAAAATTCTCCCATTTATCTCACTTTCCATATCAGCTATTTGTTCATTCTCCTGGCTTTCACCTTTTTCTGAATAACCCTGAATGAATTTTCACTTCTCCAGTCATTCTCCTGGTTTTCACCTCTCTCTCGGAGTAACCCTGATAGTTAAAAAAGTAATATATATTAAAAATCCTAGGACCTGTGCTGTTCCATCACTGAAACATGAAAACTCTGAGCAGACATTGGCTGAGATGCACAAATCTTCGGATTTACAATAATACGACGAGTCACCACGGGTACATTGATGCTCCAAAAAACTGAAACTCACTATGAACTGCACTGCAGATCTCCTTGTCATTTTATGTATAGTTTATGTATAGATTTATGTAAATTGCCAATAATGCTCTATCAACAAATGCTGGTATTTCAAAAAACTAGAATCCAAACAGTGACAGGAGAAGCTTCATAGTGCAACTTCTCCTGCTGCTCTTTGGATTTTAGATCTGTGACATGCCAGCATTTGTTGGAGCGGCAATGCTGGTGAGTTTAATTGCAACACTGCTACTGATTAACTTCTTATGTATCTGCCAGGTGTGCAAACACACACAAAAATTGAAAAGTGCAGAAAAACATACAAGTCCTCTAAAAGCTGGCCAAATCACCAACTCCAAACTCGACCATATGGCTGCCGCATCCCAATACAAAGGCATGCTTCTTTGAATGTCCGGATCTGTCTGATTAACACTGTGACAAAACCAAACAATGCCCATGGAACATCTGCATTCTGCCCATCTGGAGATCAATGAGGATAGCAATCCCATATCCACAATCAGGATCGAAACGCACAGAGCAAGAAACATGGATGCGAACAAAACTGACACACATCCAAACATGCTATAGGCACTGTACATATCACTTTACAAACAGAATTACAGAAAATAATGTCTCTAAGACCATACAAGTAAATATTAACCTATTATTGCCGCAGGGCATGCTATGTCGACCGCATGGCTGGTGGGTGTGAACGCCGCAGGATGACATAGTATGCCCTGCCGGAATCTATTGGCTGCCCCTTGCCCACTAACTGGCAAGCGAGGAGTGCACATCATTTGGTGCCGCAGGATGGCCTGAAATCAACCTATCCCCAGGGCTGAATTTGCATCTCCGAAGCCTGTAGGCACAGAATTGTGGAGCGCAAAAACAAAAAGAAACATGCCAAAAGGACTTTTTAAATTTTCTTTTTGGGGCAAACTAAAAATTTAAAAAAAAAAACATTTTAAAAAAACTTTAAAACAGTTTTTCTCCGCACTCAAATCAAAAGAAGGGGCAGAATCTGTTGCCTTAGTTGAGTTAGTGCAGCAGCATTGTTTATTTTAAATTAAAAAGCATATACTGCCACTGCCGTAGAACAGAGGGAAAAAAATTGCATTTACTTTTTTTCAATTTTTTATTTTTACACATTACATGATCATGTTTGGTATCATTGTAAAGACCAGACTCTGACCTTTCCAATGACACCTCACTTAACTTTCTGCAGTGTACAGTTCAGAGATGCAGGTTCCAAAGTCCCCCTGTCTCTCCTCACTGCAGTGCCACGGTCTAGGTTGTTGATGAAACAATGCGTTGTATGAGCTCCACACTTGCTGGCGGTGTGGGAAATGAGTGAGTTAGCGCAGCATCACTGTTCACTTTATAATTGTAAACTGAACAATAGTGCTTATATAGGGCCATATTACATAGTTGGTGCTAACTTAACCAGAGCTGTTGTAAACTTCCCAGAGCCATTATAGCCTATGGAGGTTTTAAGTTAACAACAGCTCTGGTTAAGTTAGCACCAAGTATTTAATACTGCCCATCGTGTTTTATGAAAAAAAAGCAGCAGCTGGAGAGCGGGGTGTACTAGTACACCCTGTCAGCGTCTAGACCACACGCCGGGCACAACCAGATATAATCATGGTGCCTAGAAGCCTTAGGCTAGGGTCAGACTAACGCATTTTTCGCGTTGTCCGTGAAAAAGTGCGTTCGAACGAATGGACGTATTTTTTCACGGAATACGCGATAGCGGTCATACGATGCGCATTTACGTCCGTGATTTTGTACGGATCATCAATAAAACCCTTTTTGTGTCTGGACGTTATGTTGGCCGGACATTAGCAGCGTCTGACGTCTCCTAATCACACACACACGCCGCTAGCGGACGCAGCGCACTCTGTACGTCAGTACTAGCGGTTTGACGCTCTCGAAAAAATGCGTTCGTTTGCCACTTGCGTTGCGCGGACGGACTTTCGTGCGGCCGTTCTTCGTATGCTGCCCGGCATTGGACGTAATTTGCTGCTAGCGCGGCCGCGATTAAGTGCGGCTAAACGCACGTTAATACTGCGCTCGTCTGACCCTAGCCTAAATTGCACTAAAAATAAAAAACAACTAGTTACAATTGAAATGTAATGGGTTAAATTATCATATGTTGTCTATATAATAGGTAATATGTTTCAGCTGGCAAAAACTGAGCTGACAACCTGAATATACTGAATGATACAGGTTTTTCCATCAATTGATATTTCCTTCCCTGGTGGCACAGGAAAATTCCGTGTTGACAATGCGAGGATTCTTCAGGCTCAAATTTTGCAAGAGTGGTTGAGGGAGCATGAGACAGCATTTTCACACATGGAATGGCCAACACAGAGTTCAGCTCTTAACCCCATTGAGAATCTTTGGGATAATGTGCTGGAGAAGACTTTATGCAGCGCTCCGACTCTCCCATCAGCAATACAAGATCTTGGCAACAAATTATTACAATTTGAAAAAAAATGTTGTGACATTGCACGAGCTTATCGAGATGTTGCGATGGCGAATGTCTGCTGTAACCAAAGCAAAAGGCACTCCGATTAAATATTAGAGTGCGTTGCTTTTTTTGACCAGGCAGTATATATAATGGATTTCCAAAAGAAAGGACATTACGAATATAAAGCTGCCTCCTTCAATCTTCTGCGCTAGACACATGGCTATCAAGAATACGCCTCCGTAGGAATCAAATTCTCACTTTATACTAAAAGTATAATGATCATTGAGCACGTGACTTACAAATATTACTTTATCAGGAATTAGAGGTAATTAACCTCTTTGTTCCCGCAGGAAACATCAAAATAACAATGAGGGGTAAATAATATGAGCGAAATATTTCTGAGCCTTACAGATATCCAGATAAGTCTAATGAAGCCTACCGTCTACCAATGCAATTTGCATAGGTACAAATATTGCATACAAAGGCTGCAGAGGCGTCTGCATTTCAGATGCCCTGAGCTTATGGGGACACCGAGGGAGAAAAGGGGAGTATTTAAAGGTAAAATAAAAATATTGCCCAATTATTTAAGGGCAAAAGAGGGTGTGTGTGCATTTTATTAGAATGTTCTTTCAACATAAAGCTAAGATAAGTAATAATGGTTTCACAGTCATGAGACCGTGCACTCTGTCATCCTGACTCTTACAGCAAGTGTTGATACATACGGCCTAGTGCGTCTACCATGGCCGCCTTTATTCAAGGATGCCCTCCTAACAATTAGCTCACACATTAGGGATACAGGTTGCTTAGTGACACTGGACTTTCATCTCACACCACACACAACTCCCATTGCGCTCATTCTCACCATTAGAGAATATAGACTGTGATTTCTCCCTCTGATTCCTTTATTTTCTTTACTTTTTACACATATTGCCTAATATCATCCACTCTCTCCATTATGCCTATGGTACTAAACCAACATATCATAAATGGGAATTGTTGGGAATATAGAAGGGAAATCCAAACTTTAGGCTAGGGTCAGACTGAGGCAGTGCGAACGCGCGTGCAGCCGCACTTAATCACGGCCGTGCTAGCAGCAAGTGCCGGGCAATGACGGCCAATATACGAAGTACGGTCGCACAAAAGTGCGGCAGCGCAACGCAAGTGGAAAATGAACGCATTTTTTCGAGAACGTGAAACCGCAGGTACTGACGTACAGAGTGCGCTGCGTCTGCTAGCGGCGTGTGTGTGTGATTAGGAGAGGTCAGACGCTGCTAATGTCCGGCCAACATAACGTCCAGACACAAAAAGAGTTTTATTGATGATCCGTACAAAATCACGGACGAAAATGCGCATAGTATGACCGCTATCACGTATTCTGTGAAAAAATGCGTCCATTCGTTCGAACGCACTTTTTCACAGACAACATAAAAATGCGTTCGTCTGACCCTAGCCTAAAGTGAAATAAAAAATAGCTGTACTAGGAAAATAGCCAATTGAGGATATTTGTTTCCAATTCATTTATTTTGCCTTATATTGGGCCCTATTACATACTTAACGCTAACATTAGCGCTCAACTGTGTAAGCGATAACGTTAGGTTAAGTGGCCCTAGTGTGGCCTGCCCATATTACATTCCAAACGCTAATGGGTTAAAAAACCTGTTAGCGATTCTGAGCTTGTGCTTTTCAGCGCGAGGTTACTGTACTTTGCGCTCCCTATGCTTAACATGGGAAGCGCAAAACATTAATTTGTATTAGGATTACAAAGTCCAAATGCTAATTACGTACTGCTGCGGTTACGGAAAAGTTAACCACAGCTTGGAGCTGGTACTAACTGATATCGCTTCTGCAGAATCCATTTTCACCAGCTACAAATCCCCCCAAAAATCAGATACTCACCTCTCATCCCATGGCGAAAACGGCAGCTCGATCCGCCTATTCTGGCCGCCGGGAGCAGAGTGAGGCTGGGGAAAAAAAGTCCCCAGTCTCCCTCTGCGAATCACTCCGCCAGCCTGCAGGATCTCGCAGGAGGCGAGATCCTGCAGGTCATGTGACCCTGCAGTCACAGCCTCAATGGAGTCCTATGGGCTCCATGGAGGAAATGCTTGGGGTGGCGCTTAGCGCTGCCTCGAGCATCCTGAAGCGTAGCACTGTGTTATTGCGCAGGCTGCTGAATCAGCACCGGCCAAGTAATATGGAGCTAAAACAGGGATGCTAAGGACAAACCTACACGGACAGGTTTTCTTCCTTAGCGTCACCGTTTTAGCGGACAGTATTTAACGCTGCCCATTGTGTTTGCACTTTTGTTCTGTTTTGTTTTATTGCCCCTCAAAATATTCCACCTGCGAAAATGTCACTTTTCTTATGTGGTTCAGCCTTTTTCCCTTTAATTTTCTTTTCATTTTCTAATTTTCCTTTTGTTTCTTCTGTTCCTATTTTGTCTCTTTTTGTGTCATAATTAATTTTCTATTCATGCTGTACTATGTCATTCTTTTTGAGCATACACATACTTCCATACTATAATTTCTCTCTCACCGTCTCCATGACAGCTCTTTTCTTCCATCCCATGCTCTTTCTTTCAGTCACTATCAGGGTTATTCAGAGAGCGTGAAAAGCAGGAGAATGACTGGAGAATGAAAAATTCTAGGTCAAAATAACCAAACCAGAAAAATTCTCACTTTCCAAATCGGCTATTTTGACCTAGAATTTTTCATTCTCCAGTCATTCTCCAGTCATTCTCCTGCTTTTCACACTCTCTGAATAACCCTGTAAGTATAAAGCATTCTGCCTTCCATACCTGTCAACATATGATCTTCCCCTACACACCATCTATAAAGGCCTCTGTCCCTCATCCACTTTCCACAACATGTTTTCTTGTTCATTATTTATTACTTATACTCTGTTTACTTATACTTTATAATTACCGGCTGGGTGGAGTAGAGGTAATGTCACTGCTCTGCATGGAGAGAGCCTGTGGAGTCATGGGTTCGATCCCAGCAAGAGCACCTCTCCAGTAAGTGTCCTTGGGCAAGACACCCAACGGTACATACTCACCACCCAGGACATACTTGAAAACGAGAGAAATCTCAATGTATCCTTCCTGGTAAAATCCTTTCACAAAAAAAAAAATACTCTGTGCAACACAGTGTTTAACCACTTCAATGCTAAGGACGCGCTCAGCGCGTCCTCAGCATTGCCCCTGGTATGCGGAGGACGCGCTGAGCGCGTCCTCGCATTGGGGTCAGCGTTCGGCCGGGTTCCGGCCGATCGCTGGCCCCTCCGGTGCGGGCTGACATCCTGGATGTCAGCCCGGCATCCGGAGCAGTGGCCGCCATCATTATGTGTCATCGCGCCCCCGCGATGACACATAATTCAGGCGCCCCCCCCGCATGTGCGGAGGAGGCGCCTGAAAGGGAGGGGGGGGAGGTCCTTCGGACCTCTCTCCCTCCCGATCGGCGGCTCACAGGGGCTTAACCCAGGCATCATTTGGAAGGGCACAGCCTGCCCTTCCAAATGATGCCTGGCATTAACCCCTGGGGAGCTGGATCGCAAATCGGCGCTGAAAAGCGCCGATTTGCGATCCTTCCCGGGAGCTGGCCGACATCTTGGATGTCGGCCAAGCTTCCGGGAACTCCCCCAGAGGACTGGCGTCATCGTGCGCAGCACGATGACGCCAGTCCTAGCATTAACCCCTAACTGCCACGAAGTGTGGAGATAGGGAGTTCCAATGAACTCCCTATCTCCCGATCCGTGGCAGTTAGGGGTTAAATTTTGATATCGTTGGATCGGCCAGAGCATGGCCGTTCCAACGATACCAAACATGAAAGTAAAAAAAATGTAAAAAAATAAAAAAATAAAAATAAAAAAATAAAAAAAAAAAAAATTAAAAAAAAAAAATAAACACTTTTTTTTTTTTTTTGTTTTGTTAATGCAGCAATATTGTTCCCATTTCAATTATAATGTGAACAATGATGCTGCATTAACGATTTTTGTATGCGGTGCGTTTGTTAAAAATGGTGTCATTTTCCCCAAAAAAAAATGTAACGAGACCCCATCTCTAATTTTTTTAACAAGCGCACCCCATACAAAATATAACCGCAATTGCTCGCATGTTAAAATGTGAAAAAAAAACACTTTACACGCTGTAAATTATTGAAAATACATATTTTATTGCATTTTTTGTTATAATATACAAACATGACATAACGTATACATATAATAATGACATATTATGAATCTACCGAGTCTGACGGAAAGAACGATATATAATATGTCGATGTCATATACTAAAATAAGCTTTCAAAACACGTTTAAACATGATGCGCAAAACAGGTAAAAAATGACCTCAGCATAGGGGCGGGAAAAGCCTCAGCAGCGAAAGGGTTAAAACACTCCGGGCCCTATTCCAAAGTTGGTGTAAACTTAACCGGCGCTCCTTGAAAAAATCCATAAAGACGAAACGCATCTGAACTAACCGCCTTTGATTTTAATGTTTTATTCATTTTTATTTTAATAAATTTCTGGCTTATATCCTCTTTTATGGTAGTGTTTTCACCGCTATACATCCTTATACCCGGGTACACGACTGAAGGTGTGGAAACCACAGCCCAGCAGTATGGAGGACTCGAAAAGAAGAAGCTGACTATATATTGATGGGCCTATATATCTTTTCCATCTTGTGGGTGATTCAATTAGCAGGGGTTATTGCAGCAATTTTCGTAGCCGTATATTATGCTATATTAATTCTCAATCATTGTAGTGCACCGCATTTTATTCTTTCTTGTTTGGTTGGAAGAAGAGGAGCCATCCAGGGGAGCGCTATAAAATACATATATTCAGCTCCACTATATATACGTGTCATTCTCACGAAGTGTCTTGGCATTTGTGTCTATATTGATTAATTCTGTCTCAATTTTTCTATCTTTTAACCTCTCCACATTTTATTATGTTTTTAAACTGTGATTTCAATAATTCGTTTTTTTATTGTCCCTGTATAATACCCATCCTATTACCTCAAGCCCCTCTGACAATCAGCCATAGTTATTGTCTGTGTATACAGACATCACCCCTTAACCTTTCCCCAGCAGAAAATCAGTGTTCCTGAAGCTATTAATGGAACTTAGCAGTGCACAAGCATTCAAATAAGTATTGTATGATGAATAACATCATTAGTTTCAGTTATATTAACCCTTTTAATATAAAATTAATCAATGCACTGCTCAGTGTCCATTAAAGGGTCACAAAATACACAGAGCGGGTTCAACATCATTCTTAAAAAAAATAACAACACTGTTATTATGGAAGATATTTTAGCTTTATTGAGGAAATGTGTGCTTTCATTATATTATAGGCTGTCACTTACCAGACAATGTTTAGACAGACAGACCGATATTAAAGGCATGTTTATTTTTCACACTTTACTTGTTGATAGTCTGTAATTGATACTTTGTATTTTCCTCTTGTTATGACATTTACATTTTTCAGAGATTGTCTTGCTTTTGTTGTTATCACAGATCTCTACAACAAGGCAAAATCAGATAAAGCCATCAAAGTAAAATACTGAAAACAAAACATTAATTTATTTTGCATCTCAGAAATACATGGATACTATTAACATCAACTGCTTCCCTGTAACCTGTTGGCAAAACACATCAATGGATCTTATTATTGGTGTGAGTGAATTCACAGGCATACATACAGTCTGAGCAGGATACACAAATGATTACATGAATTTTATTCCAGAAACTATAAAACTGGGATTATGCAGAAACAGTGAGATTCAGGTTCATATTATGTATATATAATGAATAACACGTTTAACTTTCTGACCAATTAGAACTTGGTGGATGAGCATGAGAGTGATAGGATTTGTAGTCTGGGACAAGGTTCTAACAGAGTTGGGAGCTGCAGTGACATCCCTTTGGTTACCATGGGAATTGCTCCATCTTTTAGAACTTTTCCCATAATTAATTCTTCTGGCATTCCCTAATAAATAAATCTATTATTAAAAATAAAATGAATAGTTGCCTTTGGCTTCCTTTTGACATCTTTAGTCTCACCTGAGGCATGGAAATGGTTAATGTCAGGGCTGCTACTTCCACATACCACAGAGGCACGCCACATCCAAACCGACAAACCACGAACAGGACCAGCTCGTCCAGCCAGATTGTCAAGGCAATTTGTTACTTAAACACCAGTGACATAGCTAGTGCTTTCAAGTCTTAGGTATATGGAATAAAAACAAAGTGTAGGTACTAATAGCTGGGAAAGATAACCATCAAGAGACAGTGTAAACAATGGATTAAAACAAAAGCATTCTCCTGTCACTGAACGACATGAAAAGCTAAGACGAATCCCACCTTCCTCCAGTCACACACAGGATCACTGGGTCACACAGAAGATCACTAGGTCACAGATCACACTGAATCCGGTACCTTTATAAAAAGATCAGGGCTTCCCACTAAGTAACACTTGCTTAAAAAAAGTTTTTCTTGCTACTAAGTATTCACTGTGTGACTGATGATGAGTCCCTCTGGGGCATCACACACATCCAGAGCTGCCCAGACAAGTCAATAATGGTATCATTCAGGTAAATAGAGGTGGGACAGGTTACTTTAATACAGAAACATTCTTTTTTCCCCAGGTTTGAATTAATTCAAAGAATAATAGTATACAAGAATACTGAATTGATGATATCACCCCCCCCCCCTCACACTTACCTTCTCATACCACTTGGGAAGGTAGGTCTAAGAAGAGGAGGTGAAAGAAAGAGTTGCAAAGTGAGCACTTTCCATCTCAATAGGATCCAATCCCCTTCTTCAAAATGAATGAACCCATCATTACCTTCAAGTTATATACAAGTCAAGCTGTACAAAGTGTGCAGTGCCAATAATGCTAGAGGACTAATGATATGTATATATATATATATGTGGGTGTGTATCAGCATAGTGTGAGGTAGATAGATAGATAGATAGATAGATAGATAGATAGATAGATAGATAGATAGATAGATAGATAGATAGATAGATAGATAGATAGATAGATAGATAGATATGATCTTCCCTGAATAGGTATTATCTAAGGAATTAGCTGATTTGCAAAATGATGTGTATAATGCCAATAATTTATTTTCAGTGGACAAACACAAGGAATATATACAAGAGACGTTATTACCCCCCCCCCCTTCTAAAGCAGTCATAAGGTTATGCAACAAGCTGATAGTAATCAATGATTGACATAGCACATGCAAACATGTAACAGAGCAGTCCCTCCTTGATGATAGCTTGGTATAGGTATATACTGATCCAGAGAAATAAATCACAGAATGATTAGATAATATGAGAATAGCACGTTCCGATGCTTGCCAGATGAGCTGGCACTCTTTTTCCCCATGTAGGAGCAGGTGGGTGCGAGCAGCTGCTGCAGAGAAGGACAGATAAGTGAAGTGTGTCTCAGGGAAGAAGTCTGTGCTTCTCACAACCCCTCCCTCCCCCTCCCTCCCACACACACCCATCCTCTCTCTCCCTCCCTGTTTCAATTAACCAAAAAAATCTCCCTTTCTTGTTTTTCCCTCAGTCACAGAAAGAGGAGTGGAGATCTCACACAAGAAACTTGGCCATCAAGTGAAGTTCTACCTGCAGACCTGCTGCTCACTTTGATTTAACAGCGAGAAGACAATATCCCACCTAGAGCTTCCACGAATTGTATGTATGTCCCGGAGAGCAGGACTGGCAGGCAAGCATGTCATCTGTGCAGTGGTCTTGTGAAGCCCCCCCAGGCCAGACAATGATCACAGACTGAGAACTAGAACTGGAAATGTGCAGGACAATAAGGTCCTAAAGAGAGATTAGGCTGTGCCTATGGGCTTCTGAGGTCAGAACAGGATTCCTTTTGTTGCTATTGCAGTTGTTGTGGTTCCACCTGAGAGTTGTGTGATTGACTGCTGGCCGGAGTACAGGAGGAGCAGCCACTTTCATCTCCTGACAGGAGGAGGACAACTCAGAAGACGCAGGCAGAGTCACAGTCAGGAGGAGCAGCTCTTCGTGCGAACCGATTCCAGCCCTGGACCTGCGTCCTATTTTCTGTTAGGATTTTCCTTACTGTTCAGCTGGGATCCCAGAAGAAGAGCTGCAAACTTTGGAAGGTGCTCCTGGCAGGACTCATTTCAGCAAGTGCCCTGGATGTCCTCTGGATGTCATGTGCACCTTGTGTGGACATTAAAGCCCCAGCCTGGGAGATAAAGACCAGCACAGGTGTGATTTGTTTATATGAGTTTCTGTGAAGTTATTATTGTTGTTGTTGTTGTTATTGTTATCACAGTTCTGTTTAGGTTTTGTTATAGTGTTTGTGCTTCACACTGCTTGTTGTGCTTTCACACTGTGCTTCACACTGCTTGTTGTGCTTTCACACTGCTTGTGCTTCACACTGCTTCACACACTGCTTGTTTGTGCTTTCACACTGCTTGTTTGTGCTTCACACTGCTTGTTGTGCTTTCACACTGCTTGTTGTGCTTCACACTGCTTGTTGTGCTTTCACACTGTTTGTGCTTTCACACTGCTTGTTTGTTCTTCACACTGCTTGTTGTGCTTTCACACTGCTTGTTGTGGTTTCACACTGCTTGTTGTGCTTTCACACTGTTTGTTGTGCTTTCACACTGCTTGTTTGTGCCTTTACACTGCTTGTTTGTGCTTTCACACTGCTTGTGCTTTCACACTGCTTGTTTGTGCTTTCACACTGCTTGTTTGTGCTTTCACACTGCTTGTTTGTGCTTCACACTGCTTGTTTGTGCTTCACACTGCTTGTTTGTGCTTCACACTGCTTGTTGTGCTTCACACTGCTTGTTTGTGCTTCACACTGCTTGTTTGTGTTTTTTGCAGAGATAATGGATTCTTTGGAAATGACATGTTTTTCTTTGTTTCTCCCCTGTAGACACCTATGTTGGGTCAAACTTTGCTCAGCCACTAAGCACTTCAGAACCAGAGCAGGAGACAGGTCGTGACAAAGGAGGCATCGTGGAGTACCAAAGGGTGGCTGAGATGTCTAAACCTGTGGACCATGTGAAGAGACCCATGAACGCTTTCATGGTGTGGTCCAGGGCTCAGAGGAGGAAGATGGCTCAGGAGAACCCCAAGATGCACAACTCTGAGATCAGCAAGAGGCTGGGGGCTGAATGGAAGCTGCTGACAGAATCGGAGAAAAGACCTTTTATTGATGAGGCCAAGAGGCTGAGGGCCATGCACATGAAGGAGCACCCGGACTACAAGTACCGGCCCCGCAGGAAGCCCAAAACCCTCCTGAAAAAGGACAAGTTCGCTTTCCCCATGCCATACAGCATGGCAGGAGACCATGAAGGGCTGAAGGCCGTAGGTTTCAACGGGACGCTCACCGATTCCCTGCTCTCCAACCCGGAGAAGGCAGCAGCGGCAGCGGCGGCGGCTGCAGCCAGGGTCTTCTTTCCGCCCTCTGCTGCGGCTGCTGCCGCCGCGGCCGCAGCAGCTGCAAGTGGCGCCTCCAACCCTTACTCCCTTTTTGACCTGAGTTCAAAGATGGCAGAGATCACATCCTCCTCACTACCCTATGCCTCTTCTATCGGATACCCCCAGTCTGGTGGGGGAGCCTTCCCTGGAGTCGCAGCCGCAGCAGCAGCCGCAGCTGCTAGTGGGGGTCACACTCACTCCCACCCCTCTCCTGGGAACCCGGGTTATATGATCCCATGTAACTGCACGGGCTGGCCCAGTCCTGGACTGCAACCTCCCCTGGCTTACATCCTTTTCCCAGGCATGGGGAAACCCCAATTGGACCCTTACCCAGCCACAGCCTATGCAGCAGCTTTATGACAACAAGGATGCCCTAGGGAGGGCACTGGGAATCCAGCCACCAGGTACAACACGGCTTGGGGCACATTAACTTGATGCCAAGCATGGAGAGAATCCACCCCAGGTGGAGTCGGCTGACCAATGTACACAACCATGCTGACTTTCTTTTTTTTATGCTGTGAAGAACATAAAAAGAACTGACCTGTGTGAGGTGTTAAAATATCCCCTCCACATACCACTGGTCAATTGCACATATGATATTTTTTATTAAAGGTATATCAAAGAGCAAATGAGCTTGGCACTGAATGAACTCTGAGTGTGGTGCAACTTTCTGCCATTGCTGAAGTGCAACATTGTTACAATCATCCACTTTTAAAAAGTAAAGAAAGAAAAACATTTCAGATTGATGTCTGGGGAACTCCTGGCATGACATGGGCTGGAGGCTTTTCATTTCCCAGTAATACTGTGCATGCATTAGAGATGGAACTATATGAAAAACAATTAAAAAATAATAAGGAAAATGAGAGAGAAGAAGAAGAAGAAGAAGAAAGCTCTTCCTGATGGCCACATGTGTTGCTGAAAGCAGTTCCCCTCACACCTGCACACCTCAAGTGGAATACTGAGAAGAAGACCTATGTGGATGACTGAGAAGAAGACCTATGTGGATGACTGACATTGTTTCACTAGAATGGAAACGAACTCTGGTCAACAAAACAATTCTTGGTCTCACACTTCTAAACCCCATTACCCCTCCAGGAAATATAACTTCCAAGTCACTTAAACTGACAGTCCTAACAACTAAACAAAAAAAATATATAAAATAATTTAAAAAATATCTAAAACCTGTTCTACTGGAAAAAAGGAAAGCAGGTTCAAAATATCTCCCTGTAAGTTTGTAAATTTATGATCCCTTGCAGAAAAGTGCTGCTCACCTGTTTCAACTTCGAGTAAGACCTAATCAAGAACAAAAACAAAAGAAAGACGACAAAAAATAATCTTGTTATACTATGTGACACTTAATTGCGGATTCGTTTCTTGCTATTTCGGACACTTTTTTTCTTTTCTGATAAATGTATATTTATTACTTAACCCTGTTGAGGTGCATTTTAATTTCCATTGTTTTGGTCCACACTCGAGATGTTTATGTGTTTTATTTGTTTATTTTTATTTTTAAAGACCTAATCATGTCATATTTGTCCGAATTAAATCTCCAGTGACAGGTTATTAAGGTACAATATTTTAGGCAAAAGTCTTTCAGTCATTGTTCAGTTCTTCTTGCTTTTTTTTATTTTGTAAAGTGTATATTTTGACTAATATTTGTGAAGCTGGCTAACCTGTACTTAGTTTTATTTTTATTTTTTTTGGCTTTCTGTACAAACAAAGTAAAGAAAAATATTGATTCTAACAATCTGATTTAAATGTCTTATTTGTGTGTGAATCACTGGTTCTGTATTACATGACAGAGTTTGGGGATGGGAGATCCATTGCTCTATATTCAGCCATGGACAAAAGAAATGAAATGAAGCCCATTACAGGCAAAAAGGGAGAAAAAAAATCTATTCCTTGTTGAGTATACTAACAAGATTTTTATCTGAATTGCCCTTACGTGCTGGTCCAGGTGAAGTGTAAGGTATCCTCTAAAGACTGCCTTTGTTTGCCTCTTGAATGGATTTACCAGGAAATCTAAATCAAACCATTGTTACCCAGAGCCAAAAACCTGATTTATCACATTTTTAATCGTGAATAGGAAAGTAGATAAAAAAACAAGTCGTTGTATTATCTTTTTTTTTTTTAAAAAAAATAATAGGCATTCATGATTCAGCAGAACAGAGACCATTGAGAAGTCTGAGCCGGCTCAGGGAATTGCCAGATCTCCGGTAACATTAAACACAAGAAACTTTCTGAGGAACTCTGTCTGTGTGCTCTGTCCATCCTATTAATTGCCTGTCATTTCTGCCAGCACAGAGGAGGGGGTTAGGCATTTCATAAATTAAATAATGACCATTTCCACGTGTAAAATATTTACTAAAAACACAAAAATTATAGGGGTTCATCTTCTGTTTTGATGAAAGAATTACACCAAAAACTATATACTGACTATAATAATAATTTATTATGATTTATTTATTTATAAAGGATAAATAAATCATAATAATTATGATGATAATCGTTATAGGACTATACAAGTATATACCAGTATTGTTTCTTGTTTCTCTATCATATATATATATATATATTGCTTACAAGGGTTGTGGTGGAGGACAAAAAGTGGGATAAAAAGCCTCCACACTATAACTAGTTATGTTTACTACTGCACAAGCCACTTGAATTGCTGTGATGTGCAAGTGGCTTCTGCAATAATTAACATATATTTATTTATAAAGTATTTTACCAGGAAGGATACATTGAGATTTCTCTCGTTTTCAAGTATGTCCTGGATATATATATATATATATGTGTGTATATATATATATATATGTGTGTATATATATATATATATATATATATATATATATAAAATGTTGTGGTGGAGGACAAAAAGCGAGATAAAAAGCCTCCACACTATAATAATATATATATATATTCGTTAATATGGTTCTATACGTGTTATAGACTTTTAAATGTATCAATTCCTAAGCCTGCAAACGATCTATCCACATGCATACCTTATTTTAATATATACACTATAT